>SRSE01000593.1:2510714-3766071 GCA_005024645.1 Planiliza haematocheilus | reverse complement strand
AGGAGCCTCCCCAGATCCACAAGCTGCACAGCGCCACTTCATTGGCTGAAAGCAAGCGAGCGAGCAGCTGCAGTTCATCATCCGATTGGCCGGGAAGCACTGTTCTCTTATACTGAGGTCGCAGAAACACGTCCGTGGATACATGTATGTTTACACGGGTCGACTTGTTTACTGTTCCTAAGTTAAATGTGGATTCTTTTTTTTCTTTTTGTATAAATAGAAGTGCGTTTTGTGAGTGAGTTGTCCAGAAAGCTGTGAAGTGATGATTCAGATAGTTTTCAGGTGTGTTTTAGAGGAAAGGACATCTGTTGTTATTCTGAGACGTAATCGTCGGAGTGGCTGTCGAGCCAGTTTCTGACTAACCCTGCCTCTTATGACGCAGCGGACTGATCTCAGTGCTTGATGACGCAGTGTTTTAAAGGAGCTGTGAATTTCGATTAGTTGTATGAGCTGTTCACGCACGTGCGTTTTTGAGACGTTCAGGGGAATTCCAGTGAAAGACATGCTAAAGTCTTAATGACTGAGAGTAGTAAATACCTGAATGTAATATCATACTTTGCGTCTGACCTGCTGTGCACAGGCCAGAAGAGCATTCAGTCTGTATTAATGAACTTGTGCTCCAGTAGAACTATGAGTCAGTTTGTCTAGTTATTTATACCAAATTACGTAGCCACTTCCTGGAATCTTCCTTCGAAAATAGAGTGACATATCAGTTCCTTTCAAGAAAATCACAGGAAGCTCTGAGGTCCATAAAATAAACTCGGGGCCTTCCTGTTCTCTTTGAACCACAGGAGTCGCAGCATCGCCTGCGTGGAGTCCCTGCCTAAAACTGATTCGCATCCCTAAAAGAGTCTTCTCGTACTTCTGGCTAAAAGATGCTACATTTGTGAGATGATGCAAGACCATGTGTGGCTTCCTGTGGTCTGCATTGCAGCTCCTGCTTCTACAGTCAGCACCTCTCTGCCTCTCTCTCTCTCTCTCTCCCCCCTCTGCTAAATGTGCTGACGGTATAACATACTTTATACCTTCGCTGCCTTTTTCTTTTTCCCTCTTTAAAAATTATCGTAAAGATGATCGCAGCGTGTACACACTGCAGCTTGTACACCGTCAGTCACCTCGCAACCATGGGAGGAGGGGGCGGGGTTAACGCTTCCATGTGAGTGCAGGCTACGCATCAACTCGAGGCGTGAAATGACACAAAAGTGAACTATTTTAGGTGCGTGCAGACGACTGATTTAATTTTTTGACAGTAAGCTCAGTTTTAACTTGGTAGTATTTTGTCATCCCGCTGAAAACTACAACTCCGTGCTGTCAAATTGCCTTTCACACACATTTCACTGCGGTTTCCTGTCAGAAATTTCATCTAGCTACCTTATTCGTATTTCTCCGTAAATAAGGACAGATAACCCTGACCCACATGCCTAGGGTTTTCCCAGGGGTGCTTCACAGTCCCGTTGCGAATCTGTTGTTGACCGCTCTCTGAAGGCTGCCTGTCCCTTTAAATCTTTTATAAGCATTACACAACAGGTCCAGTGGCACACAAGCAACAAACAACCCGAAAAAGAAAACTGACAGGGCTGGGTTGAGCCAGCCAGGCTAAGGAACCAGACACCTACGGACAGACAGGCCCTCCGATCAGAGCCGTCACCGTGGCTTCCATGCAAACACACGCGCACACGTAGCCTGAGACTCCCTCACACACAACCACGGCCATGAAAAAATAAATAAAAATAATCAAAAGTGGCTTCAAATGGTCCATCTGAAGCCTGATGGAAAATGCCGTGGGGGTTTTGCTCTTCCTCTTATTGTGAAAATCAAAGTAAATCATATCTGATGTTTTCAGGCTGGGGCTAGGCTTCCCTGATTTGGCTGTAATCAGTTTTATTACAGCGTTATTTGTGGGAGTTGTCACTGTAAACATGAATTAATAAAGGCAGACGGCGTGTGGGTGTGCTCTCCAAGGTTTTGGAGCAGGACAATGAATTGTCAGCGGCCCGTTCACCTGCAATCTAGAGCAAAAGCAGGGAGCGAGGAAAAACAAGGGTATTAGAAATGGTTGGGTAGTTTTGTTCTTTCTTGAAGCACTTGGCAACAAGTCAGTGAACTGGCCACTACCTGTCCTTGCCCCACCCTCTCAGTGCATTGTAGCTGCGTTTCTGCGTCATGGCTCTCATTGCCAGCTATTGACTGCCACTTCCCTTCTTTTCCCTTGTAGTGGCTGGCGATAAGCGCACCATCATCCTCTCTATTCTACCGGGCAACAGAAAGGAGGCGACTCAACCTTGGTGTGTCTACGCAGCGTTGCAGGTGAGCCAGTATGTTAAAGACGCGCAGTACAGTGGCAGCCTTTTGTGCGGATCTGTTTTCGCTCGGCCCTTCACACATCCACAACGCTTGGATCAAGTATCGGTTCAGTCGTGTGGGCGTGCTAGAGACAAATAGACTGAGACGTAGAGGTGTTCTGGCGATTTCGCAGTGGTTTTCCATTTCATCTCTCTCTCTCTCTCCCTCTCTCTTACTCTGCCTTCATCTGCTTTCTGAACCAGGCCACTGAATCAAACTTCCTTTGTTGGCACAAACCTGAGTCTAAATCAACTCAGAATGCATCATGGTGCACTCCGGACCTTTGTCAGGCTCATCTAGGCCTTTTTAAAAACCTTATAATGCAATTTCAAGCCTTCTGGTCCTTGTACTCAGTTACTGGCACAGATTAGTGTAATGGAGGAAGGTGACGCATTGTTAAAAAACTGAACTGTTTGCACAAGCTAAAGCCACCAGATGAACCGAGATTGAATACGACAATGTCCTTAATTCTCTCTGCACTTCTAACCGCGGTCACTTAACCAGTGCGAATCTGCATTGTGATTAAATGCCATGCATGTTTATGTCACATTACTGTGGGTGTTCAATGCATAATTCATATCTGCAAGCGCAGCATGCAATGGGATGTTTGTACATTGTTGTACAATGACTAACATTCCACAAGTGAAGCATCTGACTACTGCTCCTATTCTCACCCGATTTGAGGTGATCATTGGTAAAAGCAAACGAGAAATAACTTTCTGACGTGTAGTATTTTGTTCAGCGTGAATATGTAAGAGCCTTCCTTACTTTGGAGAATGCACACGAGTTTGGTTGGAGCATCTCACCTTATCTGGAACACATGTAACCAACGGATCGGAATCATTGCAGACTTCCTGCTCATTTCATTTTTGTAAGCTAACGCTAATTCTACATATTCTGCTAATATTTATTTCCCAGCATTTTCTAGGTCCCGCTTTTACAGTGCAGAAGAATACCTTCTTATCAGACATGCCCCCCTTGGAAGCTGGTTTCAGGTGGTGGCTTAGAGTACTGTCATCCATCTAGCACCATTTGAAATCAGTGTTCTTGGGGCGGGAAGTGTGTTTCACCAGCCAGCGCTCTGCAGCTGTGAGGTCCCCAGGGATAAATGTGGGGGGAGAAAAAAAGAAACGTTATTTCCCCAAAGCACCACACAACTGATGTTTTGACAGCTCAAGCTCTTGGTCCTCTTTCCAAGGTTGACCGATTTCTTTTGGTGTTCAGAGTCTGCTTCTGTTTCTAGCACCATTTGAAATCGGTTACAATGAAGGACAGATCTCGTCTCCCCTTGACTATGTTGCAGCTAAGCCGCGCTCTTTACTTCACTGACAATCTGGGACTTTATGGTCGCTTTCCGACTTCCTTTACATTAAAGTGCAACAGTTGAACTCATGCATTCAGTACAAAAAAGTTCAATATTTCTTATTTCAAGTTTTAAATGAACATGTCAATCCAAACTCCTTAAGACTGTGTTTAGCTACTGTACATGTCCTGTATTTTTGTCTGCCAACCTGATCAAGGTATGATCTGAAAAATATTCCAATCAGTGTTGCATCCACAAGGTGGCACTCTAATATAGACCTTTGTATTTGATGTATTATATTTGGATGTGTCACAACCCATAATTAGTTTCAATGATTGTTTAAATGTGTTTTATTTCTATTTTGCTGTGAACTCTGGTAAGTCATGTGCATATTTATCAATTTAAATGTACAGAAGTGGGTTTGAATTACTGCTGTTTTATTTACATGCCATCACACCTAAATACTGTATACCAAAGTATCTTGGCAAACATTAAATGTTTTTCTCATTAGTACCATACTGAGTGTTTTGATGTCTCCATTTATCACTTGCCCTCTCACTGTGCTAGAACCTGCTTATTACACTGAATACTACTTGCATTTTATTCTTTCATAAATTTCAACACCTGGGTCAAACAAGTTTTTGTGCGTGTGTTCATGTGCATAAATGCCCACTAAGAGCACATTTTAAATTCACTGCAGTCTTCTGTTTTTCTTTTATTTCATTGATTAGAAAAGGCAGTGCCAATATCAACAGATTTATAACATCCTCAGAACCATGCCAAGACTTATTGTGGTGATTATACCATTTTTATTTTAATAAATAAAGCCAAGCGAGTGCAAATTTTTTTACAGAGATCACATCCTATATACATTTTCAATTAATCACCTACAAAAAGTTTTCCACTTGGCCAGTGACCGGAGAACAACACACAATTTCAAGTGGTTATAGTTTAGATTGTAGTAGTAGTAGTAGTAGTACATGAGATGAGTAGTAGGCAGAGACTTTAAGAATATGTAATTCTTTAGCATAAACCTTGAGCTAAAGTAGGCTTACTGCGGAATCCGTTAACTGAGTCCAGCAATTTGGTCAACATGTGATACACAAACAAACATACAATTAACACACAACAAGCCAAAACAATTGGCTTCTTGCTTAAAGGCACGTGAAATATGCCTTACACTCAGGCACTACCACTGGATGCTGTTTTATAGTGGTTTTAAAGGATTGTTTTTTCAGCTAGGAGCCTGTCCTAAACACATACAAAATGTCTCCGGGGCATCAACCATTTTCAATGTATGAATCCCCAGAACCGTTAGGAACTTTTTGTTACTGCCATTCTGGGTCGTTGAGATGGATACAACACTCAGTTTGGACACCATGTGAGGAAGCTGGTGAACCAGCACATGTGGTTTCCTTTCCAGTACCTTCTCAGTGTAGCAGTGCAGATGTTTGAGTGACTATGAACCTCTGAGAGGACACTCACTCACAGTAGTCAAAACCAATCTATACAACACATATATATATATACACAAGGATCAGCTCATTCTTTTTTTTCCTGGGCGAGGGAAAATGGCTTTGCCATTAATGCTAGACCCACTGGGAAACTTCTGAAATAATTCAATAGCATTAGGGTATCAACTGTGGTGCTAAGAATAGCACAAATGATTTATACTTGGTTCCAAATACTGCACTACTGTAATAATTTTACTTTCTTTAAATCACCTGTTTAAGTGAGCAACAATGGCAAAGCTGAGCTACAGTGCAAAAGTTGAAAATAAATGCAGAGTTTTTCTGATAAAGACGAACTCTCGTTCCTTCACAATGTCCAAAATGGAAAAGCTCAAAAAAATCTCCAAAAATCCCCCCCAAAAATAAATCCAAATGTGGTGAGCAGAAAGTATTTACGAGTGGCCCATCAAAGATGTAAATTCAACTATTCAGACAAGCCATTCAAAGCATAGACTAAGGATACGAGTCAAGTTTTCTGATGTTTTGGAGTGTCAGGCTGGCATTCAGGAAAACACGTTCTTTAGTTCCTTGGTTCCTGCCATCCAAATGCAAAGGGATTGCATTTACATTCAAAGATCCTCTTCTTTAGGCGATGGTTTTACATTCAGTAATGTTGGGCGAACAGGAGTGTGACGCTTACTATATATAAAAAAAAAAAAAAAAGAAGGGAGGCAAAGAAAGCAAATTAATTTAAGAAAGTGTAAATGCACGTTCCTGTAAAGGGAGAAAACATTAATTTATTTAACGCAGGCAACAGTCCTTCTTTGGAAGCTGAAAATAACGTGGAAGAAAGAAGAAAAGGCAAGCAGAACATTAACAGCAATAAAAGTTTCTGCCTCTCTTTATTTGACGTAAATGAGAGTGCTTGAGAATCTGTCTCCTTACCGAGAGTGCTACATCCTCCCCATCATTTGTAGGTACTTTCATAGTTTTGTTTCTCCGAGAGCTGTAATCCATTAATGACTGGTAAATATTACTTGAAAAAAAACCATTGGCCGATTTAAAGGACGTCCAGCCAAGCCCTCACCCCACACACAAAACACATCTACCTAGTAGGAAACACCTCACCACACACACACACTAGCCCTGCCTGCAGCCTAAGTATCTAAATTTGTGTGGTAGTGGAGGCCAATTTTAAAATAAATAAATAATTCAGGAGTTTCTTAGACTCCAAACAAGTCCAAAATTTGAATTTAAGCAAGCATTGTGAACTATGAAGCCTTGGCATATTTTATTTCTGATAATAATTTGAAGAGTCTTCTGCAGGAAGAAATACTGTATGTGCCTGTCACACCACCCATTGCTGTATTGTCACATTTATCATTTTTCATTAATCACCTTATAACGTGTACATACCTTACCAGCTGTACATTTTAATTAAATTAATTAAACTTATGTTTTAATTTCACAACTTTGTAGGAGTGTGTGCGACAGCAAGTATTAAAAGTAAAACACAGAAGACACCCTCCTAAACAGAGCTGTTACAAAAATAACAGCTCTGACCCAACAGGAACAGACGGAAACACGTCAAACCAGAGGCCATTACACAAATTACCAAGGCACAGTTGACAGCCATCTTAGCATTGCATACCTAATTATTAATATCCAATATGTGCTTTACTATTTGTACCGACATTAGTTAAATTTATTAGTTTGCAGGGAGGGTTTGTACATTTATGTTTAATCCTTATGAGTTTTTATTATAATATGGTAATGCGGTGGTGGGGAGGTTGTAAGTTACAATTACATAAAACAGTATAGTTTTGTTTTGTTTTTTCCTTGTTAGCGCAATATTACATTTTACAGCTCTGTGTAGGAGAGTGCTTTCAGTGCTTATAGTCGCTGACACTGTGGCGGAAACGGACACAAGCCAGGAAGCTTTAGAAAAGCACGGACTTTTAACATGCAACACTTAATAGAGACAGCTCAGACAGAATCATAACGCTGAAGAAAACACAGACAGTCAGAAAATAAATGACACGGGTCCAACACTGTTAATGTCTGCTGTGATAGGCAAACAACAAACAAAGGCGCAACAAAAAAAGATAAAGCTGTAAAGGTTAGTCTGCATAGATTAATAAAACATGTTACCCTCTTTTCTTCCGGACCATGAAAATGACGAGACCTAAAACTATGACGATTACTTCGATGGAAAACACAAGTGAGGCGTTTGGAGATGATAATGGGGTGGGAAAAAAAAAAAAAAAGCTGAGATCACCAAAGGTAAATCGCTTCATTTAAAACTTTAGACACATAATGTTGTTTTTCTATTCAGAAACTACTATGTACATTTCACAGCAAAAAAAGACAAAAGACTGACTGTGGCAAAGTGTCACATCCAACCATTACGGCACTGGCATATTGGAATGTGTCCCTTTGCTCTTCTTTGTTAATACATATAAAACATGACAGCTTTCCCATACTCCATAGGCCCTGCAGTATGAGCATTCTGTTCCTCTGAGGTTGTCATGAAACTATTTAGTACAACATTTTCTCATGAAATTCTTGATTTCTTGTTCAAAGATTAAATTGACACTTACCTATAGGAATACCTATGCCCAACACAAGAGGGGTATTTCCTTTGCCTGCAAATAAAATAAGTAAATAAACAAATAAATAAATAAAGACGAACAAAAAAGGACTGGAAATCATGAAACAAAAACAATGTTTAGAAGTTACCTTTTGGAGTTTCTGGGTCATCAGTACCTAGAGGAGTTGGATTAGAAATATCTGGATCATTTGAGTAAGAAACATTTGGATCGGTGGAGTTAGTGATATCTGGATCAGTTGGGTTAGTGATATCTGGATCAGTTGGGTTAGTGATATCTGGATCAGTTGGGTTAGTGATATCTGGATCAGTTGGGTTAGTGATATCTGGAGCAGTTGGGTTAGTGATATCCGGATCAGTTGGGTAAGTGATATCTGGATCAGTTGAGTTAGTGATATCCGGATCAGTTGGGTTAGTGATATCTGGAGCAGTTGGGTTAGTGATATCTGGATCAGTTGGGTTAGTGATATCTGGAGCAGTTGGGTTAGTAGTACCTGCAGCAGTACAGTAAAAACATTAACAATCAAATCCATCTAGACTGTATCTTCTACAGACATATCAACAATAGCTGAGCAAAGTTGTGAGGCAAACAGTGTGATGTGGTAAAATGCCACAAGTGACTAGGGCTGGGTACCGAACTTCGGTTCTTTTGTGGCACCGACCGAAATGCTTCGGTAGTACCGAGTATCAAAACATCCCTCGTCTTTCGGTGCCAAGTTTCGATACCCGGAGGTGATCAAGACCTGATAATGCTGCCAGTGATTGGCTGCAACGTTATACTTTGCGGCTTGCAGGAAAAATACGTGGTACCAGACAGAGACGTTTTGTGGTTACGCCCACAGACGGGGTTCACGTGTATCTGTGTTGTGATTGTCAACAGGAGTTGTGCGTCGTTGAAACGCTTAAAAAACGCCACCGAAGTCAATAGTGTGGCTCCATTTTTAGCAAGATTGATGCTGCGCAATGCAATATATGCAAAAAAAAAAAAAAAATCATAATTGCTAAGGCTGGCAATACGACTAATTTAATGAAATACCTGACCGTGCACGGAATCAGTTTAAGAGCAGTAAGTTGCTCCGTGTTTGACTGCAAGAAGATCGGACCGCAGCCTCTCATATCCCGCGAAACGTCTCATAACAACATCAACAACAATGGCGGACTACATGCTTGCGTTACTACTGGAAAAGATTTTGAGCCTATTATGGTTACTAAGGCAAAATCAAATTTTTCCTTGAGTTTGGTTTCTTTGAAAGCCGATTTGTAAACAGCGCTCAAGCTTCATGCGCATGCTCCACCTCTTCCTCTCCGTTTTTGGTGAATTTCTGAAACTGAAACAGCGCCGCCTATAGACCTGGAATATGAAGTAGCGTTCAGTCGTGTAAAGACAGAAAAAGGATATGATATGATGTTTATTTTTTCTGTAAAACTGCTTGGAGTGGAAAATTACCAAAGCTGAAAAATAAAACTGAAGATTTGTACAATGTGTAATGTAATTTGCTTTTTGTTATCTTATAATCTTATAAAATTGGTATCGAAAAAAAGTATCGTTCTGGTACCGGTATCGAAATGAAGGTATCGGTATCGGTAACGGTATCGAAGATTTTTGTTTGATACCCAGCCCTACAAGTGACTGGGCTCAGTGTGAAATCTGTTAAAAAAAAATTATGATGATGACGATGATGAGGTAATGTGACACACAGTGTTACACTATTGTTGGTGGTTGTAAGCTGTCTTATTGACCAAGCTGATGTTGCCTTAATATGAGCAGAAAATAAAACTGTAAAAGGCTTTTGTGTAACAATGTCACATCACAGGCTTAAAGAGATGTTCACTTTCTACTCAGTTTAAGCATAAGCTGTATTTAGAATACTATCACGGCTGTACCTTGCTGCTAAAGAGCCTTTTCCATCAAAACACTGAAGCTAATATATCACCGTCTTCAAAGACACCGTACTCCATTAACTCATGAATATGGGTAGGTATGTATACAGTATACAACAGCTTCAGTTCCCTGTCAGACAGGCAACACTCTAGACATGGCGTATATCTAAAATGATACCTTACTTTGTGTGCCTTGTTATAGGTGGTCAAAATACACATTCACAGCAGCTCATTGCTCGGGGCCTCTGCTCTTCCAAAGTGAGGACGTGAAAATCACCATCAGTAACGCAATGACAGCCCACACTTTAAAGAAACTGAACTGAACACACATGTGAAAGCTGTTTGATCCAAAACATTAGCTTGCCACAGTAACATGGGATAGGCTTCTGTAAAACACACTGTACAGTTCTGGGTTGTTCTTAAATGCTAACATGGACTGTACCTGTTGGTTTCTTTGGGGAGACAGAAGTGGTGGTAGTAGTAGTAGTAGTAGTAGTAGGGGTGGTGGCGGCGGTGGTGGTAGTTTTGGGGAGTTCAATTTCTGTAGAAATATAAAATAAGCAATCAGGGATGTGTTATGTACCAACAGGCACAGTCCATTCATAAACTTTTTAACTTAACATTTAAAAACAAATTGCAGTTCAAAATAAAATTCCCTGTCCTGATTACATCTTTCAGTAATTTCCAATTTAGTTTATAGATGTACCTTGCAATATTCATTTTCTTTTAAATGGTGGCCTTTCAAAATATGAATGGCAAAGTATTAAAAAATATTTTTGTGTGTGTGTGCAGCAGCAACCACTGATAGTTCCTCGACTAATTCTAACTAAACTTTTTATTAAGGATTTGTTCTACTTAAAGGGAATCTTCACCACAGATACTTATATCACACATAACAAATAAGCAGTTACTTAATGACTTACTTTGGCATGTTGGAAGTTTTGGTGACCACTGACTATCTATTCCACATGTCAGAGTAGACTCTCCTTTCATGTCGTATCCAGTTTTGCACTTGTACGTCACAACAGACTTGTGCCCATATGGAGGTCGGGAACCACTCTGCCATTCAGCATTAGCAATATTGGGTTCGTAACACTGAACCTCTGTAGGCAAATGAATTAGGGAAAAAAAATCATTATTAACACAGTTGTCCAAACCTTGGAAAATTCTGTGAAACATAGTACAAAATAACTTCAAACACTTACTAACACATGCTGGAGGATCAGGTGTGAATCTTCCACCATCTGAACACAATAAATGTTCTGTCCCATTGAGTGTATAACCACTTTTACAACGGTACTGTACAACTTCACGATAGCCATACGTTTCTTTGTCTGGACTGAATGTAGCGTCTGTAACTGCAGGTGGTGGATCACAAGTCACCTCTGCAAAATAAAAATGTCATTTATTAGAGGGAAAATAGACACCAAGTTCAAAATCAGATCTGGGAGGTAAGTGAACTGACCTTCACATGTAGCCAACCTGCTGTCCCACCCTTGATCTAAACAAGTGATTTCTTTTCTGCCAACCAAAGTGTAACTAAGTGGGGAGGTAAAAACATAAATTAACTTGAATATCACGATACTAGATCTGGAAATGATTTTCATTTTAGGTGATACTCTTAAAGAAAATTGGAAAACTGATTATCATTACCAATCAGTGACTTCACACACAATGACTTTATTACTAACCCCGGGTTACAAGTTATCACAGCTTTATCACCAAACTCAGTCCCTTGAGGATAGTCAACAACTCCATTTGCCACTTCTCCAACACTGCCACAGTTCTTCCCTGAAATAAAATAAAACAACTCTGAAGACTAAGTACTTCATACACAAATTAACTAATTAACTAATATGTGCAAATTAGTCAAGACACTAGTCACCTGATAATTAGTCATCTATCTATATTAACATGTTAAAGTTTATGTAGTCTCCACTGTGAGAAACAGAGAATACAACTGCTACTATTATGAATTTGAATGTACAATCAAGAGATAATATTCACTCTCGCAGATGAGTTTCACAGGACTCCAACTGCCAGCAGTACAAGTAATGACTGGGGACCCTCCTGTACGTGTGTAGCCAACGTCACAAGCAAAGGAAACTTGTGCGCCATCAGCGAAAGTTTCTGAAAGAATGTCATCGCCCTTCAAACCCATGTTTGGTCCTCCAACAGGTCTGGAACAGTTTTGAGCTTTAAGGAGAAGAGAGTACATGGTAAAGTGAGGACAAGTTCACCTAAGCCAAAACACCAGCTGTGATTATGTGACAAGCTTATCAGCACTGCACTCACCTTGGGCAGTAACGGCAAGACAAAGGCTGCCTATTAAAAAGAGAGCAGCGGCACTCATGATTGAATGTGGCTCGTCTGGCTGAAGCCACTAAATGTTTTCTGGTCAAGACAAAAGCAAACGTAAGGCAAGACAATCTTAGATTTAACGTGGGTAACATGGGTGGTAGTAGCGACGATATATTCAAACAGGACAGTCACTGCGGAATACAACACATGAAGCTGTAAACAGAGTCGACATCGGTTAAGTTTCTAATCAGAAAACACAATGTTAGCCAAATTTGGTTTCGATTAAGACATCACACAACCAAAATAATCAGGAAAAAAACGTCTCGGCATTGCTTAATTGCTATAAGGAAACGAGCTTGGCGTTGTTGCAGTCTTTACTCGTATTGTCGGTAAATAGTCAGCCCCATTTCAAATCTGGCTATATTCGTAAAGTAACGATCGATATTACATAGCTTGCGAATCTTTCCGAGCTCCTTCATAAATTGAAGGCTTTAATTAAAACACATTAAACCACTTAAAACACATACTTCTTAAGATACAAACACAGCAAGTCGTGTACTTAAAGCTAGCAGGCCACGCATGTTGGTCGCTTTCTTCCTGTATCAAAATAAATAAATAATAAAAATAAAAAAAATGTGGGCAATTCTTTATTATACAGGGACATATATGCCGAAGTTGCTAGATATTGGAGGCGGGTGGATACGTTTTGATGTCTTCATGCGAGCGTCCAAATTCACCAGTGAACTATAAATTCAGGAAAAAATCGCATCAAGCCTGGGTTAGCTAGCTGGTGGTTAGCTAACGTAACACTAACGGGCGTTAATAATACGTTAAGTCATGTTGGTGCAACATGGCCGCTCCGTTCAGTTCAGTAGCGCGGTTTGTAAAAGAAATAAAGGATAAACTTTAACTTACCCAAACGTATCGAGTAAATGCGAAATGTCACGATGGTGGCAGTCCTTACTGAATGGTGGGTTAATGTTGGTGGTTGACGGCTTTGACTTCTCGGAAGTAGGCGTGGCCGCCAGTGACGTATGTCTTTTCCTCAGCCAAAAGTCACCACCCGCAACAGACAAGCCCTAACCGTGAAACGTTTATATACACAAACAAATAAGGTTCTTTTTCAGAAAAAACAAACACACATTGAATTAAAAATGTAATTATTAGTCAAAACTAAAAAAAGTGTAATTCTGGCAAACCGTCAAACGTACCCATCATAAAGCCATTCTGTATTATACCATTGTAGAGCAGGGTAAGTCATAGGGTAAGTGGTCATCCTCCGTTCCCACAGGCCCCTTCAACATACTCTGCATCCCTAGAAGTACACATACTATCCAACACTTGACAGAACACACTGCTCACTAAGACAATTTAATGAATGTGTCACTACTGTGACATCCTTATGGTGAATGTGGATATTTAAAAAAATAAATAAATAAATAAAATGTCATTTGAACTTTGCCCTCTACTCTAAAACATCCATTTCTATGATGGTTCACAATTTCCAACAGGGGCATTCATAGAGAATGATGTAATACGCCCAACCCAGGCTTGGTCAATAGGAGGAAATAGAAGTTCCTGCTGAGCAACAGTCATTGCCTTTGTAAGGATTGTTACCGTTTCACTGTTTTCCTAACCTGCCCTCATAATAGAATAAGTTCATCAGCTAGTTTTGCAATAATTCAAAAATGCCCAAATTTCTTTTCCCTTCGATTTCCACTTTTACATTAAAGTATAGAAATGGTTTTGGAATGTCGGCAATGAAAATGTTTATTACTCGGTTGTTTAAACCTATTGGTCTCATTTATTTAACTATTACCAACTGAAATTGAATTCAACCATAACCTGCATATCCCAAATGCAAGTGTACTCCTTTGTATTTGTCAAACACACACAAAATAATTACATTTTACATTTTTTATTTTTTTAATGAGAGAAACATATATTTGTATAGAGAAAAGATTTATGCTTCCTTTTGTAAAAGGATGTTTGTTTGTGTGTGTGTGTGTGTGTGTGTGTGTGTGTGTGTGTGTGTGTGTGTGTGTGTGCGTGGGTGTGGGTGTGTTCTCGTACTTGCCACATACTGAGGACCGGCACAAGTTTTTAACCAACATAGTGAAGTCTTTTTTGGGAAGTGAGGACATTTTGGCCGGTCCTCACTTAGTTTCCACTTAAATCGCCTCCTAAGGCTATATACATGCTGTTCTCTTGTTTTCTCAAAAGTCCCAACTTGAGTGCCAGAATGAGTTTTGGACACTCTAGGACGCACCGGATTTTCACACACTTTTTGCTCGCGAGCGCCCCTAGTGCATTGGTCTGACATTACACCCAAATTATCATGAAAGAGTAAAGCTTGTACTGCTGTGCTGTGATCAGAGGCATAACCAGAAATGTAATGGATAGTTTTGCCATGTGAAATTAATTAATTTAAGTAATTACATTTATAGCTGAGAATTCAATTCAATTCAGTTTTATATATATAGCGACAATAACAATACAAATCGTCTCAAGACGCTTTACAAGACCGGCCTGAAACCTCCAGAGCAGCCTGAAGGAGACGGTGGCAGGAAAAACTCCCTTTTAACAGGAAGAAACCTTGAGCAGAACCAGAACCAGAATCAGCTCATATGGAGGACCCATCTGCCTAAGGCCAGCCGGGTACAGACAGAGAAAGAGAACAGCAAGATAAACATACATCTGTCATAAATACACATATCTGACTAAAGCATACAAGTTGGATGCTATGATTCAAACTAATGATGTTACATGACAGTAATAAGAAAAATATGAAAATATAAGAGGAATCATAGGCAGGTTGGAGAATTGTTCATTCAGGTAGGAGTGGAAAACAGCAGTAAACATTCTATACAGTAATAGCACAGAACTGCATTACTAGTAGCAGATAGGAATTTAGAGGGCAGGAGCTCTGAGCCAGATGAGAGAGTGGAGAGAGAAGAAAGAAAGAGAGACATGTGTTTGGTGCTTTGTCCCCCAGCAGCCTGGTCCCTCAGCAACCTAGGCATATAGGAGCATAACTACGGGATGGTTTAGTCCAGCCCTAACTATAAGCTTGATCAAAAAGGAAAGTCTTAGTCCTGACCTTAAAAATAGAGAGAGTGTCTGCTTCCTGAACCCAAACTGAGAGCTGGTTCCACAGGAGAGGAGCCTGATAGCTGAAAGCTCTACCTCCCATTCTACTTTATGAAACTCTAGGAACCACAAGTAGGCCTGCACTTTCAGACCGAAGTGATCTGTTGGGATGATATGGTACAATGAGGTCTTTAAGATATGATGGAGCTAGGCCTTTGAGGGCCTTGTATGTAAGGAGGAGGATTTTAAATTCTATTCTAGACTTTAAGGGGAGCCAGTGAAGAGAAGCTAAAACTGGAGTAATATGATCTCTCTGGTTAATTCCTGTCAATGCTCTGAATGCAGCATTTTGAATCAGTTGGAGGCCTTTTAAAGAGTATTTGGATCCAGACAGTAATGAATTACAATAATCCAGTCTGGAAGACACAAATGCATGAACTAGTTTCTCAGCGTCATTCTGAGACAGGATGTTCCTAATTTTGATGATATTGATGATACGTTGTTAAACTATCTTTCCAGGCTATGTGAGCTTCTTCAGAATTAGTGGAATGACAGATTCTTTCTAGCTTTCGGGCTGCCTGTTTTAAACAGCATAACTGTGAATTATACCAGGGAGCTAGCCTCCTCCGATTCATGACCTTCTTTTTCAGAGGAGCAACTAAGTTTAGAGCTGAACTAAGAGATGCTGCAGAGCCATCAACAAAATCATCTAATAGTGCAGGAGTTAAATTGTGGTTGCTGTTGTCCACATTATTGACACATGGCACTGGGATGAATAAAGAAGGAATTAATTCTTTATATCCCAAAGGGATCAATAAAGTTGTCTATCTATCTATCTATCTATCTATCTATCTATCTATCTATCTATCTATCTATCTATCTATCTATCTATCTATCTACAGCATCATCAGATAAACATCTACTGAATTATATGTCTTTTCAGCTCCTGTGTAATCTCTTATTGTAAATTCAATTCATGAGGAAATGATCAGACAAAAGAGGGTTATGGCTAAATATTGTTGAGTCTTCAGTTTCTATGCCGTATGTTAGGACCAGATCTAAGGTGTGATTAAAACTGTGAGTTGATCCGTTTACATTCTGAGAAAAGCCAATTGAATCTAATAATGATGTAAATGAGGAGCTAAGGCTGTCACTGACAACATCAACATGGATGTTAAAGTCACCTACTATAATGACTTTATCTGTTCTAAGAACTAAATCACACAGAAACTCAGAGAATTCAGCTAAAAACTCAGAATAAGGAGCAGGTGGGCGATATACCACAACAAAAAGAATTGGTTTTTGTGTCTTCCGGTCTGGATGAGCAAGACTAAGGGTAAGACTTTCAAATGAATTAACGATAAATCAGAGAGGAAGATTGCTGCCACTCCTCCTCCTCTACCTGTGCTTCTAGGAATGTGATAATTACTATGACTGGGTGGCGTAGACTCATTTAAACTAACATATTCATCATCCTGTAGCCACGTTTCAGTCAAACTAAATAGATCAATCTGATGATCAGTTATCAGATCATTCACTAAAAGAGATTTGGATGAGAGAGATCTGATGTTTAAAAGACCACATTTAATTTTCCTATTCTTCTGTTCTGCTAATGAAGTTGTTCTGATTTGTATCAGGTTCAAATGAGTAACTTCTCTGTTGTTGTTTATTGGTTGAAATAATCTGGAAGCAGACAGAACATCTATAGAGTTTATAGAGTTTAGGGTGTGAGACAGTGCTAGAGAAGCAGCAGAGAAGTGTGTAAGACTACAACTCTGCCTCCTGGTCTGAACTCTGGATTGTAAAACAGTTTGCCATTTCTTTATGAACTGAGCTCCTTTTAATATTGCAGTATAATTTCATTGTATAAATACAATTCAAGTACATTCAAGACTGAATGTGGAAAAAAAATATATTATATTTATAAATATACAAAAAATGTGTATGAGGGTTTTTTGAGTCTGCACTTTGTTTTAATTCAGTTGATTTTATCTAGTTGTTTGAACTGTGTGAAAATATATTAATGTTTTAGGGTCAACCTTCTTCAGAAAGGCAGAGTACTGAAAGGGTTAACAGAGTTTTAGAGAGGTGCTGCAGAAGCAGAAGCAGACTAGGGGGCCTCCGCTAATTAACGACCCATCAGCAGCAGCCAATCAGAGCGCTCCGTGCGCAAGGTGAAGAGTTCGCTGGCAGAGAGGGTGCGACTGCATGTACACCTGATACAGAGGCAGGGATGGAGAGATTTAAAAGGCGTTTAGACATTTTAAGGAATCACCACAAGAAATGTGAGGCAAGCCACTTGACATACAGCATTGCTCAGGTAAGAAATGTTCTGCTCACATTAATAATAATGCTACATGCTATATATAAATGCTACAGGATATATTTCACTTTTGTTGATGCCTTTTTTGTTTTATTCTTTATTTTAGGTTTAGATAGATAGATAGATAGATAGATAGATAGATAGATAGATAGATAGATAGATTTTATTTGTTTTACTAACTGTTAGGGATGGGCAAAAACACATTTAGAGACAATGCAAATGTCATTAGAAAGTTTTAAATCCAAATTGCGTGTATTCCAAGGTTTGGTATAGGGGTGGAGAAAAAAAAAGATTACATTGACGATTATGAGTCAGTTATTTAACTATGATGTAACGGTTACTGGTATTACAGTAAAATTACTGTTTATGTTTAAATAAATCTCATTATCACAGTGGATTATCAGGATATGTAAGCCTCATCGAAGTTTGAGTCTCTCGACTCATGGTGAAGGCGTTGCGTGAATGCACTACACATGATAACAGCAGTGTATGAAGTGATGTGCTGTTCAACATTACAATCTCTTGTAGAACAAATGTGTTTGGTCTTGAAACGATATTAAAACTCTTACATTTAATTTGGTGATGCATGCCTAAACTTATGAGGTGTTGATGATGTACCATTAATTAATATGATGATCTCAGAAAAATGAAATAATTGTGTATTAGTTTTTACTGTTTTAAAGGCAATATTTCAGCAGGCCTGTGGGTCATTTATATTAATTCCTCTGAGTAAATAATATGTTTTTCTCTAATTTTCCTTTCCATCTCTTCTCCAAGATGGATTTGCCTTTTGAGATGGACTCAAGTACCCTCAGTGGATCCATCAGTGACCAGCCCACCTCAACACATAACCATGATGGGCTCCTTGTAGAAGGAGCCAGTTGCCAGTCTGTGTCTGCTGGACCAGACTCTTTAACCACAGAACATGAGATTCCCCCTCTGAAAGCTGGAACTTCAAAGTCAGAGTCGTCTAAAAAGTTGTTATCCTTCCACCATGGATCTGACAAAAATCACTCATCCTCATCAGATGCACAAGATGAAGATGAAGACTTATTCAGTAACAGTGGATCTGGTGAAGAATACCAGCCCTCATCAACACCATCAAGCAGTGACGGTGAGGCACTTTCAGAGAAGGAGAAGAAGTTATCCAGGCACAGAATCCCAGAGAAAGATTACTGTCACCAGTCATCTAGTGAACATGAGGAACTAGAAGCTTTGGACCTAAGGACTAAAGAAAAGTCACCACATCCACCTGAAAGGAGGAAAGGTGGAAAGAAGCAGCAAGGTGGTGACAAGAGACAAAAAGTTACCATTAACACAAGCCAAAAGAATGGTAAAAGGACTCAGGACAAACGTCAATACTGTGTATGTTGTTCACTGATTTTTCGTAGATGAAGAAGAGCTGCAACAACAGACCTCCGAAAGGCCCCCTGTTGATTGGAGTGATGCTGAAGGGGGTGAGTCTAGGCACTGTCAACACTAAAAATGGTCTCAGACAGAGTTCAGTACTCTTTTACTGTGCTAGTGTAAACCCTCTCAGATTTTAATACTTTACTAAAACATTATTTTTCATAGATGGAGAGGAGCGAGACTCGATCACAAGAAAATCCCCTTCGGATAGGCACAAGAAGGGTACAACTACTAAACGTGATGACCGTGATACTGATGAGGAAAGTGAACATGATGTGGGTAAGTTCAGGTGTTAACACAAAGATTCTCAGTCTGCGTCCTGTACACAGTAGCAGATATCAGTCCTTTCATAGCACTAAAACTTTTACAGAAAAGCAACAACAGACCACTAGAAGACCTCCAGCTAAGATGAAAAAGACTGCAACAAAACATGATGATGATGACTGGAGTGATGATAAGATGGGTAAGTCTAGATATTGAGAAAACTGCACTGTTAACAGGTTTTCAGCCATTCACATTGAAAAAGTGTGAAAAGCTTCAGATAACTGACATGGTGGCCTGGGTAAAAGCTACATTGCACTGGTTCTTAAGAAACGGGACAAACATGTCCAGCAGTTGTATCTACTAGTAAGTTTTAAAAATGAGAGTATTTTCAAGTGCAGGTGTTATGAGGGATTATTAATAGAATGTTTTCAACACAACTTCAATTTCACTTAATTATCATTATATCAAACCTGTGACACGTACTGTTGGTCCAATCATTCATGTGCAATAACATAGATTAAAATGTTTTCTTTAATTATTAAAATGGTCTAGTTTTGTCAAAATAAACATTTTTATTATACTTAAGTAGCCTAGTACATGGTAGATGCATACATCTAGTTTCATTTTGTTTAGCATACAGTTTTACTTTCTCAAAATTGCAACCTGTTTTGTCCCACTTCTCAAGAATCAGTGATTTACTTTTGCTTAAATCATTGAATTACATTACTGTATTAGTCTCTTTTGTGCCCCATAATTCCACATAAGTAGGGTGGATTAGTGTAATATGGGACACTTTTTGCAATTCTGACTTGCGTACCATATTTATATATGATGTCAATACAATATATCAACAATTAATATATTTTTGAAATCCCCAAAATTTTCTCAATTTTCAAATACTGTACTCAAGGGGAAAATGGCACATGTATTTATCTTCCTTGTATCATCTTAATTCAGAATGGATTGTCTAATCTGGGATACTTGTTTTTAATTTAAAATGATTGCAAATGTAAAACTTAAGGCAGCAACAATTTAAAAACATGCAATGAGGTCTGCTTTGCCATTATAGCCAGTAATACATTGCATTTGCATTGCATCTACTGTAGTACTGTGGTCCCACATTCCATGAGCCACCTGGCACATCTGCTGATTGTGACAGTAAAAATGACAGAACTTAAGAGGAACTAAAATGAAAAATAATATGATCTGAATGAGAGACTACTGTTTCACTTTGATATTTTCTTGTCAGATGGAAAGGAGCACCCCATGATGAAAGCTCAACTAAACAAAAACATGAAGATTCAGGTGAGTCCAGGTGACATAAACAAGTCAAGTGTTCTAAATCTGAGTCTTCAGTACTTTAACTATATTAATGTCATTTTTCAGAAGAAGAGGAACAAAGTATCACTACCACAAAATCCTCGGCCAAGAAGGGAAAGAAAACTGCAACTAAAAGAGGGATACCAGGTAAATTTTCTGAAGACTGTACAGTTTCCAGCCACTTTCTGACAAGGTAGAAGTCACTAGGACTGGATGGCTGCATTAGAGCACTATGTGTTGTGGTACAGGTTCATTTCATAAGCGTTCTGAATCTGATTCTGATTCTAATGGCATGCTATAAAAATGCTGTTACAAGTCCTTTATTGAAAGGAGTAAAAGTTGACCATGCAGAAAAACTAAATCCTCACATTTGTGAAGTTTGTTATTATTATTCTTAACAAAAAGTGATTAAGTCTGACTTCATTACTGCAGACAATCTGCTGTGTAAACACTGAAATCTTGTGTACTTCATGTACTACCTGCAAGGATTCAAAAAATATCAAAAAGACACAGTAAGGAAAAGTCATGGACTAGATGCCAGTCCTTGCTACAATCTATCTTATATCCTGATAGCAACACGAATTGTTAAGAGCATTGTTAATATGCTCTTAACAATATCTATTTAGTCAGTTCTTTTTAATTATCAGATCACTATTTGTAATTGTATTATTACACCTTTTGTTCAGTCAGCAGATCATACCGGTTTCACAGTGTGAGTTCAAGTGAGAAGGAGAGTGCATTGGTGCAGTCATTTTTGATTTCTTGGAGGACTAGCTGATTTGATGGATGTCGTCAGACCATTTCTTGGCTAGAGTTGCTACTTTTGGTGTAGCACTAGTGCAAAGGAAACATTAGGGAAGTCTCCACAGCTGATGCAGTGGTGTTAGGACACATCCAGGGTGTGGGGCCATGCTTGTGACAGGATGCTTTGAATTTAATATTCTTTGAATAAAAATCTGTCTTGTCTGTTAGCATTTGTTATTGTCCATTTATATGGAACTTTTATTTTCTGATTTTATAGATAAAAAAATCCAAGTTAAGAGGCCCTGGACTGACCAAGAGAAGAATGCAGTCGAGGGATGGCAAAATTCATTGCGCTGAAGAAGGTGCCAGGAAAGACTGACTGTCTACTATGTATCCTGTCTCCAGTCCTTCACACTCGAACATGGAAGGATATTAAATATTTTGTCTATAATGAAATAATTAAAATCAAGAGAAAGCTTAACTTTTAAAAATAACTGCAGTTTGTATGTAAGCTGCATGTGTGAGCACAGTTTTAGTTTGTTTTTTTTAGTAAAATTGTCTGTTTGGCTTATAGCTACTATTTGGTTTGTACCGTTATTACAAATGACAACTAACATTTTTTTTTTCTTTCCAGGAAGGTGTATGTTTGAGCATACAAGAAGCCTGAAATACTGTCTGCATTAAAACTTTAGAAATTCAAATTAATGACTGTATTTATTAAGATGGAATTAGTCGTGTTGGGCTATACTGTAGTCTGGTGTCTAAAACAATTCCTATTTCACAGTTTGCCAATTACCATTTTAAAAGTAAACAGTTCATTACAGGTCATAATAATTCATATTTGATGATAAACATGACATCCTGTTAACCATTAAATAGGGAAGGGGTATATTTGGGGTATTCTAGGTGATATAATATAAAATTATCCTTAAACATGACCCGGAGCAGTGATATACTTTGGGTTAATAAAAACACAAACCGGTCCTCACTGTGCTGGTTAAAAACTTTTTCTTGAAACTTTGTTTTTCTCAAAATCTGAGCGAATGTATAGCTTCATGGTGCCATCTAGTGTTCAGAAATACTTCGTTTGTGTTGATAAGTGGTCTAGAAATGCCGGTCCTCAGTTTGTGGGTTGATTTACTTGGTCCTTACTATTCAGCAAGTACAAGAATGTGTGTGTGTGTGTGCGTGTGTGCCTGTGGACACTCACTTTCCAGGTCATGTGCACTAGAGAAACTGAATGCGTGCTAATATAACAGCCCTGCCCTACTTCTCAGTTCAGCTCTGGTCTAAAGTAACAAAGAGAGCTGTTGTTTATAGTACTACTGAACTATGTTGTGCCAGCACGTTTCTATTATTTTGGCAATGTCCTTTTAGTCAGTGGGCAAGCCTAAAAAACAGAAGCACTCTTGTGTTTAATTCAGTGCAGCACAGCAGCAGCAGAATGATGATACAGATGAATTAGGTAAATGTGCTTTATGTGCATTTACAGTACCAGACACACCTACCCATTCACTCCCACAAGCACACACGCATTCACACACCAGTGCCACTATGCCACTGCACTTGGAGCAACTGATGGTTCAGTGACTTGATCAAAGACACTTCGGCATGTGGCAATTTACAGGGATCGAATCACTAACTCTCTGGTTTGTGGAGGCTCGCACTACCTACTGAGGCCACAACCATCCCTGCTAGGTGGATAAAAAGGTGTAGGTTGGTAGTGGTGGCAGCAGCGGTGGTGGTAACTTCTGGTGGGGCTTCAATTTCTGCAAAAACATACAGTAAGCAATCAGGGATTTGTCCATTCAAGTTTTTCCCTTAACTTTAGATTGTTACTTATTACATCTTTTCAGTAATTTGCACAGTGTTTGCTTTAGTTATACGTGGTCTTTGTAACATGTCTTTCACAAATTATTTTTATAGACAAGTGTAGACAAGTACCCATATGGAGGTCGGGAACCATGCGCCCATTCAGCATTAGCAATATTGGGTTCATCACATTGAATCTCTGCAGGTAAATGAATTGGAAAATCAAAATTAACACAGTTGTCCAAACCTTGGAAAATTCTGTGAAACATAGTACAAAATAACCTCAAACACTTCTTAATGCATGTAGGAGGATCAGGTGTGAATCTTCCACCATCTGAACAAAGTAATAGTTGTGTCCCATTAAGTGTATAACTACTTTAACAACTGTAATCTACAACTTCACAATAGCAATACGTTTCTTTATCTTAACTGAACGTAGCATTTGTAACCACAGGTGGTGATTCACAAGTCACCTCTGCAAAATAAAAATGTCATTTATTAGAAGGAAAATAGACACCAAGTTCAAAATCAGATCTGGGAGATAAGTGAACTGACCTTCACATGTAGGCAACCTGCTGTCCCACCCTTGATCTCCACAAGTGATTTTATGACTACCAACCAATGTGAGACTAAGTAGGGAGGTAAAAACATAAATTAACTTGAATATCACATGACACTAGATCATCCACTTACATTGGAAATAATTTTCATTTCTGGGTGATGACTTTTAAAGAAAATTGGAAAACTGATTACCATTAACAATCACTGATTTTACACAATGACTTTATTACTAACCCATGGTTACAAGTTATCACAGCTTTATCACCAAACTCAGTCCCTTGAGGATAGTCAACAACTCCGCCTGCCACTTCTCCAGCAGTGCCACAGTTCTTCCCTGAAATAAAATAAAACAACTCTGAAGACTAAGTACTTTACACAAAAAAGAACCAATTAACTAATATTATGTGCAAATTAGTCAAGACACTAGTCACCTGATAATTAGTCATTTATCTATATTAACATGTTACAGATTATATAGTCCCCACTGTGAGATAAATTGAAGGATTGTCTCATCTTATATAAATTATTAACCAAAAGGGTCTAAATTTGAGAATACAACTGCTACTATTATGAATTTGAATGTACAATCAAGAGATAATATTCACTCTCGCAGATGAGTTTCACAGGACTCCAACTGCCAGCAGTACAAGTAATGACTGGGGACCCTCCTGCACGTGTGTAGCCAACGTCACAAGCAAAGGAAACTTGGGTCCCATCAGGGAAGGCTTGTAAAAGAATCTCATCGCCCTTCAAACCCATGTTTGCTTTTCCGACAGGTCTGGAACAGTCTTGACCTTAATGAAAAATTAAAACAAAAGAGAGAAAGATCTATAGGAGTTTTAACTTCAGACAAAAAAAAAAAAAAAGAGCTTATAAGAACACATACTGTATGTCACATGCTTATCCACCCTGCACTCACCTTGGACTGTAATGGCGAGGCCAGTACTGCTCAGCAGAAGGAAGACAATGATACCCATGACTGAATCTTGTCAGTGGGACCTATACACCAGTGAGCCCTTTCTTGTAAGACAAAAGCAAACAAGAGCAAGGCAACCAAAGACAAATACAATTAATATTAACTTGGATCACAGGGTTGATGTGATATCTATTAAACCAGGGTTGTCTCTGTTGAACACAGCCATTTGATTAATGCAGTTATATTAAATATCCAATCTCAAATGTAAGCAGAGATCTATATGGGAAAATACACATCATTAAAAGATGCTGACCGAAGAAGTAAATAACAATGTTCATCTTGTGACAGTAAAATGTTCTGCTGGGAAACATGTGGACCTTGCACTCATGTGGCATTCAGTTTATGAACAACTTAAAAGTGCATAAAGCACATCACAATGTGCTGACCTGGCCTCCAACTTCACTAGATCCTAAACTTATCAAGCATGATGGTGGGATGAGCTGTGGGATGATCCACAGAGGCCCCTCCACTCAACCCATAGGACCCAAAGGACCCCATGACAATATTTTGTTGCCAGACACCACAGGACACCCTCAGACGGCCCATGTCCATTCTCTGATGAGTCAGAAGGCTTTTGGAGGCACAAGGGAGACTTACACAATATTAGAAAGGTGGTCATAATGCTATGCCTGATCAGTGTACAGGCCTATGTACTTGGAAAATTCAGCGGATGTTCAAAATGCAGGTATGGATAACAGTGTAGCATTAAAAAGTACTTAGCATGTGACAGGTTTAGATTCAGCTTAGAACTGGAAGTTTCCAGGAATTAAAATGCAGTTGTGTCCTAAACTAGATTCAAACACTCTCAGTAGGTACAAGGTCAGAAGAACTGATCTGTGGTGAGTGAGTCATTAAAGGCAGGTGAATCAGACAACTTCAGTATAATGTGGCACGTAGAGAGTATGTCTTAATACACTTAAGTGCACTTCAATAAGGAAATCATTGTTGTACCTAGGTATTTATCTATGATGCATAGTGACTGGTGTAACAGTGATCTGCTCTGTTCTCTGTCATATTTTCACTGTTGTTCAGATTTTGGAATCTCATTACACCAAGAGTGATGTTATGTACAGGACTATTGTCCTCTCTGACAAAGATCTGATGACACGTTAATAATGAACTAAGTTCCACCAGTGAATCACATTTTCCCCTCCCTCTCTAAGAGGCCACATTTACACCTGGGACTAACATGTAATCTGATAACCCATCTGGAAAACTGAGGACTCAAAATAAAGCTGAGGATGCACTACCAGATTGTTTGGAAGATTTAACCCTTCACAGGACAAGTGGCTACAGAGGATAAACAAAGATGAACAAAGATGGCGATGACCGAGAGATGGAGCGTGGTGACAAAACAAAACTGGGCCACAACAATGGAGGAGATGAATAATAAAGTTGTGGCAGGAGCATGAGTGCCTAAGTAATGTTGGTTGCAGCGCATACCACAACCATCTAATCTGGCCCTCAGCATCAAATGAAAAGCGTGACAGTTACACAAAAGACTGCAATTTTTCAGTGAAGATAACCCTAAGTTGATCACTGTTTTAGTAAGAGAAGTGGACATAACACAACACTGAGACCCAGGACTAAACATCAAACAAGTTGCACTTATTTTTCGTGAGAAATTTATTTTTCTTTTTTTTTTTTTGAAGGATAGTTTGTCAAACGTAAACATTCTCCCAGTTTGCTTGTTCTTCTCTATACTAAAATAAATGGAGTTGTCATTACTTTACTGGTGCGGCAGATCAAATTGGGCTGTATGTGGCCCCTGAACTAAAATGAGTTTGACACCCTTATTGTAAGGTGTGCATCAGATAAGCCAGACTTGTATGGATAAGGATTTGTTTAACATTTCTTGAAAACTAATATAGATGCATATTTCTCTTGCACAGACGTGAGCTGCTACTTTACATCTTTTTTTTTCTGTTTTATTGTGTTTTTTGTTGTTGTTGTTGTTTTGTAATTGAGAAAGAATTGAAACACTTGTGCAGCATAGTTCAGTGATCTCCTGCAGAGATCATTGCTACAGAGGTCATGAACTACAGACTAAGCCACGGTTGCAGTTATCACTTCATGTTGGACTTAGACCCAGACATCACGAGCTGACACAAACAAAGCAAACAGTTAACAGCACCTGGTATCAACAGGCCAAAGTGCGTTATTGCTGCTCTATTTCACTGGAACACTCTGCAGTCAGTGACGCATTGCGGTAATATAGTTTAAATTTTATATAGTTCACCGGAAAACATGTCCTCCTCAGGGTGCGGTGCATATAAACAAATCAGTGCTCACATTTGCTGATAAGAAATAAATTGGGCAAGTCATTCAAGAAAACGGATCAGACCTGACTAACATTCCCACACCAAAGTGAGCCCATACACGGTTTAAGTCTCGTGTGTTATTTTTGGATGTGCAATTAGTCAAAGCAGTTTTACTCACGCAGAAGCGCAGTGGGCTGCTCTCTGATGTATGTGGACTTCTACTCTGGAAAAACAAAGGTGATGCCAGCTGGTGACGAATCTTGTCCAAACAGCCGAAAGTCCTCACACCACAGCACACAAGCTCCGACCACAAAACTTTCATACTGACAGGGCGAAGCAGAATGTTCCTTTTTTTTCTTTTTTTTCCCCCAGTATTTTCAGTTCTGATGAATGATTCTAAATCATGATTTCCAGCTAAATCAAACCTTAAATCGTAGGCACATGAATAACAGGAATCAGACAGAAACAGACAAAGATGCCAAACTAAACCAATGAGAATTTGTACATTATGTAGGTCATGCCAATGTAGAAAACACAGGGTGTGACTTGCAGTGTCTGTTTTTAGACGCACAATCTGATTGAATCTGAACGTACAACTTGCTTGGGTTGAGGCCCGAGACCATTTGATCACTTTTATATTCAGAATGACCATGTCTGCATTTTAGCTTCCAGTGGCTTATGTCGGAGCCTTCGCTTTGGCATTCTCCTGCCAACCCTTGGCATTTGAATCAGACAAGTGTAACAGCATTTTTGTCATAAAACACCACACTACTGAGTCACTGTTTGTACAGCAGATTAGTTTCCAAATATGTGGGTGAGGCATTTGCATTTCTTTATACTCTGCAGTAATATTCTGAATCACTCATCATAAACCTTCCAGACTTGCACCTGTATTCGGTTTAATAATCCGTTATGGGTTTGGGTTTCCACTGCTGGAGGCTGGATCCTTAAACACACTTCCAGTTTTATAAAGTTGTAAGATGTGTTTATGGCATTAAAAGATACACTGAAGCCAACTGTGCATGATGGATACACATTTTTGTTGCGTTGTATTTCAATAGATTACATAACAAATACACAATGCATTTCAAGAAGCACATTTTACATTGTACTACATAATCAAAGTACAGGTGAATGTCAAACCACAAAACCAGCATCACAGAGGCAACTTCCAAAGAACAACCACAGGAAAATACAGGTCACTGAGCACAATGGGGAACTGGTCTGAAAGGAGCGTTTTTTCTTCTTTTGGCATATCTTTTGAGCCTCGAATTTGTACATTGTTGGACTATGCAAAGAATTATCAGTAAGGATGCAAAAGAACCCCAACGCAGCAGTGTATACCAGAAAGGCACTCCAGTCCAGGCCCTGAAATACAAACAGGACAAGTTGTCAAGCCCCTTTTTTAAAGTAAAATGGATGTAACCATCTTCAGTCTCCTTCTTTGATCTAATTTTATCATTTGATAGTGAAAAGCAGTGGAAAGTCTAACCTGTTGAAAAACCCATCTTGATCAGTTTGAATGATCCCCAAAGTTTGGTTTCTCGTGTCAGAGTGGACTTCTGCTGTAACTTGGCAGGAAGTCACTGGTGGGGGTACAGGCGTGGTTGTGCTGATTCTGTCCGCACAGTCATAACTGGGTTGGCCTGATGAATAAACAGGAAGACTCTGACAATAGCAGTCTTTTGTGAACTTTTTTCACAAGATTTTGGCGAAAGACGAAAAAAAAAAAACGAAATCCATCCTTATCATTACACAGAAGTCCATATTTGTAACATATCATTTTAGCAGCATTTTAAATTCATTACTTTTGTACCTGAAACTTAACAATGACGCTTTGTGTTTTTAGATGATTTTAAAAGATTTTTTTTATAATACGTCCACTAGGAGTCCCCAAAGTCAAAACTTACATGCAAGGACTTTGATCATTATAAGCAATATACTGTAAACAACAATTTGAACAATATTAATAAATCGATGATGAGTATCATTATCATTCTTTTATGAGGACTTTTTCTGCTGCCAATAGATGGAGTGAGATTACTATAAAATGCAGGGACACAGTCTGTGGAGTCTTACACTAGACAAGTTAGAGACAAAAAAAGAGAAGTGCCAGAAATGCGTTGGCAACCAAACGACACCCATACTAAAAGAATAAATCTGGCTGGGAAATATCAGTCATTGCAGCACTCATGTGGCATGAAAAGACCCATAAATACCCAGTTACAAAACGTCTTGTGGTTTCCCTTCCTGTTTACTCCTGTCATCTACACATACTGTACCTTAAAACTTACTGTAGCAGCTTCTCTGTAGGGAAAACAGCCATTCACACTGGCACAGACTTTATAAAAGATTCAAATACACTACACCTACTTTACGAAAGCACCTGCAAGGAAGATTTTGCACCATTACAGCTTGATTTCAGCTGAGAACCACAGAGTGTGAGCTATCGCACAGGCATGATGTACAGCCATGACCACATTCACACCTATTCTGGTAGAAAGTACCTCCATCTTTACGAACTCACATGCATAATGGAAAAATAGAAGCTTTAGTGATTGAGTAATTCTGTAACCTCTCTGTCTGCCCATGTCCGTTCTCCGATGAGTTACAACTGTTTTGGAGGCACAAGGGAGACGTACACAATATTAGGAAGGTGGTCTGCTGACTTCACGTGTTGTGTTTTTATGAATATTCCTCATCTGTGAAAATGCACTGTATCGTAACCAAATCATGTCACCTTGTATTGTGGCATTTTTGTAATTCATTGTGCGCGTATTGTGAAGCGTCATGGAGACATATTAGTAAAGCATTGCAAACACAGGCCACATAGAAAGTATTTATACGCTGCAACTAAATAAAACATAGACGAGAAGACAAAACACAAGAAAATGTTGCACATACTTATAAATCAGAATCATGCTGCGAGGAGCACAAACAGCAGCAGAAATATATCCAGGGCACCGCAAAAAGTGATGAAAAAAAGTCAGATTTTTGTTAACTAACAAGTTAATAAAATGCAAATATGGATGCAAAGCAAATACACAAGCAAAGATGTTTCCAATACCACTGAGGAGTAGCAACAACTGCAAAAGTCATAAAGCTTTGAATAACAGGCCAATTGATCACTCTTGTTTGCCATTCTTGCAGAGCATTTCTGCAGCTGCTATTATCTGTGAGTATTTGACCAGGACGTTTGCATGCTCTACTTGTGTTTTGTGCGTTTGCATCATATTTTTCACATCCGTCCTTACCCTGAATATGGACAGCATAGATACAGCTGCTGTTTGCAGGCACCAGAACCTGCACAGAGACGATTCCACTCTCCTCGCTGCTTATGTCGTTACTGGCGGTGCAGTAATACTCGCTGCCCTCTCCCACAGTTCCACACTGCAGGAACAAGTCGGAGGAGCGGTGAAGCAGTAAGTGCTCATGGTGAGTGCGCTGATACCAGGCGTAGCGAACGGCGGTGCCCTTTGCACAGCTGCAGCGCACAGTCACTGGCTCCCCCCAGCATGTCAGCCTGTCCTCCAGAGAGCTCAAGGGCCAAGGTGTGGGTTTAGATACGGGAACTGGGATCAGAATAAGCAAGTTATAAGATTGATGGCATGGATAGAATCTTCAAATGCTCATAAAGGTTGCTGAAACAGTGACATTTGTTTCAAAGCTAATCACTAAAAGTCTTATTCATACCTTCAGTGATAACCACACGGACTGATGTCATGATGTCAGTGTAGATTTTGTCGATTCCCACCCAGTACACTCCAGTGTCATCAGATTGGAGATCGATGACTTTCACAAATAGACCCTGTTTTCTTTTATCTTCTATGAGAGATCTTTGTCCGTATTTAGTTTTAGCAACTCCATCTGTATCCACTAGTACCTCACAAGTGTTTCTAGAATCTCCTCGGCACCAGTACTTATTACTGAACACATAGCGGCTTGTGTCATACGTGCACACAAGAATGAATTCACCTCCGATATGTGATGTGATACTTGTTTGGTCACACTGAAGCTGAAGACTTGCTGAAAGACAGGCCAAGTTTAATTAGAAAGAATGCTCTTCGTTCTGGTTAGATCATTGTATATTTGACTTTCAATAAGAGATTTCAAGTCATAGTTTAACAAATTTAAAAAACAAACCATAAAAAAGCAATGTCATGCCAACAACCTAATGTGCTTCTGAGCTGGGGCTACATGCAAATTATATGTACGCGTTGGGTTTCACATGACAACTTGAGAAACTTCCATGTCAGTGGTAACATTACGAAACCGATATAAGACGATATGCCATCATTTTCATGTCCTAAAAATAAGAAGGAATTTGTCAAATGTCTATATTAACCAAGAGGATTATTAATGTATCAGTGTTTACTCACCATGAAAAAGCAAAATCAGACACAGAGTCTTCATTTCGATGTCAGTGCTTGCAGTATGAAATCTAAATAAACACAAGCAATGCTCAGGAAGCTGTAGGGGTGGACTGTGGCGGCCGTAGCTTCCTGCAAATGTGTTGCAGGTAAAAGAAATGCCTGTGTTCTGCTTTTGCTCGACATATGTGCTGCACAAATAAGCCGCAAAAGGCAGCTCAGTGCCAAGAAGGTTGTGGCTCTGAATCCACAGGCCGGTGGGGGCCTTTCTGTGTAGAGTTTGCATGTTCTCCCGTGGTAGATCACCTGTCCAGGGTGTACCCCGCCTCTCGCCCAATGAAGTCTTGACCTTCCAGATGATGAGAAGTTACAGAAAGTGAACAAATCTAATAAAATATGAAGCCAAAGCCATTTCAGCAACTGCCTTTTAAACATGGCATCATAGACTCGTAGGTTCTGAGGCCCCACTGTCTGATTGTCTTACAGTTTTCCTCACTGTTTGAAGTTAAATCAAACTAAACCTCTCCTGTTTTAGGTCAGTTAGGATTATCAAAACTATTTCTATATGTTAATGTGTCTCAGCATCTCATAGTCTTAAGCAATTATTTATTTGTAGTTTGTTTATTCCACCACGCACTGACTGTACCATAACTGTATATACAGAATCTCTTTATATTTCTGCACATTTTTTCTCTATATATTTTTCAGAACATTCTTATTTTGTATATATTTTTTTTCCCAAATGTGTATTGTGTAACTCTTTTTTTCTTTTAACCATGTCAAAGTCGTCATGCTGTCTGTATATATATTTGCCAAATTCCATGCTACTGCAACAAGAAAAATTTCCCATGCGTGGGATGAATAAAGCATATCTTATCTTATCTTATCTTATCTTAAATGCCAAAATAATGAGAGAGAGAATTTGTTAGAGAATTTTTTATTACTTTCTTCAAAGTTAGAAGTTACATACATTTCCCTAGTATTTGGTAGCATTGCCTTTAAACTGAAGGACTTGAGTCAAACGTTTCAGGTATTCTTCCACAAGCTTTTCGCAATAGTCTGCTGGAATTCTGGTCCATTCCTCCTGACAGAAGTTGTGTAACTGAGTCAGGGTTGTAGGCCACCTCGCTCGCACATGCCTTTTCAGAGCTGCTCTTAAATTTTCTATGGGATTGAGATCAGGGCTTTGTGATGGCCACTCTGATTTTGTTGTTTACTTTAGCGGCATGCTTAGGGACTCATTTGCACCCAAGCTTTAACTTCCTGGCTGATGTCTTGAAATGTTGCTTCAATATTTCCACATAATGTTCTTTCCTCTTGATGCCGTCTATTTTATGAAGTGCACCAGTTCCTCCTCCCCAAAACAGCCCCACAACATGATGCTACTACCTCCATACTTCACAGTTGGGATGGTATTCTCAGGCTTACAAGCTTCTCCCCAAATGTAACGATGGTCATTATGGTCAAACAGTTCCACTTTAGTTTCATCAGACCACAGGACATGTCTCCAGAAATGAAGGTCTTTGTCCTTGTGTGTATTTTCAAACTGTAATCTGGCTTTTTTATGTTGCTTTTGGAGTAATGGTGTCTTCCTCGCTGAGCGGGCTGATTCGCACATTTCGGACCACAACACATCTCTGGGACATAGAACCCGTCTCCATCCTGAGCGTTGGACATTCCCATGGTGTCTAGACATATAATTATTTGAACAGATGAACATGGCACCTTAAAGCATCTGGATATTGTACCCAAGGATGAACCAGACTTGTGGAGCTCTTCCTGATATCTTGGCTGATTTCTTTTGATTTTCCCATGATGTCAAACAAGGAAGCAGTGTGTTGAGAAATACATCCACAGGTGCGCCTCCAGTTAACTCAAATGTTGTCTGTTATCCTATCAGAAGCTTCCAAAGCCATGACATCATCACCAGGGGGGTATTCCAGAAAGCAGGTTTACTGGCTTAACTGGATATGTTAACCCAGAGTTAGCAGTAAACCTGGGATTTCGGTTCCAGAAAGCTCAAAAATGATCAGGCTATGTATGTAACTATAGTAACATAGGCTCTGAACTTAACCTGGTAGGGGTAGGTTTTGTTCAGGTTATGTTCGGGTATTTAATCTTTAAATTGGTTATTTTCGAACTTGCAAGGCTACACAAATTAGACATAAGTGATTTAGGCGTAGGCCTATTAGGGAAAATACATTGCACTAGTTCATTTTGCTCCTCCTGGGAGGTTGAGGGCTCCGATGACGTGCCCCCAGGAATCCCCTCCGTCATCGGACCCCTCAATTGATACTGATCGCCAACTCCTCCACAGGGGAGCCATATTGCAACAAGGTACATTCATTTCACAGAAGACCCCTCTTTACTCCTCGTACGCCTCGAGCAGAACCTGCTGCTCCGCTTCAGAAAAATAGGCTGCTCTGCGCTTTGCCATTTTTACTCATGGTTTCGACTCTCAATAGATGATGCCTTTATAACTTCGCCGTGAACGTGCACACCTCTAGCTTAACCAATTTGGGGTTGATTGAACTGAGTGCTAACCGGCGTTTTGGAACCGACAGCTCGGGTTTAGTCGCCTCAGGTTCAGACAAACCAGAGGTTAAGTTTTATCTCAGTATTTGTTAAACCTCCTTTCTGGAATACCCGCCTGGGCTTCCCTTCATTGTTTATATACATAGTAATCATATGTAAACTTCTGACTTTGAAGAAAGTAATACAAAATTCTCTAAGAAATTCTCTCTCTCATTATTGTGGCATTTAGCAAATAGAAATAATTTTGGTAATCCATACTGACCTAAAACAGAAGCGGTTTAGTTTGATTTAACTTCAGACAGTCAACACAATGTATGTAAACATCTGGTTTCAACTGTATTTGATTTGTTATGATGCTAATGGCACATCCAAATCTCAAAGATCTGAATAAATTGTTACACACTGTTCCACATTTGATGGCTGTTTAACCATAAGATATATCACAGAGCCACTAGATGTCAGTGTGCTACGGCTGTCACGTACAGCACCTGCTACCCGAATGCAGCTTTGTATTGTCAGAATGTCTTCATTATAGCCTGGGCGATGGCTTTATCCTTTAAATTAAACGAAAACATGTATGTGTGACTGAAGCAAAACAGGCTACCTCCTCACACATATGCTGCGTGTCGTAGTCTTTGGTCATTTACATGTGTAATTTATTCATATAACCACTGAGCTTGTTATGTAATAAATGGAAGATTTGTATAGGTGACTTACAGCCCACAGTTATTTGAAGCTCTTTGCTCTTTAAAGCCTGTTTGATCAAATTACAAAGAGGTTACCAACCCACTAAACAAATGACATCTTAATTTTATACCGGAAATCCAAACAATAGTATTTCATCTCAAACGCAAAACTTTTAATCTATTTCAGACATAAAGTAAGTAAATGCAGACAGCTGAGTGAGTTACTGCAAACTGAGTAACTGAATGTCTCAGGACTTTCAGGACTGTCAGACACGTTATTTCTTCACCACTCCTTCAGCCTCTGCTCCTTCTCTACTTTTATCCTTTCTCCACTCCCCTCGTGTTCACTGAATGCTGCCCAACAAGCTCGACCGCCTGCACTGCACTCTGGCTTTGGGTAGGATCAGCTGTTTATATGCACAAAAGTGTGGGCCCAGTCTTTTAGTGGGTGTCACCCTTTCATTCCCTGTGAGACACTTTCATGCAATCAGCCACCCGGGTGACTTTAGGACCCAGAGAGAGAGACACCCAGGGGGCGCGGCAGTATTTTTAATCTGACCACAGAACCTGTTAGCTTACTCTTGCTTCCTCTAAGACAGTTCATACATTTCCTCACAATAGTTCCTTGATGTGAGAGTTGCAATAGAGAAGTGCTCTGTGTAGCAGCGTCAGAAGTGCCACAGCCCGGAAACCTAAGGCTTGACAACCCCGCTCCATGACCCGTGGAAAAGGACCTTAGTGTCCTGACATGCCTGTTAAAGGTTCCCCATCCCAGGCAGTGTACAGCCAGCCATGGAGCAGCAGGCCTGGATACTGAGGAGCTACCTGGACCAGCAGGAGAGGCTTGAGGCTGTGGACGGAGACTCAAAGAATGCCATTGCCGGGGAGTTTGCGGTGAGTCAAGCAGCAGATGAAGTGTGAACACAGAAAACTTGCTGTGTTTCACTTTTAATCTTTAATGTCACATACTAACAAACCATATACATACTGCTGTTTGTTTGTACTAAGAAACTGTCTGGAAACACAATGAAAATGAAAGTTCAGAAAAGTTTTCATAAAAGACATTACGTTCAAGGAAGTACCCCGGTGTTATTGTAATAACGGTCCTAACGCCATTTTTATGCTTCCTCTTTGTACTGATGCTTGTCAGTGAGGACACATTAACGAGGACGACTCGCAAAGCAAATGCAATTTAACACTTAAAAGCTAACAAGGACTATTACTTGCGACAGGCACACGTACATACACACACCAAAAAATCTCCCTCATAAGTGGTGAGCCCTAGGATGACCGCATGTGGGGGCTGTTGCCATGGAGACGAGTGACATAACAGTGCCTGAGGACAGCAGTGTGTGCTTCACATGCTGCCCCTCTGCTGTCACACTCAAGAGGAAGAGGCCAGTTGCATCACTTCCTTTAAGGACAAAAAGCACTCTGTGGTGTTAAAAGTGCAGATGGTCTGCGAGGCCTTCAACAGACTTTTTTGGAACTGCACAAGAACTGGCCTCTGAACAAAAGCACCAGTGTCTTGACAAGCCTCGAACGCATTGACCACGCCGTGGGTTTCACTTGATTGTGAGACCCTCTGCCTCGTGAGTTTCCTGTCAGTTTGCGGGGCCGCAACGTCGGTTTCAATTCGTCACTCGTTCTTCATCTGACCATGTGTGACTATTGTGCAATTGTGATTCACCTGAAACATCTTTCTCCCCGCTCTGTGTCATAGCAAAAAAAGTTGCCATACACCATTTTATTTTTTTCAGAGATTATCTTATTTATCTATGAAATATCAGGCAACTTTAAAAAAGAAAAAAGGGGAAATTAAATTAAATTGAGTAAATAGACTCTTTCATAAAAGGCCTTAATATAAACCAAGGTACGTTTCAACATTATTCTCCACTAGATGAACATTTTTTTCCCATTTGCCCTTGTCATGTTTGTTTTTTTAGATGTGAGAAATAAAAAAAGAAGTCAGATTACTATAAAAAACACGTCTCTAAATACACACAGGTTCACACGATAAATGTCTGATGATCAATCTAATACTGTGCGACCACTAAATACAAAGCTACGATGGAGATTAAACGTAAGATTTATAAATGTCGCTATACACAAGCATATTCTGAAAGGAACTAAACTATAAGCGTGTTCCTTTAATTAAGCGACTAAAGCGTCCTCTGACTTTTACGCGGCTTCAAAGAATTTACGACGAGAATGCTGAAGGTTGTGTGGTTGGTTTGAATTTCTGTTGTGTTTTTCAGAGGTTGAAAAGTCAATCCACAAAGTACCGCACTGACAAGACCTACCCCGCCAAGACAGCAGAAAAGCAGGAAAATGTCAAGAAGAACCGATACAAAGACATCGTCCCCTGTAAGCTTGGAACAGTGCTGATTTAAAGTGTGGTTTTTCCGTAAACTTCTGCATTAGAACATGATAATAATCTCTGAGTCTGTACTAAAAGCAGTTTTGACAGATGTATCACACCAGATATCAAACTACGACTTTGTGAGTTCTGCACATCTGTTTAAATATAAATGCAGATGGTGTGAGCATCCTCATGGGTTTGCTCATTCTATTGCATTCTGCAAAATAAGCGATGCCTGTCTTATTGGTTATGTGTAAAACAACCTAAGTTTGTACTCCTCTCCTTTCAGTTGACCACACCAGAGTAAAGCTTACTCTCGCCACATCTAAAAATAACACAGATTACATCAATGCCAGTTTCATCAAGGTAAACAAACAGAATAAATTGAATTTAATCATGCTGCATAATGCGGTGTACATATGCAGTGTGTACTTAGATGTTACTATAAACTGTGTTTTGTGTCCAGGGAGTGACAGGTTCCAACGCCTACATTGCTACTCAGGGTCCCCTGCCTCACACAGTGGTGGATTTCTTGAGGATGCTTTGGGAATATGACATAAAGGTACTGCCTGTTAGTCTGCTGCAGACACAACATGTGGCTGATTTAACACTCAGTCTCGGAAGAACATGCTCTTAATTTGGTGACGCAGAGCTTCTCTGCTGCCAGCTGTTTTATTTTGGTTCTCTTTTTCGACTCTAGGTCGTTGTGATGGCCTGTCGAGAATTTGAGATGGGAAAGGTAACACTGCCTTTAAAAAACTAAAAACTGAAAAATTGTTATAAAATTAATTTAGTAGTCCTGCCTTTGTATGTGATTCGGATCCAGCTTTGTGGGGATTTAAGTGCTACACTAGGCCACTACATGGGTTGTTTTGATGTGTAGTTTTAATGCAGTTTTGTTTGTTTGAGGGTTTTGAAAACAAACGTGCGCTTTCTCTTTTATTTTAGAAAAAGTGTGAGGTCTACTGGCCACAAAACCAAGATGAGACCTTCGTTTGTGAACCTTTCACAGTTTACTGTGTAAGTATTTTTACACAGCTTTGTAGACCATATGCTGACACTGTGTCCTATGTTCAATGTAAAATAAATTCACCTGGTGCCATTTTTAAGCAGCAAGTATAAATGCACAGCCGTAAGTTTCCCCTTTATTTGCAGGATTCTGAGGAAAACAAGGGAGACTATCTGACAAGGACGTTAAGGATGACTTACCGCAACGTAAGCAGTGTTCATACCTTGTCAGGGCAATTCTCCTGACACAAGCATGAAATTATCAGCAGATATTTTGTTTACTGCGATAAAGACTGTGGGCAGTTGATTAAATCTTAGACACATTTAAAAGAAATACTGTTTTATGTAAATCTTAACATTTTGCAGCGATACATATGGTTACAAAAAAAGGTGTGGTTTTATGTCATTTAATGTGTTCTGAAAAAAAGTTTGCATTGTTCATTTTTTTCAGTGTAGCCGAACTCTGAAACAGTTGCACTATGTCAACTGGCCAGATCACGGTGTACCAGACACTATTCCTCCCATTCTGGACATGTTGCACGAGATGCGCTCCTATCAGGACCACGATGACATCCCTATCTGCATCCACTGCAGGCAAGGCATTATTTTACTGATGTTTATATTCGGTGTGTCCCACCAAAATCTATTCCATGTATCGTTACATATTGAGTGTGCTGAAACTCTGCAGGCGCTACTTTAATGACAAGTATGGTGTTCCACAAGGCTCTGTGCTTGGTCCTTCACAATTCTCATTGTACATGACTTCACTTGGCATGGTGGATAACTTTCAATTCTATGCAGATGACACACATTTGTTTATCTCTACCTCCTAAAAAAAAGGCCTGGCCCTCCGGCTTATGAACCAATTTTAAAAAACGCACTGACTGTGCCACTAAGACTGTATTTTTTCCAAATATAATAAACGTTTTTTCTACTCTCTCATGCAAAGAAATCCAAATTTTCTAAGGCGTTTTTGTGTGTGTGCCTGTGTCAGGCTGCACCCTGCTGGGGATGGCTGCTGCTGTCAAAGTGTCATTACTATGGGGTGGGGGTCTGGTCTGGTCTAGGTGGGTGGTTACACGTCCACAGAAATGCTAGGTCATGTCAGTGTTTTTAATGTTGTGGCTGATCAGAAAGCATTTTGAAGTACACTGCTTTACAGATTATTTATCAATATTATTCTAATAAGTATAATTACTAGATGACTGTTTTTTACAGTATCAGAACATACACAAGCAGAAACTACGACAGTGCAGTGAAAACTAACTGTCTCAGTTTTGTGTGAAAAGAGAAAGCAGAGAACGCGGAAAAATCCCACTTGGTTTTGATCGAATACTATGTCACACATTGCTTGTGGGCAGTGTGCATTTGTCCCTTACGTTAGGCCTTAGTGGTTTGACGCCTCCTCCCTTTCTTTTAGACAGGAAATGTGCGTGGGCGGTTAGCCAACGACCCACTAGATTTTAAGTATATGTGCCGGCAATTGATACACATACAGTTTTCCACCACTCACACTATGGCTGATTTGAAACCCACCTCTACTGTTTACCGAAAATGACTGAGCTAAACTTGCTGATGCAGGAGCATAATCAAAATGTTCTGTGCGTAAACACTAATACTTGTGTCTGTGAAGTGTAAAACGGCGCTGGTTAACAATTTTTCGGGTGTACATAAGTTCAGCATCAGGGCTACAGAGGGACATGTGTATTTAGTTTCATTTTGTCTAGGGTTGAAAGAAAAGTACAATAGATGGTGCACAGACTGTACAATATTTAGTCAGATACTTGAAATCCACATAAAGATATATCTGAAACTATAGCAAAGGAAACAGTTTTCTTTGGATTTGTGTCAACTCAAAACGTATTTTACATTGTCGTAGTGCATACATATACTGTGTACGTAACTGTACAAATGCAATAGAACAATGGTATGAAAACCTTTTTGAGGATGGTGTGTCCAAAAGGGAATGGTGACTCAGATAAAGCCTATGTACTGGACAGTCCCCTTGCTTCTGAGGGAGTTTACCATGAGACAGCTTCTTGAAAATTTTCTTCCTGGGAAAGAACTGGCCTTTGTCTTTATTTTCATTCTGATAGTTCTAAGTGAATGTGACGTTTCCAGTTCTTTTTAACCTGAAAAACTAGGAACTGTGACCATTTGCATTTGTCTAAACCTGCTACTGAAAAGATATTTTTGTCAATGCAGTATAATCAGTGCCAGAAAATCCAAGAAATCATGACATTATTGTTATTTTTAAGTGTCTGATGTGTTCTTTCACTGTCCTATACCTTATACTAACACTAATGCTGAAAGGCCCTTGCTGAATATAAGCTGATTTGGCAAAATGCTGCTGTGATTACAGTGCTGGCTGTGGTAGAACGGGAGCCCTGTGTGCCATTGATTATACCTGGAACCTCCTTAGGAGACAGGTGAGACATTCAGCCCTAGCGCTTCATGCTCATAGTTTTTCTCATGACATATTAATTTAACAGTAACGTTTCTGTACGCTTGTTCGTAGATGATCACATCCGATTTCAGCATCTACGATTTAGTTCAAAACATGAGAACTCAGAGGCCATCGGTGGTTCAAACTAAGGTATTTGTCTTTTCTTTTTAAAACAACAACAAAAAAAAGCTTTGCATAGAACACATTTTCCATCAAGCGTGACCACATTTCAACCGATTCATAATGTCAGTTTCTTCCGTCAGTCAAGCATCTTTTGATGATTTGTGTTTCGTGCGTCATGCCCCAGGGGCCCTGTCACCTAACAGATCAGGTTTTTGTTGTTTAACCTCAGGAACAATACGAGCTGGTCTACAGAACCATCAAGTTCCTGTTTCAGAAATATTTGCAGACCATGGATGCACAGATCTGCCAAAATGAGGTGAGGAACTAGCAATAATACCTTAAAATAATTCAAACTGATTAACGCTCCACTAACATTAAGTGAAAGGTGCAACCATCGGTAAAACACAAACAGCAGCGCTGGCACACTTTCTTGTGGTTTTAGTCGTATTAATGTAGACTGCACACAAACAGTCACGTGGTCGGAGTGGAAAATAATCAAACAGCAGACTGGGTGATTCAAAGATGAACTATGAGTCAGTTACACCACTGCTTTACTTAAAGATAAACACTTCTTCATACTGTAGAGAGCATTTATTAACATGCTATGTAATATTGCACTCATTTACTGACATTTATCAGCTCAGACAAACTTCCCTAGCATAATGAAGATACATGCAAACTGTCTTCATTGAGTACTGTTGCCTCACACTCCTTTCTGAACTGACCAGGTGGTCCAATCTGATCTCACTGAAAGTGAGTTCTCTTACCTGACTAAGGACTATGAGTTGATGCAACAATTCCAGCACCTGCTTGAAGAGGAGAGGGGCGCTTTACCACAGTACCACACGACATTGCCTTCTGCTCCAGATACAAGTCTTATTGACTTGAGCGTTGACGACATGCAGTGGGAAAAGCAGCAGTGGCACCTAATCCAGAACCACGACCTGAATGAGCAACCCATGAACTCACCAGAGCTGGTGCATACCGGACACAGAGTCTCTGCAGTAGAGGAGAGGATACAGGAGACTGACAACATACCATCAGCGACACTTCCACCTTCATCGGATGTGGCGGCGGCCGTTTGCATGATGGTGGAGGACCCCTACTTTGACACGCCTATCAGCTCCCCTTCTTCAGAGTCGGCATCCGTGGACCCTGTTGAAGACACAGAAGAGTGGACATTTAGCCCGATCTTCAGCGCACCCACATTGTGTCTGAATGACCTGGTTCTGGAACCGGCCTCAGGTAAATGGTCGTGCAGCCTCAAGATGAGCTACACAGAGATCAGTAGCTGAATATTCATATTTTGTATGCTTTGTAGATACTGTTTCAGTGCATACTGATGAAGATGTGCCTCCACCACTGCCTGAACGAACCCCTGAATCCTATGTGCTGGATGTGGATGCAGGTTGGCGATGTCACTGTGGTGCACACGAATGTCTGATGATACTGTGCACATCTTTACATTAAACTTGCAGTGATGTATTTTGAAAGGCTTCAAAATGTTACAATTTTGTCTTTCAGAGCTCTCAGATTCAAATGAAAGGCTTATCATTCCACCCAACGCTGCAGCTGAGGCTGTCATGGAGTTGGGAGGTGAGGGACACTTCAATGCACAAGATTGTCTTATAAACTTATAAATATCATCTTGGGTGCAAGATTATTTAATCTATTAATCTCTGATTATTATTTCTTATCACCACCTTTTTTTCTCCAAATCCTTAATATTATATATTCAATGCAACCAGCACACTACCATTAGTAAACTATGATTAATATTTCCACATTCCCAGGCAGCCCCCCCTCACCTGTCCCCCCACTACCAGAGAGAACGCCAGAATCATTTGAGTTGGCTGTAGATGAAGGTAATGCAGTAATGCAATACATCTAAATGCTAAAACAACAAAAATAAACACAACGAAGTTCACTGACTGTTCATTGTCTTTCAGCTCCTGTGGAGCCGATGTCAAAGGTCTTACCGGTAAAACAGCACAAAATTGGAATATCTTCCGAATGGTCTGGCAACTCACTGGCACCTGCCGCCACACTTCAGAGTGGGTCAAAGGATTTTATGAGGAGTAAGGTAAGAATAGCTCCTCTTCACTGTCAGATGTGTGGCTTTCTCCATGTTGGTGCCATGTGGGTTTGACAAATGTATATTTGTATTTATATAGAACATTGTACAAAAGGGAATATTCATCATCTGATCTGTATTATTAAACTACTGAGAATTACATTTCTCAGAGCGATATGACTGATAAAACGTTCAGGCCCACGTAGCTAACTGCTAATGTCAGTGTAAGTTGTACGTTTGTATTGTAATGAGCCCATTATCTGTACAAGACATGCTACAGATTTTCACTTTTGTGTAATACTTATACATACATATCTGTAGCAATTATCATCTGATGTTAGAAACAAAAATATATTCATGATATACCCATCAGCCACTACATTAAGACCATCATTGACCATCTTGTGACAATTCAATGTTCTCTGGGAAACCTTTGGACCTGCCATTCATGTGGGTGTTACTTAGACATGTAGCACCCACGTAGACCAGACCAGGCACCCCCACTCCATAGCAATGACACTCCTTGATGGCAGCAGCCAAATTCACTAGATCCCAAACTGATCATGTATCCGTGGGATGATCCACAGAGGCCCCTCCCCTCAACCCATAGCACCCTGAGGCCCCCACTAACAGCATTCTGTTGCCAGACAGGACGCCCTCAGAAGGAACATGCCTCTGATGAGTCACAAATGTTTTGGAGACACAAGGGAGACCCAGACAATATTAGGCAAGTGGTCATAATGTTATGTCTGATTGGTGTATATTGACAATATCGTATCGGAATCAAAAAGAAAACCAAACTGAAGGAGAAGATTCTTCTGGCATAATTAACAATAAACATTAGCAAATTCATGAACAATGTACAAAAGAAATGAATGTCCATTTGATTTGTATGGTTAGTTTTTAACTGCTGAGAACTACAAGAATAGTCACCCAGGTATTAAGATCAAGTTTGAATGGGAATAAAACTATCACATTCTGAATAATATAAATTGCAACAGTGGCTGGGTTGTATTTTTTATTATGACCATCAACTAAACTAAAACCCTAGAGTGTGTGCTGCTCTGCAGTGAAAAGAGGAACAACTCTTCGCAACTAAATGTTCGGGCGGAAATATGATGTACAGCTTTTATTCCTGTCCCATTCATCCAGCTTCTCATGCAATTTGAGTTAAATCAAGATGAGTGAAACTAGTGACGACATTTGACACCGCTCTGCTTCTCACCTAAGAGCACCCACCACTTCAAGGTGTGCTTTATGACATGATGTCTGGTCACATGACATGTGGACGTTGTGTCATGTGAAAATCAGACTTAAAAAATGTGTTAAACTGCAGTTAGTTTTGGATTAGTGGTATTGCTGATGCCTCCTTTGTTGTGCCCTGCTGTTCCTTTTTTCACACCTTCTCTGCCCAGTGAAAGAAGAGTCTCTGTAGACGGCTGAATATTGTTGCACTAGGCTACACTGGCTGGCCAAAAAAAAGTCACCACCTGGATTTAACTAAGCAAATTAGGTACAAGCCTCCTATTGGATAATTACTGCATGGACGATTATCTGTCAGCTGCAACAAGTTATTTGACCCCAAGTGGTATAATGAGTAGTTTCTCATTTCTTAAACAACCTAAAGACAATCTAAAGACACATCATGTGTTTGTGAAAATGATGTGAATTCTGTTTGGTCAAATCAGTGGCATGAATCAGAGGAGATGGAATAAACTACTAAAACTGGGTTAAGAACTATCCACCTCTTTATTAAAAAATGGAAGGGTAGTGGGGAACCAACGCCTTGAGAAAGAAATGTGGTTACTAAGAACATTTCTTTTTCAAGGCGATTAGTCAGGTTCTATCTTTAACCCCCCCATATCACTGCTGAGTAGGTTGTCAACCTTTTGTTGCCATGGCACCGCGCCCGCACGTGCACACTGCACAGACAGACACACTGGGAAGAAAAATTCAAACGCGCGCTTATCAACTCGAAAAATGGAGGAAGAAACCGAGGCAACGCCGCCACCACCAGTGAAAAAGAGAAGATGTACATATAGAAAAGACTGGGAGAATGAATATTTGTGGTTGAAACAAGTTGATGATTCCGAGAGGGCTTTTTGTGATCTATGCAAGACGTCCTTCTCAATCGGGCATGGGGGGGAATATGATGTGAAACGACACAGGGCCGCGGACATCCACAGGCAACGTGTGAAACGGAAAGAGACGTCTAAGTCTTTAGATGCTTTCCTTAGGCCTAAAGATGACCATATAGTAGACAAAGTTACTGCTGCAGAGGTGACAAGTGTGTATCACAATGTCCAACATGCTAAGCGGAAGTGCATCTGTCATTTCATTGAAATGTTCAAAATATTATGAATCTTGATTTAGCCTATTGATGAACATACATCAGCCGTTACACATGTGTGAGTCTGCTGCCAGGTGGTGGCACCGGTGAACCCGGAGGTGGCACCGCCGCGCCGGGCAGTGTCCCACATTGTCCCTCAGAAACATACCCCTTGTCCCCCCTTGGGCTTATTGGCAGGTGGTCACCCTTCACCCTAATCAGGGTAAGAAGAGAGGCAGATGAAGTGATGCACCCATCATGTCTAGTGTCTACTGTACCAGCCTGTGGGGGCAGTGCTATGATCTGGGGTTGCTGCAGTTGCTCAGGTTCAGCAACATTATGTGTCCAAAGAATGAGGTCAGCTGACTACCTGAATATACTGAATGACCAGGTTATTCCATCAAAGGATTTTTCTTCCCTGATAGCACGGGTATATTCCAAGATGACAATGCCAGGATTCACGGGGCTCAGATTGTGAAAGAGTGGTTCAGGGAGCATGAGACATCATTTTCACACATGGATTGGCCACCACAGAGTCCAGACCTTAACCCCACAGAGAATCTTTGGGATGTGGCAGAGAAAGCTTTCTGTGGTGGTCAGACTCTCTCATCATCAATACAAGATCTTGGTGAAAAATGAATGCAACACTGGACGGAAATAAATCTTGTGACATTGCGGAAGATTAATGAAACAATGCCAAAGCGAATGTGTGGTAATCGAAGCTGAAGGCGATCTAACGAGTTTCTGACCTTTTTTTTTTTGGTGGTGACTTTTTCTTGGCTAGGCAGTGTATATTTTACTGCTGATGTCGGATAAGCTTTAGTGGCTAGCTTTTATCTTTCTGAGTATAAGTGAAGGACTCTTTTTTCGTAATAATCGCGGTGTAAAACCTGTAAAATCTAACGTAAAGATGTCCTGTTTCTGACATGTCATGCATATACATAACAGCAATATCATTTTCTTTCTTGTAGAGTATGAAAGTAAAGATGACCTTCACAGGTGAGATACTCTTAACGCAGAAGCTTGCATAAAGAACAGAAAAACAAGGTGTGAGGAGTGACTGTTAACTTTGTAGTCTGACATAGAAGGAGTCTAAGCACATTTCATTTCTTTTTCCACGTAGCCCATTCTTCATTTTACACCCTTAGTCCAGCAGTCGTCATTTACATAAATTGAACTGTGTAACTTGACTCCTTCTACCTCAGGCCTTGACCATATTAGTTGAAATTACACAATGATGCCAGTTATTTGAGCGTTTCCACTGTGTGTAACATTTTCACCTGTGTTGTGTTTTGTTTGGGCAGCAGCAGCAGCACCAGATTCACATCTTGATCTCGCATCAGATAGGACTTCAAACTTCCGCCCTTACTGTCCACCTCCGGACCCACAGCTTCCTCAGAGTGAGTTCACCAAACAGAATGGTTAAGCAAGATCTTGCTTTGATGTTGGCTTTGAGGTGATTTTTTGGAGGATCTGCAAGCACTGGTGTCTCCTTTTCGAAACAATATCTCCATTAATAGGCTTAAAATGGCTGTTTCCTTAATGTGAAATATAATGATGATTATATTTGTTTGTTTAGCTGAGGACAGTCTGACACCTCCACTTCCAGACAGAACCCCAGAGTCTTTCATCATCCCCACAGAGGAAAGTGAGTATCTTGTGTCCTGCTTGGAGGAGAAACACATAGCAAACTGTGCTTTATCTTGCACAGAAGTTAGGTCTTAATTTGTCGATTCCGCTTTCAGTTTCAGTTAACGAGAGAACCACCCTTCACCCGCAGCCCTTAGAAACAAGAAACCCTTCGATGAGGGTGGGCATGTCATCTGAGTGGGACGGCACGGCTCAGCCCAAGAGGTTCCTCGACGCTGCCATGATCAGGAGCAAGGTATTGGTGATCAAAAAAGGTCAAACCCACAGAACTGAAGCGCGCTATTTTAAAAACAGACGGCATACATATCTTATCGACACTTCAATCAATGTTTCAAACCTTTTCTTTTTTAACACTTATCTTTTCGACTGCCCTCCCTTCCAGAGTGTTCGAGCTAAAAGTTCGAGACAAGGTAAGCCAGAAATAGAATCATGCCGTCTGCCATGAAGTGTGTTTGTAATAGTTAGTGGACAACAGGTGAAGGTCTGTGGGATTTGTTGAAGTCAGCTTTATCCCATTTTGTTGGTGGTGATGGTGACAGGTTGCTTTGTGTGGTTTCTTGAGTGTACACAACAAAGTGCAGGTTGCTGTGAAATGAAAAGTACCCACCTTCACCACAAGGAGGCATGTTTTAACAAATAAGTGCTAAAAATAAAGTTGATGGGTAAAATGATTGGTGAGTTGCTTGTTATCATTCTAACTGATCATGTCTGTGATTGGGGGAGTTACTTCTGCTTTGTGTTTTTGCTTCAGAGCCCCTCACTGCACTTCAGCCGCTCGCTCCACCCCCTGTGGTTGTAGCTGGAGGAGGAAGCGGTGAGTTTGTTGAGACATTAAAGGCCTTGCACACAACACAGTAGCCTCGGTCTCACACGTTGTTATAAATAGACGCATGCTACCATGCACACATGAGCTACACGCATGGCTACATGCGAGGCTCTGGTGATTCATGATAACACAGCACGATGGATGTGATTAACCAAGCTCACAAACCCCTGAGATGACAAGAACGTGGTGTTACAAATAGATCGCCATCAGCATGGTAAAAAACAAAACAAAAAAAAACACACAGCAGATCACTTCATTTCCTTTCTGTTTCTATGTTAACCAGTGGAGCAGCGTGATGTGAACCACAGGTCCTCCCTGAACGCTGAGAAACCAGGAAACAAATTAGACAAAAGCAACGAGAAGCCCATGTCTAGAACGAAGGTAATGCAAGGGCGACACACATCTTCTGGGCGGTTCCAGAATTTTTATTTTTAGGCAAACTAAATTTGTGTTTTTGTTCCCTTTGTGCAGAGTCTTAAGTTTTTTAAACACAAACAAAAGCGTAAGTAAAGCTGACTTTCTTTTTGAAAATAATCAATAAATGCACTCAGACCTGCGAGAAAGCTAATTTGTCCAAAAAATTTTCACAGCTAAAATCCCCCCTCCACCTCCTCCTACTCAAGCTGGAGCAGCAGCTCCGTCAGCCAGTGGCTTATCTACAGTGTTCAAATTTGGTAGGCCCACAGATTTATATGGCATTAACATAAGATACAATCCTACATGCAGTATTTATGACACCAGTTTGTACTTCCTGCAGGATTTGGGCAGCGGTTCGCAAAGCCAAAAGGCCCCAGGACTTATCCGGATACCTGGGTCTGAGGCCACTTTCTCTACACATCTAAAAGTGGAGCTTTTCATCTGATGATGGTCATTATGGTACATTGCATTGCAAAAAGGACTTTATTACAAGTTTTTCCAGCAGAAGATCACATACGGGGGAGCTGAAAAGCAATAAAGGCTGCTGCTTTTGTCTCAGGGCCAATTGACAATCAAAGGAGCGTCAGCGCAGTAGCACCACCAAGAGAGGACAAACAGGAAGTGCCTTTTTTACCTGCTCTGGCGTGTTCACACTGTTCACGAGGTGGATTTTAATCACCGAACGGCGCCTCATCGAACGTCAACCACTCAGGGCTTAAGCATTCAAAAACTCAGCGGCTCGTGTCAGCCCTGAGAATAATTTGCTTGCAGAAGTTAGCAGTCTACAGCGGGACACTTCTTGTTTTAATGCTGGAAGCAATGCTGTTAAACTCGGCGCACGAGGAATATATTTAGATATGTACTGTGTGTGCCTTTGATGCTTGAAAGAAGAAAAACAGGTATAGCATTTTATCTAGTTCAACAGTCTGTCAGTTTCTCTGTTTAAGACTATTCACTGTTCCATGTGGGTCAACAGCACCCTGAAATGTAATGCATATTGACTATGCATAAGAGTTGTTGTTAAATGGTATTACATACACTGGTAACATAGAAAATTATTTATTAAAAAATATCAAAAATCTATGCATTCTAATTGCTTTTTTTTCCTGAAGCTGAACAACATTGGGACCAGATTTCTTCTGTATGAAGTGACCCATCAACAGGGTGACTGACAGAAATGAAAGTACAAACATTGGCAACAGAAATCGTTGATGCTGGAGACACAGCATCACAGTGTAACATGACAAAAGGCAGACATGACCGCGCTGGAACTGCCAGTTTATTTCTACGTCGATTTAGTAAGTTAAGAGCATGTGACAAACAAAAAGCTCCTTCCGGGATCTATGATATACAAAAGGCATCATTTCCCTTAACATTATGACGCAGTAATTCTTTGCTTCTGGTTTACATGCAAAATTTAGAAACTCGAAAGCATCATGTGAGCAACATTATTTTAATAAATAACAATAATTAAATAAGAAGCCAATTGGCCAATCCCCATTTTACCATCCTACTCATCAACAAATAACCCTCAGCTCAGCTTTAAATGGAGTCAACCATGTACAGTACAAGGCACTAAGATGTAGTCAATGGTAGGGCAAAGGTAGCGCAACATGATCACTTCCTTTACAGAGGACTACTTAAGAAGACGACAGAATGAAGGGCTCCTTGGGATTCAGACGAACTCCGACTCTCCATATGAAGATATATTAGGACTGAATTAGCTGGAGACGTCAAGCTAAGCCTAGAAACAACATGCTTCCCCAGTCTAAAGCCACAAAGATACAACCACAGTACAACAGTGGCCTTGTCAGCCTGGTGACGTGGCCAGCTAAAACTAAAGGTGCGAGTGGATCTGGATCAAACCAAGTGACAGCATTCACTTAGGCTCAGCTACGACAACAACATAATATTTACAAATCCTGGATACATACGCCACACGCCAAGATAAGATTCGGAAAATTATTGCTAAGAGCAATAGCCATAATTCCTTTGTCGCTCAGAGGCAATCTTATGATTTGACCTTTAATACTCATCACCGGTTACGTAAACCTGTGTTCATATGTTTAGCTCAAATCTTAAGGGAATAAATAAAACACAAAAGTGACAAAAAGAGTGCTGTATAAAATAGCATTTAAATAAGAAACTTATAAAGCTGACAAAAATGAAATAAGGGCTTGCAGTTTAATTAGATAATCGCACGTTGATTAGTTTTAAATGAAAATGTGTCCTGTTTAATTTAAAGGAAAATACTTTTTATATTTTTTGTTAGTTTGTGTTTACTGAGCGCACCAGGAAGTTCAATCAGCCTTCAAAGGCCAGCTAACTAACTTCTGAGTCTAGCAAACAGTTCGTCAATGTAAGGTTAGTCTACATGCCTTTGTCACTGAAAGTAATATAGCTGTACAAAGTCAGTTTCATGCTTCCGGAGCAATATTTTTTTCACTTGCATTGGCGACTTCAATTTTTTTCACAAAATAAGCTCGTCAAAAACATCTCAACCTCCAATGTATATTAAAAACATTGCTGCATACAGGAATTGTGGCAACTTCTAATGTCAGTCTGAAAATAATAGCTTCTTTAGACACCTCATGACAGTGGAGAGCTCCAGGAAGGTGCGAGCAATACAAAACAACTAAAAGTACTTTACAGTCCCGTTAAAGCATATACTTTGGCTGAAAAAGAAAACATCTGGGAACCCTTGAAAGTCTTTTTTATTAAAAAGTGTGAAGAATAATTTAAGTGGAAAGTCTTCCTGATTGACTCTGTTTTAGTTTTTTTTTTTTTTTTTTACATGCCCCCCTCCCCCAGTGAAGCTTCTGGGGTTCAAATGTCATTTGGGGAAGTCTGCAGTATGGCCATGAGGTTTTGGGAGGGTGGGCTCTTTTGAAGGCGTACACGCAGAGTGGACCGGTGGTAAGAAAAGATGGGGATCCTGGTATGTTGGAGGGAGGTGAGCGGATTTGGTGGGCTGTGGGGGGGCTGGCTGAGGCTCCTGGGAAGGCGTTGCTGGCCTCTGGAACTCTGGTTCTTCGGTTTTGGCCACCCCACCTTGGATGTTGTCTCCTTGTGGTCTTGCACAGGGGGTTATGGTGGCGTCGGGCCTGGCAGGGGAGGAAAAAGAGACGCGGCCTGAGGTGGGGCTGAGATCGTTGGGTTGCTGCTCCTCCTTCTTGTCCGTGTCCTCTGAGTGGTACTGTTTGAGGCGGATGTGCCAGGCGAGGCTGCAGACTGCAGACACCGTCTTGAACTGGTGGATGACGTTCCTTGGGATGAAGTAAATGTCGTCGTCACAGAGCTGGACGCGGACATAGCGAATGCCCTCCCTCCTCAGCTGGTTGAGCTTGGCATCATCCACCCACTGGACACACTGCACACACAAGTTATATTTTTTTCATTTATTTTTGCATTCTTTACTTCCAGTGTAAACATCTTACTGTATATCGCATAGAAGCTGCACTTTTCACCTGAGACACTGGGGGCTCATACAGGTCCAGCTGCAGCCTTTGGACAACTTCATTGAAGTCCCCAGCATCGAAACACACCACATCTTTGGTTATCCGAGGTCGGTTATTCCTGTGGGAGGTTAAAATAAAAGGTAGAAAACACACAGAGGAATTTAACAACTCTTCCCACGTGCCACAATGGCATTACAAACATCACTGACCATTCGAGATGTTGCCACGAAAACATTTGTAATGAAGCGTGCCACAAGATATTCACCATTCTCCAAAGTGCACTGCCTTCAGGACACCCACAGCAGCAGTGCTCTGCCAGTCAAAACTCTGGCCTACATGATCGGCATGGGCCTTAGTCCGGTCCTCAAACAGAACCTCTCTGGGTTCGCTGGCCCTCGGCAGGTAGTGCAGATTTTTGATCTCATTCATTGACCTTAACAAACAACAACAAAAAAGATGACGAGTCACTAATTTTTCTCATAAGTGGTCAAATCTGCAGGATAAGACACAGTTACTATCATTGGCGTCTACATGTCATAGATTTCATCGACAGGTCAGTTTGTACCTTCGCCGTTTGAAAGGAGACTTAGGCATGTCAGCAGTGGGTACCATTTGTTCTCCCGGTCGCACCCACATGATAGGCCCATCGTCACTTTGAGAACGACAGTCCAGCTTCAGACTGGAGAGGCTACCCCACGGCAGGGTCATCTGAGGTGACATGAAGAAAGAGCTGTGAGTGATAGTGTTAAGAAAGTACATAAAACTAAGCCGAGAATTAGGAACAACTCAAAAAACATGATAAACAAATTCACTAGAGTGTGGGATGATCCACAGAGGCCCCTCCTTTTAATCCACAGGACCCAAAGGCCCCCCCACTAACAACATTGTGTTGCCAGGCACCACAGGACCAAGGGAGACCTACACAATATTAGGCAAGTGGTCATGATGTTATGCCCGATTGGTGTGTGTTTGCATACAAGGAATTGGTGGTGATTGCCCCTAAGCCTTCGCTGCAGCCACATTCACTTGTGAGCACACAGAATGCTCCTGTATAGCCCTGCGTTCATACTTCTGCTTCTGTCAGCAGTAAATCACCAATAAATGTCAATGTGGGCTAAGCCAATGGTACAGATAGAACAGTGCATACTACATGGGTGGAAAAACACCCTTGGCAACTGAAGCCCCAGCTGCTGCATGTCACTCTCTGCATGTCACTCTCTGCTCTCATTCGCTGTCCATCTTTATACCAAATGCACAAAATGCTGAAAATAAATGTTTACAATGAATGTCACCGTCCCATTTCTGCTACCAGACATATATGCTCAAGGCATAGCAGAAGCACCACTGTGTTTGACAGATAAGGTGGAGCTTTGGTCTTGAGCAGTTCCTTGTTTTCTCCTCGCTTCCCTATTTTCACAATTTTAATAAATGTCAATAAGTTAATGCAACTTATATTTTCGGAGGACTGTTACCCGCTTTTTCCGTTTTTGGGCCCAACAGCTGTTTGAATCATGTGGTGAACCCTCTGAGGTTCTAGTTATGAAGTCTTCCTTAGAACATAGGAAACATTTTTGCCTACACACTGGAGAGCATTCTTGATGAACTGTACAGCAGTATCTATTTTTCTTAACCATGCAGTCCCACACAAGACTGTACACGACTTACTACGAAGCTGTTTTCAGTTTCCCTGGCCTCACAAGCTTTATTCAATAGAATTAACCTTTTTTTCTTATTACTATTGAAAAGTATAAAAAGTAAATCTTAAGTAACATGTATGAACATTTTTGTATATGAACTAACAAGGAAATGATGAATGATGAAATGAATTCATTTTGAACCAAATGGACACTTTATGTCAAATTACTTTTGTTAAAACTACAGTTGAGGTATATAATGTAATAATATTAATTAATAATAACTCAAAATAACTAACTAAATGATACTAGTATAGTCTGAACTATAGGAATAGTCCACTTGTTAGCTAGTAAGCTAAAAGAATGTGAATATACTACTAAAACGTTATAACCAGTCCACTTAGGTGCGGTTATTGAAATACACAAGTAGTGTGACATTTTTGGAGCTGTACCTGTCATTTTATAGGACACTAGGACACGTTTGTTCAGCAATGTCAGTTCCGTGCACCCTCCGGCCCTCTGGCTGAAATGCAGTTCTTTTGGTACTGACTATTTTTAATCAACCTTCATGAATTAAATCACTTTAATACACCAATATGCATTACTTTATTTCAGATTAAATCACTGAGTATAAAATACCAAAAACTGTGCAATGCATCAAATACTTATAGTCTGGATTGGTAATGTGTTCAAGTCTTCATCATATCATTTCTGCTGTGACTTAAGCAGTTACAAAAAATGTGTAAACTAGTCTGACAACAGTTTAGCCCTAATATTGATAAGATCCAAAAATAAATATCCCTCTGACCTTAAGAAACGGGGACTCTTCCAGCATATCCAGGAACTCTGGGAAATAATCTCCAACTTCCTCGTCCACGGCTCCCACCAAGCTGATCTGCCTCATGGGTCCAGCTCGGTAAGTTCCTGAACAGTAAGTCCGGTTCACCTGCGACAGGAGAAACAACAAATGTAACTGTGGGTGCCTTCATACCTTCTAAATGTATAGATCTATTACACAAGCATGTAAAGAAACAGCTCTCATAACGGATTACACCGTAGTAAATATATGTACAATTCATGATTGTGTCATGAACTACCTTGATTGGTATCGTCATCATGTCATATACTAAATTGCTGTTCTAAGGATGCATTATGTAAGTTCTTTTCGAAATTCCAGCGTTACTTTTGTCTGATTATTCCTTTAAGCTAGAGGTAGAATGTGCACTCTTGCACCATTAATAGGTTCATAGCTGTGAAGAAGCTACAGCATTACACCGTACCCAGATCTTTTTTTTTTTTACCCTGTGTACAAAGTCCGTCTCACTTGTAACCTGGCAGCGGGCAAGGCTTCAACAAACACAGTATAGGAAAGTCCCTACAGTCACACTAATGGACTTCTAACACGCTTATGTGTTTCTAGTCGAGATGCTATATGTCATAGCCAGTGAGTCACGGTGTGATGTGCAGATTTATTTATCCACATGAACTGGCAGCAACCAAGGTCTATGTAAAGGGTAAATATGACAGACTGCAGTCTTTGTAGCAAAATGATCAAAAAAGGCATCATACCTCTACAAACCATTATCATTCTGATATCTGAACACTGCTGCAACTAGAATATGTTTTCCATCCCAAGCGGTGTGCTCAAACCGTACCGGGAAAATTATGCAAACACTGCACCTTTTTTTTGCACCTATCCAGGTTTATGTGTTGACCTTTTAAGTTGCAGCAGATACAGGAAAACATTTCAGTGAAATCATTTATCCTCTGGACTTTCCAGCAGTGAAATGATCAAACGTATGTCTACACAGAGAACTGCTGAGCTCTCTGTGTCGTCTGCAGATTAACATCACACATACACAATCATCTATAACATTATGACCACCTTCCTAATATTGTATAGGTCTCCCTTGTTCCTCCAAAACAGTTGTGACTCATCAGAGAATGGACATGGGCCTTCTAAGGGTCCTATGTTGAGGGGAGGGGCCTCTGTGGATCATCCAACAGATATTTAATCTGTTTGGGATCTACTTTTTTTAGTCGTTCCTAAATCCTTTTTGGGTGTGTGTCTGCGTCAGGCTGCATCCTGCTGGGGATGGCTGCTGCTATCAAGGAGTGTCATTGCTATGGTCTGGTCTAGGTGGATGGTACAAGTCTAAGTAACACGTCGTGGAATGAAAACAACCGAGGATCTCATTATGATGTGATATTCTTCAGGGAAATCTGGGTCCTGGAATAGGGTGGATGTTGTGTGGGTACTAACCACCACCTGAACATTGGCGCAGACCAAACACATGGCATAGGAGTGTTTTTTGCATCCTAGTGCCATATGTTACCCAGTGATACCCACACACCCAGCCGTCTACCCTCTACCATTGCTCTGTAGTCCACTTCTGATGATCAGAGGTGGACACTTTCGGCAGTGGGCATGGGTCAGCCAGAGCACCTTGAATGTTCTGCATAAACACAACCCTATACAAAACAAAGCGTTAAACACTGTGTGGTCCAACACCTTTCTACCAGATCTAGCATTTCAGCAGTCTGAGTGACAGCAGTTCCCCTGTTGGAACAGACAATCCTAGCCAGGCCCAGGCAGCCTTGGCTGTCCATGACCGTGTCACTGGGTTCACTGCTCCTCATTCCTTCCTCATTCCACTTTAGCTAACTATTGACCCCTACAGATCAGAAACAACACAGAAGAGCTGTAGTTTTTGAGATGCTCTCGCCCAGTTGTCAACCCATGGCAATTTGCCCCTTGTCAAAGCCACTCAAATCCATTATTCCTGCTTCTACCGCATGAACTTTGAGGACAAATTGTTCTTCTGCTGTAGAATCTTTCCCACTCACTGACACGTACCATCATGATGAGTTAATCAGTGTCATCAGTCATAATGGTGCAAGTGATCGGTGGATGTTTAGATGTCCCATACTGTGCCGCTTTTAAAACATATTGAAGTAGCTCTCACATGGCACCAGAAGGTGTATTTCAAGTTTGTATTAAAATACTGCACAGACCTTTCAGCTGTGTTCCAAACAGGCTATTTCAGCATCTGTGTCTTTTGCTTATGCTTTAACTTATGTTCTTGTGTTGATTTTGTCAGATGACATTGTGTAGCTGCTTAGGAATGGCTTGGATGTGACTTTCTGTTGGTAATGGAACGAGCGTCTGTCATTATTTCATAATCTTTCCGTTATCTGAACACAGACAGTGATAAAATATGTGAATGACAGCAGCACACTAGGTATTACCTAATTTTTAAAATCTATAGTTATTTTATATATGTGAAGGTATTTTAACAGGTCAGTAGAGTTTCATTAACTGAGGGAAGGAAAGGGGATCAAATCAAATTCCTTCAGTTACAGGCAAGTATCTGATCATTACACATCGTGTGTCGTGTGAGTTTCAGGACAGATGTTCCAAATAAAAAATAATCCCTGCCAGTCTATTTAACCAGTGGGGTGTTTGCTTGACAGTATTGTAGCAGTTTTATTTAAACCAATTATGCTTTTTACCCGAATTTTTCCCCAAATTCCTTAAGTTTACATGTCTTGTATCTACAAAACCCTCTGTACTATGAATCTACCTGAGCTCACACATTATAAAAAAAAGAGTCTGACTGCAAGCCTGCGACTCCTTTACTGTATGGAGGTGTCCCTATTTGAAGTCTTTGCACTCCTGTCTCCTTTACCAGCTTCCTTAACAACGTATTTAACTTTTTGTGAACTGCCCCTGGTATTTTATAATTTAGGCAGCTTTGAGGCAACACATTTTTCTCAATAATTTTTCTCCATCATTGTCTTTTCGTAGGACCCCTGATAGTGTGATAGTGATAGTGGAAGAAAACCTCCTTCTTTAAATCAAGATCGAGCTTACAAAGAAGGACAAATATCCACTGCCACGAGAAGCAGCGATCAGTTACGTTGTTAAGGCGGTGCAGGATTTTGCTGAAAACCTTTCTTGAGGTCAGCAGGACCTCTTGCCTTTCCACATACCTGAGAGTGAAAGTTGGCAATGGTGGTCGTCTCAATGTCTTTCTTTCCCAGTATTTCCATTTTGACCGGCGTGTTGGGGAAGTTGAAGGCAAAGTAGTCGAGGAAGTCAGGCAGGTACGCGGCCGCACTGTGCACCACTGCCAAGGCATAGGTGGCTGCACCTCTAGGCTTCTCAGCGAAGGCCAACTCCAGGAACTCCTGGGCAAAGCACTCCATCTCAGCAGGACTAAGACAGGCCAGCTCGTCAGCATAGGCATGCAGAACTAGTCCCCCTCCATTGGCTTGCCTTTCCTCGTGTATGAAGCGTCCATAACGGGAACCTGTCTGAAGGCAGGAGCTGCGGATGTAGTGGTCTTGATGGGAGAGGAAGGGGGCGTTGCCCAGTTTCAGAGCATGGAGGTAGGGTGGGCGGTTGTCAACAGTGTCTCTGCAAGGATGGCAATTGCTTCCGTGCTTCATGCTGCCAGGCAGAGGAGGATCGGGGCGTATGGGCAGTGTAAGGTCCGTCCCGAGCCCTGCACATACAGTCTGAACCGCTTTGTTGTGCATGTATCGGACCTTCTTGGCACTGTGCTCATCTTCATGATGCTTCTTTTTCTTCTTTTTCTTCTTCAGGAGGTACTCCTCCAGTGTCAGAGCATTGTCATTCTCATTGTGGGGCCTGGGCTCTACAGGTACATGAATGGATAAACATCAGGTAGGCTGATTGTTGTATTATATAGTTCTATAGTAAAACCACATTGCATTACATTGTCAATGCCTATTCGTGTGAGGTAGTTTCCAAACATATCCATTGTCATGCAGCCAGTGATTCACACAAGATCTTAGACCAACAGGTACATATATTGACCCCCCTCCTATTTATGACTTTACTATACCTGCAAATTGTCAGGGGATTAAAGCATTTCCCTGTACTTCCCTAAATAAATATTTAGATCAATTTTCCAATAGTAATCCATATCATTCATATGCAAAACAATAATAAAACTTACCCTTCTTTTTCTTTAGCTCCGCGTGTTTCACATTTGCTTCGGCGTTTTCCTTCTTGAGCTTCAGTTTCAGGTCTTTCTCCCTGTGCTTTTCTTTGAATTCCTGGGTCTTGGCCTTGACCACTTTGAGAGGCGTGAAAGTGAAGAGCGCAGGTGGCTGGGAGGGCACCGCTCGCTTCTTGGGCAGCTGCTCCGGCACCTTCAGCGGAGGAGGCGGAGGAAAAGTAGGCTGCAAGTTCTTCTTGGTGCCATTGCTGAGACCATTACTGTGGTGGTGGTGGTGATGTTGGTGACTGTGCAGGACATGCTTCTCCGCGCTGAAGTTGTGGGGTTTGGTATTTTGCTGCAGCTGATGCGGCTGGTGGCCCCGGTGCTCAGCGTGCTGGTGGTTGTGGTGATGATGGTGGTGGTGATGGAGCTTCACTTTCTTCGCTTCTTTCTCTGACCTCTCCCGCTTGTCAGCCGAAGGCGACAAGTCCTTCTTCTTCTTCTTTTTCCTCTCTTTGATGAATCTCTCAAGACTGCCCCTCACCCTTTCGTCTTCTACTTTCGCACGGAGCAAGTCGACTTGAGCTGCCATCTTTGCACGTACGGTACATTTAAAGGACTCGGGACCGCTATTGCGCAGGTCACCGACAATTTGTAGTCCTTTTGCCGTTAATTTGTAGTTCACTTTAACATGTTTGAGCCTGTTGCGCGTGCGTGACACGCGGCACTGTGGGTAATGTAGTTTGTAAGTGCTGTCGGGATACATGGGAGTTGAAGTTTATATTGCACTGAATGCGTGCGGCTTTGCACGCACGCACCTCTTGCTCAGCTGACGTAATGGTTAATTTAATCACAGCCACGAGAGGGAGTGCATCACCGTCTACAGCTGTTTAGAAGCCGCCATGTTTAAAAACAAGCAATAATTAAAAATATCGCGAGAATAGCGCGAGAATTGTTGTAGATCTGATGTATTGTTGTAAGTTTAATACGATATTATTTGATATATTTGTAATAAAAATCCACTCTTACTAACAATACACACGTTAGTGTCACAAAGTACAGGAAAAATATGATTGATATTATTTATTATTTAACATTATGTATTACTCTAAATGCATATAAAAACATAAGACACATCAGTCACATTTAATCAGTAAACCTTTATTTATCAGTGCATGAACAGAATGCCATGAGCACATTATTTTTCTTTTCACCCCATTTTATATCATTTCCTCTCAGTTCCCTTAAAAAAATAATGAAACGATTTACAGAGAATTCTTTTTTTTGTATCCTGCATGAAGGCAAATATTTATACAGGTGCTGTACAATTTTATAAACATTTACAACTACCAGGATGTCAAAACTAATTTTATAATGTGTTGGAGCAATGCAAGGCCACGGTTATCATACATGGTATTGGCATGAACAGTAAATAATAGAGTAGCCCGTCATTTCAACAATAAAGTGGACAATAAATTATTAAGTGGTCTCACAGACCAATAGATGCACGTGTTAACTCCTTAAACAGGCAGGCAGATGAGGGTCGGGTTGTGAAGGGTATCGTAAGAACCACTAGATGTCGCTGTACTCCACAGAAGAAATATTGAAACAATGCTACATTTAGTCTCCAGAGAAGGGCACAGCTGATCCCAGTTTTTTTTTCTTACCCCCACATGGGCGTTACATGATTTAAACCTGATCAACTTTATAGTGTAACTTCAAATCAGACTCCCAAGGGAGCAACAGCTCCGTTTTCACATTATGCACATTATGTGCAGCCACCAAAGAGCAGCATGCTGCGGAGACTTGCTGTCCTTGTGTGGACGATTTGCTGAATCCTTTAGGAGTCTGGTTTTACTCACGACAATCAGGCCAAAGTGTCCATACTTTACTACTTTGCATTATGACTCACACACCAAATAGAAAAAAAAATACAAGGGTGAAAAATAAAAATCTCGGGGGGTTCAGGTGAAGAAAATTATTTGTTTTTGTCCCCACATTTACGACGCTAAAAAACACAGGTATCGCTTTACGTTTTAAGTAAGCTGAAGGCAGAGCTCTCACTTCTTACAATCACGCTCTGTTGTTTCAGCTCATCTAAAGTGTGTGTGTGTGTCAGTATACGCGTAATCACTTTGTCAAATAATATATATGTTTCAGATCGAGTATAGTCGATGCTACGGCAATATCTAAAAATACATAGTCCTACCATTCTGCTTGTATACATACACATGTAGCCGGAGGACCTAAAATACAGAGCTGCCAACAGTCGGCAACAGTTGTCAGTGACTGTTTGCAGACTGTGAAATAGAATGAATAGATTGCAGCTGTTTATAGTGGTACTGTTTTATATGCTGATGCTCATCTACACCTTCTATTTCTACCTTTAGGTCCACATCAAAAGTGAAATGACTCCGCATGGTTGTGTGTACAAACTGTTTTTTTTTCTTTTTTTCTTAATATATATATTTATATATATAATTTCAATAAATTACCTTATGCTTTATTATCAACACACATGTAACAAACATTAGAACTATAACCACAAGTATCTGGTCTGCTGATTAATGCATATAAAGCTCCGGGGTCGTCTTTCCACCCTCTAACAAGCTGATGAGATTCATGTGCCTTCACGTGTATGAATGCAGTCCCACGCACAACTCTCAAAACAAACAAACAAAACAAAAACAAACTTAGACTGTTCTTCATTTTTACACAATTCTTAAGAGAAACTCACCAGTCTCACTTTTTGATACATCCATACGTGACAGTGAATCAATCGTGCCTGGAAGAAAAGCCGCGCTGATTGCTTGAATATGCCGTTAAACCTTCAGTGTGACGGAGAGAGCAGAATCCTTCATAGATGCGGGCAGACGGGGCGAGCCGCTCGTCCAATTTACCCACAAACAGTCTCACAGTGAGTGCAATTAGGTGCAGCTTCTTAACAACCGGAGTCTCTGATTGGCACAAAATCGACTTCAGGGTCACTTCCAAAAAAAATAAAAATAAAATCACACTCGGAAAATCCGTCTGTTACACACACACACATGCCCACAGATCATTGTACAGTACAAATACTCACAGGTACAATCAGCAGCTAAATGCAAACTGACTGAGGCAAACTGGGTGAAAAAGAAATCATAAGCAATGAGAAGCTATCTTGCTGGTTACACAGTGATCTGCTATGTCAGAAATGTATAAGAAAGAATCCTTCCATTCTGAGTGTCCATCTCTCAGAGGCTCAGCTCCCTCTTCATACATGCATTCCTGTCAGGATTTCAGATATCTGCATATGTTGAGTCCACTCGGGACTGGATCTTCGTAGAGCTGGGAACCTTCCATGGGCCAGGGGTGATAGGAGCCTTCTTGCTGGTAGCGGTCCCATTGCAGCTGGGGTCCTGGATGCTACTGCTCGAACCTCTGGGGTCCTTTCTATTCACCTCTTCTGCTGGCCCCTTCTGCTTACTCTCCCGGTATTCCCTCTCCCCTTTCTCTCTTCCGCTCCTTCGGTTCAGCGTGCCGCTGTCAGCATCTGACGCCGCTCTCTCCCTTTGCACTTGGGAGTATGGTTTCTGCGCCATTGCCTCTTGATCAGCCCTTTTGCCCTTATTTTGGCGTTCGCTGGTCCCCCAGCTTTTGTCTCCACTGTCTACAGCCCCCCTCTCCTGCCAATAATTTGCATCCTCCTCCTTGTACCTCCAGCCCTTCTCTTCTTCATAGGCAACGCTGGGCTGCTGGCCAGCTGGACGCCTAGGGCTCGGAGGCTCCTCCGTGTTCCTCAAAGGCACAGCAGGCTCCTGCTCCCTCTTTGAGCCCTTTCTTGGACTAGAGGAGTGGTAGTCTCTCTGCCCTTTGGCTTTTCTCTCCTTGCTCATATCCTCCAGGGACCCACTGTGGCCTCGCTCTGTTTTTCTGGGGCTCGGGGAGTGCTCTAGAGGATCCGTCCAGCCTTCGGTGGCTCTTTTAGGACTACCAGACTTAGCGTCACCCCTGCTTGCTTTCCCGGTCTGGGTGCTGGGGCTCGTAGTGCGCTTTTGGTTGTGGTGAGAGAGCTGCTGTCCTCTTGATCTGTTAGCCTGCCTACCATGCTCCTGCCCGGCACCGGGGGACCCAGTGAACTCATCAGGGGTTGATATTTTGGGTGAAGATGGGGACATTTCCGAGGTAGAGACGGAGACAGAGGATGGAGAAGCTGGAGATGACCCGTCAGATGCAGCGAGTCTGGGAAAGCTTGAGGTTGGAATGGTTACTTTGTCCTTTGAGCCTAAGAAACAAGCAGCAGAGAGTAAGAACACGTTCTGGCTGGGCACCAGTATACATATGCATTTAAAGGAAACTGCGGAAGCTAAAATATCCCCTACAAGAGATATTTCACACATTCAAGATAATTAAAAATGTCATGCAACAGGAGCATAAGAGCCGTATTGTGGGAAAAAAATAAAGTTTTGCCACCTAGCTTGCTTTCTGTAATAACCCTTCATAATGCCCCTCTAACTGTTTTCCTTGTTTCAGATGCGAATCAGCTGACGGCGTAGCCATCAACGAAAAGGTGCTGGAGTTCATCCAGAGCTGACGTTTCAATTTTCGTCTGAGCTTGATAAGAACTGCGCAGCTGTGGTTGGGAGCAGGTATATGCAGCGGTAAAACCAGAGGCAGAGAAAGAAGAGCGATGGTCTTAGTGGTACTGAAATGAACTTTCGGATTTCTAGGAGCGACAACTCATAGAAAATCCTTCTAATTTGGTTTATCGGATTGAAAGGTGGATGCCAGTGAATGCACACAGATCCTTTTACCACCTGCCGCTCGCTGATAAAGACCTAGTTAAGGACTTTTTCTTTCGGGCCTCCACTGAGGATGAGGTGTGCTTTCAGTGGCATTCTAGGTTTCATAACACCCTTAAAAAAAAATTAACTTGTGGAGCTCTTAAGACTCCCAGTGCTCCTGCAGGTCTGTTCGTTCTTCTAGGACTCACTGCTTTAGTTCAGCCCTCAAGAGACGAGTCCGCTGAATACATTAAATGTGTACACTGATTTCAGATTGATTATGGGCGTGGGGTAAGGGATAAACGACACCTAAATCTGGGAGATGAATCTCTTCGAAAGGAGAGGTCAAAGGCAAAAAGTAGGAGGAATACAAGGTTTACCAAGGTTTTTAGGGACAGACCAAGAAAAGCAGTGAGGCCTTTAGTGATGCTCTGGTTTCATGTAGAAGCACAGGGTGGAAGAAGAGTTCAGACCTATAGGAGGAAGAGATAAATAGGTAGAAATAGACAGCCGTGCCGGTGCAGAAAACAGAGTAGGCAGCACAAGAGGCAGATCGAGATAGAAGTAGCAAAGTAGAATGAGAGGAGGAAAGGTTAAGAGAAGCTTGCAACACATGCATGAGAACAAAGAAACCCAGCACCCTGCTTGTCAAGCATATCCATACAAAAGCTTCTATGTGGTTAATATGCTACTGAATAGATCTGTATGCAGTGGCAAGAATGTGCATGCGGTTCTCAGCAGTTACTCACTGTGATCCGGGACCAGGCCCTGGCCGGGTCGGAGCAGCAGGTGAACCTTGCTCCCACCCGCCTGGATCAGCTCGATCGCCCGTGTGTGTGTGATGCCCTGCGTGGCCTCGCCGTTGATCTCCACAATCTGATCGCCAACCTGCGACGCAGACATTTTTTTTTTTCAATTCACAAGCACGTGGCCGTTCAGTGTTTGGGGTGGGGGAGAGCAGAGGGAGACACAGATGAGGTGAAACAGAGCAGACGTGCAGTCGCTCATAGCAGTTTTGTTTGATTCTGCATCATTCACGGCGGGGTTTTAATTCTGGCCCATTAATCAACTCAGTCAGCTGCAGCAATGTCTGTTACACATAGCTTAGCACCTGATCGCTGCAATACGTATCAAGAACCGTAAATCATAACTACATGCAACATTACACTGGCCCGAACAGAGGGATTACTAACATGTATCCTGCCGTCTTTCAGAGCAGGCCCGTCTTCAGCCAGTCGCAGGATGAACAGGCCCATGTTGTACTCTTTCCCTCCTCTCAGACTGAAGCCGAAGCCACGCTGACTGCGCTCCAGCTCCACCACAAAGCAGCCCTGTTGTTTCACGGACAAGGATACAAGCTTTTATTACTGAAGCACTTGCTACAAACTCATTTACCAGGCAGAAATACGTACAAATACAACTTACTGTTAAGTGAGATATGTATCATTTTAGCTTTGGTCTCACCTGCTTAGGGCCTGACGTGATCAGGGTTCCCATCTCTTTTGGTGAGGCAGAGATCCTCCCCTCAGAGTCACCATTCCTGTCCAAGGTGAAGACCACAATGACAGTAATGTGAGAAAACGTTTGCTATGTTTTATTACCACACGGCACTAAAGAAAGCAAGAACGAATGTCATATGGCCTTCTTCAATGTGTTATAAAATCTGAGCCAGTGTAAACAGTTAGTAGTTGTGCTCGCAGCAATATCTGTGCATACCTATAAAATGTATTCACCGATCAGGCATAAAACTATGACAGGAGAAGTAAATAACATTGACCATCTTGTGCCAATTCAGTGTTCTGCTGGGAAACTTTTGGACCTGGCATTCATGTGGACATTACTCAGACATGTAGCACCCACCTAGACCAGCCGAGGCACCCCCACCCCATAGCACTAGCACTAACTACCAGAAAAAACATGAAGAACAATACAAGATGTTGACCTGGCCTCCAGATTCACTAGATCCCAAACTGATCAAGTATCTCCACATAGGACCCAAAGGCCCCCACTAACAACATCCTGTTGCCAGACACCACAGGACACCCTCAGAAGGAACATGTCCATTCTCTGATGAGTCACAACAGTTTTGGAGGCACAAGGGAGAGCTACGCAATATTAGGAAGGTGGTCATAATGTTATGCCTGATCAGCAACGTAACTCTTTTTCTGTCGCTTTCATTATACAACACACACGCACTGAGGAACATAAATTCTTCAAAGAGCCGTGCTGCTTTTATACTTCAGTGACAGATAACAGGGGCATGCTTTGACGCTTCACAGGGCTCGTTACAATGCCTTTGTGGGAACTTAGCTATGCTGACACACTATCAAAAGAGTCTAGGAATTCTTAGCAGCTCCGCTATTGAGAGGAGTTTATACACTTCATGCCGCCTAGCCGGCAGCCCGAGCTCATATCTGAGGCCGGTCTGGCTGCAGGCAAGCGCTGGTGATTAAACACAGAGGAGAAAGCGTGCCGCTGAGGGATGGACACAGGGCTAAATGGGGAGAAGAGAGGAGCACGTTCTGATGTGCAGTGAAACAGAGCGTGAGGGGTTGGGAAATGATGGTGGCGAACTGCTGCTGCAGAAATGGATTAATAAGCCTGACTCAGGTAATCTCGTTTAAAAAGAGAGATCAAAGCCAAAGCAAGGCTCCCATTTAATCTGTCCCTTTTTCTTCGCTTCACCATCCAAAGAGTGACCATGGGGGGATTTTGTGTGCTTTTGGATAACAAGGAGTGTGCGGGCCACGAGAGATGGTAATGGACCACATTGTAGCACAAATCCAAAAGGCGCTTTGAGGGGATTGGAGCTAATTTATGGTTCAAGAGGCTGAACTGGTATAAGACTGTCTCTGGTGTGCTCTGTACTTAAGGAGGGTGCTGGCAAGCATGTGCGAATGCTTGTGCTTGCACGGGAAATATGTGTGTTTACATTCGTGTACCTGTCTGGATAGTTAGGCGGCTGCTGGCCTACAGCTCTGTGTTGCGCCGAAGGGCTCTGCTTGGCTGAATTTGTTCCAGACGGAGGAGCGCTGTCTGTGAAAAGCACCAAATGAATCAACACTCCCATTATTTTCCGTTATTCTCCCGGAAATCGGCTGAATAGGACAGAGGCTTCCTCCTCGGTGCCAAACCTACCGTCTTCGGGCACAACAGTGAGTGTGACAGAATTGCCGGCGTCCTTGATGAGCTGAACAATATCGTTATGTGACAGGTCCATGATCGAGAGGCCGTTGACGGCGGATATGCGGTCTCCCACCTTCATCTGACCTATGCGGTCTGTGGGGCTGCCCTCGATGATACGACCAATTTTGTGAGGTATAACTGGAACGGAGGAATGGCAACGTGTTATTTCTCATGCACTGTTAAGACAAGCGCTTAAGAAAACCAGTATGAAACGCTTCATTTTTTTCTTTTCTTTAATGGGATCTCTAAAAATATAAATAGCATATAGAAGATGATTTCTGGCTTTCCTTACCTCCGGGTGGGGGCTTATTCTTCGACGTGAGGATGACAAAACCAAAGCCCTCGTTGTCTTTGCGCTGCAGAGTAACATCGAAGCACTCGGGCCGGGGCGGCTGAGAGGGCTGGACGGCGTTCAGCGCCTCAGTGCGAGGCACCTTGGGAGAGCTGTTGATCAGGACGGATGCAACGTGCAGAGGCTGCTGGGGGGTCTCATCCTCTCCACCACCATCTGACACATGACAATGCACGGAAAAATGATTACACACTCTCCAACAGTGGGTTACAAACCTGTATCAGTATAGCAGAGATAATATTAAAGTTCCCAAGAAACGTTTCTCAAATGTTCATTTCCCCTTCTTTACTCTGCAGGCCATTGGAGCAACCCAGTCAGAGAAGATCGGGCATTTTCGCGAAGGGGGGTGTCAGGAAAGATTCAAATATGCACAAACGACGTTTTTCATGTTGCCGTCTTAAATCAGGGCAACGTTTATTCTGATATCACTTCTGTTTAGCGCACATAAATTTAAATCCATCAACAGTTACTTGTAAAAACTATTTGTTCTTGTTAAAACCCTGCCGTGAATGATGCAAAATGCAGTGGCTTTATCAAAGGCAGCCTTTATTGCACGTAAAGAAATAAAAGACTGTCAGCTGTACACTTGAGATGAAAGCCTCCAATTTGTTATTCATAAGACAAGCTGATCTACCTCAGTCTCTCTTCATTGTATGTCCGCCTTGCTGAGTCCCTGTTTTTTTGTTTTGTTTTTTTGTGTAAGCCTGCATCAGGGAATCTCTTTCTAAACCCCGGCTTTGAAAGCATAAACCCTTACATGATTGATGCTTAATTTCTGCAGCGTGATCAAAGCTGTTGTTGCAATACATCAAATCCAGAGCAATTTCAAAAAGTGCTCGTACTATTCGTGGAGTGGCTATTCGTGCCGGTAAAACCTGCCTGAATGCAGCCGGGGGTTCGTGCTGTTGAGAAATAAAAACTCAGCATATTCTTTTTTTGTCCTTTGAGATGTAAATCTGCTCCACCAGCTGATCTAATCTTTGCTGTCCCCCCACACAAACACAATCAGCCTAGACAGATAAACAAACAATCTACTCTTTCAGTTATTCCTTTTTTTTTCTCCTGCTACAGTTAAAGGTTGAAATTTTTCATTTGCTTTACTGTGATTAAAATCAATGCACCGCTTCCCTGACCTTTTTCAGTTTTTTCTCTTCAGGAATATGTCATCACAGAACAGGATCCTGAAAGTCGATTTTTTTTCCTCAACCTTGATTTATTCAGATTTTCCAGCGAGGAAGTTAACCAGAATACATTTAAAGGATTAATGAAAAAAATCCCACATCAAAGCTCGCGCTCAGAGGTTCTCCTCTAGCAGGCTCATCTAAACCAATGACTTAAGAACGAGCAAGAATCCACGCTCCAAGCTCTCTCCGAGAAGTGTGGAGCTGATTATTCAAAAGCAGACCCACCTGTGTGTGTTAGTTTCCTGCGGACTGTGAGCATGACTTGGCCGTTACGGGCAGCGTTGGTCATCAGCTCCAGCACTTGCTTGTGGGATTTGCCCTTGACTGGCACGCCATCGATGCAAAGTAGCTCGTCTCCTGCCCGCAGGCGCCCGTCCTTCTCAGCTGCACCGAGCGGCACGATGGCGCCGATGTACACCTGTGGAAAAGGGAGGGTGTTAGAGATACAGCTAATAGAAGCCAAAGGGAGTGTGTAGCCCTATCTCCCCGCTGTCCTACTTTTTAAGCGACTGAATGCAACTATTATCTGAGGGTTTGGGATTCCAGTGGCGTGCCAATCCTGGTTTAAAATAGATGGACCTTGCAGGGCTGCTACGTACCGGCTGATCTGGTCCCTCTCCTCCAAGGACCCTGAAGCCAAAGCCTGACTCCTGGTTCCGTTTGATAAACACATCCAGGTCCTTGGTATTAGGAGCTGAAGAGAGTAGAGAGAGTGTTAGTGGATGGAACTAAAGTGGAAGTGGGCCAACACTAACACTAAATACAAGTTTTTTCAAAGACGAAATTCTAGCATTAGTTTGGCCAGTGCAAGGAAGTGGGGATGCTTTGTCCATATTTATATACAGTCTATGATTACAATGGATAAACCGATCATTGCAAATCATTCTTTAGACTAGATTAATAGAAATGTAAAACAAAAGTATCATTTAAGCAGTCAGGTTAAATTAAAACACACACATCACATGCAATTACTTGCATCCAAGTGGAAGGCCCTCGGCCCACCCATGTACACTCACGCTTGCTGTCCAACATAGCCTTGGACTTGAGGTAGAGCTCAGAGGCGTCCGGTTTGGGTGAAGACGAGCGCAGGGTGTTGGCAGAGTAGGGGAGAGGATTGGGTGGCACCTCTGGCTGACTGAGGGTCTCTGTGCTGCTGATCACCTCCTGTCGCTGCTGCTGCTGCTGCATTACGGCCTGGGAGGACGGATGGGGCAGCTGCTGGGGAGCAGGATGAGGTGTCTGGTGGGGTGTAGGCTGGGATACGGAATGGGACATGGGGGCTGTGCACTGTGCAACAGAAACAAGAAGGAAGGTAAAATATGAGCTCAGCCAAAAACAAATATTCAATTATTTTATTGAAATTTATGTCTAAAGTAGGACGGTAGTTGAAGCAAATAATAAAAGCTGGGTTTACCCACCAGCACACCACACCCAAGCTACTGCCTTCCTCTTAGTTTTTAAAAAACGGTGCATCCACACAGAATAAATCTTGGTTTAAGCAATAAAACAGTATGAGTAAGCCTGTTGCTGCCTCAGCTCCTCTCTATTTTAGGCATGCTGCATGGAGGGGCGACACAGGAACAAGCTGTTGAACATGGCGTATCGTCTTAAACACCCATACGCAGGGGGATGTTAAGTTGCTGTCTGCCAGGAGCCCGCATATTTACCCACATGCAGTTCCAGAAATAACAGCCTGGCTAATGTGGGCTCTCTGAATAATGCAGCTAACAACAGCCACCGCAGCGCACACGCAGACACGGTGGGTAACCAGCACGAAGCTTAAAACTTTGCTGTTCAATAATTCAGCTGCAATTTATTTCATTCTTTTTTTTTACATCAGTCGCAAAAGAGCCATACCCGCAAAAGTGATTCGCGCTGACGACAATGTGACCCTACTTACTGGTTTTAGGGACTTCACTGGAGACGTCTGACCTGTAAGCAAAGATGGAGAAGTCAGATTAAAATCAAATCACGAGGGTAAGGACAACAATCATCAGGCAACAAATACTCCACATCAGGGTTTTAAGGCTTCCAAGCCTTCTTACGCAGACAATGCACATTTTTCTGCACGTAGTCACACAGTGAACAAGTCAAAAGGTTTAGTAACTGTAAATACCTCTGCTTTCTTCTTCATAGACATAGTCAGGGAGTGAGTCACAGTATAACTCAACCAGTAGGGGGCAGTGTACTCCAATTGGAAAAAAAAAAAGATTACATGTAACTACAGATTAGGAGACGCAGAGATGACCTTAAGCCATGGGAAAAACGCACTTTAATAAAACACCTTACATGCATGTGATCCAGAGTTCTAAATGTCATCAAATAAATCAGATAAAGTGCATGTTTTCAAGAACATTTACACGTGGAGGTTTAGGGAAACATTTCATTTTCTTTCCCGAAATCAATAAAGTAAATGTACTGGCAGTATTTTCCCTACTGACAGTCCCTGATGATATCATATCTTAAACACTGAGTGCAGCACACCTCCCACGGGGAAGGGCACTTTGTCTCATTTCCAGAATTAAATCCAGAACCGCGAGCAGGGCCAAATAATTTCCTGTTTCATTCCTCTCTGAGGCTGTCATCACAGAGGAGTTCTAGCCCCCGGCTGGGAGTTAAGCCTAACCTAATCCCAGTCTTTGGGTGACCTGAGGGAAACCCTGCAGCGCTGCTCTTTTTAGTCCTGGAAAGCTGTGATCTCCTGCTTATTTAAACAGTGACACACACAACCTGCATATGCACATGTGCCATTAAAAAACGCATAACCGGCTGACTAAACACGCACACACAACAAAACCCCTGGAGCTCAGAGCACAACCCAGCTGAGTGCATCTGATATGTGGGTACAACACTGATCTCCTGAATCTAGGCTACTGCACTGCAGCAGAGGCGAAGACGAACAAGCCCTTCAAATCTGTGAAATCATGAAGAAGAAGGGCAGTGATTATCCTGCACGCCGCGTCTCTCCTGCCTCCCTCCTCTCTTTCTCTCTAGGCAGCAGGTGAAATACCAAAGCGTGCCGTTTCTTTGCATCTCCCCAGCAAAGCCCGCCGTGTGACTAGGCACGACTTCCTCCCTGTTTGGGAAGGAGCATGGTGGATGATGCAGAGTTGGTGTGGAGCAGAGCGTGAAATTGCTTTATTTAACATTGGGAGAGTGAGCGTCTGGCCGAGCAACACCGACAGAACTCCCAAACCCATCCTGTTATTTGTAAATTAAAACATAGTACCTGTTACATTATATCTCACCTCTTTTTACTTTTGACAGAGCTTTGAGAAAGGGAGCAGAGTGTCTCACTCTCTCTAAAAAAAAATAAAATAATCGAAACGCAAGGTTTTTACACTTTTGTTTGGGCGAAAAGAACAAAACAGGTGAGATAAAGCTGTGCGAGGATGAAAATGATTTCAGAAGCGTGGATCTAAATGTCACCAGGCTATCTTCAGTAACCTGAGTAGATTAATATAGACAGAAGTGACTTATCAACAGAGATACCACAGCATCGGTGCTAGACTAGACTAGGTTACATTCGCAGCAATGTCAACTCTCACCTCCTCTGAGCACCAACACGTTGACCTCACTCCCCACAGGCAGGTCTTTGAGGATGTCCACCACCTGGGTATGGCTCAGAGTTTGGACATTCTGACGGTTGATCTCCTTGATAACGTCGCCCTTCAATAAGCCGCGGCACCACTGGGCGTCCAGGATCATCTTCACCTTCTGTCCCAGAGGGCAATCGGCAATGGCGAAGCCGAAACCTCCCGGCCCTTTCACCAAGGGCACGCTCACCAGCTCCGGCTGTAACAGGGTGGGGTCCGGGCCTTCTTGATGCTGGGCGTGAGGATGATGGTGGTGGTGGTGCTGGTGGGGATGAGGATGGTGGTGGTGCCGTCCTCCGTTCGTCATGGGTGGCCCAGACCCGGTCTGCCGGGAGAGGGTTCCTCCATCTGCGACTGTGTAGTGGGGGTCCTGTGGCGTGGAGGTGGAAGGGGAGGGGGAAGTGTCCTTAGAAGTGCAGAGGCTACCCGACGCTTCCTCATTACTGCTGGAGTCCTCGGGCAGAGGGTATCCCCGACACAGGACCATGTCCACATACTGGTTGACTGGGATGGACTGGAACATCTGCACAACATCAGCGTGAGTCTTCCCCAGCACACATGCCCCATTGATGTCCACAATCACGTCACCTAAGAGAAGAGCAAAGAGCAGACAAATAAAAAAGGCTTTCACACAATATGAAGACAAATTTAGAGGAGGGGATAACAGAAGATCTACAAAAAATGAGATGAAAATCATGCAGCTTAAATGCCTTATTAGTAGAATCTATTTCATACTTCTGAACACAGAATAGAAGAAGATCACTGACATGTTGATATCTTTTTCCTCCCTTTCATCTCACTGTAAGGGGTAGACTCTCATAGCCCCTGGCCTGGCCGAGACATGAGCCTGGATAACAGGACGAATGGCTGACTGCGTAGCTGGCTAAATGCCCGGAGCAACATCCAGTCCACCTACACAATCAATATTCTCTCCTCACAAACACAGCTAAGGTTCCAGAATTGAAATAAGCGCCATACATGCGTATGTATTACCGGTCCAGACCAACCATACGTTGCTCATGCGACTTGTGCAATTACTAAGCATCCAAAAAGGTAAGTGAAACATAAAATTTCAGTAAATTTAAACATTTGACCTTTGACGTAAATAAAGGTTTCAGGGCTACAGTCGAAAAATGCAAAACAAAGCTCCATGAAGGTGTTCCAGTCCGCCGCTTCCCATGAAAACCAAATGAAATTAATTACATTCATCTTTTGGTATAGTCAATTACCCTCTTTTCTCAAGGGAAATGAAACACTGAAAATAATTACTCTCTCTGTTCCACTTTCATGTGGATTCTCAGCAGCAGCACTGGCGTGGCAATCAATATTACTGTAATGTGAAACCGAAGGTATTTCACAGTAATGGTAGTTCAAAGGGCTACAATCACCATGCATGTGATCATGATATTTATAAAAAAACAAAACAGCCTCTGTTCTGCAATGACAATCTATATATAAATATAATATAGATATAATAAAAAGGTATTTACTTCACTGACATGAAGGTACTATTTAAGGAGTCCGAATAAGTTTTTAGGGAAAAATGTGCTGGCACAGCTGCATGTCTGAGTAGCACTATGCAAAGTCTTCGGTTGAGCTGGCTTGTCTACCCTACATATATAAAAGACAACCCGCACGCAGGCCAATTAAACCTCTTAATATATGAGAATCGACCATAAACTAGACATGAGCTTCATTGACGAGTTTTCTATTTTTAGAGCCGCTCCACTCTACACCGCCTATAAATGTTTGCCTTTGCTTGATCAAGCAATGTGACATTCAGCGTGAAGTGCCTCCAAATGTGTCTGATTGTGTGTGCTCAGGATAAATAAAACGGTATTATGTAAAGAACGTATGTGGATGCCAAGCACGAGACTCACCTTATGAATAAACATGCTGCGGTGTAAACCGCATACACGTGAATGTCACACTGGATTATGTTTTGTTTAGCCAAGTAATGCAAGCCTATTTGTCTCTTGTTGTCTTTTCTCGCCCGCAAACCGTCCTTCGAGTGTTTTGCGTTGTGGTAATTTACAGTAGATTGGCCCATAACTGCTAAACCAGAGTGCACTCCTGATGGTGCAGTGCACATTTATAAATATTAGGTCTGTGAAGAAAGTTACCTGAGGCAATCTTGTTGTCATGTGCTGCAGGCCCATCTGGTAGGACGTTTTTGACCTGAAGGAACTCGTCGGGTCGGTCGCCTCCAATAATGGTGAAGCCAAATCCCTGCGGGCTTTTTCTAAGTGCTGTCTGCAGGATGGAGCCCTGCAGCTGAGATGGGTCTCGTGTGAAGCCCCGCACTCCCTTACCTGGCTCCTCTGTTGTAGAGATAACAGTGGAAAAGGACATTGACAAGAGGTTAGTTACCTGTAATAGCCTAATTATGCAAACTACTATAATAAATGTGTTGAGATAAAGGACATTGCTTGTTATTTGCTCCAACATACTCTATTTGACCGATCTTTGTCTGTTATATTAAAAAATTCTCAACTCCTTCAGCCCTTCTCTCATGCGGTGTTCCTCAGGGGTCAATTCTTGGTCCTATTTTATTTTATATTTATTGATTTCCATTCATTCAGAAAAGCCATATTTAATATGTTTGTTTTTATTTTTTTTTACTTGGATGATGACTTGACAATTTTATGTACCGCTGACGTGAAGTGACTTTTGTAAACCACTGTGTAGATATACAGATAAAGTTGATCCATATTACTTTATACTTATTTGCTTCTGTTTACTTGAATATAGTGAAGGACAAAGTTGTAGCCCAACAATATTTAAAACTGGCATTATATTACATTTGAAATGAAGTCACAGTGACATTATTTCTATACAGAAGAGCAGCAGATCTTTAAAGTTCACCGCTGGGATTGTTTATATGGTGCAGAAACGTGCAAATGAAAATGAGGCTGGGATATGAAGAAGAACTGAGAAGCTGTCTCATAAATTGCCATCTGTCTCCTTCATAACAACATTCGCACAGTGACAACGTGTCTGACAGCACATCACTCACTGCTAGTAATTACATGAACACTGTAAGAACTTGCAATTTAAGTGCAAACTCAAACAAATCACACACACGGGCGCGCGCACACAAACGCACATACACACAGAGGCGCACAAATCGTGTAAACCTCTTGTTTGCGCAGCCAATAAACAACCAGTTATTGCAAAATGTCTATATTTTGCCCCAGTCTCACCTCAAACAACCAATTCCTTTCAGCGTGGTGATGAATCAATCCTGACATTTTCAAAGTAAACTTTCCATTGCAAATTTTCTTTGTGGAACCTACATGATGTGTGAATGGGGCAACTTTGTAAAAAAGGATACCAAATAAATTATATTAGACTGTGTGTGCAAGAAACAGAGCAAGATAAGGGTGATAAGACAGAAAGAGACACAGAGAAATAGAGTTAGCCGTGACAGAAAGAGGGATAACTAACTAAATCCTCACTATTCCCCGCGGTGTGAGCCTATGAGTTTTGGAGTTATGTGCTGGGTCCCTGCGTGCTGGGCGCTGGCAGTTCCCACACTGATAGATGGTGGGACATCAATCTCATTAGGAAGAGTACAGATAGACCCCCCCCCCGCTCCCTCTGCCTCCTACACCACTCTCAATGTGTCATGGGATTGTCATTTGCATAATTGCATTGCAATTGGCAGATGAACGTGACCGCTCTGAAGAAAAAAAAAAAATAAAGATTATGCCAAGTGTGATTAACATGATATTCCTGCATCGGAGCTGAACACGTGCAGGAGATGTGTTCGAGGAATGTAAACGAACGCTGCACAAAAATGTGCACATGCAGGTACAAAAAACAAAAACAAAAAAAAAACTTGACAACTTGATGTATGACCACGTGTAATAAGCATGTTGTTGGTCAGAATGAAACCAGTCACACAGTCATGACAAGAGAGTGTCAAAAGGGCTTCCTACATGATTCCCATGAAAGTAATGGGGAATGGGCTACACACCAAAGCCATGTTTACATGGTCTTGATTAAGCCGTGGGCCACAAAGGGACACTCTGTTTTCTCAGGGGTGAAGTGATTATATGAAACGTCTGACAGGATTGTCAGCGCTGTAATTATGGCTGAGCACAGTGCTGTGTTTTGCTCCTGCGCTCAGCCTTGTCAAAACAGTGTTTAGGAGCCACCTCACGCACGTCCACACACTCGCACAAGACCACTGGCCATTAATTCTCATTAACAAGGGTGGGAAGGTTCATAATGGGCGCGAGGGAGGCAGTGGAAGCTGGAGGCAGCGGCGAACACCAACACACACACGCGCGCGGCGGGCGGCACCGTCCGCAGACTGCAGAGAGGCTCAGCTGTGGGAGGTGGGGTCTGCATGCACCAGAGTGAGGCAGACAGTTCTGTCCAAGGGGCGTCCGAAATACAGAGGCTAGTTTGAATACTAATGCGCTCATGCTTTGTGTGTTATTCTTACTCATTTTACAACAACATGGGGCTTCTGCTTCTGAGACCTTTACATTCACTGAGGAGAGGGTGATTAGGCCAGTCAAGCGGCAGCACCGACAGCAGGGGGTAAATGACAAACAGACGACCCAGTAGAAAAGCAATTTATGACCATAAGTCACTTTCGACCGCGGTCACCTCGTCCTCCTTCTCTGTCTCTCCTCCCTCACTCCCATCCTGTGTTTTAAAGAGATCTTTCAACCATGGTGAATGGCCGGGCCGAAAGCCTTTTCAAAGAGACTTCGGAGCCCTCCCTATTTCATATCTACTTGTCAAAATGAATTCTGCCGCCCAGCGAAGCGCTGTTCCATTATTCAAATTGAATATCATTACTTCAGAGGCTATGGGCTGTTTATCAGCAGCCTGTCAACTGCTAGAACATCTTCCAGACAGACATCTCAGCGTGAAGGAGATGATAAAAAAAAAAAGTGCTCTAGTATTTGGATAACACGTCTAATGTGCGTCACATAGTTTTTGTTTTGTCGCTCCACTGAACAAAAAGCTAAAACTACAGCGCCGGAACCTGCGCTTTAACAACACTGTCACCTGAACTGCATCTTCTGAGGGAACACAGACACCAGTGTCAAATCGTGATGAGTTAACTGCAGACCGACTGCCACCGTTCATTTTGCACTATTTTGGAAAAACATCACGTACAATGAAATGTGAATCCTTGAAAGTTTTCTTTTTTTTGTTGGTAAGACTGCAAATTAATTCCAGAATCACAATGCTGGGTCTTGATAAATGGATCAAGACAGAATAATGTCACCACAAACACTGAAGCTGAAAAACTTAATTAATTCATGACTTGCTTATTCTTACCTTGAAGATCTTATAGTACCATATTACCCCTACAGATCGCTCCACTCTCTGGGTTCAGGAGGCAAACGGCCTCTCTGCTTTTAAGGTTAGGCAGAAAACCTTCATGTTTTTTATAAATCTTATAGCTGGGTCTGGCTCAGGTGACCTTCAACCATCCCTTAGTTATGCTGCTACATACCCTAGCTGCTGTGGGACTTGCCGTGATGCACCAAGCATTCTGTACTCTGCACTCTCCTCTACTCTCACAATCCTGCATTCGCGTGGTACACCTGTGTAGCATCAACTGCGTCTCTCAGTGACTTTATGAGCATGTCTCTATTCATCCTTTCATCCTTTTTAACCATTATTAATCTCAAGTGCATTTCGTATCACTTAGTACCATGTACTCCTGATTGTTTCATGTTTATATGACACTGATCAGACATAACATTATGACCACGTTCCTTATATTGTGTAGGTCTCCCTTGTGTCTCTTTTGTCCCCCCTCCCTCTTTCCTCTGGCCTCAAGGATATGGGTCCCTCCATATGAGCTGGTCAAGGTTTCTTCTCTTTAAAGGGAAGTTTTTCTTGCTACTTTTACCTTACTGCTTGCTTTAGATAAAAGTGGCTTTATAATAAAACTGAATTGCAGTGAATGGACTAGATGATACCTCTATGTACACCACACTGATTCACTAGCAGTCAAGATCAGTCAGTTCTTCGGTTTTTAATTAGAAAAGATGAAAAAGAATGAAATAATTCACAACAATCCACCCAATGACTGTAACGACACAATTCACTCAAAACTAATGGAAACCTCATGGTGGCTATATCGTAAATATCCTGGTACCACAACAGCCAGCAGGGTACATTCTTTAGGGACTTTAGATCCCTAAAGAATGTACCCATTCTCCAATAGTTGTTGAGATGTTTCTGCCAAACCAACAAGCCCGTTCAACAACAACATCCCCGGAGTCATGCTGCAAGCTACAGTGGCGTAAAAACCAGAGAAAATAATCTAAAAACACGAGTTTGAGTTTTTCTCTTTAAGGATCATCTCAGACGACTGTCAGAGTCTGAAAAGAGGCATTAATCATGTGTCACTTTATGCTCACTCGCTCTCTCTTCAATTCCAGGATGCAATTTAGAGCAAATGATCCCCTTTCCTGTCTGCTTCCCTGCTGACGAGCTAGATAGAACCTACCAAGCCCTCAGTCGAAACCATGACATTAAATGTGAATACAGCAGAACTGACTAAAGACTGTCTATCATCCCGGCAATTAATTCTTACTTTTCTTGAAAAACATTTTTCACATCTCAACAAGGAGATGGAAAAAAAAAAAAAATCACACAACCAGGACTGATCTCACTGCAGTGAAAATTCTTATAAGTCAATGTGAGTGACATGGGGGATGTTTGCCGCTTACCTGAAGGCGTGGCTGCAGGCGGTGGTACTGCAGTGGGCGTGTCCACACTCAGCTTCCTCTTAGCTTCCAGCACCGGATTCTCAAACTGGGTCTTCTGGTTGATGTGGCTGCAAGGGGGGAGATAACAACAGCACGTGAACAAAAACTGAAAACAGTAGAAGTTACACCAATCAGCCACAACATTAAAACCACCTGCCTAATATTGTGTAGGTCTCCCTTGTTCCTCCAAATCAGTTGTGACTCATCAGAGATCGGACATGGGCCTTCAGGGGGTGTCCTGTTGTGTCTGGGAACAGAATGTTGTTAGTGTGGGCCTTTGGGTCCTATGGGTTAGGGGGAGGGGCCTCTGTGGATCAGGTTTTTTTTTCCAGTGCACCCCAAAGATACTTGATCAGTTTGGTATCTAGTGAATTTGCAGGCCAGGTAAACATCTTGTGCTGTTTTTCATGATCTTTTTTTTTTTTGAGTTGTTCCTAAACTGTTTCTGTGTGTGCGTCTGTGTCAGGCTGCATCCTGCTGGGGATGGCTGCTGCCATCAAGGAGTGTCATTGCTATGGGATGGGGGTGCCTGATCTGGTCTAGGTGGGGGGTACATGTCTAATTAACATCCACATGAATGCCAGAATTTACCAGCATTTACTCCTCCTTTCAGTGGTTTTAATGTTGTGGCTGGTCGGGCGTACACAGATAATATATTTCCACATTTGCATTTCTGTTAACATAGTCTTCCTCACACAGTTTGCTATTTATTTATTTATTTTTACTGATTTCCTCATGTGAGTTGACGTTTCGGGGCTTTTTAATTCGTCTGTAGTTTCACCACTTGTCCTCACTGAACACAGTGTGTCCACACTCTTGATCCAGTTCTTTGCCTGTCATGCAAAACCTGTGATTTGACTACGAGGGCTGCGTGTGACATAACCACTGGTGGGTAGATGGCATGCCTTATTTCATGTAAGCTGTTCTGATTATGCAACCCACAAACCCAGACCTGTCATTAAGAAGTGTTACACATATAGATGGATCGGGAGCATGTAAAAACCCCGGAGACGGAAAAAAACCAAAAAAAGAGTATGAAAGAACTGACATGCCCAGTTAAGGGAATTAGGAGAGAAAGAATGAGTAGCGCTCTTTGATGCGACGGTTCCATTTACTGTGAGTAAAGAGGTGACGTCACACATGGGGTTCCAGAGGAGCGGTTTAACGGGAAGCTCAGCGTGGGTGGCACCAGCAGTCACCATCCTGGCAGTGCCTGACTACGTTTATAAATTGGCCTGGTGAATGGAACTGAGGTGGGCAAGCGACGCCTAAGCAGACAGCTACCAACCTCTGCGGGCTCTCACCGGTCACACTTGGTTATGGAAAGTTGGACATTTTAACACGGAGGTTTACGGGGACTGCACTTTTTGACACTTGGGCATTTTCAACCTTTAAGTTTGTCATTCAGACCGTGCACAGTGTCAAGACGGGGTAAGCATCAGCTCAGTGCATTGTTTTCCCGGGATAAAGAAACTCATCTCAACTAAGTGATGTAAATGTGCACCGTTTCACATTACACGCCTTTTTCCCAAACATTTCACAAAATAAATAGCCAATCTGACGCAGCATGAGCAACTACACTTCGGGGACTAAACACCAAACTCAATCTTAAAACAATTAATGACTCGCAGTCACACCTGTGTGCTGAAACACTTCCTGCTTCTCAAAGTCCCTCCACGGTAAGATGGTAATGGAGAGAGGTAGCTCATCTGCATAATGAGCTTTAACGGTTGTAAATCCCGGTCATGACAGCACCTTGGGAAGACAAAATGCATCGATGCCGCGCAGTGAATCAGCCCCATGCTGAGACACTGATGGTATGGACACGCGTGTGTGTGCGTGCGTGCGTGAACTCTCGCTGCGTATGACTCATCCACAGAGATACCCTCCCCATTAAGTCTGAAGAGATAAACATTCTCCCTTCTTTCATTTCCATTCTTTCATTTCCTCTTTCGCTCTGTCTCGCTTTCTCGCTCCCCGCTTGCCACACCTCGCGTTTTGTGGAAATAATGAGACTTTGTGCCACGCCGTCGCATTTGCTCGTTCATTCACAACAAAAATTTGCCAGACAAAAAGACAGAGACAGAAGAGAGGCAGCCTCTCGATGACCCTCTTGCATAAACAGGCGCGTTGATTCCCCCCCCCCCCCCTGCGGGTCTCTCCCTCTTTGTCCTCAGTAATGGGACGAAAATGAAACATTGTGCTCTTGTTTACACTCTTGATCAGAATGGAAACTCGCTCTCGTTTCCCTCGTGGGGACCCCTAAGCCGTCATTGTCTGCCGTCTTCACTGTAACTCACAAGTGTTGTTGGTGCTCACGTATTTGAATCGTGCAGGACTGTGGGAAACCAATGTTTGGATAATAGCACAATATATCACGCTCACACGTTCCGCGGGAACACCACATTTAATACGTCTAAACCTTTGGAATTCAGTAATAAGCGGCAGACAAAGTGAATATATTATCAAAGAATGCTGCTTTGTCACAAAAGTATACAGTGAAGACATGGTGGGGCATTTTGATCTTTTTTAATCTCCCACAGACCCTTGCTGTAGCCCTCTGGGTATCTACAGGTACATGGAAAAGTTTACTCACTCTACATAGTAGGTGCCGTACTGAGGGTCCTCAATCTTCTCCCAGCCGTAGGGCAACTCTGGGGGGAGAACACACAAGGAAAGGGAAAACACTTAAGATACTGCTGAGGCACTACATGGACAATCGGACACGTGCAATGAGGCGTGGTGCCTTGACTGGCAGCCTCGCCGCATCCTTAGCTACACCCACAGAACAAGAGGCCTGCATTTATTTATCACTATGTGTTTATGGCTTGACGCATACTGTGAAGAAGGGAGTGAAGGAAGGAGGGAAGGAGGAGCTGTAAGATAACAACCTTTCTTTCCAGCAGTGTGCGTGTACGTGTGCAACATCTCGTGCTTCTGCTCCTGTGTGACAAACACACACGGCGCAGAGGAGATCTTTACGCAAGAGGGGCCATAGGAAATTGCCTTTTGAGAGATGCTGCACTGATGAGCTCCCCGCGTGCGTCCTCGCCAAGCCATTAGGAGGAGAGGGGCAGACCGGAGACGGGAGGTTTGTACCGTGTCACCGGCACAACTGTGACCGCGACCGATCAGCTGTTCAGTCTCCGTCTGTTGGCCACCGCCTCCTTCGGAGAAGCGGGGACGCAGCTCATGAGCACGGTGTTGTATGCAGCGAGGAGGCTGGGAATAGTGTGTGCAGGGCAGAGAGTGTATGGGGGCTGCTAAAGCCCCGTGGGTACCTGTGTGACGTGCAGACATGGCCTCACCTCCTTCTTCGCATTTCTCAGGAGGCTTGGCTTTCTTGGCAAGACGGGGGTCCAGCCAGGTGGTGGTCTTACTGTTGTGACTGAAATGCAACAAGAAGATTGGAATTTAGTTTATTAGATATAAGAAGATATAATGAAAGGAAAGCAATCGGCACTGGGAGCTCAAGGAAGCCCCTTTACCTATGAGGTACTCTAGCAAACAGAATAGGGCTTCCAAAAAACAGGATTGTGACTTGTATTTAACTGGGAACTAACGCCTTTATTAAGAAGCTTCAAAAATATTTATTCAAATCTAAATAAAGCAACAAAAAAATCTGCAAAAAACGAGCACGGCAGAAAGAAAAGAGTAAGCAGTCGCAGAGATCATAAAGAGCAGAACTGTGGGAGCAGGTCAGGGGTGGCGCGCTCCATTTAGCCTGTTGTTTCTCTCTCTGGCAGAATGAGCTATTGATTTAGCAGCGAGCAGCACAACCCGGCTCTCCTGACGGCAGCATTGACTACATGCCACACTAAGGGGCCAGGTAAACAATCGGGCCCGCTGCTTTTAGCGCCAGCCAACAAACCCGCCGTCAAACACAGGGGAAATAAAAGGCAAAACTTAATTGAGAACAACACAGCTGCCACTGCCGAGCCTACGGACTGCTTCCATGTCAGGCACCTGGCTTGATACAGTACAGAGGAATGCGCGGGGTGGGGAGCAGAGAGAAGTCACTGCCAGAACTCTCCACACATTTGGCTTATGAGATGGAGGAGAAACAAGGGAGTGCAGGACGTGGGATTAGCACAATGCTGATGTAATGGGAGTGTAAGAGGACAAAAACAAGGAAGGCAAGTAGCAGTAGGAAGGCTACTTACTCTATGAAATAGACCATGCCGGTTTCTGTGTAGGCCATCTCCCAGTTTTTAGGCAAAGGCTCCTGACTTTCATCCTGCGTGTTCCATATGCGCAAGTCCATGGCGGCGGCCGACTGGTTGTAGCTTGGCACCGTCTTCCTCCACTCCGCTTTGTCTTTGTGCTCTGAGGCCCGGCATGGAGAGAAGGACATGGGCATGGAGACAGAAATAGGAATGGGTTGGGTGTAGGGACACGGGAGATGATAGAAGGAGAAGGAGACAGGACGTGAGATAGTGGCGCCATTGGAGCTCCTCTCGGCTCCTTGCATTTCTTCCCACTGCTGCTGCTGCTGCCGCTGCTCGAGCTGCTCTTCCACCGCACACTGGGTGGACGGTTACATCCACAGGACAGAAAGGGGAAGAGAGAAGAGAGAGAGAGAGAGTACACAGAAGGAGGACGGAAGTGCAGCACTTGCCATAGGATTTGCATGTCAGCGGCGATGTACTGGGAACTGCCTCCCAGGCAGGGGCAGATATGACCAACGCTCCAGCCCAGACATGAGCGCCACATCACAACTCTATTAGTATCACACCGCTGCGCGTGTGGGCGGGCTTATCTGCCTAATCTTGATGTGTGCGCGCCTGTCTGTGCGCGAGGCTCTTATCTGCAGGTTTTCATCGACCTGTGCATGACCCTAGCTTCACCGGGGCTTTAAAGGCTCACTATGTTTGGCCGGGGTAATTGAATGGCAGGGATGGAAAGTGACAGCTGTCAACTGGAAGAAGTCAAGAGCTCCTTTGTGCTGTAACTGGGGCCTTTCATAACGGAATCACGGAGAGGTTTCTGCGCTCGTAAATGACTACACACACGCACACGCTCGGCGCTTCAGGTTGCGGCGCCTTTCATCCCTAAAGGAGAGATATGAAGTAGACTTTTCCAAATGTGGGAACGCAGGCTGCATAAACAGACAAGAAAGCTAAACGGACGTTCACAATCATGCACAAACATTATTAAACTACCAAGGCTTAGTAATATGTCTGCCGCTGCTCCTTTCGGTGGACGCTCTCAATACTTCAATGTTCCAGACCTGACAGAAGTATAATAAACTGAATTTGCAACGAGACATGAGCTCCAGAAGGACTGGCATCTGTCTGCATTGAGTGTGTTTTCACTGTGGGCTCCGGAGATAATGCGTCTCAGAGAATGATTCTCTCTCTTGCATGTAAATGTGAAAATAATTCTGCACGCTCGCCGGTCTTAGTTTTTTTTTTTTGTTGTCTTTCTTTAATTTCTTCTGTGTCGTGTTTAAAGTAATCAACACTCAGACGGTAAAGATGCTTTCCGTCGCTCCGGTGGATTAAAGCGGCGTGCTGAATTAGTGTACGTGTCTTCCAGATTTATGTTTGATTATATTTTTAGGAGCATGTTAAATGTGCAGTTTAATTCAGTGAAGCCGTAACACTATTCTGGTTTGAACCACGTAGAGTTTCACAGCGGCACTTCAGTCTGAAGTTATGTAAGGACTTTCAAAAGGAAGCCCGTCCTCTGTTAGCTGTTGTGGCTTGTGTGGGAATCAAACGAGGGCAGCGTCTATCTTTCTAACCGAAGGATCGCTTCTATTGATCTCAGACACACTTTGGCTCCATCTTGACTTTGCAGGGCTGTGATTTTGTGCTGACCTTGCAGCGAATCTGAGGCTGTTTATTTGGAGAGGAGAATGATAAGGAAGGGGAAGAAGAAAACACTGTCCTGCTGTTGGAGAGCAATACAATAAATTACCCAAAACCAAATCAAAGTGCTGTGATTGAAATGTGGAGAGAAGCAGTAGAGCTGTAATAGGGTGGAATAAAAAAAATAAAAATAAAAGGACGGTGGCGTCTCTCACCTGCCAGACCATTGACCATAGGAGGCCTCTCGTCTTCCTCTTCCTCCTCTGGTGCAGCGCTGTCCTTTCTATCCATCTTGCTGACTGAGGTTGTGCGTTTTCGCTGGACCTCCGTGTCAAATTCTTCATCAAACAGAACCTGGTCCACCAAGTCCGGCTGTACGGGGCTTGGCTCTGCAGGGGGCTTGGGTGTGCCATAGTAGTTGCCTGGAACGGATAGAGGGAGGCAGTAAGCACGACCGTTTCACTCAGCTAACCCGTAATCGGCGCTAACCTGAACCCTAAGAATAGACTGAGGACTTGCAGCGTTTCTTTGAAGATCCTTATTTGCATTTCATCCGCGTGAGAACAGGGACACCGCAACTCACACGGACAGAGTCAAAAATGTTAAATATGGTGGGAAAGAATTACAGGTCTGCATTTGGCTTTGCACTGCAACGCCGCAGAATGGGGAAAAGAGCACACAGAACCACTGCGCTGACACCAGATCAAAAAGAAACCAGATCACCTGATCTGCAGAGGCTGTTTATATTTCTTAAAGGCACGAGGACGTCTGCTTGTTTGCTTCAAATTGTTTCTGGCCGAGCTCATCGGAACAAAGTAAGGCCAAGGTTTTGCTGTTGTAACTCTCTGGTTTTCTAACCGCTTCCTGGTTAGGGAAAAGTGGAATTTAGTCTTCCAAGTGGATGCCAGTATCACTGTCATCGCAGTCTCATAGTACCACACCTGATCGGACCCATCAAGCAGGAACTTGTTTATAAAAAAAAAGCCAACTGTCATACATAAAGGTTTCCCTAATTTCCCTATTTTACTACTATAAAACGTACTAGTACTATGATTCATTACTGCAGCAGCAACTCCTAGACCAAAGCCAAAAATCCTGGATCAATTTTCTGCTTCGCTTCCAGGGAACTGTGAAGACAGCATTTACGCCAAGGTTGCTTCTCGGGCCCCTTGATTGGCCCTTTAAGTCCATCAGCTTGCCTTTGCTGTCATGTCGGTGCCTCCGGCAGCAAACAGTCTTACTCCGCAGAGCGAGTATATGTGTGCTTTCTCAACTATAGGAGAGGGGTGACCCACTTTATGACTAGCTAGCTTCTCTGCCCGTACAGGAGAACAAGGCTGCGTATAAAATGACAACTTAAAGGCAGGAAAAGAGGGGAAATAGTTGGAACGGCGCTCCGCAAATGTCGATTCGGGGGTAAAGACTGAGCAGCGTCTGAGTGGCTGAACATTGCATTGTTACGGTGGGAGGAACAGGAAGATAAAAAACAAAAAAACGAGAAGCGGCACTGAAAGAGATCTTGTTTAAATGCAGCCAATTGTAAATTAGCGTTTGCCATATTTAAAGTAAGACAAACGTGATGTGATGCAGATGGATGTGCCTCACGTTGAAACACAGTGCCTGCAAGAGTGGAAGTAACCATGATGACATGTCAAGACTGAATGCTATTTTTATCAGCTATAATTACGATATGCTAAATAAACAATCAACGCATCAACTAAAAAGCGCAATTCACCCGAGAGCCACGTTAAACAATGCATTATAATTGATTAAGGCAATTACGGGCACCCGTGTTTTACGTTATGAAGTATTAATATCAGAGCCATTAAGCCCTTTCCTAGGTTTGTAATTAATCGGAAGCCTAATGACGTAATGCAAATTGAGGGAGTTAAATTGGAAGTGGTAATTTGCTCTGCTCACAACACAGTTCCTGAAGCTCGCACAAAAGGTACACGTAGCCTCCTGTAAGTACCCATTAGCCAGAAACTGGGAGGCTGTGGCCACAATAAGGAAGTGCAGTCAGATGGATCGCGCAGTAATTATACTGCGCTAATGAGCCGCAATATGAAAAGCAGCCTTTGTTGAGATTTATAGCTTTGTCCGGCACACAGGCGCAGAACCGTACAACCCATTAAAGCACTCGAACGACGAGAGGCCGGGCGTGTTTAGCTTTAGAATTAAAAGTGATGCCTTTTTAAAGGAGTCGGGTCTTTTGGCCAGATTCATTAACCAGCTGTTTGTCTCAGTCTCATAGGGCAACTCATTTAGTAATACTTATTTAAGTTATCTCAACAAGGCACCCTTTTAATTCAGCATTTATACCCTGTGACCAAGGGGCTAGAATACAGAGGCATCAGTTCTATTATTCTCTTTAGTGCAATGTATAATCCTATTGTAATACAGTGTTTACTAATCATCTACAGTCATATTTAAATTCTTAATCCTATTAATATTCGAATGTGACAAATTGTCACGTCTTTCTTTTGATGTGGAAACTGCCTGGGCTTTTTTTTTGTTTTTTGTTTATCATATCAAAGATTTCAGCCGGCTCCTGCAATAAATGGAAAGTAAAACAACACGGGCAACAGCGATGGGTTGGATCAAACAGGTGGACCTCTGTGATTCAAATTGTGAATAATAAACATATAAAGACTAAAGAATAAGAGATCAGATGATAATTAACACGGAACAGGCACAGCCGCTAAATTATAGCAGTGAAAGGATGAAGCCCTTTCTTGAAGTTTGAAGGTTATGGTTTAATTTGCACACGATGAGGTGCACGGTGCACTGATCATTTCTGTTAGGCAGCGGACTTTGGAGAGAAGACACAAAAGGAAAGAAGAAAAACTGAGACTGACATACAGCCGAGGCAGTCTAGGGTTAAAGGATAAGTCTATTTTTCTATGTACTTCAGCATAAATGATTGATAGGGATAAAAATCTTTGCAATTGGTGCACTTTTGAGCAAGAGTGGTACAGTATACCCCTTAAACTACGACAAGGCTGCCAAATACCATGCACTGGGACTGCATGTTTTTGCGACTGATGGCCTCAGATATTGTTATAATGGACTGATGATGTGTAAAGGATCTATAAAGATCCATCAGCCACAATATTATGACCACTGACAGGAGAAGTAAATAACATCTTGTGACAATTCAGTGTTCTGCTGGGAAATTTTTGCTACACATGAATGGCAACAGTCCTGTCCTCACACTGTGCCTTGCACATCATCCTGTTTCAAGCTTTTGGACTGGGGTGGTTACTGTCAGTGAAATAAGAGAAGAAATCTAAAACAAAGCACTTTTGTTAGCAGTGCTGTCTCTCTGTTCCCGTCCACCATGTCTATTTATAAAAAGCCTAAAATAAAATGCCTCATCTAATTCTGTGTGACACATTTTTCGCCAAATTCTTTTCAACTAAACGCTATTTGTCAGACACTTCTTTGCAGACTCTATGGGCAGTGATACAGAAACATTCCAGACGGGTCAAGTTTGACAATACGATGGTTAAGCTAGACCACCGAGGATCTGTTAATGAGTTGTGTCTGTGTTCTGTGACCGACATTAACACAAAGACTGTTATCTAACAGCGATGGACAACTATTTACATATAAACGAACATTCACACTGGTTAGTATAAATCCACAACAGTTTGCATTATCAGCAAGTGGTAGCAACATGGACACATTGAATATACCGCCTCTAATACTTAATTATATCTTCTATTCCTGAGAACAAGAGAGAGAAAACCCTGGTTTAACCTCTCCGTGGTTCCGACATATTTCTGCTTCATTAACAAATGTCTAATGTCTCATTATCAAGACAAAGACCTTTCCTATCTAGATGCCAGGCTAATACTTGGAAATTAGACCTAATTTGAATGGGGTCTGGTCACCCCTCGGCAACCCCCCGATAATGTCAGACTAACCACCTCAAATCTTCCACCTTAATTACAGCCTCAGATGAATGGACTGTCCAATCCTGGGAGCCACCATGCTAACAGCTCCCCATGACCATGAGTGCATGACAAAAAAAAGACACCTGAAGATATGGGCGCCAGCGCAACCAATCAACATGCTGTGTTCCAACACAAATGTGACAAAAAGTTAGAAACCGAGCAAAAGCAACAGAAAACTGACTTATCTGGGAAGGACAAGTTCTTCCAAAGAGCTGTTCCCTAATGTTGGATCAAATTTCTGACCGGGGAATTTACTGCAGCTCGGCTACATGAGAATATCAACACCACACCCTATGAGATGTTCACTGAGAGGAGTTAGACTTAGATAGACTTTATTGATCCACAAGGGAAATTGCTTGGTCACAGTGTTTCAGTTGGACATAAAAAATAAAATAGCAATCTACAAGAAACAGAAGTAAACAGACAGACACAGGAAGGATAAATGATAAGGTGCCACAGCGTGGATGGAGGAGCGTTAACATGAATAAAGTGAGTTATCTGCTACAGAAAGGTGAGTCGGAGTGTAGCTGGATTGAGAACGGTGTGAATGAAGTTCACTGTGGGAGCAGAGCTGGATGAGTCTGCTGGAGAATGAGCTCTGCTGCCCCTCTACAGTCCGGTGAAGTGGGTGTGAAGGCTGGTCCATGATGGAGAGCAGTGTGCATGAGTAGAAGAATAAAACTACTGAAGAGCTTAATATATATTTTAATGTGGTTGCCAGGTTTAACCCTTTGGATGATTTCTTTCTCCTAAATGACACTGGATAAAAACATTAAAATCCATCACTCTGAATAAATTATTGGTTATCAACGGTTCATTTAGGTAACTGCAGTCCTGCTCTGCTTTTGTCACACGGTGAAAATGACAAGCAGCGGGCTGTGTTAGAGGCCGGAGCAGCAGAGACTAATAAGCTATTACATTAAAGCTCTTGTAGGGCGAGTGATGGGTGGACAGCGTGGAGTCGTTTTCACGTTAGCAGTCTGGGCTAACGCTTGTTTGTCGCTGTCAGTGAATTACACAGCCATTCGCTCGTGCTACACGTGGAACGCCGCTGCCAGTAAGTAGTAGTCCGATGTCGAAGAAAGACAGCTTCCTGTTAGAAGACTGCTGTAAACCGGAGAGACCCCTGACTGAAATACACTCTACCAGGGCCTTGTGTGTTTACTGGTGGGAAAGAATGTGTATACACTGTGTGGGTGAGTGTAGATGTCATGCCATCTGTTTTAGTCTGCAGCTGCCAGCATATCTCATCTCCAAGTTGTGAGAATCTGAATAAAATGTGATTACAACTGTGACCAGAGTGATACTGGCAGCGAAGACTCTCTAAATCTCCTTATCCTCCAGGAAGCTCTCATTATCAGATGTGGTACTAGAAACCAAAAGGTTATGACATTTTTGTCGTTTAGCGATGAGAAACTCCAGCAAATGGTCTTGCGGTGATGTTTTCCAAGACAAAGAAGTAATTGGAGACATCCCTTGTGCTTTGGAAGTTTTGAGAGAAAGCCTCTCAAGGGTTCATACTCCCCGCCTCCTCCACCCGCACTGCGTTTATCCCTCTGCCATTTTGGAAGCCTCCAGCCACAGTCACAGACCCTCATTAATCAGTGAGGATGGGCTTCCACCCTCTTGGGTAGTGCCCAGTCTGCCCAGGCTGCGGCACTGGCAGCCAGTGCCTCAGGCGGTTGAAGCCAACCTTGTGCTCCAGGCCTGGCACAGGGCTCAGGCCCTGCTTGGCATGAATGCCCACACTCCACAAGCCTGCCTTGTCAACCTTGCATTCCTCTGCTCTCTGTTCTTGCGCGCGCGTTGTACGGCTTAGCAATCCACAGTCGACCTGCTTCCCATAAATTACCTTCCTTTCCAGTTTACGTGCACCTGTGTTGTCACACCCAAAATAAAGTTCTTTTTTTTTTCACCTTCCAATCTTTTTTATTGAGCTGCTCTCAGTAGGAACTCCCATCTTCTTTATTCTTCCATCTTTTGTCCTATTTTGTTTGTTTCTCAAGTTATTTGTGTGTGTGGTAGCACCACTAATCCAAGTCGAATTCTATCAGCTGTGTAGTCTGAGGTACTCCTTAATCTTTTCTGTTCCGCTAATTCCTAGGAGTGGGCAGCTGTTGCCTGCACAGCACCTTTGCACCCTCCTTCTTCTGTGACGTCTGGCCTGCCGCCCGGTTTTTATCTAATCCTCAGCGATGCAGTTTCGCCTCAGAACTTCCCAAAGCCCGTAATACCAAGAAAGACCCTATTATAAAATGGTTGTAGGCAATGTGGCAAAACAAGGGGACAGTAAATGGTCATCTCTTTTCCAGTAAAGCCTGTGATGGTCAAGGGGAATGGGTTTTGTATTGCACAAACAAACGGATTTCACAGTTTTCAGCCGCTGTCGAACCGTCCCCCAGCGGGCCTACAACTACGGAGCCTAACTGACGGCTGAAGTTAAAGTACCCTCGTGGTGTATTGCCCGTAAATCGTGCCCTTTTCTCCCCCTCTCTTTGTCTTTTATGTGTCCGCAGCGTGTTGTTCTGGACCGTTTTATATTTCCACTGCATCCAGCGAACTGTTTTTACACTGACCCAAGATTCTACCTCAAGTTTCCAACATGTAATCAAGAATCTGTCTCCCGTGACAGCCTTGTCACTTGCAATCATCCAATATACACTTCCACATACGCCGCCACATGATTATGAGCCTGATCTGCTCTTTTTTGTCATTATGCACAGAATAATGAGTTTCTATGGCACACAGAAGTCATAAATAATGAGACACTGCTGTCAACACAGTGTTGTGTTTGTAGGTCAAATCCAATAAAATTAACCCGTGTACCATGCCTACTGCTGCAGGTTTCAACACCTGCTTTCCCCGACTCCTGGTTTCCCATTTCAGCTCCCCGTCCCGGCCATGAATCATTCATACCACCGGCTTCTCCGTGCCATGCGCGCTGAGGGGCAGTAAATTGGATACGCCCTGATTCGTGTGCACACAGGCACACACACACACACTCCCATGCGCACAAATTCTTTTCAACACAATCGCCATTCTGTAAAACAAAAATTGGCAAACTAATCTGTGCCGCTTTTGTGTGGCTTCGACTCCATTGCCCGCTTCACTGACAGCTGAGTCAACTTTTCTGCTAAGACTTCACCGGGAGAATGCAGACTGTTGAAAATCTAATGGATTAATGTGGAGGACTGATCACATAAACACACACAATTTTCCACTTTTCTGCATGGTTAAGTTTTTTTTTTTTTATAATGCTGGCCTCCTGAAATAACTTTCTATTATCGTGCGTGGCGACATGACAGCCAGTCATTGTCTCAGATATTGGCTTCAGAAGAGCAGCAGGGAGTGAGTGTCACTCTTGGTTACAGATTAACCGTGGCTATATCAAGACCCTGTTGCTTCGCAGGACTGGCGGATTAGTCACAGCAGCAAACATGGGCCGCCCAGGTCGAAGTTTCCATTCAGTCAGCCACGTATACGTTAGCTGGGCAGTGTCACAGGAGGGGAGAGAGAGAGACGGATAAATAATGATTAACTGGAACGAAAAAGCAGGTTGGAATGTGTGGCTGTGTGGGTTTCCCTCAACCTTTGACATGAAAATTTTACTTCAGATCACTTTAGGGTTGTCTATCATGAAAAAATGAGATAACGTGTCATATTCACTATCTAATAAAATATAAGTTTAAAACAGCCGGAGTTCATTTTACAGTCTACAGTATGCAGGCTGTTGCCAGTCAAGACACAGAACTGAAGTCAATGACAAACTGACCGTGGGATGATCAGTCACCACCAGGTAAACATCTCCGTGTATTCAAGTATGAGCGCCTGTCTCTCCACAGGCCTAGTGTGTGGCAGTTTTATTGAACTGTTTATTTGGGTGGTCAGAAGGTTCTCTGTTAATAACTGACTCCCCGCGTCTTCCTGAATCTATATCCTCAATAATACCCATGTGGTTGTGTTACATTAAGCAGGGAAGGGGGGAACAGATCCATTATTCATCCATGATGACCGGTTCATCGGCTCTGGGGTTGAAGGGCCCGTCTCGCAGGGCCAGCTGTGGGACAGGGGGCGGATGAGAGAGCTTATAGATAGCCAGCACATTTCCGACATCGCGTGTAGGTGACCGGGGTGAAGCCCCGTTCTCCAACAGAACCATCCGGGGATATATTATCTTCGGCTCCATCACATTGACGATGACAGGTTGATGACATGAGCAATACGCTGATTTCACCTGATGACCTAATGGCGCACAGCTCAGCAAATTTACAACAGAACTAATAACCAGCGGCCTTGGGATGGATTGGTACGATGAGCTGTAGCAATGGTCTGTTTACTCTGGTCACTCTGCATTCTTTGGGGGGTGGGGTATTTTTGCTCTTGGGCCTTGCTGAGTAAGCCTAATTTTATTCCTCCTCATCTCTAGGGATGCTTTCACACCTTGCTGCACCTGCTTGGTGTGTTTCTTTACGCTGCGGCAAAGGTTGCCAACTGTGGATGCATGATTCATGTATGCAGGGGCTCATTCTGATAGGTCAACTGTTTGCATGCTGGATCTGAATGCATGGTGTGTGTAAATGCAATGATCCTCCTCATTCAGCGTGTTTGGGTGTGCATTTAAGTGTTTACTGCGTATGTTCATTTGTAAAAAACTGTAATATAGCAACATCATAGTAACCTCCCTCTTATAATATCATGGCTACCTCTTCTACTCACTGTATGTCCAGCAATACATCACACCTTAAGCACTGCAGGCTTAAGGGGATGGACACAGCACTGAAGAACTACTGGCAACAAAGCACAACTCTGACATCGTCTCATGCCAGCTGAGTCTGGACCAAATAGTTGCCCTTGAACACACCACGAAGACTATAGTCAAGGCCAGCTGCAACATACGCTCTACGCCTGGGTGAGAGGTAATACTTATTGATACCAATATACCATTAGCTGGGAAGCTAGGAAGAGACATAAACTGTCATATAGCTCTGGTGTCTATTATGTTGATCAATTGGTGTACCGGTCTATTCCTTCTTGATGTGACGAAGATATAAATGAGAAGAGTCTTCACCGCATGCCCTCTTCACTAAGTCGTTTGCCGTCTCCTCGAGCACCGTCAGTCAGAACGACTTCTCTCAACGACGCACTCCGCCACCAGTTCCACATATTGAATCAGCTGTAAAGCTGCCAACGGATGTCCAACTAGAGGCAACGGTGCAGGACCCACCACGAAAAAAGGTGAACGGTAGTCAGTTGGCTTGGTGTGTCTCTAAGCTCTAAGCTTTACAGATTTGAATGTGACCAAACCTCGCTTTCAAACTTTCAGTATCGACATCTGATGTATTTCACTTCATGGTGTGGTTTGATATCCAGATGTGCAATATTGTGAGCATTATCAAGGTTTTTCTGTATCAGTAATTCGTACAAACTCAAGCTTTCAAATCATATTTTTTCTGTATTAGAGTAAACTATTTATTTAGTTCATGTACAGTGTTGTGTAAACTGCATTGTGTTTGCCAGCTTACCGTCATAGGTTCCACTCTCCAGCAGCAGCCCACCTTCGTCCAGATCACGGAACTCCCCCACGCTGATGAAATTGTAGTCCACCCCGGGAACCTCCCCCTCTCTGGGCAGCCGAGTGGTACCTGCCAAAAAAAAAAAAAAGCCAAAGTTTAAGACAGGGGAAACATCCAGACAAGTGGAGTAATGTGCCAGTCAGTGAAAGGGTGGGAGGGGACGGGAAGTGACAGTGAATTCAACATGCCCGCGGGGATTTGAATCCGAGTCCAAATACAGGACCCGGGGGAGAATCTGTGTCTACATCATGAATAGTGATCAGAGCTGGGGCCGCCAAGTGATGGATTCATTATTCAAATATGGAACAGAGAGAAAATATCCTCCCCACAGCAGCACAGAAGTCAGAACGCAGTGGAAATGCAACTGGAGATAATGAATAGCATTTTAATGGCGTGCTTTGAGCAGACGCAGCGTCACCACTTTAATTTGTTAAGGACGCAAATATAACAGCGTTTGAATGCATGAATGAGTGCGATCAGAGAAAATGTTAGTTAGGTTATCTGATGACCTCTTGCACATTCACTGATTTATTACTCTTTACACTTCACAATGTTCTCCTCCAAATCCCACGCACCAGTGAGTGTCCAAGGCAATTTAATAGAAACGCAAATGCACTGTAAAGTCGTGATGAAACTCTTGCTTATGCCAGATCTTTTGTGGGATCTCTCTACAATCTCACTCTGCAATAAACCAAAGACTGAATTTGTGATCTCATAGGCTCTTGTTCCAACGGTACTGTCGCTACCACAGTCAAAAAATATTGCCTGCTGTTGCTGATTTTGGAGCAGATTTGTTTATATTCATACACCGGGGCTTAACTCACAAGGTCATAGAAGTAAAACTCAACCATGTGTCATGGTGTACTGTCTCCTTAATGTAAGTGGTGGGGGTCAAAGGGAAAAAACAACCGGGAGAGCTGCAGTCAGACAGACGCTGCAAACATCTCTGGGCGGCGCTTCCATTTCCTGCAGAGTTAAAGTCATTAAGTAGTAATTCTCTAAAAGTGTGATTTAAAAAGTGACATGTTTTGTTTTTCTCTGTGGATGCTCTCACTTGTGAGACGCTGAAAACACATTGTGAAGAAAATCATTTTACGCTCACTAATTTGCCCACTTTGCTTAGCATCATCTTAGATGCAATCGGGGCTTTTTACAGAGCCTTGGCTAAAGTGCTCTGTTATCTGGCTGCAGTGCAGGCACAAGGGATTTTAAGTCAATGTTTAATAGCAACCTATCCCCATACTTCATTTTCTCTGTGTGTCGACATCCATCCTGACTGCAGCATGAGCCACCACATCTGAAACAGCTTAAGTTATTCGGTTTTCTTTACCGTTAACATGGCTACCTCACCCGCAGAGACCAAGACGAGCCGGATCAGGTTTCTCACTATGACAGTTTTTTATTTACATGACTCCATAATGTAAAGCTGCAAATGTAAGGTCACTGTTTTCAACTATTTTGATAATACATCAATCTTTTTGAGTCATTCTTTCAGTCCTACCAGATATAAAAGTGAGAATATGTTGGTTGTCAACTACTGGTCTGAACAAAACAAAGCATTTTGGGCCAAGCTGGGAGGAACTGCTAAACTCGAAGTTTCAGGAGCTTGCAAGAGAAGACGAGAGGCATTATGCTGCCAATTCTCGCTGGGACGCCGCACACCGTTTTAACTTCCATTTGGTGTGTCTGTTTTTTGCAGAGATGAAACAACTGCATGAAAGCAATACGGGACCAAAGCAAACGAAAAACAAAAAGTACTGGTAGTTGCTGGGTCTTTTGGGGGATCTTGTGGCTTAACATCAAAACCTAGCTCTCCAGTGTGAGGCTGTGTTTTATGTGTTTCTCCTCCCGCAGGTTGAACACCCACTCAGTGGGTCGCCAGAAGCCAACTGACAAGCGTTTATCAAAAAGATGCTAAGTGCACCAAAGAGATATTTAAAAAGAGAAGAAGAAGAAGCAAAGTGGAATAGATTATGATGATATTTGCTTATCCTCACACAGATGCATGAGCTGGTTTTAGTGTGGAGAAATTTGTTTTGCTATTTAATCATTCAAGCTCTGGGGTTTTGCTCATCTTGCTGCGTTTGACCATCTTCATCCGTTTCTTGAGGCTGACTGGGTTGCATGCATGAAAGTAATGGGGCACTGTGAAAAGCAACCTTTTATGAAATGCATAAGTAAAAATCCTATTTCAGTGGCATATAATAGTGGCAGCTAATTTCTGAGTAATAACCAAAATGATGAGTCAATGCGACACGGCCACGTTCTGTCTTTTCTCTAAGTGGCTTTAATAGTTAAAAGTAACCTCTTTAACCTTTCCTCCAACTGAAAACCTGGCGCTTTTTTGTTGCATATTTGCACCGTCCTTCCTCCTGCTTTTTTAAAATCTTCCAGTGAGACTAGTGGAGCAGACTGCTGCGCCGTGACGGATATTAAAGCCCGGGGAAGGAGCGAGGCGGTTGTCAGTAGGGTTGGGATTTAGCAAAGCTTCAAAGATTGTGCGGTGACCTGGACCCCTGGTACCGTCTTGAGCACCTGTCATCTTTTGTGGGAGGCAAGTGTGACACCTAATGAAGCCTTGGCGCGTGGAGAGGAAGAAGGAAGTCGTCCTTCTCTCTCTCTGAGACTGGGCTGCGGTAATGAGTGCGGGCATCACGCTGTAGTGGCTATTTAGGCCCCTCTCAGGGTCACTGTGGCTCAGAGCGCTGTGATGAACCACTGGCACGGGCTTGATTGAGCAGAGCGGAGAGGGGGCATATGCTGAGCTACTGAAGCCAGACTGCATCCTATGCGTAGCACGAGTTCTCCTATCATCCATGATGACTCATTAATGGGCAGAATTTAGCACAGCTAGGGCATTATGTGCGCTATAAGTCCTTCAATAACAATCTTGGAGAAAATGATGGGTAGGTCTTTGTTGTTTGTTTGTTGTTGGTCTTAATACGGCGCTGTAATGTAACTAGGTTGATGAGCACTGTAAACTGTTTCAGAGATTTCTGTGATACCAAACAGGTATGTTCATTCAGCCAAAGGGGAGAGGAACACCCTGTTCATTATTTAATCAGTCATTCGTTTAAATAAATAAAAAAAAAATGTCAGAACACTTTCCACATGCTAACTAAGGGCTGCAAAAATAACAAATACCATGTCAAGCAATGACAAATGGCAACATTATTCAGATTTCTTTTCAACTCAGCTGTGCAGAGCGAAGAATTGCAGCTGCTGTTTTATTTACGCCTGTTGGCCTTGTTGTCCATTTTAGAAATCACTCGGGTATAAAAACAAAATCATTCTGTCCCCGTTATTTATTCTTCCGTTTTAAAAGAAGCAGCGGAGCAGACTCGGGAGGGAACAGAGAGAGCGATTGATTTCCGCATTACTCTTTCGCGCCATTAACTATCAGCTAACGGAGGCCTATTATCGGAAGATGGAAAACATAAACATCGCCCTTAATTCAAACTTTTAGATTCAAAAATGAATTAAAAGTAAAACTGAGAAAATGTGTGATTCCCCTCATATTCAACACAGCGTCTTTTGTACAGGGCCCGGGAGTCTTGAAACATATTTTACTCGCTTTGGATAAAGCTCCATATCAAAGTCTACGCTGGTTTTCCCAGGAGATCTGTGTCACATTAAGTCCACACAGGGGTAATTTACTAATTATGTGAATAGATGAGTTTTGAAGGAGAAATTCACATTGCTCGACTGATGAGTAGAAGTAAGGAAGGAGAAGTGAGGGGAAATATACACCAATCAGGCATAACATGATATGCTAATAGTGTGTTGGTCCGGCTTTTACTACCATCCCTGACATGGACTCCACTAGACCTCTGAAGGTGCGTAGGTGTGGTATCTGACACCAAGATCCTTTGAGCCCTGTAGGTTGTGAAGTGGGGCCTCCATAGATCGGACTTGTTTGTCCAGAAACATCCCACAGATGCTCGACTGGGTTGAGATCTGGTTAATCTGGAGGCCAAGTCAACACCTCAAACTCACTGTTGTACTCCTTAAACTATTCTTAACCATTTTTGCTTTGCAGTAGGGTGCATTATCCTGCTGAAAGAGGCCACAGCCATCAGGGAATACTGTTTCAATCAAAGGGTGTAGATGGTCCGCGATAATGCTACATGGATGGCGGGACCCAAAGTTTCTCAGCAAAACATTGCCTAAAGTATCACACTGCCTCTGCCAGCTTGAATTCCTCCCACAGTGCATCCTGGTGCCATGTGTTCCCCAGGAAAGCGACACACACCCACCTGGCCATCCACATGATGTAAAAGAAAGCGTGATTCTTCAGACCAGGCCACCTTCTTCCATTTCTTCGTGGTCCAGTTCTGATGTTCACATTGTTGGTGCTTTCTGCGTTGCAGAGTCAGAACTCCCACTGGTCTGCAGCTAAGTAGCCCCATACACATCAAAGTGCCATGCACTGTGTATTCTGACACCTTTCTACCAGAACCAGCATTAACTTCTTCAGCAAGTTGAGCGACAGCAGCTCGTCTGTTGGATCAAACCACGTGGGCCATCCTTCTCTCCCCACATGAATCAATGAACCTTGGCCACCCATGACCGTGTCGCTGTTCCTTCCTTGAATCACCTTGATAGACACTGACCACTGCAGACAGACACCCACAAGAGCTGCAATTCTGGAGTCACTTTGACCCATCACAATTTGGCCCTCGTCAAACTCTCTCAAATTCTTACAGTTGCCTAATGTTCCTGCTTCTAACAAACAGCTTTGAGGACAAAATGTTCACCTACTGCATATTATATCCCGCCCATTAACAAGTGCCGTGATGAAGGGATAATCGGTGTTATTCAATTCACCTGTCAATGGTCATAAAGTTGAAGGGTTATTTGTGTTTAAAATATTAAAACGCTAATGAACTGCAGGCAGCAACAAAGCATGACGATGAGCTGCACTTCAGATGAGAACAGACTATGCTCCACCTGGAGAGGTCAGAGGGCAACAGACGGGCCCAGACAGAGAGGAGAGGAGACTAAAGAGCCTGAGGCTGGTGAAGCTACTCACAGGGAATGGTGCGCAGGTACAGGTTGTCCCTGATCACCTGCTGGAGCTTGTGGTCCAAGGAGCCCTTCTGAAACTGCAGACTGAGGTAGTGACGCAAATCAGTATTCAACACCTTTCCTGGAGGGGAGAGAAGAAAAACCTCGGTCAGTCTAACAATTAAAACACATAGGAAGGTGGCACATATTTACAAAAACACCCACCACACTGATGAGTACATTTTTGAAACAAAGGGATATTCTAATATTTAAATTCATAACCAAATGCAGCCCAAGGCTCTGTCAGCAAAACAAAACGTGCTATACGCCTCAGATTAAAAAGGTCCTTGTAGGGGCAGCTATTATTTGTACCCGTGAAAAGTAGGTACTAAAAGTAGTCGCAAAGGTGGCACACTGCAACTGTCATAAGGGGTGAAAGATTCATTTGGAGGGTCTTTTATTAAAATGCAAACGAAAGTGTGACAAAAGGCGAGAACACAACATTAGGACTGTTCTTTCTCAGGAGCTCCACCAGTTCAAGCACAGTCAGGGGATGCATCAAGGCTGCGCAGAGAAGAAGAAGCTATAGCGTTCTCCTCAGAGTGGTGGAATGTGGGAGAGACAGGAAGCACAGAGAGATGAAGGGAGCGAGGAGAAACAAACAGAAATCCCTTGTGTTTGCAGCAGCAGGGCTCTTCCTCCGCGTGGACTCCAGCTGTGCGTGGAGCACATTCTTGCTCAAAAAGGGACACGCTTTGAGTACGGCTTCTGTAACACGGCGGGCGTCAATAACAAACGGTTTCTCCTCAAAACTGCTTAGCAGGGGGCGACACAATTACAGATGCAATCTTACACAGTTGACTGAGGCTGCGAGCACAAGGACCTGCCATCTACGTCAGAAATATATGTGCCGCTTTTGACAGTTAGCACAGTCGCGACAATTCCAGCAAAGTTCCTCTTTAAACTCAAACCTATGTTCCATCTCTGCTCTTGCGTGCAGCCTGACACACAGATATACACGTCCAGAATGGGCTCATGTTTTCTGTCAATGTCTGAATTTATTTGTGTGAGAGTATTCCACGAATAATCAGATCAATGGAAAAAGCTGAATAGATATGTCTCAATTGGACTGGCTTGATCAGAAGGAATTTTCAATCAGGCTGAGGTGGGCTAAACACGAGATGATGGGATGCACTGAACATAGAGGTAGAAGATGTTCAAAGAAGTGTTTGAAAAGATGAACCAAGAAAAAAATTATGTTTGCAACACTGTTGAAAACGTGGTTCTAACCTGGTCAACTTCTTCAACTGAAGGAATTCATAGTTGTCAGTAAAGTTGGGAGAAGCCTTCCTCTTCTTTTGTTATATTTCTGGCTGATTTGACACTCCGCATGGGGCAGAACCACAACACAGCCACAACATTAAAACCACTGACAGGAGAAGTAAAGAACCATGTCCATCTTGCGACAACAAAGTGTTCTGCTGGGAAACAGAAACCAGTGTTCTGCTGGATGTTACTTAGACATGTACCCCTGACTTAGACCAGACCAGGCACCGCCACCCCATGGCAATGACACTCCTTGATAGCAGCAGCCATCCCCAGCAGGATGCAGCCTGACACAGACACACACACAAACAGTTTAGGACCAACTCAAAAAACATGAAGAACAGCACAATGGGTTGATCTGTCCTCTAAATTCACTAGATAAAGTATCTGTGGGATGATCCACAGAGGCCGTCCCCTCAACCCATAGGACCCATAGGCCCACATGAACAACATCCTGTATCCAGACACCACAGGACACCCTCAGAAGGCCCATGTTTATTCTCTGATGAGTCTGTCCTGGAGGCACAAGGACGCAACACAATACTAGGATGGTGGTCATAATGTTATACCTGACTATATATATCTTGTATTTTAATTAGTGTCCATGTAAACAGTTAAGCTGAAATCCCTATTCAGAATGTTTTCAATCAGCTTGGAGAAATACTGAGCATGTAGACATAGCCGTTGCCTGCTGAAGTCTCAGACCTTCAGAAGTCTTAAGAACTCTTGTCTAGAAAATGTTGACAACTCAAGAACAGCAGAAGCCAGGCGGCGAATAATGACAGACTCCAAGTGAGATGTGTATTAGTCAGTCAGATAATACACCTCTCCCAGCAAGACACCTGCAGAGATTGTAAATACATGTTTTTTTTTCCCCCCATTGTTAGACTAATTCAGCTGTTAGCTAATCTCCTGATGAATATTTGATCGTACTACACGGTTCAGAGTCAGCGCGCCAGACTTCAGAGTGAGCAGCGATCGAACACATAACCAGAAGTCACTGCAGATTGGCTTTGATCTCGATATGAAATATTTTTCAGCTGCACCCGGATCCCTCCACCGATGCGGACTAACTCACACAAGTACACAAAGAAGAGGGTTCCAACCGAATAGAAATTGGCAGACAGAAAGTGAATAAAAATGTTCATACAGCATAGTAACAAAGAGAAATATTCCCACAGCGAAAGTAATGAAAATTTTAAAGTGTGTAGCATGCTTCGTGTCCTGCACTCTACAAGAGATCTACTCTGAAACTCGAAGAGGGTTTTTTAAATTTATTTATTATTTTTTTTATGACACTCATTTTCAGCAGGACTGCTGGGAAATAAAAAGCTATCACCTACCTAATTCAAAAATATTGCAAATTAAATTCATTCATATTCAGCCCCTATGGGCATAAAACACCTCCCGCTGGGATTGGGAACTTTATTTTGACTTCAAACCCTCCAAAAAGCAGCGCTGAATACTTTTCTGATGAGTTTCTTGCTTACTGGTTTGTTCAACAAAACTCACTATTTTAGGGCTTTTGCTCCGCAGACACACACAACATGATCATTTTGAGTGATTTCGAGTTTCCTACGTGCCTGCTGATTTACTTTAGTTGAAATGATCCAGGGGCTGCGGCTTGGCGTGCACGCAAGTGAGAGCCAGGGCGAGGTGGCTCTCCATTATGTAACTACACAGACTTTAAACTGACACAATGAATGCGAGGAATTTAGGTCAAGGCAACAAAAGCTGGGTTTGGCTACGCATCACGACTCAAAAGCCACAAGCCCGCGGTGCATGTTCCCAAAGGCCGAGAGACATTGAACAAAAACCCCAAATTCTCATCCGTACAAAGAACGCACATCCCACTGGGTCATGGCCTGTTCACATGTTAAAGGAGATGGGAGTGATTGGAGCTTGGGAATGCCGCCGTCCCGGATCCAATTTTCACACGCTGCCTTAAAAGATCGGCAGGTTTTAGTACAAACAGCGAGTAGTGCTAATTGTTACAGCAGGATTCCTGCAACTAAAGGTGGCTACCCCACTGGGTCTACAAAATCAATCTCTCTCTCTCTCACTCTCTCGTGCACACACACACACAAACACATGCAAATCACCCCCACCATGCCCAAAGCAAACTCCCACTCAAGTGCCTCTAACAGGGTAGTCTTTGTGGCCCGCCTGTCAGCTTGCGTTAGCCTGCTGCACCATATCTCCAGAGAGAGGGAGAGAGAGAGAAAGAGGAGAAAGAGGGAGAGAGAGAGGGACGGGCAGGAGGGGGCAACTCCCAGCTACCCGCTAGGTTACAAGGCAGCACATCACTGGCCTGCCGAGCTGGTTGTACGAGGCATGCGGGACACAATAGTGGCCTTTGTGCCTTGTCATCTGGCTGTTACGTACTCTCTCACACGGGGGGGGAATGAGAGGGAGTCGGTGGGGAAGTTCAAGGATGGGGAATTATTAAAAACAAAGGCAGCGAGGGATGGCGATGGGGCAGGGGATGTTTGCGCAGAGGAGTAATAGTGATGCATGGGAGCACACGTGGAAACTCACGACGCCTCCCCCCCTCTTGCCCTTTCATCATGATTCCATCGCTCCATCTCTGACTGAGCGCCTTTGCCTCCCTCACTGTGGAGATTCATCAGGCCTGGCAGATCCCCACAGGGCTCCCCACACCTATGTTTGAGATCATTTTCTGAATTGCTATCAGCCTTCTCCGAGTCCCCCCTTTTTCTTTCTCCCACTAGCCACCGCTTAACCTTTGGTTTTGTCTCATATCACAAACCTTTCAAGAGATATGGAGCACCTGCCCGCCACTGCAGCCCTCCTCTGTCTGTCTTCTGCAAATAAATCTGGTATTAGTTTTTCTGTAAATAAATATATGAAGGAAGAAGATGAGAGGAGGAGAGATCCTTTCCTTCGATCAATAGTAATGGATCTTCAGAATGAAATCATACCAGAGGTTAGACTATCTGTCCGTCTACATCGCTGACACATACACAGAAATGAAAACAAAGCACATGCTGCCGCTCGTCATCTTTACCGCTACGCTATGCCTCGTACATTCTGTTATATCTGCCATGGGAAACCGCTTAGCGCAGCTCGCCTCACCTCACCACACCATCTGTCATTTTCTGTAACTGATGTCAAAGCTATTGAAGTGCTTTGCAAAACCTCTTGTCAGTGAGGGAGAAGTTGTTCTTCAGCCAAAAGGCCGGACAAGAGCTTCTGTTCTTGTGCCTTTACAAATGAGGTTTAGCCGACACGGAAGGCAACGTGAAACTTCTGTGCTCGGAGGAAAGTCCACAGTGCAAATATACAGCAAAGCTAAAGAAAAGATACTCCGTGAGTGTGCCATCTTCTCTTAGGCTTCAGCAATATGCTGCTGTGAGCTTTGAGCTTTGATGAGCACGCTAATATTTAGGAGGCACAACACTGGACATGTTTATAGCTCTTGTTACATCTTATTATTACTTAACATGTTAATTTGAGGGAGCCTTCACATGAAAGGCTGTGGTAGTAAGTTGCAGTTCCTCCAAAAGGCGGCAGGAATGTGTGCACCAAAGTTTCTGACAATCCACAAGCAGGAATCTCTTTGTGCTGCTGGGAAATGTAGGGATTTCCAAAGCCTGGAAACCAGTCCGAACTTCCCCTGCCCAGAACATTTTTGTGGGTTTGTAGTTGCTCCATTGGGAACTGATTATCCCGGACCAATCAAAACATTTGGGTGGGTTTTTTGTGGTCATGTACAGAAGTCATCTGAGAATTGTGTCAAGCTACACTAAGCTAGGGACATAAACGAACTTGATTTAGGGAGAGGTGTGGATTGCTATTGAGCTAGTCTACTCTGACAGCGGCGGACCAACAGACAAACCGGCGTCTATAGAGCCATGACGCTAACATGGGTAATAGCAACGCTCATGAGATAGAATGCTAATGGAACCAACAAACACGTTAAAGAGATAATAAATGCTAAATGCATATTTGGACAACCTTGATAAACAGTTGGTGGCACTAATGCCCCGCTCAGGTGCCATTAAATCATATCCCATCACACAAAGCTGCACACTAAGTATCGAGCAATCAGGTATCAATATCAGTGTTTTTCTTTATCTGGATCGCTGCGAGCTGACCAGCAAGGCCCGGCCGTACATATATTTACCCAGGCGCCCGCCAAACAGGCAGTTAAATTAAAATGGCCTTGCGTCGACACAATGCGTTTCCTAAACGAGAGCGGAGGCAATGCAGAGATGTCGCCAGCAGGGGTGTCAGTGGGCGTCTAATGAGGCAATTCTCTGACAGTAGCGCGGCTCCGGAAACAGTGAGAAAGCCCCTGCCATGTGCTAATTACCACCTTGTTAGGTTCATTTGGCATCTCGGGGCAGCAGAACGTCCTGCCTCATTCTTCGTGACAGGCAGGCGAAGAGAGACTCCGCAGATTATTGGCATCTCAGGGATGCCCGGGTTCCTTCGCTTTGCCATTAAAAACAGCAGCGAAGCAAATGAAATTAACAATTATGGCATGACATGGTTCCTCTCCAGAGAGCAGCAAACACAGCACAGACATGCATCGCATGCCCAAGACCCGTGATCATAACAGCGGTGGAGCCAGCACTATTTCTTCAACGGCCTCCCCCTGAAGTGGGAGAGGTGTGGACTATTTTCCTGTCGGAGACAAGCTCCGTTGCCCTCGTGGCCACTGCTTAAGCTGAGAGCTGTAATTGGGCGACAAAGGGGAGTCAGTGTGAAGTCAATTAGTGGATGCAGAGCCCAAGAGATTAATTGTGGATGGAGACTTTGGGATGAAAAATGTTACGTGAGAGAAATCAATGTCCCCAATCGCCCCTTTCTCCCTTCAGGATAGATACATCCTTCTCGAAATCCAATTAGTCGCACGGTATTTTAACATAAGGTCTGCCAACGCGACTTGGGCGTTCCAGCTATAAAATGTCCTAATGACCAGGTTGTAAGCCCTGTTACACAAGAACCAAATTTCCACACTCAGACACAAAGCAGCTTCAATTCACAAGATTTCAGGATGATTAATGATGGAATCTGTTGCGCCGATAGTATGACACTCCTATTGATAACACAACAAAGGGGAGGACGAGGCGCTAGAGGAGAGTCGACTCTTCCTGATACTATTTTGAGCTCGCGGGGCCACAAGGACGGCGGCATTATCCCAGCACCCTTGACAAAATGGCGCGATCAACTGTTTCAACGCGTAATTGAAAGGAACGATCTTGCTTCACATTGTGCACGGGCTTAATGTTGTGGGTTTATTATAGTCGGCGCGATAATCATCGGCACACTTGGCGATACGCGCAGATGGTGTCCCAAATCACCCTGCATTCAGAAATATGTTCCCCGCGACGAGTGGCTTTGCCGGGTCTTGTTGGCCGACTGTACTAAATATCCATTATGTCCGAGATAAAACGGCTTTAGTGCATTCTTGGCTCATTTAGCAGTACACGCCTGTTCTGTTGATACGAGGAGTGAGTGTAAGCAAAGTCACAACTTCACAGTGGCCAGCCAGTTTGTGTAGGTGGGTCTAATGCATTCTTCTTGCTAAATGAGGTGAGTTCACATTAAGTCTATGTCCTCCCCGGTGAATGTGCGACAAAAAGTATCAAGCTTTTTTTTTTTCTTTCCTCCCCAGACAGTGAGAAGTGACCTTGAATCTGTCCTTTCTAATCCTATTGTGGCTTAGAGGAAGACGTTTAGCAGAAAGCTGAAAAGAAGGTAAGGTTGAGCCTCTTTTGTCTCGTCTGTCCCGTTTGGATTCTCAGCCGGGGCAGGGAGGTGAAAGAAGAGGCACGGTCACCCGACGGTCATCGCAAGGTAATGAGGCCTTCTCGTCTGTTCTGTCCTCTTCTGTGATGTGCAGCGGAGTGACAGATTATAGCATTAAATTCTGCTTCGCTCTGTGTCCATATGAAAGTGCTTCATTGCTTTGTGCCCTGCAACAGTGCAACTAAGTAGACTTTTCAACCACCACTTTGATAAATGAGGGATCACCACCGACACTGTAAGTTAGGAATGAATTCAACAATTCAGCTGAGGTCAGTTTACAACACATGCACTTTGCCTAATAGCTTCAAAAATATTCCCATGTTTAGTTTTTGTTTCCGGCTAATTAGTTACAATGTTAACGCTGTAAACTGGGATAGCTAACATTAGCATCGACATAGTGAGCGTGACTAGGCATGTATCGATCGGTATCGGGGCCGATCAGGCATTCTTTTTTAAATGGGATCAGGCTTCAGTGTTTAAAAGAATAGAAATGTTTCCCTGAGGCCGCACCAGGGTGAAAAATATTCCAGAGAGGGTTACGGAGTTCATCGCGTCGGATGAATGGCCCACAGTCCGTTGGAGCTTCTGGAGCACTACATACGCCGCTCCAGGGAGACACCCCGTCCACACTACGTTAACTTTGACAGCCCTTTTTATTGGACTGAATACAGTCACACAGTGCACACGATCAAGGAGAATTAGAGAAAGATAAGAGGGGGTGGAAGTTGTGTTTATTTAAGATCGGATCTGTACCTGGATTGGACAACGCTCGATATTAAAGGATCATGGGGCAGACTTAAGCAAGTTAAGTCCGGTAAAAACTGCTTCACTTGAGCAAAAAACTAGGCCTGTGGATAAAGTTAATTTAACTTACCAGACATACCATATCACATCACAACTGTTTCTGTAGAATTGACTTATATTAACCAACACACAATGTAAATCAAGGCTCTACAGGAAGGAGTTCCTGCTACAAATCTCGTTGTTGACAATGATTGGGTTTACTTATTAACAGGCTGATGTTTACAGTCGGCTCTGTTTCCCACAGCGAGTATTATTGCACAATCACCCGAGCGGGAGGTCAGGATCAAACCCAGCGCTGAGATTGGTGCCTTCCTTCCAGAGAAAGAAACTAAGAAAACGTCAGAAAGAAAAACACGATCAGCGAGGCAGACTTTGACAAGCCATGGAGACCTCTGTCGTCCAGTGCTGCAGAGGGCTCCATCAAATCTTTCCAAAATCCCAACTGCATGCTGCCACAAAGAGGCCAGAGGGACAAAACGAGGGAGACAGAACGAAAAGAGGGCCTTCAGACTTTTGCACCTGTCTTTTTAACAACTCCTTTGTCTTTCATCCCGAGGCTCTACTCTCCCAGCAGCTCTACTTTAAAATCAAACAGTGACGTTGAGCCCCTTGTGAAGCATAAATAATACGGCGAAATGACTGGATTGAAATGTTAACATAACGTAGCAGAGCTCAGGAGGGGAGCGCACGTGAGTCCACTCCAGCCTTCCAGCACATTCCTTCCTCTTCCATCATTCACCTGAGCGATCAGAGAAGAAGAAGAAGAAGCAGCTCCCTTCGGCACACTGCTTCATCAAAACCCTTCTACTGTTTACCATCTCTGCGGTTTGAACCCTACGTCTATCCGCACGCACGCACACACCACAAACAAATACACTCGCTCACACTGCACGTGAGAACACACGCAGGCCCGCAAATGATATCTCCCAAAGAGGCTGAATGAGAAACAAGAGATCAAAGCGCACGGCAATCTTTTTTCGCTTCATCTCCGTGATAGAGTCGTCTTGACTTTATCCCGCTGCATGGAGGGGGGAGACAAAGGGCGTCATTGTCGTCAGTGGATCAGAGAGAATGGAAAGAGCAACAAGAAGAGAGATCAAGCAGAGTGTTGCTGAAGAATCAGATAGACAAGAACCACACAGGGAAACATGGAAGGGTTCGCACAAAGCACCAGATGAAAACACTAAACAGATGAATGATTAATAAGATGCTTTAATTCAGCGTTGTGTAAGTTCACACTAAACTAGAACTAGTTCAGAGTTCAGTTCACACAGATAACTAGTTCAAATTCATAGTTCACATTTTTTAATTTTGAACTAAGATAGATGAATAAACAGTTCTCGTTCATTTATTCTGTTTTATTTTCTTTTAAATGAGCAGCTTTCGACCAATGAATTCTTGTTCAACAGAATCTCTGACTGACCCGCCCATCCATCCCCAGGCTGAGATATTTTTTTCTGCCATCGTCTGTGCTGCTTTTTTGATTAACCACTGACTCTATAGTAAATAACTCAAATGTTTGTGTGGATGCTTTTCCTTTGGTTTAAGAGCAATTACAGTAACAGGAGACATTGGACAGTGCCAGATTCTCCTCAGTCGGTATGAAGACACAAAAAAAAACCTGTTGTGTCAGAATGCTCCAGAGCTACAGAAACAGCATCTGCGCCTCTGTGGCTTATGGTTCTACAGAGCAAGTAAAGTGATGCGCTCTTAGCCTCAATAACTTGGGCTGTCACTGACAATATTCCGCCCGATGCATCAGAGAAAACCCCAGGGGACACAAAAGTCTCTCCCTTTTCTTTCTCCCCTCTCTCTCTCGCCATCTCTCTCTCTCTCAGACACACATATACTTTTTTTTTTCCACCCAAGAAAGAACGCTGTGACATCTGAAAACACGCCGTTACGTCTCCGAGATTGAAAATTTAATGTGACGGTGACAATGTGGCACAACTGAGTAATTGCTGGTGTAAAATGTGACAAGAGGGATTTACAAGGGGTTGGCTACTGTCTGAGGTGTCCGCTCCCAAACTGTGGGCAAGCGCTGCTGCGGGACTGCAGCAGTTTGCGTGCGCGCGTTTCGGGTGCGTAAGCTCCGTCTTGGCTCCCCCTGGTAGTCGGCGGTGACGTTTTAGGCATGTCTGCTAATAATGCGCAAAACCGAGCAGAAGGCATTTTTGTGTCGGGAGAGCATCGCCTGAGGAGCTGCCGCTGCTGATTTCGTACGCGCATCTCTTGCTGCCTGGCTGACCCAGATGCTGCCTCAATTCTCGCACTCGCCTTCAGACGGCGTCCCGCTGATGTGGGCACACACCGCGGCTACATTTGCATACATTAGTGCTGAAACTATTAGTTGATTAATTGATTAGTTAATTAATTAGCGCAGCAATTTATCAAGCGAAAACAGGAATGATTTGCTGGTCTTGCATCATGTGTGGATGCACTCGCTGCTTCTTCTTCACGGGTTTTTGCAAACGTGCATATTCACACTACTACTAGCGTAAGAAAAGTGCATTTTTGACCTTGAGAATCATGGTTGACTACACCATCAGCGACATGTTGTAGCTCATATCACAGAATGTTCCAACTGATGGAGTCGTTTGCCCTTAGACATTTCTGTCACTAGTTTTCTGTCATTTATTTCCTTTATAATTACATTTTCTTCAATAGGTAGATTCTAGACTGACCTTTAAGGACATGTATGGCCACATTCTGCATAGAGCCTCACATGAATACATATATAGAGAGACAATAAAGACACAAGAGACAAAATTCCTGCCATAACGTGCCCGTTTCCAGGCCAGGGATCTGTATCTGCGACCAGATGGGAGCAGTGTGAAGAATGGGTACCAGGGGCGCCTGGGGTCATGTGTTATGGTGCGTGATGGCTTTGTTGTTGAGGCTTGAGTTGTTGGGAGTGGTGAGGTCAATCATTCTGGAGGCATTGTGTGTAACGCGGACGAATTTACTCCTTTTGGACACAGTTAACAAGGTGAAGAAAGACGAGGAACAGTAGAGGAGAAATGGGTGAATTCTGCGTTTGTAAAGCAACAACAGAAGCCGGACGGGGGGCAACGGAGAGGAGCTGGAGTTTGCGGATGGCAGAGAATCTTTGTTGGTAGGTTTTGTGGATATCAGTGGTGTGTTGTTTCAACAGTCTCATTATTGATAGAGGCAGGGTTGTGGGTGGAGTTGTGGGCTGTGCCGTGTGTCCTAGAGTTCCTAATGACCAGTTCTTTTGTCTTTGCTACATTCAGCTGCAGGTAATTGAATGTTTTTGTTATTTTTGGAACAGTGTTGCCCCCATGGTGCTGCATTTCACACACGGGAGAAAACCCAAAAGGTGCTTAGAAAAATAGAAAATTCCATCAGAAGAGGAAGATCACGAAGGAAAGCCACGGAACACGTATCAAGCTGAACTCGTTTGTGTCAAGAAAATACATTTTTCCATGAATTCATTCCGTCTAATCTCTAATGTTTTTGTTTTTTTCAGATACAAAACCTCTTTATCGTAAGCGTTGCAACCTCTGCAGGCGCTCTGACATTTCATCACCACAAAAACACATCAGTCGGTCCTTGGCTGGTCCTTCACTCCCTGACATGTGCTGTCCCCAGTAGTTACAGCTAAAAAGCAATTCCAGGTCCAGGGAATGGTGCATCCACCGTTTTATGGCAGACTGATCCTCGTCGTCCATCTCGGGGAGGTTAGGCAGGAAGGGTGCGCCTGAAGAGAAACCACTCTCCAACATTACAGCTATCCATCATGTGCCAAAGCTTCTGGCCACAGAACACGATACTCGCCTATCACAGAAATGAGTCAGCTGGCTGGACTTCACTTATTCCAGCCCTGTGTCCATCTCAAATCCCTCTCACTAGGGAGCGAGAGAATGTCTAGAGTTGTGGTGTAAGGTTTATGCACGGGAGTATGCCTGTGACTTCAGCTGAGTGAAGCCTATGGACAGCGCTTGGCCACTGGATGCAGACATTTAGACCATGATTCATCTATATGTCTTTGAAGGCGAGCACAAGGGGCTGCTCAATAAGCTGGGCAGAGGCCCAGGGAGGAGAGGCCGGCCGCATCAGTCACTCACAGAAGATGAAAAGGCTTTACCAGCCAGACGCCAGAGAGCAGATAAGGAGAGAATCAGATGCGAGACGTCCCCACACCCGCTGCATGTCAACAGAATATTTACCTCGTGCTGTTTTCAAGGACCCCACTTCATAGCAGAGATTTGCTTTTCTTTCTAGCTGCACATAGCAGACTTTAGATACGTTTAATAAATAATTCTTCCACATGGCTGATGGACTGAGGGATTAGAGGGCGACAGAGGTGGAGGGGGGGGCTAAAGCACATCAAAATGAACATCTGTGCGCTCGGCGCTGTTACATGACAGACAGAAAAGGAGTTTGACCGAGTCAGCCAACACTGGAGGGAAACTGTTTGTGTGTGTCTGTAGGTAAGTGAGCGAGTACGTAGAGCACACTCCTCTGCAAATACATCCCTATAGGGTGCGGTGGCGCTAGAAGAGGCTGCGACAATAAGCCGGAAAGGAAAACATGCACATTTGTTAGATCCGCGGGCAAATATGACAAAGCCCTGAGCCGCTCTATTAGCATCTTGAAAGTATAAGTGGTTTTCTGTCAGGGACGCACAGCGCTACATGGAGAGCAGGGCGGTAATGACACCCAGGCTGAGCGGGTGAGTCACGGTGTTGTGTTGCTCAGGGACTCGTCCAGTCAGAACGGATTCAGTGGAGGCGAGCCGTCTCCCCGCTGATCCGCGGCGCTTTGTTATTCGTGTGATGTCACAGAGCTCACCATAGCATTCCACTGGAGGCTTTGGGATTCTGCTGGATGAATCCTTCCATGTGCGATCCTTCTCAGTCACCCCGGTATGCAGTCACACACAAACGAAGAAAGGGCCGGTCATCTTCTTTGAGACGGGAACCTTAAGCAGCGCAGGGTGGTTTTGGTGAATGACCAACGGATGAGGCGCAGCGACCAATCAGATCCATGAGTAAGCCTGATAAAACTTAGGCTCAGCACACATGAGTGCACAAAACCTCAGCTATGTTATTTCAGAGACATTCAAATGTCAATAGAGGCTTGAGGACATGATCACCCCTGACCACAAACACATCGACTCACTCCCCTGACTCACTCAATGATAATTATCTGGGTTCTTTTCTTTTTTTTTCCCCCATAAATGCTCTTCTGAAGCACCAAAGCGAGGACATGCTGGACTGTAAGGCACAGGGAAAGAAGGAAGCATGGCAGCGAGAACACAGTGGACTCACGTGGCTAATATAAGGTCAAGGATGTGGGAGGGAGGAGGTGAGGAAACACACAGTCGAGGAGAGGAGGAGTTTACGGAGGCAATGATGGAGCCTCAGTACAGTTCCATATGTAGCTAGTGTACTCTATGTCCATCTTAACGTGCCCTCTAGTCTGAGGCATGCCACGATGAATCTGAAGTCAAGCGCCTCTTTTGTGCTCCCCTCGCACACTCCCGAGTGTTTCTTCTGACAGCCGAAAGCTTTGCCGTCTCTTAGCGTGGAGAAGTATGTCTTGATCTAAAACAAAACAAGCTCTGCTCTCATCTTTTGAGCGCGGTGAAAAGCAAGTTCGGTGCTTTCAGCGCTAAAGGAGAAGAGAAGGGGAACGGCGTGACGGCGCAGAGTGACAGCTGAAAAGCGCCCTGCTCAGTTCTTAACTAGGATTCTTTGTTTTTGTTTTTTAAATCTTCCGTATGTCAACCTACGGCAAGTTTCTAGAAACCGTAGCGCTGGCGTTCGTCTTAAGAACTCCCCGCTCCGTGCTTTTATAACGCAGCAAGTTAAAAAAAAATTGCTTTAGCTTTTCGTAACTTAAATTGTAAAGCCGTCCCAGGTAGAAGGTAATCACTGGACAAACAGTCACTTACTGCCGTGACACATGAGAGAGCTTTTGAATGCGTCCACTTAAAAATGAAACCTTAATTACAGCCCTGTCTGTGGAGAAAAGCCATGTACTGTAGGGTGCCGTTCACAGAGAATGCTTTTCTTGTGTAAGGGCTTAATAGGAAAAGTTTTAATGTGTTATAGAAAAGTAGTAAAGGATTGCTATCCCCTTTTCATTTGCACCCAAAAATAACAGCCGCCACAAACACAGACAGTACAGGAGGCAACATATGCACACAGGTGGATGAACAGATTAAGGACATGAGTCCCTAGGTAGAAGGGAAACCATTAGGCTTAATTACTCAAACAGGAAGTTCCTTTATTGGAGCACACGTCCCAGGGAGACCGAAGGAGAACCCGGATACAGACCATTTCCTAAGACAATGATAAAATTTAATTAACTGTGAGATACAACTGCGGGGGAATTCACACCACTCGCCATGGTAATCCGCTTTCCCCGAGAATACTTCCGAGCAGGACTTTCAATGGATGACTGAGGAAAGAGCTGGCAGCTGGGCGAAGCCCGCGTTCTGCCCGCGCTCTGCAGCAGGGGCGTCGTGCGGCGATGGCAGGGTTTCCCATTAAGAGCGGAAAACACAAGACGGGCTGCTGCCTGAGATGGGAGATTAGAAAAAGCCCAACAGGAAGCTCTCACTCATGTCACATTTGAGGAAGGACCGGGAGCCAAATTGTAATAGCAAGAAAAATGGCTCAATTTAGCAGGGACTGATGATGCTGTCGACAAACAGTGTGGCGCTGGCGTTTAATATTTTATTGTGTATCCGCCACAACAGCCTCACTATCGTTCAATTATGAATTAACGCGACACACTAATTCATGTAAATGGTTTAACTGGCGGGGACGAGATAAGCCGCAGTAACACCCCGTATATGTGGGAGGGCGTGTTTAAAACTCTGAAGCCACCTTTGTATATAAATATATATATATATATCATTTATATATTAGTGTGGCACCTCGGGGGCTGACTCGTTTTTTACAGCTCTCAGCGTGAATGACAAGTCTGTCAGGAAGCAGTCATGAGCAGTCTATTAGGGCTGATGAAGAGACAGCATGCTTTTGCAGCGCAAACCCTAATTTTCAATTACAATAGTGGATTAATAGCAATCAGCACACCCAGGTGGTGCCTGTGATTAGCTAATCTACAGAAGCATTCATAATTCCATCTGTTCCACTCCACACCTCGTGCTAGCTTGCCCTGGTTAATATACTCTGGCAAGCATGGGACTAGGAGGAGGAGGAGGAGGAGGAGGAGGAGGAGGAGGAGGAAGAGAGAGACTGAGACCATGAGAATGTATTTATCATAAAAGTGCCCTATATTTCAAGACACACAAGGTCAGGCAAGCGCGAGTGTGACTTCACCATTCCCCTCATTCGAATTGGTATCACCAGTGAGGAGAGGAGAACAGAGAGAGGCAATTATAAGCTAAATTTTGCTCCGCTGAAGTAGACTGACATCATACAGCATCTTGGCCTGCTGCGCACCCAGTAAAGCTCCTCTCGGGGAAATGCCGGCACACGTGCAGAAATGAAACTCCGCCACTTCAAAGACGTCCCCGACGCTAAATCAAGGCAAGCCAGCCCTATGATGTGCTTTTTTTTTTTTTCCTTTTCAGACCATTTCACTCATAAGTGGACAGGCAAAGTTAAGCGCTCACAGCCAATTTTCTTAATAGGGAGGGAGGGGAAGCTGGGAGCGAGCGCTAATTCAGAGGAATAAATACATTTTCAATTAGCCGGCAGCGGAGCCGAAGGAAATGCCATTACGGAGCGGTCCGGTTTTCATCGAGCGCCCCGGCTCAGATTGAGGCATCACTCATTGTTGTGTTAAGGACTTTTAACTAATTGTCTCCAGTCCTCAGGCCTGCTTTGACTTTGCTCACTGTCTTAAGATCAAATGCTCTAAAACTGTCCTGTACGTGTACTGTCAGGGTAATTACCCCTGCAATCTAAGTAAAATCTACAAGGGCTCCAGCTCTCTGGCTCACTTTAATAATGCTACATCTAAGACAGCTAAATGAGGTTTTTGACCCTTCGGCCTGTTCTATTCGTCAGGGGTGCCATACAAAAAAGGGGAAACTGTGAGAAACTGTTTGATAAAACGGCATTATCAGCCAAAAGAAATCATTTTTTCTACCTAAAGCTATTAAAAAGTTCTTTAAACTGTATTTACAAGGTATTAAATTACATATGACTTAAAGGCTCGGAGCACGCACACACACTGAGCATGAAACATCTGCTAACCCTTTAGAATCAACACTAATACTTGGTTATTTAGTCCTAATTACTCTGAATTAACTAACTTTACTCAGAACAGTAGATAAATAAAACGTGGAACAAAGCTGGAACTGACAATAAAATGATTCAGTCACATTTTCTGAAACCAAAATGGATGTTAAGAACTGAGAAACATCTCGTGTGTCTGAAAGGAGGCCAGGCAACATTGTTAAATCGGCCCTGGAGTTGGCTGAAACTTGCCCGAGACCTCAGAGGAATCATTTGTGAAGCTCATAAAGCTGGGAGGAAAAGGAGAGCACATCTCAAGATGTGGGCCTCTATCAGTCAGCAGCAGAGATATGGATGAGATGCTGTTTATCTCCCAAAGAGATCATAAGAGAGAACACAGACTGCTTCGGGGGGAAATGTGGCTGTCTCTTTCAAGTCTCTGTGAAGACTAACGGGATTTTCATAATAAAATAGTTTCCTATTAGCAAGTTCAACTTTTGGGACAAAAGGCCCAATTAAGTGGGAAAAACGCTGCACACCCCGCCAACTCCAAGGCTGCGAGAGCTGAGGGAGATCAATGATTTCAGAACTCTTGCAAGGCTCTCCCGGAGCAGTGGTGTTCTGTTAAAAAGGAACGGTTAAAAGCAAAACAGTGCAGCCGGGCCAGTGGATCTGAACGCTATAATCTTTGCCAACGGTATCCGACACACTGAATCTACATACCAAGATTAATTTTACGTTTACTTACATAAAGATATAAAACCCTGGTTTGTTTTTCTAATTTTGCACTAATCAAAGCTCACACACCAAAACATAATGATAAATGTAGCTCCAGAACATTGCGATGGAGTCAAGAAATAAATTCCGTTGAGCCCATCCAAAGATCTTTTAAGTCAGGCGCTGATATGAAGTTGTCTCACTGAGAAGTGGGGCTGCAGTTTTCTTTTATGACCCCTGGGTCAGATAAAAATCCAACAAAGAGAAGAGTCCATGTGACAGATAAAGCCCAGAGGAGATAAACAGCCTGCTTTAAAAGAAAAACACACGCAGGTTGTAAACAGTAAGAACCGAGGCAGCGTCGGCATTGCTCTTCTCTAAACGTTGTTTGTCTGAGGCCGAACCAAGAGATGAACCAGCCTGTGATTGATACCTCTGATATCAGCCCCCCCACCTCCACCCCACCGCCGCCGTCATCACTACGCCCCTGGCACAGACACACTGAGCATGGTGTGAAGTGAACATTGGCGCAGATTGATGATATTCGAACACTGTTATTAAGAAACATAAAAGCGGATTCAAGGCTTTGGATGAATGAGAGCGGGCGAGAATGGGAAAAAAAAAGGGAAAACTGTAATTGAATTCTGCAAGGATAAATGTTGAAACAGCGGGACATATTGGATGCATCTTGCTGTAGGGTTCTTTAGAATGAGAATAATAATGAGGAATGGGAAAAAGTCAGAAACAGGCAGGCGGACAGAAGATAAGCATGTTCAGTGCTATGGCAGTGGTGTGTCAAATCCAGCCTACCAACACTGCACAGTATATCCAATCAAGACTCCACAGGCTGTTTCATATGGCAATAGGCTGCTTGGCATGCCATCCGCCTTCTTAGTCCATATAAATATTAGATGTGGAGCGCATAGAGCAGGAGGTTCACCATGCTGCAAAGCTGTGTGATGGAACAAAGACAAGGCACAGACAGAGTGAGACAAAGGAAAAGGAAGAGAGTCAATTCAAACACAGATGTCAAGGCTGCCGGTCCCTGGTCACTCGCCAGAAACAGAAAAGCGCGTTGGACTAGCACGGAGCCGTGACGTCAGATTAGTGTCCGACTGGTTTCAGTGGTTCCATTTCCAGGCTGCATTCAGGTCTCGCAGTCATTTGGCAGAGGGGAAAGGAGAGCGAGGCAATCAGTAGAGAGAGGAGCATCAATCATCCTGATACCTTCTGGGATTTTTTTCAATCCCGGTGACTGTGCAGATACACCGTGTCGCACACAGCTCTGTGTTCATTCAGTTGGGAATATATATGTAGTGCTGCTTCTGCGTCTGCTGCTGCTGCTGCTGCTGTGTGACTGAGAGCTTTTTTTTCTCAAACAAGGTAACTTTGTTAAAAAACAACACTAACATCATTTTTAAGTTGGCAAAGTTTTGTGTTTTCTTAAATCCCCAGTGCAAACACTTCTCCGGAATACAGCTCAATTAATGACGACGGTGCACAAGATTGGAAAGAGCTGCAGCGGCACCGCTACGAATGAGGTGTTCCCACACACGTATCTTTAGATTTTTACATACTTTACATTCTTTAAGAATTAGTTTTCATTAAAATACATTAACGCCGTGACTCAGGTCCTCCAACCATGTAAAACCAATAAGTTCTTACTTAGGGTGTAACTAGTCATGCTGCTGTCAGTGACAGAGCACCCCACCACAGGAAAAATACTTCCTGTTCCTGTACAACTCCTACAAGCAAGAAGCTACTCATCACGGTGAGGGACGGGGATTATGAATCAACAGCCTCCAGAAAGTAAAACACTGTTTAATGCGCAGGTGGCCATTCACCAGAGAGTCTGTGATTTAAAAAAGCAGGGAGGAGTCAGGCCATCTGTATCTTAAAGCTGTTGCTAAGAACTTAATCCCAAAAGTCACAGAAAGAAAGAAAGTGTAACAAAGAACGTTAAAAAATGACCCTGAGCCATTCAAATGTCGTAGCTAAGCATAACAGTGTGACACCGAGCTAGCAGGGCCGAGGCAGGTAAACAGAATCCAGCCATCGTTAACTGTATTATCTGGTGTCCTTTCCCCGCTGTGACATGTCAGTACGTCTTCTGTGAAAAGGGCCTCCTGATGCGGCGCAGCGGCGAAGATGACATTGAAGCAACAAGAGTCATCTGAAATGTGGATTGGTTGAGAGAAATTGCGCTGAGAGCACATGGTCGCCCCTGAAAACAGGCAGAGCTGGAGCAATTCAAAAGACCTCTTATATGGCGGAGTACAAAAAACATATATAAACTGACTATTAATGCTGCAGCCTTCTCGCTTCAGACATCAGCAGCCAGCCAATATTTATACATGTGATTACCAAGGCCTTAATGTAATATATAAGCATATGGCCTAATTTCTTCTGGCTGTATATGGCAGCATGATTGATGCTGGAGTGGATATACTTAATACACAGTGGAGAGGCTGGGCTTAGCGCACTTGAGGCCAATCAGACAGGCCGTTTGCATATGGAGAGGACAAGGTAACTTCCGACTGCCCTTGAAATCTGGCACCACGATATTTTCATCCTAGCTGACTGGATGAGAGCAACAGGAAAAGACCTTCATTAGCAGGCTGCAAGACTTCCTCAGTTTGCAGCGTGTTGATGGGTTTAGAACCAGTCACATAGTAAGAAGGAATCACACTCCTGTAGCGGTCTCCTGAGCAATAGGCTGGGGTAGCCCCAGGAGATTTTTGCAAATGTCCCACTTGGGAAAACAGCAAGGCTGCGACAGGTCGCCAGTGTTCTGCTCTAGACAGGACGAACAGGACACTACTAGACGCAAATAACCATTTGCAGCATGACAATGCAGCTCAAAGAGGTGAGCGTGCTGGTTAACCTACTTGGAGAAAGCGTCTGCTGTGAAGAAAGCGAATAAAAATGAAATGTAAAACGGAGCAGAATCAGTTCAGAGTCAGTGTACCTCTGGGTCGCTCCTTTGGATGTAGGAGGAGAGGGAGAAATAATTAAACGTGCGAGTACGAGTTTGCATGACTCTTGATAAAGCAGTGTGGATTTAAACGTTATTGCATTTTTATTGCACGACTTAACAGCGCAAACAAAGCCACCGCAGGCAAACAGGAAGGACGCACTGGGACACATTCTGAACAGGTGAAAAAGGAAGGAACAACATGGCTCTTACCTGTAATCGTCAGCCAATTTTGAATTGATGATAGAGGAAGACCCACATGGAAAACAAAGAGGAAAAAAACATTTAGTCAGTTATAATTAAAAGCACTTTTAACCCACGCACAGCCATACACAGTACGACATGTAGTCAAATGCTGGTTGATATAAGGCAGTAAAAGAAAATGTAAGGTAATATATGAATATATGAGGCAATATAAGGAAATACAAGAAACAGAAAATGATGCACACATCCAGAGAAATGATTTCAAATATTAAAGACAAAATATATAAAAATGTAGACTAGTACTAAATGTGCAATGCGGTGCAACTGCAAACTGAGATGCGAAAAGGCTGCGGTATTACAATACGAGTTCAAGAGGCTCCCTCTCGCTCTCTCTGTGTTTACCTGTGAGGAGCAGAAATGCTTCCACGATCGCAACCGAGAGAAGAGTCCAACACTAGAGCTGAGCGTGGCATTTAGTTGATGACTACTATCCTGCAGCCCAGCGATAAAAACAACTCCCGAGGCATTCAACTGTAAACTACACTTAAAAAGATAAAGATAAGTGGGACAGGTGAGACTCGTAATTACAGGAAGTGAATTAACAAATGGAAAAATGTTTGCCCCGAGGAGGCAAGACCCGATGCCTCCTCAAAATATTGGGATGAACGTAAAATGTACAGTACATCTAGCATTACCGTAAGCTATAGCAGCGAGCATCTGACATGACAGGAGATGAGCGCGAACCATGAGGAGCGCTCTCGACAAATTATGTGAATCCAATCACCGCAGGACGCGAGCGCTATTCATTTTTATTGCCGAGAACTGGCAAGCTGCCCTCCGCTGGCCATATATTGGACAGGTAATAAAGTAATAAAGGTGCCCTGTATAATCTTCGGTATCAAAATCAATTCAGAAGTAAACGGAAGTAAACACAGCTTTTTTAATGGAATCAAATCCAAACAGTCACCTTGAGAGGTTAAATCTCAAGTAACTTCTTACAGTAAAATCAAAGAGCAGTGAGGCAACTCTACAGCCTACGTCCATGTTGATTCAGGTAGACAGTAAACGTATACAGAGGAAGGTAATTCTATATTCTCTATATCGTTATTGCATTTTCATTTTCTGTGACAAGCTTTCAAAAGCCCGTAACCAAGACCCAGCATAATGAAATCATATTAGTGCAGCTGGGGTGGCGTCTCGGCGCACGGGGATGAGGATCTGCTATCTGCCATCTCGAACTGTTAAATTATTTTCAGCCCCTCTCCACTGTGAAGCAGAGGCATGAGACAGGGGGAGTTTTTACCACACAGAATCAAAGAGAGTGCACATAAGTGTACCGTCTCTGACTAGCTCAGCCCTTGGGTTGTGACCCCATCTGTATCCGACAGGTCTTAATCCTAATATCCGTCATGTTTCATTATTCAGCGTGGTTTTTCTCGGTTCCCGCTAGTGAGACTGATATTAGATGCTACCTTTCTGCGAACCCTCTGGGTTTCTGCAGACTTTCTCTGCGGTGGACAGCTCAGAACAATCAGTCAGCCCACAGACAGCCTCTCCTTGTCATTACTCTCAGTAGGGCCGACTCAAAAGGGGAGAGTTTTATTTTTTTCCTAGCCACCAGGCATTCTCCACACACTCCTAGCAGGGCCCTCGGTCCCCCATCCATCTGTTGTCTGTCCCTCACACTCATTAATTCTGCCCGTCCCCAGGTGGCTGCTAGTTGGTGCAATGTGATTAAGCTCAAATGAACCACCAGGAATAAATAGAAGCCTGAGCCCCTGAGTGGAGAGCGAGGAGGCGCAGAGAGGGAGAGAGTTAAGAGAAAATGCTGACAGATCTTTCGGATCACAAAGTGTGAGGCGCTATTTGTCTCAGTGGGCTCCAAACCCAACGATAAAGCGCTTTGAATGCGAAGCAAACTTAATTTTAAAGGTGCCTTTAAGTGAGGTGAGAGATGGTGACGGAAATGATGGATGGCAGCTGCTTATACTCCTATTAAATTCAGCAAACAGATGAAGGTGTTTAAATTAGCTGGCACGCCACTTATTTAAACTCAAAAGCAAATGTGAAAAGCATCCGTCACGTGGCCCCGTTATATGAATATCCAGAGTTCAAATCTTCACGAGGAGCCAAGCGGCAACCTCAGGGGTCTAAAAAACGATGCCAGCAAATGCGGGTCAAAAGTGTTCATGTTTACCCCTCCCCTCAACACATAGCACCCAAAGGCCCCCACTACATTCTGCTACCAGACACCACAGGACACCCTCAGAAGGCTTGTGTCCATTCTCTGATGAGTCACAATTGTTTTGGAGGCACAAGGGAGACCTACACAGTATTAGGAAGGTGGTCATAATGTTGTGTCTGATCGGTGTACATGTAGTATCTTATCATGCCAGTGTCAAATAAGACTGAGTACCCTGAAAATTGTTTTCCAAGGACATCAACAAGCTAACAGCAACTTCCGGTGACACATGTCGTGTAATTTGAAAATCGTCTCTTAAATCAAATTTGATAGGGACGTTATTACTGTTGGAGCAAATTTTATTATCTGCCATTGCCAATAGTCCAGCTGCCACTGACAGGCAGGAAAACATACACTGATTGGCCAGATGTTGGTCCACATCACCTGTCACACCTTTCCATCCCGCGGGCGTGTGTGAGTTATCCCCACATTTCTCTGCCGGTATCGAGCGCCTCCCCCAACCTTTGTCCTCCTCTCTCCGGGGGCCGCTCTGCTCGGGACACTTTCTAAGGCCTGTCAGCGATGCTCTTTCCAGTGACTCAGCGTACTGACAGGCTTTCTGCAAAGTGGACGGCAGACGTCTCAGCAAGACAGGATCTGAGCGCGCGCGTATTGCACGGGTTTCTTGAAGTGGATCTGCCATCGAGACCGGTCCATGTGTGACGTTTGCTCACAGCGCAGAACAAAAAGGATGATGACAGTTGTGTGCGTAGAATAAATTACAAAGTTAACAAGAAGGTGGGCGAAGAGATGCCAGCTCCCGAGGTAATGAAATACAGATCTGTAAATAGGTGTGTGTGATCGTCACTCAGCATTTCTGTATTCTCCAGCGACATAATGAAAGAAAGAAGGACGGAAGGCGATCATCGTAAACCGACAAGGCATCTCCTCCCGAAGCATTTGCTTAATTGCATTTCTCTTTTGTGGCTAATTTCGGCGTTACCGCCTCACAGATGAGGGAGCACACAACATCACTTTCAGTGCTGCAGAAGCCTCATTTAAACGCAGATGGACCCACGATCAGAACGTCTGCTAGCGGACTTAATGAGAGGCATTAATATCTACGGCTTTAACATCCTGCTCCAGTGTAACATGAAACCAGTTCTCAGTATTTTCATCGACTCATCTCCTCCTTCTCTTCTTCCTTCTCCTTACGCCGTCTGCTCCTTTGATCATCCCTTCAGTCTTCATTTTACAGGTCCGGTCCTCCAATCAGAGCCATCTGGGCACGTTTTGCATCTGGACTGTGTTGATGCATTTGTGCACACGCCTGAACCCAGATTCGGGTTTAAAATCCAAATAGAGTCTTGGCATGCACACCGAACGACTGATTGATTTTGCAGTTTTGCAAAAAGCTGACATTTATTAAACTGACTACACATCATGCTAAGATTTAACAAAAAGACCTTTTAACTAATGCTTCCACTTCACCAGCACAACTTCTAAGACTTGCTAACTATTACATAACCAGGCTGCGTCTCAACATCCACAGAGACCAGCCCTCGAGATGTGGACGACTGCCGAATTGTTTAGCAATCATCGCTGCGGAACACTGCAAAGTCACGCTACTGACAGAGGTCAGGGCCCAACACAGACATCAGCCTGTTCTATAAGTTAGGATCTGTTCCTAGGATCTGTTAGCGCTAAAGAGATCTATTACCCTACTCTATAGCAGCTGTTGTTGAGATTCAAACTCAAAAAACCCCGTAATCCTTTCAGTGTCAAAACACTCAAGCCCCGTGGGAGCGCTTCTTATGTGGCGTGTGCGGTTATCTCTTCAGGTGTGTCACTTAAGACTGTGTTTGCTAAGCAGGTAGATAATCGCACGAGTGGCAAACAAAAACAGAGAGTTAGCGGCATCTCTGCGCATGCTAAGCAGATTGCTGCGGCTTTAGAAGTCTGGATAGTTTTGTTTTTTTTTCCTGCGCCATGGGAACCTCTGGAGACCATTATCAATCAACCCAAATTCGAGCTGGCCACGCCCTGCTGGTCTCGTGTAACACGCAGGACAGATGTGAGACCAAAAAGCTCGAGGCATTTGACTAGGAAAGCTAGATGCACTGGGCACGTTTAGGAGAGCAGGCCATTGTTCAGATCTGATGTATTTATAGCAGTAGCTGTACAGCAGGGGGCAGACAGCATATAGTTCATTTGTACAGTAAATACAGTATGGCTGGCAAAGCCCCTAAGAACGGCACTTAAGAGGACAGACTTTTACCAGTTTTGCTTTATTTTGATTTGAAACTGAACTGCACACAAGCAGGGTCACATGTTACACATCTACTGTGCGTGCAGAGCTATAATATATAGAAGAATTCCTCTGATGGAACTTGTCGCAGCCCTGTCATGTTGACAACAGTGGCTGCCACCTTAGCAGATTTCCCAGAGGCAATCTGAGCCGGTTGTATTTCATTATTACACCGTTGCGCCAAACCTTGACCTCTCTCACCAAGCTGTCCCTTGGCAACGGGGGAACCCGGGGGATGCAAACCATGTGCTCCCGGGCCTCTGCGGCCTGTCACGAAACTTAAATGGTCTTGACGAAAGAAAGGCACGTCTACGGAACTGCTCCAGGAAGGGCCAGCCTCTGAAAGCCTGCACACATTCCTAATATTTAAAATAAATACAGAAAGAGAAAAGTCTGCTGTGAGCCAGGCGGAGGGTTCACTGACGCAGCTGCATTAACAATATCTGGTACGTGTTATTAAGATCGAGGCTGAGTGGAAGCCGGCTTGGCTAACAAGGTGAAGGACGACTTATTAAAAAGGCTCCTTTCGGAATTAGAGAGTTCATATCAATGCACGGCTAAATCTGTTATGACTAACAAAGCAGGCTGTAACAGTTCATATTCACACCTGTTTGACACGCCACATGCACACAGGATAACATCTTGTCTGGAGTGTGTGTGCTGTGCAGGACATAAATGTGTTTATGTCTGTTTGCTTTATCTGTGTTGAAGTAATGGCAGCACTTAAGAAGGGGCCGGGGGGCTAATAACTCCATCTCCGTGGTCCTCGTCTAGATTCTTTACTACAGCATTCTAACTAGACGCTGAGGAACGCCAGTCATTACCTCACAGCATTAATCACACCTCATTTTCCAGGCCGATGGGACGAAATAGTCTGATCGGGACTTTAGTCAATGCCCACCAAAGAGTGCAATAACTCCAGAATAGCTTATGTAGCACGGCACAAGTATTACCGAGCTTAGTCACAGTTTTCCGCCTTTAAGATACTATAAGTTGCTAAGCCTCTCCTCACTGAGCCCGAGACAGTGTACTTTATGTGTAGTTTTAGACAAAAGCCAGTGTCTTTAAAGCACATCCCCCACAAACAGCTCACAACACTCGTCATGTGGGCGAGACATTTGGTCCAACATTCCCAGGCTCTTCCAACACCTGTCTGAGACCATCCGTCACAGAGGAGCCTACGCTGCCGCTTTCCTGCTGCGGGGCTGCAAGGCACCGAGTTTTAGATGACTGTGAGCGTACTGTTTGCTGTTGTTGCAAATCAGTTACCTTCTGAGGCTGACAGCCTGCAAAAGGGCTTCAAAGATGAGATGAGAGACTTTGCAGAGGGAAGGGGTGTGGGCGCTGCAGTCATATTTTACCCACATACGGCAGGGTGTGATGGTAGTCAGCAGCTTCCTGAGGGACCCTACCGCTCTGCCTGAGCGCCGCGGAAAGAGTAAGCTGCACGGAGGGCTGCCTTGTCTAATTATACTACAAGAAAAATCGCACAAAGGACTTCAATTCAATGCTGTGGGGACGGGTAAAAAATTGACTCCAGTTTATTAAGTGAGAGGAGGGAGGAATCACTCATCCCCACACACAGAGGAGGTTTTTCAATCCCAACCAGCCGAGTGCGTCAGCCAGGTGCAGTGTTGCAACGTTAATGCTCGGCTGAAAAACAGGAACGGCAGCGGCGTTGTCAGGTCTGTGCGGTGGAGAGGGATGCGAGGGGGAGGGGGCTTCTCCGGAGACAAGCGGTTTAAAGGTCATATACTGTATGTCAAGAGCCAAGCGTACCCGAGAGGTGGCCATGACCTGAATCTTTAAGTGGAGAGTGGAGTAAAAGGTAGAAGAGAGTGGAGGTACGGAGATGTGAACTGAGAATCAATGACCACAAGAGAGACTGGATAAAAAGTAACATCACATCGTGCATGGGCCTGTATATTCAGACAAAAAGTCCTTCTCAGATATTTGGAAAGTTTTTCGAAATTCTGTGACAGGAATTAGCCAACGCCAATGTTTACAGTTCATGTGACCTTATAACAAAAGGTTAAGAGTCTCCAGAAATGTTGGCTCTGCGATGCTGCACTATGACACAACGCTTTGACCTAAATGCCACTGCTAGCATTGTAACATCCCTGCAAAGACAGGCTTAGTTCATTGTGTATCAGCAAGTTAACATATTCAGTTAGCAATTTAAATAAACTCTTGATTGCACCACGTTTGTGCTGCATGTTGGCTTTATCCAGGCGCATGTATAAACTGATCTGCTTCTTTTCTGTCCGTCTCTCTACCAGGCTGACCTCAAGAACATAGGCGCATTTGGACTGCTCAAGGTTTCTCCTTGTTAAACGCAAGTTTTTCCTTGCCACCTCACCTGATGGTGCTTTTATGCTCACATTTTGTTTCCTGAGGAAATTTGGACCGTTACTGACTGTATATGGAGAAAATGTTACCTGAAATTAGCTGAGGTGAACATTTTGAGCACCAAAGCATTAGTGCTGCAGATCTTCAGTCATGAACAAAGGCACTGAACTATGTGAAACCACCACCGCAACAACATTTCACTTCAGTTATATGTTCTCAATTATCCAGCTCCTGGTACACCGATCAGACATAACATGATGACCACGTTCCTAACATTGTGTAGGTCTCCCTTGTGCCTCCAAAACAGTTGTGACTCATCATAGGATGGACATGTTCCTTCTGAGGGTGTCCTGTTGTGTCTGGCAACAGAATGTTGTTAGTGGGGGCCTTTGGGTTCTTTGGGTTGAGGGGAGGGGCATCTGTGGATCATCCCACAGATACTTGATCTGTTTGGGCTCTTGTGAATTTAGAGGCCAGGTCAACACCTTTCGCTGTTCTTCATGAGTTGTTCCTAAATGTTATTTACTTCTCCAGTTATAATGTTATGCCTGTATCCAAAGATATACCAACTGGCGACTGGACATGATGGGTTTCTTGACTTTTCACTGCTAATCCAAATACTTTCTTGAGTTCTAAATGTATGGATGAGGAGTTGGGGTTTTATTTGTGGGCGGTGCCCACCTGAACATCACATGACTAGAGTCTGTAATGGTCAAAAAAGAAACAATGTCTCTCAGTGTGTGTAATCTGTGCTAAGGCTACGCCCGTGATGGGCCAAATGTCCTCCTTAGCCTCCATCAGCCAACAACAGGGAGACTGAGAGGTGTGCATTGGTTAACAAATGCACAGCAGGACTGGCATCAAGCGGCTGCTTATTTATCAGTCCATTCAGTTAATTAAATAGAAGGCACTGCAAAATAATTTGGGGCCGGCGGTTTTATCAACAGCTCCAACTAATTAGTGTCAAGAAGCTATTTAATTATAGAAACCATATTGGAATTATACACACCACTGGACTGTTTTCTCGACCTTGTCAGCGGTGTTTCGTGATGTTGCGGTAGCGAGAGAGAGAGAGAGAGAGGGAGGGAGAGAGAGGGAGACGGGGAGAGAAAGAGAGAGAGAAAACAAGAAATGAGCAAAGATATAGGAAGCGAGAAAGGGCTTTATGTAAAGATGCACGCTGACAGCCAGAGAGGCAAGAAAAAAAACATTTAATGGCTGACTCCGCGACATGATAACGGGAGAAAGAAGAAACGAAGGCCTGTATAATGTCTAAGCCTCTCCCGTGGTATGTAGGTCGCAATGAGGACTTTATTCAATATTATTCTCAAAGTTCCTTAAACGTTTAAGTGGAAAATATCTACTTCTCTTTAAATGCGCAGAAGCCACACACTGCAGCAAATATGATAACTCAGCCAGTCTACCCTTAATGCACTGGAATTAAATTCACTGACACCTGCTGAAGATTTGGAGCCCAAGTGCATCTAAAAATCGTCCTTAAATCACTCTAATCAATCATTACCCCCACCCACGAGCTACCACGGAGGCAACTGAGTGCGCTGCATATAAACAAAAAAAGCAGGCATTGCACTCCCCTGTCATGCTGTGAATGCCAAGGCTGGAGGAGTTCAGCGAGGGCCGCCACGATTCGGCTGCTATCTGATATGCTGTCATTCAGCCTGCGCCGTGGCAGCGCTGAGAGCTCTCACCGCCTCCATGATGCGCCTTTCTTCCTTTTTCCCCCCTTTTCCCTGTCGCCACCTTTTTCATTCCCCGGTTATCTTGTTCCTGTCCAGGAACGGAAGAGAGGCAGCAAAAGCGCTCCTTTTTTTTATTTTTTGCCCTTTTCCCCCCCACACGCACACCTCTCTTCCAGACATCAGTCAAGGCCTTTATCTTCGACACAAAAATTCTCATTATTGGTATCCTAAGAAGTTATAACGCAGCAGAATCACAACTCTGAAAGCCTGCCGCCTGACCTTCTCGCCTCTCTCGTTTTGGAGAGATCCAACCCATGCTTTTGTTTGGAGTTTCCGGCGAGGTGTTAATCTGGTGCACCTCATTCATTGGATGAGTCATCGCACCACTGCATTTACATTCTGCTGTATGCAAGACTCTCAATGAGCGAGGCAGCGTTATGAATAGTGAGGTATGAATGCATTTTGTAGTAATACGGCAACATAACGGCTACAATCTAGTTCAAAAGTGCATTTGCCTATTAAGTTTTAAAGTGGGCTTTAATTCCCGGTCTGATAGCCATCATTAGCTAATGAGTGACTACTGACCCATCATTATGCAATGGAAGCCTCTGCTCAGCCCGGCTAAAAAGAGCTGCTCTGCCTTTTTTTCCTCCTCTCCTAATTGAAGCTCCCCGATGGTTTAAGCCTTAGGATTTGCCCAGTTATAGTGGTTACAGCTAAAAATAAACACACAGAGGAATGACCCACGGGCTCTGACGCCTTCTACCCTGCACACACACACACACACACACACGCGGAGCAGCCTGACCGACCACATCCTCAGTCAAAAGAGTCAACGTCCTTGACAGAGTGGCATGTTGACTCACTTGGCAGTCCTTTCGCTCTCTTTCACGTCCTCCTCCTCCTCGTTCTTTTCTGCTTTCCCCACAGCAGGCTGAGCAGATAGTTAATAACAGAATGCTGTTGGGGAGGGCAAAACAGAGATTGGACACGGACGCCTCTTCTGTGCCAGCTGATCCGCTTTATCTGGGTGCCAGCGCATGGCGACGATTGTCCCACAGAGGAGGGGGGACTTTTTCCTTTTTTTTTATCATTTCTTTGATTTATTTTGATTTATTTCTTCTGGAGCCGCTTCTTGAAATAGTTGCTCTTTCAGAGATTAAGCAATGGTTTGCCTTGGAAGGAATTCGGGATATTCTAGACGCGGAGCTGTTGAGGCCGTTTGACTAAACATATAATCTAAAGCAAGGTTAAGAGGAGCAGCCACACCACAGTGGTCTAGAATAATATCATTCATAATATCCCCCTGCTCAGCTCCCATAACCACACACATTACGCAAAACATGGTGCTGCAGTCCCCACAATTCTGGCTGCTAGTTCAGCAAAGGCCCTCACTTTGTTTAGAACTAAAAATTCAAGTCTGAATTCAGATGACAACCGAATATGCAGCGTTAACAATTAGCTCTTCCTGCCGACTGTGCGTTCCACGTCCCATGAATAGCTGAGAATTATCGAGGAGTCAAATTACTAACGGGGGCAAACAGGAGCACACTGAACAGATGAACAGATGAATACGAATGCACACTTGTGCACTGGCAAGCACAGTGTGGTCCGACTTATTCTATAAGGCAGCTTTCAGTAACAGTGTCACTGATGCTCCTTAGAAGTCTGCACTGAGATCGTGCATTAACATTCAATTGCGGGGTGAAACACTATTGATCAGCCTTTGTTTTAAATCGATGACTCCCCAAAGCTCCTGCCTGGGGGGTCTCCTGAAAAGGTTTACAGTCAGAGAGTGTAACAGCTGCATTTAGCGGTGTCTTTGTGCACAGGAGAAAAGCAAAGAAAATGTGCTCAGATTGACGTATTGATCACAGTGTTTCACTTTGCCACCGTGCTCAACCAAAAAACAACAACAAAACAATCTAATGGAATTCATTGGTATCAGTAAAGAGCGGGCATGGTAGCAGCTCTGTGAGACTGTGCTTTGAGCTAAATTCAAATGTCAAAGTTCTAACATGCTCAAAAATACGTTGCTTAAATCTGATTGAAAGCAACAAAATTATATATTCTGCTTCTGCCATCAAGGAGTGTTGTTGCTATGGGGTGGGGGTGCCTGGTCTGGTCTAGGTGGGTGCTACATGTCTAAGAAACATCCAGATGAATGCCAGGTCCAAGTGTTTCCCAGCAGAACATCAAACTGTCACATGATGGTAATTGTTATTCACTTCTTCTCTCAGTGGTTTTAATGTTATGGCTAATCAGTGTATATTTGACATTAGTGGCTGTGCCCGCTGTGTCAAACCTGCCAGGAATATAACAAAAGAAGTATTTTTTCATTTAAAAGAGGATTACGACCCACGCAACACTCGTTTGAAGAGCCCATTGTTTTCCTACCACGGTTCTTCTACAAACATCTGGCCAGAGTTTAATTATTGAATCAAGTGTTTATGTGTTATTAGGTGCTCATATTTTCATACTGAATGGATTATCAGAAGAACCAAAATCTTTCACCCACTATCGTAAGGAAATCAGACAGTAGACCAGTCCTGCCAGTACGTTTGCATTAGGAATCAGTAGGGTTCATCCTCTGAGGACCATGAATGCATGTAGAAGAGTTTTTTAATGACCCACGGCAAAGTTGTAATGGACCACTGCCTCTAATGCCTGTTATCAGAGACCCTGTTACAATAACCAATCAGGCATAACATACTGTAATCAGTCTGCTCCCAAACAGCCGTGATGATGAGCTTAACTGAGTGATTTTCATCCAGCCACACGGCGCACAATGAAAAGGTTGTTGTGTTAACGCTCAGTCATTGATGTCATTGTTTAAGATTTCTTTTGCTCTCGTTTCTGCTGACAGCCTGGGCGGAACACTTTGTCCTTGGCAATGAGTCGACAAGAACAACAACAAGAAAAAAAGTTCAGAACACTCCGGACACTTTCACAACAAAGTACGCTTCACGCTCAATCAAACTTCTACATCTACTGGAGCCTGACAACAAAGGAGCAGGAGCCCTTCAACGCAGGCGAACGGGAACGTCAAGCAAGGTCAGATGCTGTGGCCAAAGAGTCAGAGTTAGCGCTGTGTACTTTTTCCACAGCTGCTCAAAAAGAGAAGTAGAAAGTACTCGGAGTATTCCGGAAACTGGAATTTAATCTACTTTTACTCAGCTGTGTTTAACACAAGGGGAAGATTTATTCCTCAAATTTGAGATCAACTACTAAAATATCACAGATTATTAAAGTCAACAAAAGAGATGCCTCCCGTGTATTTAATACCAGGGCTTAACAGTGTTGATATTGCTGGGACAGTATTGAATAAAAGACATTTTCTCTACGTGACAAAGCCAATATGACCGCCTCCATTTCATGACTGTTTTCCAGCTGCTCTTATCCTGCAGAGAACCTTTAGCTATTAGGATTCCAAGATTTATCCACGCTGTGGCGAGCCACTGCCATGTTAATTGAGGCTCTGACACATACTTTGAGGGGAAACTGCAGCGTATGCCAATTGTTGAGGTGAAGCGAGGCCTCCATCAGGCGGTTTCTTGGAGTCAGTGGGATGTTTGTTTTAGCCATTCACAAAGAGGAGATCAGCTCAACACGGTTCATATTTAAAATCAAACAAACCTCAACAAACAGAACAATGCCACCCCCGCATTCCTGACTCTGGCTACAAGGCGGAATGAGATCCCGGCCTCTTCCTTTACAGCAGCACGGCAGCGCAGCAACGCCGCTGTTGTTTCTTCTTGCGCATGCCGCCGACAGCTTGCGCCACACAATCTCCCGGGCAGCCTCATTTCGCCCTCATCTGAATATTTATGAATGTTGTTGAGCAGCCACATTCCATTATCAGGGAGATTGCCTGGCATGGGGCTCCCAATCCTTTCACCCTGCTCGCGCCTATTTGGGAGGCCTGCACTTCATCCAAGTGCAGTCTGCTCTTCACCGTGCATGTCTGCCACCAGTGTTCCCGGTGTTATGGAGAAAAATGAGGAGGCGAAGAACGGTGTTTGGGGGGGGGGGAAGGCGGAGAGGAGTCGAGTCAAAAAAAATCCATACTGCAGAAAGATGAATGGCGATTTCAAGGTTGCAAAGCCCTGATTAAATCGACTAATTCTCTGAGGTGGAAACACATGCTGGCACGGTGCCCCTTCCCTTAGAGGAGTATGAGTCAAACATTCAAGGAAAAAGGTAAAACAAAAACCCTCCAGTGAGAGCAGACATGGATGCATGCCCGTGCATTTACACTTGAGTTCTCCCTCTTTATCTGTACTTCCTGTATCGAGGCGCTACAAGATTTAGTAGCAATCTCAGCTGTCTACAGAGCCAAGCAAACAAGAGGTGGTCAAGGAGCTACAGCAACTCCACTACAGCACAATGTCCTCATTGTTTGCTGCCTGAGCTAGAAGTGGGTGTATTTGACTAACGTCCCTTGTTCACCCTGCTGGAAACAAACACTGGCAAACACTCGGGGAAGGTCTGACCCAAAACTGCCTGATAAGAATCGAGTCTGGCACTAAGATCTTTTACCTTCCACAATAGCAAATGGGAGGTTTCCTAAGAAGATACAGATCAGAAACATAAAGGTGGCAAGGTTGAGAACGTTCCTCCTGGTTTACAGCCGGAGAGGTTTTTATATAGGCTATGAGTCAGGCACCATGAAACACTGAATAAACGGAAAAGTCAAGGATTTTCAATCGCCAAAAAAATAAAATAAAAATCTCTTAAATGTATTTAGCGTTAGTGACACCCCCACAGAGCACATGATGCTCCCTCCAAGGCCTTTGCTTCTTCCTTTTACTAGATACTGCTCATCGAAAAAAGAAAAGACAAATACAAAAATAATGTATTCCTACTCACATACGCCAAAGAAAGCGCTGATGAATAAATCCGCCATTGCAAAAGAAAGCTCAGAGGAAAAAAAAATAAGAGGTGGGAGAAACCAGAACGAGCCAAAAATACAGACTAGCATTTTTTTATTTTTTTATTTTTTGAATGTGAGAGGAGTGATTTCGTCGAAGCCGGTCGTGACGAGAGCTACCGCCGAGAGCGCGCAGCACCTGATTTCGTGGCGACGCCGCTTGTCCGCCCTCTCTGCTGTGTAATCTATATTCAACACAAAGGCTGGAGACGTGATTGCCAAACGGGGACACGAGAGTAATTTAAAAACAATCCCGGGCCACGGGGTGAACTTGAAGCCGTGCTCGAGCGAGGAGCCTGGCACGGATGACTGTGGGAGAGAGTCATAAGAACATGGATATTCTGGTGCACCTGCTGCCTGCACGTTTACTCATTGTTACACATTCAAGGCCGCGTGAAGCGCTCTCACGTCCGTAACGACCTCCACTTTATGACGAAGGCCGTCCTCCTCCAGACATACGTGTATAAATCCATCTACGCTCGTTGCCCACAAAACACAGAACACGAACCTTGCCTCAAGAGGTTCTTAAAGTCTAAATAGTGTGTCAACAAATGTTCTCACACTTCATTTCCATGTAAATGCAGAGTTAAGTGTTCATAGGTGTGTTGTGTGGAGTGTGCACATGATGGAAAGGCACGCCAGCCCTCGCCAGACGCACATCGACAGCAGCAGCAGCTCAAGGCCAAGCGTGCAGAGCCACGCTGCCTCTGTATGCACCGCGTAAGCTCACCGTGCTCTGCATGACAGCGGCAGAGCAGCCAAAAAGAGCCGCGTGTAATTGGGATACGGCGTTTGTTGAAGTGTCGGCTGCAGATCCCGTGTTTCTAGCGTGGCCTTTCACAGGGTGTCACTCTCATTTGTTCCTGCTCTTTGAGAGATGACCTTCCCAAAAATGTCACAACTGCCTGACGAGCCCTTGTGCCGGGGCGAGATAAGACACAACAATGTGCACTCAGCTGGTAATTAATGCGCCGCCTGTGTCGGGTGCGGGGTGAATTCTCAGAAACTACAAAGGGCACGAGTGGTTAGTGGGGAAGGTGGGCGCGGGACAGCGCTGGAAGGAGACAACTCGCAAAAAACTGGCCCAATTATGTTGATGCGGCTGCGAAGATGAGACAAGAATGTGAAACGTGGGAGACCTGATACATCAAAACAGACGGTAATAAGAATGGTCTGACCCTGAAATGTAATGATTCTTATGCCCCAATGCAACATTTAAACAAAAAGCCAAGTAGGCCACTTACTCACTCACTGATTGGCAGTGATGCCTTCATAATGGACACACTACCGCAAAAAAACAAATAAATAAATAAATAACGCACATTAACAAGCTATTATTTTTACGTAATCAGCTGGGTGGAGGTAAAAGAGGCCATCTCGCTGCGGCCCTTTCTTCTGCTTCGGTTTAACGGCGCTTGAGGGGAGAATTAGTGCCGCAACTATCTGTCGTGAGATTAACTCCTAATGTGGTGATGAGACGCAACTAAATAAATGCGGCCTTTCAACGTGGCTGAGATCCCTCGAAAGTTTAACAAAGGAAATTAAATTTCTTTTTCTTTTTAAAGGACAATTTACAAAAATTTCATAACCCTGAAATCTTCTTGGGATTTTTCTCCCCGATGTCGGTGGGAGTTACAGCATCAATAAATTGGAGAAAGGCTCAGAGGTGTCCTACATTTCAGTAATACGCGTTGTTCTACGGAGAGGTAAAAGACACCGGCCTCACTGAAATAATTCTGCCGTGAAACTCACCCATCATCAAGACAGAAGATAAAAATGATTGCTCATAAAGTATTTAAACCCTGAGCTTTATGAAGCAGGTGCCTCATCTAAGGAGTGTTAAAACTCAGGGATGTATTAATCAGACCTGAGTTCCTTGGATCGCATTTTCTTTTCTCACCTTTATTATATCACAAGGCACACACAGATGTAGCAGCTGGCCTTTTTTTAGCACGGTGTCAATTTATTTTTTTTGTTTCGTACACGAGTGAAACTGTTTAAACGGCGTACAACCTACAGATGCATCATGTTTGCTCTGTGGCACCGGATGAACCTGAAGAATTCCCTTTGATCCCGCGATAAGAGGGGGTGAACGGACCGGCGAAGGCTTAGCCCTGCCTCGTGATGTGAAGGGTTCAGATGAGCAGCTCTAAAGTGATTAGGTCTGGGTGCAGTGGCCTGTGGAAGACACGGCAAACAGAAAGAGACAGGCAGCAGAATGAGGCCGGGCTGGGTGAGGGCCCGGGGTGAAGGTGAGCCGCGCTTCACCGGCCTCACTTACACTCCCTCTCCATTTGTTCTGATTGTTGACGCAGACATAATTCGTTTTATTGCCGCGGTGCAAGTTAATTTGAGATCACAGGATAAGATGGAGGCACCTTGGAATGTCAGCGCTCTCTAGCTACCACCCAGTTTTATCAAAACAGCGCCCATGTTTCAGCTCGACCTTGGGCGATGATGTAAAGCCTTTCTGCAGAGCGCCAATCATGAAGTGAGCATGAATTCATCAGAGATGACCAACGAGGCGGCGTGAGGACACCCAGCCCATCGTCACAATGAGGACAGCCTTGTTCCTTTGAGAGACGCAACAGCTGCTTACAAAGCCAGGAAGGAAGTGACTGAAAATGGGAGCGGCTACGAGGCACCTGGTACTTGGCCCTGTGAGTGAAAACAACAGTCATGCAACACTAATGAGATTACAGCATCACCTCGATGTGATGAGGGAAAATACTTTTAATGCAAATAACGGGAATGCAGAAGATCAACGGAGAGTCAATAGTGTAGAACAGGCTATAACAAATACAGCCCCATGGGATTGTTGGTGCATCAAAGAAGGGTTTGGACAGCTAAAACATATGGAGTAGATTTTCAAAGGGCAGGTATATGCACTGATCAGGCATAACATTATGACCTAATATTGTGTAGGTCTACTTGTGCCTCCAACATTTAACTGGCAAGATGTGAGTTTATTTATTATGAGGTAGTCACCACAAAAGCAACGCGTCTGTTTGTCATTTTTTGACAGTGGGGCCAGACTGTAACATCACAAAAACTGATGGAACAAGACCAAGCAGCCACAGTGAGCTGTTAGACAAAGAGCTGCGAGAAACAGGCGTCAACTTCTCACTGAGGCTCCAACGCCTTTGAGTCAGGTCAGTTATTCCCTGCCTACCCAAGTGAAACAGTCGGTTTTGCCGCCCCCGAAATGCTGTGACCTGTAGCATTAAAACACATCCTGTGTTTCCAGAGGTGACGCCAAATCAGCCTGGACTGACATGTTCCAGGCTGCCACTTTAAGACGTGCCAATAAGTTAAAAATATAACGTGCAAAAGCACCGAATGTACACTTCTTTGTCAGTCACAGTGTGTTAACCGACGAAGGCACAGACTGTATTTTTGATGCTCTAAAAGTTGCACGGCGATGTTCTTTTCTTTTAACTCGAAGAAGTTTCCCCGATGAATCACAAAATCTACACTCTGCTCTATCTATGGGAAGAAACTTTTATTTCTATCGCCCAAAATCACACATTGGCCCCAGAGGGCTTTAGAGTCTGTACAGCGCATCACACCCTCTATCCTTAGACCCGCATTTCAAATAATCTGAAATTGGATCCGTATACACCCTAGAATCCGCTGAGATTCTTCGGAGGTGTTATGATTATCTGTTCCATATGTTGATTAAAAAAAAGGCCCGACTAATTCTCATGTTCAAAAGCTGTAACCTGATTATGAGAGCTGAGCAAAGGGACGTAACATTTTGATTAATTAGTGTCTCTCACTGACACAACTGAGATAACACAAGGAATGCACATACTTCTGCATATTCTATTATCTTTTTAACTCGGAAATTAATGAAGTGAATATTAGTGGAGTCCCTCCTCTTTCATATACACAACCACTATTGTATTTCTTCAATTTTCTGTAATTATTTAATATTTTAATGACTTCTTTTTATCTCCTGTCTGCTCCGCTGCTGCAATGCTGCAGTTACCCCCAATGTGGAATAATAACGGCTTACCTTATTTTTTAATAGTCACAAAAAGCATTTTTAAGGATCTCAGAAATGTCTTTGAGTTTTATAGTCATATTGTTAGTTTGTTAGAGACAAACTCATCGCATTAAATGTAATATTGATTTTGCCGGCACCTGACCAAAATGAAACACAAACAACAGGGAAAACAATGCCGTTTGTCCTTTCAGAAAATGTGAAATAGACAAGAACGAAACCGAGGATCTGTGGGGAACAATTTGAAGTTTGATTTGATATTGGAGTTGTTTGTCAGTGCCTGGACGGAGCTGTTGTAGCTATTGATCGTTGTCTAATGTCTTAAATGCTAGTAGTGATTTTTCCGCCCGCGGGATTGGTCATGCGGGTCTGCAGTCGCCCATCATAACAAGTGAAAAATAAACCTGAATCATTACCACCTCATCAGCTCTTAAATTAATGAGGGTGGTCCAAGATACCGTGTCTGTAATGAAACAATTAACTCCACGTGTGGCATTTTCATCCAGCGCCTCTTGAAAAACCGATCAGCCCGCAGCCGGGAGCACAAGAGTCAAAGAGGCGTGTGGGGTGACGGGGAGTGGGTGGGGGAGGCGGGATGCGGATAAAACAGGTAAACAATGCAATTCAAAGAATGTCAGGGGACGACGACAGCTGACTGAGAAGACAAGGGAATAGCCGCAGACGGGGAAATGTCAAAGGCCAAAGAGAAGGAGGAGTAGAAGGGCAGAGAAGAAAGCAGAAATAAGAAGGAGACTGATTGAGAAGACGGGAGACAGAGAGGAGGGAACAAGAGTCAAAACCCGAAGCAATTACCCGCCATATAATGTTCCTGTCCTTCTCTTCTCTGCAGCACTCATGGGAGAAGGTCTAAGGTCTGAGAACGCTGTGAGCTGTCAGCAGAATGGACTTCTGTCCTCTCTGACCCCACCATCAGCAGGATAGTCCCAAGGTGAGTTACCTGATAGTTAAAGGCTATCTATACTAGAAGGTATATATCAGAAACATTTCACACAGTGAAAACATATACAGCAGCCCATAATGTACTGATCCTGTCAGAACTACTAAACCACAATAGGGGGTAAGCATAGCATTAACACGCCAAACAAGTACCTTCCTTTGCATTCATCTTCTTAGTATCTTTTTCATCTTCTTCTTCTTAGGCTGCTTAGTTCCGCAACATTTTGTTGTCCGACAACTATTCTCTGATTGGTCAGAAACTGGAAGTGGGCATGATAATGCAGAATACCGTAAATGCTAGCAGCCACTATGAGCTCCCAGATACTAATATTCGCCGTGTGACCGCTAGTGTCAGATACTGACATACTGTGTGTGGGTGCATGCCGGATGAATGGCGTGATCCGACAGACACAGACTGTCCAAATAACTGGCCAACATCTGAAAATAATAAGAAAATCTCCCACAATGCTAAGCGTGTGTGAAGTATGCTGCGGTTGGAGGGCCTATTGAGGATTTCCCCGGGTTGCAGCGCTTGAGTTTCTCATAAAGTATAAATGACCTGGCCAGAACGAAATTCTCACCTCGAGAACAAGAACAAATTTCTTGCGTCTCGTGGAGAATGTAAAAAGCTTTAGCACTAGCTAGAAAGCTAGAGGAAATTCCAAACTGTTGGGGAGTTGAACAGTCGATCAAAGAGATCACTCTCACAGATGTGTGTGCTGAATCAGCTGAGAAGCTACGGAAACTAGGATCACCAACGCTCGCTGGCCGTCTGCTTCTGAAAATTGTTGACCAGCATCGGCATGGTGTATCACGCCCCTTGAAGAAAGACAAGAATGTTCACTCCTTGCATTACAACGCTGGATGTAAGATAGATCTCTCTGGCTCAAAACAAGAGACTGAGCTGTTTGTCGAACACACATCTGACCCCCTCTACTTTCTCATGTGCAATCCATTATTCAGACCAGTATGTCACTGTAAGGTCTTTACTGAGTGGGGGGAAAAATCACATTACAGCAGAACTGCTGGCAACATTCCCATGTGTGCTCCTATGCAGTACGGATTTTCTACATGACAGTTTCCTATTGTATGTCCGAATGCCCCAGTATGGACAGTCTCATACTGCGTAATCATGTCTCAATAAGTAACACTATTTCAACACCGCCTGGATCAATGCTCCCCAGCGCTGCGTGTGGCTCAGGAGAGATCGATGCAGCCTCTGTCAGACTAGAGTCATTCGTGTGCCGTGCTCCGTGGTGCAAAATGCAGATGCCTGAGGACAGAGACGTATGAGGGAGGCGTTGCTGCTGCACCAGGGAGACGGAGGAGGGAGAAAGGGGGAGGATTATTATGACGTAGTATCGATCCAAGTCGGAAAACAGGCCCAGGACGCAGGAAGCTGCAGGGGAGCGGATGCCCAATCGATCCGGTCCCCGTTGCCAGACAAAGCACGGGATTATGGATGTTTGCATGGTGGAGCGAAGAGATAGGAGAATGCATGGATAGTGTCACAGGAAGACGGAGGCATGAAGACGGATTGCGAAGATGCACCGGGAGGGCCAGCAACAGAAAAATGTCTCAGATGAACTAAAGGAAAAAAAATCTGTTTTACAGTAGAAACGCTGCAGGATTTACATCATAAAAATGTCACTGATTAAACCGCGGATGTATTTCATGTTAAACAAAGTCAACACATATGGCAGTCAACTGTAATTACCACTGAACAGCCTGCGTGGAGCAGTCTTGAAGTCCAGACAGACACAATCTCTTGCTAAATCATATAAATTCCTAAGGGCAATAGGCAAATATGACACCAAAACAGCAGCTAAACATAAAAGGGAGAACTGAAACAAAACAAGTCCACGGTACAAAAACAGCAGGTTGTATCTGCTGTAAAGTCTCCCCAGCTTGCGTCTGTTCTTCCTGGCAGCCAGTGCATCACGTTACAGCACACCACTGATGATGCAGAGCCACAGATGGGGGACGATGTCGACCAGATTGCGTCTCTGCAGCCTCGAAAAAAGGCTCAAAACCGGCGTCCTCCGGGGATTACTGATGTCTTGTAGGAAATTGGCCTGATCCAAAACAAATCCAGTGTGGTATTTTCTCATGATTCATCACTTGTGGCAACTGTCCTCTAAAAACTACACGCAGACACGTTTGACAAATCCTTTGTTCCCGCGCTACACCGGCTGTGGCCTCAAGACATCAATCTAAGAGGCGTTATTAGCCAGCCGCGACTTGACTTGATTACACAAGAGCTGCATTAGAGACGCGAGATAAGTAATCCTTTGCAGATGAATGATAAAAGGCTTAGAATGCAAATACTATTGTTTTCTGATTTTGTGATTTCTGTAATGACACTTGGGAGATAAACACCTTATTATTTCCATTTTGCAGGCTGACATTTTAAAGGCAACAGCCGGCTTTCATTCTCAACGTCACGGCTCTGGCCAAAAGTGCTTTATATGCACGGTTGAAACTCATCTGTCACCTTGCATGTTTACGATAATCATCAATAATACACTGGTCTGCACACACATGCTCAAAAGCAACAGGTTGCTCGTGTTAGGAACAGCTGTGCCATGGCAACCTTTGTTATCTACACTCTGCATCCGTGCCTCAGCCTCCCTCTGCTCCCCCCTCCTCTCATCCTTGCTGTGCGCAGAGAGGCACCCGAGCTCCCGCCTCCAACCTCCTAAATTTAAACCAAGTATCTCGTGATGCCATTTTTTTTTTTTTTTTTTAATTAGGGCGCCTCCAAGTATGGCCCCTACCCTCATCCCCTCTTTTCTTGTACCCAGACAATCACAATGGCCTGCCACTAATTAACCCAAACCCTAACCAACCTAGCCTATAAATCCCCTTACATAAAGGGATCAGGAGAAGGACGTATGTCTCTTGTCACTGATGCAGACCCTGCACCCACGGAGCCGAGGCTATAGCATGACAGATGGTGTGGTAAAATAAAAAAGCAACAGGACAGAGGGAAAACACAGGAAACATAAAATCCAGAACATTTAATTTACTCAGACCTACTGTCTGTGTTGTATAGTTAAGTTAAAATGAATAGTTTTTCTTTTAAACTTGTTGGTTAACTGTAGACAAAAAAAAAAAACATTGCTTTTAGGGTTTTTGAGTTACAAGGCGAGGAGTCCGTTCAGCATCTTGGAGAAGATGCTTGTTGTTTCGGAACTGTCCCGGTGTATTCTGTCTCTTGATGCGACTCCAGACTGACACTGCATGATGTTGAGATCAGGACTCCATGGGGGTCAGACCATCTGTTGCAGGACTCCTTCTTCTTTGCGGCTGAAGATAGTTCTTTATACATGTGTGGTTCCAATGTTGCGGTGCAGAATGAACAGGGAGTCACCATTGCATACGCCTCCGTGACTTGACTGCTGTTCTTTGGCACGGGGGCTGTATGTCCTCACTATGTCCTGACATTATCGGCCGTGTTCCATCGCCACGCAGCATCTGCAAGTCTCCAGACGGATCAATACAGAGCGCGATGGGGAGGTTCCAGCATGGGATTTAAAGTGGCCCCCATCAAGCACGATGGATTGGTCCCGTCGGTATCGGACAAGCGGAAGTATGCATCATCCTTTCTCTGGAGGACGGGGTGGATGGGAGTGGGAGGGCCGAATGTGTTGCCATGCCAAATGACATGGCACTAAGGGACGAAAAAAAAGAGAAGGGGGAGAAGGTTGCTGCTGTCTCCTCACGTATTGTCATGCAAACACTAAGTCTCTCTGATTCCTACATATTCTGCACAGAGATGCGTATTATCCATGTGTTGCCAGTATTATTAGAATTTACAGACCCTCCCTCCCTTTGATGCCTGCGGTCTGCGAGTGCAGAGAGGAAAGAAATAAGAAAGGGAACAGGAGAAGACAGACAGTCCTACTTGCTGATCAGTTAGGTTTAGTCCTTCACTTAGTTTCTACTGTCTTGAACTCTCCTCTCTGCAGTCTCACACCCTTCCTCAGTGCATCTCTTTTCTTATCTTATCTCCAACTGTCTCTCTTTTCTCCCTTGTCTGCCTGCCCGCCGTGCATCCCATCCTCTTCCATCACTTTTTCAAACCCTTTCCCTCCAATCTCTGCTTGTGTGGCGAGCTTGTCTGGACAGCAAGGCACCAGTGCACTAATAAAAGCTGCCTTTGGGCCAAGCAGCTTGGTGGGGAGAGAGCAGAGTGATGATTGTGCCTCAGATTGCTGTTTGTGACCTGCCACCTTAAGATCTGGCGGTTGGAGCGGGGTGACCTTCGCGTGGCGGAGGTGGAAACTGATATCTCGGCCTCAACTGGGACAAAGACAATGACGGATGTCTATCTAAGGGGCCTTTGCTTCACATTTGACCTGGAAGCCTTAGCATTTTTTTTTAATATTAAACAATATCCCTTTGCTTTTTTTTTCTGAATTGCAACAAATCTGAGTCGAGAGCAAAGAGAAGGTGCAGTTTTCTTGATTAAATGAAAGCTGAACAAAGCTCCCGGGACCACAGCACCAATGCCCACAAATCTACAGACCGCGGACTGGAGATGAATTTTCAACTGCGCTTGGTCACACAAATCCCAGGTGACATTTCTGGAGTGGTCGAGGTCACCGCTCTCGTGGTCGCGAACACACGTGGCCATGCGAAGAGCTGGGAGACGGGGTCACCGGAGCTTTAGATAAGCGAGCCGGTGCCGGAGGCTGAAGATCTGAAGGTTACAGTGTTATCTGCTCGCGCTTGGCAATACATGGGGGAGGAGGGGAGGAACGAGAGCAACCCCACACAGAGGCACTTTTTTGTTTTGATCGCAACAAGGGAAATGGGAACGCGGAGCTGCGTTTTATACAGCAGATAAGATTACTGTAAAAAAAAAATAAAAAAAAAAAAATCTATTTCCCTTCGGTTATTTTCACACAATCACTTTTCAGGAATCAATAGAACACACAGAACACTTCCATGAGCCATGAGCACTGCAAACAATTGCACTTCACACAAAGTCAAGTAAGAAAAGAAAAAACAAGCACCTGGAGGTGGTTTTATTGATTTGGTCTGATCACTATGTGTTGGGAACAGTTAAGCTCGGTATGTTTCAGACTTCAGACACACCGTGTGTGCTTTTAAACAATATTTGGTTGCAAATCAAGAATTGGCTGACGTCAAAGTGCACACTTTAAGGTGAAGGCTGTTAGCTGTTTTCCCCGTTAGTGGTTGCTCTTAATACTTACATACTTAATACTTAGTACTGAAGCCTACTATATCACAACATTCACAAGGTACTACACTGTAAACCCTGACCGGTAATATCAAGGGTTAAAATAAGTTTAGCTGTTATCCTCCACCCTATTTGCATGCACTATAAGAAATCTCAAGAATGTACTCGTTTTTCCTCATTGATGACCTACGGCTGCACATTCCCCACAGCGCTCCAAGTGTATGTTAAGGTTCAGTTTGAAGAATGATAGACTATTAAAACTTGCCAGCAGTCCTTCAACGGTCACTTAGCAACTACAGTAGCATCGACAAGCGCAAACAAGTAAACAGTGCTACTAGGAGAAATAAGAGTTGCCCTGTTTCATCGCCTCTGATTGATTTTAATGCTCTCTCACAGCAGGCCTTGTTTTTCTGTTGACACTTGGACTGCGCAGAAAGCTTGGACAAACATAGAGCAGCTATTGTTCAGAGGCATGCACTTACAGGAATGCTCAGCGCCTCGCCCGCTGATTGTTTCTCTCGGAGCCCGGGCTCGCCGCAGCACAAAGTGGCCAAAATGTCATAAAGTGAGCATCCAAACTTTGTACAAGCTAGAAAAGAAAGGAAATCCAAGCGCAGGCTTCAAAGTTGATTACTCCTATCTCGCTGTGCAGTAGGAGGACAAAGAGAACGGGTTGGCTGAGCTCGGGGCTGACAGCTTTGGGAAGCTCTGGGCAGAGGTAGATAAAGATATCAGAGGGGTTGCGTACCGACGCTGACAGAAGCTGGATGGGAGGCAGGAGCGTTTTATGATTCTAAATGCTCAGTGTTTAATGTTTTAGGTGAAAGGTGAGGAAACGGAACCGGATGGCACCACATTTCTCTGAGCTCACATAATTAAATAACACTGCATAGAGGTCAGTGCTGTGTCAAGTTGTTTTAAGGTGCGACATTAGGCTGCGACTGCTGCTCAGTCCTTGGGTCAAACTGCACCACAAGCGATTCTGGATGGTCGAACTGTAACGTAATGCAGTACTGACCAGCAACTGCAACACCGCTCAGTAATTAGGAGCGCTGCTACTCATCAATACCGCTCTGCGTACAAACACAGTGCACACTGCTGCAAACCCTCTACACACAGTGTGCCCCGCAAGACACAAACACCTGAGAATGCCTTCAGCTCAGCGTGACAAATCCAAAATTTCCCACAGAAGCGTTGAGCATTGCAGATAAATTTAAAATTCACTGCTGCACATTCGCATTCTACGTATCTTCAGAGAGACACTCGAGTCGGAAAGCGGAGAGTGAGGCAGCGCCGAGGCATGCGTGGAAAAGGGCCTTGAAATCAGCAGGCCTTGGAGCGGGAGTGGCCTGACAGATCTGTGAGGAAACAGAATATCTGGGTGGGAGAAAAAAAATAATCACTCGGAATCAAGACAAAATTCTTTGTCCGACTACAGCTGCCTCTGAGCCCACAGACACGCAATGTAAAGCAGATAGCGGCGCAGGACTCCTTAACGCGGACAGATCTGATCAACACACTTGGACACAGACCCGTGCACACACCTGTTGTTGAGAGATTACGACGAGAACGCACCCGGGCTCTTTCATTACGTAGTTCTGCTTCGGTCGACTATCACTGGGATTTATTAGGTCAAATCCGAGGGGCCAAATGAGGCACTGAGACGGGGGATACACAAAGGACGCACAAAAAGAAACGCACGCAGCTTCAGTGCGCGCGCGCGCTTTCGTGCTCGCAGCACACGGACACATCTGCTCAGAGAAAAACAGACACGGCTAACAAGCATGAGTCTACGCCCTTTCCTCCGATACACATGCTAATCCATAGTTCACTTAACAATGACTTGGCGCTGTGCTCACTGAACCAAAAAAAAAATGGATGTATGTCTGGGTGACGTGTGTGCGTGTGGGTTAAGTAATGCCCCAGCTGGGTTCCAGCAGAGTGCAGCCTAACACTCTCTTGTTGTTCTTCCTGACCCCCAAGACGAGGCTCGGCCAGGCACGCACAGGCCCACACACACACAGAAACACACACAAACACACACCACTCCAAAGTGCTTCCTCCCTCCCTGAAAGTCTGAACATGGATCAGGAAAACAATAGACTCGCCCACCTCCAGTTCCCTCCCTTTCTCAAGAGCGATATTTCCTTTGGTTGTGTAATTACAGCGAATGAATAATAATGCCCCCGAGCATTAAAAACTCCGTAACCTTGACTGGCTGAAGAGTTTCTGGCCTGAAGGCAGTGACTGCGAGCCTCCTTCGACAGCTGAGCAGAGGGAAGTATAGCGGAAAGTTCAGGAACCTGCTTCCGCTGCGGTCAGCTCCCGACGCCGCGAAGCCCATTCTAAGGACATTTGTCATGATACAAGGTCTGACAAACCTTCTGTCACACCGCTGCCTCCGTGTGTCGCGCCTCACCGGCTTGGCTTAGCGAGCGTTTCTGACGGGGGCCACTTCAAACAAACAGGTTCATCTCACCAATGGGACTCAGCAAAAACCTGGACGCTATTCAAACAGAATCAGCTCTCAATGTGGCCACTGTGCAGTGATGTCTGAGAGCACTGCGTGTGGTGTTGCACCACGTGGGTGGCGGCTCGAGCCCTGCGCCCAGCATGTGACCGGCAGACCAACGCCGAGCGCCCCGACTTAAAGCGTCACATGCTTAACTCATGCTCAGCTGGTCGGAGGTAATCTGTCATGACTGGCAGACACATTAAATATGAGATGTGCCTTACCATCCCGTGCCGCTCCCATGCTGCGCCGGAGTAAGCTAATCCCAAATTACTAATATTGGTATTAAACGCGAGGCCGGCTGTCCGTCCGAGAGGGCAGTCAGGGGCTTAACAAGGAAAAAAACTGAATTAGCTCAAAGAAAGATAAGCGTGAAAGGCTGAGCGCGGAGCGTGGTGTTCAAAATACGTGATAAATAATGAAAAGAATATCACAGGTGTACGCTCCATGTATTTATAGTTGAAATAACGCCGTAGCTGTGAGCAAACACTTGAGCTGGGTTTCAGTTTGGATTTGTGCTGGAATATTTACACAGAGCATGCTATCTTAGTCCAAATGGACCAAAGGCAAAGTGGGTAAATACATGCGCACAACTTGAGAAACTCGTGCAACCATTTCCTTCCAAAGCAGTTTTTTGTCTCTCACTAAATGTGTTCAATAATAAATACACCGATCAGGCATAACATTATGTCCACTTTCCTAATATTGTGTAGATCTCTGTGAGGGGCCTCTGTGGATCATCCCACAGATACTTGATCAGTTTGGGATCTAGTGAATTTGGAGGCCAGGTCAACACCTTGTGCTGTTTTTTTTAGTTGTTCCTAAACTGTTTTTGTGTGTGCTGTGTCAGGCTGCATCCTGCTGGGGATGGCTGCTGCCATCAAGGAGTGTCATTGCTATGGGTTGGGGGTGTTTGGTCTGCTCTAGGTGGGTGCTACATGTCTAAGTAACAGCCACATTAATGCCAGGTCCAAACGTTTCCCAGCAGAACATTGTGTTGTCACAAGATGGTCAATGGTATTTATTTCTCCTGTCAGTGGTTATATTGTTTTGCCTGATCGATGTAGATTAGAGGAGAAAAAAGGTGAGATAAAGAAACACAGGAGGCTGGTTAGATTTAAGACAACACTTGGACTTTGATAAGTAACTCAGATAAATGGTCCCGCCCACTCATACGCAGAAAAGCGCACTGGTACACACTATAAAGGTACGCACGTATGCACACATACAATAAATACAATTTCAAGATTTCCAGTAAAGTCAACCCCGCTACAGGAAACAGAATTTCTTTTTTCGAATGGACAGAGTAAATAATTACTGCTAACAGCGCCGCGGCTTTGTTTATCTGTGTGCGCGCGCCAATAAGTCGAGGTTCAGAGTCCAGTGCCTATTGCTCTCCAGCTTAATGACCCACCGAGAGATAGACACCACTGACTGCCTAGAGTGGCGCTAATCAACACATGATTGTTGTGACATTTCCGACTAGCCATTATCTGCAGTTGGCTGTAATTCAGTGGAGACGCTGATGGCTTAATTTCGCCCTCCCCACAACTAGCAGGCGACACAGCTGATCTCCTCCCAGATGGGCTGTGGGGTTTAGCTCAGACCTCTTCCCCTCCTAATCCTCCCCTTTTTCTTCTTCTGTAGTCCTTCCTCCCTCTCGCGTTCTCCTCCTCGCCGCTCTCTCCGCTTTTCTTCTGCTCTGAGCCGAAACAGCCCGTGGCCTGCGACGGGAAATGTCAAATGTCTTCTCTTCCTCATTACAGAGTTTCCCGAGGCACCCCTTTCCACCAAAAAAAGCATTCATTTCTCATGCACTTCCAGCGTGTTCGCCCGTGTTCCTACCTACCAAACACAAAGGCAAACATTACAGTCTCACAGCAGAGGGTTTTTTTTTTTTTTTTTCATCTACCAGCTTACATTTTTCCAAATACTTATTTCTTCCTGTTTTGTTTACAAGTGTCTTGCCGGTGCAGACAATTCATCATAACTCGAGCACCCCAACTAACAGTGTTATTGCAAAGAAAATATATTATTAAATTTATGATCAAATGCCTTTGATTTCACCAGATTGGCAGGAATGCTCGAAATAGACTGCGCGCGGCACCTTGGAGCAGGATTAATAGGGAAAAACTGTGAGAGAATACTGGGTGCGAAGCACATCAAAGAGATGCAGAAAAAGTACTTGCAAGCTTGACAAGTAATCACAAAGAGACAATGCCGCTTTAGGGTTGCATATTTGTTAGGATACTCTTTCATCCCGCGGCAAGTGCGTACGCATGTGTGCGGCTGCGGCACTGCACGGCTCGAAAGGAAGTCAGGCCCAGCTCCCAGAGAGATGGAGCTGGGACCGAGGAACAGGCTAATTGGTCTCAGCGCACCGTCTTCCGCTTACACGTGTGCCTCGCACGTTCGCGTATGCCCGACAGAGCCGATCTTGTGCCAAAACCCAGGCGCTGCGCTGGAATTACACGACGGCCAGAGTCTGAGAGGACGCGGTTTACCTGTGCTCAGGTGAGCGAGCTCCGAGCAGCTGTAAGCCTGCGTGTCATTTTAAACCCTGCGCTGCAAGACTCTCGCTTTAAATGTTTAAAGAGAGAAACAGAATAGGCTATAACTCCATTCCCAGGGCTTGAATGTCTGCTGGTGTAATTGACACCGTTCGGTAGCTTGGCACCGTGGCGCGATACTTTCATCCTCGATACTGCGGTTGTCAAGGGGAGCAACAGGCGAAAAGCGCCCTTGTCATTGTCTACAGACTACAGACAGCACAGCGGCGTTGCAGGTTGAGGCGATTATCTCCGCTTTCAATCTGCTGGAGCGGCAGCGCGACATCCATGCAGTGACAAACATCCTCGCCCTCCAATCTGGAAAAACAGGCTCCACATGGAAACAGAACACTGCTCAGAAACTCCCCCGAAACCAACAAACAAGTGTGGCTAGTTCTACATGCGTGGATAATTGGCAAGGCTCCCGCTGGAGACAAATGGGGAGGCGCTGATGAGTTTTAAGTGACACTGACGAGGTGAGGTAAAGCGGAAAAACCGCACCTGCACGCGTGCGCCCCATGGGGACGACGTGCTGCTGCTGCGCCCAACTTGGGAACAAGCCTGTGGTTGACTTCGCATCAAAAGACAACAAGTGAGTCACCAGTGTGGGTTCAGAGAAAATCTATTAATGATATTTACAACCACTCTATTAGGGGCATTGTTCCCATTCACAACAGACTCTCTCACTCCATCCTCTATCCTTTGAGGCAAGTGCACCAACCCACACGGAAGAAGAGAATAGCCCGCTCCACTTTATCCGGTCTCCCACATAAACCATCCATAGATGAGCTAGAGGAAAACAGACGGACAGAGGAGATAAAAGAGAGGACGGGGGTGGAGGTTATTTCGACAGTGGGCCGAGGCGAGGGAAGTGTGGGGCCAGTTATGCGCCCTGCCACCCTGCATCACCAAGCAGCCAATGATGGATGAATAGAAGCATATCCCAATAATAGAAGCGACTTGGGCACCGAGCAGGATCATTAGCTGAGTAACAGCAGGCTTTTTGGGGAATCGCGGGGGTACATGTTTTATATGTCTGCATTGTAATTCCATCTCATTTGGTACGGCTTCATTTGTCAAACCGATCAGCGGCGAATCTGCAGGGGACGAGAGCCAAATGTGTCTCTCTGTCTAAGGCAGTAAAAAGGCCCGAGGATCAGCACGAATACGGCCCGGAGGGCAACAATCTATAAGGCACTGAACTTCAACCCGACCCTGTAACAAGCTTTCCTCGTCAACTCCGACGTCAAAACACAACGGCCGCCACGCAGTTTGCTCCGACTCACCGATCGTCTGTTATTCATGCAAACTTGGGGATCACGCCGTTATTTGCCGGAGACAAAGCCGGTCATGTATTTGCATATCGTTGCGGCGGGGCTCACTGTAGCATGGAGATAAAAAAACAAGACGATAAATCAGGGTAAATAAACAGATGGCTGGAACAAACAGGGCACCAGGAGAACAGAGGGGTTGAGATGGAAGGGAAAACACAGGTATCAAGGAGCTGCACGGACTGAAGCTCGTGCTGTTCCAGCTTTCTTCTGCACGCGCCACTTCAGGACAGCAGCAACGCTTTTCCGTGTTTTGGACCGTCAAACTTAAGCCCTCGCATTTCTTACCAGCTATTTTTCAAAAGATAACCTTCTGTAAGTTGGTTGAATAAATGATTTGCCGCCTTCAGGCAACCACTTGTCTGTGCTTCATTCATTTCAGTAATGCCATGAAAACCAACTCGTGCATGGCTGGAAGCTTACAGTTACAGAAGCAGGCATTTCATCACCTTCACTGTGTTTTAATGGGTCACCAGAGCATGCAAGAGAGTTGAGAGCAAAGCTAAAGAAAGAAACATGTGAAGTGAGCTCATCATTTCTTCAGAAGGGTTCGTGTTAAATTTTTAGACGAACATACTGTAGCTTGTCAAGGCCCCTTTTTTTAGCAGCTGACTCGCATCTCAGATGCCGGAGTGCCCTTGAACACATCAAAAAGGAGCTTTTATAACGAAAAGCCGCTTTTTTACTGCGACACCGCACCATAAATACGCCGAAACAAAAATAAATACGGGCGATAAAAGTTGCAATCAAGTCCCTGCAATCAGTTTTACAGCGGAGTGGAAATAATGAACGAAGACGTCTGGAACGCACACAGAAACATAAATATAAAACATGAGCCGTGTGGTCAAAGGGCTAAAGCATGGAGAAACATTTGCATTGTCCTTTAACCCCGGCGTGACTGTGCGCAGGCCGTTTGGCAGAGTCTAAAGTTTGCGGTAACCCGCTCAGTGACGATCAGCTACATGAGCGCATTAATGATGTAAAATTTCAGCGTGGTCTCGCGGTCACGGAGGAATCCCTCAATGTGGCGAGCTGCCATTCGCTCGCTGCATGTGTTACTCACAGGTGAAGTGAGGAGGTCATCAGCTGCATCACCCGAAACAACACGGTGGCTTTTAAGATGCATACACGCCCCGTGAGAATGTGTGCATGTCTGCCTCAGCCTTAATGTGGCATCACTTGTATTTGTCTCCGTTTCCGAGTCATTTGTTGTCCATTGTATTTTGCAAAATTGTTCTACTGCTGCGTGTATATGTGCTGGTTATATTAAGGATATTTAGATATGCAATTGGGTTAATTGGAGTCCTCGTGAAAGAGGGCACATTGTCTTCCTTCAAACAGAACAGAAAGAAAAGTAGGACAATGCATCAACAAGGCTGGTGTTGGTTGCAAGTTAGAGGCTACACAAAAGGCAAACGGAAGCAAGAGATACGCTGCACGTAGCTGACACAGTATAAAGCTCATGAAAGGAACAAAATCACTGAATCCCATTAAGTCATTATATTATGATACTTCCAAAGCACAGCTAAACTATAAAGCTGACAGCGCCAAGAGAGCTATCTGGGTTTTTGTCACCACGCTACATCACTTTACGCTGAGAAATTATTCAGCAAATCAACAAAAGAGATTCGAATCTCAGGGAAGTAACACCTTCATTTCACAGTGATATCTGCAAACCGAGCACAAAGCCCTCACATTAGCATAAAGCACACGTCTCACGTGGCAAAGCACATTGTGATCTCAGCGGGGAAAGCAAGAAGACTGTCTGCGGCGTTTCATGACAAGAGGAACCATTCCTTCTCGCTGCAGCGCGTCCCGCCCGGAGCCGTCTCGTGCTGAGCTGCTGCGAGGAGGTCACGGAGGTCGGCGGACGGGTGGGTGACTGTCAAGAAGGATCTGAACTTTATCTGTCATCCATGCATGCGCGCGTAATGTGCTGTGCACGCCTGCCTGCATCTGCATGTGTGTGTGTGTGTGTGTGCGCTTCTCAGCCAGGCTGTGGAGTCTGTCAACAGAAGTGTTGAATCAGTGTGAGCTGTGCTGCCCTGCCACATCCTAAGGAGCCCTCTGACACATGGGCTCTTCAGCAGCCAGGGCACAGAGACAGCAGTGCTGCTACATAACAGGCATGCAGAGCTCTAGTCCAGCTGAGAAAGATCCTGAGTCCTAATCAGACTACAACTCCCCTGTCCAAAGAGAATATTTTGGACCTTTCAAGTCCAGTTCACATTTTCATTTTTCCTCAACCAAGGTGCCCCTCACAGCAGATTCTGATCATTGACCAGATAATTGGCCTGTGCTGTACAGATACTAAACGCTGAATCCGAAAGCCTTGCTTCCATCCGGTCAGTCAGGAAATTTAGTTTCACCTCTTTTTTTTTTTTTTCCTTTCACACATGAGAAGGACAGAACTAGTTGTACATCTCCACTTCAGCAACACCAGTCGGAGCACATTCCTCTTCAGTGAAAGAATTCTCCTCTGAGGTTAAGAGGCACGGTGCGTCCTACGAGTACAACCACTCTGCAGTGATTTTCTTGGGAGATTTCTCCGCGTGGTAGTTTCACTGCACTGATAATAGGATACGGGACCCGAAGGCCGACCCGAGTAGAAACCAGTTTTTACTTACAGGACACACGGCACAAATGTGATTAATGACTGGGATACGAATGATGGGCCGTGGCTGATGCGTGACAAAGCTGTGATCTGTTGTACGGTAGCATGTGAAGGAACGCACGCATAAGCAAGTTTATCTAAGGAACACATTTACATAACATAACATTAACTACAGATAAGAGAAAAGCTTTGGATACTTCATTGATAAACAAAAAAGTGGAAGTTACACCAATCAGGCATAACATTATGACCACCTTCCTAATACTGTGTAGGTCTCCTTTGTGCCTCCAAGACAGTTGTGACCCTTCAGAGAATGGACATGAGGGTGTCCTGTGGTGTCTGGTAACACAATGTTGTTAGTGGGGGCCTTTGGTTCCTATGTGTTAAAGGGAGGGGCCTCTGTGGATCATCCCACAGATACTTGATCAGTTTAGGATCAAGTGAATTTGGAGGCCAGGCAAACACCTTGTGCTGTTCTTTATGTTTTTTTAGTTGTTCCTAAACCATTCTTGTGTGTGTGTCTGTGTCAGGCTGCATCCTGCTGGGGATGGCTGCTGCCATCAAGGAGTGTCATTGCTATGGGGTGGGGGTGCCTGGTCTGGTGTAGGTGGGTGCTACATGTCTAAGTAACATCCACATGAGTACCAGGTCCAAATCCTTCCAAGCAGAACATTGTACTGTCACAAGATGGTCAATGTTATTTACTTCACCTGTCAGTGGTTTTAATGTTGTGGCTGACTGGTGTATAGGCTTAGAGACTTCACAGGAAAACGTCTTCATGAAAGAAGCGACTGTTCTCCTGAAGTACAAGTTTTAGGTTTGATACTCAAGCAGGGAGTGGCGACGCTGAAACAATGTGCGACGTCTGCCAGAACAAGCACCTGTTGGTAACAATACACTGGTGGAACTTCAGGACACTTGTCACAGCGCTCAACGGATTCAAAATAACTGCATTCCACAAATGATCGTCATTCCCAGATAAACACTCACGTCCTCCTGGGGAGCACAGAGTGTTTCTAACCATGTCACCCTTACTGGTTTTAATTCACCAGTGTCAAAAGCTGTAACCCAACACTTGTTTTTGGGACACGTTCTTCTGAGGAAAAATATTTTCACGTGATTGGATGGTGCAACTGAGCAAATTGTTCTAACCGAGCCCTTGCTGAAACGAATCCTGGAAAAATGACAGACAGTGGCGAACAGAGCCAAAAGCAGTGACTGAAATGTTTTTTTGCAGCAAACATAATATGCCCGAAAACACGCTGACAACAGAACACTGCTGAAGGTGATGACAAGGACATGAAATACAAACATACGGAGCAAATTTGGCAACCCCAGAGTGCAGTAAACTCAAAGGGCGACACACAAGAAGTGCTGCCCTAAGGTAAGAATGAACTACTCTACAATATAAGCTATCTGCTTAAACTGGATTAACAGGTTTTCTCCACAACAATCATCAACCTGTTTTCTTACAACAAGTTAATAATAACCAGCAACACAATCACACGTGAGCGCCGATATAATAGTCCCGGGCTTTTGCGTGTCAGTCTTCCATGAGCAGCAATAGCAGATACTACAGCGATTGCATCACTACAACGTCTGGACTGTACAGAGACACGTCTGCTTACTAAACACTGAGTAATGTACATGTGATCCCATGAGCCTATTTGCTCAAACAGCCTCTGAGGGCTGATGACAGGCAGACTGCCGCCAAAGCTTCAGGGCAAATTTGACACTGTCATATGTTTTGTTTGTTTTAAAAACAACCTGTTCATGTACTTTATGTGTGCATTTACTGCCTTGAGGTTCTATGCATCCCAACCTGTCACGTTGCAATTTACATGCATGTCTCTCTGGACATTTTGTCATAATCAGCATATAAATTCTTGAGAAATGGGGGGAAAAAAGTGTTTTGTGAGGCCACAGGGTCTTGACCTTTGACCTTCTGTTAAACTGAAATCTTTGAGTCTTTGTGCCAAATGTGAACAAGTTCCCTCAAGCCATACCTGAGGAAGGCTGGAAACCAGAAAGCCTCCTTCTTGTGCAGAGGCATACAAACAAATTCAAGAGTGCAACAGCTCTTCTCACGTCATGGCCAGAAAAAGATTCTTCATATTGTGTCCTAGAATTGGCTCATTAAACAGAAATATGAAAATTCCTTCATGTGCTGAATACTGAAGAGGAGGCCTGTCGAAACTGATGCAATCATGGGTCACTGTGAGCTCGCGCTCTGCAAAGGCCAAACTTCATGAATAAGGAGTCAAAGCCAGTGCAAGCAAAACGTCCTCCCGGCGTCCTCGACTTCTCGTGAGGATCGGGCCCTCGGGTGTACGCAGTGGGCTCCGGATGCGTCGGGGTGCCTTCGCGGGGATGAGATTGGACCCGATCAATAACCTGTTAGGGCAGCTGAGAAGCAACGCAAGCTAAATTGGTCGGCCTCAGATCCTGACACCCATGAATTCTAATGAGGACACTCATGACTGGGATGACATCTCAGCGTGGAGGGAGGAGGCAGCACACATGGTGCATTATTAACATGAGAAAATAAGAAAATGCCTGCCTCAAATGACCAACAACGTCTTTAGATTCACTAAATGACTGCAGGAGGTTTTATATTCCACCTCTGCAGCGCTACCCTAAAAGCAATTAATGCCTTTGCTTATGTTAAGACTAATAATTCAAGTCCTCACTAGCTTAACCTGGCCGTACAACAAACATACAGAAGCAGAATTTTCTTTTTGTTCTTCAAAGGGACAAAGTAAGTCAAATCTAGGGAATGATAATCTCAATGCCCTCACCAGAGGTTTGGCAAAAACAACAGGCATACAACTGCAGCTCTGGGAGCAGAGGGGCCACAGCAGCAGCTGGCTAAGTGGGTGGTCACTGTGAAGGTATGCGAGCAAGGGCAGCCCTGGGCTTTATACCCATTTGATATGAGATGTTGTCACGGGCACAAGCAGAATGGGCCGAAATCGATTCCTTGAGGTGGAGTACCAAGACTAAACAGCTGAGTGGGCTGCGCTGGCAAAAAGAGTATCGACAAAGGCCCGTCAGCGTGGGCACGGGCCCAAGTCTGAAGAACCACAGCCAAGCCAAGAGGCTGAACCTCGAGATTGAGTCTTCTCAACTGATTTATTACCCCGAGTGTAAAGAAAGGTCCCAACTGCAGGAACAGACGTAGGCACGGGTCCACACTACAAAGACAGGCGATCCGTCTCACTCTTATCGTTCCCTGCAAAATAAACTCCTGAGATCCATTGGAGGGATGAGTCCAAGAAAGTCTTAACAGCAAGGCTGCTACGCTCTCCTTCAGTGTCAAGGGGAAAAAAAATGATATTACAAGGAATATTAGCAAAATTACAGAGATGATACTCTGGCAGCATTGAAAGCCCACCGTCATTCTCTATGATTGCGTTTGGCCCAGAAGGTGGGAGCCAATTCAAATGTGCCTTAATTTTTCATTATCATGCATGCTTGCACACACATATGTAGTCAGCTCACATAAACTGGTTACTTGCAGACATGATTGGAAATACTGGCTGTGCGGTGAGTCTGAAATAGTAAGTGTTGGCTTGATGAACAGCGGGCAGAATCATTTCAGACAGCCACAACAGAGAATCAATACGACTTTTGTGATTAATGGTAACATAATCGTTCTCAGTCCTGAGATTATTATTGCCTTTTCTCATCTTCTTTGACCTGTTGCTGCCTCTCCAATCCTGTATTTCTTCTCCTGCTATTCTTGCTCATTCTCCCTCCTTCCTCTCCTTCCCATTGTCTGCACTCCTCCCTCTTTGACCCCGTTTTCTTTTCTATAAACCTGTTCATCGTTTATTTTTTTCCCCCCGTCTCTCTCCTGTTTAAATCCAATACATCCTTTCAAAGAAAACCTTCTCAGGGAAATTTCCAAGGCAGTAATGTGCCAGCTGCCTCTTCTCTTCGTTCCCGTTATTGGCTCTGCCGTGACACCACAGGGATGTTTCATACAGAGCCAGCCAGAAACAGATACCAAATAGGCTCTCCGCTGAGGGCGGCGAGGGTGCATCTGGAGGCAGCTCGGTTCAATCAGCTATCAGATAATCTATTTCTTTACATCCCTGTATCCACATCTGCACCTGCAGATTGATTGATGACAGTCCATTTCCTTTGCAGTAGCTCCGTTTCCTCTTTTACAGAAATCCCTGTCTTTTGCTCACAGTTACACAAAAGGGACCATTCCTTAAGTTAACTGGCTGGTGGTCAATCTGTCCTCGAACATATCAGAGACAAGTGCAAGTTGCGGTTCTGCTGGAAGTGCAACATCTTCATAACCTCTGGCTGTGCGATAGCAGCTCCCTCCATCCTGGTGTGCTTCCCTTGCAGGGGGTTATAAATGCTGCTTATCAGGAAGTTGGTAGCAGGGCACTAATAGGATGATAGCGCAAATGGATGACGGGAAGGAAAAGGGCAACGGTTACCAGAACAAGTGAATCACCACGGCTGTGCCAGTCACTTGTTAAAGTTCTCATAGTCAAGTGTAACACGGGTTAGTGAATCTGTCAGGGGCACCATAACAGTGGTTGGTGTACCTGACTGCAGCGCCTTCTTAGCCTGAAAGCCAGCCCTTCACCCGCCTACAAAGATCTGAAGTGGCTCTGCTGGGAACTAACTATGTGGTATTGAGTGGTGTTTATGCCGTCATCTGAGCACTGTGGAGGTAAATATTTTATAAGACATTAGTTCATAGATTCATTGCAGGATTAGCCAATTTCATGCAGAGGTATCAGGTGAAAGCACATCCCATGATAAAACTCCACTGACGTGGTACCAGACTCATATTCTGATAAGAATTCAGTCTGGAATCACACGATTTTTCATTTTTTACTTTTCGCTCCATTTTCTTTTCACAATGTTTCTTTGGCAGAAGCATTTTGTAAACCATCGATTTCACAAGAACACCTTGATCTCCCAGATGTAATGATGCTTGTCCTTTTGCAAAAAACACCATTGCAGCACACATCCGCAGCTAAAGTAATCTCAAACGGGTAAAATAGGGAGGAATCCAATTCATGCCGAGGCTATCGTTGCTCACGCTATAGGAGCTGCCAGGCTCTGGTCTCTGTTGTGTATATGCACTGTTTAGAAGCCAACGTCATCTCTTTGCAGAGGAATAAACAGCTTCAGGGATGGCTCGCTGTTGGAGAGAGACCAATTAGGAGTCAAGCCGAGGAAAGGAGGCCTGTAGTCTTTGAGGATGAGTGTGTGTGTGTGTCCATTTCCACCAGCAGGAACCCACAGACGCTGCTGCTGCTGCTGCTGCTGACATCGCAGCCCGACCACTCAGCGAGTAGAAAGAAGCAGTCCTAGTGAATCAGCACGCTCACACACTCATCCCCAGTGCCTTTAAACATGCCTGCCAAGTCATGGTGTCTGCCAGTGAGAGGTATAGCTTGTATGAAGATGCCGTCTTTGTTGCTGGATGGTTTATTGCTGCAATGCGGCTCCAGAGATAGCATCGGCAAAGAATGAGGAGGGATGCCAGTGTCAGCAAACATCTGGAGGAGAGCTCTGGCCTTTGCTGAAGACTGTCAGAATGATGGAGGCAAAGCAAGAGCAATCATGTAGGGTGCACCTCCATTCTCCCCCTTCCATCACTCCTTTCATTCCTTTTCAGTGGGCCAACTTGGAGGAGAGAAATAGAGGAGGCAGACGTCTAAGCTGCCATTAGATGGAGGGAGTGGATGATGGATTGTGATGCAGTGCGGGGCGGCATTTGGGATGAGCTGCAGAAGGAGGGGGCCACTCCAGGAGAGGATGGAGGGATTAAAAGGCTAGGAGTAAAAGCATGCTCTGGGATTCAGCCCAACTTCTGTCGTATGGGAAATTCAACAGACCCACCAGCTTGTGCCGTCATCCTGTGCCACTGACAAGTGGGCGGGGCAGAGGGTGCAGAAGAAGTGACAAGAGAGCAATCAGGTATGATGGGTGGATGTCACTTTGTGTTAGGGATGTCCCAATCAAGTTTCTTTGCCCCCTGATCTGATACCGATCTCTTAATATTCAGTACTGGCCGATCCGAGTCCTGATCTCATCTTGAATTAGCTGTCAAAGCTAAGAGAGGAGAGGGTAGCTCAGAAATGGCCTGGTTATTCCAACACTATAAACTTTTCTCTTCTTTTGAACGCAGCGTTCAGTGTTTGACGTTGTTCCAGTATAGCCTTTGCCTGAGTGCACTCGGCCTGGGGTTTTTCGTTGTTTGTTGTTTTTGGGTGGCGAATCAAGTTGGTAGTATTGAATGACAAGCTCTTACTTCCACCTCGCAAAACATCCACATTGCATAATTTACAAACTGCTATCAGACTGAGTTCATTTTCCAGATTTAAGTTATTCCACGCAGCAGACATGTTTAGTCAAGCGATTTTGGTTCCGCTGCTTCGTCAGCTTTGGCGCTAGCCAAGCCACCATTAAAGCGCAAGAGGAAGAAGACGTTTGTGTGCTACAGGGCTGTGGTTTATGGCAGACCTAAAATAAATAACTACAAAAGTTCTGGCTTGGCTGAAGCACGATACTGATCTGATCCGATCATTTTTAAAATGCAGATACCGATCTCCGGATACCATTCGGGACATCCCTACTCTAGGTGTACACTTAAATTCATACCCTCAGTTAACAAGATACAGCAGAGAGAGCACAGAGGACAATGGTGCCAGTAAAGCCCCATTTACACTTGGAATACAGTTTGCATAGATCTGAAAGGACAGCAGCGATTCCTTCACTCCACACCTTCTATTACTTTTCTCTTTTTTTTTGCTCTTGCCAGAGACGAAAGTACTGCACTTAAAATTCTCTGGCTACAGTAAGTTCTGAGTCAAACCTGGACTTCACAGCAGACACCGATATGACACAGATATGACAGAGGCGGTGACGGGAACAGAAGTTACACTTAGCATCCAGAGAAGGAGCAACAGAAGCAGACACATGCTGACAGCTCCCCTCAGCTGGTTTAGAGCAGCTTAGTAATAGAAACCCTGACTGCACTGTGGGAGACCCACATTAACACAAACTGCTCTGCTGAACCTGATGATAGCAACATATAAAGTGTTCGACTGAGTGTTCAACAAACTAAGACAAAAAGAAACTTTGACTGTCTCACTTCAAGATGAAAAGGTAGCAAACTGCCACTTCATAGTGAGTTGCTAAATTAACTTGTTATAGCGGATTAATATTATTTTTCGTTTGTTTGGCAGTGTTTTTGTCATTCTTTTGGATGACAAGAGTCATCAAGTGCTCCAACAAAACATTATCAACATGGTTTAACGTTTGGTGAGGAATTCTGCTAAGCTTCAATCTGCCAGTTGTGTTGCAGAGCTGTACTGCTGATTACAGATTTCAGCTTAACTGCTCACGTGGATGTTAGAATAAATTCTTCAGAGGAGGATGATCCAGATGGATCCACATGTTCACCAGCGCTGGCGCCACCATCTAAGGTTAGGGTTAGCCACAGTTTGCTACCTCCATGTTTATGTCCCTCCTCCCTCACCTCATGTTTAGCCAACATTGGTCAAACTACTGGATTTAAACTTTACATGTTTATAATAGTTTCCTGTTACACCACCCTCCTCAATCCAATCGAAAGCTTTCTGCAAACTCTCAGCCGGTCTGTTCCAATAGATGTGGACACATGAAGCACTTTAATTCTAACTGAGAAGTTATTTGATTTTAATTATTAGTGGGCTCCTCGCGTCCGTGTAAACGCAGCAATGACGATAATCTCCAAACAGCTTCAAAGTGGAGTAGCTGATCGAAAGTTGTCGCTTTTATTACCGAGTAATTGTTGAACAATGGTCACGAACACAAACCATTTAATTAATCAATTGGGAAAATAAAAGGGAGATTATTCATTTATGAAAGCAATAATCAGTCTGAACACACAAACTGTTCAGTGAAAGTACACGAAGAGACTCTCTTCAGCCAACTCAGTCCCAGCCACATGTTCTGTGATCGTCAAAAGGCATCAAGGAAGCATTTGACACTTCATTTCAATAACCCACTCCTGAGAATCACTGATCAAAGAGAAGACCCAAAGAAGAGTGGAGGGTCCTTTTCAGTTTGTCTCTGTTGAAGAAACCCACTGCAATAATCTCACACTTCATTATTCATGCTTGCTGCTGCAGGTTTTATTTTGGTACTTTTTGTCTTCAGGATCCTTTTTGGGTCTCTTAGTGGTAAAAAAAAAAAAAGAAGAAAAGAAAAGAAAAAAAGACTTCATGGTTGAAAAGGACTATTAGATCCAAAAACATTTATAGTGCATATCAGAATAACAGCCTTAGGGGAGATATCTCAAGTTATGCAAGGGTGAAGCTTCCTATTTCTGTTGCCCCTCCCTGGATATTAAGTGGAATGTGATTGTATGAAATATGTCTGTTAAATACTGGGCTCTTGGTATACACTTGAAACAAAAATCCTCCTCCTCTGTAAAGGACTCTTAACTAAACCTTATTTATCTCTGGAATACAATTAATCAGCAATCAAAATAAAAAATAAACAGCAACAGCACGTTTCTGCTCCCTTTAGCAGACACTCAATACGCCTCTGTGAGGATCATAGGAACAATAATGTCTTACTTTAACTCTATGTTGGTTTTACACATTTTGCATTGATGGAGATGGTTCACATGGTGCAGCATGAAGAGCTTTCAACACTTCATTTCCTTATTTAGGATGGGCATGTTGCCGCTCTGTATCAGTCTGACCTTTGATAAATGTTTTTTTCATGGAGTCCTTGCCTTCACAAATGTATTCATTTGCTCCAACATAATTCCTGGAGCAGCACTGCAAAAAGTTAACCTTGGCCATCTTTGTACATTATTATTGTCATTTATCTTAGACTTTCAGAGAAGGAGACACACTTACTTTTTTCTTACATTTTCCATTACAGAGCTGATTTGTGAATCAAGGGCGCTCCAGGACCTGAGAGCTAAATGGCCCATCCATTAAGCTCCACGATGAAAAAAAAAACAAGCAGACATAAGTCTGTTTACAGCATTAATCAATGAGCTGCCCGCTCACAAGTCTCTCAACGGCAATAGGTAACGCCAATTGCTATGCCTCTACTCTCAATTGCACCCTCAAGGTTACTGCCTATAGCCATGCTCTGCTCACGGGGCGGGAGCTGCATACCGAGTGCATCAGCTCATCTGGAGCCAGAGGACCGCTCCACGAATACGTATGTTTTCTGTCCTCACCGTGCAGGGAAAAACATGCTATGACTGTGATGGCAGGCAGGTAGAGATAAGATTCAGAAGGAAAGTTTTTAAATATTTCTTTGATAGAACAGCTGGATGGGAGGAAAAAAGAGCATATGGATAGTTGACTGATTATGCAAGAGGATTAGGATGAAGGGTGCCACAGCAGAAGGGAGAACGAAAGTGAAATATTCAGTAGATTATGAAGTATAAAATATGAGCGATGATGGGAACAGGCAAAATGTAATGATACGGGATAATCGGCTGAAGGGAGAAGATAAAGTGAAGAGAAACTAAAATGCAAAAAAAAAGGAGGGAGCATTTCTCCAACAAGGAGACACCATTAAGTAATCTGAACGATTCTCTTTCAGGCTGATGTAACGTTTGCTGCTGTGTTGTGCAAAGAAAAGGCACACAAGCAACACCGTGCCGTGAAGCGCCGTGTTTTTGGAGACGAACACGCTGAATCCTCACCTAATTACCAACCCCAAACTCTGCCGCTCGGTCCTACGGCGTTTATATCCTCCCTCCCAGTCTCAGGAGGATACAAGTTTACAAGCAAGCCAATCGGCTAACATATGATCCAGCCATTAGCCACCTCATACGCATCCCTGCACGGAGCAGCCATTAATGATGGATGACGCATGAATTAATCATGAGAGAGGGGACAGAGATCTAAACACACAGTGAGGTCCCCGGGGGAACGGAGGAACCGGCGGTAAGGAGCCCGGAGACGTCTGAGTGCGGCAACAGCGTCAGCGCTGTGAAAGTGACACAATCCGTTTTCAGAAAACGCCTAAGACAGGCAAACACGTTAAACTTCACATAAATGAATAATCCAAAGAGAATTTGCATTTAAAAGCTAACGCGAATGCCTGGTCTCATGTGAGGCACAAAACTGACTCATTCCATTGTATTTATTGATTTTAGCCACATCCCTTAAACCCTAACCAACAAGCCAGTAATAAAAAGGACCAAGCTCCTCGCAGAAAATGCCCTTAAAGAAGGTATACCAGAGAGTCAAGGTGTCAAACCGTGTGGCCAAGCTGGCGCAGCATCCTGGGGATTTCAGTATATGGACCTAATTGATTCAATTAGACCTGGGCTCACCTCAACACTGCCAGGAGACAGACACCGCCTAAGCTGGCAAGGCAACCATTAATAAATCCCTTTAAGTGTGTGCAAAGTGCCACACTGAGCAGTGCCGCTATTAAATCAAGCCATCCTTCTGACTGGAGACTGGCTGTCGATCTCTTCGGACACACTCTGCATTCATTAGACATCCGTGTGGAGCCATGTACTAAACAACGCCAATAACAGCCAGCCAATAAGCTTTTAGCAGAGCTTATGGGCAGAAAATAACAATGATTTTAAATAAGTCTGCACCTCTGCGCCCGCATTTAAGCGACGGCCACATGAGTGTGTTGAAGCACCGTGAAACCCCAGAACAGGACAGGCAACACACAACGCGTCCACACAAAGGAGATTACAGGCCGAGCCGGGGGGAAGAACGGCAACCTTAATGACCCGTGGCTTATTTTGTAGCCACGCGCAAGTGGGTACTATGAACAAGCGTGATTAAACGCAGCATGTCCCTCACTTAATGTTGCTTGGCAGGATCGTGCTGCAGTTAAAGCAGTGGTGGTTCATTCACTTTCCAAGCGAATGAATAGGAGGCATGCTGATAGACGATTTAGATATGCTCAAGCCAAGTGAAAACACAAAATTGGCATGCAGATTTGATTCCAAATATAAAGCACAATGCCCTCACACACACACCCACACACACAGAGAGATGTTTCAGCCTATAGGGGATCAGCTGTGAGGCTTCCAGTATCACTGATTCATTCATAAAACCAGTCACACCTGTCTTAAACTTCTCCAGCATCAGGTTATCCCCCTGCAACAAAATATTTTAAAGCCATTTCACACACGTGTCAGGTGTGCCTTTTGTTTGTAGGGTGGGGAGATCTGGGGGTGCAGGGGTAGAGGCTGATCGTGATTCAGAGTGGGGATGGGCACACACCTGGTTTCACGGTCTTCAGGCGGATGGGCTCCCGAAAGTGGCGGATGACAGCCAGCGTGTCTCGGTTGGTGAGTCCGCTCACCGGAGTTCCGTTCACCTCCAGCAGCACGTCCCCGCTGCAGGGAAACCTCCCCGTGTGACAGACCATCGCTTCCGAAACTATGTGTCCAAGGTGGGGGAACTCTCCCAGCTCAGCGCCGCCTCGCACCTCAACTACAGTGACCAGCTCCCCGGATCCCCCCCAGGAAACGGTGCACTCCTGCACTTTAGTGGACCAGTGCTTCTTCTTTTTCAGTGTCTTGGACATTGTTGGTTGCTATTTGTAAACCCGGAGGAAAGTCCAAGAGCGATTGTCCTTCAAGGCAACGGCAGCTTCAGATCCTTAAGGCGCAATGACGCACGGGAAAAAGCATCGCAGATTAGAGAAGTTGAGGCTGCTGTTTGGCGCTGTATTCCATTCCAAGAAAAACAAGTCGTTTTCAGCTTCAGCTCCCTCTGTAGATGATCAGTCCTTCCATTGAATTAGTCGAGCATCACCTGTACGCGACTGGAATGTGAGACCAGCTGCGTCAGTGTCGCATTGAAGCGAGAAGTGCTGCTTCTGATGCTGGGGCGTCTCGATCCTACGCCCCAGCTCATAGCAATGAGCACTTAATAAAACAACAGTCGCTCCCCCCGCGATGTTAAACCCCGATATTAGCAACAGGGCAGCCCGGGTCCTTTAAGCCCTGCAGTCTGTGCGCGCCAGAGGCTGTCACTTCCAGAAAAAAAGAAGAGTAAAAACAGGCGTTATTCCAGTTCGGACTTCAGCAAACCTGATCACACCGTAAGTAAAAGAGTTTAGAAAGAGACTGGGAAACTTCAAAAAGCTGGTTTGCAAAAGGTTCCCCCCGGCTGATGAGAAATTCTCCCTCAGTCCCACTTCTTCATCGGCGCCTAATGTAGAAACAACTTTGCCCTGCGCACCTGTCCTCCTGGCCTGCCCTCCTCCGCGGTGACATCAGCAAGGCAGTCCTTGGAAACGGGAAAACATACCTGGCCCTCCTCTGAACCGGGCGATAATGTGATCCTTTCAAAACACTGGAACTCTGCTCCTTGTTCTTCGCTGCGCGCACTGCGCCTTTCCTTGCATTTCCACGGCCACTGGGGAGATTTTTATTACTCTGAAAACTACGCAGTAGCATGCAACAGACGTGATCCGATTAGGCTTCGCTCCATAACTTTTTTCATCTTTTTCCGTGTAGCCTTCCTGACGGCAGAGGGTGGCGTCCAATCAGGATCCCGGGGGCGGTGTTTAAAGCGCGCACATTGAACCAATAGCGTATGGGAAGAGGCGGGTGTTGCGGGAGCGAGAAGCGTTAGATTTCGTTTCCATGGTGTGCGAGCAAGGCGGAGTTCCCGCACTGAGATGCATATTTTCACGTGGGAAAAGCCTATTGAAAGTTCGACGTAGTCAGCCTTCAGTGTGTACTCATTGATCACATGTTTTTTTCCGATATCTATGTGTTCCCACTAAAATGAACCACAGCTCCTAAGTGAATCCTGACCACTATTGTGCAGCTGTAGGTCCAATAAATGCGTCTGGAGAGGTGGGAGTGGGGTGGCCTCTTGTTTGATGGCTTGTTGATTCATTGCGCAATTCTGCCCTCTTGTGGTTGTAACAGTCAGAGACGGCACCTCGTTCCAAGCACACATCAGATAAAATTACATGTTACGCCACAACATTAAAACGACTGATAGGAGAAGTAAATAACATTGACCATCTTGTAACAGTTCAGTGTTCTGCTGGGAAACTTTTGGACCTGGCCTGTGGATGTTACTTAGACATGTAGCATCCACCTAGACCAAAAGAGGCACCCCCACCCCATAGCAATGACACTCATTCACGGCAGCAGCCATCCCCAGCAGGATGCAGCCTGACACAGACACACACACAAAAAGTTTTAGGAATAATTCAAACAAAACATGAAAAACAGCACAAGGTGTTTACCTGGACTCCAAACTGATCAAGTATCTGTGGGATGATCCACAGAGGCCCCTCCCCTCAACCCATAGGACCCAAAGGCCCCCACTATCAACATTCTGTTGACAGACACCACAGGACACCCTCAGAAGGTCCATGTCCATTCTCTGATGAGTCACAATTGTTTTGGAGGCACAAGGGAGAGCTACACAATATTAGGAAGGTGGTCATAATGTTTCTCCTTTAAGGTCTGTTAGGCCAGCAACACAACATTAATTGAGACACTCATAACAAGATTTTAGGTGTGCATATTAATCACACTACGGTAGCAGTCGACGTGAGCACGGCTCTCTTTAATGTTATCTCCTTTGTTAATAATTAACAACTTTCCTGCTCACCTCTTCGGTCAGCGCCCTTGCAGGCAGACCGTTTTCTGAGAGCAGCCGATAACAGGCATGTTATTGTGATTATTCAACTTTGCCACTGCAGTTTTTACATTACAAGGCTGTGAATGTGTGCTCACTCACACATTAGGGTCTCTGGTGTCAGGTAGGAAAACGTTTCAGTTTGGTGGTAATTTGACGTTAGTAAGACATTATTTTTCACCATCACCATTTTACTGTTTATACGCTCTGCAGTTTCTCCCACATGTGAGAAATGCCAGCTGTCGCTCATGGACAGAGACACAGAATGTAGCAACGGTACATCACTCACTACATGCTGTAAGTCTCACATATGTTACCCTGCAAGGAGCAGGAAGACCCATCGCTTTTATCGGTATACGTGATGCTTAAATGTGTGGCTCCATGTTAAACAAATGAAAATAAGTGGTAAAATGAACCTGCTTCTTCTTTCACTTGTCTCTCAGATGAGTCTTCAGGTCCACTCGCTGTCATTATAATCCCCTCTCTGTTGGCACTGAGCACAGTTTTAGTGGTGACTCTGATTTTCTGCAGTTTTTATAAGAACAAACAAAGAGCACAGATGACCTCAGCTCATTTTACAGATGGTATGACTTGTTCTACGTCAGTGTCTTGAGAATTATGTCTCGTGCTTATTTGGCCAGAAAACCTGCATCTCCTCCCTCTTGCCTTTTTAACAGGTCAGCAGAGCGTATTTCTGACTACACCTTCTTTAGGCACTCCGAAGGTCCAGGCAGCTTTGCATTCCTGGGAAATCCCTGAAGAGTGCACTCTCGAGGGGCTGGAGTTTTGGCAGACTGGTCGGTATGGCCCCATCTGTAAAGGTCTGCTGAAAAACAGAGATAGAGCCTCCTCCCCTGTGGTGGTTAAATCCCTGCGAGGTACAGCATCAATTTGCTCCCAGCCCAGAGTGATCATGGGTAATAAGGTTACCCTTGCACATACCCATTTATTTGTTATATTGATGTTAACTCCGCATAGATGGTCCCAACCAGCCTGAAGCTAAGGAGTTTGTGGAGTGGCTCGTTCTCCACGCCAAAGTGTGTAAACATGTGAATGTGGTGCAGATGTTGTACTGTCAGACCAAGCGTCTGCCCATGTACCTGATCCTGGAGGCTTACAACCCAGGGAACCTCCTCCACTTCCTCTGGACACTCAGACACGTAAGCTTCAATGTAAACGTTCTATTTGTTAATATGTTTCAACTCCAAAAGATTAAGTGCAATGACAAGGAATCTTTTTTTACATATAGAAGAATTCACGCCCTGTAGATCCAATGCAGGACTTCTCGGAAAGGTCTGTGTTTCTGGTGGCAAAGCAGGTTGCAGCTGGCCTGGTAAGCCTTTTTTGTTTTTTTGTTGGCCAATTATTTCCATCCAATGACTAGATCACAATGACTCTATTTTAGCTGTCATGCAGATGTCATTGTGCGCTGCAGCACATCATGATGCATTTGTCTTTTTTCCCATGGTATTGGCTAAAATGAGTTGTTTATCTGGAATTTTGAATAACCCCCGTGACTAAAGATTGATATGTCTGGCTGTAACTGGCTCCTCCCTCAGGATTACCTGATGTCAGAGCACAGGCTTGTGCATGGCGATGTTGCTGCCAGGAACATCTTAATTGGCCCAGGACTCTCAGCTCGGGTGTCAGGGCTGGGTGTGGCATTTGCAGAACGCAAAATGGATTCAACAATTAGGCCGAGGGCAGCTGAGGTGCCCATCAAATGGCAGGCTCCAGAGAGGATTATGATGCAGCTCAGTATCGACAGGAGCGACGTGTAAGGGCAGAGTTATGGCTGGGGAAGCCAAACACACAGAGAAAACTTAGACTGTGCTGTTGTTTATGACACGTTTAAATGCATATTGTTCAAACTAAAACATTTTTTATTCTACAGGTGGTCGTTTGGAATCTTACTATATGAAATGGTCACCTTAGGTAAAGCACATCTTTACCTACATCACGTCTACAAATAAGTTAAACCAGTCAATTGTATTTCAACTTTTCAGCTTAGCCTAAAATTTCTCACAATCAGATTTTTTTTAATTCAGGCTCTCCTCCATATCCTGAGCTGGAGCCTCTGTCAGTGCTTCCAAAGATACAGGCGTCTTATCGAATGAAGAGACCAAAGGATTGTGGAGGACCTTTGTGAGTACAGTTCACAGGCCTGTATTGCTGGGAATTATGAACATATTTGTGCTTAAGTCATAGTCAGTGACTCACTGAAACGAGTATATTTTAAGAAGATGCAGTCTCACATTTCAGGAAATAATACATATTTAGAGGACAAGACTCGCAGGAGTTGTGATTGGTCTGCTGGGTAGTAGTGTATTTCCGCTTTACTATTTTCCGCCTACTTCTCCAACTGATTATTTTGGATCAATGAAGTTGTTTTTTTTCCCCCGGCAAAATTCTGGCAAAAGTTTCAGTCGCCATTGTTGAATGTGAAGCAGGAAGTAGAAAGTGGAGCAGCAGAAATCAGAATTAGCCCAACTGACAAGAATGGTGTGGGCTACACAGGTAGGATACGGCGTCTTGTCCTGTGGAATTAAGTCTCATCACACGTCATTTACATGATGTTCAAAGTAGTTAAGTATGACAGCAGCCCCCAGTTCAAAATGAAAATAACTTATCTGTCTAGAATGATAGAAGAAAGACAAGGAAAGAGGAAAAGGAGAAAAGAAAGCAAGCACCTAAGCAGATAATGACGATAAACAGGCAATTAAATGCAAACTATAAGGGAGAGACATTTGAATTAAATAACTTCCACTAGCATCACATTAGCTCGTTTGTTCTTTCTTTGACGGTTACAATTAGTTAGCTAGGGGAGCAGTGTGTCCAGCTAGTGCAGACATTTTAGCATATGACCCCAACAGAGTCCAGACTTGCCTCTGGTCTAAAGGCAACAAAATGTCTAAAGTTCATTGGTCAACACAATTTACTGCATCTGCATGGGTTAAACCATAAAGCTTTAGTGGCTTTGCGTCAGTATCCACACCATAACGTTCATTTTTCTGGATGCATTTAGGTATGACCTGATGAAGTACTGCTGGATGTGGAGTTTCAAAGACCGGCCGGCATTTTCAGCCATCATGAAGCTGCTGCAGTCGTCGCTGAACTTCGCTTCTACTAAACCCATTTGTGTTCCTGAGGTCATCGACACGAACGAGTACAACCAAAAGGCAGGGCTGCTCTCCTAGGCCCTTGTAAAAAGTATGTCAACAAGAAAATATATCATTAAATGGGAATTTTTTCTCAGATAAGTTTTCTTTGGCATTTCAGCTAAGTGAGCCAAATGTATGGATTCTGTTGGTAAACTGCTAGACATCCGATGTACAAGAAGAAGAAACTGAAGTTTGATATCAATGATTCAGTGATATGATAAATTTACAACACAGAGACTAAATTATTCGATTATTGCCTCTTTATTGTCAAAATTTACAGATTTTAAACCACAGATTGTATTACTCATGAAGCTCTTTCCCACTTTTTTTCACTGGACAAAGTATAGTTGTTGTATTCACAGTGGTCTTGGCATGCATACATTACTAGGGCTTTACAGTTTGAAATCCAAAACAGCTACACAGGAAAGCCGAATGGAGTAGATTTGTGTTCAGTGTGTATTTTTACTGCATAAACCATGTTGAGAACTACAGTGGGATTAAATCAGTACTGAATCAGAGGACTTTTTCTTCTTGAATAGTGACATTCTGCCCAGCACAGTCAGGCAGACTCATGTCAGTAACTCATAATCTGATAAAGCTTGTAAAATCATCAGAATCACAGACATTCAGCTTCAGGAGTTCACACACCTTTGACTGGTTTTCAAAAGGTAGGAGGTGAATCAGAATTCAAACAAAAACAGAATCGAAAAATAAAAGTATGTCAGTAGTTTTAAAGGCAGAGAACAGACGCGTTCGCCTGTTTCACTTTGCAATTATATTCATGTTTCTCAATAAGTCAGACATAATCTCTCCCATTTGTCACTCACAATGCAAAGAGCCACATATACTCATTGTGAAACACAATGAATGATGTCAAAAGTAGGTCCTTGCTGTAAAGAACTGCTCTACATAAAAAAAAAAGTCCTTCAGAAGTAATACTAGCAGAGATGAAGAATACCAAAACACCTTTCCTCCATCAGCCACTGTAAGTTTCTGCAGCACTGTGGTTGTGATCACAGCTACGACTGGCTGCAGAGCAAAGTCATGCCACCAGGTGACATGTTAACCCACTAGATGGCAGGCTAAGCAGGATGTGCAGCCGCAGCCATCCTTGATGGTAAACAGCCAGCGAATCACAGGAGGCAACTCCTGTTGTAGTGCCGTCAGTGGGTTGCAATGTCCACTCATCCTAACTTTTAAACTGATGTTAGAGCAGTTGTTCTGGCAAGTGACCGAAATCGCCGAGTACCATGAGATGCGATGGTGATCCAGTGTGGATTTCCTCCCGGTTTAATCTGCAATGCCTCTTAAAACAGAGGTACATGCTTGCAACGGCCGCGTACAATCACACATAAAAAATGTGGATGTCAAACATTTTTTGGAAACAAAGCTAAAAGTTCTGGACACCAGATAAATGTGGCTGTGGTCAGTTTCAAATGAATAAAAACCATGCATTCAAACAGCAAATCAAATGATATGAACTACAGAATCAGCATGTTAATAAGTTTCCTCTGTGACATGGATGTAAGACATTTATATTGTGATTAAGGACAACTTTTGGGAAATCCTAGCTTGAACTCCATAAAGGGGAATTTGTTTAAAATATATATATAGCCTTTCAAATTATATCTTTTTATATTCTCCTGTAATAGGATGCGGCCATGTGTTCCCAGCACTCAAAGGTTGGATTAATACTGAAGATGGGAGATTAAAACACATTAAATCTGATGAAAACTTGATTCAGTGACAATGGAACAAAGACACAAGACAGCATGAACGCTAACATTAAAATCCTCCTCCTAATCCCTTACTCCAACTCTCTTCAGTGTGGGTTCTCTCTCAAAGGCGTCACATCAAAATAAAGGTTAAATAGAGCACGTGTTTGCCAGTGATGCATGAGCATGTTTAGCTTGGATGCTCCGTGGAGGTGGGGAGCAGCAGCAGCAGTCTGGAAGCCTCAGTACACCCAAGTGGGCCAGAGGTAAACCTATTTAGGAGTATTGGACAGGGCCAGAATGCCTTTTACACTTTACTGCTCCAGAGGGATGTTGGAAATAATATGTAGGAGACCGACCACAGCAGGTAGTACACGCAGGCAGGGGGGAAGGAAGAGCAGAACAGCACGATGACTCCTGAAATTAAAAAAAAAATAGAAGAAAGAAGCTAAATGTGTGTACAAAAAGTAATATCTAATCAAAAGTCTAATAAAAAAGAAATGTTAATTTGCAGTTTGCACATGTGAGAATCAAGACTGCCTAGAAAATGTATGAAAATCCATAGAATAATAACTTAGTATCAGACACATTGAAGAATCATTTGAAACCATGACGTGGTAAATTAATAAATGAATGATTAATCAAAATGCTGTGCCACCATGTTTGTTTATCTGATATTTAACTAAATATAATGACACTTGGGCCTAAGTAGTGAAATACCCAACCCACACTGTCATCCTTACCACTACACCATCACAAAATGATTCAGACCAAGAGAAGAAGGACTTTCTCATCCTGACAAACCAGGACTTTGTTTCATCATGTCTGAGCTGTTCAAGTGTCGTTAATTCCCACTGTAGGAGCCACAAACTATGCACTGCAATCAGACAACCATACACTGGAATGAATCAGACAAATATTTCCTCACGATTTGGGTGACATTGCTCTCATCTTGAGGGTTTGTTATGAATTCTATCTGTTAAATCTGATTTGATTAACGCTGTTATTTCTCAACACTTGTGCTCTCATCCAAAAGAGAACATGTAGACATATCCATTTATTTATTTATTTTAAAATTACTCTACCTCCAGCATAGACTACTTTCTTCCAGGCCTGGGACTCCAGCACTCTGTCATGAGGGTAGAAGTTCTGACTGATCATGAAAGGGATCATGGCCACTGCAATGACCCTCAGCACGGCCAAGTTTCCCCCTGACAGCAAAGAGGCGCTGGCCAGGATAGCAGAGGAGTAAATGCAGGGCAGGCCGCGGTACATGAACGGGATCCCTGAGGATTAATAATAGGTCAATAGAACTGAATTAAACGTGTAATAATGAGTAAAATGTAAAGACAGACTCAAATGAAAAGGCCATCATGTAATATGACAATATTTAGGAACTCACCACTTGAGAAGAAACAAAGGCGGACAAAAACCGACAGGACATAACACATGCACAGGATGTTGTCCAGCAGGTCAGATGTCCTTAGAAGCAATGATGTCGCAATCCCAAAGGTTGTGAAGTCAGCAAAGTCATCTAGTTTTGCCCCTAGTTGTGGTAAAGGAAGGTATGAATCGATGAGATGCCTGTACCAAAAACATGTGTTTTAAATATCATGCTGTCGTTATATTACTTCCATTCCAACATACTCTGGTCATGAGTTCACATTCTGTGGAAGCTTCTGTAGATATTTTATTATCTCCATCAGGGCCAGCATTACAGAGAGCCTTGTGGTGCACGGACATGCAAAAATCTCAAAGTGGAAACTTCAGTGTCAGCCCAACGGGCGGCCATTCTATAAACAACATTCTCCACCGCCTCGTCTCTTTATCCCTCAGGAGCACGGATCATGTTTTCAGCAGATGAGGATGAGGTGATTCAGGCCTCGGCTCAAACGAACGAGGTGGAATTCCACAGGCCAGGGTCAACAATTTTAGCAATTTCAGATATGCAGAGAACCCAAAGCAACGGGATACAATAGACAATTGGAGCGTGATCCCGTGGAATTAGGCTGCTTAATCAGAAAGTGATTGTTCATTTGGCAAAATACGCTGGGGTGGGGGGCAACAACATCCACCTGCAAAGTCATGCAGAAAAAGCCCGTCGAGACACAAAGCCCTCTGAAATGTGAAGCCAACAATGTATTGTGATGCACCTGGGAGCTATTTTAGGCTTCTGAGAAAATGTCAGCTTGCATGCTGAAAAATGTTAAAGCTATGTGTACCTCGTGATTTACTAGAAAGGGTAGTGTGGTCCTTTGAAAACATCCAACAGTGCTATCTTAATGCCTTTAAAATATACTAGAAATGGCTAAAAGAAAGTGAAAACTAAAATGACTTTAAATAAAAGAAGTATGATTTGTCTTTTAAAACTCAGACTAAAGGTTTTCAGTAGCAGAGTTTCTTTTTATTGGTTCCTTTTGTTTATGACTTGGTGCAGCCAAATTAGAAATTGTGGACAAAAGACTAGCCGCAGCTAGCCCTGCCAACACCCCAGCAGAAGTTTATCCTTGGTAAGAGCCACTGACCACAACACTCCACTTACCCAGCGCAGAGCAGGCACCCAGTCGCCTGGCAACTGCTCCATCTGCCAAATCCAGCAGATAGCCAATCAGGACGAGCCAGCATGCAGCATGATGGTGCCTGGACAAAACAAGTGAGTGTTAGGTTGAGCTATTTGATGACAGCAACCCTTTTCACGGGGTAAAATATCTGCGAGTCCTTGCCAGTGGAAACGACAAGTGGAAACTAATGCTGGCCTGATTTCAACAGTGTCAAAACAACAGCTAAAAAAAAGTGTCGTTCTTTTACAGGGAACTGCAGTCTTTGAGTTTCTTGACTTGCCTGTGCCTCTTTAGACTAAACTAAGACAGAAATCCCAGTACTGCAAAGAAATTGCAAAAAAAAGAAAATCCACCCAACACTGCCATCCTCACCACTAAACAAAAACATTAACCCAAGCACTGGCATTGGGGAAATATGTTATGATTTGGGTGGATTTGCCCTCATCTTGATGGTTTATTACTATATCAGTCTATTAAATCTAATTTGATAAGGGTAAGGGTTAGATAACCTTAATCGTAAAGTGTGTCTCATATTTTGGCATTCGCTCTGGTCATCACTGCCACCAGGAGGCCAGGCGTTTCATAAAAACACAGATGCTGTTGTAAAACTGTCGCGTTTATTTGATTTACTGTCGTTCACTCACCCGTTCAGACTGCTGAGAATGGAGGCCATGCCCATGACCATGTTGGCAACTGACAGAGCATTGGCAGCATTTTTGCGTGCAAACTCCTTGATCTGAAGTCCTGTGGCCTGATCAATCAGGAAGAGCTTGTTGGTGCACTGGAAGAAACCTGAGACCAAGCAACAGCTGCAGTTAGTAGTAGTCTGTGTTTGATAAACAACCTCTGCTGTGGTTTAAGAACAAACCTAAACCCCTACTGCGGTAGGATGACCTCACCGGCCGACCTTCTCTTTTCATGCATGGGTCTGTGTGAGCCTTGTCTATTAATTGTATCTCAGTTTGGGTCAAGCTTAAGCTGGCGTGTAAAAAGTTCTAAAAATTTGTTTGAATTATTTAGACATACCAGTCGTTACTGATTAAACATTATATACACCATCCACCATATGTATCATGTATTGTGTTTTTTTTTCTTTTTACTGTATTTAAAGAAAAATAATACTCAAAACTTATTCCCCCTTCTTATGTAAAAGAAATATCACTTACCAAGATGCGTGTTTTTTGGACCGAGACCAACCTTACGATTCATTCATCCCTTTTCAGATCACTAAAACGCATTTGTTACTTTACATTCATTCAGTCAGGCGTGCGCAGCCTACATCATGCAACATTAGTGAAGGCCTCATTATCTATTTCTCACATCATCGGGTACAGTGGTATGCAAAAGTTTGGGCACCCCTCCAAGATTATATAATATAATTATAATAATTTGCTATAACTTTTCAAAAGACAATCACAGCAACAAGTATCATTACAAAGTTAAATTAAAATGTAAAAAATGGTATGTGCAAAAGTTTGGGTATAGGAGGCGTCTACAGGCTGTTCTTGCAGCAAAAGGAGGGTCTATTAAATATTAATGGAATTATTTCTTTGGGGTACCCAAATTTATGCACATGCCTATTTTTGTTTCCGTTGGACCAATGAAAATGATTTCACTACTGAGATGTTTCTGTTTCCATAAGGTATAACATTTGTTAAAATAAAGTTGCTGCTTCAAAAGCTCAGCAAGTGACAAACTGCTGAGCTGAGCACTCCTAAGGGGTGCCCAAACTTTTGCATGCCACTGTATTTCTATGCAGTGATCATATTACACATCATTTAACCGTTACTTCAAAACAGCCACAGTGACATGCAGTATCAATAAAGAAAGAAAAACAAATATAGAAATAATCAAAAATACACAATATCTGAACAGGATGCATGTGAAGTGTTAGCACTCAAATGTGAGCTCATCAGGGGTCAGGTACACACAAATGCTGGTGTGGGGGGAAGGGCAAGCTATAAACATGTAGACTACCACATACACCACTGGCTACTGGTGAGGGTGAGTCGGACCTACTGCATTGACACATACCAGACATGAGATCAATTATTAGCCTGTTAGCTCAGACCAAATAAAGTGCCCTGAAACAAGGACATGGCAGCAGCACTTGCTAAGTAGCTAACGGCTCAGATCGATTATTACCACTGCAGCCCAGGCTTTAATGCAGATAAATGCAGATAAACCTACAACTTCACCTGCTTTTCTTGTTCTTACATTCAATGACTTTATACTTGTATTCTATACAGTTATATCGCAAGTGATAATCACTTTATACAGCGTCAGAAAAATGCATTAGTGGGTGCCAAACTCATACTTAAATCTCAGAAACATACATCGCAAAACAGAGTAAACCTGAGTATTTATTGAAGCAAAAAGAATGAATAATAATGCCCCTCTTCAAATGAATACCTGGATGGGGCACTTTTACCAAACCAAAGGCTTTGGATAACCCTCTGGCCCACTCTTCCCTGCAGGGCAGCTTCAGCCATGGAGGGTTTGTCATCTCTTTTCAGGCCAATCTTGCTGCCAAGCCCATAACTCACAGAGCGATGATTTGATGTTCTCCGTTCCGTCTTTCTGAGAGCAATGGCAAGATGCCATGAAGCAGCATCACATCCCAATAACATTACAGTGGCACCTCTAGATTTGACCTTAAGGGGTAAAGATCTTTCTGTGTTTTGATCTCCTCTTGGTTGCAGCTGAAATTTCGTGAGCTCAGCCGCTTCACTATTTTTACTATTTTTTTTGAAGACAATCTGGATCTATGGAGCTGCAGTTTTATCATGCTATCTTTTATGAGACTACAACTGTAAGCCAACTTCACGCTTCTGAAACAGCTGCAAGGAGTTATGTTTAGTAACTAAAGTAACTAAGCATTTAGTAATTAAATAAACAATTAAGGTGGTATTAGACATACTCTTTGCTTCAGAAAATACTACATATATTTATATATATACACACACTATTATTTAAAACCTGTACTTTGTTTTACTCAGGTTGTCTCTGTTTTTTGACATGTCCTGTTTGGAAGAGCTGGCAGTTTTGTATGAGGTACACATGAGCAGAATAAATCAAGACAAGGTCATCTACTTGATTTGGTCAGCATCATCATAAGCCATCATCATAATAACATGACGTGTTTGGTTGTAGTGGCGAGTTAAAAAAAAAAGATAGACTCCCTATCTCAGTAAGATGGAATGACTGCTGACACTACCTCACTCCAGTCAAAAAACGCCCAACAAATCAGTAAGGTTCTCTTTCTTTTTGTTTGGACTGAGACAAATATCTATATCTTTTTTTTCTCTGAGCCACTTTTCTTGTGAGCTTTTTGTTTTCTCTCAAGTCATAGTGCTGTCCAAGACAGTATGCACACATGATGACCTGCAAAATTTAAATATTTTTCAAATTTTCCTTCAAGTGTCTTTCACCCTGAACTTCCTGTGATTCCAAAGCCAGGCGAGTTCAAGAGACTCTTCATCTGAAAGAAAACAGCGTATGAGACACAGCAGAAAGCCAACAACAACTTGCACTTTTACCAAACAGCATGCGTTTTACTTCTTATTATTATTATGTACTTCTCACCACCTGGCATTTGAGATACTACCAGAAGACTTCTCACATGAAAGCACGGAGCATCGGTTAACACAGATGTGAAAATCACGCTGCCAAGCGTGAATACCAATAAAGAGCCACACATCATGAAGCTCTGTGAAGCTATAAGGCTATGGGGTTGCAGATCCTACAGTAAAGTTTTACTCTGACCACTTAATGCACCGTCTAGGTCGCCAATAAGAAGAGAATAAAACCAGAGCCAGGCACACTATAAGCGTCTCTGCTATAAGTTTCAAGCAGGTCTCTGTTTCCGGATTGCTGCCTAATGAGTGCAAAGCATTATGGGAAGTCTCTTGTTATGTAACACCCTGCTATGTTACCTGGTAACAAAGACTAAATGAAAAGGCAAACTCACATCTCCCCAGCAGGGACAGTATGACGAAACTTTACAGCACAATTTGAACAACTTACATTTAGAGTGTCCCATTGCAAAGCAACAATTAAATAGCAATTAATTATTAATAATTATTAAAACATTCTATTTTCCTACGCCCATGCTCATGTAGGTAATGTAGGTAAGAGATAAGATGGGACTGAGAAAAAAGTACGTACCAGAGGAGGGATTCAGGAGGATCATGATTGTCTCTGGCTCAAAAAACAACAGCTGAAAGTGGGAAAAAAATAGTTTGCACGTCACAAGTGTTTAAATTACAGGCTATGGCAAAACAGATATATTACGATTTTATTAAGAAGACGTTACGTCCGTTTTGGCAACCATATAGTACATTTAAAAACAAGCTGCAGCGTAAATATGTGCCTTTGATGTGGCTGATGAGCGGTTACTATTTAAAGCACAAGTCTTGTGCGCAGCAACTCCTGGCTCCTGCACCGCTCGTCTGTCTTTTCATTCATTCTTGATTTCAAGCGTATTTTGAAATCTTAAACATATAACATGCTTCCGGCAGCGAAATCTGAAAATATCCACAGGCTACATAAAAAATGTCACGATTCCCTTTATATTTCCAAACCGTTTGCTGGTTTACCATTACAGATGCTCCGCTGGGGCCTCAGTGCGCATCGCTATATCCTCAGCGCCACTCTTTTAAACGTATCTGGTGCGCCACACAGTCGTTATCTTTACTGAATTTAAATGCATCTTCAGATGCATATCAACAGCGAGTCGAGTAACAGGTGAACACTTAGATTTTTGGAAGGTCCCACTACGTTTATAAAGACAATTTGTGGGAACGCCGCAACTGCGTCACAACCAAATGATCGGACAAATCCGGGACTAAATCGCATTCTGAATTACCCATTCACCTCCGACGCGAAGGAAAAGATGTTAAAGCATCTCGTCTTACCTGGAAGGCGCTCCACAGATTACTTAGTCTACGTAAAATCAAAAAGAAGACTTCTAAACACTCGAGCAGGCTACTCGGCGGATTTTAATGTCTACCTTTTTTTTCCCTTTTCTTAACGATTCCGACAAATTACCGACTAATGCGTTTAAGGTTGCGATCAGTGTCATATACACAAGTGGCAGGTTACCTGTCAACTTCACAGCCGCTAGTTCACCGCGTCCTTTTAAAGTCCTACGAAAAATCCGCTGGAATATTCCACCGGAAATGACGCCTCCACCGCTTCTAGCGTTTTCTCTGATTAGTGGTGTAAAACCCGGGTCTTTTGAGGGATTCGGATCAGTCTGATCACTCACTGATATGATCCGGGTTTTGCGAATCACTTGAGTCACTTGAGTCACTTGAGTCACTTGACCTAAAATGGCCCGAGTGCAAAAGAAGTGTTTCCCTAATATTGGACATTATGTATTATTATTATAATTGTAATTACATAATTATATTATATTATATTATTTATTGTACATAACTTGAGCTACAATCATGTTATTGCCCTTTATCAATCATGTAAACGCGGAAAATCATCTCAACTAATTCATATCAAGTAGCTTACATAAGCCTAAAGTTTAAAATTAGCTGTGCAAAAAAAAAATATATAAATAAAAAATAAATAAAAATAAAAGGTAAAATAAAATAAAATGAATGAGTACAGGGTCACCATTACAAAAGAATATTTTATTTTCTTATGATCTAAAATGTACGTGGATCCATGAGTCGGTTAAGTTTCGTTTCTCTGCCGAGTGAGCTAGATATATTATTTATGTTGACTCAACTAATCATTTTTAAGTAAATTCAAATGAATTACATTAGTAATCTACTCAACTACATTGAATACATTTAACTTAATTTTCCTTAGTAAGTCCAATTAAAGCCACTTTGGATGTAATTAAATAAATTATGCTTGCTTTTGCATTTTTTTGTGTTCTTTTAACCCAATTAACTGCTAATTTGGCTCCAATTAAATGTTTTAGCTATAATTAGTATTATAATACAATTAATACTGAGCATCAATGTGGTTATCAAACCAACTTTAATATAATACAAATTCGCATCTTACATCAGAACAGTCTAACGACAGAGGAATCTTTTTATAAGATGAACACCTGTAAATACTAAGTGCAAACAGTTTAAAAGATACATGAATATGTATGTAAAAAAACAGATGCCCTGATTCTGTAAACTACCATTAGACAACAAACTGATACATTGTTAAGTGGAGTCTCCTGATCAGACAAAAGAGGCGGCAACTTTTTTTCTTATATATCAGTCTTATAAGACATGAACCACAGTACTTGTTGTAGCTTTAAACTTTAACTTTTAAGAGCCTCTACTAAAGAGATAAAACAACTGTTCAGAACCATCAATCATAACCATTAGGACGGAATGAAAAATATAAACACATTTGTGCAGTGCCCAGATCAGAGATGATGCAGCAGACTAGTTCTATCCCCGTTTCAACAAGATTCAAACCAAAACCATACAACACTATGGAAACTGTAAATGTTCACTGAAAAACAGATACAATAAAGCAAGTGGCTTTGTTCAGTGTAAGAGGACACATTCGTGAATATCTTGTCACTCTGTTGGATATCGGCCTGGAGCAGACAACACAGGTGATCCTTGGGGGAAAGCTTTTCCCCATCCATCTGCATGAGCACTTTTTGAATGAATTCATAATAGTGTCTCAGTTCTTTGGGGTAGGCCAGGTTCAACATGAAGATCACTCCAAGCATCACTGCACAGGCCTGGGCTACAGATCCAATGTTGTCCAAAACGATCACTCCAACAAAAATTCCAATGTCATCATAATGTCCAGGGTCTCCATTCTCCTTTGCGGACTACGTAAATGCCCATGGTGCACCTCTGGATGTCTGGCTGGCTGTCATTTCCTTCGATGTCCTGCATATTTAAAGTCAATAGAAGAAAAGGGAAACATTTGAGTATTTTGTCCACTCAAGCTACATTTGTGCATCAAGTTGTTTCAAGGGTATTATGTGATCCAAGGTGTGCTGCGACTCCATGCTGGGATCTATCATATACTGGAACCAAACATTTTACCATATTGACATGTCAAATGAGCTATTATAGTGCACTGTAACAGTAAATGATTCTTTTGCATACACTAAACACTACAGCAAATACACTAACTTACCATATATTCATGGTTTAGATCCATCCTCACCAAGGTAGAGGCAAAGTGCCCTGAGGACTGCTGCGCTTCTTGACTGAACATCATTGTAACCTGTGTGAAGAGATTCCAATGATTGAAAACATTTCCTGGCAAAAAAATATTTGGAATTTCAACCTTTGGTTTTATCGTAATGAACATATTCATTTGATTACAAAATAATAGTAATGAATAGTTATATAAAACACCAGATGTATGCTAAGTTTATGTTCACTCTCCCACCTGAGAAAACAGGGCTGACTGATGATGCAACCATAATATTGTATCATCTTCTCTCTTTTTCTGGAAATGTGTCTTACAGTAATAATTCAGGCTGTTATTGAAACCAAAATGGGTTTTTACAAACACTTAAGAGTTTATCAAAGTTACATTTAAACTGACTGATTGCTGTATCACTTCCAAGTTTAACATGGCTGTGAAGTTTGTTAAATGTACTTACCCATACAATATAAAGGTCCCAAGCTTGGGTTGAAAATCCAATGAGTTAAGCCTGCCAAGTAAGAACACAAATATACAAAATCATGAGTATAAAGTCTACATCTCAACTGTGCCTCAGTACAAGCATATGCAGCAGATGACAAATTAGAGTTAAAGGAAAGAGATGCTGTGTTATTCTAGCTATTTATTCACCAGTAGCTTTTTCTCCTGTAGGCCAAGGGAAGACTTTTATGAGACTGCAACTATCATTAAATAAAAAAATAAAAAAAAAAAAAATGTCACCGTCATCTCTCTTTATTTCTCTTCTCTAATTTTTGACCATTTTACTATGCGTAAAACAGCGCCCCTCTAAATGGTCCGTAGTGAATGAGTGGTGAAATACGGTATTACACGTTTTTTTCCGCAAAAAGGTCAAGCAGAGTTGGCGTCCCTTGATGAAAAAATTAGCAAATGCAGTGATGGAAGGTGGCGATTTGGAGTACAGTACTTAGTTTAAAACAATTTTACAAAACTACCTATACAGCAACAACTTAAGATAAAATCTGAGGGCAGGCCAACGCCTAAGCTTAAACTTCGTATAGAGAGGAAGAAAGGTTTTCGAATTCTTAATGTTGAGAATGACCTGATGAGTGAGTGGTTGCTGGTAGGGCTAAACTTAAGCGGTTATTAAGAGTTTTTGTCTCACTTGGCTTCCTCAGAAAAAAAATCCCCTGCCACGCCACTGTTATTCACTACTAGATTTCGTTCTGTGCTATACTCCTGATAAATGATTATAGTTCACTTAACACCATTTATTTTGACACAAATTCTCATACATACATACATTTTTTAACTTAGCATTTTTCCTCATTAATTGGATAGTGTACCGGGACCATGTTAACATAGCTAGCTAAAACATAGGCATGTAGCTAGCTAGCTGCACCAACTTGAGTTTCGATAAAAACATTTGAAAAATGTAAAAACACCGTGGTTAAGGTTAAACTAACACACGTCGATAAATATTAAAGACTTACCCAAAGTAGGAATTCAGTCGTGGAATGAGGAGTAGCGTGCAACTCATGCGGCAAGTGTCCACAGTGAGTAAGTTAACCGACCTGTGTGAGCCAAGGTCCTGAAAAGGCGGTCTGTGTGTGTGCGCATGCGCCACAATTCAAACCCCGCCCCACCCAAACGGGATGTTATACGCAAATTAGGATGAACGTAATTTTTTCGAGTTAGATTTAATTGAAATACATAAGATTGCCATAATTTTTACATTTTACGTTGGAATGATTTATATTTTTAAGTGGAGTGAAATAACACAAATATTTATATTAAATATGTATGATTTTTACATGTAACATTTACTAGGGGTCAGAATAATTTTTTTCAGTGTAGCGAATCTGGCCGGATTCATGAGTGACGGATCAGCAGGGACTCAGGAGTAGCGAATCTGCCGGGATTCGTAAGTGACGGATCAGCAGGGACTCATGAGAGTAGCGGATCTTCCGGGATTCGTGAGTGACGGATCTAGGACATTGACTGTATATCTGGGACTGAGTAGCGGATCTTCCGGGATTCGTCAGTGACGGATCAGCAGGGACTCATGAGTGACGGATCGCAGTGATTCATGAGTGACGGATCGCAGTGATTCATGAGTGACGGATCTGCAGTGAGGAAGGGACTCAGTAGCGCCACTCCACTCCAGTGGCTGAGTGCCGTAGTTTGCTATAGTGGCCAAGTATTACATTTTGTTCTCTGCCGAGTGAGATGTAAGATGTTTGAATGGTGCCGTTTATTGATTATTTATCAATCAAATCTGGTAGGACTCAACTGAGCCGGTTCAATAGACGATCCGTGATTCTTGAGTCTTTTTTGGTGGCCGGTTCAATGAGCCGGATCCCGAATCTTTTTTCCACCGCTATCTCTGATATTGTGGGACAATTCTTTGATGGCCACCGCAAGAGTGGATGTAAACTTGGGACAGAGGGTGCAGAAATGTGTATATACTGAAGGAATTAGGGAATACACGTTGTATCATTCATTTTTAAGGTCTTAATATAAAACAGCAGGGAGCCCGTCTCCCTTAAAGGAGCAATATGTGACGAGTAAACTTCTCATCATGAATGTTAAAGCCATAAAGTGGCAGCTGAGCATCACTGGAGTCCCTGTGATATACAACACATTTTTTAAGCCTAGTATTTCTGCAAAATTCTCCACGTTGCTTGTGTGGAATAACTTCAGAAACATTTGTTTTGCATGTTTATGAATATTTAACACTCCTGCATAATTAACGAGCTGCCCTTTTACAATAAATGATGAAGTACAAGTAAGTGGTGTCTGTGAAGGTTCTCAGTCTTCCAGGTCTTTAACCGTTCTTTATAGTTTTTTGAATACAAGAAAGTGCATTTATTTGTTCTTGTCATGTAATTGCATGATAAGTAGAATAGCACACTTCAAAATCCAGTTTTGCAGCTAAGTAAACACTCTTTTTGTCAGCATTACTGAAAACCAATTTATTCTAATATAAAAGTCCTGCACAAAGTCCCCCTTCCATGACTGTCATGAGCTTCGGTTCAAGTTGAAACAATGTCAGTGGTGATTCATCTGTGCAGGCATTTTGGAGGAGGTAGCTTGTGGTGATTTTAAACTGGATTCAGTCAGTCAGTCATTTTCTATACCCGTTAAGTCCTGTTAGGGGTCACGGGGACCTGCTGGAGCCTATCCCAGCTGTCATCGGTCGAGAGGCAGGGGTACACCCACCCAGGTCGCCAGTCCATAAACTGGATTAAACACAAAAGTGTTTTAGCCCAGCCGACGGACTAAAATGGGGTTGGCTCAGTAATAGCAACACATGTCAGCAATAGCAACCACAGACTTCAGTCTAAAAACACAGTTGAATCAACAGCTCTCAAATCTGAAGCATATTCTGAATGCCGTAGCACCAGAAGCTGCATCACTTAAAATGACCATACAGTTGAATTGCCACCTTTCTTACACTGTTTCAACATAAACTGGATGGTCATGAAAGGGGATTTAGTGCAGGACTGTTATTTTAGGATGCATTGGCTTTCATCTGTGTGCCTAATGAGCTGACAAGTGAGTGCACAGAATCTTCATGAAGGGATTATCAGTGATACAACATTACTGGAATCTCATGTGGTTACTCTTCTTCCTACAGGAAAATATAAACAAGCGGTTTCTCACATCCAAAATGACTCAGACTCGTGAAATGATCGCAAGTGAATCAGTCAGACAGTGTCCAAGGTCCAAGGCACTGAAACGTTTCTTGCAGAATAGCAATTAACTATTAAGCTTTTGTCTTATAACTATACACCCTCTGTGATTGGGGTGACACTTCACTGGGTATGGAAACTTACTATAATACTCAGAGTATTGTTTTTAACCTCAAACCTCCAGTTCTTTAGATCAGACAGTGTGAAGGCAATTTTCCTACATTATAGTTAGCCCTAATAACCCTTAACCAAACACATATTTATAACAGTGTAGTTATTTAGGACAAAGAGCCATGGCAAAACAGAAGAGGCTCCTTTCAAACTGAAAATGGTATGGATTTATTGACATAAAGCATATTTAACACCACAAGGATGTAAACTGCAAGGCAACAAAGCATTAATGTCACATATATGCTAAAGATTTGGGTTTCTGATATAACACCCAAAGATTTGTGGTTGCATGTTGCAATATTCTTACACTGGGGTAATAATGGATCATTGATTCATGGCTACTATATTTAATACTATCACAGACAAATATTACCAGTATGATTTGTTTAATTACGTTGTAATTTCAGAATTGCATGCCATGCATGTAAAAGGATTCAGGTGGAATTTATTTTAGTGTGGCCCTTTTTGCACTGGGCTTGTCTCTAAAAGCACCAAGGACTGTCTGTTCAGTCAGTTTACTTAGCAGACTCACTAAAGTAAGATTAATGAGGACTACTAATGTGGTAATTTATTTTACCACTGAGCAGCAAGAAAGATATGTGACCCACGCGATCCCATCCATTATTGCTATAACCTGGTTTGTTACAACAATAAAGTTCACTGAATTTTGTGACGGTAAGAAAAGTAGTATAACAAGATCCTGTGGTCATTTCTTCACTTTGCATTTATTTTGTTATCACAAATATAACCAGTGTTTTTTCTTCTCAGAATTAATCATCTATGAACCACCCAATTCTGAGATTTAGTTATTCAACAACAACCCCGCTGTCTGGAGTCTGGATGTGGAAATTTACTGTCATGTGCCATGTCCTTTCTAGGAAACCGACCACAGACACGTGAAGGCTGAAATGACCACACCTCAGGTGAAAAGTATTTGACATTTCTCCTCTTTTATGACAACACGTACGCGTGTTTTTGACTCATTCTTCCAGTCCTGACGAGACATTGCAGGTTACTGGGAATGAGTCAGAACTGGTCTCCATAAACACAATGTGATATGAGGTAAAACATTTAAAGTAATATGAGTAGATTAATGAAGGTATTAACAATACCTTGTTTTGGGAGCTACTACACATCCCCACTGGTATAAAAACCTTGCAGTAAAATTACCATTTGCCACCAAATTCTCATACTGAGCAAAAGCTCAACGGGCAGGTGAAGCGAACTTTGTAGTCTTGGCAATGTTTTCCACCTGGCTGCTCAGCTGTCACACAGGCAAAGCCATAAGTAGCATCGTATCTGAAAAACACATGTAGAATAACCAAACTGTTAAAGAGTCAGACACAAATTTGTATTCATCCTGAGGTAAACTGCTGAAAATAGAGCTTTCCTAAGCCTAAAAAACATAATGTAACCTCTGCTTAAGTTTGGAGGCTTCAGTTCTTCAGATTTATTGAAGTGGCTAACTTAATGGTATGAATCAAGAAAGAAATGATTCACTGTCTTGAAAAGAAATCACCCTTTACATATGTTTATATTTCATATCATATGAAGCTACAAATGTAATGTGAGGGTTCGATGTGTGGTGGTCGGATCACTCTTTTAAAGAAGAAACAGCAAAATGGAGACATAACTTTTCTCAAGCAGCACTACTCGATCCCGCACTTCATAACAATTACACTTCCTTGTACGATCTTTTCCACGTGTCTGAACTAACCAATCAGATGCTAGGATCTAGCTTAAAGTAAACACAAGGGAATTAGAAAGACAGATTCAACAAACTAATTTAGCTGTCTTCAAGATGCAGTCGGGAATATTAAAAATGTAAATATGTAAATAATAAATGTGCAATGTAAATAGTTAACTCATTTAAATTATAACATTGTAAATGCATTTTTAGTAAATTAACTCAAATACAAGTTATATTAACTTCTGAGCCTTAAAGCTGTCAAATAGGACTGAACTTCACATCTTAACCTTACACAAATATTAGATTAAGCTGAATGTAATTTAATGTTCAGACATAAAGGTAGCATTGGTCATGTTACCCATTGCTTTTGGTACATTTGATATCATTTTTCCACTGAATGTTTAGTCTCACTTTCACATGTCACAGCACGCATGCTATTCAAAGGCCCCTTGACAGTGTTTTGTCTCAGCTCACATTTGAAAGGTGTCCCCCGTCTTGTGCGCAGGCACCCCAGACACACTCATGGCTTCAATGGCCACAGGCTGGGAGCAGACCTGACTGGGGTACAGCACCTGCAGCTGGAGGAGCGTCTCATAATCCCCCCGGCCTGTGGGATCGTCCACGTCAAACCAACGAGTCCTGCAACCTGCAGTGGAAAACAGTTGAAGTTACAGACTGAAGTCTTCCGCAGATTTTAAATAACAAATAATACAAAATGTGTTGAAATTCATACTCACCCTGGCAGAAATCTGAGGGGCAGGTCAGGATTACTTGATAATCCTCACATTGTTTACTCTTTTGCTTTTCATTGATGCATGCAAAGCCAAAGGTTGCATCATAGCTAGAATTTCAATAAAAACAGTACCGATCGTGATTTCTTTAAGCAGTAGAGCCAAATCTAAAGCCATCCGTTTGGTAAGAAGGCAGCATGCTTACGAGAGGAAAGTTTCTCCTGTGTGTCTGGCGGATATTCCACTAGTTGTCTTGGCCTCGATGCTGATGGGGTTTCCACAGACTTGACCAGGAAAGGTTTTCAGTAGTTGGTGTATAGACTCCACATCACCCTCACCTGACGAGTTACCACTGTTCATCCACTGCGTTCGACACCGCTCTGACACTGAGCAGAAGATGCACATAGGAAACAATTTTGCATGAATAGAACAGGATTTCAGGACATTTGTACATAGTCTAAGCATACACTAGATAAACCCTGGCATGTTACGCGCATAGCACCTTTAACTGTTAATAATTCATTTAACCTGAACAAGTTTGAATGTCTGAGATGGTGGAAGGAGAAAAAGACATTAACCTTGACAGAATTCTTTGGGACATGTAAACCTCACTTTGTAATCCTCACACTGCCTTCTCCCCTGATCTGCATTTACACAGGCAAATCCATAGGTGGCATCATAACTGCAAGAAAGCAGAAGAGAAGGTAACAAATGAATACACAAACCCTGTCCACCCTCCCTCTTCAGATAAATGATTTTCGATTGAAGCTGATGTTTTTAATCTCACTATAAAAAATGATCAGAGGTGTTGGATGCAGGTTCTCCGGAGATGGTCTGGACCTCTATTGCTATTGGCTGAGGGCAGATCTCTCTTGGGTATACACTCAAGAGGTCACTGAGAACCTCATAGTCTCCGTTTCCAGTTGGGTCGTCGTGATCGAACCAGCCTGTCCTGCACTCTGTGAATCAAAGAAGGTAAAAGATGATTCAACCCTTTTATATTTAGTTTAGTTTATATTAGTTTTACAGTTTTGCATCACATACCAGAGCAGAACTGCCCTGTGCAGGTGAACTTGACTTTGTAATCATTGCACTGCGTCCACTTCTGTTCTGAGTTGAGGCATAAAAGGCCCTCTGATACACTGTACCTGCAAGACAAAGCCATCCCATCTGCATTTTGCACTTTATTTTAACTTAGCTATATTTGAATAACTGCTAAAATGTATTTCACAAATCCCTGGAAAGTCTGTGCTCAGTTTGGTTATAAACAGCTTTATGAAAATGATTTGTTGACAGATTACAAAACATCTACATTTTATCACGCACTATCAAAGCTTCCTGAAGTCAGCTGAAGGCTAGAAATCTTTTTTTACGTGTGGAAGGAATTCCGACTGTGCTCCAATTTGATCCCAGAAACTGTCTGAACCTCCAGATCCACTGGATTAGAGCAGATCCCGGTCGAGTGCTTCCTTCTCAAGTCAACCAAGAGCTCTGAGTCTCCATACTCAGACGCATCTCCTTCATCGAACCACACCGTGTTGCAGGCTGTGAAAGGGGACAGTTAGACTATTTGCTGTGTGTTGCAAGACTCGGGAAACTATTGCATGACTTACTTTCTAACGCAGTAGCAGGTAAGTGTAGGTCTGTGGGGAGAAAAAAATCACTGAATGAATGAAGCAATTAAATCTACTTTTTAAATTACTTACTTTTTAAGTTTCATTACCTGATACTAGAAGACACCAAACCGCACATATCTAAAGTAAAAAAAGACCAAGAGAGAACTAGTAAAAGTCTGCAGGATTGCAACAAAATGAGCATTAAAATAAACAAAGTTACCTTGAAGGCCAACATGATTCTTTATCCAGTAATCTAAAGGAGAGAAACTGCATCAAAGGATATACTGGCTATTTACAGTATTAATAATAATGAGCTGAAAGTGAAATTCATTTTGGATTTTACTCACAAAGGTCTCATGCGCAGAAGAGTCAGGTCTTTGGAGAAATCAACATGGTAAAATAGGACAAAATAAGGTCGACTCCCTCTCCTTTGCACTTTTTGATTTAACACCCAACCAATAGGTTTAGTCCACTGGGGTCTTGTGGTGTCTGCATATCTGCTCCTCCCACAGTCTTCCAGAGTTACCAGTGACATGCAGCTTGCACCTAAATATCACACAGGAAGACATTCAGTCTCACTGAAGCTGAACTGTAACACCAACGTCATGAGCAACACTTTCAGAATTTCCTTCATTGTTTCATTTATTGTTCAGACAATGGCCTGCATGTGCGGAGTTGTAGACTTTATTTTCAGGGAAAATTATGAAAATGTGAGACAGGCTTTTTTAATTTTAGTGAAGCTCTTAACTACAAAAGGTTACTACAAGAAGAGCCTAATAAATGCTTTGAACACATCCACAAATCATGCTGCCAGTTTACCATATTTTGTAATGAAATGTTCCAATAGTGCAAGCACTATTTCCACCAGTTCAGAAATCCATAAGAGGAACCATTAATATACATGAATGATTTTGTTGCTGTTTTATTGGGTGAAAAGACAAGTTTGAATGCTGGACTCAATTGTCCTGTTCTTACCAGCTATAAAAAAACATACAGGCAGGATTTCCATAAAGCTGGATACATTTTTTGCGCCCCCATCTCTTTCACTGGAGGCACAGATAGAGAAATGACAACCAACAACTGTAATGTAACTGTAATACAGTCCAACAAAGTTTTAAGTTGAAATGAAATGATCTGTTCTATAATTGAAACCACTGATCATATTGTCTTTTAATGTTTGGTTGTCCTGGTTTATTTTTGTGACCGAGCATTTCACCAACACATTCAATCATCCAGTTGAGCTGTCATAAGTGAGCATCCAGTGCTCGCCAGTGAAAGTCAAGCCTCCCCTACTTTATGGCTTAAACTAGGTGAATTCTTCATAATTCCCATGTCTCACTGAAAAAGACAGAGCAAACTGATAGCACACTTCCTGTGTGAGTTTGACAGCCATTGTTCTAAATTTGTCAAATAAAAAGATTCAGCTTTGTGTGCAGCAGAAGTATTATGACCTGAAGTGAAACTCAGTGAATACATACAATTAAATGACTAAACTTTCTGCTACTAAACTAGAAGACCATATTCCGCTGGCATTCACTTGAAAAGGTCATCACCAAAAGTCTGTCCCATCCTGCAAGAAATCTAGTTGGTTGAAAAGAACTATTGAGTTTCTACAGATAACAATTGACTTGATGGCAGGACACTCAGGCCTTAGGCCCGGCTGGTAAGTGTGCCTCACAGGAAGGTATAAAATAACTAGGATCAGTGTAGTATGACTGTTATGTTGCACGACACTGAGACGCAGCACACCCACAGCCTGAACTATGATGTATTTTGACAGGTTATGACCACAGGGCTTCACTGTGACCATGAGACAGGATAACTGAGGACTTAACTTGTGTTTTTCCATCTAGAAAAGCACTGATTGTGTGTTGTTGTTCCGACCTTAAAGACAAAGGTATAGTAAAGAAAAATGTGAATAACAGTGTGGAGTGTGGAACAGTAATATACCTTGAAAAGGGGTCCTAAACTACTGATCTAAAGGATTTTTGGATTTAACAGATACTCCAGTGACTTAATAAAGCACTAACATATAGTAGGGCAACCAACAGACCATTTATTTATTTTTAAAGAAGCCGCAGAGGCAAAGACTTTAGTCCTTAAGGCTACAAATGATCTTCCTGTAACACAATCTAATATCTTCTCACCCTGCCTAAGTTTCCCCATAACATACTGTTTTTGTAGGGGGAGAGTTTTGCGCTTGTTCTTTCTAAGAATTACACAATTAAATTAACAATTACAATTATATATTTTGTGATGTAAGCACAAAGGTCATTCTTCAACTGGTGATTCATCTATAGATGGGAGTATATGAAATGAATGGGAATTAGATTTTCATACAAAAGTTAAATGCAGATCTGTGCAGATTAATAGAAAATAGGCAACGGATCTATCCGATTTGTACCACAGCTAATTATTTATGTGACTGTTTATGTGAAAGTGTAAACAAAGACACCCAAAACTCACCTCCATCTTGTCCTCTTTCAGCAAAAATCCTGACAGACTGACAAAACATGGCACCCTCATAGTATGAGGTGGACTCTTATCTGGTTCCATGACTGCAGCATGTACTGTAGATGGGTCTGTCAGTGTCAGTTCTTCCGTTGGATTTAGCATGAATCCAAGACAAGAATTCATAATAGTTTGATACAGATCTTTTCAGGGCATTCCACTTTATATTACACCTTTAAGGAATCTGTGTCAGCTACTCTTTTGATAGTTTGACCCACTTAACCTTTACATTTTCTTTTTCTTTTTTACAAAAACGTCATCCGATTACAGTGTTCAGAGTTTACATTCTCACATTATCTCTGCATTATTTACCCATTGTCAGGGCAGCTTGACAAACAGTAAGATGAGCGGATCGAACCCATTTGACAGGTTTATTTTAGAAACCTAATTTGGGTGTAACCTCTGCGAGGGAACACTGGATCTTTATACTCTCTAAATAGACTATATAATCAGCCTCTGACCGGCTTAAAGGCTTACCTGTGCTATTGTCCGGCCCTCTGTTTCTGCCTGCAGCCACCGTCCCTGACTCGTCTTGCATGCCTGATTGCAGGTGTGCCAGCCAGAGCAGAGCCCCACCGGCTGCACAGCATCACGGTCATTAAACTGGTTGCAAATACTGTGTTATATCATCCACACCCTGTGGGGTCAAAGTTCCAGCCACTCCTTGCATCTCTTGTCCCATTAGTATTCTGTTTAATCCCCTTATCTCTAGTTTTTGTGGATGTATCAGCCTTCATTCTGATGGCTTTATCAGCTCTGCTGGCATCCCTCAGCGTTTCTTTCCCTGACTAGCTAACAGCCCTTAACCCTTGGATCCTCAGCTACCCCAGTCAGACCCTTTGTGTTGTGGAAATAAAATGTAATCAACAGTAGCGCTGCCTCTTGCTTCTGTGTATGCATTTATCAACTGCCTTCCGATGCGATATGATGCACACGTGTACACAAAAAAAGGCCAAATGCGCAGAAATAAAGTGGAGAAGAAATAAAACAAGATTACAAATAGCACATGAATTTTGTTTTTAATTAAGAAACACCGGGGGCAGGGGGAGAATCTTTTCAACACTGGAAAAGGAACGGTTGAGGCGTCCTGACACAGACAATTTTAATCCAGTACACTTTCATTCATTTAACTGTGGGCATGTAGTTTTTTGCTTATGTTTTTGTCTGTCATTCAGAAATGAAACAATAAAATGCTTTTTTTAAAAAATATTAAAATAAAAATGTTCATCAACACTAAAAGTGCACCTTTCATTATATTGTAATGGTGGAAAATCAACCAAGAATCAGTTTCTTGCACACTTTGCATTCGGTGACATTGTACAGTGTATATATGACAATCCAGTTTAAGAGCAGATACACAAAAGGCTCCCAGAGAGGAGCACAGAAACCATCAATCTCTGCTTTAACATCCTAAACCTGGACCACATTTCATTCTATGCATTCATGTATTTGGAGCCTAAGACTTTTACAATTGAGTGAATAGTAAGACCAGTTTTCATCTATTTGACCAGGCAGCTTCAGTCAAATAATACATAGTAATTGTTCATGGAAACTTGTGACTGAAGAACTTAGCAGGCGGGCCCTTTCAAACTCAAACATGAGGGGAAAAACAACAGGGTGTGGGAGGCAATACATAATAACCAGAGAAAAGAAGATAGCAAGCTTCTGTGATTGCTCTAGAGCAGTAGAATCATAAGCAGTGAAAAAGAGGAAAAGAAAAAACATAAAATAAATAAACACGAAGCAACTCTAAGTGAAAGGACAGTGCTCATTTTAGGATACTATTACAATTTGTTTAAGCTTACGAAAACAAAAATGTTAAAAAGACGTGTGAAACCCAAAGTGATCGTGCCATTGCGTTTTTGTGTTTTTTCTTTCGCGGTGTGGTCGACTAAGGCCGGGCGAGCATGCTTTGCGAAAGCTACACTACTGATCACAGCACCTGCGGGAGGCTTCCACTGTAATCCCACATGGCCCAACGCAAATCCAACAGATGAACCTCCCTTTTGCAGAGAAAACAATCTACAGAACCACGAAGCTGTCAGAGTTTTATAGCTTCCTGAAGTGCCTCTAAAGCTACCAAACCTGAAATTTAAGTAAAACCTTGAGGCAGCTCTGAGTTGACCCTCCTGAGGATATGGATAATGATACACACACGCACACACAGACACACTGACACACACACCAGACTCTTTCTGGGACTTTATGTAGAGAGACAGATAGGGCTGAAACATACGCAACCAATTACACAATCATACTTAGTTGATATCTACCTGACTGGCAGATAGTTTTACACATAAAACAATATCTTCAACAAAACACAACCTTTTCAGTTCTTAAAAGCTCCTTTTTTTTGAGATCTACTCAATCAAATAAGGCTGCGGAGGCGACAAACCATGCCGTATCTTCACTAAATCAACCTCAAATGCCATGCATATCAACAAATGACTCTAGTGTGTAATGTTTCTTCATCTATGTAACCGAATTACTAAAAAAAAAAAAAAAAATCACCTCTAAACATGACCAACAGGTAGCTATATGACTATGCTGCATCTTCACGTCTGCCATTAGCACCAAGGTTTCTTTCTTTTTCACGAAAAGAGAACAAATACAGACAGAGAAGACACAGCCGCTCTGTGATTTACTTCGCAAAGCAGCACTAAGCCGTGTCAAAGCAGCAGCACTTGGAACATTTGCGGTTGCTCGTTGGTACTTCAAGTCCTGAGTTGTGTACTGAAGCTGCATGAGGCTGTGACCGTGTGTGCACTCTTCTCCCAACAGTTTGCAAAGGGACTGTAAGCATGCTCGCGAAAAAATAATAATAATAATAAAAAAAAAAAAGGTTCCTCTACAGAAGTGAAGAAAGAAGGCCTAAATGTCTTCAGGTATTAATACATTTAGGCCCATTAAAAAGCCCTGGACACACAGTATTAGAACGCAGAATAAACTCCAGGAAAGGTGAAGAGCAGTTATGGTTAGTTTGCATGTTTTCCCCCACAAATATAATATATATATATTCATATGTATATAAATAAAAATTCAGTGCTGTAAAAACATCTCCAACTCCATAGGATCTGACCCACCGTAGAAGGCCTAATATGTTTTACGCTTCTCATGCCTAAAACTACTGCTGGAAGTATGTAAACTGTACTGGTTGCCCTGTGTTAATAGTCCTTCATCGAGAATACAACACTGAGGAAGAGAAGACTTATTAATATTGTTTCAATTTTTCTGTCTTTTTTGGTTTTACCACACACAGAGAAACGTATCCTGTTGTGTCATCCTTTTTCTTTTTTTTTTCTTTTTTTTTTGGTAGCAGCAAAGCACCAAGTGTGTGTGTTAGTCTCTCTGTGTGAGTGTCTGCTGTGTGTGTTTAACATCACTCCATAGTCTCTGTGTCTGCGCGTGTGTGTGTTCGTGCACGCATGTGTGCCGCGGCCTATGAGGAGCACGGCTGCACGTTGGTGCCCTGGGATGCGTACGCCTGCAGGTCGATGACCTGGGCCGGCTGCTGTCCTGGACGGGCGTTCATCAGTACCAGGTTTCTCACGCAGCCCGTCATCCCTGATGAAAACTTCCGTCCTGTCATTGCAGCCATGTCTGGGGATCCACCTGTCACATGGGACAAACATACACAGTGAGCAACCGGGGATCGAATTTCTCCCTCCAGACATTTCGGAAACACGCGACGGATTTGAAGACAGTTTGTCTGAAAGAAAATCATGCGTGTAAGATTACAATTTCAAACTGATATGGAGCCCTGAAACTATGCCACAATGAAAACATTGTTAGAGAAAGTTAGACAAAATGTATGGAAATAAAATGTGCCTTGATGTGTGAATATTATTATTTTGCATAAAGCTGATGTTACTGTAAATAGCCAGTAACATCTTATTTCCTTTGTTGTTTTGAGAGAGAAACTTCAAGTTTAAAGGGGAACCACTGTTTTTTACAACCTGGACCTTATTTCTGGCGTAGAATACGGTCATTTACTCACATATATAACTGTTGTGTTATTCGTATTCCTTCAGGAGATAATTAGATAAGTGTATATCCATATAGTGGGAGTGACTGGGGCACCGAAACGCAGCCTCTAAATAACGCATTATCTGTCGTAAAACTCATCAATATTTTGTTATCGAACATAAGTGCTCTTCCCTGTTGAGTCCGGAGTTAGCTGTTATCATCATCTGGGGTATGTAGATTGACCTACAGACCCCGAATGATGTCCTCTGACCTGGATGATGTCGTCTCTGAGCACTGTGCACACCCACGAAAGTAGGTTTCTTTACCTCTAATGTCACGTAACTCCGGACTAAACAGGGAATAGCACTAGTGTATGATAACAAAATATTGGTGAAATGAACGAGTTTCGCGGCAGATAATGCGTTATTTAGAGGCTGCGTTTCGGTGCCCCAGTCACTATATGGATGTACACAGATCTAATTATCTCCCAAAGGAATATGAATTACACAAAAGTTATATGGGTGAGTAAACTACCGTATTTTATGACAGAAATAAGGTCCAGGTTGTAAAAAACAGTAGTTCCCCTTTAAGATCATGTTATAAAGACAAGTAATGGGTAGCTTTTTACAAGGATGCAAAAACAATATTCAGTCACTGCCTAGTAAGCTTTGTCACTTTGTAGGCTCAGTCAGCTCACCAAGGTATATACTGCCTTTGGTGTTGACCATGAGGCTTTTGCCTTTAGACTGTCCATGTAGCACGGATCCCCCATCAATCTGTATGTATCCCTCTTTTCCAGTTCTGCAAGAAAACAAGAAAAAGAGCACAACTCAACACAAAGGCTGAACATGCACCGACAAATGTAAGCCTCCTTACTATGTAAGACAGTATAGGTGTATTTGATGACATTAATGATGGCGGCAGTCGCTTCAGAAGTCCTGGTATTGTGCATGCTGGCTCATTGGAATAGTCTACTGGGGCTGTTAACGGAACTGAAACATCATTAATGTTTTTATGTTCTATAGGACATTCAAGTGTTGGATAGCTGATATGCTTGGTTTGTAAATAAATACAAAATACGGGACCAACATACTGCATGATAAAATATGACACCGTACCTGACTGCTGTGATCTTATGCCATCTACCATCATTGATGGGGTGCTGGGATAAGATCTCTGCCTCCCCGCTGCCGAGCTGGTAACTGGACATTGCACAAATTATCAGCGTTGATATGAGATAAAAAAAATAATAATAATAATTGTCTGAGAAGCTCATGTAACAGAGCTGAAGGATTACCTGAAAACAAGGTGCCCGTTCTGTAGGCCGAGGCTAATGAAGTCCTTGCCTTTGCCGTTTTCTCCGCGCTCCTGCAATGTATGTGTCACGTCAGAAGAGGAAGAAGAAGTTGTGTAACTGCTAACTAACCACTGGCTAGCTGCCCTGTGGTCATTTCCTAACAGTTTTAATAGCAAACATGAAGCAATGCAGTGAGATCTTTCTCAATACAGAACTAGTCCATGCAAAATCACAATAACAAAAGAAACCATAGTACATATTGTGCAGTACAAACACGGTTACCCATAACTCTTAGAAACACCAGGCAAAATTAAAAGAGTGTCTTATGTTTGAGTGTATACCTTTTTACTAGCATGCACCTTTCGCAAATTGCGTGCGCCTTGGGTCTCCTGAGGAAAATGGAGGGTGAGTTAGAGAAGCAACATGCATTGATTTAGTGGTGTCAGATAGAGCCAGGGCCGCAGCCAGCATGCCCAACAGCGTCACAGCCACGGCAGCATGAAATATGAATGTGACAGCGTGACGATGAATGCTGCTCAACAAGGAGAACTGATGTGACTCAGACTGAATGTTAATAAAACCTCAACGAGGGTTCTTTTTACAGATGAGGTAATGGTGACGATTAAAGGAGCAGTAGCAAAGTTAGGGCGAGGATTAAAAGGTGGAATAGTTTCAGGCACGTTCTCCGGAACGAGTCCAGGACTTACCACCCCCTGCCACAGAATCAGGCCCTCAGATGAGCTGGTTTTAACCTCCATTTCAATTGTCTCTGGTGAGTCGTGGGCGCTAGAACAAAAAAAAAAAAAAGATATAATGATGATCATTAATCTTGCTAAATCATACAACCAATGTGAGAGGAAAACTGTGTAAAAAAGAAAAAATGACTGTTACCTTCTTGGGAAAACAGATTTAGGGAGAGGCATGTATCCACCATTGTGGAAGTGAGCTGCGTACTGATAGGGTGAATCTATAAAAAAAATAAAAAAATAAAAAGTTACCTTAAGGCAGTTTCATTTCATCCTCACTGTTATGGTGCCCTCCGATGGTGGAAGCATGGAAATGTCCCCGGTGGGACAGGCTTGGTTGAGTGAGAACGTTCACACGCAAAAATAGGTATTCTTTCACTGACTACTCGCAATTTTATTTTTTTCTTGTTTGTGCTGCTTAAAGTGAGAATGCGTCATCTTTGAAAATATAACAGAGTGACACATATTTTCTCATACAAATGAGAAGTTAAATTCACAAGCATAATAATATGCTAAATCGATACACAAGGGGAATTTTCCACAGCGGCTTGGTGTGATCAGCTTATGCTATGGTTAACATTTAGACTGACAGCACTGGGTCGCTTGTTTACCTGAATTAGCTTGTGCCACTAAGACATTAAGTTCCAGCATGTTGTGGGTCAGCGATGAAAAAAAAACTGATCCTTTATTTCTGGTTTCACTCTTGTGATTCAACAGCTCCATGTCACAATATAGCATGGCAATTAGTATAAGATACACTATAATGTCAGGAGACGGGCTCTGTAGCCGCTACAGATAAGGTCAAACCAGAGCAAGTGTTCTGAAATAAGCAAGAGTTGGAATTATTGCTTAAGAATTTAACTTTTTAAGTGTTTCAGAGGCAAGAAGTTATGTTCCACTCAAGCATTACAGTGTCTCACTTTAAAAAAACACGCGTAACTAAACACGACTGAAGTGTGCGCCCTGAACCACTGCGCACGCATCAAACAACACCCACATCTTGAGCACAACAAAATTCCATGATGCAGGCCCGTTTGCCATTCCTGCGACATCGCTGACCTTTCACCGAGATCAGGCTGAACTCAACACAGCCGCGGCTCCATGCACGCACACCTCTCATCATGCCCAGAATATTACCCCAGACAACCGCCACGCTGCACGGTTAGCAGACATTTTTACGTTGTTAGTAACAGTGTAAACATGTGGACGTGGTGCAGACCGAATGATCTGACTTAAACAGATTCAAAGAGGAAACATGAGTGTTTTTGTTTGTTTTGGCGGTTGCAGAGACAGACAGAGACGAGGCTTTATGATGTGAGTAGCCATCTTACAGGCACATTACGATGGGAGGGGAAGAAAAACAAGGGGAATTACACATTTCTACCATTTCCAGTATGAAAATGGTGCCATGGGTCCAAAAACAGGCAGGCATTGATCTCCCAAGTAACCACCAACGTCAGATTAGATGCAGAATTCCCCTAACCCAACTTTCCAATGGGGATAAGAGCCCCCGTTGCCAGGTGAATACAGACGCATGGCTTGTGTTTATCGCAGACAGTTTGTGTTAGGCAATAGACAGTTCAGGTTGATCGTTGAAAGGGACGCGGGGCCCCTCAAACTCAGACGGGGCCCTGTTAGTCACGGTCGTGTCAGGCAGACTTAATATTGAGATACTGTACCATTTGCCTCGCTAGCTTCCAAATTCCTCGGGGCCTCGGGGATGACCTGGCCTGTGTGTGCAGGATATAGCCATGAGAGACTAAGACACGTGTAATCATTTAGGGTTAACCCTCCCGTGGACTAAAGTGGGACTCATTTTGTGGGGAATGTGAGTCACATGTGCTGTGTGTGTGTAGCCTTTTAGCTTTGGTTACACAAATCTTCATGATGCAGATGTGTGTGGTAACATATGAGAAGACATCATGTGTGTTTTCGCTTACAATAACACATACAATGACAGACGTTTCTGTCGCTGGCTTTGATACCGATTTAACAGTGGCATACATGGTTACTGTGCAAGTTAATACTCACTTTCTTCGCAGTTGAGGCCTGTGTGCCCTGGCGTACACACACACTGACCCTTGACGCAGATACCTCCATTCTGGCACTGAAGGTTGCTCTGGCACACGTCTTTCACCACCTCACAAATCTCACCTTCGGGGGCGAAAGGTCGACAATCACATTCACGCGATCAAAGCCAGGGCAAGTTCATAGGGTTTACGCTTCTGGTTTACCATGGTAAACTTAAAAACACACTCAGGGGGTTAAGCTGTATTTAAAGAAGATTAGTGTTATTTTACCCTGGATGAATCTGGCATTTGATGTCCTATCCTTCCAGCACTAACCTTCAAATCCATCCTTACAGAGGCACTGGAACTCATATTCAGCACTGGACATGCAGTGACCTCCATTAAGGCAGGGTCGGCGGTCGCAGGGGCTGTTGTCTATACACTTGCTGATAGATCTGCTCTCTGTGAAGCTGTAGGACAGATCCACCTTCTTGTTGTTGATGGAAACCTAGACAGGATGTGCAGACAGATATAAGCCACCACATCCTGAAAAATACTCAGTTTTATTTTCATTTTGTTTTTGTTAAAAGTAGATCTCACCTCTCCTATACAGCCCCCAAACATTTTGCTGACGTTGGCAGGCTTAGGCAGGATTTCCATGTCGGGAACTCCTCCCAGGTACATAGGGGTGTGGATGTTGAGACCCTGGGCTTTTCCTGGCGATGTCCTCCTCTCCACGGGGCCTTGGTCGACCCTCATGTGGCCGGCCCGCTTGTTCCGCTCAGCCACAACTCTGTGCCACTGGCCCAGAGAGACTGGCTCAGGACTGAGAAGGATTGCCTGGCCTGAAGTTCAAGAAAGGCAAGAACACAAGCCACATAAATTCAAACATAAAAGAAGTCAGATTTAATTCACGTCTTATTTTCTGGTTCTTTCGTCTAATTTACCTGTTCCCAGTTCATATCTGAACTCCACATGTCCGTCCACCATGGAAATGGCTACAAAGTCCTCCACCTTCATTTTTTTCCCACCACAGAAGAACATCAGGCCATCTCTCTCCATTGGCTTGAACTCCAGCTCCACACGCAGGTCATCGTGGATGTTGGTCAGTGGAGGATAGGCGATATATGACTCATCACTATTAAACAATGGCGTCGTCACCAGTTCCCCTTGAGAGATTGAGTTGAAAAAAATAATACAATATGAGACAAAAATTGCTACGGCAACGTCACATTTTTAGTTTTCAAGGAAGATAAATGGTATCTTCTAGCCTTACCATCCATGCATTTATTTCCAAACTTGCCAAGATGGCAGCGGCAGTCATAGCCCAGGCCGTTCGCGCGGTTGATGCAAGTAGCGTCTGGTCCACAGGCCTCTGAGAGAGTCCACAAACAGACAGTTTCTTTTATCTAGTAGCCTTAACAGCCACATTCAGATACTTTGATTTATCTATCGGTGATTTGCTCGTACCTAAGTGACAGTGCAGAGATGAGTGGTCCTGGCAGTTGCTGCCTGTGAATCCTCTGAGACAGCTGCATTTATACAAGCTGGCGTCTGAATCCTCACACATCCCTCCATTCTGAATAAGGACATGAAATAAATGCACTGGCGAAATACTACAACCGCACGCCATGGATGGATTTAACAGACCTGGCACGGGTCATCTTTGCAGGTGGGACACTTTGTGACACCAGTAGAGCTGCGGTCAAGGTCTTTAAAGATGACTTCTTCACCCTGGATGATCAGCTGGCGGATGCAGCCTGCATAGTGCCAGGATTCAAGGACAACTCATGACACACAGTAAGCATTTTTCTACATACTATGCTTCTGACATGGTGAGTGATAGCTTACCCACAAAACCGGTCTTAATGCCAGCAGTTTTGGCAAGGATGGTGTAGTTGGGGTAACCACCAACGTGAAGCTCCTCATTTAGATCCAGTCCCTGGAACTTGCCCTGATCAGCAAATGAACAAAGACCAAATTAACTGACCTGAATGAAATGGCTAGCAGCTGGAACTGTTTTTGCACTGATAGTACGGTACCTGTGAGCTGCCATTGATGGGCTCGCCTCCATCTACGATGATATACCCCAGGGTGAGGTTGCGGTACAGCTCAACCGTGTGAAACTCTCCCAGTTTGATGGGGTTAGGGTCACGTATGGTGGCCATGCCAGAGCCCACGTCAAACCTGAGATGACACAGAGTTTTTAAATCATAATGTTTATGAACAGCAACAGTAACCAGTAACAGTAGGAGAAATGTGGACGTTCAGTTTCAACTGACCTGAACTCCAAACGACCTCCGACAAGTCCTAGAGAGATAAAGTCAGCTCCTGTGGTCCTCCGCTGGCCATTGTAGAGGATCATACCTGTGCCACCAAAACCAGGTAAATGAGTACAAGTACAGTATTGATGAGAAATATATGCCCTATAGTAATATCCATCTTAATAAGTCAACACATCTACCACTCTTATTCAGGTGCTTTGGAAAATGCCAATAAGTGGTGGAATCGTTTCATATTTTTAAAGACTTGTTAGGATGGACATTATTTGCAGCATCAATCACAAACTAAGTGAACTCTTTGAAAGCTGGATGGTAAAGCAGCATGCTATGGTGACGCAAGTTTAAAGCCAACCAAAGCCATGTTAAAAACTGCACTCTTATCACTGAGCTACACTGCTAGTCCTCCTTTTTCTGTCTCCACATGCTGGAGACATACATGCCTAAATGAACAACACACGCTAATGGGGAAGTGGGAACATGCGATTTATTGCATGTCTGTGTCGTCTATTGAAGCTTAAAGAAGCTTTAATCACGAGAGAGAGAGAGAGAACTGCATGAATGTGTAACGGATAATATTTATATTCAAAGTAAGCTTACACATAATCCTGCCAGTATTTGTACCCCGCTTTTAAATAGAAAAAGTCAAGCACATTCAAATAGCTTTGCAATTCATTTGTAGTTTGTTGCCTGATGTGCACTAGGTTGCAAGCTGTCAGAAATCAGCTTGGCAATTTTAATGCAATCTCTTCCTGCACAAACTCACTATGATATAAATACTTGCAAAGACAATTTGAATTGACTTGACACATGCATTTGTACAGTTCTTCTATAAAAAGATGATCATTTGAACCTCTTCTGCTCTGCAGGGAACATAGAAGCCAGTGAAGTAGTTTTTTACACGGATCACTGTAACACTAACAGAAGTGGCTTTGTGATCATGACCGAAAACTGGGTATGAATCGCAGGCCATGCACCATCTTAACGCATCTCTTTCACAGCCTCTAAATCAGCTCAGAGCTGGATGCAACATGGGCAATTCTGATGCAGCCAAAAAGCCGTACTGCCAACATCAGCCTTGAGTCCCTGAGGCTCTCAAGCACTGAGACTCACCAGCGTACAATATGAGACCTTCCCACCACATGGGCAAGGTGTAGGAGAGAGGGGTGGGACAGAAGACGCAGTGAAATTATACATGAGGAAATAACATTGTACACAACAAAGGGCAAAAAGTAAAGAACATCAGACATCACATGGAGAAATGTAACAAATAAAAAGCATAAATTAATATACCATACAATTAAAGTGTTGAAGATGTTGAGGATGTACATTCTTACCATCAACGTTGTCCGGTCTAAAGCTGATCTTGATGCTGAAAGCTTTGTAGGCATTTTTGATGGTGGGCAAGGTGAGATAGGACAGGGGCTCCTGGGCAAAGTATGGCATCACTCTCTCTGAGAAAGCACATGCCACCGTTAGACACGCGGTTCATAAAACCTTTTACATATTTACTAACACGCCTTCCTGCCCCACGCACTGACCGTGGACTTGAAGTGTAGTAAAGGCTTCCACTTTGCCCTGTTTGTTAGACGCGGTACAGACGTATGTGCCAGAATCCTCGTAAGTGACCCGGGGCACCGTCAGCGCATTGGTATCCTGGAAACACTTCGGAGGGAGCTCGCCGTCCACCTAGACAAACAACCAAGGAACTGTCAAACACGCGGCACAATCCCACAACCTTAAAGCAAGATAATTTCCCAGGCATTAAGGCTATAGAGAGAATATGTTAGATATGTTAATTTAGAATATGATTTCAAAAATAGTTCCAAAACATCGTCTTATAAAAATTGCTTTATAGAACTCTTGAGTACCTTGGACCATTTGATCAGAGGTACAGGGTATCCGGAAGCCACGCAAGGCAAGATGGCATCAGACCCGACCGTCACCTCCTTTGTTTCTGGCAGAGCAGCAATTTGTGGAAGGGCTGTGCAAAGATTCAGAGGATATATAAATAGCTGAACTATTAGCATAATTCATCCGTGTGTGTACAAGTGCATTTGTGTGCACATGCGACAAAAAGGAAAAAAAGTCTTCTGGTACACTCACACTGGACATTAAGGACCACCTGAGACTGCACCGAGCCTACGTCATTGGTGGCCGTGCAGCGGTACTGGCCAGCGTCAGCCTCCGTCACCTTCTCGATCTTCAGCATGCCTCCCTTCACCATGATGTGGGCCGGCAGAGACCCGTCAACTTTGCTCCACTTTACCGTGGGCTCTGGGTCACCAACAGCCTGGCATTCAAACTCCACAGAGTTCCCGATCATCACGGTCTGCACCGAGGTACGCACATTGATCATTACTTTTGGGAGGGCTGTGGAAAAGAAAGGAAAGAAAAGGAACAGATTTTTATTATTCTGTTCATGTGAAACAATGTACAATATACATTAGTGCATAGAACGACGGTGATGTAACAGACCTTGGATGGTCAACCTGGCCGTGTCCTGTGCTTGACCATACACACTGCTAGCTCTGCAGATATAAACTCCTTCATTGCTCTGCTCAAGGTTCTCAATCCTGCAGAGAAAGGAAAAATTATACTCATGAAGAGAAGCAAAGGTTCAGTATTAACGTCACATATTGATATACAGTTGCAGTTTGTCATTTATATGCATGTTATACATGTTTGATTTACAGTTATTAGTTATATGAATACAGGCTTAAAGTGCAAACTCTCTAAATCAAGGAGCTGGGCTGTATTATCACATGAAAACTTTAGGAACTGCATCAGACACTGTAACTTATTGTAAATGCTCATACGAATTAAAAAGGCGTTTACTGCAGATGTCTTCAGTCTTCGGAGTGGACTACATTTTATATGTATAGAGCTTTGTATATGCATATAGAGGCATGATACTAAACTCGTCCTCAGATTTGGATGTTAATATGCCTAAATTCGAGTATAACCACACATCCAGAGTTCTTATTTTGTATTGTTTTAACCAAACCAAAGCCAGTCACCTGAGCACGCCATCCTTTATGTGGTGGTTTGGAGGCAAGGCCCCTCCTTCCTTCAGCCACTCAATCTTGGTTTCTAGACCTCCTGCTGCTGAACAGGTGAATTCCACTGCGCTGCCCTGGGCTTTCACCTCAACCTGGGGGGACACACGGACTGCCAATGGGGCTGCAGAAGAGGAAAACAGAGTCATGATTTAAATTTTCATGGCGAATTCTATTCTTCATAGAATCTAATATGACCATGAACACTAGACAATATTTATTTATTCAGCGCGTGGGTCGACATTAAGTTATATTACTGGCATAACTTACACCTGACTGTGACTTTAGCGATCGCTTCGCTATTGCCCACTTTGTTGCTAGCCACACACTTGTAGCTTCCAGCATCCTCTGTGGTAGCCAGGTTGATCTGGAGATCCCCTCCGTTAACCTGAGCCCTCTGTGGCAGGTTTCCGTCCAGCTTGGACCAAGTGTAGGTTAATGGAGGAGTGCCATGGGCTAGGCACTGCAACCTGATCACCTCTCCGACCCGCACAGCCACGTCATCAGGCACAGAAGTGGTGTAAGGTGGAGCTAGAGGTAGAAAAAGTTCAGGTGTCAATTTCTTAAGAAATGAATTAAGACCAGGGCAGAAAGAACTAAAAACTAGAACTACAAACTACTCACTTTCTACTTCTAGCATGATGGTGGATTCACTGGTGCCCATGTTATTGGTGGCACTGCAGATGTACTCTCCTGAGTCTTGTCTGCCAACACTGGACAGCACCAGGTTGTTGTTCAGCACCTTGTGTCTCCAAGGCAGTTGGCCACGCAGCTTAGACCATGAGATCACTGGGGTGGGAAAACCTATAAAAAGACAAAGCAGGAAACTTTAGACATCAGTGGGGGTGGAGAGGCATGTGACAATATCTTATCTCTGCTCAATTTGAAATTTTGAACTAGACTGAAACTGCTGTACTGCTGTGGCACGCTCATGATGTCTTTGGTGAGGTGATGCAACGTAAAAAGTGACGTAAATATTTTTATATGAATGTCTTACCATGGGCCTCACAACGCAGAGTCACCATCTGTCCCTCCTCCACAACTACCAGCGGGTCAGGAATAGAGAGTCTGGGGATTGCAGGCACTTGGGATCCTCCCTCGACCAGTACTTCCACCTTGGTCTCAGTAGTGCCCTCGTGGTTGCGAGCTGCACACACATACATGCCACTATCTTCTGGACGCGCCACCAGAATCTGACAAGACGAGGCAGGCAAACACAAAAGCTTGACTCTGAAGCAGCATCTTCAGTTTTCAGAACCTTTAACTGTTTTACAAATGTTACAGTGTTAGCATATGTGCCAGTACCTGCATGACTGCATTGGACTCCATGGGCACAGGACTGCTTAGCATAGTCTTGCGGTTGTTGTCCAGTCTGTGCCATGAAACGGAGGGCCGTGGCTCTCCTGATGCTTGGCATTCAAGGTTGATAGGTTCACCCACCCTGACCCGCACAGGGCCAACAGGAGTGACAGTAGCCACGGGAGGTACTGAGGGTATAGATGTGCATTACTGACATGTGCCACTAGAGGGAACCATTCTCTTAACACAAACGCACCAGGAGCTTACCTTTAACTATCAGAGACACGATGGTGTGAGTGATGCCAAATAGGTTGCTCGCCACACAGCGGTAGGCACCGTGGTTGATAGGGCGAGCATTGGTAATGGTAATAATAGAGCCATCGGGGTTTACTTTGGCATTGTCTGCAGAAGACAAGGATAAGGTGCAAATTAGAGATTAGTAAAACACAGCCTGTGAACAGCCTTGGACCTTTCTAAAGTCTCTTAGCTGTTTATATCACATGGATTGTCTCAGTTTGGGTGTGAGACATTTTCCACAGGCAGGTATCTAGATAATCAGGCATTACATTATGACCACCTTCCTAATACTGTGTAGGTCTCCCTTGTGCCTCCAAAACAATTGTGACTCATCAGAGAATGAACATGGGCCTTCTGAGGGTGTCCTGTGATGTCTGGGAACATAATGTTATTAGTGGGGGCCTTTGGGTCATATGGGTTGAGGGGAGGGGCATCCCACAGATGCTTGATCAGTGTGGAGGCCAGATCAACACCTTGTGCTGTTTGTCATGTTTTTTTTATTTGTTCCTAAACTGTTTTTGTGTGTCTTCCTGTGTCATGCTGCATCTTGCGGGGATGACTGCTGCCATTGAGGAGTAACATTCACTTGAATGCCAGGTCCAAAAGCTTCCCAGCAGAACATTGTGTTGTCACAAGATGATCAATGGTCTTTACTTCACTTGCCAGGGGTTATAATGTTATGCCTGATTGGTGTATGTGATCACTGAAATAGGTTTCAGATGCTGTAATCTTTCCTTTTCTTCGCTTTAGACTGTGCTGTCACTCTAAGCAATGGAAAATTATCTGTTTTGTTTCAAGCAAAAAATGACTTAGAAACTCAATGTCAAGCTTCACCAACTGGATAGCTGTTTGCCTTTTTAGCTGAAGGATGGGTATTAGTATGGAGATAATTGTGTACTAATGAGGACTTCTTTTGAGCTACAGTTAATACAAAGAATAATGGTCAGTATGTCCAAAGGGAAAGATTACAGCAATGTTCATATGTCTATCTAATCCGCCTCATAAGAGAGATGTGGAATATGTGGGCCTTCCTTTAAAAATCTTAATCACATTATAAATGGGAGGTGTGGACTGGAAAGAAGTGGGCATGTTGGCAAGACACCTCACCTGGTGAGTTCATCCGTCTTAAATCTAAGACAACCGTTTACGATGTTCAGAAAGACAAACCAAAGTGAAGCATGAGGAAAAAAAAAAACTTGTTTTCACTCGTCTCATTCTACAAAAATAGCCGTGCAAAATGTCAATGCAGGAGTAGGAGAAAAACATCAGTTCATAAATGAAGTAACCGAGGAGTAGCGGACTTCATGGGTGGATTACAGCTGCAACTGCTTGTAAATTATTACATCATAAAGTCAGAACTCATTAAGCAGGTTTCTTCCTCAGGGGCAAAGTGTGTGTGAGCTCATTACCAGGCAGTGGCTGATTGCTGACCAGCTTCCACTCCAGTCTAACAGGCTGGGCTCCAGAGTACACCCTGCATCTGAAACTGGCCGACTCTCCCACACGCACCGTGGCGCTGTGGGGTTCAATGGCGATGATCGGGCTCTGTAGACCTGCAGCAGAATCCAATGGTTTTCACTCTGGATAGACTCTATTTGAACAGCTTTACTCTATTTAGAAGATGCATTATACACAAGTAATGAATTACCATTCATTGAGGCTATGGACTTAACTGGCTGCCATTAAAGTGACTGAAACATCACTGAAGTCTAGGAAGGAGTGAATGGGGATGAGATCATGGGACAGTAGCAGGGAAATTCATTTAATCTGAAGTCACACAGAGCTACACTGGAAAGTGCAAGCGGAAAGTTTCTCATGAATTGAGGGAGTGTTAGTCTGACAACAACACTCTTCCATGTAATGCCCTGCCCTTAATGTGTTTCTCTCAGCCAATGACTGATTCTGGCAAGTAGACCTCCCCAGTTAGAAAGTACTGTCAAGTCAAATGAAAACTGTTGAACCTTTAACACTTGGAAAATGGACAAATGGCCTCTTGTATTTGCTCTGTCTGACATCTGCCTGTGAAGTAAGAGAATTAACATGTTGCCTGAGGCCTTAAGTCAAACTTACGTGAAGAAGACGAAGTGACAGACACTGAGACAGAGGCCTGATGGATGTGAGATCCTGGGTTCCCGGAGGTGCCCTGTACCCGACAGATATACTCCCCCGAGTCCTCTGGACTGGCTGACAGGATGCGCAGCTGACTGCCCACGGCCTGCAGGAAGGAATAGATTCACTTCAACTCTACTTGCAAGAAAGTTACTGATACTAACAACTCTGCTGTTACTACTGACAAACACACCACAGATGAAACCAATAATATGTACAGTGCATGTCAAGGTCTGGGTTATATTAGACAGTAACAGTCTGAGGGCAACTTCATTATGACCAGACGAGTGCTTCAGAACATCACCTAAACATGGCTTGTGGGGAGCGCTCAGTCAGAATGCGTAAGTACCTATTCTCAGTTGTAGGGGAGGGGCAAACCACACGGCAGCCACCGGGTGATGGGCTTCCTAGACTCCTCAATATCTACACAAACAAAGCTATGTCGTTTGATACAAACTGACCGGAGGGTAATAGCACAAATCCCAGAATTTGTAGACTATGTTACAGGAGGAATGTGTCATCACACACTGCTGTATTTGCAACTAGGAAAGGCTCATCAGGGTATCTTATGTGTCCTGCCCACCAGGGTCTGAATTGGGCCTTAGAGCAATACAAGCTAGTGCCAAATTCCACAGATAAAAAAAAATATTGTTTCTTTGGGATGTGTAATCTATGGGAGCTTCACTTCACAACTTAACATTTTGATGCCAGACAAAACAAAGCTTCTTCAAAAATCCGTTCTCCTGCAGGTTGGAGCTGTGTTGGAAGCATCCAAATGGCAAAAAGCTTATTGGGAAGGTATGAGAAATGTTTGGGCTCCTCTGTGTATCATATACATTCAAACGACAGTGGATTTTGCCAAATTCAACACATATTCTAAAGAGTAAGTCTACATCATGTGCTCGCAGGCTTAATTGCATGTGACTCAAATTCAGAGTGACGACATTGCTAAGGGGGATCTCAAAGATCTAGGCACGATGATGCACGTGTGATGTGTGATTACCTGGTGGTTGGAAGAGAGTTGGCCATTGGCTCTCGTCCAGATGACGCGGGGAGGAGGATTTCCAGGGGCGAAACAGTTGAGCTCCAGGCTCTGGCCCTCCTGGACATCAGCTATAGATGGCTGGATGCTAACCGCTGTGGTGCCGTGGTCCATTGCTTAAACACAAACAGATGGCACACAAAAAAAATGTTCTTCTCGTGAAAAACAAAAGCACATTTTGACATTAAAAGACAACGTAGACAACCGTCTCACCTTGGAGCACGCTGACTTTGATGGGAGCACTATTTGAGCCGACGCTGTTGCTGCCTACGCACATGTAAGTGCCCGAGTCAGACATCTTGATGTTAGGGATGAGCAGAGTACCGATGTCAGTGCGATCCATCCGGGCCTAGAGAGGTCAAACCAATAAGTAAATGGATTAGAAACCAATCTGGTTTACTTTTGTCTGCCATGATGTACAGTGATTACATTTCAAAAGACATTACTTTACTCATAGCAACAAATCATACACTGAGGGCAAAGCGCATCACTTACCTGGCTCGCGTGTCGTGAAGCAACACAAATGTGACATTGCTGACATGGTGGCATTTCTAGCTAATAGCAACACAAAAGCACTACAGCATAGAACTTAAAGACAGGACAAGAGCTGTTATTGCTACGGATTTCTTATGAGTTCTGTGGCACTGTCCATTGTACATGTGTACAAAGTAGTGCCAAGATGTCTACGGTGATTGGTGGGATTACAGTTTGTTAATATATCATGATCGGTGAAAATTAAACTTGCTATATTATGATATTTATGTAGAAGGAATTAATGACTGGTGATAATCACATTTATGGGGAAATTAGGACAGTTTGAAGAAACAGTTTGTGACAAATTGATTAGAGCCAGAGGTTATTTGGTAAGCAGGGAGTCTGGGACTAACCACTAGCCAGAGCCCCGTAAGTAAAATTATCCACCATCCACTATCCCAGAGAAAGTCAAGTAAGAACCAAAATCCTGCATCAGTGTAAACACTCATATTTAAGAAGTCTCATGAGTTTCTGGCCGATGATCAACAACTTGACTTGTTTGTACACTGCTCCACATAGCAGCCAGAGGCCCAGCAAGGGCAAAAATGAGCTTGTATTAAGTTTGGAAACACCTCAGAGGGGAGTGGAAATCAGGAGGGGAGGGTCTGTTGAGGGATTACTGTATCCGGGGGGTGTTGGGGCATCCATGGACAAAGCTGCTTAGCTCCGGCCCATTCAACCGTGAGGGAGGCTAAACCGAGCAGTGGCTGAGGCGGGCCCTGGCTCAATGTGTGTCTGAACCCATTGACAAGTTTTCAAAGCAAGCCGTTTGCTAGAGCATACAGAATTTCTGCGTGGTCGCACGGCAGAGCCCGGCTCCCCCTGGGAAAGGCTGACACAACGCAGTGGCTCTCTGAGGCAGAACTAAACAGGCCCCGAAGCCCTCGCCGAGCCGAGGAGGGCTGTGCAGAAACCAGACTGACACCAAACCCCCTGGGGCAGGGAGGCAATGGGCTGCGCCTGGTATAGAGCAAAATATGTCTGAAATACCTACAGTACCTACTGTATACTTAGTCCTGTTAATACACTCAATGGAATGATGGGGGTCAACTGAGTGCTGAGAACCCAAACATATCAGGGGTGGTTGATGTGGACAGTACAAAACAAGACACTATGGAACACCTACATCAACAATACGTAACATAAAGACAAGTACTGCATGCATGCTATCTCAACCGGATAGGTGGTTACTAGTGAGGTTTAATGTATTTAGTGACAACTCTGAAGGGACTGAGTGAGCAGCTGTGAGAAATTAACACAGTTTACAAGGTGAGAATCAAAGACATGTTCGATCATGCACTTAGTGGACACTGCGTGAAGACGGGGTCAGTAGAGGACAATGGATGTGAACTATGAGACAGGACAGACAGACAGTGGACAGATGGACAGACCTGCAGCTCCTCAATACGTCTCTGTAACACATCGAGACTGTTGCTTTTAAACTGATGGAAACCGTGAGAGGGAATGGCCTGAGCAAACGTCAGAACAGGGTAGGATCAAAAACAGGGGGAGAAGACAAACAGAAGGGAGGGAAAAATAAAGGTAAATGGTCAAAATGCTGAAACAGTCATAAAAACTGACACAGTCTGATGAAATACCATGCGCTGGGCATGCCTTGAGGTACAAGGCGGAGATATAGCACAGGAGAATGTACGGTCGCACTTTTAATCGTTCTATTCATCATCATCATCGGGCACTGAGATGGCAGGGGACGTCTCACCTGTGGAGGGATTTGTCCTCCGTTTTTCAGCCAGGTGAGCTTCGGGGTGGGGGATCCTGAAGCTCTGCAGTACAACCTCAACGAGTCGCCTTCATGGACCTCAATATTTTGGGGACTGACTTGAACTTGGGGCTGGGTGCCTATGCCACTTGGATTTGATTCTAGTTTAAAAAAAAATGCACTGTGGTCGTTCAAAGACATAATAGCTCCACCAAAACAGATTTTTGTCAAGTTTAAATACCATAAAACAATGCATTTTCAACATAATAGGTGATAACCCTAACCCTAACCCTTACTTTCCATCACATAAATGACTGACATTAACCTACACAACTTCATCCCTCAATAGTTCTAATCATTCACATCACATTGTCTCCCCAGACACATCAACACTGAGCATACTTTGGACAATGATGGAAGCTCTTGCTGTGTGCTCGCCATGAGTGTTCAGGGCCTTGCAGATGTACTCTCCCTCGTCAGCAGGGTCCACTGCTGTGATGGTCAGCACGCCGCCGCGTATCACAGCTCTGGGACTCATCCTGTTTCCTGGACCTCCTGTAAATATGTAAATATGACATAGTCAACCCCTACCTCTGAGAACACAATCAGCGGTTTCAAATATAGGTTAAGATTTCTTTTTGCAGGACTAGATCTCCCAGAATCCTCTTTTAGATTAAAAAAAAAATGTGGTAAACAACAAAAGAAAATGGCTGTTCCGCACAAATAGCTATGGATATCTAAACAAGGTCTGCACCAAACAACATAAAACAGGGGTCTAACTGGTCATACCGATCCATTCGATGGCAGGGGTTGGGTTTCCTGTCACTGCACAGCGAAACTCTGCTCGCTGGCCTTGCTGGACATTCAGCACTGAGGGAGTGATGGTGGCCACAGGCTGGGCCCCCTCTGCAGCTGCAGAAAGAGACATGCCAGTCAAAGACAACTCTAAAAACCTCCCAGATGTAACGTGGAGAAGTAAAGTGTGATAATGTGCACTGGTCTATTGGTGTGGCGGTGAAGCAGAATATGCAACCTGGAGTGTACAACCACTGCAGCATTACATTATTTTATCATAAGCTGTAGGAATGCTTTTGATTTTAAAGAGCCGATCAGAGATCAGAGGGAAAGAGCGATGGCCTCTGCCTGTGCCCCCACCCCTGCACTTGGCAGACCAGATCCTCAGTGCAGACGAAACAGATGAGATGTGGCAGGCGGTCCTTGGCATGGCCTCTGGGCATGTTGCTGTCTGCGCCAGCTTGGCTAGCTGCTAGACTTCGTATTCAATCCCATATGATCCCAGGACGGCGGAGCAAATGAAAGGCCTCTTTGAGTACAGAGGGAGGACTATGAAGCTATCTAAGTAGGCTGGGACTGTAGCCTGGGCTGAGCATTGACTCTCTGACCCTTATGACACCAACACTCCAGGGAGGAGAGAGGACAGATGGTCCTCTGTGGGACAGATGACAGACATAACATCACATTCAGTGAATGCTTAAGTAACATCTAAGAATTATTTCGTTTTTTTACAACACCTGTCATGTGTTGCTAAGGTAAATGGTACTGTCAGTGCAATGGGATATAAAAGTATAAGAAAAAACAAACAGTATTTCTCTCTTCATTAGTGGACTTTATCCTTCACTGTACTTAAACAGAGGTTATTGAAACTTAATTTGTGCTGCTGCTGCTGAAAGCATAGAAAATTGTACAAATTGTACTAAAACAAAACTAAAACATCTGTCTGTGGTCTATACTGAACATGTTCAGAAGGAATAATGTCTGCCACATTCGCAGTTTAGCATGTTAGCATGTAAACATTAATTCTGATGTAATTCCTTTGGAGCCTTTGGACAGATTCAGATCTTGACCTAATAATGAGGCTATGTGACAAGTGAATGGATTTATAAACTAACTGCAATTTATTCTTAAGGTCACGTGCAGGACTGCAAGAAATTCCATTGCAGTCCACCCAACAGCTGTTGGAAAAAGCCAAGTTTTTTCACGTGGGACAAAATCAGTGTAGGGCTTGATTAACCAACCATCAAACTTCACATCCGCACAACTAGAATGTGGGAGTACGGTGTCTGTCCAGAGACGGCATCACTCTTAGTCTGGATAAAACACAAATCATACTTTTGTAGAATGTATTTCCACTGATCTCCAGTACAGGTGTCTCTAAATGTGGACAAATTAAAGTAAAACTAGCTACATGACTAGGTGCCACTTGAGATACTTAACAGGTTTATGCATTTAGAAGTATCAATTCTTTGCAATATGGTTTGACTTGTCGATTAAAACACACTTCCATCTGCGTGCTGCTCGACACAGACGGAGATGTGCACACCAGTCTGCTACGCATCAACTGTAAATGACATGAATGAGGTAGTGATGGGATGTATTAAGCACAGTATGATGTTTGAAGCCCAGATGACAGCTATTACCAAGTACAGCATGTTTCCTGGAAAGATGGAGGAAAGTGCAGATGGAAAGAAGAGGAAGTGATCTCCCGTCTCTGAATGTGGAGATTCTGTCATTCAAATGATGCAAGAACGCATCTAACTCTAGATAATGTAACAGCTTGTGTGACGAAAAAAAATAATTGCTTAAAGGAACATTTTCTGCAATGTCCCACAATAAGCTGTCTTGAGTGAATAGTGCTCAGCTATAATAACAGGTCTAGTGGAATAGGCTATGTATTTTTACAGTTAAGACTTTTAGTTGTTGTATAAGTGACTCTCTTATTGAAAAGTAGACTCGACATTCATGAGGAGCTGCCCTTAAGAATGAACATGCACTTTTTTTTCCAGCAGTGATGGACCCCAGTGAACCCCAAGAGTCATGAAGGAACCAGTAAGGCTCATATACAATCTTTAAGGACACAATAATCCACCTTAAGATCTAAATTCAAGACTGTTGTTTATGAATAGTATATCGCGTTTTTGTCTATAGTTTTAGAAGATGTTGCTCAGTCGATTGTACATGGGCGTTACCAGGCCAACTAGTGCATCCGTGCCGTGGAAGATGAGTGCATGCGAGAACAAGAGGCGGGTCCTTCCAGAGAGCCCGGCAGAGAGGAAACCATGCCCATGCGGACTTACGCTTTCTGTGTCCTTCAAACATTTCATAGGCTGTGTAAAACATCTGAGTCTGTGAGGCCTCTGGAGATGAGGGGAGGGAGGGAGGGAAGGAGATGAGGGGTGGAGGGGGACAGGTAAACTGACAGGTCAGTTCTCCAAGGTTAACAGCAGTCTACCTCCCCAGAGACACTTACAGCATATTCATCTCTGCCCTTGGACCTCTGTGGTTTTGCCCGGTCGATTCCAAAAAAATGATGCCACACACACACACGATGTAAACATGCAAAATAATCAAGAACTTGAATTCATCTGGCACCACCTTGACATCTCTTTCATTCCAGGTTGTGATTCTTTATTGTGCTCAAAGATTGGTCACTAATGGTGCCACTGAACTCATAGTTCCACGCATTCAGATTTCAATACTCACCTGGCAGATACGTAGTGACAATATTAGGTACACAGTATTATTTTATGCCAGTGTAACACTTTGCACAAACTCAGCATAAAACATGTGTAGCAGACCAAAAAACTAAATAAAAAGCTTTGAATCCAAAATCGAGATGCATTAATTCAAAGACCAACACAAGGAGTGATGAGGATATATGCAGGGGAGCCACACATGAGACATGCATGTTAGTAGCAGTAAGCAGTTTTAAACATTGAGGCAGTGACACATTAAGATCATTTCATCTGTTAAAAAGTCGACATACAGCTTGTGGTTATTCCTGAACGGATCCCTTCATGTGTGCTAAATGAGGCCCGTCCATGAATTAACAAATCATTTTGGTCTATTGTCATTATTTTAATCAATTTTCTCTTTTTCACAAAATATCTTTTCACAGTTGAGATAAATACATTACAACTTGACGTATACATTAGATCAGTTAGGTGTAAAAAAAAAAAAGAATATGTGTAAAATCTTTACAGAAGCACCTTTGTATATATATTTAAAATTATATAACCCTTGAATCAGTAAGAATAAACAAAAAAAAATGCAGTCATGACAAATATAAAACCAAAATGCGTTCAGTTCAGTAGGATATTTTCAGAAATATGTAAAAAGAAAAACGGATTCTTATAAAAACACTAGCCTAAATGTAAACACACCAAGGTTATTGCATTCGGCCAATTCCTTGTGGTTATTATTATTATTTTTTAGCCACAAACAAAAGAAATTCTGACTTTTCTTATATATCTGATTTCATGGTAACATATTTCAGTCAGATTAAAAAAAAATGTGCCAACAACATCGAGAGTGTAAATAAAAAAACAAAACATAATGTACAAATGTAAATGATTTTTGACAAAATTAGGATTAAAAATACTTTTTTTTCTTTTTTTCTTTTTTTTTAGGTTTCAAGTCAGACCTGAAATATTTTACCAAATAAATTTGACATGTAACAATACAAACAGGGTCGACGTTTACCGTCACTAAAGGAACGACGGATTGATATTACAGCAGTGTTGTAGCATGATAAGAGAGCGATTAGTCATGAGTTTAACCACCTTCACAACAAATAGCACCGTTTTGTTCATCGACATTCAACAACAGGATGAGGAAATGAATACAGCTGGCAGTAGTTTTGGGAAAGGAATACTCTAATACAAACGGAATACAAACAAAACGCGTGGTGGGGCGTCTTCTTCCTTTCCCTTGTTTATTGTAGATGCACTGAGGTCCTCTTTGAACGATGCTTGGTCACTAAGCACACATCGTGGCATCTCCATTCCCCCTTACCATTTTACACTACAGCTCAGGCAGGGAAAATCCCAGGAGCCCAAACGTTAAAGCCACAAACCAGAATCCAGCACCCTTCTAGCGAAACGTTCGGCAACACCACTGAGAAGATCTATCAGCGATCGAGAAGCAACCAAACCACCACCGATTAATTTAACCCATGTGAAAAAAAATAATCTGCAGTAGCTTCAGTAGAGTGTTGGCAGAAAGCTTTACTCACAAATTACAGATCTAACAGAAGGCTGATTTGGAATTAGAGTACCCATTAGTTAAATCCTACCTCCTAACGCTCTGCATTTGTAACAAAACCCACAAGCTGTATTTCTTCATATAAAGCTCAGAAAACTCCACTTATTAGACATACAAGACAGTACGTTAAAAAGGCAGCGAGACAAGCTTGATTGGCAGTACGATAACAAGACATGGTGTATATAAAGTATCTAGGCGTACAGGGCGAAAGCATTGGGAGTTAGAACTGCAAGCTTTTTATGCTGTTAAGCCAGAGCTGAGTTTACACACCACACAATGAGAAATGCAGTAAAACAGAGAAGCATGCACCATTCCAAGCTGTAGAGGGAGGGGGGAGTTTAAGGTGACAAACTACAGGAGCCAGAGCTGGTGGGGTAGCAGGGGGTGATGGGTGACGGGTAATGGAACGCTGTGCCAAGGATCACGAACCTGGCACGTAGAGGATGGCAGTACCCTCATCCATGGCAAACATGTTGGAACCCGTGCAAATGTAGACGCCTGCGTCCTCGGGTTGGACGTTCTGAATTGTCAGGATGCCATTGAAGTCCATGGCCCGGTTGGGGAGTTTCCCGTTACCCCTCCGGGTCCACACCAGGGTATAGGCTGGTGACTGTGGAAGGGTGAGCGTATAAAAACAAATCAATAAAGGTGCAAAACCTGCATTACAGTGTTAGACATGTATTATAACACGGTAACTTTACTCTTGGTAAGTAGTTCATAGTCACTTAGCTTAGCATACAGATTATAATCATGGAGACATCTATTTTGTTACCTTGCTCTTTGCAGTGCAGATGAAGTTGACAGTAGAGCCGACCCTGACCGTTTGGGCTTTGGGTTCCTCGACTGTAACCTCAATGGGTCTGGATGACTCAGCTGGTGAAAAGCAGATACAGGTTGTTCAAAAATACAGACAAAATGTAAACTCCATTTAATCACTTATCAGCTGTGACAATATTTTCAAATTCCCCACAAAACCTAAAATAACCTTTGTACGATAACACATTTGATGCGTCCTACGTTATGACAGTTCTGCATTTCTTGTTCCAACACCTTCAGACCTCAACATAAGATAAGAATTCAGCTCGCCGCGGTCAACAAAAGTGAAGAATGTCATCTTATATAATCTGTGTTCGAGCAAACCCAGATGGAAACACCACTGGTATCTAATGGGCTTCCTTAGACATGAGAAAAAATCCTTTCTGCTGATATGACAGCGAATCTCATACACACCGGTGACGACAATTTCAGCTCGGCTCTTGTTGGTGCTGCGCTGGTCTTGGCAGGTACAAATGTAGATGCCGGCGTCACTCGGCTGGACGCTGGGGAAATACAGTTCTGCCCCTGCACACGGATGAGAAACAGGTCACGTATGCAATCGCCAGCACCAAACATTTTTTTATTCAGTCTAAGATTTTTTTTTATTTATTTCCTTGACTCTGAAAGATAGATTTTAAAAAATATAATTCAGTGACATCTGCTGGAAATGATCATATCATTCATCTCACAGTCGCGGGTGTGATGTGGTTGAACGGTGTGGCCTACCTTGTCTACGTCTATCAGCAGAACCGGAGATGGGTCGTCCATCCTCTCTGGACCAGTAGAAGTAGTGTGGAGGTGCTCCAGACACCTGGCAGCGCAGGGTGACGGAGCCACCCGGTGTCGCTTGGACCTTCTCTGGATAAACCTTCACCACCAGGGAGGCGGCAACTGCAAAATGTAGAGATCATAATAAATTCATCAGGAATTCACTCTCTATCATGTGCTACTGTTTATTGGCCATGTGCAAAAACTTAATGGAGTTTGTTAAACCAAGACTTTGTCAAGAGGTCTCTGCTATGCATGATTCTCAGTGCGTATGCCTGTAATAAGCTTGTCATTATTTTGCAGCGACCTGTGTGCTTGTGTTAAACTTTAAGCCACACTTATTTAGAAGGGTATTTAGGGTTAACATGAAACACGGGGGTGAAATCTTTGAAACATTTTCTTTTCTAACGTGAGCACTCTTCACACAGCCTACCGTCATTTGGACGACACTTCTGTCTCTCCTGTGGGTTGCCAACATATCCAGGAGCACAGCTGATGAGGGTAAATGCAGACACAGAGAAGGTTTAAGCACAGGTCCTTAAAATCATTAAATCGGTATGAGAAATTATTTCAGGTCATGGTTTTTAAGTGAAAAATGCAGTTTGTGCCATTAAGACAACAGGAGGGGTTTATCAAAAGAAACAGATTGAGATCATTTGAGTTACAGTCTGGACGCAGGTCTGGAGAAAAGAGTTGTTTTACCGTTCACAGTACTGGCCAGTGTAGCCAGGCTCACAGGCAGTACACTGGTAGCCTCCATTTTCAAGAGTCTCACAGGTAGGGGAGAAACTGTGAGTTACACACAAAGACAAGAAGCTGAAGTGTAATGCGATTTTCAGCAGCTCATATATTATCAACAGCTATCAACTGATTAACATATATATACATTGCTGTGAATGGACTAGAATCGTATTTTGAAGTCAATTTCTCATATTTAAAGGCACAACTATGACTAAAGCTAGGGTATGACACAGAAATCAAAGCGAGCCACGCGCAGGAACTGGAGTGGATTTGCAGCAGTATCAAATTCTCCTGTTTTACTGAACAGATTGCTTCACTACTGGCAATATACAATGACATTTTATTAGCACTGAACCAAAATCCTAATGTGTTTAAGCGAAATATGTGAGGACATAAAATAAAAACATTTCATCAGACAAACAGATTAATGTCTGCCATTAGCTGGCAGAAAACAGGTTAATGAATCTCCAGAACGCTAACTCTTCTTCTGTAAACAACTGCTGGACAAAGAGTTGTCCTGAGCTATAAAAGGAGGTGGAATATGAGATCTTTGAATCCGTGCCAGCACTTACTGGTTGTCTGGGTCAGTGTGAGGGCAGGCGCATGGCTGACAGTCCTCTGGAGTGCCAACGAAGGCATGGCCAAAGAATCCAGGGGCGCACTGGTCACAGCGCTCACCCTGTGTGTTATGCAGGCAGCTCTGAGAGAAGAAGACACATGTCTTGTTAAAACAGTGGTCCTTCTTATCAAAAAGAGCGCAAATACTCATGCAGAGTTTCGTACCGTGCAGATGCCAGTCTCAGGATGGCAGGAGTCAGAGTGACCGTTGCATTCACAGAGCTCACAGTGACCCAGATATAAACCTCCCCCAGTACGAGTATATCCAAATGCACAGTCCTGAAATTACATTAAGTGGTTTGATACAATTATCCTGTGTTGCTTCCAGCCAGGATCAATAACTGCAACACTGAGAGAAATTGACAACGAATGATGACCTGGCAGGAGAGTCCCTGGTATCCCGGCGGGCAGCGGCACTGCTCAACCTCGAGGGCCTGCGCCAAGCCGCTGTAGTTGGGCACGGCGATTTCCATGCTGATGTCAGAGATGCTGGAGGAGCGCATCTCAGTGGAGTAGGACGCCCGAATCAGAATGTCATCAAGATCAGCCAGAACCATCATTAGGTGCTCTCGGGTGGCTGGCATGTCATCAGGCCGGCGCCAGTTTTCCTGTGGGGGGAAGAAACAGCTTTAGCTAATGCCACTATAGCCACTATTTTCAGGAAAAGCATCTCTTTGCTTGTCCTGCATCACAAACGTAAGAAAAGGCTTAGTCTGAATGTTCTGCTATGAACCACTCACCTCTCTGAAGACGATCTCAAACTGTTTAGTCTCTCTGCTGCCCTGCTGTCTCCTCTGCCAAGGCTGACGGGTTACCAAGGTGATGTCATTGCCCTACGAGAACAACATCAGCAGGTGAATAAGTGCGTCAAATGAACGTAACCACGGTAGAAAATCAGAGCGGGGGCATACTCACAATAATCTGGACATCAGCATCCTCCAGTTGTGTTCCTCTTGGACCAGCCACGTAGGAAATGGTGTATTTTAGTTTACCTCCGTAAGAGCCCACCTACAGCAAAGATTTAACAGTGCAATTGTATGATGAAATAAAAACCATGGAATCTATCAATTATCCAAGAAGCTTTTTCTAATATTTAACAGTTACTAAAGCAATAAGGATGCTGTGACACGACTACGACAAGGAGCTGTTTACAATGTCTTCACCATAGAAAACGAAACAGATGTGTCTCTTACTCCAACTACACATAAACTCTTTAATGACTGGCCTTGTATTTGAAACCTTTCATGAACTACATTTCTAATTAGACAGACAAAAAAGTAGAAAGAGATATTTGTAGTCCATATTTCAAGGCCCCACACTTGGAGGGAGGTTTGAGACAATGTTAAGTCCATGGGATGTGTGGGGAGGTGAGGGACTGGACAGTGGGGAGTTTAGGGCAAGTGGAAAGGCTGGAGGGATGACCAGGGGTTACGTTGTGACACCACCCACAATTACCTTATCCCCTGTGAACTGCCCTGGGAGCTGCCAGTAGAGCAGATCATCCTGTTGCAAGCTGAAACCCTTGTAGACGAGAGCGTACTGAGAGGCAAAAGGAGGAAGGAGAGGGATAAGAGAATACGACACAGACAGAGAGAGAGAAGCAGCGAGGCCACATCATAAGCAGGCAGACAGGCAGAACACAAGCAGGCAAGGATGGCGAAGAGTAAGAATGATGAATGAGACGCTCGGAACTAATGTTTGACATGTAGTTAAACTCGTTAAAGTACACGTTGTCGCGTAAGGGTGCTATTAAAGACTCCTTTCTTGTGCTACCATTAGATTAGAGCAGCACAACAGCAAAGATGTGTCTTGTCTGACAACTAAAACAGCAACTTCTATTGTCAATAATGTGAAAATGACAGCTTAAGACGTGCCTCAGTTAGAGGCGGTTTCAAACCAGTCAACAGCATAATGACAGGTCATTGTAAAACCAATGTGGAGTTACAGAGCACGCTGTGACAGCAATGAGTGGGGGGGCTATTTGCTTAACAATTGAAAATACCACGCAGTAGATTATTGGACTCATGTTACCCATTCCTTACAAGTCTAAGTGTACTTTGTATTACTTTAGTTGAATATACCGGTATTGTAACAATTTGCCAAACCAAATATTAACAAAATGAAAAAAAATGGCTGTTAATTAACTCTAAGCTTTAGTATCAAAGTCACTCAGTCATGCCGCGGTCTACCTTGCTGCTGCCCCCAGAAGCACCAGCACCGTTGCTCACTGTGTTCTTGCTCTGTTGATCCGCAGCAGAACAAGGAGTCACCAGTATGACCAGGGGGAAAAAAAAGACTAATACGTAACACCTCTCGCAATCTCTGACAGAGAGAGAGAGAGAGTACCTGCAGACGAGGAGCATGGCCAGGGGAGTAGTGTTGGGGCCGGGTTGGTCTAACTGAAGACGAGATATCAGATGAAGGAGAAGGGGGGCTCAGGTGACGCAAAGCCCAGCGAGAGGAAGAGGAGGAAGAGGAGGAAGCTGGGACTCGAGAAGAAGAAGAAGATGAAGAAGAAGAAGAGGAAGAAGAAGAAGAAGAAAAGGAAGAGGACTTGGAGGAGGGAAAGAATGGAGGGGAACCAGCTCGTCCATTGGAGAAATTAGAGAAGAGTGCCCAGACCTCATCATCCAGCTGTCTGACATTGCCCTGGGGAAGCGGAAAGCAGGGTACCGGAGATACAGAGGACACGTAACCATGGGAACAGTCCTTTAACCATAGACCAGTGCTCCACTCTACGACAGTGAACATGCTTTTTCTTATGAGTCAGTGATGCTTGGAGATGCGGACCAATCAAGGTTATTCTCTAACACCAAATTACACAGGCACTCAGAGAACAATTGTTCTCACCAACAAAACGCATAATAACTTCTGGCACTTCAAACATTTTCAGATAGACACATGCAAATTTGCATGCAGACATATCTACGGAGCCCGAGAGGGCTCAACGCACTGCAGCTGAAGAAAAAGCAAGCTTAATTTGCACGTGTTTTCTTAAGCTGCAGTGTGCTGAGTTCTCTCAGCAACCGTACATATCCAACAGTAAGCTCCTGCCCCGGCGGCACTCACTTAAACTGAAGTGATTCTTCATGCTGTTACATCTATGAACTGCGGGAATTTTACTTCCATAGATGGCCACAAATGTTCATTGCGTTAGCATACAATGACAAAAATACTGTGCATGAGTTATTCTAGTTAGTTCTATGAGTGTTATCTTTACTACAGTGATCTATAGTGCAGGTCATACCAGGTACCTGTCTAGCTCTTTTGGATCTGTGGGAGTCTTTATGTTCAGAGGCCATTAGGTTCCAAATGGAAGCATCCTTCCTTAGCTGCTCCTCTGGCAAGTATGAGTCACTCTATTGATGTGGATAAAGCAAGCTCTTTGATCAATGTCCTTATCACTGAGCTGATGGTATTTGTAAGTGTTATGGCAGAGTTATCTGAGCAAAGTTAAACTTATGAAGCTCTTTAATGGACCATTAAAGATCAATCCATTTACATGACTCGTGTGATGTCAAGCTCAAAGAAATATGCACAGCGATGTAAGAGGTCAGATCTGAGAGATACTCAGTGCTCAACTTCAGCTGCAAACTGCACACACAACCATAAAAAATCCCATGCTTCTAATAACTAATTCAGTAATGAAATGCTTCCAGCAACTGAACACAATGCACATCCATAATATATGGACATGCCATTTGAGCAGGTACTTGAAAACATGCCAGACAACACTGTACTTCAAACAAACCAGACTGAGTCACAACACGACAACCGCTGACTGGCATCACTATACCTGCTCTGCTCTTTTCATACGAGCAAAGAAAGGACCTTTCTATAAAGAGCCGAGGTAGGGACAAAAACAAAAAAAATGGAGGGCTACATTATGGGACTGAACACCGAGACCATCAGAAATACATCTAGAAATTATTTTACCCTAGAAACAGGAAACACATTTAAAAAAGAAACCAGAGTTGAAATGAAGCAAAGAAGTTGAAAAGAGAACTGAAAGAACAATTTATGCAAGTTTTCGTGAGAAGAGGGACTTGCAGTGAAACAAGGTAAGCAGCAGCATGGCAACAGCAATGGAATAAGAGCGGTCTACAAGTTCTGACTGTTTTGCTTGCACGCAGCACCGAAGGGTTCCCTGTTGTCGCTTTGGCTGTTTCCACAGATCTAGCAGCCTTTTGATACTGACCTTGTCTCCCTGGTAAACACCAGGAAGCTGCCAGTAGTGAGGTTCCTGTCCCAGGTAGTCAAAGTTGCTGTAAGAGAGCTGCGTGCCTTCGGTGGAAATTTCCACGGAGAAACCAGTGGAAATGCGACTGGTGCGCTGGCGGTTCACCAGAGCGAATCCCTGGAAGTTCCCTGGAGAAAAGACTGAGGACACCTGCGGACCGTACAATCAAGTAAATAATGCTGTAAGTCATAAAAACTCAAACAATGAGTGATGAATGAAAAGGGTACTTAAAGAAAGAACTATAGACTATAGAAGACAGGGGTAGGATGCTAGTGCCGTCAATAATTCAATAAGCAACTACTCATGAGAGTGAAGAGTGACATAAGGATAAATATTTCTTGAAACTCTACCAAATTACCTATACTGTATCAAAGGTACAGAGGACCACAGCCCCTGTATCATCATGCAATTTGTTCAAATCATTTTTCTTCTTAAACTGATCTAGACGTAATCTTCATAAGTCTATACAGATTTCCCATTTCCCATGTGTTTACCCTGGGGAAGTTCTTAGAAACAAGAATTCAGATGTTACTCTTGCTGCAAGTTACTGCTTACATGTGGAGATATCATCCAATCTCTGTTCGACAACAACTGTCAGATCTCGCTGGCTCAGATCCGCTTAAACTGGTGTGATGTAGGTAAGTTTCTCGAGAGCACGCATATTTTCTCCCAGAAATATGCAACTCACTTGCTGATATTATCATAGCTTCTACACTGCTGCTTTATCCAGTTCAAGCACAGATGTGGCTTGTTTAGCAATTTAAATGAGACATTTTTATAGTACGAAACGTTGTGCTGCTGTATCATTCCATCATGTACCATTTAAAGCCCTTACCAGGTCTCTATAGTAAGTAGAGCTGGAGCACTGCTGAGTGACGCCCATGCAGAAACAGGACAAGCAACCATCCTTGTTGGCCTGGCTGAGATAGAAGGTTCCAGGCTTACAGCTGGAGCAAGATGGGCCTTGAACGTTCATCTGTAAAATGAAAATCAGCAGGGTGAGACGCAAGAAATCTGTCTATGGTTTGCTATCGAAAAGGTGAAAACAACTGGGGAGTTAAACCAAGTCTTAGTTCTTTCACCTTGCACTGGCACACGCCACTGTTGCAACTTTCATGTCCACTGGGGTCACAATTATTGCAGTTCCCTGTAACAAGGCAGCAGAGCGAAATGTCACAAAATGTGCTGCCTCCATTTGGATGGAGGATAAGCCAGAAGATGGAACAGTTTCAGTTGTTTTTCTGTGTCAAAAAGAAGAATTTACCATTGACTTCATTGCCAAGAATGCATCCCTGTCCGGACAATGGGTTGCCAGTGTATCCTGCGGCACATCTGAAATGAAAACAGACAGTGTGTTAAGTTTTAAGGAAATAAATCCAGTCAAGCAGGATACCAGATTTATCCCAAAGAACAATGAGGTAGGAAGTTGGAAAGTCTGCAAAAAATGATACATTTGATGAATCATGACCTTTATGGACTCATCTCGACCCAAAGCAGAACTTCAAACAAAGGACTGAGCGATTCAGACTACGAACATCCCGTAAGTATAACGTCTACACTGAGCACTAGTCTTCTTTCTGTATGAACTATTACAGACAATACAATAATAATAATAATACAATATTTCCAGGAGGAGAAAATCAAAAAAGGAAACAATGCTTGCACTGGAGATGGATAAAGCATAGCAGATGAAAAAAACATTCAACATCACTCACATGTTGATTCCATCCGGCAAAACTGAGAAAACTCACAGAAACACGCAAATTTACAAAATATATGAAATAATATCACCGTAACCAAAAAAATAACCTACAAATCTTTATGAATACAGAAATGATATAAAGCAGGTGTACAATAGGGACGGCAGTTAGGAGGAGCCACAAAAGAAGATGCTAAGGAGGAAAAAAAAAACATAGTCCTGAAACATAGCAAAGCCATGCAACCCACTAAAACAACACTACTGCCACCAGATGAAAAAGCTAATCCAACCACAGTTCCGTGCAGGTTTCCCTGAGAACAGCTGCTGTTAGTCTTACCTTACCTGTCCTCTGGCAGGTCCACAGGTCCAACATAGAGGACTTCCTTGTACTGAACTTGCTTTGGGAAACACTATTCAAACTATCTCCTGAGATGTACAACAGTTTCTAATGCGTGGTTTTATAGATGTAACAATAAAGAGCAAAATAACAAACGCAGTAAATCAAAAATTAAAATAATAAAAATATCATAACAAAGTATAGAAAAAGCTCATAATTAGTATAAATGACAAAGAGTGTAATACTACATAACATGAAAAATGCAAAAGCAAATTACTAACAATTTAAACTCATATTTCTTCTTAAACTGATCTAGATGTAATCTTACAAAGAAGGGCCTGTCCATTCCAAACTTTTCTGCTGATGATGCCGAACCACACTAGTGGAAATATTGTGTAGTCGGTCTGTTGATGTGCCCAAGGCAACAACTTCTTGCCGTTCATCTTTTATGTCCTTCCTTCTAATGACAGGCCAAGATTTGAATAGCTACACGAGCAATATCCACATTTATGGTACCACTACTGGTAAAAAATTCCATGCTGCTTAGAGGGTGATCCCATTATACTGTGCCAACTCCATGAGGTTTCTAATAGAAAAAATCTTTTCATGAATGTTTAACTTAATACTTAATTAATGTGAAGACTTAAGTTCCCAAAGGTTTTAAAATGTACATTTTATGATAAACCCCTGACTTTTCTCTCAGTGATCTTTAGCCAGTGTCAGGACAATGTAAACCATTCGCTAATATACCTGACACAACACAATTTCCTTAGCTCACACATGCTTCCAAGAGGATTTTTCCATGAAAGACAAGGGCAAGAACCAACAGAATGCTAGGACCTTTGAAGCTGTTTTGTGTCAGCACCGGTTTCAACTAAATGCCAACGCACTCACAATGATTATTCCCCAGCGGGGTAATATTTAACATCTTAGTTTTAGCAGCCTTTAACAATCACAATTCAGTTCCCTGTGATTACAAACTAAAGCATTAGACAAAAATTGAGATTTAATAATGGTGTTATGTGAAAAGTCAGGTTATCTGAGGGTAACTTAAGTGTTTCTACCAAATGTCATGACAGTCTAGTGCTGGAGAAAAGGTCAGGGTGGGGTACCACTAATGTCAATAGGCTTCATCCTCCAGGCACCATGAACGTTTACACATAATTTTGCAATGGTACATCCAGTATTATTTCAGTCTGGATCAAAGCAATGGATATCGCTATATGTGGAGCCTTGCAAAACAGTGGTTTAAAAAAAAATATATTAAAATGACATGCATAACAAACATTGCAGCATACTGGATATATTGTTATTCTTGTCTGTATTGGTTATTTATCAATTTCTTTGTAAAACAATCCAGAATGCACTAAGTGAATATGAACACAAGTGTCCCAGAAAAACCTTGCATCTCCAGTTTGGACCTTTACAGTGAAAGTTGAAATCACCACTAGCATGTGAAACCACCAAACAAATCATTCGGTACAAACCATTTGTTCATTGGAACTTTAAAGTGATTTTGTCCTGAGATCACAAAGTGACGTGGAGGTGTAAGGTTTTACCAGGACACAACCATGCACGGTCTCATTTTAACCACAAACTGAAGACATACCCATGTGAACACAAAAAACAGGCATGATTGAGCTAGCATTTGGGGTTACATTTGAGGTAGTCTTGCAACAACATGGAAAAATGTATACATATGAAAAGTTGTAACGCGAATCTGTCTCTTCATTGCAAAATTTGTGCAATAGTTGTAACAATATTCCTGTCAGATAATACACCGAAAGCCATAGTATCAATACAATACACTTCAGCATGATCTTAATGATATTAATCATCTAGAAATTTCCTCTGAACATACACAGTAAAATCAATCCCTTCATTAAGTTCCACAGGTGTGGTTGCAGTAACAGTCATTAATACTATAAGAGAACTTGTATTGGAGACTAAAATCTTTACAATAGTGGAATAGAATAGTAAAATATACAATTCCTTAGTCATCAGGGATTATTTTGATGGGAATTGCCAGCCTTCCCAAGACAACATGAAGAGAACCGTCCTGATTATTCTTCTGTCTTGCAGATGTATAATCTCCTTTTAAGAGCCTCAGCAGGTCCAAAGCCCTAGAGTTAGAGTCAGTTTTCTTTTTATGATGTTTTTTCTTTGTTGTTTTCTTCACAGTAGTCACCTTGGTTTTTGATGTCCTTTTCACTGTTGTGGTAGACCTCTTCTTTGAAGTAGCAGCCTTGATTTTAGCGGGAGTTGTCCTTTTCACTGTTGTTTTAGGCCTCTTGGTGGTACTAGTCTTAGTGGGCTTTGTGGTTGTGACTGTGTCTTTTGCAGATTTTTTTTTATTGTGAGAGTTATGTTCAGTTTTTTCCTCTTTTCGGCCAGAGTTACCCTTGGGTGTTTTTGACAGCTTCTTTGATTTGCCTTCTGAGGACCTCACACCCTCCTGAACCTTCTTGGGGACAGGTGCATCTGACCTAACTTGTGACTTGTTGCGTCCTCTACGCGATGCAGGCTTCTTTTTATTGGCCTGGTTGGGTTGTTTATGCAGCTGAGAGGTCCTAGAAGGCTTTGAATTGTGAGATGGTGGCTCCAGTTGAAACTTAGTGATTGTTGTCTCTTCTTTGACTTTCTTTGGTTTTGTTTGCTTTGGCTGTGGAACGTGTTTAGCTTTCGCAGCAGACCGCCTTCCTTCTGGCCTTTTTGTTTGAGCCTTCACTGCAGCTTGAGATGTAGACTTTGAAATAGTCCTGGGTTTACTCAAGGTGGTCTTCAACTTAATCGCTGATCTTGTAGAGACTTGACTTCTGGATGGCCTAGTGACTGATTTGAGCTTTGTAGTGTTTTTCACCACTGGCTTAGTGGTAGCTGCTGATTTGAACTTTGTAGTTCTCTGAGGAGCAGAGGTGAGTTTGTTCACGGGTAGACTTGGGGTAGGTATGCTTTTGGGCACCGTGGCTCTACTGGTGAGTGGTGCGTCAGTAGGTATAATTCTGAGCACAGACGGAGGTGTTGAGTACATAGGCACTGCGAGGACTGTGGCGAGTGATGGCCCAACCCTCTTTTCTTCGGGTGAACGGGAGACATGTCTTACACGTTTCATCTTGTTCATCTCCTGAGCCAAGGCCGTGAAGCCATCAATTAGGATCTCCAGTCGTCCTTCCAGTCTGCTCAGGCGGGCCTCCATGTCTGTGTAGCTCTTCTCCAGGTCACTAACCTTGCTCTTCTCTCCAGTCGACTGAGTAGTGATGAGCTCCTTCAGCCGGGAGCTAAGAATACTCTGCTGGTTCTCCATAGTACGAAGACTCTCCTTCATATCAAGTGTGTTTCCTTCTAGCATGCTCAAACGCTGATTAAAGGTGTTCAGGTGAATCCGGAGCAGGTGTTGGAAGCTGGAGTGTCTGTTTTCTAGACTGGGTGTGAAGCGTGGTGGGAGTCTGGACACTGATCTGTTGGGTGTGACGGCAACAGTATCTTCCTCAACTGCTTTAGGGGGCTGGGTAGTGTGATCACGAGAAGCAGTAGACAGTAAGGCCCTGGTAGGGATCAAAGTTACTCCAACTGTTGTAATAGGCCATGTGTAATCAGTGTCATCATCATCATCGTCATCTCCACTGCCGAAAGGTAGAATCTGTTTCTCCCAGCTGAAATTGAACACTGCTTCAGCTCCACATCTTACAGGGAGGAAGCCCTCAGTGTGCTTCTCCGGGAAAAGGTCCCCACAACTGTCAGCAGACGGCTTCTCTTCTCTTAATATCAAAACAGTAAAATCAGGTTTGTTGCAGGCACAGACGTCAATCATATTAAAGGACTTACAACTTGCGGCTCATACCCAAATCACCTAGTCATCTTTGCCGTCAGAGTGGCAAAGATTCATCAGCCAGACAGGAGTCTTCATAAATGCCTCATCTACATTTATGACCCAGAAAAAATTGGTCTGTGCACAGACAGAAATTACACAAGCCAACACCTCAAAATTTCACTACCAGCAAAGCATAAAGCTGAAGCAGAGAGCAACTTTTAAAAGGGGTTTTGGGGATAAAGCGAGGGACAGATGAAAGCAAAAGTAACACATGAAGCCAAACTAAAGGTTTCCTCAAAACATACAGTTACTTCTCCCTTGGCAAATTTTTTTTCCACAAACAATGACATCTGAGCAATGGCATTCTCAATACCACCAACCGCCCCTAATCCAAAAACAAAGACACATTATTCTGCCACTGCAGAAATAACATTTCACCGTGCTAATCAATAAATACACAAGGACAATACTATCCACCAACAGATAACGAGAAAAAAAATGTAAAACTAAATAATCACAGGTACAATAGAGATTGGGTTGCATTGTTTTGCATCTCCCATCCCACCTCTGATACCACTCAGTCACAACTGCTGTGAAAACCAAGAGAAATGCGAACCACAGACATGCTTATATCCCATTCCTGTGAATGAAACCATAGGGTACTACTGCCAGCCCCTGCTAACCTTGCTGCCGGCCAGCCAGGTAACCCGAAAAAACTGAGCAGTGTCCAGATGACCCTGAGAAGACGACAGAGAGGGAAAAGAAAGGCAAAAAGAGAAGGAAAGCGGAGTACCTTTCACAGCGTCTGCCAGTGAATCCAGGGGGACAATTGTTACAGGTTGGCTGGCCATCAGAACCCAGCTGACATGTCGAGGAGAATCTGCGCAAAAAAACCCCAACACATTACTTTCTGAATGTAGTATTCAACTGATCTATTTAACAGTGATCAAATGAAAATCTAATTAAAAACTATATATATATATTTGTACTTACTGGTTGCTGGAAGTAGTTCCAGGGCAGGGGCAGGGCTGACAGGCCTGAGCACCACCAGTCAAAGGATTTCCATAGTAACCAGCCTGACAGCGCTCACATCTTGGCCCAGCAGTGTTATGAAGACATTGCTTCAGGTCAGGAAACAAACACAGAAAAGAGGAGGTGAGATCTATGGAACCGTAGCAGCTACATTACAGTACTCGTGTTTCCACATGTTGGGACTGCACAAGAAAACACCGGCTCGTTCCACTGCAGAGATCAAAGCATTTCCGACATATATGTGAGCGAGTGAGAGGAATAGAACCTACCAGACATCTGCCTGTCTCTGGGTCACAGCTGCTGGCATGGCCATTACAGTCACACCTTTCACAAGTGCCCAGGTAAAGGCCTGAGCTGGTCCGCGTGTAACCTTCATCACATTCCTGTAACGGCATGCAAAAACACCTCAGGTGAGAGGCAAGTGATGACAAAGAGGAATATGTCTTTGTTCCACTGCAGCAGGGAGACAGACAGCAATTACCAGAGAGTCTAATGGAAAAAAGTTAGAGACCATTCTTAACAAGCTTAGGCACATCAGTGATTGGCTTTCTTCCTTTCTTTGTTAGTAGTAAAGTAGAAATTTAAGTTCTTTAATTAAACTGGAAAAAGCTTTTTCAACAGGATCTGAGTTACTGAGTTAGCTCAGTTGTCACGGAGATAGCATTCACTGTCAGCTAATGAAGACAGTGAGATGCATATTAAAGCTAAACATTGTAAGTGGGGTATTAAGTCTGGGAGTGCAGCTATTTTGAATGTTAAATCAAAAAAAGACATTCTCCAGCTCCAGCTCACCCAGTTTAACAACTTAGAGCTCCAATTCATGTCGCTGTAAATGATATCTCTTCATGGTTCGGATGGATAAGAACAAATATATAATCTGAAGAATGATTTACACTTCATCCATTCAGTGACTGACCCATTAAATGATGAATTAGTATAATGATGGAAAATGAATAGATTACTAGCACAACAGTTAGTTACAACTGTAAAGTTAATCTAAACTACTCCTCTGAAATCTGCATGTGTACCTGGCATGACGGCCCTCTGTATCCCTGTGGGCAGGCGCACTCCTCCACCTCCACAGCACGTTCATTACCAGTTGAGTGAGGAACCGCAACGTCCATTTTGATATCTGAGATACTATTTCACGCACACACAAAAAAAAGACACATCCGCTCATTGCCTCAGTTATTCTCTTGGTTTCATTTTGAGGTATTTCATTCAATGAGCTGCACACCATTCTCCCACCATACCTGGTCTCAGCCATGCTGTCTGCATATGAGGCCCTGATCATGAAGACAGTGACGTCAGCCAGGGCCATCAGCAGGTGTTCACGCGTAACCGGCTGCCTGTCAGCACGACGCCACGCGGACTACACGGCAGGAGGAAAGGGAAACGTAAGTTTCCGATCGTAGTCTGAGATTAGTTAATGGATGGTCCAAAGAAACAAACCTCTCTGAAGGTCACTGTCATAGTTTGTGGGACACGTGCAGAGGGCTTAGTCTGCGAGTGGTGTTCCAGGAAGATCCCATTGCCTTGGAGAACAACGTCCGGCTGACCGTCAATAACCAGTGAGCGCTGATATGGTTCAAAGCGCACCGTGTAGTGAAGCTCCCCGCCATATGCCGTCACCTGGTAGCAACATGGTGAAAAGCTTATCTCAACATAACTGGTTAGTGGAAAGGTATTTCACCCCTATGACAATGTGGGGGGAGTCACAAGATACCCATGTTGCGTTTGACTGTGAATTCAAGCAAACGGTTCAAAAGACGCTGACTGTGGATAAGTGCAGCCTTTTTTCTTGGCAACATGTAGAGGCATGACTACAGTAAGTGGGGCAGAAAGAAGGGTAGGGAAATGGAGCTCAACTAACAGCTGACTGTTTTCCCTCTTCCCCAACTTCAGCCTGATCATTGTTGATTTCCTCTCACCTTATCTCCTTTGAAGCTCTCAGGCAAGCTCCAGTAGAAGATGTCGTTGGTGGCACTTGTGAGGGGGCCGTAGAAAACTTCTGAGGCGCCCCTCTGGGAGATGCCTTCAGAGATAGTTTTAGAGTTGACGCTGTTGGTGAGGGAGAAGAGCTGCCCGTTGACTCCTCCTCGCACCTAAGAAACACAACCATTATATCTGACTGAGATGTGAAATGACGTTTACACGTGCCGTCACTTCTGCATACTGCACACGGTATCTCATCATCAGGCACCTGATACAGCTGCTGATACCGCGTTACAAAACAAACACTGAGTCAAACCTTGATACCAAAAAAATGGTCGCTCGTACTTTCAACAAACCGGCACCCCACCTGTTCTCTATTCCAAGTGGAACTGGCGCATTGTTTGGAGACGCCCATGCAGAAACACTGCAGACAGCCTTCAGGGTTGGTTTCTGATAGGTGGAAGAACCCAGGCTTGCATTCATTACACACAGCGCCTGCCACGTTGTTCTGCAACATACACATAGACATAACACATGCACATATGTAATCCATCTGCTTGTCAAGAGCACCATTCCGATATAAATGAGAACGACAGCAGAAAAACATGTCAGCCCATAAACCAAAATTGTGGACTGCAGATTTGTAGCAATCACTTCTATGGCACTTAATCACACTGTGTCCATACCTTGCAGCTGCATGGCCTGCTGGTGGAGCTGATAGTTCCTCTGCTATCACACTTGGAGGTTACTGCGGAAAGAGCAGTTGAAATAAGATGACATATGGGGTGGAAAGAGCACCTGGGAGGGTTTCAGCCACTCTGCATACCTGAGCCATGACCACATACTACACATACATGCTAAGCCACTAGGGGAAAACCTGATGGTAATGATTACACAAGGTTAAGACCTCCCCATGGTCATATCACTGGATGATATGAAGAAAGCAGGTAAAACAATCCTAGAGCAGCTTCTGTAGCTTTCATGCCTGTGACTGAGTATTTGGAAAATGCAAGAGCAACTGCTGAACATATACTCACGGTTCGGGATGCACTTTCCATTAGGCTGGAGGGGGTCACCCTGGTAACCAGGAGCACACCTGAAATCACACAGAAGACCAAAAATTATGATTAACCTATATACAAAAAGCAATGCAATGAATCTTCTTTTATCAAATGACAAGGTTTTTAAGTAATTAATGTCAAAGCAATCCCATAGAAAGACTAAATTTATTGCTACTAACTACCATTTTAGTACAGTCTTTGAACTACATACAGCTACAAGCTACAGTTAATTTTGACGGCTTCCTTACTTTTCACAACGTCTTCCTGTGTAGCCGATCTGGCAGGCATCACATGTTGGCTGCTGGTCAATGTTCAGGAAGCAGGTGTCGGAAAATCTACAAAAGGGTCATAAATAAAATACAGCAGCAGTGTGTTAATGACTAACATATTGAATGACTGGAGCAATACTAAAATATCTGAATGAGCTCAGCTTTTAGGGATAAAAACAAAACAAAAACTGAAGACGTTGTAGAATGTGAGTCTATGTGTCTATGTACTATGTTGCCCAGTTTGTACTGCAGATGTGTGTCTGTGTGGTCTGGTTGTGCTTGCCATCTTACCGACGTGAGGTCTCAGCGTACGGGCAGGGGCAGGGCTTGCAGTCATCGGGGCGACCTCGGCTCGGGTCACCAAAGTAGCCGGGGCGACACTTGTCACACTGAGGGCCCTCTGTGTTGTGCTGACAGCTCTGTGGTGGGGCGAAACACACTGGTCATTCTCTCACCTAAAAATTTCTCAAAATAGCTTACAATGAATAGCTGGACATTTTGGGCAAACAGTGAGCTCCGATATTTTAATGAGAAGAGTGTATTAGCTCAGCATAAATAATAGAATCAGTTTCGGCTTTAAAGAACGCATTAAAATCAAATTTGAACTTTAACTCTGCATTGTCTACTGTATGTGCTAGAACTTTTCCCAACAATTACAAAGAAAGCCGTTGAGAGTGTCCATTAGCCAAATAACAGCAGCATGTTTAACATAGCTTTAGCATGCTAATTTGGCCCCGTGGTTAGCGCCCCTCTCCACCATACAGTAATCACCACGTCAGCCCTGCCAGTGCCGTTTTATTCTGGCGTCAATTCAAGTGTTGATAATGTACGAATTCATACAACACACAAATAACATTAAGAAACCATATGGTGGACTGTTACTCTCACAGTATCTTGTGAAAAATCACGTTACCGCACACTGACTGTGAATTTTTGACTATCCAGTTTAGGTTTGCAGGTCACTGGTGGGCACATTTATGCGACATTTATTACATTTATTATTATTCTTCATAAGTAAATTCCCAATAAATTTTTCATTTTTACCAGACAGTGTCCATTGATCGGGTCGCAGGCAGTGGCATGTCCATTGCAGTTACAACCAGCACAGGTGCCAAGATAGGAGCCACCAGGAACACGCTCAAAGCCTGAGGAACACATCTCACAAGACAGGCCGGTATATCCAGGAGGACATCTGGGAATGATAAAAATGAGTATCATCAAGCAGGGTTTCATCCAGCTGTTTCAATAACAAGCAATGAGGAGACAAATTACAACATTCAAAAGGGCTGACTAAAGTACAGCCAAAGTGCATTTAAATAGGATGCAGTAGATTCCTGGCTAGAATCAAACCAGAGGCCTGGTCGCCAAAATTCTCAATTCATAACAATTTCAAAACCAGTAATTCATTTATCATGCATTGTTATGAAGCTCGCACTCAATGTGCACTCATGGGACGCATCCCAACGGACTGCTAGGATCATGGACCACTTATTTACAATTTGGAAGGAGATCCCAACTCCATCCCACAGTATTATGTGCTTTCTTACCTGCACTCCTCAACATCTTTCGCATGACCCCGAGTGCTGAACTCCACAGTGGTGGTATCCATGACAATGTCACTAAGCGCCACACTGACCATGTGGTTGTCGTAGATGGTGCGGATACTGATGCTGTCCAGGCTGGCTAGGGTCATCATCAACTCGTCTCGGGTCACTTGGCGGCCATTGGAGTGCTGCCAGTTGTCCTAACACAAAAATAAGCAGGTTTATTGATATGCTTTATGCACAAGTATTGAACTCAAGTTAATAGATGATTAACTTGAGTATTGAACTCAAGTTAATAGATGATGAATAGGTCTTGCCTTATAAGAATATTTTGGTCAAAAAAGATTTCTTTTTATATCATCAGAACCTGTATGCAGTTTATGTAAACTAGAGACTTACTTCTGTGAATTTGATCTCTTTCTGGTTGACCACACCGGCAGGAAGGCGGTTGCCCCTGCGGTACACAAGCCTGCGTCCATTTCCAACCAGGATCACATCTGGCTTGTCCAAAGGCTCAGAGAGACCACGGGCCAGTGTGTAACGCACCTTGAATTTCAGGGATCCTCCGTAGGAATCAATCTAAAAACGGATGAAGTGATTTTAACAGCTGTGACCATAATTTAATTAAAATAAAGCCTGTAAATGATTTTCTCTTTACTTTGTTGCCGAGGAATTGGCGAGGCAAAGTCCAGAAAGAGTCAAGGTTGAGGAAACGACGGGAAAGGTCCACCAGCTGGAACTCTTCCATCTCAGGGTTAACAAGAAGCTGTGTGGAGGAGAGAGGAGGAGTGCCTGGCCTGGAGGGGTAGGTGACATTTACTCCTGGAAGAGAGAATAATAGATGAACTAACCATTTCATCTGTAAATCTTAGCGCCAACAAAAACGTCAACAGGTTCTTCGGTTCATAACGCTACCTTAGCTGTCTATCTATTTCAGTACCTTTGAAGTCTTCTTCCTCGGTGAAACGCAGGCTGATCTGGTTGCGGTAGCGCCCAGTCCCCTTGCAGTTCTTGGTGATTCCAGCACAGAAGCAGGATACACAGCGGCCATTCACACTGAAGTGACCATCAGGACAGTTGCCTGCAGAGAACAAGAAAAGATGGGGGACATAATTTAGTTAACTAATTTAATACTGTGACAAGAATTCATAAATGGTTTGTTGTCAAGACTGTAGTCCTTCTGACTGTAGCCCCTGAGCTAAGTGTCAGTACCTGGGTTTGGATTGGATGCGAGAGTTAACACTCCATCTGGGATACCAAACACCAGGCCTTTAGCATTGATGGCTTCGCAGGTGTACGCTCCCTGATCCGCCTCCTTCACGTCACGGATGGTTAGGGTGCCACGGCCATTCTCGTTGGTCATGGTGATCCTGGGAACAAAGAAATAAGGTACTCATGACTGTCCTAACAATTACGAACACACACATATACTACAATAGCAAAGGCTTTCATTCTGATTCTCGCTGTAGAAAATAAAAATCGCTAAAATTCTGCTGAAACTGACAAACCACACACAAAGCAGGCTACGCCCCAAAAGAACATTCTCTAACCGCAACTTCTCGACCCAGAGCACATGCCAGATATCTCAGTAATTAACATCACAGGTTTAAATACACTGAGTCAGCAGCGTAATCCTGATCTGGGGAGGCTGTCTACAGTTATTTTGTGGTCTCCCGTGACGCTTAACATCATTTTCAAATCTTCACAGTCTGTTATGGTTTAGTTACGCAAAACTGTTTTTAAAACAGTTCAGCAACACAGTAATCAATGAAGTCAGTCCTATGGGTAATAAAAATCATTTGGGCCGTATTTTTTATGAACTGAGAATAATCTTATTACTAACATAGTTTAAGATGCATGATTAAAAATTAGAGGTGGAGTATTTCTCATTGAACCCACCTGTTGCTTGCTGGAATATGTCCCCAGTTGAGTCTCCAGGTGATGATGGGTGTTGGCACTCCTACAGCTTGGCAGGTGAACGTCACTGTGGCCCCACGTGCCGCCTCAATGGACTCCTCTGGTGGGCTTGTTACAGAAGGAGGGGCTGCAAAGTACCAAGGAGACAGTTTTTAAGCCCATAGAACGCAGAGGCTCAAAAAGGCTGGCATGTGACTGGAATTCCATGATCCAGTGAAGCTCATAAAGGCCTGAAAGTCAGAGGAAGCATAACTCTCCGCTATGGACGGACAATTTCCTTTCAAATGCCAGGAATGAACGTCTCACAAAAAGCCCTGTGTCTCAGCCGACACGTGTGAAATGAGCTTGGGAAAGAGCGCGTTAGTCGCAGTGTGCAAAGGAGGGAATCTAAAGAGGAGAGCAATGCCAAGCCAAGTGCAAAAAAATGAGAAAGAAAAAGAGTGAAATGTGTATGAGACAGAAAGGAAGGCTTATGAAGAGCAGGGAGCGGCAAACAGCTGTGCACGTGACACTTACTGCAGCCGTACTCGTCGGAGCGGTCAGGGCAATCTGGCTCTTCATCACACTGGTAACTGGCCGGGATGCAGGTGCGATCACTCAGGCATTCAAACTGCTCAGGAGCACACCTGTCACCAGGACCCTTGGTGGCTGTGGTGGCAACAAGATGGAGATTTATAGCGATCAAGTGTAAACAGAAACTTCAAATGTGGGTCAGAAAAGCTAAGGCTATAGCTAATAAATAAAGCTAAAATAAATCTTTCTTATTTGTTTTCTGTTTGCCAAGAAGAACATTTGTACATTTAATATGACAATGAAGACAGGAGCCAGTCAGTTTAACTCAGCATAAAGAATTAAAACTGGCAAACACACCAAGCATGGATCTGTCTGCCTCCTAACAACTCTAAATCTCACTAATTAACACGCTTGTCTGTTTAATCTACTCTTTATTGACTCCGAAAGGAAATGGAGACTTACGGCAGTCTGTTTCATCCGAGTTGTCCTCACAATCATTGTCCCCATCACAGCGCCACAGCTTGAGGGCACAGCGACCATTTTTACACTTGAACTCGTTGGGTTCACAGGGAGACGGAGTACCTGGAAAATCAATAAGAGCATGATTAGGGCGTACGTTTCTGTCAGACAGAATGCACGTGCACAACGGGCCGTATTACTCACCGCATCTGAACTCGTCGCTTCCGTCCGAGCAGTCCCTCTCTCCATCACAGACATAATCCCGAGGGATACACTCACCGCTCTGGCACGTGGCTTGGTCCGCTCTGCAAGGTCCAGGTGGGCCCGGTGGACGAAGGGGCTTCTTGGAGGTGATGGTTGTGGAGACAGTGGTTGTGGAGGCTGGGGTGATGGGAGCTTTTTTTTGTGCAAAACAAACCTTTGATCAAACTTAGCAAATGTACACTTTCATGCTAGCACCGTAAGAAAATCTGTCACGAAACAACCAGTCGGTATTCCAAGCTATAGCAGACCATGTTGCAATCTGTCAGCCGGTTAAACTGAAGCCACTCACCACAATTGAGCTCATCACTCATGTCTCTGCAGTCTGGTCGGTTGTCACACAGGTATTCCATCAGGATACATGTGCCGTCACCACACCTGTGCTCATCTGCCATGCAGGGTCTTATATTGGGGGAGACTATGAGAGATGCAAAGGGGGAGCAGGAGATGGGGATGAAGTTGAAGCGTCAAATACATGCAAGCCAAGGTTACAGTACAGCCAATACACTCTCCTAATGCCCTGTCGGAGCACAAGTAACACAGTCTGGCATTAAAAAAAACACCACATCCTGTCCCTGGCTACAGCAAAAACAGCTCAGATGTGTTGTAATAACTGCCATTGGTGGAGTGATTCGAGATACTTTTAAAAAATTAACTAAATAATAGTTTCTTTTTGCAAGTGCTTAATTTACAATAACCTGGCAAACAGACAAGACATGTAGACTGGACACAGCAGCTGAAAACACAGATTAGACCAGACAAACAGATGCGGACTAACTTAGACTAAGACAGAAGTGGACAAACTACACAAGTCCCACACAACTGTACACAATGGACAAACTTGGAAAGCTCACACTTGATACAACTAAGCAAGAGCGCACAGACACGCACACACTGTACATGGACAAACAGCAAGTCTACAGAGACAAGCTGATGGGAACACTTATCCCATGAGTAAACACACAATGGCACCACTACATTTTGCCAGTTGCCATGCCTGTGTAGAGAGGCAGAAATCAAAAGCTGGCTTACATCAAAGTGAACAGCTTCATTCCTGATCACACTCATGCCATGCAAAGGTCCTTTGTATTCACGGTGCACAGCTGAACTTCATGGGCCACGTTCAGCATTCTACTTTACACTGGTGTTTCCATGCAAAACATTCCTCAGACCAAATGACCATTGCTCGTCAAAGTAAAGGTCATCATAAACTTAAAAATCATAAAACAGCATAAAGAGGGAAATGCTTGGCTGTTCTCTCTAAACGGGCTACGATCATCCTGCGGTTTCTACAACGCAGTCGGCTAGGTCACCGTGCAGCAGGCATGGCACAGTACAAACCTGGCTCTGCTATAGGTTCCACTGGAGGCGGAAGTTGAACTAGAAACCAGAGGGAAATGTTAAGGAAACTGCCTACCACTCCGGTGGACCTTAGCTCGCTGTAAACATACAGCAAATGCTTGTGTAACTGAGCCGTCTCCAGCTCTCACCTTCTCCAAGCCGTCTGAACTGAAAGCCCTGGACTGACGTGACGTACGAAGCAATGGCTCCCTCCTTCACCACGCCGTACAGCACGCTGCGGATCTGTTCATCGTTGGTGTTGTCTTCAGATCCCACGTCCAACTCCACAAATACATCAACGCCGTCATCTCTTATCATTTTTCTGAAAAGAACAAGAAAGGCCTGGTGAGACTGCAAGCTGTGTGGTGTGTACAGACGCTTAAACAGGAAGGCTCTCTGGAGATAAGGCTTCTCTGTGGATGGCCCCAGGAATTGCTAACTGCTGATGTATTACTGACTCCAGGCTTAAACTGCTGGCCTTGTGTGGTTTGGAAAAGGGGAAAGAAATACCACCTGGCCAGAGTAAGAAATGCAGGAAGCGGCAGCACACATCGGCAGGGTATCTACTTTAGGCGTCACAAAGAATGATTTAAAGCATTTGTGTTCTTACTTAATGAGGACCACGCTGACTGTCTGGACACCTGGAATCTTGTAGTACTCTGACTCCAGCTAGGAGGGAAAGCAACATTCAGTTATGCTCAAATAAACAAGTCTGGGGCTTATTTTCAGACACAAGAGTCTCCTTATTTCAGCAAGGTCATAAATGACATGTCTGAACCATATAAGGCACTAACAGTCTTAGCATACTGTACATGACTTATGTTCAGTAGAGTTTGTAACCCAGGAGAACAGCACATACCGTGTCCACCACTGCTTCAGAAACCTCATTAAAGGCTTGAGAGAAGATGTCCTCGAGTTCGGGCACGTAGACCAGCGAGTTGGTGAAGTTGACGAGAGCCCTGTAGTAAACTGGAAACAGAGTGAGGGGAGGAGAATCTGTCAGCTAAACCACACCATAACAGACAACGACCACAGGCTCATCATTAATGTCCGGCTGTTGTCAGGTTTAGATATTATAAGCCGGATTCAACTGGCCAAACCCATTAAAGACGATGTGATATGGGATAATGTATGGGATGCATTTCCCTTAGGAAAGCTTTCGGTTAAATGTTTCAGAAAGTAAAAACTGGAAAGCATGACTGTGGCTGTAACGAGAACCACGTACAAATTATGGCGTCTATTTCCATATCTCAATTGTGGTCTGTGAAGCTCCGCCACACATACGCTGTAGCAAGAGGCGCACGCTGCCACGGCCGCTCTCTGCCTCCACATACTCAAATATAACCGTGGAATTACAATATCAAGGCACATGTCCCTATCTGCATGTGTCTTTCTGTCAGCCGTGGACACGTAGACAAATGCCAACATACTCAAATAGTGATGGACACACGCCGATAAAGCCTCTTTGTTGCAGAGTTCACTGTAGGCGACCGAATCCATGCAAACATTCAGATACACAGTACGTGGAATATTGGCCAATACATTGGGGCCACAAGTTTGCACCAGATCTCTGATGATATCACAGAGTTGGAAGGTGAGTGGGAATTTGAGTCAGCATCGCTACTGTGCCAGCAGCTGCAGAGGAAGGAGAAGAAGAAAATCGTTTGTGAATGACTCTAGCCTAGCTGGCCTCCACATGTACCAAGTCAAACACACATGAGGCAGGAAGACTGGGGAGCAGGGATTTTATCAATAGCCAACAGAGACTCTGTGTTAGTTGAGCTGATCATTAAAATAGCTTAGCTGAACATAACCTCCTTGTAGTGGTGGGTGAAGTTAGGGTTTTCACACAAGTACAGCCCAGGTTAGCACTGATTTCAGATCTGTTTCAGAATTTTACAGGCAGCTGTTTACATCTCTGCTAAAAGTACCCTTGAGTAAAGCACCAAACCCAGGAAACTGTTACACTGTGGTTTACCCTGCCTTCTGATCACGGTCAAAAAATGCAGAGTGAAACACGACAAAGTTTAATTTCTTTTTTAATAGTGACAATGGAATTTTCTTCTTAGCTTTCCCTCTTCTTCTCCGACACTGCGCTGCACACAAAAAAGACTCCACCCATCGGCTATACAAGTGGGTTAGATCAGGCCATAAAAAAAAGTTTTTTATGCAATGTATCATGGTGTCATGATGATTTATTCAAATGCATTGGCAAGCAAGCAGGCAGTCACAAAAGTCACTGTGCTTTTTTACAATAACAGCATTCCCAATGCATGAACGCATAAAAAGTACCGCCACCATATTTTTGCATGCATCTTTTCATATATCAGTTTCACAAAATCAGCTGTTTCCATGGTTGTGCAGACTTTAAATCATAATGATCACAATAGCACAAACTTTTACAGAAGGATTTACTAAACTCTTTCTACTCCTGTTACAGATCAGGTTTTAAACATTCTCAAGTTAAACAGACAAATTATTATAAATCCAATGTCACAGGCTTAGCCATGAAACTTAAAATAGTCCAGGCCCACAGGGTGCCCAAATTCTCACACTACTGCCAACACTTTGTTAGGACAGGCCTGCCAGCCTCTGATTTCACAGTGGCAGTGTGGGTTTAGGGAGGAAGTCAATATTTGTACTGTTTCTTGCAGAGAGATGCTACTTGCCATGCCAAAAGCAACGAGCCGTGTTCTAAGTAGGCATGTGCTGAGCTTTTAGTTACAAACAAACATGCCCAAATATGTTCAAAAACAATAAATCTGCAGCCATGCACTGTGCAGAAACTATAAAAACATTTATGTATGTCATTTTCCCAACCCTTTCCCTGCTCCTTAGATAATTACATATAACTAGACATGTGGACACTGACAGCAGACATATATCAAGCTTAGATGAAGCTACTTAATTAAAAGTTATAGATTTTGTGCGTCACACTCAAGCTGTGTGTTAAAGGAGTTGTCCTCTCTTTACTCTTCTGAGTTCCATATTTTTTCCATACAGCATTGGCACTACGAGAAACCCCACTCTTTCTAAAATTTTTTTCAGGAAAAGCCTAATTTATGACAAAGTAAACTTAGCATTAGCCATTTCACCACACATCAAGGTGAACATGTAACAACAGAACTGCAGGCTTTGGCACAGCCTGGCATGGTGCCTGTATACTTGCACTGCAGTAAGATTTGTAGCAGTAATCGCTAGGACTGAATGCAATCCCAGAAGACAGGCAACATCAAAGTTGCTCATCAAAGCGCCTCTTTTGACCCGCATATAATCTAATCACTTGAGTGGGTATTTGCCGCTAGGTCCACTGCAGCTCGTAGCCCAAACTCTCTCTGAGCTTGCCGCTGAGGACTGCCGCCGCCTAAGATCTTTTGATTAGGGCACTGCTGCTAACGAGCGGCACTTGTACTCCGAGACCCATTCTCCCGTGCATCGCTCACTGTTTCCAGCGAGGGGAAACCCCCTTCTCGAGCCCTGCCGCCGTCAAAAGTGATGAGGCTGTCAGAGCGCAGACGTGATGAGTGGGATGGAAAAAAAAGAAGTCTAGAAAAATAGCATTCCACACTCTTAATTCACAAACTTATTTAGCTATTAAAGCTGTTCAGCGGGACTGTGGCAGCTTTGTGTAATGGGCCCCCTCTGAACACATGAGGCCTATGCGGAAGACAAAGACTTGATTGAGCAGTGAGCCCAGTCTGGCCTTTAAAGCCAAGCCGCATTGGGCCTGACCTTTAACCCCCAAGGCAGCGCCCACAGCATCGTCCCAGCACCAGTTGAGCCATTTAGAGAGGGAGTGGGGGAGAGCCAGAATCCATAAGAAGAAGGCCCAAACCACATTGCACCAGTGACTCCATCAAAAATCTTTAATAACGCACATTTTTCCTTTCCATGGTCTTTTTTTTTTTCTTTCTCTGACCTCTACTACTTAACCGTTTTTCTGGTGACCAGCCAAAAGCCTCTGTCTTCCAAGTCCGCTCAATGTCCTCTGGGGAACCCTTGGAGACGAATTCTGGATTACCATACCCCTGTTGTGCTCTCCCACAGCTCACAGTGTAAACATCAAACAAGACATTTGTGTATCATAAAGCATTTCGCCATACTCATGTTGAAGTGACTCCCTCCTAGCAGCTGGTTTGTTAAATTGAAAAGAGCCACCCGCACGGGGCAGCAATTTTAAAAAGTACTTTTCAAATTAAAAGCATCGAGCACATTTTTGTGAGTGTCACAGCAAAAGATTACACAACTGGAAATGGAAGTGCTGTCACTATACCATGACGAAGTACGTTACTCAATGGAACAACCCCATCATTTTCCACTGGCGTTACAAAATTGCTGGGAGACGCCTGCAAGACACTTGGAAAAACAGACTCACTGAACTGAAACCCTGCATGCCCGAGCTGAATCTTCCTTGGAATGTTTTCTGAGAGTGTGTTTGGGAATGAGCATGCATAACTGAGCGGAGCAGGTGACAAGAGAGTGTGCCAAAGACAAGAAAGGAAAGAAACCTCAGTATTGGAAAGAATGAAAGTGCTTGAGGACTTACTCTGGTAGCCTGGCTCGACTGGGCTCTGTATGTTCCTCAGATATGAAGAGTCCAACCAGGGTGCTATGCCAAACAATGAGGGGCGAGGAGCAAAGAGCAAGCAACAAGGAGGAGAGACGTGACGCAGAGGTCGACAGGGCACGAAAAAGAGGTCAAGGATCAAACAAGAAAAGCGACACAAGGACCAAAGAGAAGGGTCAAGTTAGCCAGGCAGGTGCAGAAAAGTTTAAGTTTCAGGAAAGTTAGAAAGGAAATGATTTGATGCGAGGAGAGAAAATAGAAAGTGACATTAAGAAAGAGAAACTGCCAAAAGACTTGTATTAACAGGAAATCAGATTCGACTGAGCTAATATCAAGAAATGAAAATAAAAGTGTCATCACAATTTTAAGAAAACCAAAAAAATGTCAGTTTCAATTTGCAGTCATCAGAAGACCCACTAATCATTACCATCTACACGCTGAAGACAGTCAAAATGAATGGGTCAATGGAGGCTGGGAGTCTGGGGTTTTTGTTGACTAATGAGTTCAACCAGTGTCTGTCAGGACACACACAAGTATGTCTGCTTGTATGACGCTGTCGGGGAGAAAAGGTCAGAGGGCATCACTTTAAAAATGCCAACAGTACAAAGAGGATATTCTATAGGCATCCATGTCCTACTCTTCACATTTCGGCTGCCTGACTGCTGTCATCCACCCAGGGACAGCGATGCAGGGAGGAGTTACTTCCTGTTTTCCCTTTAAAATGGAAGGACTGAGCACCATTAAAACAGTTATAATAGATTTTACCCTAAGAGCCCTGCACCGGCAACAATGACCATGTTCTGTTTTGTAGTGACTCATTCATTCTTCCACTGCTTTGGATGCACTTCCACATTGGGCATGCTGTGAAATGTCAAGCAGGGAGGCATCTTGGTCGCTCCGAATCACAGACGGCTTGTAAGCGATGGACCCTTACACAAAGGTTGAATTTACAACACACTGAGTGGATATCTGAGAATCTCTTCACAGTCTTTCAACAAAATGTTAACTATTCTGTCTTATAAACAGACTGAAAAGACAACATTCAAATGTTCCACACTAGCAACATACTGACAAGACAGATTCCCTATGCTCCGATCCAGAATCTGTATAAATCCAGCCCATAAACTTCAACAGACAGCAGTAAACAACAGCTCCTTCACAATCAAGTGAGTATACTGGATCCAGCTGTTTTACAGCTGCAGCAACAAAAAACATATGGCTTCTGATACAAATTAGTGTAGTTGAGGCATGTCTTTCAGAGGAGAGCAGATTTGGAAAAGTTGGTGCAAAGACTTGCTTTTATGTGACTGATGCTACAGTGAATACAGCAGCAGGTTGATAAAGTTTACAGAAGTGGGCAAAACACATTCAAGTCTGTAAATTCCAGCCAAATGCCCTACCCAAATGATCTGAGGTCTCCCTCATGAATAGTGAACCAAAATAGTTAAAGCTAATGAAGCATCCGCTAGTTCAAAGTCAGCTGACATGTTGTGATTGTTATCAGGGGGAGCGAGAGCCAGAGAGGGGAAATGGCTCCAATATCACGCGCCACTCTTTAATGTGTTTATCAGGTGATGATCACTAATCACCACTCGCTGTATAATAGAATGGACAAGCAGGAACTTTGCAAAAAATTTGTTCTGACCTATCAGCAGAGACATAATCATGAATAGAGAGGCATGTACTTAATGTTTTATCCAACACAGGAAAAAGGGCTAAGAGCTTAACAAATCCCCAGGAGAAGTATTATTTGATATGAATACTCTCCAGTGAGCAACCAGGAAACCACTGATCGACTTTGGAGCTTTATCCAAATAAACTTCCTGATCTGGGAAAACCACAATTGAATGCCCAGCCAATAAACACAACTTCTAATTCAGTGTTCATTTTGGAACACAGTGAACCTCTTTAGCTCAGATTTGTCCCATATTTTAGAACAGATTATTGTGAAGGCCATCAAAATATGAAGAAGTTTAAAGCTACTAGTCCATCCTTGAGCACTGTAAAGAGGAAAAACACATCCTACCAACAGCCACACATGTTCACCTTTGAATGAAACCAGAAACACCTCTTTCCAGGAGCCACTTCTCCCAGGCAACTATTTTGTTATTGGTACAACAGGAGTGGAGAATCATGGGTGCATCAGTGAGGCACAAGTCAGTGACTAAGACCATTAAGCAGGAATCTTTCCCACCTCGAAAGCAATGCGCACGGTCACACTCACAATCAGCTGTTTGTGAATGAAGGCTTGAGGCTTTTATCAATGGCTAACACAAACAGTTCTGACAGAGGTTAACCCATATGTGTCCTTTAAATCTGTAGCACCCGTGTTTCGTCTGCACCGCTTCGAGTTTCTCCTCCGGTCTGTGGCCACCTTGAGAGCCCCCAGCAGTGCAACAACAAAGACCTCACCAAAATAACTGCAGCTGCCAGGATTTGTCCCCCCGTGTAACAACTCCAGAGGCTCCCTGTAACTAAAACACACAGAGACACACACATAGGCGGTGGCACTGAGACATGCGTATAGCCAACTGCCCACTAAAAAACTGAGTGGGTGGCCCGGCCACAATTTGCCCACTGCCCGGGCCAAACTGACAAAACAGGCTACATTACCCTGACGTATTATTCACTTATGCTGCTACATCTGTTCTCCTGTAGAGATAACGGGAAAATTCAAAGCCGAGTTGTGTTTGTTCAGCAAGCACGTACAAGCAATTGATGTGATTAGGAGTAAAACCAGCTGAGGCTACACTGTCTGTGAGTCAGCCTGAGTCAACGTGGATCACTGGCAGCCTGAGCCTCAAGTTCCTTAAAGACTCTCTCCGGCAATCCTAAGGTAATAGGTTTAATCTGATTAAATCATTAATAGTTTATTGCACAATGTATGTGCTAAGGTATCCTTTATTAAAATAATAATAAAAAAACCCAGTTAAAACTCTTTTCTCTGCGACAGAATGAAATCATTTCGTGTAGCTCTGAGTCTGATGTGTATCTTTCTCCCAAAGGAAGCCAAGAGCTCTCTGAAAAGCAGTGCGCCAATTAGGTTTAATTATTAAGTTTCAGTTCTTATCTCAGACAGAGACAGACAGAGACAGCAGAGGACTGAGATGTATTATATTAACAATGACAAGTCCTTACACCACTTACTCTAATAAAAAATAATTACAAGCTGCAACACAGCATGGCTGGCAGCATCTTTAATGCAGCGAGTTTTCATCATAAAGCTCACTTCTTGTGCTTTATGGGATTGCTCGGATTGCTTTTGCACAATGAAATGTTAAAGGTTGTATGACTAAAGCAGAAAAATAAAGTTGTACAGTATGAACGCTCTAGTGGACAAAGTATAGAATGATGATTTACCATTACTGTACATTTATTTCTTGTCATTTATTGCCTTTCATATACACCAATATGCTGCATAGAAAGACAGTGGGAGAGATACTGGCTTCGCCCAATTTCAGGCTCTAGTCTGGAAAAATGACTTCTCAAGCTTTTTATCTAAAATTAGCAGTGGGAAGAGCCTAACCCCGGGAGCCCAGTCACAAACTGCTATTAGCAGTAAGTGGACATGGTAACCTTTGTTTCTAAACAAAGTGGCCAATATCCTTGGTGCACTAGTAATATCTGTAACAGAGCCTGTGGAACAAGGAAAAGCTCTCACATACGAGATAAGAGGGATCTGTCTCCCAGAAATCTCTTTGGGGGGTGTAGAGGTCAAAATGAAAGGTTGGGAGGACATGGGACAGGACTCCAGTATCTCTGGAGAAGATTGTAGACTGTGATTAGGGGGAACAGTGGACAACAATGGACAAAAGAAGGATCAGGATAGCCTCATCATGACAAAAGTTTAATTTCCAGATGTTTTGTACTGATTTACTGAGACAAAGGGAAATGGAAATTCCGTAAGCCTCTGCAAACAGTCACACAACAGGATACAGAGCATAATGAAGGCAACTGTAGTCCCTGAGTCGACCACTTTGTAGTAGTGGAAGGGGAAGGAAGGCTTGGGTGAAGTGTCTGGACAGCCAACAGGACAGAGACACTCAGAAAAGTATTTAACATTCAGCACAGGAAACTGACTTTCCTTCCCAGGGCTGTTTTGCTCACATCTATATATGGAATTAGTTTGAGTCCTCCAATCATAGTACTGTGATCTTACTCGATCGAACACAATTGTCTGGCAACATCTGAGATAAGACAATATATTAAAGAAAGTAGAACATAATCTAAATCTAAATCTCCTTTTTGTAATTACCATATTAAAATAGTGCTGACCTTTATGTGTTTATGGAAACAGAGCCAATAACACAAAGTAATACCTAGGGGAAGTTTATAAGACTCATGTCACACCACAAAATGTGAGCATATTAATGGAAAATATTTTCCACCCTGTGCTGTGAACCTGACAAAAAAAATGGCTCCCTATTTTATGACTTTCACTTTATTTTTTGCACGTTTGTATCTGCCAACCTGACTTGGAGGTTAGAGCTCCAAAGTTCTCTCCAACATTTGGCTGAGAAATGCACTCTTCCAAATAAACTCAACTTGCCGCAGGAGGCTAAAATGAACTGAAAAGCTGTTTGCACCAGGAAAAAATGCTTTCCATCTTCCATGTCTTAATTCAACAATCTCTGCCAATATTGAGAATTAATTTTTCTTCGCTGACATGGGGCTGAAAACTAACTCCACCTTTTGTTACTGGTCTAATCTGTCACAATCGCATGCTGTCAGCACCAATTATATTAATATCAGGCTTGTTAAAATCGAACTGGCTCCTTTAACTACCACAATTCAGCAGGGCCTCACGGCAGTGCTATTTCTGTGAGCGAGGCACATGATGCTATAAGCCTGGCCTCTGATGTCAGCTTGCAATGCTGCTACCAAAACAATCATTGTGCCATGATGTAATCAGCTCCACTAACATGTCAAGTGCCAGCGCTTGGCACCAAGGGCAAACTTATAAGCAGCAGCTATGACTGGCCTTTGTCTTTAAATAATAAAACCTGATAACTATTTTGTGCACAGGGGGGAGTTGCTATAATATAAATCTTTAGATTTGCTTACAGCAATTACTCCAGAGATGCAGCAAACTGAAGTATGTTACTGCTGAACATGTTGCCAAGTGATAACACAGATTTATAGTTGTTAAATTGCTTATGGAGATGCAATGTAGGGAACACGAGAAGTGTGATTAATGAGCTTGTGTGTTTTTTGATTCCAGTGATGATTATTGATAGCAAAACCAACAACCAACCAGCCAAAGACACCGTATAAGGAAGAAATTTCTTCATAGAGATGTTTCTGCTAGTTTCACATTTAAACCTGAGCTTCATCTGGACTTCCTATGCCACCCTAGAAAGACTTTGACAAGACGAATGGGTCTAAAACTTTGTGCATAAAATTGATATCTGAATCTGACAAAATCTTTATAGATTTTTATATTTAAAAAATTAGTAATGTCAGGACCGTATTAGATGTCAAAGCTCACTTGTATGTAGTTTTAGTTTTAATTCTTCATGTGTATTTGAATGCAAGTAACTTATAACTTATATTTATATATAGCTAATATTTATATTTGATTTTCTGATTCAAGTTTGTTTTTGGGGGGGCGAAACAGTGGCATAGTAGTTGTCACTAATGCCTCCACTGATCAACATTATGACCACCTTCCTAATATTGTGTAGGGCTCCCTTGTGTCTCCAAAACAATAGTGACTCATCAGAGAATGGACATGGGTCTTCTGTGGGTGTCCTGTGGTGTCTGGCAACAGAATGTTGTTAGTGGGGGCCTTTGGGTCCTATGGTTTGAGGGGAGAGGCCTCTGTGGATCATCCCACAGATACTTGATCAGTTTGGGATCTAGTGAGTTTGGAGGTCAGGTCAACACCTTGTGCCGTTCTTATTGTTTTTTGATTTGTTCCAAAACCATTTTTGTGTGTGTGTCTGTGTCAGGCTGCATCCTGCTGGGGATGGCTGCTGCCATCAAGGAGTGTCATTGCTATGGGGTGGGGGTGCCTGGTCCAAATATTTCCCAGCAGAACATTGCATTGTCGCAAGATGGTTAATGTTATATACTTCACCTGTCAGTAGTTTTAATGTTGTGGCTGATCAGTGCATGTTAAGTTCAGATTCCTGCTGGAGTTGTAAATCAGCATTGATCAGGAAAAACGAGTTATGTTACCAGGTGTTAATCTTAAGTCAGTCTTTATGGTTAAGTCCAATTTGCATGCAGACACATTTCAGTAAAAAGGTCACTTGACAGTAACTCTTAGTTGTTTTGCTCTCTGCACTGAAGAGAAATATTGAGAAGCTGGAGGCGATAAAAAAATGAACAGGCTTTAACAAGCGGTAGCAAACCACATGCAAGATTAAAGAGTCAAGAGACCATGATGCAAAGTTTAATACATTATATAAAAATATTTCTCTCTGCTACGGCATGCTGTGATATAGTGGGTTCCCCACATATAAATAGTTTTCAAGTCTACATAAAAATAATGGGGCTAGAAAAAGGCGCAGAAGGGGAATGCAAAGCAGAGGTGCTCTGCTGCAGCTTTTATTGTTCTGCTTTTATGTATCTTATTGTGCTGTCACCTCTGCCGCTGGTTAAAAGGATGAAAGAGGAGAGGAGATGTTTATGTCTCAAAGACAAAGCTGAAGCCCTGTGTTATGACCTGACTCTGGCAAGCTACGGCGAGGGAGGAGAGGGTGTAGCAGGATGTGAAGGTATCATCACTCAGGCAGAGACAGACATGCACGAATGTGCACACGCACTGTGTGTAGCCAGTGAAGTCAGAGTCACAGACAGGGGTGCTTCAGAGGGCTGACTGATATATCACACGTAAACAAAGTCTGTCACAGAGAACCATTAGAGTCACTGGATTTTTGGTCCCTTACTTGTGCTGTCAGGGACTGAAGGCCACGGCGTGCTTCCGTCATCCTCTCCACTGGGCTGGTCTTTGGAGAGAGAAGCAGAAGTATAAGGATATGTGTCAAGTCAAGTTTTGTTGACTTATATATTAGAAGTATAACATCAGATTTACGAAAGAGCTAAAGTTTGAATCATGGAAATAAACAGTATATAAAGTGTTTTATTATCAGTTTATTACCATGCTAGCAATGTTCCATTGATTATGTTTAGGAATGGCGTAACAATCTAAGGAATGCACAATGAAAAGCATAACTCCCACGAATTAAGGGCAGCTGTTTCTGTGGTTTGCGGTAACCCAGCCCCTAGTTAGCTCACCTCCTGAAGCTTCGTCGGCAGCAAAGTCCTCATCATCATCGAGCAAACTCTGAGACGCATGGACATCTTTAGCGGCTTCCAGGTCCTCTGGCAGAGGAACCTCTCCCCACACCTTGGAGGCCTGAGTCACCTGCAGCAAACACAGAGAGATTTACAGGGGTTGAATTCTCCACAGAGAAAGGTTACACCCAGTGCTATACATGGACCCTGGAAGGGTGGAGAGAAAACAAGAGCGGCGACAGGAAATGGGGCATTGTGATGTGTTTACTTTTACCATTTATTATCTCTTAGAGGCCTTTTCAAGCGTTGCGGCATGCAAATAAAAGTTCATGGCACCAGTATGAACAAAGGTCGTTCAAGTTTTTTCACCTCGTGTGTTAAAAAAAAAAAACTACTGTATATTTTTCTCAGCTTAATGTGAGTGTTCACTACAGATAAGAACAGCTGACTGCAATGACCCACATATGAATACACACACATGCGCGTGAGTACACTCAAATGCACATAAACATGTCTGAAAGCCAGTAAAAGCAGCTGAATTACAGATCAGGATGACACAAGTCTGTTTAAGTGGGCCTTAAACTCTGTCCCCCTGGGACAAAAATACCCAGCATACCATGACTAGTGATTTGCAACTGGCTCCTCCCTCTGGCATCAGGAAGAGTTTATCAATGAATTATTATGTCACCATCATTTGCGGTGAAAACACATCCAGTGATGTAGCATGTCAAAGGCTTCACCACCAGACACTGGTCCTCATGTCATTCAGTGTGGTAAATGAATGGAACAATGGCAGCGGTGTTACTAAAGGATGGGGATGGAGTTGAAATGCAGTGGCTTGCCCCAGGCCCCCGATAAGATTAAATTCCAGTCAGCTTAAAACTCTGAGTATACACCGCTCCGAGGCTACACTGCAGTAACAAAGGAAAATAAATAAGTAAAAAGATGAAAACTCTGTAAGTGGATGCTACAGTTTACCATGCTCACTACTCCACATAGTCCAGTATGTTAACATTTCAAACTTTGCCCTAAAGATAAAGTACAGCAGCGCAGGTATTTGGTCATCAACCAATGTATTAGAGGTATTAAAGTGTGGAACTTTATGGAACACTAGATGGAAGTTTATTACATAACACCTTGGACAGGACATAAAACTCTATACCAGACTTCATGGTAATCATTCCAGGAAATGTCAAGTCACTAAATACAACAAAAGTCTGCTTCACTGTGGCACTAGAGGAAAAGTAAGGCCATCACAAAAGCCTTACAATTCCTTTGAGGGCTGTTAACGTCTGTATAGGCGGAATTGCGGAGGGAGCTGTGGGCTAGTGGTTAAAGAGACAGCTTTAGGATTGAAGGGTTACGGGTTTGCATGGCCCTCTGTCCACGGCTGAGGAGCCTTCAGCAAGAACCCAAGAGCCAATTTGCTCTTTGGGTGGTACACAAGTGGCAGGCCGCTGCTCTGAGTTTACACACTACTGTGTGAACAAATGGGTGGGTCAAATGCAGAGAAATTATTTCCTAATGAGGGATTAATAGAGGATTTATTATTATTAGTAGTAGAGAGTCTACAGACAAAGAGCCTTGGTGAGTGTAGACTACTTTCACAACATACCCTCATGGTAATGTTTGACAAACCCACTCCAAACACATGAATAAAAAACAGAGTGGTTTCCTCCCGCAATCCACCTGACGGTCACAGCACGGTGAGGAGACACAAAGCTTAGCCAGCCACTCTCCTATCTGATCATCTTGATAAAGGTCACAGAGCCGGCCACACTGGAGCACAGTGTGGGATTATTATCTCCGCTCTCACCATCAGCACCCAGACTGCCCAGACTGTGGCTACAAGTGTAGATACGACTCGGCAGGATGCCACTGCTGGCATTTCCAGTTGGCATGGCCTGCCAGCTCCCATTTCCACCCAACTTTGTCATGGTAGGTTTCCTATTTAAATGGCTCGAGCTAATAAATAACTTAATCTATCCCTCCAAAGCCTCTCTCCCCTGACTGAACACCCTTACAACAACAATCCCGGGCCATTTTCAAAGGGAAACTGCTGACTAACCAAATTCTTTTCAGTGGTGCCGACCAGCCAACCATTGCGTGATCATCTCTTGCTTCCCACTCCCTTGGGATGGGGTATCATCTGGACATGCTGGGTGCCATTTGGGCAAAACAAATATTCACAAACCTACAGCGTGGCATTTGATGGATGGGTCCATATTTGCACCCAATTGTAAGGCTATCATGTTAAGCTACACTTGTTTGAGAATGTCAGTCTGGTCTCATCTTAGGAAGACTTAGGAACCACATATGAACTTGCTTTCTCACTATGGTACCGCATTCTAGTTCAGAAAGTTGGTGACCTTTACTCTCAGTCCTGGAGTCGAGACACGTCTGGGGTGTTAAAGTTATTTCTCCCTCAAGACAAAGGTCTTGACGGACTCTGTAATTCTTTACTGCGTCCCACCCAGAAGACACCCCCCTCTGAAGCTTTCCTTGCTCTAGTAACTCATTGCCATTTCCAGTGGGACATAGGTATTTGACTAAAAAAATACAGACAGACACATGTATGCACATACACATGTGTGACGTAGACACACATTCCAGCCAAAGGAATTCCAGTGTTTACTTATGAATTGCTCTGTTCACAATACACAGCGTTTGCCTTGCATGACAATGTAATAGTCACTTTAGAAACAAGGAACATTGGATCCTAGAATAATGAGTGACAGGTGATACTTGAGAGAATCTATAGACTTCTGAAGTTTATCCAGCTGGAAATAACTGCATTTTGGTCTGTGAACAACGGATCAGCAATGGGAGAGAAGTAAAACGGTCCGGAAAAAAGCATAACCGGGCCAAGATCCTTTCAAGACAGATCAACAGTCAGCTGTGCAACTTGAATCTTGCAGCTGGAGACATGCTATCATATCCGCTTAAAAACACGAGCTGGCTACTCAGCATGTACACATACGCCGCAAGCCCATTTCTTTGATTTCACAGTCACAGGTTATTAACATCTAACCAGATTTGCATGCTTCTTCATTTTCTTACAGTTGTTCTCAGCATCCAGAGTTCTCTTTAACACCATTTGTTACCCAACAAACTAAGTTGAATCTTTTGTCAGAGGGTGTTTTGCACCAACATCACAATACATCTGTGGGAACTACTGGTTGTATTAGCATATTCATGTTTACCATCTCTTTAATGCCAGCTACATGGCTGCCTGCTCTATGTTAAGATACTGCATGTTGAGCTAACATGCACAAAATAGTGGGAGGCAAGCTGAGCAAAACCACGATGACTACAGTAAGCATTGAAATATAAATCAGTAGTACAGTTCTACCAATGCTGAGTGTACACAAACACTGGCATGTGGCAGCACACGCTAACACACACCCACAGTTTTACACAACCTTGAACAAACAGGCACACACTATCATACACCCACACGCCAACATTCCCGTCCTGGTTACATCTCAGTGACATCCAAAGCCTGTCAGAGGAAGCGTGAGAATAATTCTTCAGGGGACTCGATTCGCCCACTCTGCTAATAAACCCACTGATGCAGCTGCAGCGCAGTCTGTGAGAAACATCTTAAAGGCATAGCCAGATTGTTACGAAAAGAAGAAGCTCGACCAAGCTCATGCTCCATGCAAGTCTCACGCAAGCAATGCAACGCTCTCTCGTGAAAACAGATTACACCGTTAACAGATAGCCACTGCAGATGTTTAGCATTTAGACACGGCCTATCAGCTAATGATAGAGAACACAGAAGGGTGAAAGATGAAAAGGTTAACATTGCTTATTCCAGTCTATTAATTTAAACGACAGGTTGCGACCTTTCACCCTCCCTGACCCTTTCCTAACAGCCCTCCTCACTCTCTTTTACTCTCTCCCTCTTAAAGCCCAACAATATCTGCTTAGACTTGAAGTAGCAGCATGTACTAAACAGGAATGGAATGTAAACTGCAGAGTGCAGCATTAGAGCATTAAGTGGATGAAAGCTCGACACATACTCTTCTTTTTGGGTAGAGTGGGCTGAAAAGAACGAGCCCACAAAGCACCACCAGGCACCAGTGAGGCCTGAGCAGCACGATCCCTGCACTCCCTGCACTTGACCCACTGCTATCTGAAGAGTGGGAGTATCAGCGGAGTTGCATTGAATCAAATCCATTAAAACACCTTGATGTTGTAAAAATAAATCGTGTGCATGCATAGAAAATCAGGGATTTAGATGCTCTAAACAGCAGGATGAAGGTGCACAAGCAGACTGCAATACATTAAGAGAAGATAAAAGCATGGTGCCTTTTCAAGAGATTTTGGGTGTTGATTCCACTCATACAACAACAACTGGGCCTGTGTTGCGAAAAAGATAAAGGAGAAGGAGGAAAAAGGGATAAGCCCACAAGAAATGTTCCTTTTGCACACACTTGCAGGTACATCGCAGCATTTTTGACCACAAAAAGACAGAGACAGCTTTGTGTGCATGCTTGTGTGAATGAAACAGAGTTTCCTATGTGTTTAACCCTTGCTGAATTGACAAACTGCCACTTCTGACACTAAACCTCTGCCCGGATAAAGGGCCCGCTGAGTGAGGCCCTTCAGCTCCCTGCAACTCTGTGACATTTCTGCAGGGTTTAATCCAAAGTGATTGCATGGGGAGGAAGTGGAAGGAGACTCATCGTTCGGCAGACAAACACTCTTTGACAACATCCACGGACTGTCTTCTCAAAGTGTTCCATGACTAATACTGTGGGTGCAACGACCGCACCGGATTTTCTCAGAAAGGAAGGGAAGGGGGCCAGCGAGTAAATAGGGAACAATAAATCCACATTTTTGAACACATACTTGGAGTGCTTGCCTGGACATCTTCCCCCTGGTCATTCATTCCCTCACCCACACAACAGTCATGCCATGCATTTTACAATAATCTTGGCCTCCTGGTGGAAATAAGCACTGGATCGACCACTATTTTGACATGCATGCTATCTTTCCAGCTGGATTCTGGGATTTGCAATTTGATAAGTATAATGCACCGATAGCATAAAGGATAAATGCATTACAGAGCAAGATCTATGTGTTGACAGCAGCACAGATAAACAATAATCTCAAATAAATAAGATCAGCAGAAGTTAAACTAGTACTCCACCAAAACTGACAGACTCACAGGGACCATCATTTAAAAATAATTAAAATCAACCACAATCCAGCTTGACCACAAGCCTTTGGTCTGAGTTTCTGCTCATAATCTAGCAGAGCCTTCTTTCCTTCTCCCCTTTTTTTCTTTGTCAGTCTTGATTCAGCTTCCTGTGAAGCCACAAAAGACTTTATTCAACATTTCTTACATATACAGTAGCATAGCACGCTCACGTCCTGTAAACACACTCAGTTGTGTAAAATCCTTTACCTTTAAATGGTAAATGTTGAAAGCATGGGGATCTAAATCACTTCTGACATTGTGTAAGCACCGTGTACACGCAAAGTCAGACCTGCCACACCTTGAGAATATCAAACAAATCAGACAAAAAGCTATCTGATGTGATTTTGTCTCTGTTCCATGTGGAAAGCAAGCAGTATCTCCATCTAGTTGGCATCTGCCACACGACATCAAGCACACTCCTCTCCCTTTGCACCAACACTCACTGTTTAGGGGGGCATGTCAGAAAAGCTTCCAGCCTGTGCAGGCCTGTTCAGACATGTGCATCTACACAGGAGAGAAAGGTTGTCTTCAGAGCTACAATTAAAGTAAACAAAAAGGTATTTTCCGATGAGCTTCTTCTTTCCTTTGCTAAGGGATCAACCTACCATGTACACATGTGTACACATGGAAATGATTGCAAAATCTTCTACCTAATTGTACCCTTATTTAAAACAAAGCTCATCTTATACAGCCTGCTTTAGCGCATCAAAGGGTTGGTGTTTACAACACAATTCAAATTAAGTTAAATTTCTCACAGAAAGATAAGCACATATGTGTGACTGCCTAACTCGTCCTACAAGAACATTTTTATTAACTTTTCCACGTTTTAAAAATAAAAAGACTAAAGAATCCTTTAGACATATCTTGTGTTTTATGTGAGTCAGCGCCAAAGAGCATATCTTGCAAACTGGGGTTGAGTCACCACGATGTATTTCAGGCCAAAGGTCACAGCCTGGCGACACGACGGCCAGACAGAGAGCAGAGATCGTAAGCCTGCTGTGAAACGAGACACCCTAGCCAAACGCTGAATGAAATGCTATCTGTGATGGTCTTTTTTTTATTTAGCCTGCGCGATCGCTAAACGAAAGCAGTCTGAATTACATACAGCAAATCCTTCCAAGTTCCTCCATTTGAGTTTGTTTGGTGATTTTTAAACAAAAAGGAAGCAGAGCAGGTTATATTAACTTGTCACAAGGACAAACTAAACATGGAATTCCCCAAGTGAAACATACTCAGGCTATTTTACAGGTAGATAAAATGTCTGTTAAAATTGTATTTTCATAGTGGGGGGGTGAGGGGTGGGTGGTAATACAGCGTGACCACATTCCGCTCAAACATCTCGAGGCGTGAAGCCCCAGCTGACACCCACAGAAACACGTCCCTTTCAATTATCACCCCAGCAGGACTCTGCGTTAACAGACCACCTAGAATCACTGCCACAGCTCGTTCACTTGTGAAAACTAAAGGCCACCACCTACAATGAAGAAAAGCCTTGAAATCGGCCCTTATTTACACATGTATGTATTAAGGAATGCACACAAACGCGCCCCGTTCAGAAGCACAGTCATCAGCCTACTGTTTCAGCCGGGAATGGACCTATTCTTTTTTAATAGGACTCTGTGGTTTGTGGGAAAGGCCAATTTACTAGATTGGAGGTTTAGCTCTTAAAACTACTGCGTTGTTGTTGTGCGAAAAATATTCCTACACGCTTTTTATGTGCTAGTGGGTACAACCAGTCAGAGATAAAAAATTTTAACTTCAGCAGCAGAGAGTAGTACTAGTCGAATCTTTAAAGGGCAAGCGTAAGTGCAAAAAAATCATTCATGTCACACCAAACATAAACACTGAGCCAGTAATTCGGAGGGTCTATAAATAGCGCATGTGTTTCCGGTAACGTTTCTGAGAGAGTGACCTGCAGGGAGGAGGGGGCCGAGGGGGCAGTTACAGTTTCCCCCAAACGACAGCTGACAGGCGAGGTGCTGAGGGGAAGAGCATCTCCGGCCTGGCCAGCCCCGGCTTGTTTATTTATAACAGAAAGAGTCCCTTTGAAAGCTCTGCTGTGTCACTTAAGAAGTCTGCTTTTCGTCCCACAGGAACTCAGTGGGATCAGTGATCTGAGGTGCCTTAACATTTTAGCTGACAGTGAAGTACGGCAACGCCTCAGGACAAAGACGTACTTCACTTGCGTGGAACCAATAAATGAGAAGCGCGGAATTCCTCGTGCAAGCAGAGCTATTGATTTTTAATAGAGGATGGTTACATTACACCTTGACCTGAAGAAAAACGCCACATTTGAACCAAATGTCGACATGCTGATATGCTAACAGTAACAGGTAATATTATGAGGTATAATTCGGTTATAAATAAAAATATCGATATAACAATTCACCCTGAGGCTGACCTGGAATATTCATACAAAATTTGATCTATCAAACCTATCAAATCATCATTTGTCATTTCATATGAAAAGGATGAGGAAAGGTCACAGAATTCCCAAAGTAGTTGTGATTCAGCCTCTGAGGAGCCTGAGTACAAATTTTTATTAGCTAGTGTGGCCAGCAGCAGATGTTTAGATGTCTCACAGAGAATTTGACCTGATAGTGGTGTTGGATATAAAGTCACTGGAACACTTAAATTATGAGGACTCATCATCTTGAGACCAAGCATCTGTAAATAATTTTACAGCAATGCACTCATTCAGATTTTGGTGGTGCAAGAGGAAACGTCAGGGCAATTACGAAACTCAAAGCAATTAAGATATATGCTCTGAGCACCTTGAATATCTGTTCAGAATTTCATCTTATCAATCCAACTGAACTGAACTTCTTGGAGGAATGCCAGTCGTGTGGCCAATCCACTGAGCATAAGATTTTCTGAAAGGTAGTGATGCTTGTTCTAGTAAGTCACTTCACTCAGTCAATCACTTCAGTTACTAGAATTTATCTTGACCGTGAATCCAAATTTCAAAGTAATCCAATAGTTGTTGATAAATTTCACCACAAAACAACCAAAGTCAGCTCCCGCCTCTTGGGACTATATTGTCTAATTCCAGTTAAGGCTTTCCAAAAACTAGTGACGGACCGACACTATCATCCCAAAAATATGTATATGTGAAAACCACATTTTTCCAATCTGTTCCCTTTTTTTACATAATGACAGATTTGTCTGAGCTGATTTACATGCTTGCTATGCTATAGTTAAGCTTTAGAAAGGAAGTAGCAACAGCTGTGTGATGGCCCTGTGATCAAGCTCTGGTTTCTCTACACTGATGGCAGCTGATTTTCCCTCCTCTCTTCCTCTCTCGCTCATTCTCGCCTCAGGACCGACTAATCTGACACCACCTGTTGACTTGGCCGCACTTGCATTGTCCCACATAATCACAAGCCAGAACTAGCTCAGTCTGTCAACTCTCCCCCTCACCCCCGTGTATCGTACGCTATTAGTTCATCGTCACACAGCGTGGGAAAAGCAGGCGAAGTAGACGGAAAAGCAGGCGAGCTTCTGCAGCCATTTCTGAGAACTGGATCACTGCAGTACCAACGTATGTGCAGAAATTAAACATCTGAAAGTTGACAATAATAAATTCCTGACTTTGTGAGAACAGAATAGCTTCCAGGCCTTGTGATCAGGGAGAGAATACCCTGCAGGTGTCCTGCCCGTAGGAAGTAATTTCATGAGGTTAAAGCCACTTTCAACCAGTTCCCAAGGTCACTCTGTTTGGGATGGCGATCTCATAATTAACTGGGATTTGTGGGGCACCATGGTGAAGTTTCTGGAACGCAAAGCCGTTCCAACATGTTGAGCTCTTAACAGCCTTTGTTTGGAAACCCAAGATGCACTTTGACTTCAAACATCACAACAAAAGCTGCTGCTATCTGAACTGAACTCGTCGTTGGGCGCCATCTGCACATCAAAGATCTGCTCCCTTTTTCCCACGTTTTCTTTTCCAGCAATAGCCTCAGCTCGCTGTGCCAAGACTAAAAAATAAAGTCAACCGACGGGCTGGGAGAACAAAAATATTAATTCTCAGCTGTTTGTGCCATTAATATCAACATAACCGGGATGTGGCTTAAAGACGGCTACGCTCCTCTCCAGATGTCCTGCGCTCCAGAGCTTACAAGGCACTGCTGTCTGATGTTGACAAAACTCATCAAAGAGACGAAAGAGAGAAGGCATTCAGAGGTTGCCCTCGCCTTTCAAGAGCCTCCTCTATCCTCCCCAATGGAAATTACCTGACAGCTGTTTTTTGCTAACCTGCGCGCCATGGGAAAGTCAAAAGTGGGAGTAGACAAAGGGAACATGATAAAAATTTGATCCGGCCTGGCTTTCATTACAACCCACACACAGGCATAAATGGGTTCTCTAAAATTAAACATTTCTACCAAATTACCAGATTAAACTAAATAGCCATGTGATTATCGTGGCTTAGGTGTCTCCAGGCAACGATTGGGAAGAAACCTGAAGCATATTTTCTATATATGGCCATTTTAGACTGGAGGATCATTTGATATTACAGTAAGCAAAATATGACTCATTTTGTCTTCAGGCATAAACAACATTCAACATTATTACTGTTGTTACACTATATCAAGTCTACTCGTTTTTGGAGTACAGCACACTCTCACTTTCTAAAAATCCAAGACGCTATAGTAGACATTATAAAACTTGAATAGCAAGAAATAGGCATGAACACCATGAAACACCACTAACTGCAGAGACATATGAGGGACACTCTAAGTATAGGTGGACCATCTGTGACTGATCTGAGGCCACTCTCAGTACGCTGACTCCTCTTTCACCGAAGATAAAATTAAAATCCACATGGGAACGTGTTGTGACTGGACTATCATTCGGCCCTGTAGTCACAGTTATGGATCATTACAAATAACTCATCAACCGCCAGCTGCTGCCACATTGCATACAGTATGTTTGGCAGAACATTGTCATAAACCAATTCCGCAGCAACACACACAAAGCCATTCATGGATCGGCCGTTACTGTTCCAAATGTCAGCATATTTTCCAAGTAATGTGCCCTTTTGTGGTTGGACCTGCTTCAGAACAAGAGTGGGAAAAGAATATAACTCGTGCCAGTGGTGAAAAAACGGTTATGGTGAGAAATTTAATTCCAGAAGAGTGATGGTCGCTGCGAAACAGCTGCCGGTGGCTAAACACTACTAGCAGTTCTCGAAGGCAGAGGTGCTGGCTTGCATCCAACACTGATTAAATGTAGAGATTCTGTATGTCAGCAAGAACGAATGAAATATAGTGAGGCAGGTGACTTGCACAAATCTGTGTCAAGGACCACTACTGCCTCAGTTCCCATGCTATTAAGATAGGAGATCTACTAGGAGAACAGAGGTGGAATTCCAGGGGGAGATAAAAATACCTCAGTAGCTGCGTAGCCACAGGTGTTATTACACCCAACTGCAGAGGCCCTGGTGGCAGTGTGGGGCAGAACAGAACAGGGGGTAAAGTGCAGTGAGGGGACATCTAGAAACTTATATAACGTATAGCCACTTCATATTATCTAAACCTAGCTGTGTTTAATTGTGGTGCAAAATAACCTGAGTTATATATGACCAGCATTCTGAAAGATGCTTTTGTGTATAACTCTTCCTGATGTAAAACTCCATACGTATGCATTTTCCAGATCTATCAGAGAGGCTGAGTACAGTAGGTAGTCTACTGCAGTGGTTGGCAACCCCCCCCCCCCCCCAGCTCCCCATTTGAGGTTAGGCCTGGACAAGAACCAATAAACACTGAAGAAAGCCATGTTTCAGAGAGCGCTGCGAGCGGTGTAAGGCGCAGCCAACTGTTGCCGAGCATGCTGGCACACCCCTACATCTGTACGACACATGAAAACTGACTCAGGATGTCTTCAGATTGGCAAGCTCCATACAGCAGTAGTGTGATTCAGTTAGGACGCAGTTTTCTGTTTATAATAGATTTCACTTTGCTTTCTACTACAGCCTAGAATGGAGTGATTTAGCAATTATGTTTTGACAGTGCATGATTTCTAATGACCAAAAATAGACATGAATATTTTGAAGCACATCCACCCGCAGCCTCCCAAGCAGGGACGTGACCTCAAGCTTCAGCCTCACAAGGGACTTTCCTGCAGGTTGTCTTCTATGTTTGGTGAGGGAAGTCATTTATTTACCCCAATCCAAGGATCAAGGCAAATCTTAACCACTCTCCAAAAGGCAAGCTTTAACGATACCCTAAAGCAGAGAAATGTGAACATTCCTGGAGCCAATTATTGGGTTCAGCCAGAGAAAGGGGATCAGGTACCCACTTTGTCGGCATGAAATGCCTTCACTCTGATTGGCTCTCACCTCCTCTATTCACAGTTTTAAACTCATGACCGAAACTCCCTCTGTCACCCCACCGACAAAGGATCAAGGGGCAGGCTGCTTGCAAAGAATCGGATTATCCTCTGGAGGATGGTTCAAGGAGCAGGATCTGGGGAATCTGAGTGCTGTGAAGGTTGGATTTTCCAGGTGTCAAGTGCTTCTGTTTTGGCCAATCATAAAACTCCAGCTTTATTTACACAATAAAATTAATTTACATGTGTGACAAAGGATAAGCCCTGAATATACGACTGGGCTCGTGTTTCATTCTCATCTTTTCTATGTTTTACAACTTCTAGATCTGTGGAAACCCATAAATGTGCCTTCGGCATTCATCCTAATTTGGCAGGACAGAAGCAGCCCCCTTGTTAATGGCAAGAATTCATGAGGGAAAAACCTCTTGGCTAAAACTTTTAACAAGTTTTGACAGCTGCTGTTTTAGCAGTTGAATTGTCTCACAAGAAGTTCTTTATACTGTTGCAACTGTAGAGGCAAGTATGGAATTTCGAGCCAGCCAAAACCTTAGTAAGTCTCTGAGCAGACTTTGGATAAGCAAACTGAGAGAGTGCAGGATGAAGATATGGTTATGAATGACGACCGGGGAAAAAGCTGCTGGATTAGAGATAAACAGTAGTCCCGTCATTACTTTTGTCCAAGGTCAACATGGGTCTCAGCAAGAGCCTCTTAAGACTTCTTGAATCATTTACAGTTTTGCAGGCCTGACATCTAGGACAATATCTATTAGTAAAATGCACAAAAAAATAAATTACACAAATCCACAGGCATTCATTTTATCCTTTAAGTATGGGGGTTTCAATTGAATCTGTGGAAATCTGAAGTCTGGAAGTTTGAAGGATTGAATATGGTATCCTGTCGTTAATGCCTCTTCCTATCCCGTGCCACCTATCCTGTCTAATCAGAGATAAAAGATTTCAGTATGAGTCATGGTTAAAAGCCATTACATTCTGTATTTAGCTCCCGACTGCATCAGCAATAAAACCGGTTGTATTTTAATTCACCTAGTCTGGGAATCTTCCTGTCTAGACTGTTTCCCTGCAGGGATCATTCACCAGTCCCGCAACAAAGACAGAAAGCAAAAGCATTTGATTACCTATGAATCACAGATTCATAAAACAACAAGATCATAAATATCATATCTTTAAACACATCTGGTTTACATGCTCCAGACTGCAACTGCAAACAGGTATAAAAACTAAACAAGTTCACAAACACGTGCATGTGGATAGTGAGTGTGATAAAAGAGAAACTCAGTAAGCCTGAATCCATTTTGCCTGATGGACTAAAGGGATGGAATTCCCCCAGACAGGACCACGCCTACTGGATCTTACGCTTTGAGCGCCAGATAAAATCCCTAGGCTAAATTAAACACTTCCTTTACATCACTTAGCCTTCCTCCACAAGATAGCGCCAAAAATAAATAGGACTGTTCAAAGTAGAACAATACCTACATACAAACACAGGAGTCACTACAGTGTAAACAGATGAAAACAGTAACTGGAAGTTTACCATATGTCAGCAGATTTGGCATGTCGCTATTACTTCTTTCCATGTGTTCATAAATACTGTCATGGTAGAAGAACAATTATATTTATCTAAGAGCAAAGTGAGAACAAAGTGATGCCCACTTAATGCATCTTGATAATCCTAAAAATGGAGTAGCCTTGTTCTTAACGCTACAGATTTACAGATCAAGCAGTTTTGGTCCAAAATACTGTAAAATGAAGCGTACGCCATTCGTTTTAATTAGAATGACCGGCTGTTCATTTGTGAGAAGGGGTTGAAAATCTGTGCAGATTTATTTCAGCCTTGGTCAAAGCTGTTGCATCCTGCAAGTTGATCACTGTCTGCTTTTGTTTCACCCTGCTCTCTACACAAAATACAGGTTAAAAGGACAAATGCATGCTTTAAAATAAATATGGTCTGATTACCAACTAAGCTTGCTCTTTAACAGTTAAGGTTTTTCCGAAAAGTGTGGTGATAGGCTGTGTGGGGCACTGGGAAAGAACAGGTACTTCTCGGCATATTTTGCAATGACAACCTTAAATCCCCTTAAACCTATGAAGGCCCTACAGTCCATTTATAATGCTGCATATGTCCCCTAGCTAACTTATGACAGATTCTGTTAGTTTGGTCAGGGGGATAAAGAATAAATGCATCTTTGCCTAGGGGCCCCCAGAACCTAAGATTGACCCTGCCTCCATGGTGACATGAACAGACAATGAACCACACACGCAGGACAAATCATGCTGCTATAGCTTGCTATAGGGCGTTATGCCTCTGCGGGATATAGATGCCATAACCTACGCACGTAGCCAACGCCAGTGTGAGCCATTTATACTTGTGCGCTCATCAGTCATCAGCGTTGTGTCTGTTTTGCCAGTCGGGTTAACTTGTGTTAAAGATGAGCCACACAAACTTTTGGCCTCATCCATGTAAAGACGCCCCCGACACAGTCCAGCACATAATAGCAAGGTGTAAGATGCTAGCCGTGTCAGCGTACATGGAGAGACACAACCAAGTGGCTGGAATAATGTACAGGAACATCTGTACCCAGTATGGAATAGAAGTACCCAAATCACAATTGTAGGTGTGCACACCACAGAAGGTGGCTGAGAAGAACAGGGCCAAGGTGCTGTGGGACTTCAGCTTTCAGATTGACAAACTGGCCCTGGCTAACCAACCGGACATAGTGGTGGTAGACAAAGAGCGGAAGAAGGCGGTGGTGATAGATGTGGCAATACCAGCAGATGCCAACATCAGAAAGAAGGAACACGAAAAGGTTAAAAAGTACCAAGGGTTGAAAGAACAGCTGGAGCAGATGTGGAAGGTCAAGGCGAGCGTGGTCCCCGTGTAGTAGGAGCACTCGGGGCAGTGACCCCCAAACTGGGGGAGTGGCTCCAACAGATCACAGGAACAACATCAGAAGCCTCAGTCCAGAAGAGCGCAGTCCTAGGGCAGAACCGTCAAACTCCCAGGCCTCAGGTAGAGGACCCAAGCTTGAGGATGACACGTTTTTTGTTTTTTATATACACACATATAGTTTGTGGGCTAATGAGTAATAAATCCACCCCTGAGCAGCTAATTAGAACCACAAATGTTTATTGAGGCCATTCTTCGCAGACATTTACTCTACAAGCAGAGGCTTTTTAATGGTCCTGTGCTTTGTAAAAAGCTCTTATTGCCATTAGCAAGGAAGAGGACATAAAAGTCAGCAGTTAACCTAAAAAAGGTGGGTCAGATGAGCATGACACATTCTTCCATAATTTTAGTTGTAATGGTTTTTTAACCTTTCTGTGAACGGGACTATTTGGCGACAGACATTCCCTCTGAGCAGTTTCAAACAAATGTCGCAAGAGGCTCAAATCTATACCAGAGACTTACGTTTGGCTTTGCGCCGACAACACAACAAACCTGGGGGCCGACATCTGACAACCATAAATACGTCTGGAAGTATCTTCCTTTCAGCGGCTGACAGACGAATTTCACCTGTCCTCATAATTCAACAACAGGCCTTAATTTGACTGAGTGCTCACACCTACAAAGACATCTGTTCACCAGGAGTTTATGCAATAATACAAGAAAGCAGGAGGCCCAACCTGCCCATTCATTGGAAGCAGATGTGAGGGATCTATTTCCTACTATAATAAGAGGTAATTATAGGCAAGGGTCTCTGTGTGTCTGTGAGAAAACACACTGAGCATGGTGGTTAATCAGCGAAGGGAACACATTGGGTATAGAAAGGAAAGCCGTGAAACTAACTGCAGCCTGCCCTGTGTGTGACTCATCACTGTGCTAATGGACAAGCCAGCACAAGTCTGCTGACCTTTCAAAGAAAAAAAGAGAATAATTTAGGACTCAGCTTTCTCCAGTAAGGTTACGTCGCTCCGTCTGACCTCTCTGACACTTTACTGTAAATCCATAACATGCAAGGACATGACTTTATTCCATGAATAAGAATGCTAGAATAAGATATATCATTATTGCTTTTACTGGCATTTTATCGAGTAATCTTCAAGGTATTCACATCATCAACGCCAAGTATTCCTGCCCAGAAGGCCAGCCGACAGCAGGATGAGCCACAACTGACGATGCATGCCATCCCATAGAATAAAAAAAAAGAACACATGCTTGTATTTTTAATAAAAGCTGTAAATATTGTACTTATTGCTGTTGCTCTTATTTAAGATGTTTAAAAAGACCGAGCTCAAGGGCTAAGGTTCACCAGCCCAACCATTCATTGGAAAAATAGGTGAGTCATGCATCAGGGTTTAAATGCTGACTTCCGGTCACATTTTTTACATATGCACTGTAGATTCATGGGTGACATTTGAACATGTTGAGCAATAAGATGTGGAAAAGGCAAACATGTCAGAAACAGGAAGCGAGACAGACCAGGTCAGCAGGGCATTTAGAATTGTTGCATTATGTTTTTAACTAGACTGGATCTATATTGCTTGTTGGTGTGTGCCATTAGAAGGACAAACTCCAGCTCTGGATTGCACAGCGGAGCTGACTACTCTGCAAAGACACTGCTGCAGGCCTGATCAGACCACGACCTCTGTCTGCCTGGCAGACCCATTCTAAATAACAAATATGCATGAAAAAACAACTTTCCTCCTTCATCTATCTCCCCCTTAATCGTGTTCCCCATTATTCCTGTACTGGGAAAACCTTAATGAAACACCAGACCGAGGTTAACCATGCACCCACAGGCAAGACTGATGTCAGTGCCAGAGAATCTGACTGCAGTCTGGTGTTTGTGCCAAATTTTCTCCCCAGTGTGCCTTCATCTCCACCCCCTGCACCCATGACAGAGTCATAATAGAGCCGCAGCAGGTGGGGCATGGTAGGAAAGACGGGGCCTCTCCGTCCAGACACAGCTGAAAGAGCATCCTCTATGTGTGCACAGCTCACATAAATCACACAAGACCTCAGTTCGGGTGAAGAACCATTTAATTACCCCTTTTAAAGCAATAATTGCCTGACTTGGCTGGAGGTGCTGCCTGCTTGAAGACAGGGGGAAAAGTGAGGCCACTTTTTATTTGTCATGGAAAGAACATCAACAACAACCAAGGTCTCTAATTTAGAATAGAAGATTCGATACACGTACCTCGTGTAAATATAAAGAGAACCAAAAAAATCTGAAATGGATGTAGAAATGTAAGGACACATTACATTCGCTTATTAAATAAAGCTGTAATGCTCATCAGCTTCTCTTTAATAACCTAAATGTCAGTGAGCTGGTATTGTAAAGATACTGCTCACTGTGAACACTATATCTCATCTGAGAACACCGTCTGACTCGTGTTTCCGCTTAAGTTAAATACTGATGTGTCAGAAATGAACTTGCAAATGAGAGCTTTTCCAATATATTCCTCAATATGTCATCTCTGATCAAACAGTTTCACTCATTCAAGAGTACATAAACAGAGTTTTTAAGAAGAGTATTTAGATGACTTCTCATTCCACGGCATCAACAGATGGTTTGGGTGGAGAGAAAATTATATACAACCACTTTAGCTTGAAACCACAGAAATTCCCATTGCTTTACCAACTGCGTTACAAGGCCAACCTTCAGCTTGAATATGCCTGCCAGGTACATTCGTCAAGACTCTGGGCACATGATGGATGCTTAGCTACTTTAGTCAGCATGGTAGTTAAGAAATTTCTGTATTTATTTGAATAAACTGGCAATACACTGCATGAACAAAGATAAAATCTGATATGCTTCACTCAGCGTTTCCCAGAAGGTGATCTGGAACAGCTTCAATAGGAGTGTATTTGAAAATAATCAAAGGACTCAGCGGTGATGGTTTCCAGCAAGAAGCTGTGATTTTAATCTGGTGAAATGCTCAACCACCAACTGGGTCCGCATTCCTCTTTTATCAATAGCTTGATTTTCATTCCTGCATCTACTCACACTGAGGCGACTGTCTGGCTATTAGTCTTCCATCCGATTTCCTAAAAACAATGCATTTTGGTGGCAAGGCTAAAATGAAGGCCATATCAGCATTACCACTGTAGCAACAGACCTGGCAGGCTTTGGAATTTGCACATGCTGAGGTTTGCATGGGGCAGAGTGATACTTTAAGTGGTTTGGGGCTGGTGTCGTTTTGTCCTTTCAAAACGCAAAATCAAGACAGCAAACATGTAAAGAATGGACTCATGCTCTAATGTTAGCTACAATTGTTAGCATATCCAGCTAACTATCTTACAGTAACACCTAGTAGCCAAGTGTTAAATCTAGGGCCATGAATTGCATGATTAAACTTATATAACTTGTTTTTTTTTGTGGGTTACCATTTGCACTGAAGTAATGAAAATGATCCAATGTGCCAACAGCAGTTCAACTGCGGTTCAATTGCTAATAATCAGAGTAAACACGAATTATATAATCGCCTTGGGTGCAACAGAATAAACCCATCTCGTCTAATCACTATGAACTGACTGGGAATCGGATTGAGAGGGATCAAGTAGTGGAGGAAAACACTGGCTGCAAATGATCATGTCAGTGTTTGATCCGATTACCTCAGCCATTCCAGTCATTATTTGCATGTTTGAATTATTTGCTTCTTCTGAATTTAACCCAATATGGAGCATATTGGGTAAAATTCAGATGATGTGTTGAGTATTTGGGAGAGACGGTAAACATGTAGTTCAAATGCTTGTTAGAAAAAATGAACAAAGCTAGAATGGATGAGATGGAGAATTGTTATGTTTCTGGCAGATTTTACGATGAACAGCAGAACCGCTTTGCACATGTTCTACTGTGATGGATGTATTGGTCAAACACGTACATTTTATCTGATTTAATTAATGTAAATGTCAGAAATCTTGCTTGAAACCAGAGACCTATTATTTGAGAAATTTCTAGTAGTAACTTCCATTTTCCCTGCTAAGCTGCATGTGCAGGCCAGGAACAGTGAGCTTGACGAAGCATGCCACCCGTAACTAAGGGCTAAACTTTTTATTTAATTATTAGGATGCACAACTGATGCATTCAGCAATCGATGCTTTCATTTGTTATTTCGGATGCATCCACAGATTATTGCCTTATTTATACAGCCTGAGATTAGGTGAAAGTCTGTGGGATTTGCTGTTTCATTTTTCATTAGAAAATACACTCTACGGATGAGTGTGTGTGTCCGAATCAAATACTTTTATTTTCCATTACAGCACAGTTTGGCCGTGAACATGCATCTTCAAAAGCAGCAAACCTGGAAGGAAAATATTTCCAACCAAGCAGTTGTACTGGGCCAAAACACACCGTGATGGACATTCTAGCTGAGAGAGAAAAAACACAAACAACAAGGGCTTGTACTCTGGCTTAATTAAGTCCAGGGGAATTCATTAATCCTTAGTTCCAGCAGGTTACTTGCCAGCTTATAAAAACTTGTGAAACTTTTGTGCAGCTTTGCAAACGCACTCTGTGACCAGCTGACAGACGCTCCAAGTGAAGTAGATCACAACTGAGCGTCTATATCTGAACTGCATGATAAACAAAGGCTCAAGATGCAGGAGAGATGTTTAAATAGGAAAACTGCTTGTGGAGATATGAATCCAGGAGGACTACAATGACTGAGGATTATGGGATTTTCAAATACAAATACACTTCAGAGAGAGAACGCATTCAAATAGATAAAAAACAAGGGATGGGGGTTGAAAAAACACCAACTACACTGGGCTATTTCTTTCGGCATATTTAGAGCAGGACATCTGAACTGCACACAGGAAAGCCTGAATAAACTTTCCTTCAGGGGAAGTGGGGTCCTCCTGCCCTGTAGATAATTCCAGGTTTCATTTCCTGAACAGGATGGTGACTCAGCAAGGGACAAAAGTTTCAGACCATCTCGAGCCACTGCACCAAAACAATAGACTGCTGGCAACCTCCTAACCACAATTACATTTGCTTTCAGAAGCCTCTAAAGATATCTCCTGATGGAGCAATCCACTTGTCCAAATTGTCCTCCTTTGTTTCTGGAGCAATAGGCTGTCTGGCTGGTAGAAATGAGTTTCACAAGAAATTCAAGGATTCAAGGATTCAAGGATTCTTTATTGTCATTACAACACATGTTGGTACATGGGAAGGAATGAAATTGGTTTCTCTGGTCCCGATTCAAGCCATAAGTAAAAAAAAGTATGAATATAGAGAATAAAATGAGCTATCTATTGTACAGTGTATAAATAGAGATACAATATAAATATGACTTTGCCACAGCAAGGTTAGGGTAGGAGATTCAAATGACAGTAAACCTAACTGGTGAATGAACAGAAAATGAGCAGAAAGCAAGGGGGTGGGAGGGCAGGCAGGAGGTCAAAAAAAAAAACACAGAGAAAATTCCTCTGAGAACAAGAGAGTGTATATCAAAGAGAAAGAGTTGTTATGTCTCGTGGGACGACAGCTGACATGATAACATAGACCAGACTGGTGCAGCAGCTCTCCTCCCGTCTATGCTGAGAGCCTCTACAGCCTCTGCAGCCTGACACAGGCACACACACACAGAAACCGTTTAGGAACAACTCAAAACACATGAAAAACAGAACAAGGTGTTGACCTGGCCTCCAAATTCACTAGATCCCAAACTGATATCCACTAACATCCACTCATATTACCAACCCACTAACAACATCCATACACCACAGGACACCCTCAGAAGGACCATGTCCATTCTCCGATGAGTCACTGTTTTGGAGGCACAAGGGAGACCTACACAATATTAGCAAGGTGGTCATAATGTTATGCCTGATTGGTTTATAAAGCAAAAACATAAACATTACAAAGCAATACCTCCATACAAACTTCTGATGGCCACAATATAAGCAGAGGTGCAGCTTGCCAACAGGCGAGGCAGGGAAGTGCTTGGGGCCCCAGGCCAGTAATTACAAATGATGGTTCTTTTGAGATGGACGTGTGAAGGTTAAAACTCAGGGATTGTTCAGTGTGGCACTGAATCAGTAACATTTTAGTTCAATGCCTTCAACAAAAGACTCTGCTGACGCTCATACACGTTTGATATCTTTGTGGTAACATGCTGCGGCAAATTCAGACAGCCGTTCGTCATCATCTTTTCATGTCGTTACAGGCAGTTATTGAGGATCGCAATGAACGTTTTGGATAGTTGTTTTTTTCACGGTGGGATTGTTAATGTCTTTGTGTGGTTGAGAACGAAGTGATTTACACTCAGAAGTCATACACACAAACATCATGGCAGACAGCATAGCGTACTGAGTAGTCAATATTACATGATTTTGCAGACAGCCACAATTTACAACGATAACACACAAATATGTCGATCCTTGTTCTGAGACCAAATCAGAAATGGATGAAATGGCAAGCAGATTTTACTGATTGTACCTAGGTAGCTAACTGCGCTAACACTAGCTGAAACTACATAGTTCTTGTATTACATTTTAGCAATTATTAGTCCTACATAAGCAAACATGATAAATATTAATCACTAGCTTTCTCCTATGTGTTTACATTTCCAAACTGTCTTTTCAGTGGTAAACAATACAATTTCAGGTGATGTCTTTAGCTGCTAGGTACAACAAAGAGACGGTCTAATCCGCAAAAGGTCAGTTTTAAATAAATACAGTAGTATCACCTTCCCAGCCGAGAAAACAATTGGACTCATTATCTAGTTTTCACAATTTCAAGATATCCCGTTGTCCGTCATGAAAAACCGTAACCACCCCTGGCTTTTTCTCTTGTTTTTAAAACACACACAAATCCTTGAAAGTGGGTGATTAAGCTCCCGAAGCACAGCAGGCTTGTCTTATTGCCTACAACCATTAAATAAAAGTGAGTGGAAATGGGAAGCCTGGTATTTTGCTCGGTATTTACTTTTCACTGAGCCGTTCACACCCTGGGGCCAGCAAAATTCCACCTACCAACCCTCCTTTGTGAACGTTAAGGGTTTAACAGTGGCTTAGGTGAATTAGTAGCTTACAGTACAGTCCTGCAAGAGTGGAAGGCGTCTCGGTTCACAGGTAGAGACTTGCTGCACAGTGAGAGGAAGCGGAGGCAGGGTGCTACTAGTCCGTGCACAGGTACTGAGAAATTATCACTGCTGATAAGACGCCAGGGTGGGGATTTTTCATAAGCACTTCACAGGATGTCTGGGTCAACGCTGGTTTAAAAGACAATGGTTAAATAAGAATGATAACAATCCTTTATCTTGCTTAAAGTCTTAAAGGAAACAAATCTGTTCAGTGCACACGAAACTGCAGTTGGTGAAAGGGCCAGCAACCCCCATCAGAGTAGCTGTATGCTGGGAGGGACCATACAACACAAAGGAGCAGCTCCTTTAACCAAAAAGTAAAAACGACTTGACATCAATGCCGCCAGCCAAGACAATAGGACACAAACAGTGACGGAGCACCTTCAAAAGGAAAGTGCAATACAGTAAACTTAGCATTTCAATGAATCTCTAATGGTGCAGCCCGTGAAAGGAAGCCTGTGAAGAGATTGAAGAAGACTGTTTAAGACAGGGAAATCAGTCTGGTCCAGTCTATTAGAAGGCCTTTTGTTTGTCGTCTTTTCAGGCAGCTCACTCTTTCTACAGGACCGGAACTACAATTGGCATTAAAGTTAATCAATTTACAGACATGCACATTAAATACAAAAATAAGTAAATAATGACAGCCCAATTACCAAGCAGTCAGTTTCCTCTTTGTTCAATATCCTAGTAGCTGCCTCGAGCAAACCATGAGCGAACGAGGGAAATGCCAACGCATGCAGTTGCTAGCCTCAAATACTTTCTGACCGTTGCCCATATTTTACTGCTCGTGGTGACAGCGCTGTGTCCTCAAGACATCCCGTGACCTCACTATGAACCGGGCCAGTTTTATTGCACCTGTAGCTCCATGACTTAGGAATGAGGAGTGATATATAGTTTAGAATTAAGACTTAGACTTTATTGATCATCAAGGGAAACTGCTTGGTCACAGTAGCTTGGCTACACATAAAAACCATAAGTGAAAGTACGATAAAATAAATAAAATATAAGTAAAATCTAGTAAAATAAAAAAAGAAAATGAAAACAGTATAAGCAAAAATGTACAGAATTAGCACATGAACAAATGTACAAGAAATGGAGACAGAAGAATATATTTTATACTTAGGAATGATAGTAATGGACACTACTGCATAGAATAACATGAAGTTATCTGCTACAGAAAGGTGAGTTATTGTACAGCTGAACTGAGAAAGGTTTGAATGAAGTCCTGTAGAGTTCACTGTGGGAGCAGAGCTGGATCAGGCTGTTGGAGAATGAGCTCCGCTGCCCCTCTATTGGAGTGGATGAGATGGGCTATGCGTGACGGAGAGCAGTGCCTCCAACTCAGAGAATAACAAGACCAGCCTTTTGGACCAATTTGTCTACCCTACTTATGGCCGTTTTGCTGGTACTGCTCCCCTAACTTCATTGATCAACAAGGGAAAAGTAAGTTTCAGTAACAAAGAAGAGGCCAAGGGGCTTTTATTTAATCATTTGAGTCCTAGATATATATATTTTTTTTTACTTCACATGTGTCCGTGAACATGCTATTTTCATGACTAATGCCAGGAAATCCTTTAAGCACTGCAAAGATGTCAGATTACAGGGCTCACTGTATACTGCAATGGAACACAACTTAGTATCTTGCTCATGGGCATATGAGTGAGGCATTCATTTGTTTGGTACACAAGAGTGTACCTCCTAAAAAAAAGTACATTATAACGTAATATTCCCTTTATATAAAGCTTTGAAGAGTTAATTACAGAGTGGCACTTGCCGTGACAGAGCCTTCAAACAGATCTCGGGATGATATGCGAGTCTGTGGTTTGAAACAAAGCCATCCACACATGAGCACTTCAGAGAGGCAAAATGTAAATGTTCGAAGAGGTGTGCATGGAAAGAGAGGGACTCTAGTTACAACAGGCGGTACTCAGAGTATGTGCGCTCATGTCAGCACATGTACAGCGTTGCTGCTGTACCAGCCGAGGTGCAGCTGTGTTTGGAGTCGGCTCTTCTGTCCGACAAGGACGCGACGTCGGGCATGAAAGCACAGCGCTACCCCAGCCAAGAAGCGAAGCAGTGTGAAAAGGCACTGGTCTGTGTGTGTCTGCGTGAAGGTGTGTCCCGGAGAAAGGGTGGGGCCATCTTTGATTCATCATTAAGGCTTTAGGGCATCCCTGCAGTCCAAATTCCTACAGTGTGTGGCAGTGCACAAATCATGCTGAACTCGAGAGAAAATATGCTTCTTTTGATGACATATGTGAACTGATTGGACTCTATTAATAACACAACAACACAGATTGTCACTGATTGGAAACTGTATAAGAAAAAAAGGGGACTTATTTTATCGCAACTTGTGTGATTTGTACTTTTGACAATGCATGAATAAAAGTGTCTTTCCAAATTATGGCAAAAACAAGGTTGTAAATGAAAACCAATCTTGAAATTAAATCAAAATCAACAAAAGGAATACTTCTCTGTGGGAGGCCAAAGCAGCACAAATTTAAAAAGACTCAAAACAGAGGAGTGTGACGCTTCTGATCACATAAACAAATAAAAAGCGAAAAGTTCAGGAAACGGTGGAGCAGTAGCTAATCTCAGCCGTGAATAAATCACGAGGAACCCCGCTGAACTGTGAAACAGAGTCAGGTTCAGAGTCCTCACCTCTCTGACCTCTAGTCACACCTCACTGCAGAGTCAACAAATGCCAGCCTGCCGGCCTGCACTCCATATGCGCCTATGTGCTTAAAGGAGGAGGCAAGCCAGTTCAGTGCAGCATTGTCCCATCAGCCAAGATGGCCTCTCTCCTGGGGCTATAATTCAACAATGCAATGTTTACTGAACCCAGTCTTCAAGCAATTATGTGAATGGGTCTGGGGGGGGGGGGGGGGGGGGGGGGCAGACCTTCCCTACTGTTCAAACTATGGAGTGGAGTTGGTGTTTGCACTGCTTTGCTTTGCAAATCCATGGAGTCCTCATCGACTCTGAATGGGAATTAAACACCAGGTAGCTGGGTGTAGCCTGGTAATGACAAAGTGCCACACAGAGAGACCGACCACCTCACCAAGTGAGTCCAGCTCAGACTAAATAAATCATCACATCAAACTGTTGCTGCATATTATTTAGCCTCCAGATGAAGGAGTCAAGTTACATGCAGCGCAAAAGAGGCCATGACACACACTCTGCAGACGATATAGTCATAGGAATCCAAGTTGCCCCTCCCCCAACCACAGTCTATCCTCCAATTCAGTCAAGGGACACTTGTGAGAATCTATACTGGGAGGGATCTCAGTGCCAAAATTGTCAGCAGTAGTGCTCGTGGTTTGTCTGATGTCATGCACCAAAACAAAAGTCCTCTGCCCTCCGAATATGATTAATTTAGACCAGAAGCAAAGACCACTGGCCTCATCACTCCACACTCTGGAGTCAAACAGATCATTCGTTTGTACTAAAAATGAAGCTGTGCATGGCTTGGCTAAGTCCTCCCACTAGGACTGCTGGTCGCCCGCAGCGGGATATGAGTAAGGTTTTCTAAGGAGAGATCTCACCCATTGAGAGTTTTATTGACTTTAATTGTTTGAGTTGATGCACATGACCCTGACATTCCAGCAGGGAGGAATGACGACCCCATAGTAACACTAGCACATGTGCTTATTGAATCAAGAGACAGCAAGACCGCTGTTGTTCAAAGTCATAATGCAAGAAACAGATGCTTGTGGTTCCAGATAATTCAATTACACTGGCATTGTTGGCCTAGTAGTCAATCAAAGGCTGTGGTAAAAGTGTAGAGGCCATCTCCTGTTACCCTTCAGTGTCAGCACACAACAGATGATGATAGCCCTCTGTGGGCCCGGATGGCTTCTGTGGATCGATGATACTGAAGACACATAGCGCGTGCCGACTTTGAAGGCGCAGGTAGTGATGCACGTTCTGCTTCAACTTTGTGCACCGACACAAAGTGATAGATCATTTCATTTACAGGAAAAACTCGGCGCTCGATGGCGAGTCACCGCTGGATGTTAAATATACCCTGAAGTCATAAAATTTTAACACTATAGCTTTCCCAACGTCGGGCATATCACTGCCGCCGTACTCTAGACTCAGCATGCGAAAGATTTATGTCTGCTGGCCACCGCCGCGGCGTCCCATCGTTCAAAAAGGCTTCGCTTCAGATCAAATCAACACTGAGGTGTCGCAGATATCTCAACCATGACAGCTCTGTTTATTGGAGGGCATAAAGGTGAGAGACCAGAGGAGATTTCCGGAGGGTGGGGGCGGTCTATTCTGAGCACCACCAAAGCAATGGTCATCCTCTATATGAATCACAGCACAATTACAGAAGATCGAAGACAAAGTGGTTCTTAAACTGTAATGTCAGCATATTACTTTAGATAAAATGCCAAAGAGTGCAGCTGATCATTTTGGATACCAGGAACTTGAGTAATTCTAGAAATGTTTTAATAAAATAAATGAACAAGTAATCAACAGGTTAATCAATAATGAAAATGGTTGGTTGCAGTCATTCATGAATAAAACCACAAGACTGAACTTAGTAAGAAATCCCCAGTACAGTGAACGCTCCCATCTGTAGTAGATTTGGGATGGTAGAAGAATTAGTACTTGTTAAGTGAGTTGTATGTCATTATTATGATTACTTTTATTTCATTTCCCGCTCCAAATAAACCCTTGCTTTTATTCTGAAGGATCCCAGGTGGCTAAGCAGTGAGCCCAAATGTGTGATGCCAGGAACAAGGCATTCTCCTTTTCAGATTTCTCCTCGCACAGTTAAAGTCTGCACACACCGGTTGCAACCGACAGACAGTTTGGGGCAAAGCAAAGTGCAGCCTGACAAAGTTTGAGGAGGTTTAGGAGCTGTGGGCTCCGGGAAGACTATGAATAGCTTGTTTCTATGGACCAACTTAGCCCGGCTTCACTCAACAGCAGCTTCTAGTTTGTCCCATTACTTCTAAAAGCATCTTTACAGTACAGGCTGATATGTGGACGGGAATATGCTGCACAGGCCACCTGTATGTGAGCAGCCCTGCATCCACATTTACCCAACATAAATAGTAACACCAGCAGATTGTTTTTTTGCATTTAATAGGTGTATGAGTTGTAAGTTTGTACTGATCTTTGTAAGGATACACGTTTTTATGGGTCAGTTAAGTGGGCAACTGAAACGTATAATCATCAGTGTTGGAGTTTAAAAGTGAAAAGAATGAGTGAATAGAAAGTTTACTTACAGTGACCAGCTGGCATGTGAGTACCAAGGAGAGGATAAGTCCACAGATCGAAGCGGTCGGAGTGCCCATTTTCCACCAACCCAGCACAGGCTGCAAATGCTGGGGGAAAAAGAAAAAAAAAAACGAGGTCCTTCACTCCTCCTGGCCACTGGAGCGGTGCACCTTTTACAGACTTTTCTTCTCCGCGAACAAACCCGACTGCTCCTCTGCGTCCCACGCCCGGTGGGACTTCATCAACAGGTAACGCAGATCTCCCCCCTTTTTCGCGATTGCCTGTGTGTATGTGTGGGATTCTTTCTTTTTTGTTTTATTAAGGACGTAAAACGTCGACCCCGAAACTTGCTTCTCCTCCCGTGCGCTCCGAAAACTTGGGACTTGGAGTGAGCTGAATGCGCGCTTGCAAAGTCACTGGGAAGTCCTGTGCAGAGAGAGCAGGGCAGTGCGCTGCGAAAAAGTAAAAGGCGGAATGGAATTCAGGGAGTGCTGAAGAGAAGACAGCTAATCCCAGAGAGGGGAGACGCCACCTAGGAGACCCGTGTTACAGTCCTAACATGAGAAACTGATGTCCGAGTCGTCACACAAATGCGCCCACACGGACATGGAATCTGTGTTTGAGGATGCGTTGAGATTTTTTACTTGACCAGAAGTAAGAGAGCAACGCAGTCGAAATACCTCGTTGCAACTTGCAAGTAAAAGTCCACGCATTCAGGTTTGTGCTTGAGTAAAAAATACCAAAAATACGCATTTGGTACAATGAAGGATGTAAGGATTTCTGCATTAATGGATTGTTTGAGCGGATTTACTACACAGCTGGATAGTTTAATGTGCACAGCACCTTAAAAGATCACCATATATAACAAATTTAAAAGCAATCTAAAGTATAGAGTAGCACTAAAGGGAAATAGTAGAGTAAAGCACACCAAATCTGTTCTTATAACTTGAATAAATTCCATCAGTACTGTGTTGATAGTAAAACTGACTCTATATCAGCTTAGTGTAACACTGAGGTTAAATACTAAATCCATTCTCTGGCTTCCACTGTAAAGCAGTTTTATCCACAAAATACATTTTTAAAACATTACCCCAACTTTCCTCTTTGGCTCATTGGGGAATTCAGTGACACGAGCTAGTATAAATACCAATTTGTTTCTTTGCTGCAGCTAATCCTCAGAAGCCAGCCATTTCTTTTTTGATTGGCTGATAAACTTGCTCCAAGTCTGTAGTCATGTTTTCATGGCCTCAAGACACGTATTTCCAAAGTACTTCGCAGGAACTCCCTGAAACCAATTCAACTCACTCAGTGTTTATCCAATAAATCAGTGGCAGTGAAAAGCGCTTCTCATCTTTAAAAGACTGGGAATCGTTTAATTTGGTGGAAAATGGAATTATTGTAGCAGAGTTCATGAAAATGCAGCTCTCTAGCCAAACACTGTATACTTGAGCTATAAGTGCCCTCTGCTGGAGTTATCATGAATGCCAATGACTGAAGAGGCTTCTTAGTGCAATGGATGTAAAGTAAAAACTTATGCACTGAGTAAACCGAGTGTTAACTTATCCTGCACTGTTGTCCCACTTAAGTCCCAAATATAAGCCGCATATATCATGTGAAAACTCCTTTTACATGACTGAAATCAGTAGCACACTGGAGGTTTGTCTCCAATCATGCAACCAGCGTAAAGAGAGCGCCGCATCCCTCAGAGGCTTGAGAGAACAGCTGCTGCCAATTAAAAGCTGAACCCTGAATAGAAAGGGAGAAGAGCTGCTCACCAAAACGGGCTAAAGGGAAGATGAGCAGGACGGGCTTATCGCATTTGGGTTGTATGTTATGAATGGGACACCTGAGATTTTCCGGTTTTACAGTCTAATTATATACAATTACAATTATATCTACTTATATGTCTTACTGTGGAATAACTGAAAGAAAATGCAATATTGAAAAATGGACAGCCCAAAGGCCCCACAATAGGAAAGTATTTCCTCATCAGGGGTTTGGGACTCCTGCAGAGGCTCACATGCAAGACACTTCAAGTTGTTTTATATCTTCAGGATTCAAACAAAAAAGGCCAGGAAGCAAAGGACAACTATTTAAAAAAAAAAAACTACACCACTAGACTGCAGGCCTAGGGCAGGGGATGTGTTCCTGCGATCTTTAGGCCTGTCACGGACACAAGAGAGACATCCTTCCTGGCGCTGAATGATCTTTGACTGTGAATGCATGCCAGAAGCATCGCACTGACCACAGTGGTGCGATTTGGGGACTCCTCCCTTGCCTCCCATCAGCAAAAAAGCACTGGAAAAATCGTGTCAAACATGTTAAATAAAAATCGTCTTAACCCATTATTATAGGTCCCAAAACCAAGATGCCCTTCAGCAGACTGTTTGGGATATTTCTGCATCTGCTATTCCTTTGTTGGCAGCGCTGAAGTCCACTGTGGTTCGCAAACATCATCCATTAATGTTTGGAGTTTACTAAAGCACACAGTTGTTTAACTAGCATGCCTATGCGTTGTATAATGTTAATAGACTCCATAGGTTATGTGCATACTATTCCTTTGACTTTCAGAGAGGCTTAAGTGCTAACACAGTTGGTGGATTTTATATTGGCATTAGAGAACTGAATAAACTGCAAAAAGAAATAACCAACTTCTTCTTCTTGTGTTACTGCTATGGGACATCTTTATCAGGCTGGGACGGCCCTTTATGATGTAAAGTTGAGTGGTATACTGTAGCACAGTGTGTGATATCAGCGGAATCCGGACAGTGCAGCTGTAGAAAACAGCTGTTACAAAGCCCAGTAGATCAGCCAAAGAACATGAAATCCTCCCCCTCTCGTTGAGGGTCAACGTCCTTGGAGTGTAACACTCATTTCCCCCCCGTTTCCTTTACTTAACTCTAACATAGAAGTCATGTCATTCCTTCTTAAATCACTTTACAGAGTACAAGCCAGACAGTATATTGATTATCCTCTCATGAAACGTATGTGTTCTCAAGACAGCTATAAAAAATGCTGTATGACGGTAAACAAAATGAATACCTATGTACAGTATATCTTTCAACCTTGGCAGAATTTTAAAAAGTCCCACTCTTATAGTCCTGGCATATACTCAGTGAAAGTAAAAACTGATCTCTGCCCCCATGGGTTTGAAAGTTTGCAATGAAAATGAAAGAAACTGAGCATTTGTTTGTGCTCTAGATGAGGAGTTATAGGTACCTCGGGAACAAACAAAGACAATAATAAGACGTGCCTTTATATAGGGAGATTATGAAGTGTCAGATGGTCTTACAATAGAGAGGCACGCCACCATCAACACATTTTCCTCCAGGACATGATCTGTCTCTGTTTACCAAAGTCCAGACTGGGCGTCTCTTCAAGACATGTAGCCTGTATGTGTCACACGGGCATTAGAGAGTCAAGACTATCTATAGCTGTTACCGGCATCCAAAAGGCCGTGCTATCATTAGCCAAAATAAACAAGAGATGCACGAATGCAGTGCTTGGACACACACATTCAAGCACAAACACAACAGGACGGGCGAGACGAGTAGGACATCAGAATGTCATCTGGCACCAGACATGCTCAGACAGTTTGCAAGCTGACGATCGATGTGAAATCTGTCTGGTCAGATGCTGCACGAGTGAAACAGCGTATACTCGTAAGGGAACATTTCAATAACTATATTGCTTCAAAGATAAATTTCCAAACAAATGTTCCCTTTGAAAAGCATTTCAGATATTGATTTAATGACAATAGCTGGTTCACAGGTAGATACCACAGAGGTAAGTGAAGGGCTGGCAATGAGTGGGAAATGTTTGCCTAGGGCTCCAATAGTCTCAGGAATTGTCTGTGTTTAACACTGTTTGATATTAGCTACCTCTACCACAGACCGGCAGACAGACAGAAGCAAGTGTGACTCACCTACAAATATATTTATAACAACCATACATTACCACTCATCTGCATCTGAAGTGGAGAAGGTCAAAGCCCACCGAGGAGTTTATTACGTGTCACTGGATGGAATACACTTTATGACTGCAGCCTTTCTGAAAGGCGTTTCATCAAAGAGGTGTTACAGCAGCAATTTATGAATGCTCTATTAATTAAACAACACTGACACAACTGCATTATTGCACAATAAAACTGACAAACTTAGATTAAGAAAAGAACAATAAAGCATTGCAGAATAGTCTGAGACATACAGAATTTTAGTGTGAAAAATGGGCCACAAACCCCTAGCGCCAGGTGAGCTAACTATGAAATAACCCAGATAAGAGAAAGAATTGTAAAACACACTGCACTTTTGTTTCCACAAATGCAGTGGCTCTAAAACACCAAGCTACGCATAAACAAATATGTTTATCAAATGGATAGCTGTAGGGAGAGGAACAGCAAACAATATTTGTTCTGCTGACCAACACTGATTAGAGAGGGATGGTTTATATTTGACCATGTCTATTTGCTTTATTTAAACATAACTAAATATGCATGCTGCTATTGTCAGATGAGGGGTAAATTACTGTAATCTGAATTTTATTAAACAGATTAGATATACCTAATCTAAATGCTTATATAAAGGTTTTGTTTTTGTTTGTTTGTTTTTGTTTTTTTGGTGTTGTTGCTTTATACCAATTCACCCAGATATTTTTTATTTTTGATATAAGGTGATGTATTAAACGATCTTGTCCAGAGGACAGACTCGAGTCTGCTTACCACCGAGACAAGTTAAGTTAACTTACACTTAAAACAAGCAATGGATAACTACCCTCAAACGGGGATATGCAACTCCTACACATTGCCCGTTAAATTCTTCAGCAAATACTGCAGTTTCATAGTTATTAGATTTATTTATGCGCGGCTGGGCTGGGCTGAACCTAGTATATACAGTCAATGGGCTGAACCGTCCATTTCCGTGTTTACACCGCCGCTTGATGTGATTGGTCCACTAAAAAGAGCACGAGGAGGAAGGGAGCAGTGCCATCTGGAAGGGAGTAATGGGATAGAAAACACAAAGGGTACGTTCGATTTAGTTTAACGCGCGCCGCGGTCACTCAGTTAGCTTGCTTGCCACAATAAAGATACGCATGACATGTAAACTAAAATATGATTTCAAATCTAGATCTTGTTTTCTATATCAACGATGGGGGAAACTTTTTTCAATTAAATTACTTATAAAGGAGATAGTAATTATAACGTGGATCTGTCAATAATATCACGAGGCTGATGTTGCACTGACTTGCTAGTATACAGTCAATGCTTGCTATGCTTGACTTCATATTCTTATAAAAACAATAATATAACCAATAACCATAACCAGCTCCAGTAAATGTCACCGTTCTAAAGGTTTTATCAAATGAAAATCTTCAGTTAAGATATGGCTGATGAGAACCTCTCTAGAACTTTCAAATGCAACAAAGAGATAAGATGTAAAATAGCTTTAAATTGTTAAATGTAACTATGTTAATAGTCATATTTTATTGTTATGTCCAATAAGTCTTTCCCACAGTCTGTACTGGTGATGCTCTTAGTGAAGCAGCAATTATTAGGACAAGTTCTACTTCAGTAAGTCTGAGCTCAGGTTGCACTTTAACCAAAATGCCTGTGACATGTTGTCTGAGACATGATGCTGTCCCTGATAAAGATCACCTCTGACTAATGCTGCAGCTGCAGCAGTATTCAGCCTCAGGCATGCTGAGGGAAACTCTGTTAATCACCCCAAATCACTTAGTTGCTTTGTCCTCTATATAACTGCACAGGGCACACAGGAAGGGGGTGGGGGGACTTTTTGTCAACACGAACAGCCAGGCAGCTTTGTGCCATCTCATTCAAAGCACCTCATCAATGTTTTTTTGTTTTGTTTATCATTATTCATTATTTTGTGCTCTTGATTCAAAAGATCTTCTTAGAGACTTGTACAATGTCTTGAGGGAAGCTCCATTAAGCAAGGCACCCATAAACATGCAGGCCCCAGCTCTGTTTATCTTATTGTTTCCATTATGATATGGGAAGTACTCCGATCTGTTAAGAGTAGAAGTCCTGCACTAACAACTTCACAGAAGTGGGATAAGTGCAGAATGGCTCATTTGAGAATAATACATAACACTGCCTCAAAATTATTGATGCATAAATGTGTCAATGTTGCAGCCAGTGGCTCCCCTTTACTACTTTAAATACTGTTGGTAGCTTAAGGTATAACAAGACATCATACTGGGTAGAACATGAGTCCGCTTGGCAATTACATGTATGCACTTATTTGAGTGGAAGGTGGAAAAGCTTTGAGTGAAAATGGTAAAAGAAGTTTAAGTGCCGGTTAGCTGCGGACATTTTTGCAGTTGAGCCGAGACTGTAAAATTATGTGACATGAAAAAGACGAGAAGTGAATCACAACTTTATTGTTCATTATTCACTGGACAACACAATTGGTAACAGAGAGCGACAGTGAATAAGTTACATGGAATTATTTAAGCAAGTGTATTTAAAATGTCTACATATTACAACATAAATTTGTAATTTTGTCCTTCCTTACTGATTCATACAACATGGCATTTATTATCTGTTATTATAATAAAAGCTGTTATTGTAAAGCTGATCAGTAGTATTTTACTTTCGGGAGGACGCACAACATTTCAAAGAGGAGGTTGGCTCCTGTCAGAGCAGTGTTTCCTGTTAAAGGGGAAAAAACCATAATTAACAGCTTACTATATTATTTATAATCATTGATATAATGTATAAAAGTACCTGTGGTGTCATAGGGTGGAGACACCTCCACTAGATCACATCCAACAAGGTTAAGACCCCGACAGCCTCGGATAATCTCAACACCCTAAATTTAGTCATCATATAAAAAAAACATTAATATTCATGCACAATAGAAGACTCAAAATAACAAAAGAAGCATGTTGGCAACTGCAGGACTCCAGTTTTTGGGGTTAAATTCAGGTGTTTTACACGGATGTTTACCTGAATAGGAGTGAGTCCAGCTATTTCTGGTGTGCCTGTTCCAGGGGCAAAACCCGGGTCAAGAGCATCGATGTCGAAACTAAGGTACACTGGACCACTGCCCATCTGAGATCTGACCTCAGCCATCAGAGGTGCAAGAGATTTGAACCAGCACTCCTCCGCCTGAACCACACGGAAACCCTGCACAGTAATCAAATTGGAAATGCTTGTTAGAAGATGATTTGGTTAAAACGTGCAAGAGACATGGGACTATACAACACAGTGTTTAGTCCCATGTGGACATACTAGATATATTACTAAATGCCTCGATGACTGGTTGACCCAGTGCAAATAATCCTGGCATGCGAAATGGTTCACTGAAACCTTAATACGCACTCTCATCTTTCAGAAGCTTTGCTGACTGTGCCCTTTTGATTTAACTTGGCTCAAATAATAAGACAGATGTGCAAATATGAATGTGAAGCTTGCAGTTGGTTAGCTTAGCATAAAGACGGACATTAAATCACTGCAACCGGCCAAGAAGTGTCAGGCACGTACAGTAACCTTCTGTGAAACAATTACTTGTTCTCTTGCTGTTATTGTGAGGTAGATGTTAATTGGTTAGCTTTAAAGCTGCTGCTAGGTTTTCATTACCTTTGGATTTTTTACATGAGTGTACAGAAAGCTAAGCTAACTAAGCTGCAGATGAGATCTACAGTGCAACAAGCACACATGGCCCATTAAAGTAAATCATTTAGATATTTTACTTTACTACTGTATAATATGCATTATTATATCAGAATCAGAATCAGCTTTATTGGCCAAGTATGTGCACATACAAGGAATTTGACTCCGGTAACTTCACTCTCTAGTACAACTTAAATAGCGAAATAAAAATAGAATAAAAATAAAATAAAACACAATAAAATAAAATAAATCTCACTCTGTAAAAAGTAAGTTCCCTGACCGGGAATCGAACCCGGGCCGCGGCGGTGAGAGCGCCGAATCCTAACCACTAGACCACCAGGGAATAAATCAAGCTGATTCTGATATAGATAAACTGCATATGGCAATACATGCTTTGACTTTAACTTGAAACACTGAGATATCAAAGTAAGTAGTTTTGTGAGCATGGGAGATTTAACATTAAAGAATGAATGAATTAAATAACAAATTAGTCACTAATTAAAAAGGTAACTTGTTGCTGCCTTACATTAATTTATTTAGACCTATTCTCCTTGAAGAACCTTGTAATAAAAGTATTAAGCTCTCAAGTTACCATACCAGTGGTCAGACATAAGAACATTTATTATTACATTCCCCTTCTGTATGTTATTTTAAGCAGAGTACCTGTGCCCGGCTCCATTCATACGAGTCTGCAGAGTAGCCTGAACCCCGCAGGCCGATCTGGACCACTCTCTTGCAGTCCAGCAACCCCTCCTCCACACAACGTCTGAAGGGAGTACCATGGCCAATCTTCTCCCCCAGGACCACGTCACTGGTATCAGCATGAGCATCCACATGGACCAAGCCCACGGGACCGTGCCTGAAAATTTTTTACGGAATTAGGCACTGATTGGACCCTGTGTGAAGTGGTTAAAATGCACCAAAAGAGTGGCATTCCAGCATTTCAGGTGTTTGAGTCACTAATATCTCTAGAGAGATTCCAAGCTTAATGTTTATAGGGACATTATATAAAATGAGAAGAGAGGAGAGCAGCAGGAACAAGAGGAAACATGTCTCTCATACAGACAACTGATTTAGATATACATTATAAAAACATAATACGTTACATGAAAGACTGATAATCAATAAAAAAAAAAGATTATCAGTTATCAGAAACTATATGGAGCAGTCAGAGGCTCTGTGGCATTTGGGGAGGTTTGGGTGGAATGCGGTGGATGGTAGGGAAGCTGCAGATAAGCCTCCTGGCCACAACTCTGTCTAGTCGTGATTTTGGAACAATAAAATTGGCCAAATTTCTAGACATCAGAGCTGCATAAGATCAGACTTTCCCCAGAAAGGTTTCCAATTCTCTACGATGGCCACATCATTTGCTGTACACCACCTAGACAGCCAGCAGTGGAATGACATCACGCAGCTAAACATGTCATCACTGGTCAGATTGTCTGACAACGGTTTTAGCAAAGTTACACACAGATTCCTTTTTAATTTAAGTGGGCTCCAGCTGGTGTATCTGGGTGTCATTGCTGCCAATGTTAATAACAATCTTACTATAATTAGCTGGCAGTATTAAATATGAGTCAGTGTTGCCTGCTCTGGCCCCTGGAGTGCATTTCACTTTGGTTAGTGGACTTTTTAACTTTGTAAAATAGAGAGGCCTGTTGCCAGAGTAAGTTTCTCAGTGGATGTGTCACATTGCTAACTATGATTCTTTTCAGTCCAGATTTTGCTACCTCTCTCTTTTTTGTAATCATTTTAATTCACTTGTGGTTTATGTTTAAAAAAACAAAAACAAAACGGCATGTATTTAGAGGCCAGTTTCTCACTGACTATATTAAGCTTAAGCAGCTCGCCTAAACTTGCACAGTCAGTCTGGATCATGTACAGCTCATAGCAATGCAGCAGACTTACTTCTCAGCAACAGCTTGCAGGATTGGATATGCAATGGTGTGATCTCCACCTGCAGACACCAACATTTCCTTAACATGTGACCTTTGATCAAACCTGCTCTCTGCAGTTTATATGTCTGACTGGCTAATAATTGTACAGCTAGTGCAGCACTTGCTGTGATCAGTTATGTAACATGTACTGAGCCATCTTTTGGATACTGGTGCATCTAAGCCGACCAACATGACTCTCTTGGAGATTCTGTTGTTATCTAGTCACTCTCACCCATAGTGAGAGGAATGCAGCCAGTAGCCAGGATCTTTCTGTAGGCCTCCCTGATGCGCTTGCAGGTATCCTTCAGGTCATACACGTTCACGTTCACGTCCCCAATGTCGGCCACCATGAGGGACTCATAAGGTGCTGCCCTGGTGCCGCTGTTGTACGCTCTCAGCAGAGCAGACTCTACTCTGATCTGCCGCGGACCAAACCTGTGGAGGGGAAAGTCTTAAATGTTACTGTGTTACTGCTGTTCTGCTGCAGCAATTTGAATCTAAAGCTGTGAAGCAAAGTAGATCATTCTGGATTATTGTTCAGATACCTGTCCAGAGCCTCCAAAAAAAAAAAGGCTACTGGACTTGTAGAGTTTTCTTGGAGGCTAGTCGGTGAGTTTCAGGTGGGAACAACCAATGGATGTTCTACATAAAAACCCACCTGTCACTTAAAACCAAAGAAACCACTTGGGTGAGTGGTGAAAATCAAGCAAAATCACGTAGACCAGCTGCTTTAGTCTGTACCATCACCTGGATTACTGCTTTACAGACAACTGCCCCGAAATTAAGTCCAATTTCAGGGTATTTTACTTCAGTATTTGAATTTATCTTCCTGTTTTTGTACTATACTGCACCATAGTGACAGAGTACAGTGTACTTTAGTCCACTACCATCTTCTAGCAATGGTTACAGGTCCATTTTAACATTAAGCTTTACACAAGATATGATTATAAAATATCATAGAGTATATCAAATTTACCAAGACAGCATACATTTGCTACATATGCATCAAACAATACAATGCTAATGCAAAGAAGATTGCATCCCAGTGATTACTAATCTGTGACCCTCTTGGTCCACAGACCCACACTCACCTTGCTCCAGGTCGGTTGGAGGTTCCGGTATCTATCGGGACCCCGACAAATGCCGCATCAAGCCCCTCCGCCGTCTCCTGGTGCGGTAGTTTAGCCATGGTGGGGATCCCCGACACACGGGCAACAAACTCTGCACTCACTGGGACATTGAAGCGTTTCCCTGAGCTCTTTCTGTTCGGACTCACGCACGGACCACGACTGTCCTTGCATATGGACAAAGTTTGTCGTGGTGGCAAAGAGAAGCAGCTCGACGAAGAGATGGCAGCGCGGCTTAAATTCAAGTTTCTCCAAACTGAAAACATACTCGCGTGTAATGTGGAGCTGTGTCAGCTGATAGACGGGGTAAACGAACTCACACTCCGACTGTTGTGTTTTCCTAAAAGCTCGAAATATTTAGTTTCTTATGGAACAGCGGAGAAAGGCAAAGGAGCCAGTAGAGGGTTTAATGTCTAATTAAATCGACTTGTATATGCTGTTGTGTTGAACACGACCCCGTGTGATAACTTGGGTTCGGGTAATAGTGGTGGTATAATCATAGATTGTATGAAGTTAATCCCATTCTTATTGGTCGTCCGTATGGCTTTCAAATTTCCCACATCGTTGTGGGCCTGAACGCATCAGAAAAAAAAAATTAGGGACTGCAAGTGACAGCTGAGCACATGGGCTGAGCCATGCAGCCAGAGGGAGAAGGAGATCACATACATAGACCAAGTATATCAAAAAATCTATGCATGAGAGAAAGTTTGTTTACATTTAGTCAACTGAGTTTTAAGTCACCTTTATAAGACACAACTGGTTCTTCTGGTAGTCAGAATTTGGACTCAATTAGTCAACCTTAAGTAAGAAAGATCAAAATATTTTATGATCTGACATTTAGCCCTTATTGATGGTGGAGAGGGTGTCAGACGTCAGCTTCCTGGGGGTCCATATCACAGAGGACATAAACTGGAGCACAAACACTGATGAGCTGGTGAAGAAGGCCCGGCAGAAACTTTACTTCCTAAAAGTTCTCAGGAAGAAAAACATCCCTCAGAAACTACTGGTGTATCATCTATTTCTGTTCAATAGAGAGCATCCTGACATAATGTGATTCACCAGCTGCACAGTAGCAAAGCGCTCCAGGCAGGCATGAAGGCCGCCCAGAGAATCACAGGCTGCCCTCTGCCGTCGATGGAAGAACTACACAGCTCACCTTGCCTCAGGAAAGCACAGAGTATACTGAATGACTCATCACATCTGGGTTACAAACCTTTCAAACTGCTGTCGTCAGGCAGACGATACAGGTCAATTAAAAACTAACAGATAAAAAAGTTTCTACCTGACAGCTATTCATGTATTAAACGCTGCTAAAGCACAATTAATTCTGATTCCATAAGAGACTATGCAACAACTGTAGACTGTAGACGTCTGTGTGTGCTTGTCTTTCATGTCTTTGCATATATTTTACATAATATTTTATCAACTTTAACTGTATCTTATTACATTTAACTTCTTCACTGAATGGACTGCACTTAATTTAATTGTATATGTTCCGGTGACAATAACGATATTTTATTCTATTCGAACAATGACTACGCATTAATAAACAGCAAGTAAAACAGTCACATGATGTATTTAGTCCTAATACACCAGCTTGCACTGCACAACATTTAGTATATAAGTTGTAATGAAGTGGCAATACACTGATCAGGCATAACATTATGACCTTCCTAATATTGCCTCCAAAACAATTGTGACTCATCAGAGAATGGACATGGCACAGGGGTGTCCTGTTGTGGCTTTTGGGTACTATGGGTTGAGGGGAGGGGTCTCTGTGGATCAGGCTTGTTCCAGTGCATTCCACAGATACTTGATCAGTTTGTGATCTAGTGAATTTGGAGGCTAGGTCCACACCTTGTGCTGTTCTAACCCATTTTTGTGTGTGTGTCTGTGTCAGGCTGCATCCTGCTGGGGATGGCTGCTGCCATCAAGGAGTGTCATTGCTATGGGGTGGGGGTGCCTGGTCTGGTCTGGTGGGTGATACATGTCTAAGTAACATCCACATGAATGCCAGGTCCAAATGTTTCCAGTAGAATATTGCACTGTCACAAGCTGGTCAAAATGATTTACTTCTCCTGTCAGTGATTTTAATGTTTTGGCTGATCTGCGTAGTTCCAAATCACCAGAAGAAATGCCGATGCTTCATGTTGTGTCGTATTGCCTATGCATCCAGGGACTAAATGATCTCATCTTCCGCATGAGGTCCTCTGTTTTTTGCAGATCGTGCCTCAGTGTGGGGGATCTGAATGGGCATGTGAATTAGTGCCTGTGTCAGGCGGGGGAGGGTTTTTCCGCCTGCGCACTTCACCTGTCCTCCTGCAGAGGCAGAGTGTCCGCGCATCAGAGCTCCCTCAGACACGGTGCACCTCAGACGCAATCTTCAGACTTGTCTCATTACATTGCATAATAACGACAAGCCATCATGGTAAGCATTGGTTTTTATTACTGGCGTTTTATTCACGGATGATGCAGACTAATGTTTTAAAAGCGTGATGCCCATTCAAAGCCCATTGAAAGCTGAGGTCGTTCGTTTGAGATGGATTCAGTGGCGCGCCTTTTTGTTTATTTATTTATTTATTTTTCTTTGTTATATTCTGCTGCCTGTTATGACTACAGATTGATCAATTGCTAATATACGTACTGTAAGACGTCGGAAAATTGCTGTTACATTCATACGCAGAGTAGCGCATTCCTGGCTGCTAACGCCTAATCCTCTTCCACATAACTCAGTAGTAAATCAGCTTTTGCATGGGGTCATTGCTTTCTCACTAACGTCGCTACCAATTTGTCAACCTGATTCTCTGTTCAGTCATTATATAAATGCATATTGAATATATCCGGTGCCTCTTGTTTTAAAGATAACTGTGTATACGGTCCTGTTATTAGATTTGTCACAAATAATTAAGCCATCCATAATGTCTCTATTCATGTGCTCTAAATTAAATAAAGCAAAAAATTTTTTTAAAAAAAAAGATATCTATTGCAGATAACCTCAGTACATCAAAATGTGGCTTTTTAAAGAGGCAGCACACTGCAACATGTCTGACCTAGATAATCCTCTCTCTCAACAGTAATCCTGTGCCTGGCAGACACCAGTTATGTCGCAGCAAAGAAATGCACGGGCTTCTGAAAAATAAATGTCGGGCTGAGCCTCAGTCAGACATGTTATCGCAGAAAATAAAATATGTAATAGGAAGACATCTGTGCAAAGTGGGGAGGAGTATTTGAAGCTGTTTAAATAAAGATAATATGGGAAAAAAATGAAATAGGACATTGTTTTTTTATTGTGACCCTGATGTGCTTAATTCCGCCCTTTCATTTAGCAGCTACTGTTCTGGAAATCTGTTTCCTTCTTCACAAGCGCAAGACTGTGCATTTCTTAATCCAAATCTTCTTTGTCCTTACCCCAGCGTGAGTGTATCTCCATCCACGTTGGTCAGGCTGGCGTCCAGATTGGAAACGCTTGCTGGGAGCTTTACTGCCTGGAACATGGGATCCAGCCTGACGGACAGATGCCCAGTGACAAAGCCATCGGAGGAGGAGACGATTCCTTCAACACCTTCTTCAGTGAGACTGGAGCTGGAAAACACGTCCCCAGAGCTGTTTTTGTTGACCTGGAGCCCACTGTCATTGGTAAGGATTAACATTTCTGGCTCATAGGTAAAAAATAAATAAAAATATGTCTAAAATTCAACTAATTCATTGATTTTTTTGTCTCTTAGATGAGGTGCGTACTGGGACCTACCGCCAGCTGTTCCACCCTGAGCAGCTGATCACTGGTAAGGAGGATGCTGCCAACAACTACGCCCGTGGACACTACACCATCGGTAAAGAGATCATTGACCTGGTTCTGGACAGGATCCGCAAGCTGGTGGGTAACTTGTTGCTTCACTTTATTATAAAATTAGAACAAAAGTGACAAAATTGTATCTCATATTTGAACACTGTCTCTCCATCTCTGTCTTCAGGCTGACCAGTGCACTGGCCTTCAGGGCTTCCTGGTCTTCCACAGCTTCGGTGGTGGCACCGGTTCTGGTTTCACCTCCCTGCTGATGGAGCGCCTGTCCGTTGACTACGGCAAGAAGTCCAAGCTAGAGTTCTCCATCTACCCAGCTCCCCAGGTGTCCACTGCTGTGGTGGAGCCCTACAACTCCATCCTGACCACCCACACCACCCTAGAGCACTCTGACTGTGCCTTCATGGTAGATAATGAGGCCATCTATGATATCTGCCGTAGGAACCTCGATATTGAGCGTCCTACTTACACCAACCTGAACAGGTTAATCAGTCAGATTGTGTCCTCCATCACTGCTTCTCTTCGTTTTGATGGTGCCCTCAATGTTGATCTGACAGAGTTCCAGACCAACTTGGTGCCATATCCCCGTATCCACTTCCCTCTGGCCACCTATGCCCCTGTCATCTCTGCTGAGAAGGCTTACCATGAGCAGCTCTCAGTGGCTGAGATCACAAATGCCTGCTTTGAGCCAGCCAATCAGATGGTGAAATGTGACCCTCGCCACGGCAAATACATGGCTTGTTGCCTTTTGTACCGTGGTGATGTGGTTCCCAAAGATGTCAATGCTGCCATTGCCACCATCAAAACCAAACGCTCCATCCAGTTTGTGGACTGGTGTCCCACTGGTTTCAAGGTTGGCATCAACTACCAGCCACCCACTGTAGTTCCTGGTGGAGACCTGGCCAAGGTCCAGAGGGCTGTGTGCATGCTGAGCAACACCACTGCTATTGCAGAGGCCTGGGCTCGGCTTGACCACAAGTTTGATCTGATGTACGCTAAGCGTGCCTTTGTTCACTGGTATGTGGGTGAAGGTATGGAGGAGGGAGAGTTCTCTGAGGCCAGAGAGGACATGGCAGCTCTGGAGAAGGATTATGAGGAGGTTGGAGTTGATTCCATTGAGGGAGAGGGAGAGGAGGAAGGAGAGGAGTATTAAAAGCACAAGCAAAGAAAAATATACTCAGTTGTGTTCCTAAGTACATTCCAAACAGAAATGTTTGTCTATTAATTCATTTCGACAAGTGACCATATTGAAAATCTGTAAAATGCGTGTTTGGCTCTATACTAATAAAGTTCTTGTAATGTGAAGTTGTTTTTGTCTCATGTATCACCCTTTTTACTTATTTATTATGAGAATACTGACAACTATTAGAACAGGTATAATACCTTAGTGTTTCATTATAAAAGCATTCTAGTTAAATTGAAGGTCCACTAAGAAGAGAAACTATATAGTAATCAAGTGTCAGTCACACTATTTAAAATGAGAGTTCACAACCACAGTGAGGCGCGTCACATAGGGACCATAAATAAATTAAATTACACAAAACCGTGTTATATTCAATATCTTCATGTTTACATAAACATGATAGTGAGAATTATGATTTATAAAAATACATACGTTTGCAGCCTCACACTATTTTGATGTGTAGTGTGTCATTTATTTTAACTTAATAATAATTAATAATTGCGATAATTGCATTTTTATAGCTTAGCTTCCATGTCTCATAATCCACTGATTCTGGTGAACTGATTGGTGGTGGAGTTGGAAGGGGAATCGGGCAGAACCAGGAAACAGGGATCCAGGAAGCCAGGGACCGGGCGAATGGGTGGGGGTGGAAGGCAGTTGAGGGGAAGAACCAGGAAGTCGGGAACCCAACTTGACAATAAAGTTGTCCAGCCCCGACAACTTGAACAGGCAGATTGCACATACACCGACATGTTCTGGGGTGTAACACACATGATAGACACTACATGCTATAACAGCATGTCACAATCCTGACCTAGTGAAACAACACGCGTACAGAGCAGTCTCCAGTCCCCACCTCATATCGTCACACATCATGCTGCTTATGTCTTCCCAATGCCTCATACTGATGTTTATGAAAACACCAACAAAGGTAGTCTGTATGTGGCCCAACAATGCCACCTGCTAAAAGACTCCTCTGATTGCATTGATCTGCAGATCTTCAGCAACAAACGCTGGAGAGGGGAATCTGGAGGACCACCCATCACCAGTTACTTAAGTAAATGTGCAAATGATGTGACCTCTGCAGAAACAATAACTATCCACCTCAAGCAGAAACCCTGGCTGAATGTTGTTTTGTTCTGAGATCCTGGGACTCTCAGCACTTAGGGTACCTAGAAGGAAACAATTGACCTAAAGATGCATATACTCTCACAAGGGATGCCCGATGCTCTAAACACCTCTTATGCTTGTTTAGAGGCCTCCAACATTCACGCAACTCCAGACTCACCTTACTAGTAGGAGAGCAACCCCTTAGCATTAGCATAGAGGATATCCTGTGGTCCCTATAGAAAGTCAAACCCCACAAGGATGCAGCGCCAAACGGCATCCCAAAAGACTGTACACGCCAGCAGTCTGGTATTGTTATACCTCCACTTTTACCACAATCACACCTGAAACAAAACAGACAAACTGCAGACATTCAGGCTGAGCCAATCATTATGCAACCACGTACTGGACTTTCTAACCAACAGGAAACAAACTGTCAGATTCTAGGACATCACATCCTGAACACTGGCTACCTTCTGGAGTGTGTCAGGGATCTGTCCTTAGCCCCCCTGCTGTACACTCTGCAGACGTATTCATTCATGCTCTTATTCATTGGAGGCTCTGCTGCTGAGGTCATTCCCAGCTATAAGTAGCAGGGGCTACACATTGACAATGACCTTACCTGGCACAACATCCACCAGCTTAGTAAAGGAGGCCCATCAAAGGCTATACTTCCTGAGAAGGCTCAAAGGAGTTGGCCATGGTACTACACTCCTCTCATCTTTCTAGATAGATAGACAACTTAATCTAACCCTTTGGGAGGTTCCCGCAGGGAAATTGACAGGTGTGTGGTGGAGAGCATCCATGCATCATGTGTCGTTGTGTGTACAGAAATCGTTCCGTTGCAGACAGAAGGGCTTTGCAACAAGTAGTTAAAACCTTCCAGTATCCTTGCTTTTTGGAATTGTTTAGTCTTATTTAGTTTGTATCGGTTCATGTAGATGTATTATTTATCCTCTTTATTTTCTACTGTGCCGTGACTGGACCTCAGGTACTTAGTTTTGTTCCATGTCATGTACTATGTTTTGGAGCGGCAATAAAAACCTTGAAACCTTGAAAATACTTGTACAACCATTCCAGTGCTTCTCAAGATGCTTTTATTCTGAAACACAGCAGAAAAAATCAACACATATCCAAAATATTGCTGACAATCTTTAGTATGAAAGCATTCTTAACTACTCATACAGTTTGTGTTGTAGCCTTAAGTGACTACTTTTGAAAGCAAATTATATATATAGTGGGAGGGGTTAGCTTCTCATATTCACCATGATATAATAAGTATCATATATAAGCTGGCAACTAACAGACCCCAGTAAACCAAAACAATAGCTCTGATAAAGTGCAAACAGGGACGTAAAGTGCAAACAGGAACAACATCACATCTGATCATTGTGATTTCTACATAAACTAACCTTTGAGCTAATTTACCTTGCACACACCCTCACTGGTGACCAGTTGCTGGACGAGTAGAAGTCATTGAAGGACTGTGTGTTACCTGTAAATAATAAGATTTTGTGCTGCCCTACACAGTAGAGTCTAACAGCTACAATATGTTTTACTTGGGATTTAAAATATTCACACTGGCCTTGTGCAGAAGGTGTAAAACTATAGTCTCATTACAGGATGACCAGTCGCCCCTGGTACTTAGGATTTCTGTCTAATTTAGACGCTGACAAATGACTCTAATTTAAACTGGGATATCAGGGTTATATCTCCAGCAACAGTAGCCACAATAGTCTATGACGCAATGTACTCACAATACACCTGCTTTTTCCATAAGTGACACACCTGCAGATACTAACTATTTCACGTATTTATGAGAACATCTTCAGGTATAGGCGGATCAGCAGCAGAATTACACAACACAGGTTTAAAGGGGCAGACACATCAAAAGGATGAATTATACCATTTGATATTTCACAACACTGTCACAGTCACAGATGATTAAGTGTGTGAGAGTACTGTACTTATGCTCCCCTACAAAGCAATTAAATGTTATGGCAAAGGCTAGAAACAAATCGAATAGAGATGACAAAGAAAAGCAAGCTTTAACTCAAGGCTCTCAGTTTAAACATACCAAGCTGTGTTAGAGTGAATCTATGCAGAGAGTATGCAGGCCTGGCGCTGCTGTCGCCCGTAGAGGAGGAAGCCTACAGCGGTGCGCAGCTCCTCCAGGTCCAGGTTAGACAGGAAGCTCCTCTGAAGCTCCGCCTCCACCTTGTTCCCACTTGGTCCAGTGCAGCCTTTCAGGAGTACAACAGCAGACTGGCACAGCAACCAATCAGCCAGCTTCCTCATGCCAGCGCTGTCCTGGTTAGCCAGAGCCCTCCTGCCCCAGAGGCTCAGGTGTAGCATGTTGGCTGCCACGCGGGCACTGGGGCGCTGCAGCATAAGAATGACATGTGTGAGTATCATTTTTAGCTTAATTACGGTTTTACAGCTGTCTGATTAAACGGTAACCGAACAAACAGGACATAAAATGCTCACATTGCTACGTTTACGACGCTAAAGTGAAATTATTAAGTGATGTATAAAACCGCGTCTTTCAGTTTTGTCTGTAGTTTTATCTGTTCTTTCATATCAGTCAGTGAATCACTTCCAGCTCCTGCTACACCTTGCTTGGGTTCCTCCTGAGGAGTAACTGGATCACCAACTGCACATCAGCTGGAACAGTGGAGGGCAGTGGAGGGAGCTGCTTCTCCTGATACTTCCTGCTATCCAGTCCCACTGCTCGATAGAACGGGTTCTGCTGTCCAAATATCTCATAGGAGATGGCGCCCACAGCCCAGGCATCTGCCTTACTGTAGTCAATCACCACACCATGTCCCGGAACTGCAGTGGCCACCTGTTGACAGAAACACAAGAGAGAAACACTTCAGATTAAAGCCTAAAGAATCTTATTTGTGAAGGCGTATTCAGAACAATAACTCAGTACACAGCACAAACACGCAATTAGAATAATAACTACTAGAATGATAATATAGATAACCGTGAAACACAACCGTTGTATTTTTATAGCTGTTATTCAAATAGGAGGCCATTATTTTCTCATTTATTATCCTTGCACACACTACACTGAAGATTTGAGAGGATGTGCTTTAACTGGGCAATTTGATGTCATCCCCAGATTTAAAAAGAAGCCAAAAAACAAAAGTACTCAAACACATATACTTGTACATTTCTACACTTAACATATCTGTAAAGACATCCCTAGCCAAAGGCCACAACATTGCAGTTCTCTGCTTGATTACTGACAACTAACAGACAACTCGGCAACTGTTGGACTACTCATTTACTATGAAGAACCATTTAATCCTACCTCTGGAGCCATAAGGGCAGCATTCCCTCCTCTGCTGACCCACATAGTATTGTAGGGCAGTTGCGGACTTGAGTCACCCTGGGCCAGACAGCAGCCGAAGTCAGTGATCACTAAACGGGGGCAACCATCTGCATAAAAGCAAAATCATTTGAGAACAACTCAAACAAATGTAATAAACAAACAAACACACAAACCATTTTTTTTACAACATGCTCCTCTGACCTGAGTCAAACTCCAGCAGCACATTGTCTGATTTGAGATCCCTGTGAGCAACGCCCTGTCTGCAGAGGTGGTCAACACCCTCAAGGAGCTGCAGCACCATCAGAGAGCCCTCCCTGCGGCTTGGTGTGGACACCTCCAGGTACTGCCGCAGCGTGCAGGGATAGCTTATGGCACAGAAAAGTTAGGTTTTGAGTGCTGCATCTTAAAATGTAGCTACATTCTGAGTGTAAAAACTGAACTGGAAGCCTTTTGTTTTCTAGTATGAACTTTTGAAAAATAAACAGGTGAGATTTGCATGTCCTTGCACTGCATATATGGTCATGATAACACAGCTGATGACCTTTATTATTTATATCTATGTTTATATATATTGTACTGTACTATTTTATGGTATGAATTTGGTTGTTGACTTTCTAATCTAATCTAATCTAATCTTATCTAATCTAATCTAATCTAATTTGTTTAGAAGCATTGACCATGAGCAGTTAAAGGCAGTAGCTCTTACTTCTTCATGACCAGGAAAAGAGTTCGATTGTTGCCCATGCCATCAGGGTTAAGCCGGGCTGGCAGCACATCTGGATACTCTTCCTCGGCACCTGGTAGCAATGGGACGTCTGCGGTGAAGGCCCGAAACACTCTAATCACATTAGGGTGTGCTGACACTCTTTGGGGCAGAACTCCAAACTGCCTGCATGTACAGAAATCACAGGAATTTATAAGAATTTTCCTTTTCTTTGGTCAGTATAGCATGACTCTTTTTATCTGGTGAAATATTGGTCAGTATTGGGGACATAATACTCACCCATCAAGACTTATTTGTTCTTTTTCCTGCTTTAGTGCAATAGGGCTTGCAGGCACCAGCTCCTGTGACATGGATTTTAATATTAATTCACTCGATGACCCTGTCTGCAAGAAAAAAAAAAAAAAAGTCATCAGAAATACCAACAAGTACTCATGTCGTGACTGTTTTGTGACATAGCATCAATAGCCTAAACAGGAAGGGAAGCCACTGAAGGTAAATGTGCTGTAATACCTACCCCAAAGTTCCACATCATCTTGATAGCTAAAGGGAAGTTTCTCAGTGAGCAGCAGGTCAGAGATCGAGACGTCGTTTTTTCTTCTTCATCTTCTCTCATCTGCACCAGGGAGCACTTTCTGTCACTCTCCTTTGGAGGGGCAAACTGAGCTGCAGCCTCATAGACAGCTGCATTGGAGCCTTTCCCAATCTGGTTCCCTATCACGTAGTCCTCCAGTTTGTATCCAGAGGTGAAAGGCTTGAGTGGACCCTGGAATCTTTTCTTCCTAAATACAGCCTGCAGATTGGAAGAGATCGTACTTCAGATGCATAAGGGAAGTTGTACATTTAACATTAGCATTTCCTAACTCTTCTGCTGCTGAGCTTCTTTTCATTGACTTATGCACAGTGTACAGTATATATCACCTTCTATTTGCTAATACATGGTAATTTAACTCCTATTGGAGTTTGTTGTTGTTTTTATTCATGATATTCATGAATGTCAACATATATATTTATCCTCCTTTGACACTTGAACTCCTCAATCCAAACTGGTTGTTTCAACTCAGATCAGACACTGTGAATCTCTCTGATGCAATATGTAAATATTTTTTGTACATATTTGTTTGCCCTATTCTATTTTTTTTTTTTTTTTTGTATCTTCTGCATCTTGCACTGTTATCTTATCTGTACACCACTCTAAGGCTGGGAGAAGGGATTCAGACAGGGAAAAATTAGCATCTAGGTAAAAGTAAATGTCCATAATTGTTTAAAACAGAATTCACACTGCCGTTAATGGTCAAAGCTACAGAAATTAATGAGAGGAGAAATCAATAAAGGCTAATACAAATGTGTGTAATATTGCGTGACTACTACCAAGCTGCTTTATTTACTTTTTGACCCACCATGGTCAAAAAGTTTGACCAGTTTAATGCAAAAATATTTCTTTTTCACCTCATAAATCAAATTACTTTATCAGAATATAGCTCAATATTGAAATGGTTATGCAGAAAATTATTTGTTACTTTGTTGCTCTTACTTACTGTATAAGTTTAGAAACTACATGTAGCATACAAGTTGTAAACAGAGTACATAGCAGTCTATGGATACCATACCTGGATCTCCTGGCATGTTGCTGCACTCTTTCTGTCATCCTCAAGCTGTTGTTCGATAAGCCCTACGCCGAGGCCGAAAGCCAAAAACACGGCCCTGTTACGAGGGGACCCGCCAGTGAACCTCCTCCTGAAGCCAGCGGACTGAAGCTGGGCTGCCAGGCCCTTCAGAGAGGTGCGATAATAGCGGTATCGAGACGGCAGGAAAGCCTGAGGCTGAACGTTGCGGACCGACGGGCCTACACGAAAGCGGTCAGCTCGGAGCTTTGCTGCGACTCGGCCACCGGATCTGAGGAGACCCACCTGAAAGACCGACCGGCCCAACTCGAGCCCCCGGCTAATGGCGTGTTTTACAGACATAATTTACCCGGAAAGGTAACTTAAGCTGTTTTAGGGCCCCGTTTGTGTCAGTCAAACCTCAGCTAGCTCTCACCCGCAAGGACACTATTATGTAAACAAACAACCCCGGCGCATGCGCAAATTACATTCTTCGTCTTTATCAAGTTCTATTATGGTTCTCTTCCAATAATGCACTCACTATCTGGTTTAACAACCAAACAGACAAGAACATAAAAAATAAGGCACACTGACTATTCAGCATTAAGATTTTGGTTCATTTTCAAATGCTGCAAAGTTGCATTTAAGTTAAGTTTACTGCCTAATGACACTCCTGACAAGGACAACTGAAATATAGGTCCTCTCAGAATCCGTCTGTAACAACTGCCGGTGTACTCAGTCTATTGGTCTTAGGTCAGCATGTGTTTTACATAAGTCATTTTACATATCTTATCAATAAGGCACATCCAACAGCAACTCACTTCTAGCAGCAGCTGTGAGATGTTTTTCTTCAAATTGCTTCAAATTTAGTTTCAAATGTAAACATATCGGCAAAGAAGTACATTACAGAAGTATGATATACTGTATGTTGTATAAACAGGTACATGTTTTATGAAATTCCTTCAGCGGGGATAATGATTCACTGATCAACATGGTCGCTATTATAGCTATTTGCACTCTAAGCAACACTTTTGGCCTTGTAAGAAATGCATTCAGTTGTCTTTTTATTCTTCTACTGACAAGGCAAGATCCCTGAAGCATAATACAGACAGACCTGAGCATTAGACAAACAGCTTGTGTTTATTGTCACTGTGAGGATGTTATTCTTTCATGCAGTATTTAAATGTCTGGCTTATAGATCCAGTGCATTGGTATGTTGTCCTTAAAGCTGTGATAATTAATATTCTTATACGTAAACTAGGTTGGATGATGCTCATATTCAGATGACATATAATCAACTGACTCAATTTAAAATGTAATTTATAATTCAATATCATTACTGATATTGGCCAGCTCTATCAACTTTACATCTAATATTAGTACTGCTCCTTATACAACTACCAATAATAATAATAATAATAATAATAATAAAACAATATGAACAATATTTTTCTGTATTGTATTTCTCCATCAGAAAATGACTAAACCTTCACATTACAAGTTAATCACATTGTAATTAAACTAAATGTGTAAAGTTACATTCAGTGGCGTAAAAAACACAAAGGCAACAGTAATTTGTGAAGAACATGCCAATGAAGATAATGTTGAATTAGCTGTTTGGTTTTTAAAGTAAATAAGCCGTGGTGACTGTTCATGGCGTGTCATTGTTAATAATCCAGTTGATCCACTGGACGTAGTTCCTCACTTTGGTGTAGACACCAGGGTAGTACGGGTTTGCGCAGCTGATACCCCAGGAGACGATGCCCTCGAAGAAGCCGTCACAGACCAGGGGACCGCCGGAGTCACCCTGTGGATCACCATGACAAATCAGAAATGTTGAACATACTTTTGAGGACAAATAAGTTTAGGATAAGTTTAGGATTCATGTGTGTGTGAAGAGCGGATTCACAGATCATGCCATGCTGCGCTGCAATGTTTCTATAGTAGTCCATAATGTAACAAACAAACACTGACTCTAGAGAGGCCATTTCACCTTTTTTTCAAGTGATGTGACAGCCACTATAGGTTCCTCCACAAGGGATGAGTATTTCGATAATTGCAATTTACAAACTCTCCACTAGAGGTCACTAAATCCTATTGGTTCTTTAACAAGGGCCGTGTTGTTGCAGTGTTTCCCAAACCTTTAGCTTTACGCTAGCTTTGGGCTGCATGAAGCTAAAACACATAAATTTGTCTTGATATAATATACATATGTCCATGGTACTGAGGGGATGGATAGTAACGTTGGTGACCCTAAAACATTTTCTTTCGCACAACAAACTCAACATTGTGAAAAATCTCAAATGCTTGGGAAAGGATCATACAGAAAATTGCATTTGTACACAAGTGCAGCCATAAGGAAACCCCACTGTTGTTGCAGAAGCATGGAATTCACACAAATAATAACAAGGGAATATTCATTTTAAAAATAGCACGTATCCAGACAATGTTACACCGCATATTTTGCAGCAATAAAAGAATGTTCTACATGCTTTTGTACCTGGCAAGAATCTTTGCCACCATAAGGAGATCCAGCACACATCATGTTGGAGGTGATCCTGCTCCAGTAGTACCAGTAGCAGTTCTTTGTTTCTCTCACATCCACAGCACGAAGCACAGGAGAGAGGGTGTAACTGTAAACCTGTGTCACACCCCAGCCGCTCACTGTGCAGACGCCATTTATCTGAGGGGTGTTTTCATCGGGTAGCTCAACTGGCTGGACATTAGCATTCAGTACTGCTGGCTCACTCAGCTGTAACACAAATGTAATTTTAAACCGATTGTGAGATGACGTCTAAAAACAACTGCACCACTTGACAGCTATGTATAAGTTGTTTATTTATTTATTCATTCAGGCTGCTGCTTTTCTGCTCACCTTAATTAGCATGATGTCATTGTTGAATGTCTTGTAGTTAAAGTTGTGGACGTATATCTTTGAGACATTAAAGTTCTGTTCAAATCCCTCTGTTTCGACCAGGCTGTGTTCACTTAACACCACCCTCATCATAAGGCTCCTGAAAGGCAACAACAGAATATTCACTCTATTTGTAAATAACAATTTTATATCTTTGCTATCATAAAAAGTATATATTCAAAAACTCAAAACATTAACGTTCATTACTACAACTGTGTTCACGTCTGGGGTTGTCTAGTGCCAGTACTCACGGTCTCCAGCAGTGGGCAGCAGACACCACCCATTGAGGATGCACCAGGGTTCCTCCACAGTAGTGCTGCCCTGTCTCTGTCTGCAGGGATGCCTGATATTTGATTGAGTAGGGCTTGACTTCCTGACCACCTATGATCCTCACTGGGTCTGTAGATATCAATAATATTATTGAATCAGTCATGTAGACTCTACAATTTGTGCCAGATTATTAATTGTATTAAGGGAAGCAACATGACTTAAAATCAGAATATATCGGTAATTAAGTTTACTTAGTTAGGTTGTTGCGTCTAATAAGGCTTCATGTCCTTTGTTATTTGCCTAAGAAGAGATTTTTGAAGACGGACAAAGTTGCCTGAGTACTTACCAGAACTTGAATTTACAGAGACACACAAAAACATCAGCACAGTACAGAGTTGCAGTGCAGCCATATTTTCAGATGTTTTGGTGTTGTTACCTGTAATGCAGTAATACAGCTTTCAGCACCACCTTGTATATACAGTAGATGTTCCTCCAAAATTACACAAAATAACAAGCTTCTTGTTTTAACAAATGTGATGATACAACAATCGCCAAACTCGTATTACAGATGTAACACTGCGGAAATTGTATGGTGCATTTATTATGCATTTACATTTTATACATGTTTCTGCATGCATGCTGTTTTCTAAAGTGCAAATTTCCATCAGACCATTGAATCTGATGGATTCAAGTGAAAAGGGTTAAAATCATTCCTTGCTTACCTGGAAGTCCAAACTCAGGAACGCAGACAGTATCTCTGGATCACTGGTGAGACTGATGCTCTCCCGTTGACTTTTATACTGTAACTGTATCCTTATCCAAATCTTTTGTTTAAATTATCTTTTCGTCTTGCTGTGTTCTGTGACCATCTCACGCTGCAACAATAAGACTGACCTACTATGTGACAAAGCTGAGGTGTTCTCTTGTATTATGTCCATTTCTAAGCTCTAGTTTTTCTACCTGCTCCAAAAGGTATTTAGGTTGGGAACGCCTTGAAGCGGTCGCCATCATTGCCATGGATGTGGACACAGAAATTGTTTACGATGTTTTTTATTGGGTGAAATCTGCTTGGATCAGTTCATTTCATGTGTGGTTGTGGGGATTTGTGTTTTTTTGTCTGTGTGTGTGTTTTTTTTAAGTGACAGTTTCAAGTTTCTTTGCATTGCTTTGCAAGAATTAACACCTGGACTCTACAACATGTTGTGGAGTTAACAAGGACATTTCTGATTCCCATCCTGTAAATGAGGAATCTATTTATTCTCGGGACAGCTGGAATAGGCTCCAGCAGATCCCCGCAACCCTTAACAGGAATAAGCGGGTATAGAAGATGAATGAATGAAAGAATGAATGAATTCATTCTCAGTACTGCATGTTCTGTTCTCTCCACAATAAGCCTCAAACTATACCCGGGCTCTCTTTTGTGCTCCACCTCCAGGTTTCATTACACACAAGTGCAATATGTTACTGATAAATTAGCACTTCTAGTCAGAGTTAATGTATATTACGACAGGTGCCATCTAATAGGATAGATAGATAGATAGATAGATAGATAGATAGATAGATAGATAGATAGATAGATAGATAGATAGATAGATAGATAGATAGATAGATAGATAGATAGATAGATAGATAGATAGGATAGATAGATAGATAGATACTTTATTAATCCCAGGGGAAATTCAAATATAATATAATACAAAACAAATTCTCAGCAAGGGCGGCAATAGGTGGGCGTGCAGGAGTGTTTTTGAACCTCACTTCCAGAGGTCCAAACGGTGTTGTGTGTGTGTCATCCTTAAAAAACTGTCCCTTGTTCCTTGTAGGTGGAATCCTGACCTAAAGAGGTGGTGTTTGTGAAGCGGTTGTTTCGTTTTTCCTCAGTGAACACTTCTTTGCTTTCTCACCGCAAGATCATACAAGTCCAGTTTCTGTTGTTTTAGCTTTGTTTAACACAAGCACTGTAATTTCATCAGTATGGGCTATGGCTCAGTTAATTCATTTGACAACAAACAGTGACTTAACAGACATATTTTATTTGGAAAATCATGAAAAGTAAAACACATTCTCCAGATTCAGTTGAGCAACGAAAGAAACTGTCTTTTGGATAAGTTTATATAATTCACTGATTTAAAAAAATAAATAAAATAAAATAAAAATACCCAGCATTGACATAAAACTTAACCAAACAACAGATAATGAAAACAATTCAAAGCTGCCGCCCCAGTATTTTCTAGAATCAAATAGTCAAGTAGGTTATAAAGATATTCAATTTACAACCACTGAAAATACTGAAAAAGCAACTTACCCTCACATTTGGGAAGGTGGGAGAAGTGAAAGTTAGTAAGAGAAAATTAGTTTTAAAACTGTCCTGAAGGCAAACACAGAGAGAGGAAGCTGAGAAACTGAGTCAAGAGAGTTCATTTAGTTAACACAGGGCCTCTGAGGCTGAGGCAGGGAATGATCCGAGGATCCGAGGCAGAGGCTTGTGCTGGCGGCTGAGCTGAGCGGGGTAGAGGGGGGGAAAGCCACGGGATGCCAGGCAGAGAGGGATCCAGGCAGCTGAGCTGGAAGCTGAGCTGACACCAGATGAGGCGTGAAGTCTAGAAACGGAGAGCGGCTGTGGCCGAGGAAGGAGAAGCAGAGGGCATGACAAAAATGATGCCACTGCAGGGCCTCAGAACTGATCAAGATACAGTTTAACAAGAATACTGACCTTTGATAGGACACTTATTGAGGCTGGCCTTTCTGTGACCGTCGCCCGATGACAGCTGGGATAGGCCCCAGCATGGATATAGAAGATGAATGAATAAATTTAAAATTGTCTAGTTTTGCCGAGCTTACATGCATGTTGTCAGGAATCAGTTACTTACTCACTTACTTCAGAATCCCACGGTCTTCTTTCAGTGGTGATAAACCTGCTCAAATTAAAGTGAAGACATCACTTTAATTTAATATCCGGTGTTTTATTTCTATTTGAATGTGCTGAATAAATGACTTGCATAAAACTAGCAACTAGATTTTCTAAGAACTTGGGCAAAACTTTATGAGCAAACCACCTAATAAATTGCGAATGGCTTATGCAACCCGGTCCTTTTGAAGCTTATGACTCGAAGTGGATGCTACACTGAGTGCTGAAAGCTGTTTGCAGCTTCTCTTTCTCTTCATTTAAAGTTATTAATGGAGGTTAAACGCTTCAATTTAACACGCTAAGTTCACAATCTGTTGTGCTGACACATAAGAGGAATTACGCCTGACTAAGAATGCTTTTAACAGAAATTACAAAAGGTTTTATCAGGCAGCCTGTGCTGAGTTACTGGAACTGAGAAGAGATGTTATAATGATACTGGCACTGATAAGACCTGAGTGCCACCCCTGAATACAGACAAGATTATCTCAAGATCTCGATGTCTCAGTTCCATGAACAAGCTGTTACAGAGTCACGAATTGTTTTTTATCAAGTGGCAATTAAAACCACTTCTAATCCTTAAATACATTTTACGTAACTGAGCAACGTGCCAACCCTGTCTTTAATTTATAGTCTTTGAAAAGTTGTGCATTTAAATCAGATGGAAACATTCAAGAGTGGTGTATACACACACTGCAGCCATAATTAGCTGTAATTATTACTTTTGCATATAATAAGAAGTCAAAATGTATTCAGTGAGAAAGGTCTGTACCTGCCTAGCAGACCCTCACCAGCTTTTATTCATGACCTGGAGACGTATTCTCTATCATTACAATAGTGTAATTAGGAAATACACTGATCAGCCACAACATTAACGCCACTGACAGGAGAAGTGAATAACTTTGACCATATTGTGACAATGCAGTCTTCTGATGGGAATCCAATTTGTGATGTATGTGGAGATGTAATGACAATAAAAGCATTCTGATTCTGATGACACCCTCAGACCCATGTCCATTCTCTGATGAGTCACAACTGTTTTGGAGGAACAAGGGAGACGTACACAGTATTGATCAGGCATAATGTTATGTCTGATTGGTGTATATAATATGTTTGATGCACTCATTATTGCTATACCGCATAAATATGTTTACATTGATACTGCAGTAAGCTGCGGTACTTGATGTTTATCTTCTGTCTATAAAACCTCAGGTCAAAATAAAGCTTCGCCAATAAGAAAAGCCTCTATTTCAAGTCAGCTGATAATTTTACAGTAAGTCAGCGTATTGAACAAAGAGAGTTGTGGATTACAACTTTGCGGTTTGTGACTTTTCAGTCCCAGGCCAGGTCTGATGAATGTGACAACGCGTAGCAGCAGCCATGTGCAGTGATGACAGCATTTGGACTGAGGAGTGGGTCACGCAGAAAAAATCCAGTGGTCAGCACCCAGGGGATGACAAGAGCGCCACTACAGCAATCAGCAGCAGCCAGGGCAACAGAGAGTTGTATTAGCCAGCTGAGGTCAGGAACTCAACAGAGGGATGATGAGACTGGCTGGAGCTGTGCTCCATTTTTAATGACACCTGGCTCTGGAAAAAGGTGTGGGGCAACTGTGCTGCCTTGACCTGGTCTGAAATGAAACATTTTGCTGCTTAACATCAGTCAAAAGCTGTTCTGAGGAAATCAGTGAGGGAAGACTGTACTAAGATGACAAGCTGCAGAGACACTTACTGTATCTGCTTTCATTTATTGTGACAGTAGACAATTAGATTTATTTTAGGGGCTTCAATCACACATGGACACATATTTTGTCACCTGACAGTGCTACAGTATGAGGATAGCTGTTAAATATTACATAATAAAAGTCGATGACAGGTCCCGACATACAGGCACACGGCAGCACAATAAGCTTCCCTCAGCTTTTATAAAACAGAAAACGCCAAATAATAAACTGGGGGATTACAATAGATAAGTACTGGGAAGCTGGAGCAGGTCATAGAAGAGGATGAGACAAGGGCTGTGCTGTGGAAACTTCAATTATATATTGGGCTAAGACAAGGAGGTGACCATGGAAACGGAAACAGAAACTATAAGAAACCCGAGAGTGCAGGTAAGATGCCTTCCCCTTAAGATTAAATAGCACACAGGTTAAGTCTCTCGGCGCGGGCAGACTGCTCTTCCTTTTGTCTCACTATGCTCCGGCCATCTTTATTGCTTTGTATATTTTTAGGAGTCCTGGCTGTAAACTGTAAGTAAGCTTCTTTATCTTGAATTTTGAGATTATTAATGTATGCAGAAAGGGCTTTAAGAGAAGTTAATCCTTCAGAAAGTTGGGCAGTTCTAATATTCGGTAGAACATCCTAAAAAACAACTCACATGCTCACAGCTCTGGATCCATAATTGAGTTTCAGTTTTAACGGGCTAATATTTTATCACTATCTCTTTTTTTAAATTTAAAAAGCATCCTTTGTAGCTTGCAGTTCTGCGTGCAAAAGTGTGACTCCTCTGGAGACGAGTGGAAATCTTACCACTGTAAATCATGCAACATGCGAGCAGAGTAATAAGAAAGAACAGGGTGTACTTGAATTTGACTTGAACTGAAAACATCTCATCTTGACTACATGTGTATGATCTAGATCAAGTTTAATATCGTCAGTGAACTGGTAAATATTCCTGTAGCGTGCATACTGTTACTCGGTGCGACAAAGATATCTTTCTGACGTGAGAAACCTTTGAAAACTAAAGGTCAGTAAAAGTGAGATGAATCACAAAAGGAACTTGAGACCTCTGCAACAATAGACGAAGGCTAACAAATATAACAATAACCAGTTGTGGCCAACGCCCCCTTTTTGTGCCTGCAAATTATGTTGCAAAGATAAACTAGAAAAGGAGACCCTGATAAACATCTCCAACAAGTCTAGGATCTAAGCAGCTTAAGTTCACAAGCCATGATGCTGGAAACTTTCACTTTCCTCCTCAATTTAAGTTTCAGAAATATATAAAAATATATCTACACGTGAGAAAGAAAGTTCATTTGTGTTCGATTAATAGCAGCTAAACACCATTCGCAAAGGTCTTTCAAAATGCTGTCTAATGCACCTTCGTGTGTGTCAATCTCACACACCCAATCAACGTTCAAGGCACTGTATAAAGTTACCATTTTACTCCTGACACGCACCACTGCTGCTAATTGTAGCTTGGGATCAATATCTTGAGCGCTAATGAGGTGTAGTTTCATCCCTGACGAGATTTCCGTACCTGGAATTGGTCTTAGTCACTGTGATCTACAATGTGATCCTTTGAGTTCATTCCCAACTTCTACGCGCTTGGGGCCGTTTCATAGACTGTGAAAACACTGGAGTCAATATAAGTTCCCCAAAAGCCTCCCGAGGTTTTTAAATTTTGTTTAGCTTTTCAGCAAATTTCTCATGGTATATGTTGCTTCAGAGCTCAGTTTGGTGGCGTTTATACTGAATTCATGCAAATTGATTTGGGAACGCTGCAAAGTAACTTAACTGCGACTTTACCAATTATTCTGTGGCAAAACTAATGAAACTCAATTGCTTCACTGTCAAGTCTTCAAATAACTTTGAACGTGAATCAGAAAATTTGCATTAATACATTTTGAAATTTGTGACACAACTGATCTAAATTTAATGCCACTAATTTAAATAATTCAGTTACATAAATCTAGGTTCGGAGATCCACGGGCAAAAGGATACCAGAGGCAAAGAAGTTCTGGAGGCAGATCAGGTAAAAGGACAGAGAAGGCAAAGCTAAAGCCAAAACAAAAAAGGATTTACAAAGAAAATGACTAAAGAGGGGCAATCCCTGCAACAATCATGGCAGTCGGGCAATCAGGACCAAGGGATGTAAGCGTCAGGAAAGAGCCCAGCAACTTCCTGTTTTTATAGCGACTCTGAAGCTAATTGGCTGGCAACAGACCAGTCAAAAGCACAGCAACAGACATGAATAGACAGAGGGAGGCATGCCGTCTGCTACATAAACAAGCTAACGTTAGCAAACAACATTAGATCCACATGGAGCTAATATTAACTCTCTATCCAAAAAAAATGTAAACACTGAATTTCGGATCCAATTCCTTACTCAAATAATTAACCACAACTGAATAAAGTGCCCGCACAGAAGAACACTAAAACAACGGTAAATTGACTGGAACTGTTTGACTGGAACAATCATTACTCATCTAGGGGGCTTCTTTCGTTCTTAATTACTGACAGAGAGTCTGTGTCACTCTCCAGTGCTCGTCTTAATTTACGGAAATCTGCCCACATGTGTTACAGCGCAGACTGTAAATTGCTCCAGTCATTGAAACGCTCAAGGTCCCAGGCACAAAAGGACGGCTCATGTTCAAGCAGTGTTCTAAATGAAGCCCTACAGGTATCAAGGGAACACTTCTAAAACCATCCCACTGTCCGGTGGGACCTGTTTTGGTGCAATCTGAGTCTTGATTTTGGCCACATTAGGCAGAAAGAAGAAACTCTAAAAGCTCACGAGCTGCTCGGCACCAAACAACAGCATATTGTTCAGCTGTTAAAGAGCTGGATACAGCATATTAATATTATGTATAGAAGAGGTGATAGAGACTTAAAACAGAGCTACAAGGAAAATAAAGGCCTTCATCAGGGCCTTGCCCAAACTAGCTTTGCAGGAGGCCCATAGGCTTGTATGTACAGTATATGTGGATGTATGTGATGTTGTTGTTTTTAACCCTTTTTTTGTAACTGCATACATTATTTTAAACGCTGCTTGCAGTATGCTTCTTTGTGAAGGCACCAAGCTAAAACGCATACAGCGTCACCGGAGCCTTGACCATTTCAGATTCCTTTCCCACCTCCTCCTACATTGGACGTAGATAGAACTGCTTCAGAAATAAAACTCCACTTCTAAAAGAGGAATGAATAGACCGAAATTTTTTGCCACATTAATAAAATACTCCAATACAAGCAAATGATCTGCATCGAAGATTCTACTTATCAAATATACCAGTGAACAGTTCTGTTAAAGTGTGAAGTAGGATTCAACGATGTATTTGCTCAGTCTTAAGCTTAACCTTTATCCTGGAAAGGTTTGGTGGTAAAACCTTTAATCCAGTGTTGCAGTTTAATGGATGAAGTAATACCTACCATTGATTCTGTTACACCACTACTGCTTAGGAGTCAAACAACTAGGAAGAGCAAAAATCCAAATTGACTCAGTGTGTCACCTCCAAACTCTGTTAACACCAGATATATAATGGTGGTCAGACTCGCTGTGAATCAATGCACCTCAGAGATTGTTTTTCATCGATCTGCTGAGCCAGATGTATCTGTGCTGTGAAATCCTCTTGTTTTCTTTATGACTCGCATTGTTCTCGCTGATGCTGCAGCAGTAAAACTGTGCTACCTCTGTGTGGTTTGCGCAGAACCTTTACCTGTGATCCTCTCTCCAAATCTAATCTGAGCTAATCTTCTGCTCGCATTGCAGGCGAGGACCAAGCTCAGGGGCGCATAGTGGGAGGATATGCACCAGTTCCACATTCAATCAAGTACATTGTGTCGATTCAAACAATGGGCCGGCAGCACATCTGTGGGGGCTTCTTGATAAATAAGTACTGGGTAATCACAGCAGCACACTGCAACATTGGGTGAGCGAAGTCTTTTGATTTACCTCCACTGTGTCTAAAAGCTCCATAACCTCGGGCATAAACATAAAGATGATGAAGTGGTGAAATAAATACACTCTTTCCATCCTGATATAGCTTTTTTTTTTAAGAAGCTCTATGAGGATCAATTGACATCGGATGACCTCGTCCTCACTTGACTCTGCGTTTTAATGTGCGGATACACAATTTTGTTCTAAGACACAAGCCATGTCAAGCCATATCAGATTCTGTGAACTGACAGAAAATGATACACAAACACCTGCAATGATACACAAACACCTGCAATCTGATACAAGCATAAACACTTACATGGATCACAAACAATTTGTCAGGTAAAGGAGCAATGATTTGGGATATTGTTTGGAGTTTCATCCCGAGTCTAGGGTTACAGCAGTGTATTAATAAACAGTTATATTATACTGTTCATTTCTGTAGAAATGGCATACGGCCAGATTGTCAACTTCCCTGTTAGTCAGCCAACAACAGTATATATGTATATGCCTTTACTGGACAAAGAGTCAAGTACAGAATTGAAATAGGGTCATGCCACGGTGCACTCTGTCTCCTTGGCATTTGAAGAATTATTTAAATTAATTAAGATATTAGTCAGCCTAGTAGTTACTGATTATGTGAATCCCTGCAGCCCTAGCCAACATTTCTGTAACACACAAAAGGAAACACAATGTTGCTGTAATTTAGTAAACAATGACATGTCATTGTTTCTCACTACATGAGATTTCACATCACAGCAGGAAAGGTAGACGTGTAATTAATAACCCTAATAAAGGCCACCGTCCAGTAAAGTGTTCCTATTACAGGAAGCTGGACTGTGCCTGCTGGTGGAACGCACAAATGGAGCACAGCCATTATTGACGCTATTACTTACGCCTGTACTTTTCCTATTATTTAATTGTCTAGTCTGCCCGTGAAAATAAATCTTAATAGGCCCTTTCAAACTATTATTCTTGGACCTGTCATAGCAGGAAAAAGCACAAGTGTTAGTAATAACATTAACAATGGCTCTGTTCTATTCAAGAGCAGCCAGCTTACAAAGTACCTGAACTCTGAAACTGAAGACTGGAAGTCAGCCATGATTCATTTTAATCTTTATACCTGTGCATGAGGTGATATGCCAAAATATCTTTTATGAAAAGGGCAGTGGTGATGATAAAAATCACGTATTCTTTGGCTCCTATTGCATTTTATAACATCTTTGTAGAAAAAGGTTTAAACTAATTATAGACTGAATGGATCACTTTATTTGCACAGCACAGCACAGTTTATCCAAAGCGGTATACGGCACCGACAGAGGAAACACAACTCACAATGCAAATAAGAACAGTGAAAAATCACAATAGACGCCGATCGAATCAGTTTTACTGCTTTACGGCCTTACACAAGCCTGAATCTGGTTTATTTACTGAGGACCGTATGAGTAGAAATGTGGCTCAGGCGCATGCACGCACTTCCACAATGACTGAGATTTATGGACCAGAATAAGGCGTATGTGCGGCTTTATAAATCTGACAAAACACGCACACACAGATTTATGCATTTGGCCACATGTGTCACACTCTTAAAGAAAATAGTTCATCATCTCTGGAAATACAGCTTTCTTGTCGTGAGCTAAGCTAAATAACTGCTGGCTGTACCTTTGGGCAGATTAGAGAAGAGTTTTCTTCTCGTCTATTGTCAAACTATTCCTTTAATAGTAACAAAAAAACAGCTGACATGCACATGTAGTGTCTAATATACTTCTGGTTTTATTTGCAGGGTAAACAAAATGTTGATAGTAGCAGGAGACTACTCTTTGACCATTTATGAGGGGACAGAGCAAGAAATCCTGCCACACCTATTGGTTCCCCATCCTACGTACAACAGCACCACAAACAACTGTGACATTATGCTTATTAAGGTATATAATGCAAGATTTCATATATATATATATATATATATATACATATATATGTGGAGGTAGTTCTTCACCAGGAGTGACGTGTGTTTTGGGTCATTGTCATGTTGGAAGACAAAGCGATGACCCAGACCCAGTTTTGCCGCTGACTGCTTTTGCTACATTTTCTTTAAAAATCTTCACATGTCCTTCTTTCTTCCTGATTGCTTCCACCTTGACCAGATTCCCAGTTCCAGATGCACTAAAGTATGCCCACAGGATAATACTCCTTCCACTATGTTTCGCTGTGGGGATGATGTTCTGTTGGTCATACGCCTCTACCTTCTTTCTCCAAACATAAGCAATGTCTCTTTGGCCAAAGAGCTCTTGTTTTGTCTCATCTGACCAAAAGACATGCTTCCAGTGTGCATCATCTTTTTCCAGGTTGTCCTTAGCATACTTCAGTCTGCCTTTAAGGTCTCTTCTGCAGAGGTGGAGTTTTTCTTGGTCTGCAACCTTGTAGTCCTTTCCTGTGCAGAACTCTGGTGATTGTCTTCTTTGAGACTACAATTCCCAAAAAGGCTAAACCATTCCCTGGTGTCTTGGGGGTTGTTCTGGGGTCTTTAGACACATCTTTCTTTCCAGGGTCTTTGAAATACTTCGCTTCCTACCTCTGCCAGGCTTGTTACGAACAATGTGGCTCTCTTTTAATTTCTTGATGATGGTAATCACTCCATTTCTTGACACTTGGAAACGCTGTGATAACTTGTGTATCCTTCTCTGCTGCTACTCTGCTTTGTGAGCATCAATAATTCTCTTTCACAAGTCTAAACTGATTTCTTTTGTTTTTGGCGTGATGCTTCCTCAAGTGCCAGCCAAAACTCTTACTGGAGGATTTATACTGTGTGTAAATTGGGAGATAACTCTTAATTTTAACTTGATTTTACAAGCTTTGAGCATTACAAAGTCAAAGCACATCATTGCACAACAGTGGTTTGTGCTATGGCTAAATAAAATGGTCAGTTCTTAAGGGGGCTAATAATATTGGCCGTGGTAATTTTTAATTCTTTCTGTTATTGTGTGCAAATTTAAGTAATTTATGCTTTCTAAGGAAAACTAGTATGTTTAAAAATGCTATGTTGAAAATTCCATGTTCTACTAAAAAAGCACTTGGGAAAATTTTGATTTTTTTTTAATTACATAGGGGGGCTAAAAATTTCGGCCTCAACTGTATATATATATATATCAATTCAAAGTTGCTTCATCTGTCTGAATTGGTTTAGCCATCTTCAGTTGTGAGTTTAACAATAACGTCCATCATCTCTCCAGCTGAGGGCCCCGATTTATCTGAACAGCTACGTGTCCGTCGCTCTGCTGCCCAGGCATGACGCCACTGTAGCTGAGGGCAAAGAGTGTCGAGTGTCAGGCTGGGGTTACACCAGCCCCAGTGGAGGCCAGATCCCCTCCACCCTCCGAACCGTCAAGCTCCCCATCGTCTCCACAGAAAAATGTAACAGCACGGAGTCGTTCAACGGCAGCATCACAGAAAACATGATCTGCGCTGGTTTCAGCAGTGGTGGGAAGGATGCCTGTCAGGTTAGAGTACCTCAGTCTTTGAGTCTGTGTGTCTGTTGCAACTTTTAAATGGCACTTGGAATAAAAATGACATCTGTAATGAATTATTTATATTTTTGCCTTCAAAAAGAGACCTGTATTTTACCTTCTTGTTTTATTGCTCTTCCTGACATCACATGCCTTGTGTTTAAAATGATGTACCACAGATATATGAAAGCCTGAATCAAAATACAGTAAAACAGCTGGATGATAGAGCTGGGGTCCTATATTTAGATAGAGTTGGTCTGGAGTCATTCTGTTGGGAACTGATTATGCTACAGCAAAGATGTCATGGGCCAATCAAATCTTTTGTGACAGTGCCATAGAGTTGAACTTGTTCACAACGAAATGGTTCTAAATAGTTGCAGAGCTATCCAGTGACATGCAGAGGTAGTTTTTGTCTTTGTTGAAACACGCCACATAATGAAATTCCACTTGCATGTTACTCGATTGTTATCCATATATGAGGGTGGCTAAAGCTAACGTTTTAGTTGATTTCAAGAAATCCCATGAAATTATCAAAATCAATCGTGAATCAGTTAATTATGTTCATTTGCATTAATACTGAACACGGCGTGTTGAAATGACTGCATTCAACATATTTCTTGTGCTAAAGCATTCTGAAGTATAACATCTGCATGTGGTGACGTGTTATGGTGTTCAAAACAATCAGTTTGTTGGCCCACCATCAACCCCAACAACATCATGTTAGTGGGGCTTTATTCATTCAAAACAAAACAAAACATCTGATCAGCCTAGGAACATTATTCATTTCTGAGAAATAGGGTTTGAAAACACAGGAACCTATCACCCACTGTAGCAGTAAATAGATGTCTTTGTTACAGAAGGCTTATTTGTTTCAGGAAGTGGCTATGAACGTATAGAGTGTTGTCAGTAGGATCATTTCAGTTGTCTTTTCATGGGATTTGTTGACAAGATTAAAGGATCTCACCACATCTATTTATGTCCGTTGCTCAGTAAAACGGATGAATGATTTTGTTTCCACTTTGCCTGCGGTTTCAGGGGGACTCCGGGGGTCCGCTTGTGTGTGATGGCCGGGTCTACGGTGTGGTGTCCTGGGGGAAAGGTTGCGCTGATGCTCAATTTCCTGGAGTCTACACTGCCGTGTCCAAGTTCCGCAGGTGGATCGACAACACCATATTCAGCTACTACAGCAGATGTAACAAGGATTAGAGCCCAGTGTTACTCAGTGGAAACTTGACATTATTAATTTTACGGTTGCCTTCTTTAATCCAGTATAATTTTAGTTTTAACCATTTGTGCACATTTAAGTATATGTGTTAAAGGATATTTTGGGTACTGTATATGGGCAATAACCAAAGTGTAAAAACTGCACGTTGTTATTATTTGCTGACCTATTTTTTAGAGTGAAGCTAAGCTAACTGTCTTCATACTGAGAGGACAGATATGAGAACAGTATCAGTCTACTCACATTTTAAAGCATTTCAAAGCAAATCAACAATAAAATTGATGCATAATCCACTAACGTCCAATGGTGAAACAGGGACAATTCCACAAGATCAAGATTGAGGTGCCATATCACTGTCTTTCAAAATCATAGCTTCCAAAGCTTCATGAAGAAGTATTTGAAATGCTGTAAGCAGGTGCACTCACAGTTATACTGACCAGTTAGAATAAGCATCATTATATGAGTGTAATGCTCAGACACAAAACAGCAGCATTTCTCCCAAGTCTTGTAATAGAATACAATATGTCTGAAAAATATAAAATCTTTGTGAAGCATACATTGTTTTTCTTTTATTTAACCAGAGTAGAAATGGTGAGATAATAATATTAAAACTAATCCCTAATAAATTATAAATTAATCAGATTAAGTCGCACTTTCTTACAATGTTGCAAAGTACTAAATGCTAACAATTTACACAGTGGTGGTAATTTTTCGCCATTTTATGACACACAGATGAAATAGTTTTAACAGAAAATTGTAATACTTCAGGACATAATTTAGAAAAACGCTGGTTCAGCCGTATGCTTTTTTTTATGGCTTTGTCGTATTGAACAACAAAAAACAAGCATTGGATAATAAAAATCCATGCTTTTCGTCTGCTCTAATATTGATTTAACCTACAATGGACAAATGCATCGATTCCCTCCTTGAGGTCACATTTAATCAATAAAAAAACATGCATGCATATAGACATGCATTTCTGTTCTGTCAGTTTTAATGTGTTCTAACTCAGTTACAATAACTAAGTACCTATATACAGTATATACTGTATGTGTGCGTGTGTGTGTGCGTGTGGTGGAGGAAGACAAAGACGCTGCTCTTTTATAAGCAGAAGCAGGTATTTGAATTTCAGAAAAAAGCTGCCAATTTCCCACGACTTATTTATGGACTAGTGGTGGTGTAAAGCAGACACTATGCATGAAGCACCTTTAAGTGTGAGAGATGAGCAAATGTGTGGAATTAGTTTTGACGATAACATACAGTACTGTAGTGTTTTATTTTGCTTTTGTTTTATACACTTTAATAAATTACTGTGGCTCCTTGGCTTTGTTCCGTCCGCTCTCTGGTCCACTTCTTTATGTGCAATTACAAAGCCGCCGTTGTCACCCGTTGCTGTGGAGTGGAGACCCTTAATAACGGATTTCACGGGATAGGTAGTCCTCTTCATGTTGTGTCTTTTATACGAGTCAGTAAAGCCGCTACAGGGAGGCAATTAATAAGTCACTACACTGATAAATTTTTAAAACTAAGGCGATCCCACTTGACATAGAGCATAATTCTTGGTGGCTTGTCACTAGCCTTGCTCAAACGGCTTAGGAATTATCCCTAAACTGGAATACCTTCATGAAATATGCATGGCGCCAGTCTCTCCTCTGACCAGTCCACTGCGTAATTTCTGAGGAGCCATTACACAGTGGACTACTTCCCTGTCTTTGCAAAGCCTTGGCTGACTGTGATTCCTGACGCCAAGCCAGGTGAAATCAGTACAGACGGCATCACACCTGATAGGTGTTGGTGCATCACAACAGAATGAATAGTTGATGGCCTACTTCAGAGGGAGCTCTGGTTTCAGTGCTCTGCCCTGTTTGTTCTGTGTTGATGTGAGTGTCAGTGCCCCTTGTGATTGATAGATTCCAGTGTCCTTTATTCTTGTGATTTTCCAGCCCTACAAACACAAAGGCCAATTCCCTTTGTTGTGGAATGGGAAAGCCTCGTCTGGGAGTGTTACAGTATATCATTTGACACTGTTGATCCGATGCGCCCTATACGTTTGCCGGGTCACAAAAAATGGCCTTGTCTATTGCTGGAGTCACAGTGATTGTGAGCATTCTTCCAATAAGCACTCCCAGCGGACCCTGCTTTGCAGTAGCTGGGAAGACAAAGCATGCTTTACAATGATGATGGTTTCTTCTGCCAAAACTAGGACACCCGTATCCATTGTTTTCCCATATGTGAAGAACAGAGTTTGCTTCTAGGACTGGGGCAGAGATTTGGGGTATCCAGAGTGAGATGAAACACTGACGGAAGAACTACTCAGACCCTTTACTTATGTAAAAGTGCTTAATTTAAACACATGTTCAAGTTAAAGTACAGAATCAGTCCAGTAAACGTTTTACAGATTACATTTACTTGTAAAATCTTACACAGAGGGTGAGCCCCATCAAAGGGTCACAAGCTTAAACTGATATGGTTAAGAGAACAGGAAAGCATCGCCTCATGTCACCTGTGTCTGGACCAAAAAAGTTGTATTTAAACACACCACAAAGACCACAGCCAATTAGCACATACACCGATCAGCCACACCATTAAAACCACTGACAGGAGAACTAAATAACAATGTCCATCATGTGACAATTCAGTGTTCTGATGGGAAATATTTGGACCTGGCATTCATGTGGATGTTACTTAGACATGTACCCAAAATGCACACACACAAAAACGGTTTAGGAACAACATGAAAAATGGCACAAGGTGTTGACCTGGCCCCCAAACGCACTAGATTCCAAACTGATCAAGTATCTGTGGGATGATCCACAGAGGCCCCTCCCCTCAACCCATAGGACCCAAAGGCCCCTCCCCTCAACCCATAGGACCCAAAGGCCCCCACTAACAACATTCTGTTACCAGACACCACAGGACACCCTCAGAAGGACCACGTCTATTCTCTGATGAGTAACAACTGTTTTGGAGGCACAAGGGAGAGCTACACAATACTGATTGGTGTAAACTTTTAAATAAATACCTTTTTATAACAAGCAGATGGCAGGAGTCTGAATTATTTATGTTTGTGAACGTTTAGATTAGATGATGTGAAACAGGAAGAGCCTTCTGTGTGTGTTATGAGCTAAGTCCAGAGATGAATTGTGTGTTGCTAAAGGAATCTTTATGATAAATGCTTTATAAATAGATAAGGGAAAAAAGCACCACAGTTTCCGATGCCTGTTACAACAAAAAGCAGAAGTAGCTGCTTGTAAAGGATGACGGAGGCTTTACAATTTACATGACTTATCTGAACCACCAGGGGGCATTTGATCATTAAAGCATGAGGAATAGGAGAACAACAAATGAGGTGCAGCCCTGCTGGCGCTTCCTCCTCTTCAGCTCCTTTCTGATTATAATAACCCCTTCGTCTGGAGTGTTGTGTCTGCGCATGGAAATGTTGCATCATCCCTCTGAAAGGAAATGATTAGGAATCAACATGAATGAATATGTTTTTATTCTGCCAGCGAGGCTTCATTAGAGGCAAACTGAGGACAGAAAGAACAGAGCATTTGCTGCCTGAATGTCCCCGGACTGAGGCACAGTCTTGGAGGCCAGACAACTGTTTGAGTTCAGTGGGATGCCAGGAAGCTTCGAGGCATGACAGAAGCCGAGATGAAAACGTGACCGGATTATTGTGCAGTCCTCTCCTCAAAACCAAAGTGCCTCCGAAACTCTTTTTCTTAATCCATCCTCCTTCTCTTTCTCTTCTGACCCTGCAGAGATGTGTGCACTTTATTTTATTTTTTTTAACAATTTCACTTCTTAATTCTTTCACAGTCCTCTAGCCAGAAGGCTTTTTTTCATGAATCTGGGCCATGTGTAAAATATGCAGAAGATGGAAGGATTGGCTCAAAGGCAAAGCTTGATTCTTTCCCCCCCACATTTTAGAGGGGATAATCTTTGCCATATTCTGGAAATTATGTTTTGTGAAGAGAAATGGACGGAGGGGACAGCAGAAAATAGCATTACTGTGCAGTCAGGCTTTCTCTCTTGGTTGCTTTTCATAGTATAAGCATTGTTGATGACTGAATAAGACACCAAAAATAGATGCTGGTCTCGAACAGGAGGACAAATTCGTAGGATAATGAGTGGGCTGAGTGACTGAATCAGCCACTCGAGTTTAGACTACCTCAACTCTCCAGCACTCAGAGTCAATTGTCTCAGGGAGCTTCAGATCCGGAGAGGAAGTGAACTATTAGCCAATACAGAAAATAAGTAATCGATTCAAGCTGTAGAAAACGGAATCCCCAATTTAAGAGTCATTTTATTGCATGTAGTCAGCCGTGAGGTTTTACTACCGGTCACAGCTGAAATCCATTACATCTGAAATGGGGCCATTTGTTTCCTCTGCCCATTGAAGGGAGTTTGGGCCTAAATGGAGACGAATTGCTCAAGTGTTGCATCCTGACAGTTTTGGCCGTACACACCTGTGAGATAGCAGCTGAATGTTAAAAAGTCCTGACGTTTATGGAGTGAGGGATATGGTACCAGATGACAAGAGCAGGAAATATAACCTTTGTGCCATTGTGCTGGGTGTATGTGTGTGAGCAGATTTAAAGTTCTGCAGCACAGGGTCCTTGTGCAGGTGAAGCTCTGTCATCTAGTTGTCTTTTACCATTCAGATGTTGGAGATCATCTTTATTACATGTCTCACATATGATGTTAAGACAAAACACATCTGTTCAGCTACAGTACTACAATGACTTCACTTAGAGGAAGAGGAAACAGTTACGGAAAGAGTTTGAAGCTTCCAGTGCGATGTGAAATGTCAGACTGAGACGGCCTGAAATGGTTCTGAGAGGTCATAAAACAGAATGATTTCCCTGGTGCGGAATAAATTATCTGATAGTACTGATAGAAGAAGGACTGGATGATAATTGCAAATAACGGCACTTTTGTTTCCATGAAAGACGTTTACCATGGAGGATGAGAGAAATGTTCAGTCCTGACGGTCAAAAGAGTTCAGAGGAAATTCACAGTCGCAGTTTGACACACATTTCACTATTTGCACACGGACGGAAGAAAAAAACAACAAAAGAAAAGTTAAAAAATCTGATTTCTTGTAAACATGTAAAGACTAATTGACAAGACTTTGAAAAGCTGCTGCTTCTATCCTCACTTCTTTTTTTGTTTAGTTTTTATGACTCTGCTCCCTTCCATGTCCTTTTTAGTGCTCAGTAGATTTATCAAGTTTCCCCTCAGAGGATTAGCTGAAAGTAGAGCACTTTAATCATGTTTCCTAACTTAGGGTTGCCATCAAAGGGAGGCAGTGCTTTGTTCTGTTGAGAATACATGGCTGATAACCCCCCAAAGCCTCAGATCAGAGCCCACTGACATCATTCCCCCACCTCTTTACCAACTAAAAACAAGACAGATTTACTTGTGGAAACATCACTTGTGTATTGTTATGGTTGTGCTAAAGAAAGTGAATGGAATATACGGTATTTACACTATGTGAAGTTCTGATGTCAGTAAATTACTTCTAGTAAACTATGTTTTACAGTAAAGTATTTTCCCTCACCTTATAACAGCTCTTATGGCCACCAAAGGACCCTGCTTTAAAAATTAATCTGAGTCAGAGTGAAATATTTCTTCAAGCCAAAATAAATCATTCTAGCTTCACTGTTTACACGTATACTAGTGTAATTGTCTGATAAGATATATACGTATTTACATGTCCCAAATCATTAATTAGAACACAACCTTTCTGACATGCGGTTCTTCCCGATGTGCAGCATTGAATCTGCTGAAAGTGTCACAGAAGAAGGAATTTCAACGACTTCCTTCAGTAGAAGAAGATGAACAAGGTTTTCCCACATCAGTTTCAGTTTAGTTCATCTTTTGTTTGAACAACTGCTTATTTTTCACACGTGTAGAAAGGTTTGGATTGGCTTTATTGAAAACCAGAGAGCAATGAATAGATTACCTATTTACATGAGGTTTATTTTTACTACAGCTTAAGTTCAGGAACAAAACCACACCCCATGCCATGGTTTTTCCCAAGCTTATGTCACGGTTAGGTCCGGGGGAAGTGGTAGGACCCAAGTGCAGGACTTGAGGAGGCAGGAGTAGGCAAGATATATTTTATATTTTAATAAAGAAAAGAAACAAACTTACAAAACTAAAGCCGCTGCTGACCAGGCAGGGAATCCAAAATCCAAAACCAAAAACCAAACATAACATCTACACGGAGTACACGGAGTAACAAGTAACGACTATGACGCGACCAGGAACAAAGTGAAGGCAGGGCTATAAATACACATGAGGAACAGAGGGATGGCGAGACACAGGTGAGACAAATCAGGTGACAAGACAAGGTGAAACCAATGAACTAATCAAGGCACGAACCAAGACAAACAGGAAATCAAGAACTTAACAAAATAAAACAGGAAGCCGAACAGAAAACTAAACATGACTGAAAAACCAAGGACAGAGGACAGAGGACAGAGGACATGACAGCTTACCAATAAATGTACGTCATTGTACCCATGTACCCATTCTCCTTTCTGTTTGTCTCAGTTCCCAACCTCCACCCTCCCCATCTGTCTCTGTTCTGTTTTTCTCTTAGTCTTTCATTACTAGAACCAGGGAATCCAAGACAAAAAGTCAAAGCTTGATGAGATGTGCTTCCACCTTTAATCCCTCGTAACCCTCCATCCATTTTCCTCTGCTGTTCTGCCCATAAACTTCTTTGCATGAGGCATTCTTATTCTGATTATTAGAGGAATCTGAGTAAATGTAGTCAGTCAGTACCTTGTACCTAAATTATCGCTAGTCCAGAGATTAGACCAGAGTGCACATGCGAGTTCCAATGGAACAAAATGGGGATATATTGTCCATATTTATATACAGTGTATGGTCCAAACACTGACAGATAACTATAAGTAACCAACAGTGCTAATTTAAAACTTGCCAAAGCAACACCTTTGCCTCGCTTGTATTACGTCTCACTGTCAGATGGCGAGAAACATTCTGGGTGCAAGTGGAGGACGTGTGAGGAAGGAGAATGTCAACTATCCGCTCACATCACCGCTGACAGAATATTTCAAACTAGCCATGAGACCTCCTGTGTTTAGATGTGGATGGCTGTCAGTCCCTCCACTTCAAAAATGCACATGCGCTGTCTCCTGTTTGATCTGGTTCTGAGCTGAGGTTTTATATGACAACAAGCTATAAAGGAGACATCATTTTTGCTCTAGGCCTGTGTGTTGCGTGCCTCCAGTGTACAAGCCACCTTGTACAGAAGAAGAGAACATCTATCCAGACTGAATAATACACTGCGCTAAGTGTTCAGACAGCTACTGAAATGTTTTGATTAGACAACACTGATTACACCAGCGGCAGTGCTGCGGAAAATGAGGGAGAAAAGGGGGGGTGTTAACAGCGCTGAGAGACTTTTGTTTTGACATCTATGCGGCAAGTTGAAATTGTGTGAGGCAAAGGTAGCAAGAGGACTAAGTGGGGCAATTAATCTTCATGTGCTCTGAAGCTCCATCGTATAAAACTCATTCTGCCACTCAGAGGAGACCATAATCACACTTCCATCCAAATCTAGGAGGGAGACAGAGAAGAATCTCCAAAGCTGTTGTCAAAACAGAAGCAAGGGAGGATTTGACAGTGATTGGTGGGTATACTGTGGATTAGCCCTGAATTTCTTTTTGAAGTTGAACCGCTCAGACAGAATCGTAAATGTACTTGGCAAACATTCTGAGCGTTGAGTGGATCTCATCACAGAGGCGCTACTTCAACGGGCTCCTTTAGCGACGCAGGAAAGACACACATTCGATCCCATGTCACAGAGCACACGCTGTGTCACATCACAAACTGAGCGCCTTTCATAACGCGAGTCACTGTAGATGACCAAACAGAGCGCTAACTCTGCAGATCTGCACTGTCAGGGGCAACCTGGCAAGCAGAAACTTTTACAAAATGAGCTCTGTCACTGTGAAAATGAAGCAGGGCCGCAGACACCGAGAGGTCAGCGACTTGAAGCTCTGTATTCCCAGCAGATAGTTCTCAGTAAAGGGACAGCCTCCACCTTCTGTGTTCGCAGACAAAATCTTTTACCCCCCCCCCAGACCTGTCTCAAGAGAGAACAATGATCGAACAGGCCCAGTCATTTCCGCACCCGTGCCCCCTCAGCCGCTATATAGCACTTCCAGCCGGAGATGGCAGCCAGATTACATCTCATCCGTATGCAGAATGTAGGAACTGCTGTCATCCCCCACTTCGCTGGCAGGCAGTGATTACTGAAGGAGAGGTGGAAATCAATAAGGAAAAAGAGGGGCTGATTGAATATTGGAGTACGCTGGTCTAATCTAAAGAGATCTGTGATACTGCCTGGCCATTTCCAAACACAGACAGGTGTTGTGAGGAGCCCCGGGGCGGTGCACAGGCTCTGCTTCACGGAGCTCCTCAGAGCACCAGGGCAGGAAGAGAGCAATCTGGGCAAGAGGGCAATCGGGGCAAGACAGGTACTGGAGTCAGGGTACTGCTTGTGAGACCTGATCATGAAAATAGTGGTGAAGAGTTGTCAGACTGGTTTGGGGTGATCTGGTTTCAGCATATAAATAAAAGATTCAATGTTTCTTTTTCTAATATATTTTTTATGCTTGCCCGGTGAGTTCAAAGTGAGCTTAAATAATGTGTATTTTCATTTCTCATTGCATTCAATCTTTAATTTCCCGTATTTCACATCTGCCAGTGTTGGTTTTCTTGAGTAACATATATTTTTTTTTTTTTTTTTTTTTTTCTAATTATTTTTTTTACAGCTGTAATACCATTTACAGTGCCCATATAGTAGTTACACTTCTTTGTTTTGCGACACGAACAAGCATTTTTTTATGCTTTTTATAGAAGAGCAGTGGGAACATCATAAATGTCAGGGTTATATAAAGGGCATTTAATAATTTACTGATGACTTGATCTGACATCGTGGCGTCTCTTTGATTTAGCAGCACTCCTGGCCACTTCACGACGATGCTTGATAACCAAATAATTCATTCAGTGACTTTCATGCAGTATGGGCAGATTCACTGCCAAGATAGCCTTCTATTCATTAGCATTTTGGGTTCTCCATAGATTAATTGCACGCAAGTTTTCAGCCTTCAGGCCAGCTGTCACCCTTTCTCACAAGCTTGAACAAGCGTCTTTGTGAGACACAGCTAAAAAAGAGTCAATTTGTGGCCGTTTTGAAAGGGCTGCGCTGGTCGTGTGTGAAATTTAATCAGCTGAAATGTTGTTGCGGTTCAACACTCAGGACAAAAATAAAACTGAATGTGCACATAAACAGTTCAAGAATTATTTGCCAATTTAAAGTACTTGCAGCGAGGTCTGATTATCTATAAGAGGACACTCGTGCAGCTAAAACTGGATGAAAACAGGAGCATCTGTAGCAGCAGGAGCAGCTCTGCGTGCCTCTGGCTACACAACAGGGCTAATGGCTTCATTAAGAAGATCACTAATTAGGATTAACAAGGCTTTGCCACAACAAGCTGACATCCCTGCTCTTAAACCACCATCTGTGTCAGCTTACAGTATGTTTGCTATAATTGTTCTTTGAAGTAGACTTGACATGGTTGTCCTTGAAAAGGGAAGTATCACAAGACTGGAGACGTGAGAATGGAGTGAATTGGATTAAACTGAGATTAAAGCAGCAATTGGACAGTTACAGTGAGATAAACTGGGTCCTCACTGACTATTAGAGCAAGAAGTGCGGCAAATCGTTAATCTGTTATCTGTTCTGGCTTAAAGAAACACTTTTATTGGATTGTTTGACACTTTCTTGGGATTTTCTAGATGAGACAGAACACATATGAACCTACAGCTAGCAGTCATTTAGCTTAGCCTAGCTTTGCGACTTAATTTACACAAAAACCTCAGTGTTTTATGAGACAAAACCAGATAATCCTTTAATTTATTCCACAGTGGGGAAAACCCTGTCGACATATAAATGACTTACTTTACATCTGACAGCTGGTCGCTGGTGGACGTGCCAGGCTCTGGTTACTTGTCAGGGTAGATGTGTTCCCACCCTGAAGGTTCCAGAGTGAAACAAGCAGAACACAATAGCTTTTTATTGGAGAGACCTTTCCAACATTTCACCAGTAATTGTTTTTTTTTCTTTCAGTTCATTGTTTTTTTCATGTATAAGATATAAGCTGTACATTATGGATCACCCTGTACTAGCTCTCCTTACTTTCATTCAGGGCTTATCCCAGCTGCCATCGGACACCCAGAACAGGTCGCCAGTCTATTGCACGGCTAACACGCCATAGGCGTGCGTATGAATTCACCATTCACCATTGTGAATGCAAACAGAGAGGAAACTGCAAGGCAGATAACAACACCACTACTTCATCTGAATTCACTATCAGCACGGTGGGGAGCTTTTGTCAGTCATCTGCATCTGTTGCTTCATGGTCACTTCTGCATCAAATTTGAGATTATTTCGACTTGGTACTGCCACTTTCCTTCGTCTCCCATTGCTACAGTGCACTGGATATCACCAACAATGTAGTGTCTTGTCACCTCTTCACTTCTAGTCTCTTCCTGTGCAAACAGCTCTGAAGATTCTGCTTGAACTTATTCTTGGTCTGTTGCAGTGGCCTGTAGTTACTGCAACATTGCCAAGAAAGCAGCAGAATGTGTTAATTAGTGAGCATGTTTACAGGGATTGCTTATGCTGTGGACAAAGGTAAGGTACATGCTTACCCCTTTACCCTTTTTATGCTAAGCTAAGTACTTAGTTAATGGACTGATATTAAAGTGGCATTGATCTTATCATCAAACTCTTTGCCAGAAAGGGGTCAAACTATTCCTTTAGACATAAAAGGACTCATCATCATACAAAAAATGAGGTCCAAACAAAATGTTATAGCCATTTATGTCAGCATATAAATTAGACTACGAAACAGAGTTGCAAGCTAATCTGTGCTTATAAATATTGACTAAAGATCCTTTTAGTTTTCAAGACATAAGGTTTATAACAGGTTTTATTCAGGTGGTGTGCTATCGGATGTTCATACAAATGTTTTAGTTGCTATGAATCTTCATTCTTCAAGTCATGAATTCAAACATATTACTTACACATACTGTACATACATATAACTAAAACCACAGAAGTGTTATCAGCGAAATAAATATAAAGCATCAAAGTAAATATTCTACAGACCAATAATATTATCGTGAAAGCATGAAGCAGGTTGGAATGAAGCAGGTTGTGAGGTCTTTTAAGAGCTTTAAAATTGATTCTCAGGAATTTGATGGGTGTAAAGGGTTCACACATATTTATGTAAAATGGATAATAATTGTAGGAATAATAAAGTATCCTGATTATTACTATTAGTGATCCATTGGTATATTAAGAATGTTAAAGAGTCAGAAAACATATGTAACCATGTCTGAAGCCCGTTCTCACAATGTGATCCAGAGTGGCTTTGATGTGCTCTGCTGTGGATCCTGCAATCCATGCCAAGCTTTTACATCCAGCTGCTGTATTATCATCATCAAGTGGAAAGCCGTGGCCTCCTCAGGGAGCGTCCATGAATCTATCACGTCTTTTCATCCTGCTCTGTGTGAGCTGTGTAGACGCTGTGTTTACCCCAAGGTGTTTTTTCACATGTGTTTTGAGAGAGAGAGAGAGAGAGAGAGAGGCAGCATCTGTTTCTGCAAACAACGGCCTGTAAACCTGTGAGTCACACAGACTGACCACCGACAGCCTCATTTATCCAAGGGGCCGAGAAAACAACTCACGCTGGTCTCTGGGTTTTTAATTTGAAATGCCGTCTGCTAGGCCGGAGCCGCTGTAGTCCTTTAAATGCTGCGCACAGTGCTGATCTATGAAGTTGGTGTAATATTGCTGGTTCAGCTTCCCCAGTGAATACTCTCTGAGGCTTTGATATTCTCTTAATCTGCTATAGTTTAAATGTGCTGAAACAGAACAAAGGCTACGGATGGAGTATAAATTAAATAAAATACCTGCTGTTTCAGAAACTTCTTCAGACAGTGATTCTGTTTGGCAGCAGATGTCCAGCAGAGACTTGTTTTCTACTACTCTCTTAGTTCTCAACTCCCTGCCTGGACATCTATACTGATTTCCATTCATGTGCAAGCTCAAAAAGAGACTCCCTCACAGATCAGTGTGCTTAATCTTGTCAAATGGATGTCTGGCATCAACAACAACTGTTCATGTCCTCAACACCGAATGAAGACGGCTGGTTTTCAGCAATCAGAGTTCAGAGTAACCTTGTCCTCCTCTCACTCCTCCTCACACAGTTCTTTTCAGAGCCTCCTTTAGTCTGCATGACCTTTCTCTAGCTCAGGTGAATCCACAGAAATATTACCCTGCAAAAGATAAAAACCACGAGCCTCCTCTGGCCTTGCTCCCATTCTCCAATTAGAATTATCCTTTATCATTTGGGGCAGGGACACCATACATCATCAAAGACCTAAAGTCCATTTCAAAGTCGCAACCGGAAGTTTGGATTTCTTAGCTGCTTTAGCTTATCACACACTCGTGAAAAAGTTGCTTCCATTATGATGATAACAACACAACTGTGTCCTGAAGTCATTTTATTTGAACTGAATACAGTATGTGCATGTACATGACACATTTGTGTAGTATGGGACAAATGAATTTTATTCAGCACGACATAAATAGACTGACTTAACAAATCTTGTTGTTGTACATTTGTTTTGTTTTGTATGGGGCTTTAATAAGGCCCAGAGTTATTCAGCAACCACTACATTTTCTTTGTAATCTCCCCTCCTGAAAAATAATTCAGGAAATCATCAATAACTGAAAACGCCTTCAAAGTAATATTTTATATCAGCATACTATGTAGATTAGATTAGGCTGAGTGGCAGCTCTAAATTACCCTCAGATATCTGCCTCTATGTCACAGCCCTGTCGTTAACGGTGATTTGCCCTGGTTCACCTCAGCTCTCACCTAATGTCAGCTGATAACGCAGGAGCTCAGAGAGCAACTGTTGGAGCCATTATATATTTTGTATTTCTCGTTGGTTTGTGTTCATCGGCTTGCGTGCAGTTTTTATCCCAGAACACGCGTCAGAACAAGTTCACCCGCACGTCACCTCGGTGGCGTGCGGGTGGTTTTCTTTAAGTTCGGTTGGTTTTCTTTAAGTCTCCACGGCAACTAAATAAACAGTTACTGCTGCCACCGAGAGAAAGAAGTGGGCTGAAGCGCCAGCTGTGTGGCGGGCGCTGATGGATGTTGAGCTGTGCCCCTCACCACAGGGTTTCAAGACTCGTATTAAATATGAATTGGATGTGAAGACATGATGCTGAGTTGTTGGTCCAGGGGTCGAGAAGCAGACAGCTGTTCCGAGAGTGCAGTGTTAAAAATGAAACGGCAGTCAGTAAATTAAAGATCAGTGCTACGTGACGTACAAGGGGAAAGAAATCTATGTGTTGTGATACAGAATGACTTTATACTATATATTATTCCTTAATAGATAGATAGATAGATATTTCTTACTTTTAATAAAAACCTTCCCTTCAACATCAGTAAAGCTCATGGGAATCGAGTGTTCTGATATCTAAATCATCTGCAGTAACACAGCTTCCAAAACACACCTCTGAGTTAGCTATCTCCTTCCCTGTCTGTGTGCTGGATAGCTCTTTAAAGGTTGTTTTTGTCTATTCTCCGTGGTTCAACTGATTGAAACACAAGGTACGGCTTTATGCGTGCTACGTGTTTGTACTTGCTTGTGCATGTGTGGGGGGAGAAAATTGCAAACCATTCATCCCTTCCGCCCTGACCATTAATGTCTCACTTGGGCTCCTTCACTCTGACTGCTCATTTTCCAGCTGCTGGTTTTTAATAGAAGTCTGTCTGGTGAAACTGGACAGTTAGTGGAAAGCCACAGAGAGTCATTTAGCAGCAGGATCGGCGCTGAACGCCTGTGACGCGCAGGGTTTGGCCTCATCTGTGTCGTGCTGTTACACTTTAGTGTTCTGCAGGAGGACACTGGAAAACAACAACTAAGACGGTCACGTGCTCAATTTAAATATAGAGCTCCATAAATCATAAATGAATCAGAAACAGTTTACACGCTCAAATAAAATGATATGGAAAGATATATGCCAATCAGCCTCAACATTATGACCAGACATCTGACAGGACAAGTAAATAACATTGACCATCTTCAGTTTGATGTTCTGCTGGGAAACGTTTGGACCTGGCATTCATGTGGATGTTACATGCAGCACCCAGCTAGACCAGACCAGGCTGCCCCATGGCAATGACACTCCTTGATGGTCCATAGGACCTAAAGGCCCCCACTAACTGTCTGTTTCCAGACACCACAGGACACCCTCAGAAGGCCCATGTCTATTCTCTGATGAGTCACAAGCGAAACCTACACAATATCAGGCCATAATGTTTTGCCTGAACTAACTTTACAAATAATTCATTCAATAGATGAAGATGATCAAGATGGACATTCATTTAAACACTCACCATGTTTCTGTTCCTCTTAGAAGTTTGTTACGTCGCCTGATGTTTACCACATTTGGGCCAACCATGCTCAGAACGTATGTATTTATTCCATCCAGAGAGAAACAATCAGAGTCTACATTAAGAGTGTGCATAAGGCACTCATGTTTTCCTACTGAGCGAAATATCAAAGGTTTGCTCTCAATCTGGTCGATAACTAACAATGAGACAGGGGGAGGACACAGACTAACTATACAAATGGCTGGTGGGATAATAAGGCACAGATGAGACTATTGAGGGTGAAGCACAGAGTAACATGAGTCAAGTGCTGCTTAAGCCTTCTGACATGTGTTTAGATTGCAAGATTGCAATGTGCAAGATTAAAAATATAAATAAAATAAAAATGGTTGTTAAAAAAGTTTGTTATTCAGTAGTTTGACAGCTGTGGTGGTGACAAGACAGCACAAACAAGTTTCTGTTTAATGACACATCACACTGTGTTTGAAGGAATTATCATCATGAAGATTGGTTTATTAAGCCCCCCTTCATCAGCCTCATAAATAAACAAATAAATTATAATCAACCAGCATGAAGTGCAATCCTCATCAAGACAAACGACTGGATCTGGAGGATTTATTCCGAACGGGTGCTATCCGGTGGCTCAAAACTTGCTTCCTCGCGCCGCCGTTGTGACCTCAGAGCCGGCGAGTACTGAACTAACAAAAGTGTGGCGAGGGCGTTTTGTGTTGAGGACTAGAATGAGGGGCACGCTTTTATTTTTAATCTACAATTAACTTGAGTCAGACTTAACGGCTCTCTGGATTAATTACCAGCTGCTAAATTGAAATGTAAATTTACCCTTTCTTCTCCTACTGAGGCAGAGCACTTCAACAGTTCGCGTCGCGGGCACAAGACAAGGAGGAGCGCTGTCTCAGGCAAACTTCAAGGGTGTAATTCGACATTGGCAGCACATTCGCACTTGACTGTACCATCGCAGATATATTTCTAGATGCTTGAATTTCTCTCCTATAAAACTAGAAGATAAAAATGCACAATTCTCCAATGCCCAGTGGAAAAAACAAAGCAAGTTGTGGAACAGATCAGTAATTTTCTGCCATAGTTTGGCTGGCGAGCGCTGACGTGACTACATTTGAATATTAAATGCAATTAAAGTTCTGCTCCGTGCTCCCGGCTGTGTTCTCGCTCACAGTTATGTGGTGTGATTTAACTGTACAATACTTCAGTCAGTCGCTCGGTTCTGCTTCGTCAAAACAACCACGAGGTTCATGAATTCATAATTCTACTTTGGGAATAATTCTGCTTCTTTCGGATATTTCTTTGTGCACGCTCTGAGGAAAGATTCCCACTACTGATTCAACTTCCACTGACCTATTTCCTCCTTATGTAACACTGGGGCCGTTTAAGCTCATTTCCAGATCTCTCCTCTTGTTTTGTCTGTCACTTCCTCTCCTTTCTCCGTTGCTATTATGTGAACACTGTTGCCTTCATAGTGTCAGTGAGATTTGGACCCCATTCAGTCAAAATACGGAGGGACGGATGGTAGCTTATCCCCTCATGCCTGTCTGCGCTTTCATTATCCGCTCCTCCTTCTGGGGAGCATCTCCACGGAGATCTCTGATTCGTGCATCTCGGTAGATGTGTAAATATTTGTTGCTTGAAATTTTAACAAAGAAGTCAAATCAGCTGAGTTGTCCCCAGGGAGGTGGTACTAAGTTAACGCTGAGAGACTTTAAAACCCCAGAGTAATTGTAACTGTATGCCAATGATGAAACACTAAACTTGCAATAAAACGAAGGAGTTCAGTCTTTTTAATAGTCACAGGGACACACATTCAGGATAATGGGGAAATCTATAGTATATTACACTTTTAGAAGTAAGTGGGTAATTGCGTTTTGAAAGATTTACTGTATTATAGATATAACCAAATGCCAAGAGGATCCCAGAATTGTGCACGAAGTGAAGAAGAGAGATATACGTATGGGAGCTGTACAGTTCTGATTAAAGTAAATATACCACACAGTGTGCAATGTGCTGGTTCAGTAGGTGTAAAAGCACTAAAACAGAGGGAACAAGTCCAAGTTCTGACAGATACCACAGAGTACTAAAAGTCCCAAACTCCGATAGAGAACAACTGTATAAAAGAAAGAACTCTCTGTTCTTCTTGCAGGAAAAAAAAAAAGAAGAAGAAGAAGAAGAAAAAATATTATCAGAAATTTAAAAACCGTTGCTCAGGAAATACTCTCAGGATCTTCGGTGCTAGTCTTACTTGATCCCCTGCGATCACCAGTCTTAGCAGCTTTTAAGGCTGTGTGGCTGATATTACTCAGCAGTATAGTTATTACTCACAGTTAACTTGTTTTACTTTACTATGGAAATGTTATTCAGCATTAACTTTTAAACCAGAACGAGCCATTTTGCAGCAGAAAAACCTGTAGATGAGCAGGGTAAGGTTTACTGCCTAAGCTTGGTGTCAAATCTATATAAGGTCTACACTGTAGCCAAAGCAAGTGGCCTGTTGCACTGGTCTGTCTAAATGTGATTTTTCTTCCTGTGTGTTGAAATGGGGTCATGTTGGAGTTGGAGCTAACTTTGGAGGAGTTATTATGCATGACCGCTCGACCAACTGTGGAAGAAGGACGATGAATTTTCTGTCCTTGTCTTGTCTTGCCACCGAGAGACCTAGACGACAAAATGCATTTAAGGAACTGTCACAACTGTTGTGGTCTGCATCACTGAAAAGTGTAGTCATCAGGCTACGGCATACCAAAGGTATACCCACAGAGTTATAATTAAAGCTGCAGGGATTCACATGTTTGTAGGTAAAATCTTTTATTTTTTTTCTCTCCAAATCAGCATGGTGCCAAAATGTATTTGATATAAGAAGTCTTTAACAAACTGAATGAATAAATTCAGAATAATGATAGGCATGATTTGGCTTGCTTCTGTGTTGTGTTGTCCTTTATGCAGGTGTATAGTCGCTCCCCCATGTCCCTGCCCTTATCATTATAGGCTTTGCCTTGCCTGCGATCGAACATTCAGGGATCCCAAATTCACAACATAAAGATAAAAAAACAATCTTGTTTGTTGTTTCACATGTTCTGTCCTATAGTGGTGTTCTAAAAGATATGGGAGTAACTTTTTTTTTATTTTTAGACATGTTGCTGGCTGGTGCTCAGTAGTATGTGACATTAACTTTAATCTGTCAGAGCCCAGTTCAATTTAAACCAGCAAACAAAGAACACACAGTAACAGAACAGAAAGAAATCGCCCAAGTGAAATTGCTTAAAATATTCAAACTTCGTCAGACTCTGGTGTTGATGCAGCAGAATAAGAAGGCAGCAGAGAAAAAAGGGTTTCAGAGCCTTAATGTACTGCAGAGGACGGATAAAACAGTGTACAAGGCTTTATTGTAATACATGAAGTCAGGAAACGCTCTGGCATATAATATTCAAAGCCTTGCTGCTCTCATTGGATAAGAAATACTGCATGCTTGCCTGCTTGAAGCTGCGTGTCAGGATGTCAACTCAGAGTTTAAGACGCCTTTTGTGTGGGAACATTTTTAATGAACGTGCCCACTTTGGGGGCTTTAGTGGCTCTGAAGTAGGAAGGGTTCATACGGACTGGCTGGGTATGAAACAATTAGAGCTTCTCTTACTTATTATTTCTTTTTCAGACCTCCCAGGGGGCGTCTCTTGGAGGAAGCAGGAGGAGAGGATATTAAATCTCAAGCTCAAACAGGCAATATCTATTTGACATTTGTGCAGCCGCTGCCCACCGCAACTCAGCACCGACATCTGATTTACATAAATCCCAGGTGAAAACTGACAAATAAGATCACTTAAAGATTAGTCTAAAATCAATAAAAGGAAATACAAAGGTCTGAGCTGCAAATTATGCTGCTTTCCATTAGTTCAATATTAGTTCAAAAGGTTTGAGGCTTCATCGTTGTGGTATTTGTGTTTGATTCCGGCTTCCACACAGTTCATTGATCAGAAACATGATGTATAGATCCTTACATATACTAAAACAATATTAAGACCATTTAAAAAATACCTTCAGCAGGGTTATACCATATTTCTGTGTCCGTTGATAGAGTGGAGGATAGTTTATGGTATGTTTCTCGAGTTATCTGTGTTTCCCTTGTGCAAGAAGAACTAAAGCTGGGAGTTGGTTTAATGTTTTGAAGTTAAACTGCTAAAGGTGAATCATATAGGTATGGTCTAATGCCTTTAATTTTATGTCCACTTAAGATTACCACTGTATTACTGTAATACCAAAATAACGGATTTACTGCACATCTACAGCATACATGAATTTAGGGCTACCGTGCTTGATTTGTTTGGTTTATATCTATTTTTTGAAACAGCTTTCCCATTTAACTCATTTAAGCACATGATTTGTGCCAAGCTAGCTACATTTAGTAGTTTTAGCAACAACACCAACCAATGCAAATACTGGGCCTTCATTTCTTAGTTTAGTTTTGAAGCACATTTTAAAGTCTTCATCAAGGACTGCAGTTTGTGGTTAGATGCAAGATAGATGCAGGATAATTATTTTTTTTAACCAGTGCAGCAGTTAAGGTGTTTTTCCTTTGCAGGGCAACGGACTAAATAGAAATATGAGAAGGTTAAGAACAAAGTCTGCTAGCATGACGAATAGTGTAGACCCATGCGATAATGGGATTTCAATATTTTCCACAATAAATGCTGTCATGATCCTAAACAATGATGAATATTCTGCAGAGGACTCTTCAGCGAGAGACAGACTTTCATCGTGTTTCCGTTGCTCTCACAGGCGCTGAACATGCAAGGCCTTTTCCCACAACATCATTCATAAGTTGAGCAAGTCTAATGGCTTCAGTGCATTAAGATGTGCGCATAAGCGCTGCTAATTCTTTGTCATGGAGTCACTGCAGTGTCATTCACGCGGAACGCCGAGGCGGTGTGAACTGACTAATGTGGGGCTATTTATGGACGTCAGTGAGAGCAACGTGATTAACCATGTCAAGTGTGGGAGGCAATGCTTTCACACGCTGGGAAATTTACACCATAACCTTCCTTTCCTCCCGATTCTGCCCGTCTGATTTATCTGATGGCTCCAGTACCTCATCTGCAGCCTCCCACCCTGCCGCCTGCCTCTTAGGAAAAAAAACAAAACATGTGCTTGACGTTCAAGAAGGGACAGCACTCTAATTAAAACTACAACATGTACATAAATGTTGAAAGAAGCAGCCTCTGCACTCGATTTATTTAGGCACAATCCTATTTTTTTGTGTTCTGTGAGCTAAATATAGCATGGCCTTGCTGACTTAACAAAGCTTAAGTGCTGATATTAGACAGGTTTAATACATGCTAACATTTGCTAGTTAGCACACAAGCAACTGAGAACATTTTGACCTGATGATGGAACGGGTTTAAAACTAAAAGGACCATCAAAGTTTCACCAAGAATGTCCTAAATGTCAGTGGACTTAGGTTGGCCAGTTGATTGATTCTCTGGAGATCATGAATGCAGTCTGGAACAATGCTGGCATCCGTGCAGCCACACAGCTAGCGAGGTTAAGAGATAAAAGAATGAGGTTCCTTTACAGCAGCTCATTTGCTCCAAGCACTCACTGCATTGTTGCATCTCCCTAGGCATTTCTTCCATCAACATCTGGTTGCAGAACAGCAGAGGAGAGAGGCGAGCAATGCTGGGGATCATTCACCGGCTTAGCTAAAGGGCTTGGCAGACACTGCCTCTGACAAACACATTGTTTAAAGCTTCTGAAGATTAGCTGAGCCACAGACACTGCCAGGCGCCGATATGACTGCTGCCGAATTTACAGCAGGCTGGCTGAATGAAAGTTGTCTAGTTTGGGACTCTCTGGGGTCTGTGATAGGCAGGTGTGTTTATTCCAGCTGTGGAGTGCGAGCGAGAGCACGACCAAAGGCGTCTGCAGTGCTGTTAGGACTGAATACGGGATGGGGACAGAGGTTAGGCCCAACGGCAATGCCCCCACCCAAAGGCAATCTCATTTTAAAAGGTTCTTATTACCTCCAGGCTACTGCAATCAGGTATGCTGTAAATCCTTCGGATCCAATTTATTTTCGAGTAGGCTGACATGGAGCTTCCACACCAACTAATAGCTTCCTAGCACTTCCAGACTCACCAAACACACTGCTAATCCACTGATTACTATAGCTGACAAGGGGGAAGAATTGCTAATCAAATGAATTAATATTAGCTCGGTGTCATGGTCGTTATCTGGACTATTTTCTAACATCTCCACTAAAGCGTCACATCATGTGGTTTATTTTAAATGCTGTTAGCAGTTAATATTTTACTTCTTTTTTTTTCACTTGAAGTGCAATGGCTTGGAAAATGAGTGACTCCTCTCTCTTTTGTATAGAATCCATTTTTCAATTATGTTTTTGCATCTCTTCCAGTTTAATGCACTGCTACTTTCCTCACTGCAGTTCCCTCAATAGACATTAGTGTTGAAAATAATGGAAAAGCTGAGGCAGTTTATTGACCAGATACTTGCAGCTCCCTCTTCCCTCTTTTTACAGATATTACTTGAAAGTCGGTCGAGTTTGAGTGGTGCAGGCTTAGTCGCAGGTTCCTTGTTGGAAATGCCAAACCTCGAACTCAGATTAGGTAGTCTCACAAGCTGTAACAACGGGAAGCCTAAAAATGTTGCGGCATATGCTCAGGGAGCTCAGCATATGGTGCGGAGGCTCAGAGCCACGACGGCTGCCTCAAGAGTATGCTTTCGTTTTTTCATTAGTAGGTACAAGAGCAAAATGGTAGTACATCAGTGACATGTATTCAGTCTACAATAAGATTCCACTTAAACATATGAGAAACTATGTACAATCCACATTTACTTAGAGAATGCTGATTCTGATTGTTGTTTCTGTGGACTTTTCCTAAAAGGAAGGATTTGCTGTTTCTCCAAGCAAGACCATGAGACCGTCACGGTGATACAAGCACAGACAAATCCTACAGCTGCTGAAGGCCTGGTGGCGATAAGGATATTTTTACCAAGTTAAAAGCCTCTAGCAATATGGATATAAAAAAAAAGTAATTAAATTAAAGCCCAAATCCTTCACTGCATAAATTATTAACAAAAAAGCTGAAAGTTTTCTCTCTTGATGATTGCACAGATGGAGGCGTTGGGTCTTTGATTTTTTTTTCCCCTTTCAGATTTGTACAGTAAATCCTTTAGGAAAAACACTGAGCCTGTGTCCACCACTACGAGAAAAACATGTTCACGCTACTTCAGGTACTTTGGTGTCATGAGTACAAGTCACCCAGGGTAACACGTGGTCTAATTTATTGTCAGACGAGTTGTTCTTCTCAGGTCATTACTGAAGACGTACAGCAGCACACTGTTCCCCTCGCTTTCGGGCAAATGGTGCACAGGAATGAGTAATGAAGACCTGAGGTGAGTCACTATGTGCACTCCAGCGTTCATTTTCTGCTGCTAAATGTCTTGTTAACTGCACATCCTGGCACTCTCTCTCTCCTTTCTTAGCGTGAAAGGAGGTAATTGTTGTTGGTATGCATCACTGAAAGAGTCCCTGAAAGCAATAAACGGCCTGAAAAAAAACAAAAACTAAACAGTGGAAACAAAATCATTACAACCTATCTCTCTCTGTCACATTTGCAATTCCTAATAATTAGAGACGACTTTTTTTCTTCTACGCGTTGAAGAAAAGCTGTCGCGAGGATACTGTATATGGTGTGTGACTGTGGCCCATCTTCATTATCATTAGAGGGAGGATGAGGTGAAATCTAGGCAGCGGATTTAATTTTACTCCAGAAATAGATAATATAAAAATATGGCAGATTCGATGGTATGCGTCATTTTAGAAATTCTGGCAAGTTTTCAGTATCACATCGGAGTCACAGGGGTGTTTCTATCATTACAAGTATGCAGAACCTGAAAACAACCTTTAAAAAAAGCTTCCTGCTCCTAAACAACTCTGTAATGTTAGTGTGTGGACTGAGACAAGATTTACATCTGATAGCACTCCCTGTCTAAAGCAGTAACTTTCTCAAAGGGTCAGTGTTCAATATAAAGACTGTGTTGCTGCAGTATTAAGATATGATAATTGCATGGGCCTGGTAGTTTTATGAAAACGCCTGAAGGGGCTGCCTGGGCATCTTGTACAGTTAGTCAGTCATGGTCTCCAGAGGATGAAGCCTGGTGTCTAAGGCAACGTGTCCTTTATCCATACTGTGGCATGGCATACCGCCACATTTTTCTATATTTATATATACAGTATATTTGATGCCCTACTTCTTCAGTCACATTTCCAATTTCCTGCAAAATGAATGAGACTTTTATCGAATTCCATATGTGTAGAGAACGTTGTGTAAATAAATATGTTAACAAGCTCTCATGTATTACCATCAAGTAGCAGAAATTTATGACCCACAAAAGACACATAACAATATTATTTCTCCTAGATTTTCACAGGTCATATCTTATATTTGTGCAGCAATTTGAAGACTTCCATTGGTTTATTGATTGTGTTTAGTGCTTATGAGCAAATCTTAGCATGCTGGCAAACATACCTGCAAAACATCAGCCTGTTATCGTTGTGAGCATATTAGCGTGTCGATATTATCATGCTAACATCAATAGCCTAATTAGAGTCTGACAGAGCCATGCCTGTAGACACGCAGTCTTTTTTTCTGCACGTGTAAGCAGATGAAACTGCAGACTAGCTTCTAAAACTGAAATCCTTCTCTTTAATGAGACTCTGAATGTGCTCTGCGTTAGATAATGATATTTTTGTCTGGTACAGGCTGCGTGGCAGTGACCTTGTTTCGGTGCACAGGGTCTCAGCTCTGCAGCCGCTCAGTGCAGAACGGCAGTTACCTCGGAGTCAAGAGATCCCTGGACACTAAAAGGACACTGCAGAGCAGAGTCTGCTTCATAGCTAATTGGAGATGATCCTTGGCCCCGCTAAACTTCCTCACAAACCTTCCTGGCCTGCAAGGTTTGCTGCTCGCCTCGCCTCTGCAGATGGCATTTGGTCCGTGTCGGCTGAGAAGCCGAGCAAGAAGGACTGTGCCAGATGGAGAGTAGCAGAATGAGGAGACGGAGGTGGAAGATTCACACACAGAAGATATGGCTGTAATTGGTATTGACTTCCTGCAGACGGTATGATAACAGAAATCCTTCACCGGATGAAATAAGAACAAAGGACGAGATCTATTTTATTTTAACTTTTATCAATATATATCAATGGAGCCCATGGCTACACAGACTACTACTTTTCAACAGAAAACAATAATATGAAAGAAGAATCTCCTCGTCCAGGAAGTGCTACAATCCCATGTAATTTTAAATGGAATGATGATATAACAGTGTCAGTGCTTAGCTGCTTCATAACTTTTGTCCCTCGTAGCGTGAACATCACAAATCATCGCAACAAACCCCAATATTCCTCTAACTCTACAGACCATCATAACAGAACATTATCTTTTATTCACTTTCTCCTCTTTAATAATAACTCAGAGCCAAGCCACATGGGTGAACATGTTATGATATTTAGTCTGGACCAAATCAGAACTGAAAGAAAAGTGACTATTGTAATCAGGACTAAACTTAGTTTGGACACCGTAGCTGTGCGTCACCCAGACCCATTTGAGAGAAAGCTAGGCGTATCGACATGAGGACATCGTCATCTTCAAACACAGCCACTCATAAAGAAATACTTTGGTCACACAGAGAATCTAATTATTTGATACCTGTTTTGATAAAATCCATTAGACGGACGTCATACGAGTTCTGAAGTGTGTCCTCCTTGTCTGTGCACCCGCATCAAAAATAGCAGCAACCAGAAGGAGCTCATTAGCAGAACATTTTAACTCTGTGTGCAAGTGACACATGGACGATGATGTAAGTGTATTGGGGTACAAGAAACTGATGTGATGCTGACCAGCAGGGAAGTGTGGGGGTGTATGGGTGGGGGGAGGGGGCAATTGTACCTAGATGTGTTCTTTGATTCATCAGCTGGCTGGAAACATGACTCAGACTGAATGCTAATGTTGCTTCGTGTCTGCCGGATATGTTAATAGGCGACTGTCTGCAGGAAACTTCACCATATCAACTTACAAAACATCATACCAGATCTGTTTCTGCCGCTGCCAAGAGGCTTAAGAAACTTCTGTCATTGTGATTAGGTTTGAATCTGAAATGTTTTTGTAATTTGCCTTCACAAATCGTCCCTGCTTCCCGAGTGACTGATGATTTCCCTGCACCGGATCAACTGCATCAGAAATTGCCAACTGCTGCTCTCTCATTTGTTGTAGCACAGTGAAGCACAGAATAAATATGTTGCTCTTTGAATGAATGATCTTTTGTTTGATTAGAAGGTTTGTTTAAAATGTAATTTATCTGCAAAACAAGGGACTGCAACTCAAATCTAATTCAGGATCATACTGTTTGTATGTGTACTGTGCTTAATTCAGGCACTCGACACTATAAACTACTGATTGATATTACATAAGTGACCTGGCCATTTCGTTTGATTTGACTCGCCGTGAAGAATAACCATAAAATCCCCTTCATCGATCTGTTTGCCATGCAGTCGGTGTGCAGGGACAGAGATGATGCAGCAGGGCAGATCTCGTATGTGACAGTGTGGGTATACAGTAGTTTAGCACTCGCAGATCAAAAGACAGAAGCAATCTGCCAGAGAGAAAGCATTGCCCGAGGACAGACTCTGAGTCTGGGGAGAAATGTGTGGGCTTGCAGAAATTTGATCTGAATCAGAAAGAAAAAAGCAGGCTAAAATGAATATGCAGCATCTTTCATTGTTTCTGCTTTGCCGGTCACCCTCACACTGACTTTGTCTCGCTCACACATTTTACAGTGGCACTGACTGTTCTCAGCCTCATGAAGCAGAATATTAAACACTGTGTCTCTCCAATATGTACCTAACTGAACACCTCACATCCCACCCAACCCATTTGTCTCCGAAACAGATAAAACAGACAGGTCTAGTCTCCATTCATGAGGGTGACATAACCAAGATATTAATTTTACCCCAAGCTGTGTTTGAAATGGGAGATGCAGCTCACAATTGTGAAAAAAACCACACTGGTATTGATTGCCCTCATTTATCATTTTTCAAAGGCAATCTCAGGCCTGGCTTTTAGAGAGTTATTAAAGATTCAGCATGCTGTACACATGAAGAAGAAGCTCCTCAACTTTATACATATAGTACATCACAGGATATTGGCAGCGTGAGGGTTGCTACCATACTATGGTCAAACTTTTCAGCAGAAAGAATGAAATTAAGTTTTATTTTCCTGCTTTGACATAGTCCACAGTATTGGTGTCCTGAGCTGCAGTTATGCTTGATGCAATTGCCGTTGAGCACCTGGAGAAGTATAAAAACCTAATTTAAAACTCTGCCAATGGTAACAATAACTAAAAAATACAGCTTTGGAACAGGCCTCTCTCGGCAGTGTGAGAAATTGTTTGTTCTTTTTTTTAGTTCTTGGTCGCCTTGACAGCACACAATCCCTGAATCTTTGCAGGCGTAAGTTTTTTGTCAGGGTTTCACCACCATTCGCAGCTTGAGTCCGGGGATTCTGATCAGTAAGGTCTGAAAGTACCACGAGGTTAAACTGATGAAACTTGCAGGTGAGTACTGGGAATCAGCGCTAGTCATATGAGATTAAATGGGCGTCTACCAGAGATTGGTGGTTTCTGCAGTGGACAGCCATGCGCCAAAGAATATGGGAAATAACCTCATGAATGTACTTCATATCCTCAGAGAGGCTAGTGAGTTTAAATGAGGTTGCACTGAGTTACTGAAGCTTGTAGAACAGAGGTGAGCGCGAACGTGATGCCATGACTTTGTCTCTCTGTGCAGTTCAGATAGCTGCAGATTAGAAATTACACTCCGTGTGCACAAGTCTGTTTTAAGTTGCCTTCACGTCAATTCACGCTGCCCTGAGCAAATTTTCATCTGCAGCTTTTGCGTCTTTTAACCGACTTTGTAAGCAGTCGCCCGTTTTGAACACATTTTTTGGATTTTTCCTCAAATGACTTGAAGTTTGGTATACATAGAGCTGCAACACATTCAGTGTGTCTACCTGGGAAAGGTAATGAAGGGACTTGATGAAAGAAATCAAGCACAGCATTTGCAGGCAGCTGGAGGATATTCATGTTCTTGAGAGATCTGTTCTGATGGCTGTCGGTTTTCCTAATGCTGATGGAAAACATCTCATAATGCATCTCATCTTCAAAATTCATCAGAATTACAGTGTGCATGCATGTTTGTGTGTGAGTGTGTGTGTGTATTGCCCCTTTGGGGACCACATCAGTAATCCCCTCAGGCTCTTGTCAACATTTTCGGAGCTGAATTGGCATGTCATGCCGTGGCAGCGAGATAACTGGCAAAATGGATACAAGGACATTCACCTCAACGGGAAAAACATCAACAACACTTGTCAGTGAATAAATGAAAGCGCGAGCCAGTAGACAGCCTAAATGCAGAGACGACAAATTTACAGATGCTCGAATGTTCAGGCAGCTACGTGTCAAGCGCAGCTGTTAAAACTGAACAGTTTTGTTCAGCTTTCAGCCTGCCATAAACCTTCATGCAATGTAAGGTTTTACATCTCTTATCCATCTTATCCTTTATAGAAGCACACGTCTGGTGGAGATGCACTCCATAGCCTCAGTTTCAGGGTTAAACCTTGTAGAGATTAACGGATCTTATAATGACTTCCTTCTGATCGTAAATGAAGGAGCGCTCTGTTTGAAAGAGCAAGAGGGATTTCTGTGACTGTAAAAAAGGTAATCCAAGAGGAACTCAATACCTCTGCTTAGAATTTGGACACATGAAATAGATGTACAATATATATCCATATCTATATATATATGTAGATATATATTCCCATTTGACAATTGCGATATGAGAGAAGCAGGATGGCTGTGGATCTGTGAACCCTGTAATACTTGTCAGATGGATTGCAGTTACATTTTCTACAGATACTGATTTCTACCGCCTTCGCCTAACCTTTCATCCAGTGTCAAAATCTGGCCAATTTCCCTCTTAGAAATCTGAGAAATATGTGAGTATTTAGATGGATTGGTGCAGTCTTGGTCAAAACTTTGCCCGATTTTTTCTGTTGCTTGCATTTGTAACATATACGAATGAGTTAACAAGTTTTGGTCTCATTGCCAGTAAACTTGGTACAGGGAAGCATGTCATTCTCAAGATTCCTAATAATAACTCTTATGTACTAAATGTTTATGGTTGTAGTACAAAGTTACATGAGATTAACATAGAACTCTTCCAAAAGTGTCTAATACTAACAGACGCAATGTAACCAGGCCATATCTACTTCCATTACTGATTGCATTCACTAAGTTACTGTAGATAGGACTTTGCTCAAGGCTTCATGAATCTATGTTAAGGCGACTTAAAACACAGTCTGATGCACATGGAGTGTGATCTCCAATTAGCAAATATCTGCAGAGAGAGCCATGTGCATCATGGCATCACGTCTGTGCAAACCTCTGTTTCACAAGCCTCAGTAACTCAGTGCTATTTCATTAAACATCAGTGGTCTCCCGGGGGTTATTCTCCTGCTTCTCAGACAAATTACAGTCCACTACAGCAACCACATGTATTGAAACCTAATTGATTTTACTGAAGTTAAATGTCTACTTTGTAAAAAAAAAAAAAAACTACAATATGCAAGAAGACACTAAAACCCCAACAGCACAAATACGTCTACCACTGTAATTTAGTTAATCATTCATGTCCATTAAGCTCCCAAACTCTCCTAGAGAATGACTAATACTAAAGATTTATCAGAGCTCATCCACTTTTATCATTAGTTACGGTCACTCACATATTTGGATATATACAGTATATTTTTAAATTTATTTGACAAGAGACCAAACAGACATTTGGTACCACTCTGGTTGTGTGTTCATTGGCAAAGACATTGTGATCATACTTGTTTTTAAGCATGGTTCTTGCGTACAGATCCATTGATGACGGCATTTAAAGAACAACAAAACATCAGTGGAACGCTGTTTGGTTTAATGCTAGCTTTACAGGTCGATCTCAGTAAAGCTGCCAATTCCTTTTTTCTTTAGGGATTAAAAGGGTTGTAAGACACTTTAAGTCAACCAATATAAAATTTAGTGTATTTGGCCTTCATTCATTGTTAATGTCCAGTAACTTCACTCATTCATTTTCTTTAACCACTTTTCCTCTGGAGGCTCAGGGGAAAGGGTTAGGGTGGGGACTGGACCTGGACTGGTCGCCATTCTATAACAGGGATCAGTGACTTCATTGTTGTAATTATCAGACGTTTGTGTCTCTTTCTGTTGTGTGTGCCAAAAAAAAATATATATATATATATTTAACACTCCTACTCCTAATATAAAGGGCCTACTACTGCAACATGATGAGTTTTATGTTGCACTGAAACGCACAAATAGACTTTATATTACAGCTACACTCTAAACATGAAGAGTCTGCACTTGTGTATCATTTTCTGTTGTGCCCGATGTCTCTTCTGTTAATGCTGTTTAATTTAAATCAGTTGAATAAAAATAAATAAATAAATAATTTCATGAGCCACTGATGCTGCAATGTGACCATCAGTGCATAAAATGGCTGAAAACAAAGCTGCATCCCGGTGTGTCCCCTCTAATAGGCTGCCGAGGCCTGTTTGTTTGTGTGCATCCTTGTTTGCTCAGGTACTGTGGCTGCGACTGACTGACTGACTGACTGACTGGCTTGTATCCATGCACGGCCTCCTCTGTGGCATGTGCCAACCCACTCACATGCCGGCCAAGTCCGCCCACTCCACTGCCCCTTTTATCCTCCTGCCACTCTCTGTAGAACATCAGACAGAGAAGAAAAGCCTTATTCTCAAACACTGTCTACCTAAATGGAATGCCCCCAGCCTGGTATGTGCATGTGCGTGTATCGTATCTTGGCCCAGTTTCTCATCTGACTGTTTGCCTGAGCATGTGCGGGTCTCTGTGTGTGTGAGAGTGTCTGAGTGATTGCTCTCTGGTGGCTTGTTTCACCGTTCCCCAGGTAATGGGAAACTGGGAAATAAACGGATGTTGGGCTGATTGCCTCTTCCCTGTCCAACAAAATGCTTCAGGGGTAAATAGGGATTATTTAGTTATTTATTTTTTATCACGGAGCCTTGTTGGGGCCCTCTATTTCACAAAGTTTCTCCAGACTGCTTCTGTGCGGGCGGTATATTGCTAAAAATGCTATATATCAGACTGAAACCCAAGAGCCACAGGTATAATGACAAGTACACCTCGACTGCTTCTGCGAATAGAGGAAACGATGATGATGATGATAATTGCAGACAATTACTTTGCGGTTGCCCCCTGGTGTTTTGAAAGAGCTGAATATAAGAAGCCTTGACATGACTGTAATATTATACCTCTCCCCATCTGCAGCAATGGTTTAAAACAAAAGCAAAGAAGATATCGGAAGGGCACATAATCTTAATTACGATGTTATTAATCGGAGGCAGGCAAGGTGAAGGGGAAGAAAGGCAGCAGCCTTGATTTAAGGAGCGATCTTGCCGAGAGTTGAGATGATTATATTCTCCGTTGAATATGAATACGTCCCAGAGGTGGCTAGCATTGCTTGGCATAAGGACTGGCATCAGCTAGCCTTCCTGCGTTTCAAGTGAATGTGAATTGGTTTGCGGCGTGGGCTTTCTTCTGTCACTCATAACTTTCACAAAATATTCTAGGCTTGTAGGAACAAAAACGAAGAAATAGCTTCTTTGGATAACAGAGGGAAGAGGATACAAATCTCAAGGGTCTGAATTCTTTCTTTTAATGCCATATTCCTTTTAATGTCTTGGCCTCTTCCTAAATCAACAGCTACACAGAGGACTATCTGACTGGTTTTTAAACCCACAATGCAGTAGATGTTGCCAGGAAACGCTCTATCAATCCCTGGAAAGTGACGAATATACAGAACAATGTCATTTGATTTCCTAACAACTAATACGCTTGACTGGATACATATCAGACACAACATGTTCATTTTTCAAAATAAATGATAATGTTTTAAGTATTTCTTCTGTTTTATCTGGTATAATGAAACTGAACTTACCAAACCTCAATATCAAGGGGCATACTGGACTGAAAAAATCTGGCCATTAGTCCATCTGCTTGAGCTTGACTCAGAACCAGAAAGCAGATGAGCATGCTTTTCACAAGCTTGCGTGAAGGTCACAAATGATCCCAAACATTTATTCATTTTATACTTCTTTAAATTTGTTTTTATTCTGAGCACTGTCGACATTAGCGAATGAGTCAAGAGTCAAGGTTGACACAGAGTGTAACTGGATCCCAGGTTCAGAATCGATGAAGCAGCTGACACATAAGAACGGCAACCACAAAACAATTTAGGCAGACCCCGCAAGGACGCAGGCAGCGCTGCCTCCAATTGGGCGCCATAAAAGAACACTTTAGAAACTCAAACCTGCCCTCCCGGGTTATTGATTTCATAATTAGTTTGTGTAACGACTCTTCCGTGACGTCAAGGAACGAGTAATCCGTGCAGCCCCCCTGCAATCCTATTTTGCAGCCTGTGGTAGAAAGACATCAGGTGGTGTGTGACGGGGTTATTACATTTCGCCCTGTGGTTCTCCTTAGTGTAACACGATTACCTAAAATCTTTTTTTCCAAGTTCGTGAAACTGTAATTTACACAGGTTTAATAGTAGAATAGCATTATAAACAATACAGGATATGTTCCGTGGCTCATTTTTAATAAACTCAGCAACAAAAGAGAGCACAGGAAGGAGAAGACTGTAGTTCCATGGTCATGAATGTACCGTTTGTCTTCCTACAAAAAACATCCACTCATTCAGGGGCAAATGAGAGGCAGAGATGTCATTTTTCTGAACGGCATTATTAAGCATAATGTACGAGGCATGTTTTTTTTTTTTTTTTTATCTCATACTTCTTTCCAGACAATTTCGGGCATTACTGATTATGTTTTAATGAGATGAAACCATGTTTCTTGGCATTAACTCATCCCCGATTCTCATGCATTAGTTATCCGTATAGTTTCATTCTGTACAGCTCCCTGGCACTCAGGTTTCTTTCCCTTTCACAGAAGTCTTGTCTGCAGCGCACATTCAACAAGAAATGCAGGAGATGGCTGCAGGAGATTATCTAACACTATAGTCTAGTGGGGTCTTATTCACATTAAAATAAAGTTGTGCCTTTTATTATTCAATGCAAAAAATAAATAAATAAATCACTTAATAAAAATCATGATTGTGCATCTTGCTGAGAGCATCCTCTGCCTCAGTGTGATGTTGACAGTGTTGCTGAGCTGCAAAACATGGGGCAACTTGTTTGGAAATTGCCAGGTATGCAGCTCCTTTCTCAGAAGATACTATAAGATATGCATGAGATGGAAAATGAGGCTTGCGAGCTTTGATAGTCTGAACATTTGAACTTGTAACTTGAGCTCGAGAGACTGTAGAATGATAGGAGCATCAAATAATGTTAGACGTGAAGGCTGACCTCCAGAAGAATGACACGGATTGCTGTTGTCTGCATGTGCACTATTATGACATGTGTTTACCCTCAGGTCACAATAGCAGCTGTAGAAATTATGACAAGAGCAAAGACAGTGATGAAATAATATATCCTCATTTGTCTCATCCAGTGTGTGGGAGATAGTCCCTTAGGGGGGCATCATAAGTGTATTAAGGGAACTGGATATGGGGCCGCCACTCAGAATTCCTGCCAATTTGACAGTATTAAAAAAAAAGAAAGAAAAAAGAACAAAAAACAAAAAAAACATGTGGCCTGAGGCCTAAACTCTTTCTATTATGAGGTGTAAAGCTGTAATCCATGGAGATTTCATGTTTGTAAAACCTTCCTAGCACCTATAAATGAGGTTCATTTATTGGAAAGACATGTGTGGCAGACCTCACGACATGGAAGCTAAAACGTGCTTTGAGTTCATTTGGCAGGTGATCCATGGGTCCCACAGGAAATTTCCGTGGAGCAGCTGTGTGCTGCAGTTTAATGAAGGTGGGGATGTTAAGCAGATGCACATTTGCTAAATCGACCAATTACACTTCATTCTCTGTTCAGGACATTTCTCATGTAAAACAGAAGAATCCTGTTTTTAATTCGATCTAATGTCACAGTTGGGCAGTTCAGCGTCTTCAACCCTAGCTTTGTTTGTGCAATGGCATTTTGATTTTTCAGCCGAGCATGTTGAGGCTCAGTCACGCATTGCTGAAGCTCTTCCGGTTTTCAGTGTTGAACGACAAGAGGCTACTGTTACCTGTCTGGAGAGACTTTTTTTTCTGTCACTCAGGAGTAGAACATGAGTGCAACTTTTTGGTCCAGACTATAGACTGTATATAAATCTGGACAACGTGTCCCCACTTCCTTGCATTGGCCAAACTGACACTATCTTCACGGGGATACGTGCGGCGTCATCTTGTGACTTTGGAGTCCGCGCAGTGTGGTCCAAGAGCAGTTGGCATGGCAATTTGTAGTGATCATGATGTCACATCCTGTTTCTATAGCATCAAATAAGTAAATAACGGAAACGAAACGAAACTTTCGCATCCCATCCACTAATATCAGGTGGAGCTTATGACCCTTACTGCAGCCAGTCACTACGGGGTGGCTCTACTTGCTTTGGCTTCACTTTTCCATCACCTACTGTCCATGGTCCAGACAAAGGCAACGTTACCAAATGTCACAGTTGACCATTCTTGCCAGTAGATCTTTTATGTGTCCATCTCCAGCAACTGGACTTAGTTGAGGTTCTTGGAAGATGTTACACCTCACATCCAATAGACATCTCCAGTTCTATACAGACTACTTACACTTTCTACTTATTGAGGAATTCTCTGGCTTTTTAACCTCTTGTGGGGTTGTTGAGGTCATTTGCCTCTTTGTTGATAACAGCTTCAGGGTCTTGAACCCATTGGCTAGTTTAACCAGGGCTGAGGCGTGAAGCTTCCTGGGGAGAAATCCTAAGACTGGTGCTTGCATCAGCTGTGTCAGTCGCTCCTATTAATTGTCTCTGCAGTCGCAGTTTCACAAAGATGAGAATAGTTCAACTTGGTACCCGCCCACCTCGTGTTGTATTTCTTCTCCTGTCATTGCTGCACCTCGCTGAATTTCATTATCATTTAATGGTCTCTTGTCACCACATCACTGCTAGTCTCTTCCTGCGTGTATATTCTGAAGTGTAATAAATTAGCCATATAATCATTTCTGTGTTTGACAGCGAGTCCAGGGACGATGTAACAGGTACATTATGTTCTTTCTCTTCATGTTTGCAAACTGATCAACACCCTTAACCACAAGTTTTAACCAACCACAGTGTTTCCATTAAAATACCGTAGCAAACCTGGACCAGAACAGTCTAAACACATTTCTGAAGGCTGTATAGCTGAATTAAATTGGGTTTAAATCAAGAAACATTCCTCTGGACCATTCTAGAGAGGTATGTAAATGTCCAGTAGTGTAGACTCATTGATTCACAGTGTCCTTCTATGGACTGTATGGGCTGTTCTTCCTCTCCGCTGTGTAGACTCATGCAGAAGGTGTTTTTATTTATTTTTTTTCTGTACAATTCTCACTGGAACAAAACAGACTGCTACCTGCTGCCAGAAGCTCTGGGACACAACATTTTGTTCCTCCCATTCTTCCTCCTTGTGATGAATACGAGTGGGCCCGTGCTGCTGCCACTCAGCCACTTGTGTGCGTTTCACAGACGCTGCATGAGGATGAGAAAGCCTCTGAACAGATGCGTGCGGGCAGAAGCAGCTTCTCTGGATCTCCAAAGACAGACACCCTGCTGTAAGAAATGGCACGGCTCGATCGTACGTAATGCTTGAAAGGCCGGCATCTGCCATGTTTGATTTGATTTCATGTATTTTAAAGAGCATCTCCTGCGGCTAACGATGTGACAAAACATAACAAGCCCCAGATCTGGGCTTGAGCCCCTGTTATTCTGGAAGATGAGAGTGATAAAACCCAGCGTGCACCTTGCTGCTGCCATCTGCTCCCTCTCCCCTGTTTAGCTGACAAGAGTTATGTTTACATAAAAGCACAGTGGCTCCTCTTCTAACCATTACATGCTAACACAGAACTGGCAGCAGGTTCCACACAATGCATTTTGCATGAATGTCAGTGAGAAAATGGTGTGGCTTACTCACGTCATGTATCGTGTATGTGACTGTTTATCTATGCAGAACAGGCAGAACCCTCTCAAACAGGCCGAGGATTAAAATGCAGGGAGAATGCATTAAAGCAAGTATTCAGACTGTGCAGTTATCCTTGCTTTGATGGATTTGTGGCAAGGACACGGGAATCCTTTATTATCTATCACCTGACACTAGACCCTGTTCTCTTTCAGGGATAGTTTCTTCCAAGGAAAGAAAAATATTGATCTCAAAGCTTCCAGTTGAATGTATCCCTTCCCTTCATCTCTTCAGAACAATCCACCAAAGTGACTCAAACCTCTTCATACATCAACAGAGCTGCACCTGTTCCTCTGCAAAAGCAGTATCCCCCTTCAAATGCAGCATTAATGAGGGACGTCAAAACCAACAGCTTTTGATGTTATGCAAGACAATTAAAGTGAATTCATGAGAAGATTCACCATTAATAATTTCACAGCATTAATATATTCATTATAGTGAAATGTTATATTATGGTGATACTTTATGAAATATGAAATATTAATTCATTGTTGGCAGTTGTAAAACTGCAAATCACCACACCACAAACACGCTCTAATTATAAATGCGGCACCAGTAAACCAGCTCAGAGGCTTCACTAAAATGGCTGATGTTAGCAGTAAAATGGTTGATGGGTGAGTCAACTTCCTGGTACCCGTTTTGGATCACTCGGCACTGACAGAGCCCGTCAGCCGTCCTGCAGAGGCAGGTGCTTTATGTTCATTTCCTGAACAATTCAATCTGCTGATTAATTGCTCCCCTCTGAGTCAAGAGATGGAAAGCCAGTACAAGGCCTCCAGAAATTTATCACACCACATCACCATGTAATGAGACTGACGGGCAGTTTAAAGTTCACACTGGGTGTTTTTTTTGTTTTTTTGTTTTTCTCGTGGTTTTTCTTTTTTCCCCTTTAGTTTTACAGTTCAAGAAGCATAATATGCCAGTGTAAATTTGTTGCTGTTTTTATCTTTGAAGTGTAGGATAGATACATTTCCACATCACAAACATGCAAATGCACACTAGTGGAATGCAGAGCCACCGGAGTCATTTGAATAATGCCTCGGATAACATCTAGAAATACGCACCCTCTGAGATTCAGGAAGGAAACCCAAGTGAGGGCAATTTTTATTCATCGGATTTGGAAAATAAATAGCTTCATCTTATAGCACTCACAATGCATATTTAGACAGTAGCACAGATATTATCAACAGGAAATTAGCAAAGGTCATATTCAAAACAGTTCGTGTTCAATTTTGAGGGTACGTCTTTATTTTTGCAAGGGCTCGTGGAAAAACTGCGTTAGCAAAACTTGACTAAAAAGGGCACAGCAATGGCAAACTATTTTTCTTTTGGCAAACCAGGCAGCACTGCGATAGATTTATATATATATATATATAAAAAATGCATTACATAAAGTAGACAACGCTGCATGAACAGTTGTAATTTGTCCCTGGTCACACATTTCTCACAGTGTTCATTTAAAAAGCTGGAGGATCTGAGATGTCACACGAAAATAAAAAAAAAATAAAAGACAAAAGCTCAGCTCCAAAAGGTTACTGCTGACATGTCATGCATAAATGATAAGGACTGTAACAAATGTCAGCCATAAACACGTCAACTCAATGGCTTGCCTCCTAAATTACAGCCTTATTCATTAGTCGGCTGTGATCATTAGCAAAACCGTAACAAACTTCTGACTATTGTGAGCGCTCAGAAAGATCAGCCTGTGACTGTGAATTTCCGTGAGGATTGTCGCATTAGAAAACGTACACAAATTTACAAAGAACCTCCCTGAAAAAATATTACATGTCGATCCAAAAAGTGAATGTCCCTGCTGGCAAACACAGCTTTAAGTATACATCCTGCTCGGTGCTGGGATCAATATGTGACCTGCAAGTCAGTGATCTCAGTGTCAGTGCTCTTGTGTCGTCTGAAGCCGCTGTCCTCGTTCGTCATTGTGCTGTCGTTGGTCTGTGCATCACCAGCCCTCCTTTGTAAACACGCGGTTTCTCAAACTGCTACTGTCAAACCAGCGTCTGAGCCATCTGGCCAGAATAGAAATGACTCCCACAGATCGATCGGCTGCCTTTTCTCCACCACCTGGTAGTAGGAGAAGTTTCTGGTAAACACTTCACATTACATGGATGGGTGAGGAGAGAGCCTGAGTGGGGTACCAGTGAAGGACAAAGAGAGGAATGTGTTACTGTGGTGTTGCAGAATCGTATTCTTTCAAGTGCGTTGTAGTCACACCAGAGAGGTTATAAACGTAAACGTGTTGTTGTTGCCGTCACTGACAAAGTTGATTTGGCACTGCTCCAGTTGGGCAATATCCCCAATGTCCAACTCTGACAGGAGCTGAGTTGGATCTGTGTTTGTTGTGAAAACCTTCTGTTTCTCCTGCTGCTGCTCCTCCGCATCCTCCTCTGGCTCCTCTACATCCTCCTTCCCATCTTTGTTGTCCTTCTCCTCATCCTCCTCTTCGTCCTCTTCTGTGATGGAGCAGAGGCGGGTGGCGCTCCCAGGGTTGTCAGCAGGTGGTCTGTAGTGGCACTGCCCATTCAGCAGCCTCCTCAGGGGCATGAGGGGCACCGCTTCCTCTCCCAGCAACTGCTGCTGGCAGTGCCGGAAATCACTCTGACGCTTCAGCCGTTTGAACTCGCTGAAGGCGGAGGTGGTGTTCTGGTACAGGCTGTGAGCAATTGCCTGGGCCTTCTCAGACTTGCTTACCAGGACAGCGTGACACCGTAGCACCACCGCCATATTTTTGACCTGATGCCTGTAGATCCAAGCCAAGATTTTTGGCCGACACGGGTCAGCGGTGCAGTAGGTGATTCGGTTGAGAGAGTAAAGATGGACGGGTTTCTTTTTCCCAGATTTGTCTGCACTCATTCGGATGCCTTGTGATCCCACTGTTAACCTCATCTTGACACTTCTGTTCCCCGTAGTTGCTCCTCGCCCAGATTTTGGCCACAGCCTCTTGGGTGCAGCCGTCTCCCTTTGCCGTGATGGTGACCACACTTCCCAAATAGCGCACATTGTAAACAGGGTCCTCTTTGTTCAGTTCCACCTTTTGCCGTTTGGTATGAAAGATGCTGCCCACCCAGTCGAAGGGGCAATCAGGTAGCAAGTCAGGACAAGAGCGCAGCAGAGAGGAGAGGATGGAGTGGTAGGTCAGCCCAGTCCCCAGGCTCTTGGGCTTACTCTTGGCCTCGTCCTCCACCAGAACAAACTTATTCCTTCTCCAGGGCAGCATGGTGCGGGAGGAGTTGTAGCAAGCAAGCCCCTCTTGCTGCTGCGTTTCCTCTCGTCAGCTCAGGCAAGAAGTGTATGAAAGTCAATGTGTGCGAGGGAGAGAGGAAAAGCAGAGAGAAGCTGCTTTGCGAAGCACGGAGGAGAGACTGAGAGCTGCGAGCCTCAGCCAGCCTGTTCACCCATTCGCTCCTCCTTCCTCTCCTCCTCCTCCTCCTCCTCCTCTTTCTCGTCCGTATTCTGCATCATCCAGTGCTGATCAGTGCTGGAGCCTTAGACCAGCACTCAGGCACCCTCAACCCCCTCCCTGCTTCATTGTTTTGCTTCCAAATGGCTCCCTACCAAAGCATAACTTATTCTTCCAGCCCTGCATTGAGGTGTATTCACTGTGTCACTGTAACACACACAGCGCATCACCAAGTCACTCTGTCTCAAAGGCCTAGGGTGACTACAATTTCACTGAAGTGTAAAAGTCACTTGTGTAGTGTAGTAATCAAGACATAACACAGGCTGATCCATCTGCTGACAGGCAGGCTCCAATCAATCAAACTCTCTTTTATTAGAGGATTACAACTCACGTTGGAGTGTTCTCTAATGCTGTGAATGGTTTGTTTACATCAGTGGGTTTTGAGGTGTGGCTGCTTGAGAAATACAAAAACCAAAGGCCTCAGTGAACAGGTATGATGACTCTCTATGGTGCCAATAGGAAGAAGCAACTGATGGTCAAAGCTAGTTGGTTGAGAGCGGTTTTACACTGTTGGGTTTTCCAATCATTTATCACTTATTCATTGCCTGCCCTCAAAAAAAAAAAAAAGAGAGATACCGTGGATGCACTCTGGGATGGTTCTGTGTGACAAACCATTGTGTGCCAGGTGCCTATTGAATGGACTGCCTTCGTTCAAGGTCCTCAGAGGATGAATACTTTGATGATCCAATTTTATTAACGACCCCAACAGGTGGAAGTTTTTCATGAAATATCCCAGTATATGAACCTCAGCTATATTGTAGCAATGAAATACACGGTCGCGATTGTTTTTTCAAACTGATTTTTTTTTAATTTTATTAAATACCAGTTTTCCCATCACCATAGTCCTTTAAAATGTACGTCCTTCAGTAGATAAACATAAAACCTGGGTTGCAAGTCTGTGTAATAAAAAAATGCATGACAGTTTTATCGTTACGTTACCGCTGTGTGTTCTAACATGTAGCTGGGTTAACTTTTTCAACATATGTTGCAATGAATCAAAATAAATGTCACACGGTATGTGTCTGCCACCGAGCTGTGCCAGACTGGACTGAACTGTCGTATGGATGGTAGATGATGTTCTCTGCTGAGAGAATAGTTACTGTGGCAACACTGGAAAATAAATGTCTCCTTCTTCCCCTGCATGCTGTGAATAGAAAATAAATTGAGCTGCCTTTGAGGCACTATCTCACATACAGACGCCTGCTATTATTGTTATTAGAGCAAAATGTGCTGAAATATTTAGAATTTCTTTTCAGCTCTATTTAAAATCCAAGTTATTTTCAAGGGCTTGGGATGCTCACTGAAAATAACACCTTTGCAAGCCACATAGTACATATTCAGAGGTCATGTGGCCAAACTTTCGTTGGGAAAAACTGTTCGGAAATGCTGAAACTTAGTTAATGCTTTCTGAATAGTCTGTGGCATTGCCATAACGGAGACCCTGCTGTGAAGAAACAATTAAGCAATGTTTGTTCTCAGTCTAGTTGAGTATTTAGTCAATAAAGATTGGGGCCGTGATCTAATCTACCAAACGCCATGAGATGGAGAGGCCTTCTACAAACAGCATCGGCCCCATAAATCACCTCTTTGATGTGAGATAGCTCATCGCTAAGCACAGAAGATTAACGCAGACCCTGATATGCTAAATTGAAAAAAATCCATCATGGTTTGGCCTTTACAGAAGAGGACGAGTGTATTCAGTATTGACATATCTGAGTTATCATCATGTATGAGAGGCTGTTTAATTAAATTAGGGAGTTATGTTCAGTCTTTTTACCTGCCTTGTTTACTCTCACAGCTTTTAAGTGGTGTTGTGCACCAGATTTTGTGAAGAATGCTGTAGCTGTGGTTAAAAGAAAAAAAAAAACAGCCTTTTATGAATTTGCTCTCTCATACAGAGAGCGTGGTCCATTTTATTAATTCCATCTGCGTTCAGGGTGAATATTACATGTTTTTTTGTTTTTTTTCGAAAGAAGCCGCTTTAGAAGTGTAAATCCATCTTCCATGCACGTATTTAACAGGTCAGTCCCACCGAGGTTAGCAACCTCTTTTTCAAGAGAGAATCAGGATAAAACTTTACTTAAAGGGGAACGACTGTTTTTTACAACCTGGACCTTATTTCTGGCATAAAATATGATTGTTTACTCACCCTTATAACATTTGTGTAATTTGTAGTCCTTTGGGAAGTTGAAGAATGGTATGAAGAAGGGAATAAAGTTATGTAGATTTCTACCTTGTGTCCAATAACATTCTTAACTGAGCATGTTAGCATGCTAACACTAGATAAAAGTAAATACATATAACGCAGAAAAGGTCACTATAGTTACGCCAAATCTTACTGATTGTGAGCTTGTTGTTATCGAGGATGTGAACACAAAACTCTTTCAGGTGAAAATATCAGCTGGAAGTCGTGGGAACACTGTTGCTATGCAACAGTTAGCATGCTACCGGTAAGGTATAAAGAATGAGGTATTTTACATTTCCTTTCAAATAATACATTATGAAAAAAACTCTATCCAACTAAATTACAATATATTAACTTACCATACACTACTGCCATGGCTAAAAACTTGTGATTTGGACATTAACAAAAAAGTTTGGTTGCGAGTACTGCAAGAGGTCCAGTTCATGTGGACGTTTCTCTTCAGCATGATAAACACAACCTCATTTCAAGGCAAGGTGAGTCAAGATGAGATTTATTACTAAAACATTGAAATACATGGAGCTTACGGGATCAGTAAATCATCACATAAATAAAAACTGTTTATTCACAGTCGAATTGCCAACTTGAAAACTCCTGCTTCATCCTCATTTTCTGTAACTCTGTTCATTTCCTTCCCTTGAAAACGCACATCAGTTATCGGCTCACACAAGCAACCCAGAAATGTTTTATAGCAAACCAATTACTTTTATCCAAGTGATATCTCTCACCTCCCAAATTCTGCTTCCTTATCTTTAGTTTCATCTCGTTGCTCTCAAAGGCATCCTTTTACCCAGGACAGGGTAAGCCACACATTTCTGTCCAGCAAGGCAGCCTAATTGAAGTGGGCTCTCTTCATCACGCTACACTTTCCCCGTGCAGCGAAATCAATGAGAGGAGCCTGGCAGAGAGGGGCCCAGCTCCCAGATGACTGATTTATGGTTATACAGGCGCAGGGTAAAGAACGAGCGAGAGGGAATGATGATGGAACAGGCCACTGTGCTCTTCATATATCATCAGACTGCTGTCACCTGATAACACGATCAAAAATAAGACTCAAAAAATGAAGAGGGGGCGGCTACTGAACACTTTATGGAGGTCTTTTTTGTTTTGTTTACAAAAAGTACTGTTTAGGCCCCGAGGGATGAAAATCAATTTCATCTCATTCCCATCCTATAGATTCCATAAGCTTGGCTGAATGCATAATGCAGTTTAATGGAGATTGCAAGGCATTATATGCACAAGAGTCATTCCATCCCTTAATCAAAAGAACGGTACAGTCACAGGAGCCCAGCGGGTCAGCTCCCCCTCATTTACTCCTGTACTGTACCATAATGAAAAAGCTGTACTGCAGTCAGTGATTTATTGTTTGTATGTACAACAAGGTCAAAGGAAAAACTGCCAATTAGCCAAAAGATCAAGCTTAATCTTAAGGGCAAACTTGTGCACGTTAATTACAGTTAGTTGAGGTTGTTGGTCTAGTTTCTCAGTGATCAAAGGAAGGATAATTATTTCTCATTAATAGGTATATCATAGGACTGATATGACCCATGTATAATGCAAATATAAGATACTGGTTTGCTTATAGTATGACAATAGTGAAAGTAAGGTATTGAAGACACAGATTACCATGGGCATACTCATCTGAGATATATTTCATCTTTGAGTGGTTTATGTAATCCAGCGAATTCCTGGACACGTTTATCTATTGTTTATTATGACATCATCATTCACCACATCAAAAAATGTCTGCAGCCAAGTATACTTGTCAGACTGAAAATGGAGGCAATGTGGAGTGCCAGAAACTGCACTTCCTCAAATAGGCACTTGAGGCTGACTCTAAAAGTGAGCTAATCCCCATACACCTCCATGTTAGGGCTAGGATTAGGTAATAGGGGGTTAGCTAATATCCAACATGTTTTCAGCCAGGCATAAGCATTTTTAGGATGGTAATTTTTCCATCCTTGACTCAATCATTCATTCATTTTCTGTAACTCTGTGCTGGAGCCTATCCCAGCTTTGATTGGTCAAGAGGTGGGTTGCAGGTCACCGGTCTATCGCAGGGCTAACACAGAGACAGACAACGCACTCACACAATTTAGAATCACAAATAAGCCAATGAGTTTTTGGACGGTGGGAGGAAGCCGGAGCAACTACATATGCAAATTCTACACATAAAGGCCCCAGTCGCCCAGGGATTCAAACACAGAACCTTCTTGCTGTAAGGCATCAGTACTAACCACGACACCACTGTGCCGCCCCCGAATCTGCTTATTTAAGTTATATTAAGGTCTAAAGTTATGCATAATTATTGGTTGTTTTGAGGGATAGGTCTGTCACAGGTTACTAGCTTTCTGCATAGTAATCAACCTGCACACCTCTTTGTCCATTCATTTAATCAGCCAGTAGTAAGACACTACCAAGATGGTCTGTCACCATACTGGACTTTAAATTAGCCATTTGGGACTCCTGGACATGTCACAGAGGGTTAATTCGTCTTTATATACTGTAAAAAGTCGCACCACACAATCTAGTTCTTATATAATTTTATTTGTTAGTAACTGTGATGCCTGCTTAGCTAATAACCGACCAACTTGCCTGCTAAAAAAATAGAATTACTGCACAGGAACAATTACAGATGGGGCTGGAGACAAGGCTAGAGAGAAAAATGCTTTAGTGAGTAGTGGGAGGTTTTTTTTTTTTATGATTTCTACTCTTTCCAAAGACATGATACAGAATGATTAAGTCCATAAAAGCTTAAATGAAGACTTGAAATTGATGCTGGGTCTTAAATATTCTTTGATTAAACATCAGTACAACTTGTGCTTCAACTAAAAGCTGCTAATGTTTGAAATTTTCAAAGGTTAAATGTTCTTTGGATGTATGCATGTGCGTGTCTGCTGCGTGTCTTGTAATGTGTAATTCTTTGCAATCTCTTTTCTGCAATCTTCTGATGTGCAGGCAAGGTGCCAGACTTATCTGAGGCGGTCCCAGTAAATTCAAAATGTCATCCTTTCAGTCGCGCAGCATCAAGAGGGCCCATATACAGTGTTCTTCTCACCTCTCATAAAGCTGCACCCTCCTCCTGCTGTGGATATTTGCGTCTTTCTGAAATCCATGTGAGCGTGCATCAGGCTGGCATTTAAACGGAAGTCATTATGTGACGAAGAAAGTAAGAAAGTGGGGGCTTCACGTGGGCAGAGAGGGGCACAGCGTCTGCAAGGTAGACTGTGTCCACATAACAAGGTGACTAATGCTGAATAAAAGCCCCAAGGACACTGCTGTTCTTTAGTTCAGGTTGAAAACAAGCTTGCACCTTTTCTCGACAGAAGCAAGCTGCAGATTGTTGAAGGCCAATCATTCACATGTCAGCCTGATTATGTCAGCCCGATTTAGCCAGAGGAGTTTTTTTGTGTGTGTTCTTTTACTTTATAATTTATAAAAGGTTTTGAAACAGTACTTCAGAGAAGAGGGCATGCATTGGAATTAAGAAACCCTCCAAAGCAGTAAATGCTGTTGAATGCAATATACAATAACAAAGAACTGTGAGGGATTAAAAGCTGCTTACCTGCTGCTTCCTTTTAGTGAATACTGACATATTAAAGAGACTTAATTGTATTTATCGCGTCTTTTTAGTGACATTATGTTGTCAACCAAATGCTTTCATATGCAAATATTCCATTTCTTCCAAGTGTGTTAAAACTGACACGTCAAAAACAAACAAACAAAAAAATAACAACACGGATGCAGTACAGGCAAATTGATATTACCATCTGTGGTAGATGAAACATTCATGTTGTTCTGCTACTGCACATTAATTAGGTCACAGTTACACAGTAGACATACTAATTTCTGATTCACCTGAGATCGACAATAATTTCGTGGCCGGTTAGCTCAGTTGGTTAGAGCGTGGTGCTAATAACGCCAAGGTCGCGGGTTCGATCCCCGTACGGGCCAGTACCTAAAACAATCTACATTGAATCTATTGCCTGATCCATTTCCACTGGAAACAGCTATCAACCAGTTGTTTGGAGGGAAAAAATACAATACATTATTTGTAGTGTCCTTGGCACACAGGAAGTCAAAAAAAAAAAAAAACCCTGGTAAGTCAATCAAATAGCTTGGCTGGGATTTTTGTGGTGATGGACAGAAGAGTAACAGTGGCATTAAGTTCAGCATCAACAAAGTATGTCCCAACTTTATCCAATTAAAAACTGACCGTTAAATGTTTTTTACTTGGAATATCTGCCTTGGTCTGGACAGGTTTTGACTCCATTCACACATAACGTGGCTCACATTTCAACCAGCAGCAAAGTTTCAAAGTTTCAGAGAGCAGAGTTGCAGTACTGCAACACATCAATTATTATTATTTTGTTAAGAAATTATGTCTTTACTTGACAGATTCACTGAGGATTTTCAAAAGAAACATCATCATACAGAACATTTTTTTCCTGTCGAAAACGTAACATCTCTCTCCATGAAAACAAACAGCTTATAAATCGACTTACTAACAGTGTGCATTAGTTTGTCTTATAACGGAAAATGTCTTTCTTGGATGTTTTTTTTCTGAATTTAAGGCATGTGTGTACTGTGAAGTGATTCATATGGACCCAAAGTTGTGGTTGAGGTCAGAGAATATGCATGTGCGTATGTATGCGGCCCCTGATGAACTCTGAGCTGAGAGGGTCAGCGGAGGTCATGTTAGTCAGCCTGCCTTCCAGGTGGCCTGCAGGTGCTCAGTCACGTGTATGTTTGCAATCTGTATTCATTTTTACCAGACAGGACTTAATGTCCTCAGCAGTGGCACAAGAAATGCTAAATCCTGTAGCCAACAAACTAAATGTAGCAGGGAAATGAGTAGGTAAACACTTAGAGCGTCAGAAATTAAATTGTTGGAATGATTAGTTGCTGAATTATTTTACAAATTGCATGATTATGAATCAGCACATAATTGTACTGTCGCCTGGAACATATTTCCGAGTGAAGAGGTGGACTTGTGCAGACGTAATAATGACATAAATGATGGGGGCATGTTAGAGTGGCAACAAGGACAGAACAATTTAGTGCATCTTGGTGAAGGTCTCTTTAAGGTAACTGTCACTTGGACAAGTAGCTTTTTCTGTTTGGGGATTTTTCATGTGGAACTATGATCCAGCAGAACTCACGCTGGATCTTGTCTGGATTAACACTTACAGTTTATATTTCATCACATCACATTATATTATCAGGTGTTTCTTGTTTAAGGTGCTTTTATTAGGTCATTGTGCAGACTAAATATGCTGTGGTACTGTATGTGGAATTCATCCATGCTAAATATCCCTATAACAAATGAACATTAAATAAGGACCCAGGCAGTTAGATTACTGAACATGATGCACTTTTTATAATAAACATGGATTATTTATTGTTGTTATTTGGAAGAGGCAGGACAGATGCATTTCATCGTATCAGAACGTATAATTGCATTCAGTTCAATTTCACTACTTTCAGTAACAATCAGAACCCAGAGCCTGAAATTAGACAAAGTGAACTGGGCCTTGAACCGACAGGATGGTCATGCATGTGCAGTAATGTCAGCAGAACTGCAACAAAGCGCAATACATGTATTATCAAATGTATGTATCTTACATATGTCAGTGCATATAAGCGTGTGGAAATCGTTTCCTCTTTCTCACCGAAGGTTTGTTATTGTTGTTCCAAAATAACATTACGTAACAGTATGTAACACAAATGTTACACGTAGTAACTCTAAAGTGGCTGACTGAATTAGTGGTTCTTTACTTACACCTGCTGGCAGACAGGAGAACTGCACCTCTTCCCTGGTGTTTGTGTTTAACTGAGGAGACGCAAGGAGGTCTGTTGACAGGAGGACGAGTGTGAATACAGGTCAGACACTCCGTCCGTACAAACTATTACTAATTGCACTCCTTTATAACGCGACAGCTACAGCTAAGTCTCTTAGACATGTCGCTAAACCATTATCTTCTCCTTGTTAGCCGAAGCCCAGCTAGCAAACAGCTAATTTGGCTAAGCTAGCTAGCAGGCTCAGTTAAGGAAGTGACAGGAATGTAAGGTTACGATAGCTAACCAAATCGTTGAGCTAACGATGTCACAGAGTTTGAAGGCTTCAAAGGAAAGGTCATTGACTGACAAAGACTAATATTAAAATGCAAGATTATATTAGGACCGCAGTATTTTGTTACCTGGAGCTAACGTCTTTTTATGTCAGTTGAAGGACTCCAGCAATAAAAACTAAAACCACAGACTGTTGACTTGTTGTACAGTCTGGGACTTGAACCAGTGAGCTAATGTTTACATACCTAGGGCTGTTTTACCGTGTGTTTGGAGTGGTTTAAAGGTAAACACTTCATTAAAACTACAAAACTAGTTCTGTTTTAGCTACTGTTTCTCCAACTAAGTCTGCAATGGTAGAAGAAAGAGTATTAACCTCTTTGCTTAAGTGCCACACAAGGTTAAAAGACTCCCCTACCAAATGTTTCGAAAGTAAAACCACTCATGTTTATTTGTATTGATTTCTGCTGGCTGAGTGCTACTGAATATTACTAATAGTGATTTATTTGAATTTATTTTATTTATAAGCTGATTTTACTCACAGTATTAGTATTAACTCTTTTAAACCAATTTCCCACTGGCAGGTATTTGTTTTTTATGTTTATTTTTTACTAACCAACACTTAGTAAGTCATTTTTAAAATAATTTGGTTCCACCTTATCAATAATAAATCATATTTCATAGCCTGGCCATGATTGTATGTAGAATATAGTGGAGTAGAAAGTACAATATTTCCATCCAAAATGTTGTTCGGTACATAGTAGCAGAAAGAGGAAACACTCCACCCGCTCCAAACACTCCATATGAAACTAATGTCAAGGTGTTCAATAAGCGAACTAAATTACTCACTCACTCACTCACTCATCTTCTATAACCGCTTGTCCTGTGAAGGGTCGTGTGGGTGCTGGAGCCTGTCCCAGCTGTCCTCGGGTGAGAGGCGGGGTACACCCTGGACAGGTCGCCGGTCTATCGCAGGGCTTGGACTGAATTACTTTCCATTAAAGTCGCTCGAAAGACAACTTTATTTACAGTATATGCATTTCCTACTTCTCTCTCAGCAGGCCTGAATGCTGCAGATCTCAGGATGGACTCCAGTGGGAAACCCTCAGCTGCACAGATCGTGGTTTTAGCCACCAGCTCAGCTTTGACTGCCATCTTCTATTCCATCTACAGGAGCCGAGCTACAACAGTCACCAGATTAAAGGTTAGCTATGTTTGTGCACACTCTGTCATGGGAATGTTAGAACTATTTTAATTTTAAGTATTTTCTTCCCACAGGAAGCAAAGAAAATCTCCCTAGATCAGGACCTGAAAAACATCCTGTCTGAAACGCCTGGAAGATGTGTCCCGTACGCAGTCATAGAAGGTTTGTGCAACCACTGTGAAAATCTAAATAACTGCGTTGTGAATTACTTTTTTACTGACCACATATATGCATCATCTGCATCTGCAGTATATAAAAATACAGGAATTACAACAGTAGTTTTACGTAGGGTCTTTATTTATTGCACTGCAGGTGTGGTGAGATCGGTGAAGGAAACTCTGAGCAGTCAGTTTGTTGATAACTGCAAAGGCGTCATTGAGAGACTGACGCTGAAGGAGGAAAAGATGGTGTGGAATCGTACCACTCATTTATGGTAAGTTTGTCAGCGATTATGAATGTATTAAACACTCATCAAGATTATGTGGCACTTGTTTATCTGTCTGTTACTGAAAACATAACTGCTTTGAAAACAATTGTCCATAAAAGCACTAAAGGGAAGATACTGTTTTTTTTTTGTGTTAGCTGATGACGGTGCCCCATATTCTGTTACGTCAGTTGTCAAACTCAACTGTCTGTGTAGGCTGACGCATTTAAGTCTGACATAAAGAGGTAATGTCAGCATTGCATTAAGGTCAGAGATGATGATAACGCTGACGCAGACAGCCGCCTGCTACATCAAACAAGATCCACAGTCTCTGAACAACTAACGTTAATGTACCAGTAATTCCTGCTAATGTCTGATTCTTATCTACTTTCCAAATATAATCACAGATCTCTTAACTTATTAAAGTAATGAACAAACAGGCTAGATTGCATATTAGATGCAAGACATTAAACAAAGATCACTTTAGTTCATTTAGAAGTGGTAGATGGCGTGGTTCTTAGTCTTAACACTCCCATGCCTCTCCAGTCTGGGGTGAAAATTGTTACAACTAAAAGTAATTTGAAGATGCATTGATATTATTTTAAATTATTTTCACAGTTTTGGACTGTTGGTCAGACAAAACAGGATGTTAGGCGATCATGTCACTAGAATTTGTTGCTCCGTTGCATCTAAAAGCTTGAAACATTGCCTTGAAAAGTCACCAGTTGCAGCCCTAACTGTGATATTCCCTGACAGGAGCAGCACAGAGAAAGTTATCCACCAGCGCACCAACTCCGTTCCGTTTGCCCTCGGACCTCATGATGAAGATATCGCCACCGCAGTCCGGGTTATTCGACCATTAGATGCTGCAGAGTTGGACCTGGAGACGACCTACGAGAACTTCCACCCCACAGTCCAGTCCCTGTCCAATGTTATCGGCCACTTTATCAGCGGGGAGCGGCCCAAGGGCATCCATGAAACCGAGGAGATGCTGCGCTTGGGAGAAAATGTCACAGGGGTCGGAGAGCTGGTCCTTGATAACAACCTGATCAAGCTCCAACCTCCAAAACAGGGCTTCTGTTATTTTCTGACTCGGATGGACTACGAGTCTCTCCTGAGGAGGCAGAGGAACAGCGTCAGACTGTGGAGGATTCTGACCATCTTGTTTGGCGTGGCTGCATGTTCCATGCTGGCCTTCATCCTGTGGAAGAGATACGCGCACAACCGACAGTGTAAGAAGGAGAAGAGCATGCTTGAGGAGTTTAAGGAGCAGCAGAGGAAACGGATGCGTGAACTTAACAGAGATGAAAGCAGCGTGTCCCCCACCAGCTGTACTGTCTGCCTGAGCCAGGAGCGCTCCTGTGTGTTTTTAGAGTGTGGTCACGTGTGTGCCTGCTCCCAGTGCTATGAGGCCCTGCCAGAGCCAAAGAAATGCCCCATCTGCAGGGCGACTATTGCCCGGGCTGTGCCTCTTTACAACAGTTAATCTGTGGAAGCCTACTCATCATTTTGCCGTCACTATAAACTTGAAAATACGTTGTTCAAAAGCTTTCTTCTCAGGCTGAAAAGGGCATTTGCTTTTCCTTTTACTCATTCAGATAAATAGTGGGTGTGTCTGTGCTGAATAATGATGATGCAATTATATTTCCAATCAACTGTTCCAATCAGATTTGGAAACCGTAATTCATCTTGATTGAGAAAATGAATTTCCTAATGTCTACTCGAGAGAGAGAAAATAAGATTTCTTTGTACTCGGCCCTACAAATATTGATGAAACTGATCTTGGCCCTGCTTCCTGACAGCGATCGATCTTATCCAAGTTAAGAGCATTTTCTAAGACACTTAATACAGTACATCAATTACAAACATAATTGTTACAAAGCTTTATGTGCAGTATACCCGCCTCAGTCGCTCGTTGCTCTTGTTGCTAAGCCAGAACAGTTTCTATATAAGTTTCATGACTGTGAACGTCCTTTATTGTGAATGCCTGTCATTGTTTATGTAGGCGTGTGACTAAACCACATGCACACCATGAGAAATAACAGAAAAGTTGAATATGGTGGCAAAAAAAAAAAAGACGATAACATCAGTGTTGGGTCACTGGTGACATTTACATGGGAGACACTTCTTCAACATGACTGAAATCATTCTGATCAGAGAATCCAACTTAACTCTAAATAAAATGATGATGTACTTTAATGCACTAAAACATTTATCACATCTTTTGACATGTGTAAGGTGTCTCTACCCGTTGTGCAGGGTCAAGTCTGCCAGAAATGTAATAAAAGAAGAGTTATTTTTTCCAACTCACCGTTGCTGCCCACACTTCCAGCTTTGCTCGTCTTTTCAAACACTCGCCTGAACACTTGGTTGCTACCTTCTTGTTGTTGTGAGCCACCAGATGCTTTTAATCTGCAGTCTCTGGGCAGGTTGACACAGGCTGAAAAGCTTAATGGGCAGAAGCGATAAAAACATCCATTTCAATCCCTCCTGCAGCTTCTTACAGTGAGATGCTCTTTCCCTCTCATTGGAGGTGCGTTTAACAGTACTTTTGGCAAACGCTGCAAAATCTTAAGCTGTTTAATAAGATTGATTTCATGATCATCTTAGCCTTAAGTTGCTTTTGTGGAACAGAGCCTGTTTTACTCTTTGCATTTGATTCGTAATTGAGAATATTCTTTAAGTGTCTTATGGTTTGGTTCTTGTAAGGTCTTACAGTTCATTTAAGGCTGTGTTTTGTCAGGGGAGCAACAGGAAAGGTTCACGCTGCTCCAAGTGAGGTAGGGTTGTAGGAGGGTAATTGTACTAGTTTCTGTCCTTGTTCTGCAGAGAGGGATCACGCTGATTGTGTCCTTTTCATTTTCACCGGGGTGCTTGTTAAGAAAGACCTCAGTACATTCAGCCACAGTGCACAGAACAAGTGATACTTGTATTTTATGTGCAACCTCTGAAACATCACACCCAGTTGCTGGACTTTGAACACAGTTGCTTGTGTTTTGGGAACCGAAACCTCATTAAAAATAAACATAACGTGGACAAATTAATACGCAGAAGGCTGTATCGTTTCTATAATATTGTTGATTAAAATGAGGATGCAAAGAGGAAGCCGTTAGAGGAAAGTGGAGATTACGGCCAGGAGAGGGGAGTGTTGGCCTTTGAGGAAACAGTGGGTTTCAGGTTTCAGTCAGACGGCATGAATAGGCATAACGATCTAATGCAACAAGGTCCTGCAATGCAAGTTGAGCTAAAACTGTGTGTGCTGAATTTTGAATCCAACCATTTCTAAACTGTTTTTCCACTTTTTCCTTCTGTGGTGTGAAATTGATCAATAATTGATCAAGTGAACCGCAAAATGTCTTCATCTTAAGGCTGTGTGCAGGGTGTGACGATGTTAGTTTGCTCATTCTGTGTGACAGACCAGGTGACGGTTCAAGCACCGAAGCAACTGAAATCAAAGTGTTGAGAGTGACTAGGCTGGATGCAGGGGAAAGCGCTGCTGCCCGATTCAGTTTCATGCCGGCAGGGATGCATATTTGGCTCAAGGGGGGGGCTGTCTTAAGGCAGTGTGAGCCCACAAGAATGCGTTTTCAAACGATTGTGTATTATTCAAACAATCCTGTCTTATCATCCCACATTATGCCATGAAACCTCGGGTGTATTACTTAACATTACGCAGGGACCATGGCATTACCATTGCATTAGTATGCAGTGCTTGGCCCACAGATACCTGTTTTCTGGGAGTGAGCTGATGCTGGTCTCTGAAGGAAGCTGAGTTAAATGTCAGGTATACAGTGTAATGAGCAGGATAATGCGTTATGTGCTCCTTACTGTCGGATATACTGGTTTACCGACTGACTAACAAACATCCATGCCCTCCATTTTATTTGTTTGTGTTCTGTGTGTTTTTAGACATGCTATCTGTGGCCTGTCCACAGCTTTGGTTTAAACTGATATATCCTTGTAATTATCTGACTGAATACCTTTACGATTGCAGCCTGACACAGTAACACAAAAACGCTTTAGGAGCAACTCACCAGATCCCAAACTGATCAAGTATCTGTGGGATGATCCACATAGGCCCCTCCCCTCAACCCATAGGACCCCCACAAACAACACACTTACCAGACAACACAGGACGCCCTCGGAAGGACAAGGAGTCACGATTGTTTTGGAGGCACAAGGGAGACCTACACAATATTAGGAAGGTGGTCATAATGTTATGCCTGGTCGGTGTATACAATAGTTTAGCCAAAGCCTTATATCTGCCCACTGCTTCTTTTTGGTTGTTTCACATTTGTGCTAATAACAATTCTGCTCCTATGAAATGGCACATGACTCATAGTTGCATCACCTTTTACAAATCATCCACATCATCAGAATAATTAAAAGTAAGTATAAAAGGCTAAGTACTTAACAAAATCATCAGGAAAAAAACAGCGACTGTGGCTTAAGAGTCAGCCATGTAAGCCCCTGACATCTGGTGAGGGCTGAGGACTGCACATCCTACATGTAGTGAATGTAGTGAATGCAGTAGGCTATTTAGATGTGTTCCTCGTGCCAAAATGATGGAGACTGTAGAAACAAGGAAAACACTAATGAGCATATGCATTGGGCCGCACAACATGGAGGCAAGCCTGGAAGCTAGAAAACTTTTTAGACTCTAGGACACTGATTAAGATTATGTGGCACTAGCCCTTCAAGATGATCAGACAAACACTGATGCTGAATGGGATTTAAGAATTTCTATTAATCTTCTATGACGTGAATATGGTGGACGTAGGTTTACTTTATATTTTTTTCTCTGAAGGTTATTTATTTATTTCCAAATCTTTGTCACAATGTATTTAGCATACACTGACTTGTTTTATTTTTAAGTTAGGCCAGAAAATCGAGCAATGATACCAAAGGTCCCACTTGTGAAAACATCACTTGTTGAGCCAATAGGGCCGCATTAACAAACCACTCTTTCTCATTGTGCTGCAAACATGAAAGCAGCAGCTCTGGTCCAACGCCATGGAAACCCATCAGCGTAGACCTGCAGTGCTTTTAGCAGCAGGAGCTGTCACTGCTTTGACAGTGAGCGAACCATCAAAGACATTCCTTCTATTATTCCGTACTTAAGAGTTTTGAATTTCAATGTCGCATGAGGATTGTGTAAGAACTGGGCCCATAAGAGCAGCACACGGGCTTAATGATGGAGGTGAGACGTTTGCCCTACAGCGGTTACTCTCTGATGAACGCCATTTGCAATTCAAAAGAGGTCACATTTTGCTGCACATGCATCCACTGGCCATGATTGTAAATCCTCAGAATTCACCTCATCAATCCAGATGGCATGTTTTTTTCCACAGACAGTAAGATTAATCAGGCAAGTAGCACCTCAGACATGACACTGATCTGTACAGCACATGGGAATACTGCAGCAAGAACCATGGAAACCGGCTTCTATGTCTTTAGTCAGTACAGTATTCTAATATAACAACGCATTCAATAATATGTGATTAAAATTAATACACACCACCTGGCTACTAATTTAAACATATAATTTATTGTAGTTTGGTTAATGCTAATAGAAATGGAACCTGAAGCAGTTTATACTGATCTAAATCTTAATCCTGACTAATTCTCTCATATTTCATTTTGTTTTGCACCACTCTCTAAGCTCATGAAAGCCCTTTCATACTGCAGGATAAGTGGAATCGGCGCCGTGCTCTAACAAGGCGCCATTTATAGAGCCTTATTAGAGAGCAGACACCTCTGAATCACTTCAGTTCTTCTCTTATCTAAATAAGTGATGTTGACTGCCCAGGCAGTGGACTGACTTACAGATGCAGTTCGCCTTCAGTCGTGGCAGCACCTTCGCAAAAACAAGGATTTATTTTAGCATGAAAGCGTTCAGCTGTGTGTTTCATTTTCCAAGTCCCCGGCTGCTAAGGATACTAGAAAAATCCACACAGTTCATTAGCTGCCTTGCCGTCGCCTTGTTTTGCTGCTTATAAATTAAGCTGATACTACTGGGATTATTCCTTTCATTATTTATCACTGTCTCTGCAAAAAAAAAAAAAAAAAGTAAAAGTAAAAGTTGTTTAATTGAGTCTTTTATTATTGTTTGTATTACAGTTAAGTTGCAAACCATCACTCTATCGGACTTTGGCTAATAGGTTATAGTCCGTATTATTTATATGTAATACATTATAGCTGTAAGCCATTGTGGCCATGTGAGTTGGTAATTAAAGTTATTATTCTTTCACCTTCTGACTGCAATAACTTTAAAGAAACATACTCTAATTTCAGTCATTTTTGTTCAAGAGGCTCCCAGGGTTCATTCACAGTACCTATTTACTTTTACACTGAGTTTGACTAACTGTTGATTGGTATAAATAAACTAAATTAGTCTGGAGCAAAATAAAATAAATGTTCCATCCAGCACTTCAAATACAAAGAAAGAAAAAAATGAGTGGCTGCCATGGCAACAGGCAATCTACCTCCTAAATCCTGTATCCCAAATTTGAAACAATAGTCATTTACTGTTACCACAACCTTCCCCTGGATTAGCGTTCAGGCAGACAGTGCAATTACTTATGTTCTATTTATGGCCACTATTAAAAGGCTCTGATACAGCGGCCTGGATTAAATTACATATCCTCCATGCAGTCAGAGGCATTTAAGTAGCAGTAATGTAAGAGAATAATTGTCACGTGGAGAAAAGGCAAAAAAAGTACAATAATAATAATAATCAGGTTGATGTTTTTCAGGACAAATCGGGATGAAATCAAGATTAAAAACATTACTTCCGTTAGGTGAAACTTTGAAAAGTATTTCCTTTAATCAAAATGGTATAAATTCTGACAACACATTTTCACGTCTTATGCACAGTAGCCTAGCAACAGTACATGGTTCAAACGCTTGATACGATAATTTTCCTTTGTGTGTTGGCGAAATTAATTGTTGCACTGTTATATCACAAAACACCTGGAAAAAAAACAAACCACATTGTCTATAAATCTGTACTGTTCAAAGCTGTCAGGAACTGCCCGAGTCTTGTTTGATCTGTGAAGCAGAGGTGAAGACGGTTATTAGTGCCGCAGTAATAAGCAATCATTCTTTAACAGCAGCCTTTTCTTCCCCCATTCCCCTTTCTCTTTTCAAATGTTTGTCTTTCGAGCTGGGCATGTTTTACCAAGTAATAAGGCAGATGGTATAATCTAATTCTAATTACCATCGCCCTCTTTGACTTCAAGGAGCCATATTACGGCACCTTTTGTTGTTAATGAGGCTTGTGTTGTGTCACTCAGGGAAGAGACACAACCAGTGCAGCACATGTCATCTTGACATCAACTCACAGACTTAAGAGACCTACTGAGAGAATGTTTGCTGAACAGGCTACAGGATGTACTGTATGTGTAAAGTGTGGAGCCAAAAGTGTTTCCTAATAATCGGTTGTTTGCATTTACGGCCACAAGGTTGCTGAGTACATGCAAGGTGAATCATTTGGATGGAGACTTCCGCGGCAGTAGCAGCAGCTGTATGTGGGCTGGTTACCGCTAACAAGAACACACATAAACAATTGTAGTTGAGGGCTGAGCATGAAATCACTGATGGAGGATAAACCAATTTTTCTCAGCCATGCTCAACTCTCCTCTCTATTTTAAAGTGTAAAGTTTAAATCAAAAAATGCATGAGTTTTACAAGAATGAATAAAGTGTTATTTTCTTCTTGGACAGATTTGATCAACCAAGTGCTGTAAGTTCATCCCTCTCATTTACACATTCACACATGAAAGAATGTATCCAGGGAACTGATAGGAACCAAAAACAACGTTTCTGAGTAGTTAATGTTTAAGACGTTTATTTTGGTAAATGTTTATAGCACTATATGGTCCCAACGTTGACGTATGGCCCAGCGCTCAATGAGGCATCTATATATGCATGTCTATGCTCTAGCCCTCCTCAAACAACACACAGCACAGATCTACCCTGCACCTCAACTCCTCCCCTGTCCACACTCTGACCCACCCAACTCCCTGGCACCAACCTGCCCCTCCCTAAACATCAGGTGAAGAGAGAGCTTGGACGGATTAAGGTCAGGAAAACTGCGGGTCCAGATGGTATCATTGCCAGGCTTCTGAAGCCATGTTGAGGAAAGCACCACAGCTGTGGAATACATTCTGTGTGGTAGCTGTGCCTAAGATCCCACTTCCCAAAGATCTGAACAGCTACAGACCAGTTAATGAAGACCCTGGAGAGGGTCTTCATTAATTGATCATCTGTGCCCTCTAGTGAACTTATCGATGGACCCGCCCAGTATCAGGAGTGGATGACACCATCATCTGCTTCCTGGAAAGAGCTCTCTCACCTGGAGAAGGCAGGAGGACTGTGAAAATCATGCAGCCTGTCATACTGACGGCCAAGCTGCTACACACAAGAGTGGACCACCAACTCACATTCTGGACATTGAACTACCTGACCAATAGACCACAGCATGTGAGGACACAGCACTGTGTGTCTGATGTGATCACCTGCAGCATAGGAGCCCCTCAGGGAATTGTCCTGGATCCCTTCTTCTTGTCCCTCTGCACTGTAGACTTTAGACACCTCTCAATCAGCTGTCACCTTCAAAAATTCTTAGAAGACGGTAATTAGCCTCACACAGGATGGCGAAGATAGAAAATATAGAGGACTGATCCAAGACTTCATAGTCTGGTGCCAGGACAACTGCCTCCAGCTGAATGTAGGTAAAGCCAAGGAGCTGGTGGTGGATTTCGCCAGCTACAAACACACACACTAGTGAACATCCAAGGAATGGACATAAGTACATGGGTGTTCACCTGAACAAAAACCTGACTGGAATGACCATGTTTGGGCACTTTGTAAAGAGCAGACCAGCCATGTTCTACAGAGTGGCCAGCTGGAGCAGTAGCATCTCAAGACAAATAGAGACTGAGCCTGGTGAAGAAGGCTGGCTCTGTTCTGGTCTGCCCTCTTGAGCCTGTGGAGGCGGTGTGTGATCAGAGCCTGAAAGCAAAGCTGTCATCCCTGATAGAACTCCATTCCCACCCCCCTGTGGCTATAACATCACTGGGCAGCGTCCTCATCAGCCGGCTACTTCACATTCGCTGTGTGGAGGTGTGTTATTACCAGATCCTTCCTTCCTGCTGCTGATTACTTTTCCTTGTCTTGTGCACTGTCCTTAATTATACACTAATGTAAGAGCAAATGTCCTCACTGTGGGATAAATTAAAGGATTATCTTATCCCATCTTAAGTAAACACAAACATTAGCCAAATGGAATGTCCATAAGTGCATTACGGATTTAAATCTGTTACAACTCCTATGTTTACTTATTGCTCAAGGGTCTCTCCTGTTCACTAATATAGTCTTAACTGTTATGTTTAGGACTGGTAGGACCCAAGCACAGGAGAGGAAACAAAAGAACGTTAATTAAAACTTACAGTCTCAGAAACAAAAAAATGCTGCAGGGTAGTCAGGGTAAACTCTGGAAATCAGGAATCACAAGGTGCACAACAGAAACACTAGGAGACACAGCACTATAGCAACAATAGGGATACAGGGGTAGATCCACAGACGACTTGACAAAGGACAAAGGCAAAGGCGATATGGTGTAGGGCTCCCTTGTGCCTCCAAAATAGTTCTGACACATCAGAACATACACATTGACTGAAGGGTTGACGGGACACAGGTAATCAGCTAAACCAAAACCAAACAATCAAGGGAGAGGGGTGGGCAAAATATCAAGGAAGACCTTACAAACTAAAAACGGGAAACACAAGGAAAACCACACAGGGTCACCAGTCAGAGTAATAAATACTTAGGCTTCAAGCACAACACAGAGTCACCTGTTGAAGTTCTCAGACGACTGAGAACTTCTGCGACAATGTCTCAGGGATGGAGAGGAGCAGGAGTACAGGGATCTGGTGACCAACTTCATCTTGGGGAGCAGAGTAAACCATCTTCTGGACAATATATCTAAAACCAAGGAGATGGTAGTGGTTTTCCAGAGGTCCAGGCCCCATCTTCAGCTTGTAACCATGAACTGGGAGGGTAGGTGGTTCAGACCTGTACATAGCTGGGTCTACAGCCCTCTCCTACATCAGTGGTAGAGGCAAGGACCTTGAACAAACTCCGATCCATCATGAACAATGTCCACCACCCACTGCACACCACCATAATCAGGGAGAGATGCTTGTTTGATGACAGGCTGCTGTTGTGGAGGTTGTTTGTCTACAGCACCTCCCTGTTAGGATCATTGCTGCCACTGCTGTATGTTTTTTTTTTTTACACAGCATTATATATTTATATTATTATATAATTTAATAGAACAACAATAGAAGAGAGTAAACCTTGTTTGCAGTTGGAAGTGTTTTACAGATGCCTCTTTCATAATTATGGTCTATTGAAAAAATGCTTTTAGCATATTTACAGCCTGGTCTAAAAGGTTTTGGCCTCTATAAACTATTTCTACATTTATACAGCCGGACAGGATGTGACATTTTCTAACTCATCCATTTAAGGTTATGCAAATGTGGGGCCTCTTTAAGTCGTACAAATGCAGCCACGCTGAGCATCAAGTGACCTATGGCTCTTCAGGAGACCTATGGATGATATCACAAAGACTTTGTCCATCTTTTTATGAACGGTATGCTCTTTGAACTTTGTCATTTTGCTTATTTTTGCCACTTCCATTTCTCTTCTCATGCAGTGGTTTGCTAAGCTGAACAGACAAAAGTGAGTGGATAATCAAACAAGAAGAAGAACGAAGAAAACAAAAGGGTCCAAGCAATGTGTGGCACTCCTTGCTGTTAGAAGTGAAGCAATAACCATTTCAGACCCAGCAGTTTGGTTGTAGAATAATTTTATTACATGCACCTGCAGAGCTGGTCATAGCATCAACAGTTATAAAGACACTACAGCCTCAAACAGTCAACAATCATTTTGTAAAGGCACAAACAGCAAGTTGAAAGATACTGCACTATACAACTGACCCAGTACATAAAAATACAACTTATTACAATTACAGCTGCACTTACTACTGCAATTACAGCACAAAAATATTACTATATGACATCTACGCTGCGTTTCTCATTTCAGAGGATAATACTGCACCACTGTCTCCAAATTCAGCTGTCAAACATCATAACATGAATACCTGTGTTCATGCAGGAGGACTTAAACAACTCAGCCTGAGAGGGAATAAATGAATACCTGAGTAAAGCAACACGATACTGAACAAAAAGAAAATCAATACTGAAAACTGCTTAGATGGACCAAGAAAGGTCTAAGAAAGAGAAGAAGATTCCTAAAATCATTACTGGAGTGAACAGATTTACACTTTCTGCCAACTTTTAACCCTGTTTAGGCACTTGTGGTAAATGAGCGATGACAGTGAAAACTAGCTGTGGCATTTCTTTTCTTACTGCCACAGCAGGACTATTGATCTCTGCCTATAGTTCACAGGATTGAGCTGTACCCTAGCTAGTAAAGTGTGTGTTTTTCCAGAATAAATTAACAGGAAACATCTGCGGTATTATCCAATCAAAGTCAGCAGTTTCATTTTGTTAGCTGGTTTTGTTAGCTATGCAATGGTTAAACCAGAGTATTTAATAACAATTAATCTCTGGGTTAGGGTTAGTTTCTGTGGTGCAACTCCTTTTAAATCAGTGAAAATATCCATAGTTATCCTTCAGGTTATAACTGGACTAATTTTGGATTTGCAAACTGCTGGTGAAGTCGGCTCCCGGTTTGTGTTGCGCTCTCTGACTCAAATGCATGATCAAAACTTCTACCCTGAAACAGAAATACTCAGATAAGTGTAAAACTATAAACAACGTATCTATCATTAAATGATGAACAGTAAATTACATGCTAGTGGGATACATGTTCATAGAGTCCCACCTATATCACACATTTTTATTTTAAAACCATGTTTTGACTTTTCTTTTGATTTTTGCATATTTTTCTGTTTCTGCCATATTAAAACTGCAAAAATGGCGAATAGTAATAACACTCTAATGGTAACAGGCATTAGAAAAGAGTGGCGGTACCAAAAGCAAGTACCCAGATGTTTTCTTGTAGGACTTTTAGCACAATACAGTTAATTCAGAAAAAACAACAATCAGTGGAACAGATTTCTTTTACCATTGTTTTGCAGCATTCTCCCAATAACATCAATATGATGACAAGATTAGCTTCTATCACATGTTGATGCGCAATGGTCCAGCATGCTACGGATTTAACACTGACATTCTTCTTCTTGGAAATCAAATCTGTGGCATAACATTAACGGATCCCTTGCTGACAGGAATCTAGCTACTGTATATGGCACCAGCGAGGTATTAGCTTGCACATAATGCCTCTGTAGAGCCTGTGATATGTTTGGAGGAACAGCACACAAACAAAAGAAAACGCACATTGTTCACAACTGCAACGGCAAACTCAGACTCCAGAGGACATACTTCTGAACAGAGAATAGTACAGCCTCAGTTAGCATAGTATCATGTGGGATGGACTACTTGCAGCAGTCAGTATTGAACTTGCAGACCTTAGACACTGTTAGGGTTATAGCAGAGCATGTTCAGTTGCAAGTTTTCATCCCAGTGTCTGAGGATGATGAAGAGCTGATTGGCTGCAGCCTTGATGGAGGCCAAGTCTCGGCCTTCTGGGATGCACTGTGCACTGAGCCACATGCTGGCTTTGGCAGCCACCAGCTCCCACTCTATGAAATAACTGGCAGAGCTATGCTCCAACCAAGCAAGGGCCACTGCTGTAGCCCACACCATGCTTTCTGGATCCAGGATCCTCTTCAGCACACTGCCAGAGCATGCTGTTTCCATGCCCCCGGACCCAGAGCTCCGCGCGTTATCCACCTCGGAGTGTGAGGGCTCTGCAGCGCTGGATGGACTGGCTAATGAAGAGGGGCCGGCATCCGTCCAGGCACTCCTGGACAAATGACAAGGACTTTGGATGCCTACGGTGTGCTCTGCAGATTGCTGATATGTTTCTGCCTCAAACGATGATCTGTATCCGTCATCAGCACTGTCAGTGCGGCGGCTGCTGGAGTGCGACAGGTGGCCCAGGCTGGTGCGGTGACTGGTGAAGGGCGACGTCCACTTTAGCTTGTCCATGGGCACATTAATGGCATCACACAGAGCGGCATCCAGAAAAAATGCACCACTAGCCAACTGCAACAACACCTGCAGAGAAGGAAATTTACAGTTTGACATATAAAGGACAGACTTTTTTTACTGCAGTCAACAGATTTACATTTTCTGGCAACTTTTAACCTTCATGAATGAAATGCTTACATGCTGTGCACCTTACCCCTCAAGACCATCCAGAACCTACTACTGCTGTTCACTTGCACTTAACAAACTGTGACACATTCGTCTCTCCACACACATCTGCAGTCAGTTTAAAAAAGTGCCAATCAAAAACATGTATAGATCCGCTACCCACCAGAGGAATGTAGTCTTTGTTCTCGTTGTCACTCTCTCCGATTGAATCACCGGACTTGCTGTGAGATCGACACATGAATCCTTTGGCAGCTCGAGTCAGGAGGCGAGTCCTGCTGAGGGCCAACCTTACAGAGGAGAGGGGAATGCAGATGTTAATCACAGTTTTCCACATTTCTAGTACACCTCAAGACCTAAACATAACCGTATGAGGGGCAAAAAAGGGCAAAAGGGATTTTTTGCCAAGCAAGCCGCTTGGCTAAGGGATGGAAATGTTGTCTGTCTATCCATTTGTCGACTTTCTATGTAAAGACTACTACTGATTTCACTCATGACTGGCTAGCTTCAGTCTTTCATTATTTACTAAACTTCACATGCTAGCAGCTTGATTGCAGATTGGAAATGGCCTGATAGCCAACCAAAATGTCTTCTACTGCTTCATTTTTCTAGACTGAAATATCAAAACAATTAATAAATGGAGTGACAGGATCCTGTCATGTTTGCCCTGATAAGAATCATGGGGACAGTGAGTTTGTTTGACTTGAAATACTGTGTCTTGAATAGAATTGCCATTAAATTTAATTTGTATTTCCCCTCTGGGTGAACCAAAAGAGATTTGATGACTTCATTTAGCAGCACTACCTTGTCAGTTTAGTTCTTCAATAACCGTGAGACAAAAGGCATTCCCATCGTCCTCAGTTTTACTTTGTGTTAAGTGTGAATTAGAAAATGTTTGCCTCCTAATACAATGGTGATCAAGATAAAAACGATTCTTCCTAATTATAAACAACTATGTAGATATTAGCTCAAAGCTCTGTTGTGCCTGAGGGGTTGCGTTCTACATCAGAAGCGCTTCTGGGATCCTTCAACAGCTCCGGAAACCCTATCCTCCCACACATTTTGTAATTTGCAGTCAGGATGCCTGCATCCAGCTTCACACGATGATGAAGTGGAGCTTCTCTCTTTCATTTTCACTCAGCTTTACATGGGCAGTGCCAGACTAGGAGTGTCTGTGCCATTATTCCCATGTTTAAATGGGGCAACTGCATCTCACCCTTTTTTACCTCACAGGCTAGTTATTTTCTAGCAAAAGTACAGCCTCACAGAGCAGCTCGCATGGATGTAGACACTTAGCTTTACTCTTAAAAGCAGAAAGAATTGAGTCACGACTATGTGGTTACAGCTGAAGAAGGGTCCAGCACTGTCCTGATGCATTAGCCTGAAAACAGCATATTCTAAAACTCGAAATCAGGGATGAAGACGTTCAAAATATTCTGTGCCAGTGGAATTATAATGCTAAGCTCCCTGTGTTTGCTCATGCAGTGGCACCACAGTCAGCCTCAAATCACTCACCTGGCAGAAAAAAGGCTCTCCACCGATTTCTGTGATTGGTCAGAGGTTACAGACGGACTCCTCTGGGAAACTGAGAGACAGAAAGACAGGGATAAAAACAGAGTTAGATGCCAAGAACAGAGAGAGAAAGAAGCAGTGGCACTTCCTTATTTCTCAACATGAGTCTCCCATAATAAAGATTTAAAATACACCTACTGAGCTGTAACTGTGACAACAGAAGACATATATCCTAGCAGCTGTTTCTCCTTTCCAGCTAAAGCCTTTTTTGTTTGTGACTTCAGTGTATGCTCGCTGTTTTGTATGGGCCAAGACAGCATGTGTCAATACAAGCCACAAAACAGTATCTGCTTCTGTTGTCACTTACAAGAAGAGGGAAACTAAAATATCAATAATCTCATGTTTCACATTTGGAACAACACAGCCATGTTGGCCTGAAAAGACACCAGACTGCTAGACAGTTTATGTCAAAGGTCTTTGAGGAGGAAAATTGAAGAGACGCAGGAAATTCACTGACCGATTGATGTCTTACGCTTACCCTCCGTAAAGCTGCATCTCTCCCAGCCAGAGGAGGAGGGGGTGCTGCAAGGAGAGGCGACGTCTTCTCCATCTGAGACAATCATCAAAAAGATTTTAAATGAACTGTCGTCTGGCCTTTACTTTACATTTAACCGCGGACATTCCGCTGTTAAAAAAGACAGTATTGATTAATAATGCAGCTCACAAGGATCTGTGCGCCTTCATTTTTAACTGCCAGTGTGAAGCAGATGCTTGAGCAGCAAGCTTGTCTTTGCCCCTGCTGTTGCTATGCCACCATCGAAGACCAGTTTACAGTGTTGTGTTATTTTGCTGAAGTTGGAGCATTTTTTAATGGAGCTTTCTGAAAGCTCAACATGTCACGGCTCCAGGAGCTGCTGATGTGAGACCGCAACCTTTCCATTTCAAATAAAGGCAGGTTTAGATTAATATAAACATATAAACATCAATTTCATATTGCCTTTTCCCGAAAGAATGATATTGTTTTTACCATACAGTAAAGTACTTGTCTAAGCTAAAAAAGACCCCCTCTAACTTCCTCTACAGCTCTGACTACTTTGTACTGTATCTTTGGTGGTTAGCTGATCTAGAAAATAAAGCTGCTGCCCCTTCTTAAAATGTGAGTAAAAACTTAAAAAGAATGCAGCCTACTGTTGGGCAACATAACATCTTCAGCTTCCTCCGACATGCCACCAGACTGAGAGCGACCCAGCCCAATGGAGTAACCTCTGTTCTTCCTGCTCCCTGAGCGAGACCTGGATTGTGAGCCCCTCTTCAGACCTTCACCTGAAAGCAAAATCTAAACTTAGGCAGATTTTTAAGCTGGCGGGTGCCTTTGCTGCACGATTTGATAAAAATAAACTCATAGTTTAGTCAAAAACAGAATCAAATTATTCCTTTATTGATCCCTCATGGGGAAAATTTTCCCTGCATTTGGCCCATCCATTCATTTACACAGTTGTGTGTACACTCAGAGCAACGGGCTGTCACTTGGGTAGCAACTTGCTTCTCTAACCAGCACCCACAGCTCCCCCAAAATGTGATAATGTTAGCAGAGAAACCCCACAAGTTAAAGGGAATAATTAGGCATCTGAAAAAAACTTGCCGCCTTTTACTGCCAAACAAAACAACTGCCAAACAACCCTGAGCCTTTGAGGCACGGACTCCCCCTGAAGATATGTTGTGGTATCTGGCACTGAGCAGATCCTTTAGGCCCTGTAACTTGCAATGTGGGGCCTCCATCGATCGGTTCAGAAACACCCCACAGATGCTCGACTGGGTTGAGATCTGGTTAATCTGGAGGTAAAGTCAACACCTCAAACTCATTGTTGAGCTCCTCAAACCATTCCTGAACCATTTTTGCTTTGCAATAGGGTGCATTATCCTGCTGAAAGAGGCCACAGCCATCAGTGAATACTTTTTCTTCAGACAAGACCACCGTAGTGCCTTCCTTGGATCACATTTGAAGTTGACTTTAATTTGATTCATCAGCTGTAATGATCAGCTGATAATTAAAATGGTTGCAGATCAGTTTCCTGTTAATAGGCTTGAGCAAGAGCTGGGAAGTATGTTGTTTAAATTTCAGACAGAGCATGGCTTTATACTTCGCTGTCTCCAGTCTTTACGCTGCGCTAACCAAAGCTAACCAAAGCTAACCAAAGCTAACCAAAGCTTTCGAAAAAGCCTGCTTGCACTGTACAGAGGACCAAACAATGGGTTGTAAAATCATCACAGTAAAGCAGCGTCACTTACCAGGATATATGTATTCAATACATGTCTGCAAATATTCATTTGTGTCAAGGTCGATGGGAACAAACGCTGTGTATTTGCTCAGTATATTGCAGGCTTTACTGGTGTGAATGGCATATAACTGGTACTTCCTGCCAGAACCTGTGAATTACAAGAAGAACAAAATGATTATACCCAATAATAAAGGATTACAAAATATTACAGAACATGTACCATTATTAAAAAATACCTCAAGCAGACCCCTCAGAGCCATGTCAATCTTCCACACTAATATCTGCTTTTCTTAGCTTACAGACTAAAAGCAAGGTGAAAAAAATGTTGGCTTGGAACACAATTATTCCTAACAGAACCTCTCACTATAAACATGTGTCTGTTTTGTTTATTTAGTTATTATTGACAGAAATAGGCTAACCGTTTTTCCATGTTTCTAGTCTTTATGCTAAGCTAAGCTGCTAGCTGTAGCCTTGTATTTAATGGGCAGATAAGACACTTTTACTGTTCATCTTTGATATATCTTGTTGAGACAGCAAATACATTGAAATGCCAAATAGTTCTCTCAAATTTCATTACCAGATGAGAAAAATATTGCATTTAACTGAGGGCTAAATGCCATTCTGTCTTTATAACCCACCCAGGATCTGCTTCCCTAATCTTTTCTTTAAGGACCTGAATCCCTGTAGAGCTCACCATGCTCAATCTCGCACTCCTTATCCGCCATGTGTTCAAAGTCGTGTATGATAGAGCGTCCAGCCAGATGGTGGAAGGTCTCGTTCCACAGCTCCTCGTGAACCTTTTCCTCACGTTCTCGGCCGTTCAGAAATGGTTCGATGTCAAAGACCACTTCCCACTTCATTGGTTTGCCACACAGGAGTCCAGACACCACAGCCTTGCAGTCACGCTTATGCCGATTGGCAGCACCCAGATCTAAAGCTGGAGTCTCCTGTGGGGTTTCTGCTTGACATAACTGGTGTCCATAACCATCTGAAATATGGAGCGAGATATGATTCCTGAATGTGCATTTATCAGTCTCACTGTGGGCTTCATTCTAATTTACCTGCTGCTTCTCACTTGGGCCTGGATTTGTATTAAATTAATTAATTTCCTGTTCACAAAGTGCTCAGACTGTTTGAATGGCACTAATAACAGTTTTCAAACCTCCTCTTATTTCTTATTCATTTCCTAGATGATTTTCTTTTTTGTCCCCAGACATAAAAAAAAAAAAAAAACATTTCCCATTTTACAAAAGAGTCCATTCTGTGCTCAGCCATCAAGTGTCAACAAGCTGCCTTTCTACCTATTGAAACCATAACTGTTTTTGTACCAGGATAAAAAGTTTTTGTCACTTCTGTCTTGGCTTCATTTTTCAGCCCCAGAGACTGCTGTTTGCTTAACGCCAACTTCAAAGTATTTAATATCCTGAAGGCATAAATTCAGTGCCTTTGTCATTAACACAGAGGGATTATGTTTGTGTTCTCACCTGAATCTCCAGTGCTGCCAACAGACGGGCTGTCTGTGGATGATCTGGATCCGTCTTCCCCAGGTGTGTTGTGAGCCACAGGCGGCGCACTGTTGCTGCCGGGCAGAGGGTTGTCCTGCGGCTGGGGATGGAAATGAGGCTCAATGTCCTGCTGCAGAAGCGGCTCCTGCTGAGGGAGCGGTCTGTGACAGCTGGCAGTACGCCCTCTGGAAGATGTGGCACACAGGCTTGCCAGCTGTGGCTGAAAACAATAAAAATACCACGGCTTTATTATGGGGTTTAATAAGGTATGGAACCTCATCTAGCTCAGATTTCATGCTTCAAAGTGATTACAGATATATGGGCTATGCAAATCAAACCGTGTATCATGACCGACTACAACTAAGGGTTATCTTCATTATCACTTACTCTAGAGATTTTCTTTTTCAGAAAAATTCTCTTTCAAGACAAGCAATACATTCCCATGGCGTCAGTGAAATAATTCAAAGGAGTATTTAACCTGTTTTGAGTCTGAGGAAGTGAAAAAGTCTCCATGTCTGCGATATCTTACGTGGTTATACTTATTTAATTTGTGCAAAAAATAGAAAGTTCCTGTATTTGCTCATTTAATCAAGCAAGAATGTAATGAGTCCTTAGCTGGAGTTACAAGAGGAAATATAATTTCTTTGCAGACTGATTAATTCTGTTTAGTTACACTCACATGGTCCCTAAGTAATATTCAGACCTAATTGCATTCATAAATTTTGCCCTTCATTACTGAGGAGGGCACATTAGTCTGTTCTTGATTATACTGCAGTTCACACAAGGGTGAGGTGTCTGTTTAATCTTTCAACAGAGTCTGAATACAAGTATCATTTTCAATATAACAACTTGACAACTACAAAATTAGATTCTTTTCTCTACGTACCAGGGAGTTAAGAGCTAAATTATCAACCGAATGAGAGACAGTTTGCAAAATAGGCAAGGGTGGCTGTTGAATGTGAATGTAACTGTTCAGTATGTGATTACACCTGGTAGTCATTCCTCCATTGTGCCTCATGTTCGGGGCTCATCTGACCAATCAGCTCCTGGACTTTGGCCCTCCTCAGTGGATTCTTCACCACAGAGCTGGGATCACTGGGAGTGTAGCTCTTCTTTGCCGGGTTGTACTCTGTTATCTGGTTGGTACTGTATGCACGTCTTCTTGGTGACATCTTATCGAAACCTGGAGTTTGATTAAAAAAAAAAAATTAAAAGAAGATCATCGAAAGAGTTTTGTGCCCATTACATTGTGAAATGATAATTTGTAACTCAGCATGGGCAGTTCACCACAACCTTTCTTCTGATTTCCATCCTTAATGCATAAAATGAAATGAAATTATGGTTTATAATATGTTGAGAATATGTACAAACTTTTTGTTTATTTTACAGCTTTAAATAGAAATGTATTACTGCAAAGAACTGCAAACCTTTGAATTACTTGTGAATATCAAAAACTTAAAATCTTACCGCTCCAATTTGAACCCATGAAAACTAGCTTGCCATGTGAAAAGACAGCCAGCAGTCAACAGCCAGTAGTCAACAGACTGTACTCACAGCGGCCGCAGCAATGCTTAAATGCTAAGTGCATTACCATACTTGCGTCACATTAATTGCTGTCACTAGGATGATGGGAATGGATATAATTCAGCAGGTATTTGGTCAGAAAGCAAAGCACTGGAAACATTTTTTCCTTGATGATTGTGCTAGATGAAAAAGCTGAAGTACCAGCAAAGTTATTATTGACCTTGACATGACATGAATGTCTGCACTTAGTTTTATTGCAATGCATCCAATAGCCGCCAACACATTTCACTCAAAACCACAAATATAAGCCTCAGACTGGTGGTAGATGTAAAATGTCAAGGGATGGCAGCATCAAGAGGACGCAGTCAACAGATATTTTAGTCTGGACCACAGAGGTGGGCTGACTAATACACCACGCCAGCAGTGGAGAAAAAAATAATAGTTCCACCTATCAGAACTTCAGCAAGTGATCAGTGTAAAATACTCCCAGAAAATACAACAAATCACAGAAGTAAAAGCACACAAATGAACATTTTACTGACATGGAAAAATGGGCAAAATGAAAATCCTGTCATTCAGGAAGTATATAGTCATATGAGTTCTTACCCATGGGGTCTTGCTCTGTGGTGACAGGACTGCTGGCTGTCATGGAGTCCTGGTGGTAGTCATACAGAGCAGGAGACGGTGCTTCCCTGTGAGACCCCTGACTGTCAATACCTGTCTTCACGGGCTCCTCTTCTTGAGAGTGGTAAAACACAGAGCTGGCGGACTCAATGGAGCGCATCATGCTGTATCGCCTCCTCTTATCCTGTTGAGATTTTGAGTAGGTGACACATCCAAGACAAATGCTTCAATGAAGACCCATTCACAAGGTTAGATGAAAAGCTTATTTAGAGTAACCATATTAGAACACCTTTTAGAGGTAGCGGGGAAGTGATTCAAGTACACTTATCACACTGATCTTAAAAAAACACACGGATGAAAGGATTGAGTCCCTTTCTAAAAGGCTCACAACACAGACAATCCTCATGCCATTACTTTTCAGCAAGCGTCTTACAGATTTGGGGTTGGCGTGGTAGCGGGTGGTGTCGCAAACCACACTGTAGCCAATCAGACTGTCCCCTGGAAAGAGAAAGGTGTTGCCCACTGGGGAGAGGAGCACTTCTTTGGTTTCAGGAAAGAGCCATTCGATGGAAATGTCGCTGAGTACCGGAGACATAGTTTTCTTCAGGGACTTTATCATCTGTGAAGTAAAAACAGCTAAAATAGACTATAAAACACAACTTCTCAATGACCAGTGCATAAAGCGGATGACACGGATGACATCTCTGAAATATGGCTTCCTAATGGTATCAGTGGCAGACACTCAGCACTTTGAAATCTCTGCATAATGGCTTTCCATTGGGCTTCAGAATAGCTGGCTGTCATAAGGAGTAATACACAAAGCTGGAAATTAGTACCTTGGGCTGTAGCCTCTCTCCATCAGCCAGAAACTCTGCTCTTCCTTTGGAAACTGTAGCCAGTCCCTGCACCAGCCTCCTGCAAGCATTCTGTCCTATGCCGAACGTGAAACATCTGCACAGACACATTAAACACTGCAGCTCCATGGACAGATCACGATCTCAAGGTGTGCACACATTTTCCATACAACTAAAGAGATAGTGTGGAGATACAGGAACTGGAGTTATACAGCTTTGAGACGTGCCTTTAGCTTCCTACAGGAGAGTTATCCAGGGAGGTTGTCTGGTGCCTTCTTATTTTACCATTTTTATTAGATCTTTCACAGATGAGCTGGCTAATTTCTATGCACCAGCCTTGGCCCACTGCATTATTGATGAAATCAAGGAGTTTCAGATTAAAACGGAAATGTCACCGCCTAAAAACCTGACATGGACTTTCAGATTCATTGTTGTTTGATCTTGTCTCTGACTGGATGCGCACATTTGTAAGCATTGTGTGATAAAGACCCAGGAAGTGATGATGATTTGGCCGAGCTCTGAGCACCTAATGCAATCGTCTGGGGGCAGTCATCCATTAAAAGGGGGAGAAAAAAGTCAATTATTTCCAGAGTGACTGAGGACAGAGGATTCACAGTGTGAGATGCAAGCAGCAAAATGAAGTGATTTCCCAGCGTACTGCACATCTATTGTGCCGCCGACGCTGCAGTTGACAGCTGGTGTTCACATGCCACTGGGAGCTTTCTTATTTCCTTATTTCAGCTTTAATACGGCTTTGTTGTTGTTTTTGAAACAGCACTGATGGTGCTTTTCCTCACAGATTCTTTGCCATGATATAAGCTGTTTGACATCGACACAACATAAGCCGTATGTTCCTGGTTTTAATTTAGAGAGGATTACAGCTCTATAACCGGGGGATGCATTTAAGCCCCCAACAAACCTGAGATGTGATTTTTTTGATATCAGCAATCTCCGCATTTGCTATTTAAATAAACAGAAGCTGATCTTTTCATCCTTTGCTTTGACACACCTACAGCATTTAGCACGAACTGGGTCATGCAATGTGTTTAGAGCTTTAACAACGAAGGTGGTTGTGATACAATATTGAAAATATCCATAACATTCAGAACAGAGTTTTAACAATAATACTTGCCTGATGTAGCGTGCATGGCTGCGGACCAGCTCAATAACTTTGCCTGTGTTGCTGACGGCCCCATCTGTGAGCAGAAAGAGCAGGCGGGGGTGTCCACTGAACACCGGCTGCCTCAGGATCCAGGTGAGCGGTGCCAGGATGTTGGTCCCCCCCATGTCAGCTCTGATCTTCCTGATGTACTCACAAGCGAGGGCCAGAGCCTCCTGGATGACAAAAATGAGGAGGAGCTACTGTAACACAGAATGCTTTACTCACATAGCACAGAAAATAATCATCAAATCGGGTAATATGCATGCAGTCATTTATCACCTAACATCACAGCATGTATTCATTCATTTCCTCAAGATAACATAAATTTAACTGTGGGGAATGAATAATGTGTAGTTTATGCAGAAGACTGTTTTTAAAAAGATGGAGGAAACTTCAAACATTCAATGAATATACCTTTTTCCTGTTCATTCATATTTTCATTCGTTCACAATAACCTGCTGTAACAATAATTATACTAAGGAATGAATGAATAATGAATTCACACTCCTCTGTATCAACCACAACAATGTTGTGGTAGGAGTGAAGGAACCTGGTTGCTGGATGCCAATAAATTCAACACCTTTAACAATAATTATTAAAATGTGATAAGCAGTGGTTGTGAAATGCTAGTAAGTTAGTAATCGTTTTGTTTCTTTCCTTTAATGCCACACACTGGTTGTAAAGCCACATAGCTAGCTATTTTAACCAGCAGCACACAGCAACTGTCAGTGAAGGTCCAACACAGTCAAGATGGGTGCTCAGCAACGTGAAGTTGAGAGATTAGAGACGAGACCCACAGGGGGCAGGAAGTAGACACCACATCTCCACCGAAGATTATTTCTTAGCCCGTAGCCACAGAAAAAATTGTACATCTGTGACTAGTAAGCCAATAAAGAACGTGTTTAAAATGTTTTGATGCTTTACCTCCTCGTAGGCTTGGCTGGTTGTGAAGAGTGATTTAAATGTAGATCCAAAGCCAATGATGTTGAAAAGACAGCCAGGCACCAGGCTCTTGAGAATGACTACCATTGCATCCTGAGAAAAAGACAGAGAGCAGTTTTAGTTAATTATCAGACAACTGTATTACACTCTGATATCATTATTTTCTTTGAAGGTAAAAATCTTCTGCGTATTAGTTGCTTAATGGCCTGTTGAACTATTTGATTATTTCCAGTGAAACACACACATCTGTAAGTGTGCTGCTGAATAGCAGTATGCACTCTACACAGCTGTCATTGCTGCTGAGCACATTTTCTCAAAGAGAGCAGTGAATGGAGAATCATCCAGTGTCATTTTAGCTCTCATTGCCTCTTCTACAACAGAGGAACAGTTTCTACAAGTACATCCACTTAGAAACAAAGAATATATCAGCTACACAATAGTAAAATCATATTTTCAGGTGTGTTTTTTTTTCAAAAAAAAGGAAAAAAGGGAAAAAAATCACTGTTTTATCTACAATTTTATTGATATATTCAAAGGTATTCTGCAGGTTTTTGTGAAATATTAATGGCAAACAGTCATGCCATCACTATCAGAATCACCCTGGCCTTGAGTCCAGATTTCATAGTATCAGACACATCCAATAAAAGCCTGAGTGTGACTCATAAATGAACACCAACCAGCGTCAAAGCATAGAGCAGGGTCAGTGCACAAGCAGACTAAAAAACACACATCACAACACATGAATAAAACATTAGCGTTGAATGTATCAGCCCTGCAGGAATTGATGGAAGCTCACCTGAAACCTGAAATCTTTCTAAAACTTGGTAACTGGGAGACATCTGGTGAATAGTGAATGATTTGGCGTGATCAATAACCTTGTGCACATGCCTTTCTTGTAGTTGACTAACCACATGTACGATCACCATTGACTGCAGACACAGTCTTGATGTGAGCAGAAAACAATTATACAGCATCTGTTGATATATTATGTGTCGTGAAACATCATCTATCCATTTATTCTCTTTCAAAATGTTAACATTTTGGTATCAAGTGGTAATGTTGTTTGTTTGATACGTTTAAAACATGTAATATATATGTAAATCTCCATTCGCCTTCACATAATGTTTGTAGATCAGCTACACAAGAACAACATATGCCAGACTGAGATTAAAATACCTTCACACGGTTGATGTTAACGCCGCTCATGCTGCCACTGCGGTCAATGAGGAAGATGAATTCACCGTGAACCTTCCTCAGATCTGAGCAGATAGACTTGAGGTCAGGGCAGAAGTTCAACATGACCACAGGGTTGTGGAGGATGTCTTTATGGAGTCTCCTGTGAATTATATCTACCTGTAAAGATAGAGAAATCCAAAGCATGAATTAAATGGGGGCTTGGCCCCCAGAGATGATTTTCCTGAATTTACACAAGCTTTAATGCAACACTTGAAGAAGAAAAAAGAAAGGATATACAAAAGAGACAAGTGATCGGATTGATAGACAGAGCAAAGCAATTACTGCAGATGTGCGGGAAAAGTCCAGCCAGAATGTACCAAACCTTTGGAGTGTTTCCATAGAAACCCATTTTTATGGCTAAGTGCTCTCTTTCTCTATCTCTCTCCTCCTCATGTTTAGGTCGACTGGTCACTTAACAACCTCATCATAGCAGAGATGTGAATGAACACATGCTCAACCAGAGGTGTAGTACTGATAGTGTAAATCACTAGCCGAGGCAAAGTCCTCTGCCCTTCATTATCCAATAGCACTTGACTGTCTTATGCCCGATACAGAAAACAGCCACGAGGGACATAATGTTCTACAACCTTTGTAAGCAAACCTCATTAGAAAAGTGCCTCAGACCTCATCTGAGAGTTGTTGTTTTTTGCAGTACTGTGACACACAGATGGAGATTTATGAATAAACAAAGCTATTGACGTAGACAGGTTAACAAATAATAATAACATAACTGAATGTGCTAACACATTCAGTTAGAAAAATTCAGTTCTGCAACTAGAGATTATGGTAAAAATCTTCATTAGCTCTGAAGTTAACAGACCAAACAGAAGCTTTAGAAAAAGCTTCTGTTTGGTCTTAGAAAAAGCTAAACGTACTTACTTTATCGGACTTCCCAAATAAGAGGCAGTCGTCATTTTAACAACTTATATGTTGATAGTACAACATTTTCACATAACAGTGTAGGTAGTAGCAAAGACATTGCGAAGGAGAACAGAGGCAGTTCAAGCCAAAGCTAGCTAGCTTAGATGGTTAGCAGTAACTGCCATCTGTTGTGGTTAAGCTAGCTTTAAAGAATTAATTAATTATTGTGTTTATTTTGAATAAATGTTGCTATATGTGCTATATTGTATTATAAAATACAGACAAAACTGATAACCTGTTAAACAACGACTAACTAATGAGTTAAAAAAAATAATGTTAATTAAAAAAATACTTGTTAACATTTAGCATTGGTTGTCAGTTTATCAGCTTGTGTGTGTTCTTGTTTAGGCATTCACTTTCACCTTTCACTTTATCATTCACAGACTTAAACAATTTACATGGCTTCATATTTTGTAAAATTATGGACTTAGAGAGGATGAGGTGCTTGTAAACAGAATAATCTCGACTAAACAACAGAGAAACATAGACCAAAGAACTACCTTTGTAGAAATATAATTTTTGTGTCAGTCAAAAGCCAATTCAACCTTTTAGTAATTTTGGTGTGTATTATTGTGTTAGACTGCAATGTGTTTGTTGCAGGCCGTCGTTCATGATACTGTGCGGTGTACCTCTTCCCTCACAATGATATTGAATGTTTCATTAGCTAAGAAACATGCTGCTGATGTCGACGACACACTCACTTTCCTCTCATTGCTAGAGTCCTTCTTGGTGGCCTTGATGAAATCACTCCGGCCATGAAGATACTCATCGTACTCCTCCTGCGTCATGTCCCCATTTTCAATGAGCACATGTGGCAGATGAGGCTCTAAAGTGGCACAGGACAAAGATATCATTATGAATATTATAGGCAGATTATAAAATAGATGTCTGAAACTCATGGGATGACAGCACAGAGTGATCTAAAAGCACAGAATTATCCTCATTGCTTTTAGAATTAAACTGTGATTGCCTATAAAGATGCTGTCTCACAGCTGGGCCTCAAAAAATAAAATGAGCTCCGAGGATTGAATGAATCTTGGGGAATTGGACTGTTATTTCTTTTCTGTGCTGTGTTTCTGCAGGTATTGAAAAGGCTTTGAAAGTATTGATTTTGGTGTTCTCCAAATACGTCTTAGATTTCATCACCTAAAAACCTCAAAACCTAAATGTTGTTTTGCCCTGCTGCAGGCACTAAGAGAATCACAAAGTATGCCTCTACGTGTTCTTAGCAACAAAGTATTGTACTGTTATTGCAGACTTTAAATTTCATGCTGTCATGTCATTTAATTAAATAATTTGTTTATTAAGCCATCCAATCTATTCATCCATCTGTTTTCTGCTGCCTTTCCAGGCTGTGACTATACTGAAAGTAGCCACATCATCCCATCTAGATTTTAACAATGTGTGATACTTCGTCCACTATGATATGTAGGCTAAGTATAAATTCATGCTGGATGTAGAATTAAAATGTCTTTCAGTCTTCAATTTAACTTGTCGGAGACCCTGCAGTGTATAACCATTAATCCGCTAAACTGATGCTGAAAAGAGACTGTTTCCTCCATCTGTCTGCACAAACTGAGCATCCATGGTGAGACTGAAACCGTAGCACTGGTCTGAGTTGAATTAAATTGCCCACCACTGGCCTTGGGTCTGTTTGTGAACAAAGCCTTCATAAGAGGCCTATTGGATCGGTGAGACCAGGGCTCTTTCCTGCCTCTGGAAGACAACTGGCCAACACATGCTGAAGGTCAAGACAGTGATAAGGGAGACACAAGAGCACCAGAAGAAAAACCACTGATAATGCACACCCACACAATGGAATCTGACTCTGCTGGCGTGTCATACATTAATAACAGAGGACCATTTTTTCTTGATGAGGCACTCGCACATGCAAAGAGCAGCTGTGAAAATGTTTCCACGGATCTGATTAAAGGCACACACACACACACACAAAAAAAATAGCGGAAATAAACAATTTCAAAATATTTGAGTGGCGTGAAAGACTAATTGCAGGGCTGTGCTGTGAGTGAGTTTTGAAATTGTAAACCTACCGCTCGGGTAGATGAGGATTTCGACAGGGAAGTCATAAGTGTACTTGTCAGCGAGGGTGATTACAACGCTGGTGGCAGAGCGGGCCAGAGGGTCTGCATCGGCTCGGATGGCATGAGAAGGGCTCTCCACGCCTACAGAGAGCACAAACCACAGCAGGTCACGCAACAAGTGTCTGCACCTCCAGCGATTAGTGTCTTATCAGTATAAGCTTCTTATATGAGCAAAAACTTTTAAAGGAAACATTCGTATAGTAATTCATTATGGTGTTTGAGAAAACTAGAGACCAAAAACTGTAAACACCCAGTCTTCAAGTTTAAAGTGGATCCGTCCTATAATGCAACTCCATTGTTTCCCTGTTTGATAGATGTTAAATTAATGATGAGACACAAGTTATTACTTTTGGCCTAGGTATAGTCATTCCCAAGCCCACATGAAACTAACTTCTCAGTTGTACTCTTCGTACAGATTTATCAAACAAAATATAAAATATTCATGAGTACTCATACTGAGTCTTAGAGGTGATTGGACTTTTGGACAGAACTGGGTTGGTTGTGTAGCTGTCCCGTTCTATAACTTAGCTAACTGGCCGCCAATTATTACTGCATAGCAGATGATTTTCTGGCCCAACTCAACCTGTAAGAAAGTAAATTAGCATACTTTCCAAAATGTCATCGAATGTATTATCTGGAGATATACAAAAAATATTTGCTTAACTGCAAATGTACACACGTTTTCTACACTGTACAACAAGATGCATCACATTTGTTCCTGGAAATGCAATGCTTCCGAATTTACCATATGAGTAAAATTTAGTTCACTGACCTGCAAGGAGGTACGGAGCCCGTATCTCCAGCTGGAAGTTGAATTCATAGTCCATGGAGTTTATGGCATCCTCCTCGAGCAGTGAAGCCAACCACAGCTGAGGGCAGTTGGGAGTCTGATCATGGGGACTCAAGGCACAGGTGTGTCTGTCCCGCCTAAAAGTGGCAAAGACTAACTACATTAAAGTACTACGTTAAGTACAGGCCGTTTCCACCCATACAAACAGATATATGGGACCTGGAAATCCAGTTATAGTAACTAGAACCAATTTACAACATGCATCATGGTTTACACAACATACATCATGGTTTACTTGGCAATTAAGACGGTGACTTCATTGCTTTCTAACATTATCTCCTTTTCTTTGTTTTCTTACGTTCTGGAGAAGTTTGGTGACAGTCCCTGCTCCTCGTTGATGGTCCTCTGCACCCGAGGTGTACACACTGGCGGGGATGAGACCCTGATGCCTCCGCTAGGCAGAGTGGAGAGCTCAGAAGAGGTACTGACCAGAATGTGGACTGTCTCCATTGGAGGGATCACCCCAAGGTTAACCACCAGCACTGTCCTCTCAAAATCTTCATCCATCACTATGTGTCCCGTAACACCTGATTAGATAACAATGGGCATAGTGATTATGCCCCTGTGTGTAAGAACGAGTACAAAATATCCAACAGTTATCTTGGATACCTTGATTATTTATTTTAATCTTGCTGAAAACAAACACTCTGACCAACATTTTTACTGATCAGTGCTGAAATCTCAGTTATACCTCTGACTCCCCAACTTCAAACAAAACAGTGACCAAATTAAGCTGTCGTTAAGTGGGTATCTATGAGTGCATCCCTAATGCTTGACATATGTAATAGTACGTTGCATCGTTAGTGAGGCCTCAGGCTTGCCTTTCCATTGTTGTCTTTTAAGATAAAGAATGCTCTTGAGGTTAATTCTGCAGATGCCATTTCAGTTTTGTGAAGCACCACACTATAATGCCATTATTGCAGGGTCTCTTGGCAAAACACTTGTGCAGCATCAAGCTAACCCGTGCCAGTATTTTGGTGCACAGATCCTGTCCATAAAAGCGTGTGGGTTTCCTCATGCTTAAAAAAAAAAGGCGTAAAGAGATGCTCCAGCAGTTTAGTATTCCATAAAGGTCATTAGTGAGACAGGTACAAAAAACAAATCATTTTTAATTTCCTGACCTTTCAATCTAATACTAGCTAAACTCCAAAAACTGTCTCCAACCTATGAGGCAGCTCCATTGTATCTGTGTGTCTGGTATTTCTGACAACTCTCAGTTTGTTGACTGCAGAAACCCTGAGCAGCAGTAAATTAATTAGACATTTTACAGCTCACACAGTTCCACTGGCTCTTGTGACCAGTAATCTGATGAACATGTGTAAAAAACGCAAGGATGCATTTCAAATCTGTACTAACCTAATTAATTCTCTGGCCACTTCCATGAATCAACCACAAACAGTTGATAAAGACAGAAAAAACACTATATGGCAACACCTAAAGGATATAGTCATTCATTTTTCATAACTGCATGTCCTCCAGAGTGTTGCGGGGCATAATTGTACTCAACTTCAATGGAGAAATTATTTTTTTGAAACAGGGTGTATTTCTGTAAAACTGGACATTTTAACATGGAGGTCTGTGGAGACTGACTCACTTTTGGAGTCAGCATCAAGTGGCCATTTGCGGATTTGCAGTTCACTCAGACAGTGCCTTAAAGGGGACATTGGAAGTGTCACTTTTGGTGCTTTTTCTGCATTTAGTAGATTTAGCTGATCCAAATCCATGTGTTCAGTTTGATATGGATGGCCTGAGAGTTCAAAATAATGCATCATTCAGCGAGCCTTCAGCCCTGGAGTCTTCACTTGGTGACCAACATTAAACTGTTAACATCTTCAAAATTAAAACATTAAAGAATATCTGATTAATGTGTCAGCAAACTGTTACCCACTAGATCAACAATGAAACAATCTTAGCATAAATCTGAAATTGTGTTCATTCTCCTTTTTTGGCTCTTTTGGCCTCCACAAAGTAATAATGGAAATATCTGGCTTGGTGCCTGCACTAGCTAGTCTTTCACTGTCTGTCTAATGTTTGGCACTCGGCAGGTAGTGGGTTTTTCAGAGGGGAAACTGGCAGAGGAAACAGGGTTGCTGAAAGAGAGTGAGCCAAACAATAAAGTTGCAGCTGCAAAACTAAACAAAATGGTCTTCAAACCCTTAAACCCTCCACAGGGGTGGTGAAAGCTGTGGAACTGAGAAGTACTTCTCTGTTGTTCAGTCATCAACACCTTTAACATTACACGTAAATAAACTCATTCGACCCTTTACTAATTAAAAAATATTGACTAAAGCTGCTTCAGTCTTACCATTGCCACTCTGGAGAGCTCCATTAGATGTGTTGCAGCAATCCAGATAACAGTCGTCAATTTTTGACTTGTCTTTTATTTGCAGTGTTATAATTTGACTGGATATCATAGCCTCAAACCCTACAACTATGGAATTTTCCTCCAGTGGATATATGAAGATCCCTAAAAGACAGTAAGACAAAGAAAGCAGAAATAAGGGCATGAATCAGTATTAGTAAACAAGTCCTTACCCAATATTCCGTCGATAATAATGACTTTTACAAGTGTTTCTGAGTGTACAATGGTGTAGATTGGTTCAAAGTGTCTGGCAACGTAAATATATTAGTCTCACTCACCTTCGATTGCATGATCCTCAATATTTTCATAAGTCATAGAGGCTGTCAGAGCCAGGGTATAACCCCTGACACAGGAAGTGATGTCAGACACACTGAGTGGCAGTGCACTCCGGTTCTCCTTGTTTATGAGTCCAGGCATGGCGCTGGTTTTAAGATTCTGGTTTGAAACAGAGACATACATCAATATTTCATGCCAGAAATAAATAAACAAATAAATAAAAAGCACTATATTAAATCAATATATTTAATTAAATTGAAAATGTATTATTGGCAGAGTGCTTTAATAAGTGTGCTAATGTGCTAATGCTATTTAATAAAATAGCAATAATAATATCATATTCATAATAACATATTCCTAATTTTACTTTATGACAATTCACGTTTATATCTTAATTTCACTTTTTCATGACACAACCTGCCTCTTTTAAGCTAAAAAGCTCAATAACTGCTAACAAATTTAAGCTAGTTAGCGTCTGTTAGCTGCAACAACAACAATATCAGCATTTTATGGATTTAACTGCAAATAAGACAACACAGAGACACACCTCCTTTGATTTACGCAGCATTTGAAGCTTGCTAGCATGACATAGCCAACTAGCTAATAAGGACTGCTAACTAGCCGAGTTAGCTACCCAACCTGCTCATTTAAGCACCCGCACAAAGAAAGACTTTCCATTCTTTATCTATTAAAAGACCACAGATGTTAATCTGAATTCATTCGCTAGCTGCTGCTGTCCTTCTCTTTAATCTACACAACCTAACTAACAAAGGCCATCCGGCTAAAGTAGCAGCTGCCAAGAAACCCCTATGAAACTACAACATTTTGTAAAACAAGCTTACATATAAGCCTAATTTGCTTGAATTATCTTACATTTTTTCTTTAATTTTCAATAGTGATATTCAATAGTGAGCTCTTTGCAGGAGAAATCCTCTCCTTTTTTTACCCAGCAGTAACATCAAACACCCAGCAAGGTCTCATTACAGACTCAAAAACTAGAGCTGAACCTGCAACCTACAGATGTCTGTTCGGTGCAACACGTTCTGTGAATATGTCAGCCTCAATAATTGTTTTCAATACTGTGTCATACCAAGAAGCAAGTGGCACAGGTGCTTTGAGAATCAGAGATAAAGGTCGCGGCAATAAAACAAAGTTTAAAACGGCATCATCATTACAGCACAGCAACTGTTAGAAATGGAAAGAAAAAGTAATGTTCAGTGCTATGATAGGCAGGAATACAGCATCACAAATTAACTAAAATATTCAATTAAATCATCTATTGCTTTGGGGATTGGCATCAGTGTTAACGTCGTCTCCTCCACCAGCAATCTTTGTTATGCTGTCAAGGGTCTGCGTCTGCTGCATGACCAGAGCCCCAGCACAGGCTTGATAGGAAGAGCTATGACGAAAGCAATATCCATAGAGACAGCTCTGCTTGCTTGCTTGCCTGCAGATTGTCCAGTAACATCTATAAAGTGTTTTTTTATTTGTAACAGTGGGACTGATTGCTTTTAAAATACCAGGAAATCATTTTCCATCACACAGCCAAAATATTATTACTTCTGAAATATTAAAACTTCAGCCACTCACTCCTAGCCAACATAAGAAGCCCTTCAGAATCAATAACACAATCGATCAGTTGTTCAAAATGAGGATTTTAGGCACCACCGCATGGTTATTTACGGTGAAGAAAAGGTCACATAGATGCAATTACAGACTCATTTGTTGTCTGCCACAACAGTGCCATCATGTGTCTGGTCGACCACAGACTGAAAAGCAAACAAGAATACATCCCTTTGTCACTCTGTATAAAAAACATCCTCTAACAGGTGGACAATAGAAAGTCTTAGTGAAAGAAAAAAAACAAGCACAGCTAGACTGCGGAACATCCTGCTGTGAGCAATAAATGGATAACTAGACAACAGAGACACCAAACATCAATATACAATCACAAATCAAACGTCTGTCTCTTGTAAAAGGTTTGAATTCAATAAAAGTTAGCATTTTCCTATAAAAAGGCTGCACTTCAGTAAGCTTTCTCTTTACGGTCTTTGTGTTTATTGTAATTAGTGTTAAAAGTGACAATCCCAAGGTGCTTATCTCCTGGTTGGCTCAGCCACATGAATCACCCTTTCAACCCTCCGGGGTTTGCTAAAAGATCGCCAGTCCAGCAACTCTGAACATTTCCTACCTATTGCAGTTGCCACAGTCCTCAGCGCTCATCTGTGCCAAAACAACCACCTGTTTAAATACTGTGTTCTACTCAGTAGAAACCGAGACGCATCACAGGCAGCTTTAATCACCACCTCACTGGCTGACAGTTTTTTCATTTAAAACAAATGACAGGCATGTTTAAAATATGCATCCCCAGAGAGACACACTGCGGCATTAAAATTAATCTGATATGGTCACAGTATCAGTCTTATTATCTTACCTTTCATTTGTGTCAACTGGGTATGCAGCGAGGAGCTCTCTCTGTCAGAAGTCCACTTATCATGAAAGGTATCCTCCTCCTCTCCGACCTCTCTCGGCTCCCCCTTTATTCCTTTTTTTTTTGTTCTCCCTCTGTGTCGTAGAGGGAATATGAGTGCTGCCACAGGTGGCAGGAGCTACACATGCAGCGACCACATCGTTAGTTAGATACACAGCACAAAGGAAGGGAAGGTAGCTGCTGCAGCGGTTCAGTCAAGCACAGCAACATGTGGTTAGAGCAACAGTTTCATTTAACCTCCTCTCCACCCCCCTTCCCTGTGTGGATGCTGGAGAGAGAGAGAGAGAGAGAGGGAGGGAGGGAGAGAGAGACAGGGAGAGGGGGGCTGAGACAGAGGGTCCAAATATCCCCCTTCCCATTCACATTCAAAGCATCAGCGCCACCCACTCACTCCAGCCCTCGATGGCAACATGAACCATTCAGGTATCCTTTTTAACAGCAAGTGATCAGTGTCTGTGACATGTACCGTAACACCAGGAGCAGCTGGGTGGGAGAGGGAGCAATACTCCCTCATATCACCTCTAATCTATCTCCCTGTCTCCCTCCCCTGCCTCTGGTATCACTGGATAGCCTCTAATGTTTTTAATGCACCGTGGGTGTTTGGCTGTCTCCATGTTTTGTGATCACTTGGTTTGATCCATGTTTTCTCTGTGGGGTTACCATGACAATTAATATGGGCGTATAACATCATTTTGGTGTAGCTGTGAACATGTAGACGGTGCGTGTCCGTTTGTCTCCGTGTGTGTTTGTGTGTGGGCGGGCTGGCTGAAACTCAGCATCCGCCTCCAAATTGAATTAACCTGCAACCAATAAAACCTCCCCCTCTTCCTCCCCCGAGGTCCTTCCCTCTCACCGTCTTTCTGGTTCTCTCACACATGCTAACTCACTTTCTGTCCGTTCCACAACAAGCAAGTAATGAGAAAGTTATGTTATACGTTTGGAAGTAAATCTTACTCTCATTCTCTATTAACTTTTTATTGTATAGATGTATAATATAAAATAACTAAAGAGGAAATGTGTAGTTCTTGCCTAAATAATTACTTAAATACCTCATCAATTAATGATGAGGTATTTTGTTTTTATACAGAAAAATATCAAACATGCGAGGGTTAAATTTGCCATTTAACCCTCTTGATATATTAAAAACAAAAAATCAATTATTTGATTGGTTGGTTAATTTATCTTTAATGGTAATTAGTGACTGTATCCCCACTGTGAAAAGAACAATGCTCAGTAGATTAATAAGCCTTTTACTATTTTGTGCATTTTTATAAATTTTACTCAAGTAAATAAAACATAACAAAATTTATGAGGAAGCTACAGAAAGTCCCCAAATAATTTAGACAACATTTTAGCAACACATTTAATGAAATTCTTCACAAAGCCTAAAATCTAAAATGAAAATCTTAATCTACATCTTATATACAACGTGCAAGAGAGATGCAATCACTTTAAAATGTGATTTATCTGTTTCCTGTTTTTGATTATGCAGTGGCTGAGAGCACATCATGTGTGATTTATGTGTCAGCAAGTTCACGCTGAAAATATGTTGCCTTCAGGTGCCCGAATCCAAAAGTTCGTAAACTTCAGATGATTCAGTTTGTGAAATAGTTTTGCAGAACAAATTATCACTTTTTTTTCTTTTTAAAGAACAAATAAGTACTAATGTCACACAGATATTTATTTAATTTGTTGTCGAATATTTATAAGTTACTTTTTGTTTTTTAAATTATCGACAGCAAGTTCAAATCAATTGTGAATTAAACGTTTCAAACGGATTTTGAACATTCCTTAAAATACGCCATACAATGATCGGTAACATGTCCAGTAGTTGTAACTATATATTCTCATCTGTTTTCCCGCTTTGTTGGTAGTTTTTCACCGTAAATGTCGATATTTACGGTGCTTGTGAAGGCATCACTGGAGTGGTCCAGTTGCGGTCGGTTCAGGTCAGACAGCGGCACGTTCACAAACGTTGTTCAGTCTGCGTCAAACTTTAGTTCTAAGATTTGTTTGCTTTGAAATATAATTCAATTAAAAATGTCCGGTGACTCGTGGTCTGTGGCAGTCGAAAGACAAGAAGCTGCAAAGCTGTCCACACAGGTAAGTTTTAAGGTGACCCAAAAGTAACGTCAAAACCCGGTTAACTAACTGGCGCATCGTTCGTTAGCAAGTCGTGCTATCACTGTGTGCAACATGCTAACTTCGTTCGCTAATAATGCAATTAACTGTATTTTCTCTGAACAGTTTGACTTCTCAAAGAAAGTTGAAAAAGTGCCATTTGCCCGCAAGAAATTTGGAGACATAAACGGTAACTTTTTTATTAGTTGTTTTCTTCTTCTTTTTAAAAAAAATAAAAAATCAACGGATTTAATTTGACCACCGACGTGTCATGGTGCGTTCATTGACTCTGGTGGTGTTTCCACCTGTGCAGGCAACATCGTGCCGGGGAAGGCTGAATATGGGGGCTGGGTAGAAGACGGGGAGAAGGTGGACCTGGCTGAGCAGTCCCTGCTGAATAAACTGATCCGCCGCTCTCTGGTGAAGAACAGGAACCAGGTGGAGGTGCTTCAGGCGGACCCTACCTCTCCTCTGTACTCCGTGAAGACGTTTGAGGAGCTGAGACTGTGAGTGTGCCAGGGAGACCTGTATGGACCTTCATCCCAGCAGACATGACACGGGTTCATAACATTATTAACGACTTAAGAGTCCCAGTAAATCATAACCATACAGTCTATGACCTTAACATTAAAAACTGCATGCTCAGTTTCACCCTTCCATAGTCTGTATCCACCATAGATACACCTGTGTGAAACATATGAGCATATTTTTATTTATTTTCCATCACAAACACTTTGTTTCTGCCCCATTAATAGGAAACCTGAGCTGCTGCAAGGTGTGTACAACATGGGTTTCAACAGACCATCCCGAATCCAGGAGAATGCTTTGCCCATGATGCTGGCATTGCCGTGAGTTCATTTTCACTCTTCTGAAGTAGTAACAAAACAATTGACTGATAGACTTATGCATGGATTATTAAAAGATAACCGCTTACGCCTGATCTTAACTGAAATTGTCTACTTTATACAACTGGACTTTTTCAGATTTACAGTTCAGTTAAACAAACTTAGCAACTTAGCAAGTGGACAAGTCTGTGAGACTTTAATGACTTCTTTTTATTTTTACTTCATCATTTACTCAAAAACATCTACAAATGAGCTGGTAATGAGCTCTTTGAGTATCAGGGTTCAAATGCTTTTTCATGATACATTTTTCAGTTTTTTACTCTCAGCCTTCAATGCTTGATCATATAACCTCATGTTTTTTTTGTTTTTGTTTTTTTTTAGTATATTCTGAAGTATCATGAGGTCATATTTGTGTTTTAATTGGGCCTGTCACAATAATCAAATAATCACACGATAAATGAAAACAAACAAATTTTGACGGCCTCAATATATTGCTGTGCGCAAGCGTGTTTGTTTTTCTTGTCTCTCTCTAACAAACAGGCTGGATGACAAGAGGGTTCACTCTGTGCATCGGTCTCGGCACCTGGACGCGTTGGTTCCATAGGATAATGAATGCAATGAACCCTCCTGTCAGTCATCCAGTCTCTTTGTCTCAGTGGGGGAGGCGGGGTCGCTGGCATACACACACAGAGTGCAACAGGTGAGCATGTGAGGAGTAGAGAGTAAGAGATTAGAAATGTGTAGGAAAAAAAGGGATGATTTCAAAGAGGACTGCCACGGCCCCGGTGTGGGAACATCTTGGATTAAACCGAACAAATACGGTGAGCCCATTAACATGGACGAGCCAGTATGTTATATTTGTCTGAAAGTAGTGGCAGCTAATACAACCAACATGTACACGCACCTTAAACACAACCAGCCAGTCCAGTTTTCCCAGCTGTGAAAAACAACTGCAGCTCGAGATTCAGAGGAGGCTTCGTCCCGACAGTCAACACTCACTGAGGCGTCCTGCTATGTTGTTGGGTGCCAGACTTGGCTGGGCTTGGAGATTAATAGCTCCAAACTGAAATTTTATTGCATACCAACTACCTCTCTGAGTCAAAAAGATCAGAAAAACCTGTGATTAAACTTGATAAGATTAAGGGATTGGACCGAGGCGATGCATGTGTATTCACAAAATAGCATTTGCCAACTCACATTAGAAAGTTTGCTAACATCAGAATACGAAGCTTCACTTAATATTTGCTAAATATTTTGCTAAACATAACACAGCTAACAACATTTTGCTGTATATTAGCCTTTTGGCCATTAGCCTATGTAACTATCATATATATAATACCATTGGTGTGCGGTGAGGTTTGTGGATGGTGAGTCACAGATTTACAATTATGAACCCAATGGGATAGCTTAAATTCACCATTGGATTGGCTTTCACATCAACTTGTTACGTCTCAAATGAGCATTCTTTGCACACACATAGGTATAGGTGTGTTTTGGCTGCAATACCACAGTTTATTGATACTCATGAGAGTACCTTGTGAGAAAAAATACACACAAATGGAGTTGTCAAATCTTGACTGAAGGTCTTGTTTTTAGAATGTTTTAAGCTTAGATATACAATCTTCTAGTCTTGGCTTTAAGAGAAACCAGAGAAAAGATCCCAATAAACAGACCACAGTACAGTTTATTTAGTGTAGAAGAAGAGCAACAGCATGAACTCATGGCTCACTAGGGCCCTCTTCCATGAGGCAAAAGTACTGGCTGCCCCATCTTTTGCTTTTTCAGTGCAGTTTAATGTCAGATAAACAAGACTATATTACACTCATACATGAAATACATTAACAAAGCAGAGGTAGGAAATCAATATACAAAATTAAAAAACACACAAAAGAAACCAGCACTCAAACTGAATTATTAATAACTATAAAAAATAGTTTTCTAGACCAAATTTAAAAACAGCTAGTGTCTGGGCCTTTCTTACATGTTCAAACTGTTTCAAAGTTTTGGGGCTGCAAATGAACCTGAATGAAACATATAGTAGTAGTAGTAGTAGTAGTAGTAGTAGTAGTAGTAGTAGTAGTAGTAGTAGTACCTCAGAGACATTAGCTGCGGCCAGTGTGTTCCATGATTTGTGGGCAAACACTGAAGTCTACGTACATACAGGGCATTACAGTAGTCAAGAATGGATGACATGAATATAACCCCTTCAAAATGAAGACTTTGAACTGGATTTTATTTATTTCTCTAATTCCATCTCTCTGTCCCATGTGATTTTTTTTAAGGTTGAATTGCACTGTAACTATTTTCCTGATTATATGAAAATTCTTTCTAAATTCCTTCCATTCACATCAGGTTTGTCTGATTTAGTCACTTCTAGATGCGTATACTTTCTCTGCTTCCAGACCTCAGAATCTGATTGCTCAGTCACAGTCTGGCACAGGTAAAACTGCAGCTTTTTCTCTGGCTCTGCTCAGCCATGTAAACCCTGCCAATAAGTGGACGCAGGTAAGCACAATATTCTCATAGCATCTTCTGTCTCCAGAACAAGCTGGTGTCTTGAATCATACCCGGAAATGCACTCACCATGATACATTTTGTCTTTTAGTGCCTTTGTATCTCACCAACATATGAGCTTGCACTGCAGATTGGTCAAGTAATTGAGCAAATGGGGAAGTTTTGTCCAGAGGTGAAACTGGCATATGCTGTTCGGGGAAACAGAAGTAAGAACCTGAACATAATCTTAATTACCCCTGATGGGAGATGATATTTCTGGTCATTAGGCATCCACTGTTGGTTATATTGCTGCACGACTATCTGCACTGTGTTCAGTGGAGCGAGGAATTAAGCTGCAGGAGCATATTGTTATTGGAACACCGGGAACTGTCCTCGACTGGTGCACCAAGTACAAGATCATTGACCCCAAGAAGATTACTATGTTTGTGCTGGACGAGGCTGATGTGATGATTGCCACGCAGGGACATCGGGACCAGAGCATCCGAATCCACAGGTGAGCTCCTTTTAGAGAAACCTAATCATGTAATGTGTTTTTTTTTTCTTAAAGTCAACAAGCATCTTTTGTCATATTTGTTTTCATCCCAATGCAGAGAGCTGACTAAAGACTGTCAGATGCTCCTTTTCTCTGCAACCTTTGAGGACTCTGTGTTGAGGTTTGCAGAGAAAGTGATCCCTGACCCCAATATCATCAAGCTGAAGCGAGAAGAGGAGACGCTGGACACCATCAAACAGTTCTACGTGGTCTGCAAAGACAAGGAGGACAAGTTCACAGCTCTCTGCAATCTGTATGGGAGCCTAACCATTGCTCAGGCCATGATCTTCTGCCACGTAAGTCTGTTTTAAACCCTACTTAAAACAACATTTATTACTTGATTGCTCTTGTTAAAATTAGGTTTTTCCCAAAATTGTATGCTGAGCATGCCCTGGATTGATGTAACGATCCATGCCTGTGAGAATGGTGTACAAGTGTTGACTACCACAAAGTCCACATGTAGGTTACTTCCAGGTTCATTCAAGGAATGTGGCTGTTTTTTGAAAGAAAATTAACTCTAATATTTAATTACAGTCTAGAGAATGAACGAAACAGTTGTTTTTCATTTGCTTGTTTTTGGATTTAAAAATAAAAAGTATTTAGATATTTATTTATTCATTTTTGTTTCTTGTGTTAGAAGCAAACTTAAAATACCAGAAAATGCACAGACTGCTCTGACAAATGTTATTTTCACTTTGTTCTGTGCGCATTTACACTTACTAAACAAACATTTACAAGTGTAAATACTTTATGGTAAACTGACAGGTCTGACTGCTGTTGGTTAATCCACAAATATACTCATTACAAGAGCCAAAACAAAGGTGACGATGCAAAATGTAATTTTTGTTGTTGTTGTACAGTTTCACTGTATCTTCCCTAACAAATAGACTTACCAAGCTATTGTTTGGGGCCCTGGGGAAAAAAAATGCATAATACAGTGACATCCATAACACCTGTTAAACCTATAGTTTACATCAGCTACACACCACAACCCATCCTAGGTCCCCTTATACCCACCCTGTGACTGATTTTGCTAGTCATCAGGGTTATAGTATTGAATGTCTTTTACCTAGGGTAGCTGCTGATAACGAAATGTGGTTCAAGCAATCTATTTCAATGAAAATCACTTTTTCTTTGCCTCAGACTCGCAAGTTGTCCGGTTGGCTGGCTTCACAGCTGATCGAAGAGGGCCATCAGGTGGCACTGCTAACTGGTGAAATGACTGTAGAGCAGAGAGCAGCTGTCATTGAACGCTTCAGAAATGGCAAAGAGAAGGTGCTGGTGACCACAAATGTGTGCTCCAGAGGTAAAAACAATGTAAACTGAGATCTTCAAATGAAAACATCTTGAGGGGTGAGATCATATCGGTACACAATTTTGCTTATGTGGATTACAGGTATTGATGTGGAGCAGGTCTCACTGGTGGTCAACTTTGACCTCCCTGTGGACCTGGATGGGAATGCTGACAACGAGACGTACCTTCACCGGATTGGCCGCACTGGACGCTTTGGCAGACGTGGATTTGCTGTCAACATGGTGGACAGCAAACACAGCATGGATATCATCAACCAAATTGAGATGCATTTCAGTATGTTTGAAATTTTTATTTTATTTTATTTTGATCATGCTGGACAGCAATTAAATACAGATTTTAATGTGTTCCTATTTTTTTCCACAGACAGAAGAATCACAAAACTTGACGCCTACAATCTTGAAGCAATGGAGAAACAGCTGAGCTGAATTCTCTGATAAATGCACTACACGCTTGAGTTCTTTGAAGAGTTTGTTATTTGCACTTTACTGATGAGTGCAATTTTTTTGGTGATTATTATTGCCAAAATGTATCACATACATTTAATGTGAAACATTAAGAAGCATGTTGGTTTGCAGTGTTGTATTAAGTTTCAGTGTGCACTTTGATTGTTTTGTTCATATATTTTTCAGAGTGGTATTTAAGACTTGTCTTGAGTTTATTTTGAATGTTTTCTGGTTTGAGTTAGAATAAATAAAAAAAAATGTGCATTTGCCTGTAAAGCAGATTCATTTCCTTCATTTTGAGCTGTACTTAAGCTTCATTTGTAATAATAGCACGGGTTTATAAATACATAGTCATGTTACAGAGGAACAGAACAGTGTTCATATGTGCAAGCTAATGACAGGCTTTATTTGGCATTGAAGAACTGTAAAGAAAAGGGCAATAATAAGAAAAATCTGACAAATGTTCTAAACAAGTAATCGTCAGAACATCATTTGCTTACGTAAAACTATTGAGTGATACATGTAGCTGTAGTTACAATAAGGCATGCAGGACTGAGTTCATTAAAACTGCCTTGAATATTCTTGTGCAATAGTACAGCAAACCAAGTTACAGTGAATTTAGTGGATACGAAATAAGCTTGATACAGAGCTTTTAATAATTTAAGTTTGATCTTTTTCACAAGAAAAGCTCCCCATGAAGCTCCCAATGTAACATTCAAATGTATATATTTGTCCCAGGACTTGGGGACACAGTAGCTCCTCACCCACTAAAGAACAAGCTCATATTTCAAGTTTTAACTACATTTCTTCTACTTCACAAAAGCTTGTGGGACCATGTTTGTCTTGTACAAAGGTGCTTTAAACTCAGATTTAAGGTGAGTACCCTTCATCGGATTAGTGTAAGCGCCTTTAAATTCTCCAAAATGATGGTCAAACATGAAAGTGAGGCATCATTAAATACCACCACATAGCCAGGGTTCACCTGCAAAATAAATCATTTTAGCTCATTTCTGTTCCACCACATCACTGCCAGTACTCTGAGAGATGCAGAGCACTGATCTGTTGAAGATGCCACACTGTGCAAGAGTCATGTTTAGATCTGTGAAGGTCCTGCGTGGTACATCCATGGTCTCAATGAAAGCCTCTCCGTACTTGACTCCATACTTGGACTCTGCACTGGCTCTCACCGTCAGCAGAGTGTCTGCAGGCTCAAAGTGTTGCTGAAACCTCCTACCACACGGCGCTCTTATAGCAAGAAGCAAACTGGCTTCGTTGGTTGTTACTGGTGCTGGGTCAGGAGGTTTTGGCCAGACTCTGAGGTCTCCGTCAGCGTTCATGTCCCCATCAGAGCCGCAGTTCTCGGTCATAGCATCATTAGTCAGGTTCAGCTTGGGCATCATTTCATCTAGGCTTCTCCCGGCACTCACCTCTGACCGCCTCCTCTCTATCGACGGTAAGACCTTGTACTTGTTCAGGGACTGTGGCGGAGCGTCAGGGGCGTGTTGGAGCATGTGCAGAACTTGGTCCTGGCTCAGCTGGCTGGCCTGCCACATTATAGGCTGAGACCGGGAGCGGAGGTTTCTGTCCGGCCTGCTGCACGCTTGAGGCTCCGGCGTCCCTTGGATGCTGTCTGCCTCACCGCCATAGAGGGAGCTGTTTATGGCGGGTCTGCTTCGCCCTTTGGAGGACTTCGGCCTCGTTAAATGCATTGATTAACCTTCAGTCTGTCGGAGAAGACTCCCAGTTGTTTTCTCGGCTTCAGCCCTTCATAAAAAGAGTAAAGAAAGTCAACTAAGTTAGTGATAGCCCCGAGGACAGAATCACTCAAGCTGTAAACATAGTTTGAAAAGCATATCTCACCACTTGGACGTGTACATGTACGCTACTGAGGTATATTAAAGGTTAAAATACCGTTTATGCGCATTACTTTCCGCCCAGTTTCCCAGTCTGAGCAGGAAGTCTCTTCTCTTGAGCGTCAGCGGGGTTGCCATGGCACTCTGGTTGCCATGACGACCGGTGATCGGAGCGAGGCCTACAGCCCCCTTGTGTTGGAAATGTGTAACTGCAGTATGTTTTTATATTTTGAGCTTTTAGTAGTAGTTGTAGTAGTGTTTACGCAGTTAAAATACCTATCAAGAATGTACAAAATAAATAAATAAGTCGAATTAAGCTACTCTGAATGTTACTCTGTGCACTGTTACAGAGACTGGGAACTTTCTATATTCTATTCTATTAATAGTAATAATCTTAGTTTGCAAAGTAACATGTAACTAAAGGAAATGGAGCACCTCAAACTTGGGAATGTGCGTACCTCATAAAATGTATACCTGAGATTGGTGTTAAGAGTGTATTTTATGCCACAACAAAGTGCCAAAATGCACAATAACTCAATCTAGGAATAGTTTGTTCACAAAACAGCCAAAAATGTGGCAAAAATAAATTATATTTCGTTGAACAGCAATGCTTTTTCACAGTAATTTCACTTTTATCGAATGTGCAGCTCAGTTCATGGGCATAGGTTTGATACTCATGTAGAAAAGATAATATTTAGAGAAATTTATAATTTGCAAACACAGAGTAGTGGAATTTGTGAGAGGTACTATTTTTTGATGACTACTATCTACTGTGAAAGAACTAGTTAAGTGATTTAGACAGCTGGTGACACGAACTGGACAAAAGATTGAACAAATAATTCACAACCATCAACTGGGTGAAAACATTTTTATTAAGATACACAGATCATGACATAAACAGTAATATATTACATGTAGAGTAACCCACATGTAGTAAAATAATACTTCCATTACTAAAAATAAAGAATAACCCATTATATAATAAAATGAATAAACGCCCTGAAACCTGTACATCAGTAGTAAACATATTTTATCATTTTAAATAAAATAAATTACTCAGTGTGTGGCAATTGTATCGTAAAGCTATCATTTTGAATGTTTTTGTAGGGATTCTTAATAATAATAATGTCAGTGTACGTTTGGCATTTTAAAAACCTTTTGGTAGCATTTTGGTGTATGTAGATGGTTTTGGGATTGATTTACAAACTGCAGCTCTTCCATTAAGGCAGCAGTTAGGTAGTATTTTATCTGTATTCTTACCATTACTTACAGACCACCCTTTTTAATTTAATATTATGGTAATACAGTATATCCAGAAGGATCACCATCCAAATTTCCGACTATGTAAAAGGAGCACACATGTGGTAGTATTTAAATGAAGGCTTATATGAGAACTCAGAAAACCTGAACTTACATTATTCAGCATTCAGATATAAACTTGGCTGCAATTAATCATGCCAACTTATTTCTTCTTTTGTTTGCAAATGTTCCATTTCTCCTAATGTAAAACCAATAACAGAAATTTCTTGTGTTTGAGAATCAAATATTTGATAAATGGTAAATGAATCCACTACAAAATGTACCCAAAATACAAAATTTCAACTTGGTCCCGTTTTGTTCAATAAGTGACAAACACAAAAACATTTATCAGTGAGAAAAGACTTCTGAACCCTGGTGTATCTTCCATTGTTTAAATTAAACTTAGAAAGAAACTTAGAAGAAAATGCTGAGTTTAAAAGTTCATTTAAAAGTGCATTATAACGCCATAAACAATCATGCAGCCTTTTATATTTAAACAGTACAGTTGGTACAGAGTCAGGAAAATTACACTTAGTTATAACACACAACTCTTTGACAAACAGTAGTAGCAGCTGGCTCAACAGCATGTCAACAGGTTGCTAATATTTATTGGTGAAGGTGATAACAGCACTTCTTTCTCTCTATGGTAAATCAAGCAGGTTATGCTGAGCGTACAGTTCCTCTGTGATCTGATACACCTCAGAGATAAGAGGCAGGGCCTCACCCAGTACAGCCACAACCTGCTCAGGAGAGCCGACATTCATTACTTCAAAAAAAGCAGGCCGCCCAGGGAGCATGCAGAATGCCATGCCCGCAGCCTTACGGACCACCCAAGGGTGATGCTGAGCGAGAGACTCATTATAGGCCTCTGCACACATGACAGACGTCTTGCTGTCCTCTGTGCTCGTGCGGAGGCGCTCCAGGAAGAGCTCCAGCCACCTAAGTGCGCGGTGGAGCCTCAGCAGAGTACGGCAGCCCGACTCCGGGTGGTTGCCTCTCTTGGTCAAGTCCACAAGTTCAGTCTCCAGCTCGTATTTGACCATCGACTGCATGGTGGCATACTGAGAGCTGTTCTCACCGTTCAGGTGGTTCACCAGGATTTGGATCTTATTGACAGCATCCTTAGAAATGAAGCCAAAGACGCTTCCCAAGCAGTTCAGAAACCTAGCAGAGAGATAAACAAACACACTCTGTTAGAACTCAGTGTAGCATGTACGCATAGTCATGCTCTAAATACACATTATATTCAGTTCAGTTCACAAGAGGAATTCTAAGACTCCACCTACAGCTTATTATACCAGTGCAGCTCAGTTAGCCAGACATTACATCCTTACACATCATCACCAAAAATAAATAAATAAATAGAATGAAAGAAATGAATAAATAACATCAAAAATGCAGGTACAGCACACTGGCACACAACAGTTACGGACAGAACAGCACTGAGTTCACAATGTGGTTCCTGAGGGGCTCACTATGTTAAGGGCTATTATGGCTACTGGTAGCAGGTTTTTGACAGAGAAAGCCCCTCTGCACCCCAGGGTCCTGTATCTGCACCCAGAGGGTGATATAGTGTAGTGGCAATTATGTGGGTGTAATTTAATTCAGATGTTCCAATCAAAATCAAAAAAACAGTGAAAAGAACTCTTCAGTATACCAAGTGATTTTGGACTATTTCATACTCCTACGTTTATAGGAACAGTTTGTGGACGGCCCCTTCCTGTTCAGCACACTAGTGCAAAAAGCAAGGTTGAGTTTGGTGTGGAAGAACTTGACTGGCCTGCACAGAGTCCTGACCTCAACTTGATAGAACACCTTTGGGATTAATTAGAGTGGAGACTGTGAGCCAGGCCTTCTTGTCCAACATCAGTGTCTGAGCTCACAAATGTGCTTCTGGAGGAATGGTCAAAGATTCCCATAAACACACTCCTAAACCTTGTAGAAAGCCTTCCAAGAAAAGTTGAAGCTAGTACTTAATTCTGTTACAAACTTATTTAATTTGCTTTGTGTTCCTGGTTGTTTCTTTAGTCCATCTGAGTTTGTAAAGAACCAGCAGGGAGCTTTTTTTTCTTTTTTTTTCTTTTTTTTTTCATAGCAAAAGAGACAACAGGAGCTTTCATTTCTTTCTTTCATTTCTTTGTTCTTTAGTTTGCCTGCAATGTTCGAATAAACCTCAAAGAAACGCGAAACTAAGGTGCAGGCAATGGACTCCTCAGCCTGCATCATCAGAGGCTCTTTGGTCTTGTGTTTGCTTCAAGTTGGATTTTGGACAAACAACCAGTTTCAACATGTGACTTTGAAAAACAAATAAAAATTCAGTCAGTGTCTATTTTCGAGTCCATAAGTGGTTTTCCACTGTACCAAAGGCAACTTCTTACATAGTTTACTTTCAGTTACTTTTCAGATGATCTAATAGAATAACTGTAATATGTAAAATGGGAAAAGGTTTCGGCGGGGGGAAAACAAATACTGCTTCAAATAGCTTGATAATGCATTACAGTATTACAAGGAATAAACATATTCCTCTCTCATTATTGATATTATAATAAAAATATATCATAGTTTTACTTTCATCAGTTTTAAATACGGGTTTATACCTATAACTGAGCATTTCCGCACGGATCCATTTATGTGTTTGCCAAGACAAGTCAACACATTTGAGGCTTAACACTTACTTTATAAGTCCACGCCATCCAGCGACATAGTGTTCAAGATAGACCTCTTTATTCGGTGACAGACATAATTTAAAAGTCTCGAGGACCTCCTGGAAGCAGAATTTCTGGTCTTCTGAAGCCACTGAATCAGCCATGGTGCTCTACAAGGAAGTGCTGTCGACAAACACCAACAGGAAACCAGTGAATGAGACCCCAGCACGCAGGAGGTAACCAACACAGGAATGAACGCGTTACCTGCCGGAGAAGTTAAAAGTGAAAGGCAAAATAAGCATTTCTCATCAACGACTACGTGAAACGTCAAGGCAGTCCGGTTTCTAATCCGCTACTATTGCGCAGACTCGAGACGGGAGCATCAGGAAATTGGCGAATTTACCTTCAGAATAAAAGAGCTGGAAATTCAGCGTCCAAGAATATAGTAAATGTAGACGCATGTGTGAGTACAGTTTAGTTACGTTGTAGTTATGGAAAGGGACTTACATTTTTAGAAGGAATGTGCTTGTTTGAACTAAAGATTGGAAAACAATGTAAACAGGTGTAAAAATATAAGAATAAACGATTCGTTAATTAACTGGAAAAAAAAGTTTTTGTAGATTAATAAATGATAAGAGATATCATTATTTACTTATACGTAAATGGAATAACTATTTCATTTCAAAGATAACTTTTTTTTGCGGTAGTTGTGCATGAAATAGGAACAGATTTTTCTCAAATAAATGCGGGGAAGAGCTCATTTCAGAGTATTGTATATTTTAGGATTTTATTGGCTGTAAGGAAATGTTGTGACTGGCGAGATTTTATTTTGAATGTGCAACCCGGAAGTTTTACATTTACCGGTCATGTTGACCCTGCTAAGAAAACTGTGCATGACAAGAAACGCATGTATACAGGTTAAAGACAAAACAGCATTTCTTTATTTGTAAGGCTGTTTGGGTTATCTTGGTGTCGTTTATCTGTCTTCATAAGCAGGCTGTCCCCATGAGAAAATATGCCGGAAATTAAAGTAACACCACTGGGTGAGTAAGGTAGCTAGATTCTGCTAAGCTAGTTCCGTCAACATTAAGTTGGTATGTTAGCTAGACAACGGGAACTGTATAAGATGTACTTATTTTCAGTGTGTTTAAAAACTGCTTCTGGTATCATTATTTAGCACCTGTTTGTTTACTAGAGATGCTAAATCAGTGTGTTTTCAAACTTTCCCTCTCCAAGGTGCTGGACAGGATGTCGGCCGCAGCTGCATCCTTGTCTCTATCGGAGGCAAACACATCATGCTGGACTGTGGGATGCACATGGGGTACAATGACGATGTAAGTCAATGTGCATAACCATTAAAGTTAATTTTTCTTCTAAGACCAAAACAAAACATGAGGACATGAAACTTGTATGAATTTAAACGTTCATGTAGTTTGTTTTTCTAGTGGTCCTGTTTCATGCTTCACAATGCAAACTATTTGTCAAGACACGTGTTCACCTATTTTTCCTATTCAATTTAAGTCATTACTTAAAAGAAAACTCTTTTATTTGCTGTAACTCAGACATTACTTGAAATCCTAGCCAAAGATAAGGAAATATATTGATTAGACATTCGTAATGTAATATCAGAAACAGTTTATGATTTTGGCTTTGTTTGTTTTGAGTTCATTGTTTATGACATTTTAAAGACTAAATGATTACTTGAGAATCATATTCAGTTTTGACAAAGAGGTAATTGTTGTTCATCTCAAGGTCTAATCCTGATTTGTTCTTAGGGTGGCTTGCATCATCAGAGTCTTTGGAAGGTAATTACATACATTGCAATCTCTGTTAAGTAACAGTGTGTGTTATCATTTCAGAGACGTTTCCCAGACTTCTCTTACATAACCCAGAATGGACGTCTGACAGATTTTTTGGACTGTGTGATCATCAGGTTTGTTGAGTATATTCCTTTATATTGTTCCCTTCCTATAGCGACAGTATCGATCAACATAAATATAAAACTTCTGTGTTGTCACATTTATGGCTCCACCTGTTTTGTTTTCAGTCATTTCCACTTGGACCACTGTGGCGCGCTGCCCTACATGAGTGAGATGGTGGGCTACGATGGACCCATCTACATGACCCACCCCACTAAGGCCATTTGTCCCATTTTGCTTGAAGATTTTCGGAAGATCACTGTCGACAAAAAAGGAGAAACCAACTTCTTCACCTCGCAGATGATCAAGGACTGTATGAAGAAAGTTGTTCCTTTGAACCTTCACCAAACTGTCCAGGTGCTGTGCTGACATTATGTTCGAAGCAGACACACATCTAATAGTCGCTTCTGCGCCAGCTGCTCGTCTCTTTTGATGGCAAATCAAGCTGTTTCTGTTGTGCTGCTGGCAGGTGGATGATGAGCTGGAGATCAAGGCATACTATGCAGGTCATGTCCTGGGAGCTGCAATGGTGCACATCAAAGTGGGATCAGAGTCTGTGGTCTACACTGTGAGTGTAAACAAGTCTGTACGCTGCCACAGTTGAATTTAACACCGGCAATCTTTAAATATTACCTCTTTCTTTTTAGGGAGATTACAACATGACACCAGACAGGCATTTAGGGTAAGCAGCCTTTTCTTTACTTATCGATAATAAGTTTATACCAACAGTAGCAGTCAAAACACGCGCACTCATACAAAGGGTTGAAATTAATGTAGTCAGGAAAATAGACAAATGTGTTTCATATATTCAATTCCTCCACTATTTGCAACTATTCAGCTTTGAACATGATTAATAATTAACCAGCTTCATGAGGTTTGTAGCCTGGAATGCGTCAAAAGCAGCAAACTTTCTCATTTCGTTAAGGTAGTAATCCAAACGAACCGAACTGCTCAAATAAGTTTGTTCAGTCCAACCACAAATTTTCGTCTTAATCTATGATGAAACGGTCATTCATGACGAGCAGCACGGAAAACAAAAAACAAAAGTTCCTGCTGCTGCTGTTAAGAAGTTTAGTACATCCTCAGAAATGATCATCTAATAATGATTAGAGCCTGCATCAAAGCAGCCAGAGTTTGAGCAGCAGATCAACATCAGCTGTTGGAGGAGACTGTGTGAATCAGGCCTTTGTATTGGAACTGCCGCTAAGAAAAACTACATCTGAGGGAAAGTGAGAAGAAGAAAACTGCGAAGAAGAAAAAAAACAAACAGTGGAAATCTTAAATCTAATTCAAATGTGAGATTCTCTATGTATTTGTTAGATGGTTTACATTGTGAGGCATGGAGGAGGCGCTTTGAAGTTGTAACGTAGCTTTGCTGGTGACACGGTTGGAGATTTGTTCGTGACATGTTATGCTTAACCAGCACACTAACCACAAACATCCTGTAGAGATAATGGTTTGTGCTTAGAGGCACCATAGTGCATTAGGTACACCAGCTCAACTGCTTATTAATGTAAATATCTAATCAGCCAATCACATGGCAGCTGTACAATGCAAACCAAGCACCAGAATGGGGAGGATGTTGGTTAAAGTGACTTGGTTGCTGGTGCAAGAGCTTTATAAGGTGGTCTGAAAAAAAAAAATCCATTGAGCAGCGGTTCTCTGGGCAAAATAAATACCTTGTTGATGGCATGGGTTAGAGTACAATGGTAAGACTGGTTCGAGTTGATGGAAAGGCAACAGCTACTCGCATAACCACTTGTTACAACCGAGATATGCAGAAAACAGACTACAGCAGCAGAAGACCTCACAGAGTGTCAGTCCTTTCTGCCGAGAACAGAAAGCCAGATTGGAAAAACATTGCCTGGTCTGGTGAGTCTCAATTTCCAGTGAGACATTTGGATGGTAGGATAAGAAATTAGTGTAATCAACATAAAAGCATGATTCTCTCCTGCCTTTTAACAAGTGTTCAGTTCACTCTTGGTGGTGTAATGATGTGGGGGATGTTTTCTTGGCACAATTTAGGTGCCTTAGTATCACAGCCTACCTGAGTATTGTTGCTGACCATGTCCATCCCTTTCTGACCACAGTCCACCCATCTTTGATGGCTGCTTCTGCATCATGTTACAAATCTAAAATCATCTACTACTACTAATAAACTACTACGTGTTTCTTGAACATGACAAAGTGTTTACAGTGCTCAAATGGCCACCACAGTCACCAGATCTCTATCCAATCAATAACCTTTGGGATTCAGTGAGACGGGAGATACACATCATGCATGTACCGCTAACACATCCATTCTACCGAACTTAATGCTATGATGTCAATGTGATAATAGAGCGCCCAGTGAGTGGCAATCCAGCTGGGATGGTTTCAGATGCGTTGGTAGAAGTAGAGTGAAGAAAAAGCAGTTAACAAGCCCCTCTTCTAGGCTCTGAATGAAAACCTCATACGTCTGGTTTGGAGAAGTTATCAAAGCAAAAGCAGGCTACACTGCGTATTTAAACAATCATGTATGTTTTTACACTATTTTCACGCAACATAACACTTAATGTGTTATTTCATAGTTTTAATGTCTTCATGGTAGATCTCGACTGATTCTGTCATGTATGTACTGCAGTCTCTTCAGTCTTGTGTTGTGTATTTGTAGCGCTGCGTGGATCGATAAGTGCCGTCCAGACATCCTCATCTCAGAGTCTACGTACGCGACCACCATCCGTGACTCCAAGAGATGCAGAGAGAGGGACTTTTTGAAGAAAGTGCATGAATCCGTAGAAAGAGGAGGGAAGGTAATTTTTCAGTTAGTTGAATGTTGTACTATTGGGGCAGAAGTTTGTTTTACTGTCAGATATTCTCTAATATGCTTCCTTATAAACCTTTCAGGTTCTTATTCCAGTCTTCGCCCTTGGACGAGCTCAAGAACTCTGCATTCTGTTGGAAACATTTTGGTAGAGTTCACCTTTAAAAGAAACTCCAGAAGCATTAACATAGAGGAAGTGGCTGTCAAAGCTAGCATTAAGAGAGTGCAGACAGTGATATGTGAAGATAATTACAGTCTGTTCCCTGGATGAGTGATGTAACATAAAGGCCGTTTTCTGAACCATAATTGTTGGGATTCCAATTAAATATTAAGTCCTTTCAACATGGAGTAACTGCGCATGACTGAAATGGAAAAAAAAAGTCAAAAATTGGTCATGGTATTGATCCTATTAGACCTGATAGAATAATGGTGGTATATTAACTTTTCCAGCAGCTCACTGGACAGAGGCTCTAATTACCTCCTCTCACCACACAGGGAGAGAATGAACCTGAAAGCCCCAATCTACTTCTCCACTGGGCTGACTGAGAAAGCTAATCACTACTACAAGCTGTTCATAACGTGGACCAACCAGAAGATCCGAAAAACCTTTGTGCAGAGAAACATGTTTGAATTTAAACACATCAAGGCCTTTGATCGCTCCTATGCCGATAACCCTGGGCCTATGGTAAGTATTTCTCCTCCAAGTGGCATGTTTTTTAAAAAGTGAAACAGCTGTGAAGTGCAACTATATGGATAATTTTTCAGGTGGTGTTTGCCACACCAGGTATGCTGCACGCTGGACAGTCTTTGCAGATCTTCAAGAAGTGGGCTGGAAATGAGAAGAACATGGTGAGTCTTCTAAGAAAAGAAACGGCTGTTTTTTAATAAGAGCGCATAAAACTTAACAAAAGGAACCTTTTCACAGGTAATCATGCCTGGGTATTGTGTACAAGGAACGATCGGTCATAAGATCCTGAACGGGCAGAGGAAACTGGAGATGGAGGGAAGATCAACAGTGAGTTATTTCAGTTATTTTTTATAGTTTCTCTCTGTCGAGCCAAAGTCACATATTTAGTCATCCCATCATCCTGTCATCCTCCTTCCTTTGGCCTGTAATTTCTACTGATTTATTCAAAGGTGCCAAAAGAAATAGTTTGAGGGTGTGTTCTTATTCACTGTTTGATGAATAGATTGATAACCACTCATCATAACAGTCAATTAAATATGAAACTGTGTCTCACCAAGCCCGGAAACATGGGCACAGTAATTCTGTCTGTTTGAACTCTCTTAGCATAATAAGTTTCCACTCATCATTGTTCTGGTTAAATATGATCATTGTCATCATATTTATCAGGAAGCCATGGGAGCTGCAATATTAGATATATTTACATGGAGAGTGTTACTTCAATGATCGTTTTCCTTAACTGTTTACATGGACGCTAATTCAAATGATCTCATAAGATGTACTGTATGTGTTTACATGCCCCAAAATATCAGACACAATACAACTTGTTTGCCCAATGTGGGGGTTGTACCAACCAGCAAGAAGGAAAAGATTCAGAGAAACGCTCAGATCTGTTTACGTGGTTATTAGAAATAACCATAATATGTTCCTATTAAATTGATTATTATGGTTTCCACCACCTTCAGAAAACTCCTTCAGATCAAGTCAGTCTGATCTGACTGAGTTGAATACATGAGACACTTTTATTCTCATTATTAGTAAAACAATGGAGCCCATGTACGTGTGGAAGCTCATCTAACTCTTAAAATGTTGAAACATTTCCTTTAGCATCTTTGTTAATCCAACAGAAGTTGTGAAAATGAAAGTAGGAATGTTTTAAGTATGAAATCCAGTCATTTTGAATATTTCCTTTATATATAACCAATGACCAGTTGAATCACTGCCTTTGAATGTTCCTTACAGTTGGATGTGAAGCTGCAGGTGGAGTACATGTCCTTCAGTGCACATGCAGATGCCAAAGGCATCATGCAGCTCATTCGAATGGCAGAGCCTCGTAACATTCTGCTGGTGCACGGAGAGGCCGTGAAAATGGAGTTCCTCAAGGGCAAGATCGAGCAGGAGTTCAGTGAGTGCAGCTGTAGTTGCAGATTTAGACCATCCACACATCAGTAATGTTTAAAATGTAGGAGGAGAGGGCATTTCCAGCCTGGTTAATGCTTTTGTTTTGAAATGGCAGACATAGACTGTTACATGCCAGCGAATGGAGAAACAGAAACTGTGACAACAAACCCCAGTGTGCCTGTGGATATGTCGCTCAACCTGCTCAAGAGGGAGATGGCTCTTGGAGGTACAGTATCTTCTCCTCTGTGGTAATGATGGTTTAGGTACAGCCCGCCTACAAAGTTTCACTTCACATTTTTGTTTTTTTGACGTTAGGATTTCAGTTCATTTGGTTGAAGTGACTTTTGTAAAATTTAAAAACTTTCCAAAACCTGTTGTTCTGGTGTGGTGTGTGCTGCAAACAGTTGAAATCCAGGTATCTCTGAAGTGAGATTTTCTGGACACAAGGGGTCATTGTGTCCTAGTGTCCCTGTGATAAGGTCACTGTTTACCTCAATTTACACCAGTCCCAGTTAATTCTTACATTTGCAGACTTTTGTACAGTTTCTGTTATAGTTTTGTCTCTTTAAGTGGTGATAAAAGCTGGTAGTATGAAACTAACTTACCTTTATTAAATGTAAATCATATCAGATTATCTAGACTACCTTAGCTGGCTGTGCTATTAGTTGTAATAGTAGACGTCTAAAGCTACAATTGTCTATTTAACAGAAACTGAGCCTTACATTTAATGTATAAAAAATTTTTTTTTATCTTCGGCCTCTGATCAGAGGCCATCATGAGAGATTAACAGTCACAGACAGCTGTGAAAAAAACTGGAACAAACATGATCAAACATTTCTTAATCAGAATAGAATATATTCACTCTGATTTACAATGGTTGTATTTATATTGGCCAACATTGTCTGTGGATCTTAGAGGAACTGAAAGAAGAACACGTGCCAACTCTCATAGAGAAAAACATTGATTTGCTGCCTTTCTTTTTTTGGACGGACTGTAATTTTTCAGTGACAAACACCTACAAACACCCTCTGTATCTCCATCACGTGTCTTTATGTAATTTATGTATGACTTAAATACGTGTTGTTGTGTTGAAGGGCCCCTGCCTGATCCTAAGAAACCTCGCACCATGCATGGAACCCTGATCATGAAAGAAAACGTAAGTTCACAGTTTTTAATACGCTCTTCAGTTTCTTATGAACACCAAAGCCAAAACTAGTCAAGCAGTCCTGGAGTAAATGCTGCCTTCATGAACTGGTTTCCTTTTACCCTTCATTATTTTGTCCACCTAATTTATATCCTTAAGGCCAAATAACAAAAGACCTTTCTAAGGAAACATTATAATGGTGGTAAAGATTCAGTTTACTGCAGGACTCTGAGACAGAGTGTATCTGTGCCTATTTACATGCAGCTCTTCTGTTACCATTATTTATTATTAACCAACAACCATATATTTGCAGAGTCTGAAGCTAGTGTCGTCTGAGCAGGCCCTGAAGGAGCTCGGCCTCAACGAGCATCAGTTACGCTTCACCTGCCGTGTCCAGCTCCAGGACCCGCACAGCGACCCCGACACACTCCACAGAATCTACACACACCTCAAGAGGTGAGAGGAAGAGGAAGGTCACTGGGTCTCTGTTTAATTATTCATGTGTTTTATTTTGCAATTCATCTGCGCTCCTCTTTCTCGATCGTACTCCTGCAAACCACGACTTTCTTTGTTTTTTAAATTACTAATCAGTATAATTCTGACTAATTGCTTTCGTAGAAGAGGCTTCCTGTAAAACTCCCGTAACCTCTGCATTTCTTTGCTTCAGTGTGTTAAAAGGTTACACCATCCAACACCTCCCTGATGGCACAGTCATGGTGGAGTCCATCGTCATCAAAGTGTCCTCCTCCGCAGAAGACACCACCACCAAGGTCCTGCTGCTTTCTTGGAGTTATCAGGTAATCTGACTATTTCTGTACATCTACACCATCTCAACACAATAAGAACCTGGAAAACAGAAGTGACTGGCCCATATATCATTTGAATTTTTACAGTAGATCAAACCATGACATAATAAGTGCACATTTGAAAACTCAGACATTTTCCCTAATACGATTCCCAGGGCTACAGTGGGTATTTACCAATAATTTGTCTAAAGCTACCTAAAAGAATGATAAAGCTGTGTCGTACTAATGCATGAAACGTTCTGCTACAATCAGACAGCTTGTAGTTGCAAAGTGTAATTTAATTGACTTTGACATGTGAAATCACAAAGATTTGGAGTAGGTATTTATTATTTCTATTTGAGATTCTCATTTATTAAACTAAATAAAAGATGCAGTAGAGAGGGAGGGATCGATATTGACCAAAACGAGTCTAAGGACACCGATAAAAGGTAATAACACGGTTTCCTGTCCTATATTTGTATATGCGGAGGTGTAATATTTTGGGGTGAAACTAGGTCTGACCACAGTGCTGAGGGGAAGACTGCTCATACTGTCCAAAGTTCAGCATTGAGTAGTGAAAGTGCTCATGTGGGTGGACAGTATGAGCACAGGGGCTTTCAAAGTGACACAACAGTGAGGACAGACAGAGGGGAAACCTGCCTGTTGAACATTGCCACTGCGCAATGGAGGCAGAGAGGTTTTTGTGGCTGCACGCATTCCGAAACACAAAGAGTGTCAGTGTCTATTTTTTGCCTTATTGTCTCGACATTTCTACCTTTGGTTCCCCCATGTAGTATCTGACAGACTGTATAGTATATTTTTTACAAGATTATTTAAAACAGATTAAACGTTTGCTTTGCGTCTCTGTTTTCTGGCTGTAAAAAACGAATACAGCTTAGAAGAAATGTAAAGATCCCTCTTATAGGAACAGTGTAGTGAAATTTACATTAATCATTTTTCTAAAAAGCAAAACTAACAATATAGTATATTTAGGTTATAACAGACACGTTTTTCTGTGTATGAGCCTCTATAAACTATTAACACTAACTCATCATCTCAAGGATTTTTAAAATAAAATGATTGTTAACCTTTTCAAAATGAATTTGAAAATTTGTGCATAAAATAAATAGAAATGTTTGGCTTAAAACACTTTTACTGCCAAAATGGCACATACATGTTGGCTTTAGCTTCTTGAATGTCATCGTTTTCTTGGTGTCTTTTTTTTGACGTCACGGAGCTTTAGGAAATATTAACGTACATCTTCCACTTCAGTCTGACACCAAATTATCAGTTAACCAAGTACATAATCAGAAGATCACCCTATAAGACAAAAAAAAGATCAGCTGGTCCCAAAATCTGAGACGATGCAGGAGGATAAATAGGATGAACACTGCATGAATTTATTTATTTTTACATAGTGAGGCCTGAAAAAATATTTGAAATAGTCGCTCACCTTTAAGGGTGTTGCTGCTCATGTTAACTTTTAAATTGAAACGACTTTGTAATTCCCACAATGCTTCTTTTCTCTCCTCAGGATGAAGATCTGGGGAGCTTCCTCTCTAATCTGCTGAAAAAGGGGCTTCCATCTGGACTGTGCTAAAATATACTTAGTCCCAGAACATGAACGTTTAAAGGTTTATTTGGAGCCGTTATTTCTGGAGGCTAGAAACACCGTTTCAGTGCAACAGTTCTCAAATGCTCCCCCCGTGAATGTCACCAACACAGATGCTGAACCTGCTTTGTGTTACTGTCTGGACCCTCTTCCTTACATGTGCACCAGCCCGTGTCCTGAGCACACTAGACTCTTTCATAAACTAAAAAAAATGAGATACTGATTTCTGATTTAACATTTTTATTTGATGGTCAAAATCTATTTGAATAAACAGTTTTGTATTAATGTTTCATTTCAGATTCATATTACATGATATTGAAGCATATACAGAGCTATATTTACAGCTGTATGTACAGTATGCATGTACTGTTATACCTATTTGTTCACTGTTATGGTATAAACACCCCTGCTCCTGCTCACTGCCCCCCACAGCCACGTCATCTTTAAGTTCTTCCATTTGAAGTAGCTGGTGGTGATGTAGTAAAGCACGGGGTCAAGGCATGTGTTGAGGGTGACGAGCGCCATGGTGCCCCGCCTGGCGTTGTAGATGGCGCGGCCGGCCGAGCAGCTCTTGATATGTTCCATCCGCCAAAGGATGTGCAGCAGGTACACCACATGGTTGGGCAGGAAGCAGAGGAGTGTGATGGCGAGGATGGTGTAAATGACCTTCACGGCCTTTTGGGCTGTTTTAGTCTTTATCATGGAGATACGCCTCGCAGCCAGAGGGTAACACACCAGGATGATCATGGAGGGCAGCAGGGAGCAAAAGATCAGACCCAGCACGCTGTACGGCAGCAGACGCTTGTCCCACTCTTTCTTGGCGAAGTTCTCAAAGCAGCTGTGGACTCCTGATACATCTGCGTTGGTTTCCAGAGGTCCCATGAGGATAAAGACCAGGACAGCCGCTCCAGAAATGCACCAGAGCACCGCACTCACCACCAGAGAGCCCCGGGGGCTCCTCATCCTCAGATAAGTGTGTGGATGCACTGTGGCCATGTAGCGATCCACACAAATACAAGTCATGAAGCAGATGCTCAAGTAGATGTTGGTGAAGAACAGGATCCCTGTGATTCTGCAGGCGATGTCCCCAAACACCCAGTTGTTTCTGTTGAGGTGGTAGTGGATCTTAAAGGGCAGAGTGCAGAGGATGACGATGTCTGCCAGAGCCAGGTTGCTGATGTAGGTGCTGAAGGCTGTGCGCGGCGTGATCTTGACGGTGAAGACGAAGAGGGCAGCCAGATTTCCTGGGAGACCTATAACTAAAGTGAGGATGTAGACCACCGGGAAAAAATAATACTGGTACTCTGCTGATGGGTCGCTGCAGTTTGAGGTTGTGTGGTTCATTGTGGCAGGCAGTTTACTTGTCAGCTCAAAATAGACTGAGCAGATTAGGTGATTCTCAGCATGGCACAGCGTCTCCTGTAACTGTAGCGACAAACAAGTTTCCATTCAGTTTTTCCGCTTTCACGTTCACACAGATTTTTACTGAACAGCATAGTGGCAACTACAGAAAACAACTCTCCTATTCTACTTCATACTTGTCCCTAAAATTCAACTTCATTCCACATTGCTTGTGACTTTTTAGGGACAGGTAATACATATTTATTGTGGTTTGTTTTATGAATTACCCGAAACAAAAGTGAAGTGGAACAAGACAAAAGCATTCCAACAACAACAAAAAAAAAACATAGTTACACTTCTACGCGTCTTTTTAAGTATTTAATTTTTCATAGATTTTTCCACAAATACTGAGTGGTATAGTTTTGGCAGAATCCAAACACGTGTTCAATAGATAAACATTTTCTGAAATAATCAGCCTTCTCAAGAAATATAAGATCAGTCATTCGTTTAAAATTACTCACCTGATGGACTTTATCTCCAAACACAGGAAACCTCCACGCTATGCTGAAAACATCTGATGAAATCCAAGTGTTTCTTTTGCTCTGCTCCCCTCAGACTGCAGCGCGTACATAAATGCAGCTCTTTGTTCAGTATAGTCTTCGTTTCCTGTTTCAGTGGGCAGGTGTAAACTTGTGAGCAGGAAACCATAGCACACATTAGTGTTACCGTCTGCTCTTCACCCACCCAACCAATGCAGTAACTTGGTTCTTTTGTACCAAGTGAAAAAATATAACTCACCCACATGGAAAACAGTGCATCTTTTTGTGTGTGACACATCTGTCTGGGGAAAGTCTGTAAAAAAACTAGTTTGTCTGTTGCCTAGTTCTGAAGTCATTATTATTATATAATTAAAGTGATGTCTTAAACGTAGTTCTTCAAGATTTCAAAAAATAGTTTGACTACTCCTTTTTTAATTTCAAAGACCTTTTTATGCAAGGTATGGGTCCTGTGTGCACAACACTGCCCTGTGTTTGTCTATGAAGTTGATTTAGAGACAAACACGCCGTGTTATTTAGAACATTAGATCATATCTTGTGCACAAAAGATTTCATTTTACTTTGATAAAACTGACATTTTCTCATCAGTTTCATCAATAGGATACTTTTCACTAATGTATAAAGTTTTCATATAGTTTTTGCATGCTTTGATAGTGCATAGTATTAGACAAGACTGGCATTAATTAAATCTTGTCAGTCTGGGCCCAGTCACTTTTCATAGTTGGCAATTAACCATCAGAAGTATAATTTGTAGTAACATGTTATGCTATAATACCTTCCTAAATGCAGTGTTTAAGAATGATTTTTTTCTTCTTTTTCTTTTTTAATGAACAAACAATAAAAGTCATGATACAACTGGCAACTTGCGGCTCTTATTCTGAAGGAATTAGACCGGATGTTTTCATGTGTAGCGCGGAACATGAAGTAGAGTGGAGAATAGCAGCAAGAGATTTGAACGTTTCTGCGAACATGCGAATCATAATTTAGTCTTAAAACATGTGATTTAAATTGCACAGATAAAAGCCGGGGGATAGTTAACATTGTTTATTTTAGTTAGCACCCACGCGGCTTTATGATAGAGTTAGCTACCCAGCTAATACTAGCTAGCTAGCTATAGAGTTGAATTAAAAACAGTTTATACGATAGTCATAGCTTAATGGTGGTCTGGTTTAGAGTCGATCTGCTTTAACTGTTAAATAATAAATCTTATTTGGAATATCAGTCGTTACCGCTGATGTATGTTGAAATTATATACAATATAGTTCTTATCTTGAATCATGGAAACGTCAGATTCAGTTAAATGCTACATCTGCCTGAGTCTATTTGAAAAGCAAACTGTGGCCTCTCTGGAGAACTGCCAGCATGTGTTTTGTCTTGAATGTATTCTCCAGTGGTCCCAGGTAAATACACACTTCACCTGACACAGGTGCCTCTCATATGTCCATACACCTGTTCTGTCAAACTACAGTAACAGAAACCATATGTTTAATTTGCAGCTATGTATGGAAAAGGAAAAACCAATGAAGTCACATGCACTTATCAGTGCAGCCATGAGCACTTTGTCAATGGGTTTGCTAGATGAATGTCTTCAATGCATCACTGATTTACATTTCAAATCAAGAGAAATGAATCCACCTGAGCTTGAAAAAAGACAACAGATCATGCACCTGATATGATCAATGTATAATATGAATAATAAATGAAATATAGTGGCATAGACTGTTGTTCTTGCAAATAGTTTGGGGATTTAGAAAGAAAACTAGTGGATTAATCAGAAAGTAATTTGTTTTCATAAATGTATGTTGTACATTACAGTGCTTTGCTTTGTTCTATTTTCCTTATTTTATAAAGCACTATTATGTGTAAACTGAGCTGCATGTCTTTGTCTCAGACTTCCAACACTTGCCCAATCGATCGGATCAGTTTTGCCTTCATCCATCAGAGACGGTGTCCTGGAGGAGACATTCAAAAGAAGGTGTGATGAAATAAGCCCTTTGGAAATTAAGTAAATGTAACTGCTATATGTAATCTGTGCTGTTGACTGAAGAGTTTGTGCTGCTGTAGATCGAAGTGAGAACGAGGAAAAATGAGGATGACGACGAAGAGCAAGGGAACAGTGCTCTTATCTGTGAGGAATGTGGGCGCAGCGACCGGAGGCACCGACTTCTAATGTGTTTACACTGCGATTCAGGGTATGAGTTTAGCATAGTTTCAGTGTGTCGTGATTCCAGCTTCTGACACTTCAAAAACGCTGATGCGTCTGTTTTCAGATACCACATGGACTGCTTGACACCATCATTAAACACTGATCCTGGAGCTGACTGGATTTGTCCCGAATGTGTGATCAATCCTCCTCACACAGGTAAAGCTGTGATATTAACTAAATAGTAGCTTGTGCCCTAAATACTTTGTGTTTGTTGAAAAGTGGTATAGCAATGTATTATGCTAAATGCTAACATCAGCATGCTTACAAGCTTACAGTGACAGTGCAAACATGTTTTGTGTTTCATCATCTTACAAGAAAAAACTGAAATACTGACTGTCAGCTGCAGTAACTCTGTAGTACCTGTCTAAAGAATGGATTCTTCCAACCTTTTACTACATTATAAAAACATTTGTTTCCTGTTTGGAAATCAGAAAAGATGAATGGCATGTAACACTGTAAAATGCAGGAGTGCTGCTGTGGGTCTTACGTGATGGGATGAGTGAAGAATTTATGCTGTTGTCCCGGTGCAGAGACCTCCATGGTGGAGGACGAGATCAGTGATGGAGAACTAACAGACTTACTCGCTGAAGTGGATGAAACTGCATCTACTAGCAGTCGCCTTCGGCCCTCCACCGTAAGTCGTCCCAGCAGCTCCACTGAACGGAGACACAGCGCAAGGATCCAGCACAGAGCCAATTGGAGTCCTAGTCGTCGCCCCCAAACCTCCTGGGTCAGTATTCAACAGAGTAATATTTACTTAATTAATGTGTACATCTCAGACGTTATTAAGATGTGTACATATACCATATTTCTCAGTTATCTGTGCAATGAGTGCATTATAAAATGTTTAAGGTACCCATAGATTTTATTGCTCTCTTGTGCAAAAACACACAGAATTTAAATAAGCGTAAAAAATAAATCTCAGTCTGTACACATAATATATAAGACAAGATATATACAACGATCCAAGAGTTCGTACAGTGAGTATAATGCAGAGTTGTTGTTGTTGTTCATGTGAATGGTTCACACTTTGTGACTGCTCAGAGTTCATCAGAGCAACAGCTCTGGGGAAGAAACTGTCTTTATAGCGTGTGGTTTTGGCGCACGGTGCTCTGTAACATTGGCCTGTTTGCACTTACTGCTTGAATCAAACTCTTGGTAAGGTCAGCAACTGATATTTTATTGTTTACAATTAGCAATGATTACATTTACACAGACAATATTTCTTTAACCTTACTGAAATTCTGCGGATCAGAGGTTCTAATTTAACTGTTCACATGGATACTAAATAAAATGATCAGATAAGATCATTTGACAATGTGGAGAATCAAAAATAAACAATTTACCAAACATAAATACCCCCTAAGATTTACTTACAGGGCTCAACCACACTGCTTCCGTGTTTCTTTTTTTGTCATGGAAACTTGTCACGCCACCTGATGTTTACCTCACATGGTGCAAACATGTACAGAGAAAGGATTTATTCTAACCACTAAGAAACAATCGGTGTGTTTACATGGTTAGTAGATTAGAAACCAGTGTTCTGATTGAAGGTGATACATGAGGTACTTTTATTCTGACTGGACTTTTATTCGGATAATTAGAGGAATGCTAGTGTTCATGAAAACACAGTAAATGACTTTGTCCTTTTTATCTCAAATGTTGAGTGTTCATTTTCCACTGGTCACTGGTTACAATTGTAAACACCTTTTTTGGACAATACACAAATCATAATGATGTTCTCCTGCACAACTTAACCACACCTAACCTAAAAGAAAAATAGATGCAAAGACCTGTAGCAAACGTATCCTTTACTGTAATATCTATCCGATCATTTTCACGTAAATGGATGGAAGATGTTAATTTAATTATGATGTAAAATCTATGCTCTTTGCATCTCCTGAAAATGTACCAAATGTATCGATACTAATCAAATTAACCTCATATATGGCCACGTCTTGTTCATGCAAGTAAAGCAAAGAAGACTTCTAGTTTATATCAAAGACACAGGAAGAGAATACCTCTTCACTTTTGCTAAGTGGATACAGTAGATTGTGCAATGCAAACCTGTGAGTGTACGCACACCACTGTGGCACTTGACCACATTTCCTCCTTTGCTGAATGTATTACATACACCTACTGTCATTTATTTTCTGTTGTGGGTGCACAGATGCCTTTTCATCAGGCCTGTCATTGTGAAGATGAGCGACCGGTGGTGTTTGTAGTTTCTGTCTGAGTTTCATTTGCTTCATCTTTATGCTGCTGCTGCTGCTGCTGCTTGTGCAGACGCTAGCTCATCGTGATTTCCCCCGGTCTTGAAGCAGATATGTCTGATAACCTTTACTGCCTGCCTTGAGAGGCTTGGTTCTTGTTCTTAAATGAGCAAAGTGCTGGTTTCAGGTGACTCACTGTGATAAATACTGCTGAGAGTCCTGCTGAATCGAGGTCAAGGACCTCTGTGGGTAGCCTGTTTGATTTCTCTTTATTGCCAAAACACTTAAAGATACAGATGTTGATCACTGCACAATCAGTCCAGAGGTCCCCAATGTGTATGTCTATGAAATTATGCATAGAAGTCAGATTTTCTGCAATCACCTATTTGCTAAGGTAAGAATTAGCTAAGTGGCCACAGCTATTTAAAGCTACTCCTGTCAAACACAACAATAACATATAACAACAATATGAGATGAGTTCAATTTAGCTAGCTATAGTGATACACGCAAACATACACTACTATGAAAACTGCTCATTCTGTGTTACTAGCCAAAAATTAAGTGATTATTATCAATAAATAATTCAACACGGAACCAACTTGTTCACACCACTTTCTATCACATTGTTTTGTCTAATTAGTATTATGTCATATTTAAGCTGAGCCAGTCACCTTTATAATTTAATATATTAAGACACAAACTGAATTTGGTTGTGGAGAATCAATAATTATTCATCATATCTTTTCTTGAGTAGAATTCCTTTATTTTCATTGTATGAAGACAGTACAGCAACATTTCACTGTGCAACTGGCAATGCATAATGTACAGTAAAACAATTATAAGAATGTAAGAGCACAAATAAATATTAAAGAAGAATGAATTAATGTGGATCTTTGATCAGCTCATTAAAAAGAATAATAATCTTTCCTCATATTGAAGTTATTTAGTATAGATATGGAAGCATGACCAGGAGGGGGCGACATTACTCTGCTGAGCAATTTACCCCAACATGTTGAATGTGGGAGGAAGCCTGAAGCATTATTAATTAAAAACGTAATAATTAACTAATAAAAAGCAAAAAATATCGCGATATAACACAAACCATGCTTTGATGTGAAGCCAAGACTTTTAATATGACTCAGCCTCTTCAGGGGGTCATTTAAAAGTGGGGATACCTTCTGTTCTACTGGTTTCTGCTGGGCAGAGATCAGTTGAGGAGGGGTTACTCATTTTTAGGAAGATCTCCTCTTTCACATGTTGCTGCAATGGGGAGAGCGGTGGAAGAGGGGTTAGTGGGGTGGGTTAGTGGGGTACCTTCTCTTCTGGTTTCTGCTGGACAGAGATCATTGGAGGAGGGGGTTACTCACTTTTAGGAATACCTCCTCTTTCACCTTCCACAATTCCTCTGCATTTCTTGGTTTTGCCTCAGAAACAGCATTTTTGTCACCCTGTAACGAGCTAAAAAGAAAAACGTCTCTTTGATCTGGCGTCGCCGTCAATATAAAGAGACGTTAGGCAGCAGCTTCCGGCGCTCCTGCAGTGACGTTCTGGCAGAGCGACGTTCCGGTCGGCGTTGTAGTCCACAAACTGCGGCAGCACAGAAAAAGTTAAACACAAGTTTTTTTTATTGGATTAAGGTCCAGGGATTGGGCTGGCCACTCCATAACCTTAATTTTGTTGGTCTGTTACCAAGATGCTGCTCGCTTACTGGTGTGTTTGGGGTCGTTGTCTTGTTGAAACACCCATTTCAGGGCATTTCCTCTTCAGCATAAGGCAGCAGGACCTCTTTAAGTATTTTGATATAAGCAAATTGATCCATGATCCCTGGTATGCGATAAATAGGCCCGACACCATAGTAAGAGAAACAGCCCCATATCATGATGCTTGCTCCACCATGCTTCACGGTCTTCAGAGTGTACTGTGGCTTGAATTCAGTGTTTGGGGGTTGTCTGACAAAGTGTCTACGGCCCTTAGACCCAAAAAGAACAATCTTACTTTCGTCAGTCCACAAAATGTTTCTCCATTTTTCTTAAGGCCAGACAATATGTTCTTTGACAAATTGTATCCTCTTCAGCACATGTCTTTTTTAAACAGAGGGACTTTGTGGGGACTTCTTGCCGATAGATTAGCCTCCCACAAGCGTCTTCTAATTGTCAAAGTACTCACAGGTAACTTCAGACTGTCTCTGATCTTCCTGGAGCTGATCATTGGCTGAGTCCATTCTGGCTGTTGTTTGATTCGAATGGTAGTTTTCTTCTTCTGTTTTCTTCCACGTCTCTCTGGTTTGGCTTTCCATTTTAAAGCATTGGAGATGATTTAAGCTGAGCAGCCTATCATTTTCTGCACTTCTTTACATGTTTTCCCCTCTCCACTCAATGTTTTAATTAAAGCACGCTATTCTTCTGAACAGTGACCGGCACAACCCATCTTTCTCAGCTTTTCAGAGAGAATTGCATGTACAACATGTGCTGGCTTCATCCTTAAATAAGGGCCACATGCATGGCGCATAATGAATGACCTCACTGATTGAACTCCATCCTGCTATTATTTTGAACACGTCCCTTTCTCTTAATTATTCAGTTACACAGACTAAGGAGCATTCATATCATGAATGTTGGGTCTGTTGGTTTCTCTGACTCTACTACACCTACTGGTAAATTGTTTGCCATGTAATAATATGATTTTTACAAAAAACTCTGGTTAGTCATGTTGGACTGCTATTATTTTGAACACAAGTGCAAATGTTAAGATTGCTCAAAAGTGAAATCCAGTATTGGTGCGGCCCCATCACCATATCCAACAACACTGTCTCTGCAGTGGAATGATTTGGGCTTATGGGTTCTACTGTCACCCCAGGACTTAAAATGGACGTCCAACATAGATGCTATTTTCAAAAGGCCCAGTAGAGGATGTACTTCCTACACCAGCTGAGGAAGCTCAACCTGCCCGTTTGGCATGGATCAACCACCAAATGGGATGGACAGCAGAAAAGATTACTGGTGCCAGCCTGCCTTCTGTCCAGGACTTATACTCATCCAGGATCAGAAACGGGCAGGAAGCATCGCTGCAGATCTATCAGACCCTGCACATCCCTGAACTGTCTCAACTCCTCCCCTTTGGAAGGCGCTACAGAACACTGAAACGAGAAGGAACAAAAAAGAAATGCACAGAGGTACCATGGCCACATGATAAAATCAACGCTTCCTTAACGCTGTTGTTCTTAATTTTTCAGCATGTACCTAAATACCTGATACGAGCAGCGAGACCTGCATCTGAAGAGGCTGCTCCTCACAGTGACTCCAGCGGCAGTTCAGTCAGTAAGTAATCACCTGTCAGTTGTAATCTGTGTCTGAAGAACTTCTTTTAACATAACTTGTCTTTCACAGAGTTAAAGACAAGAAAAAGGAGAAAGCGTGCAACGTGAGTCAGGACCCATCCAGCAGTTAAAGGTGCTTCCGTTAGAAGTGGCCACTAGATGTCAGCATTGTGTTAGCACAAGTTCAGCGATTATGACGTTTTAGTGCAGTTATTCACCATACACCAGTCGTAATTAGTGTGACAGTGATTGACCTCTCTGTTGGAGAGGAGGGCTGGTGTGATTTAAGACATTTCACATGTTGTTTTGGGTGAAATTAATAAAGACCTGGACTTAGAGCATCGGAACCATGTCAATTGAATGGGGAATGTTAGTTATAGGCCCTTAAACACAATCATTAAAGTGCAACTCTGCAGGGACATTTAATTAGAAAGACAGTCTCCTCTTACACTTTGCAAAGACAATAAACCTTTAATGGGATGATTTGGGAGTGCTTATGTCTTATGTCTCAACGTCAGAAGCAGCTTGTTTTCATTTTCAGTGTTCCCAAAATGAAATTGTCTGGTACTTTGTCTTCACCTAATTACATTATTTGCTTTCATAAACTAATCTCCGTGCAGCACTGGCAAAGTTTTGTGCTCATTATGTGATCATTATAGTTCGCTGTGAGGAAATGGTTGTGCAGTGATCATCATGGCAGTACATCCACCAGTGTTAAGATGTAAACCACAACAGTCAACCTAATGGCAATGTTGTAGGTAAAGTCAGCATGATTCATGCTCTGTGCACCATGAGTCTTGGTATAAAATGTCATTGTAATTCATGTGATAGTAACTGAGATATTTCAGTCCGTCTATTTTAGTCTGGCTCAGACAGTCTTCAACCAACAGAAGCATGTGAGACTGAGCTGAGGCGATGAAGAGTCAAAGACGTCAGTAGTGAGCAGCTCCTTTGATTGTCCCTCATCCCGCCTCCCTCAGCAGCGCTGAGCCATCGCCTAGCAACACCAGCTTCTGTTTTGTTGGGGTCTCTCCCCACCGTGCATAAGAGGACACACGCTCTGGTCATTTGATATTAAATCAGTCTTTTGATGGTGTCTGGGAGAGATGAAAGAACAAAAGATCCGTTGTAACATCAAAAAAAATCAGAAAAAATCATTCCACTAAAAGAACATGCTCAGCCATCCTCGTGTGACAATATTATAATAAAGTTATCAGAGCTCACGTGCACTATATTCATTCTCGTTTGAGCTGTGCGTGTTGTGATTTGGTGGGCGGGGACTTAACAAGCCTGCAGCTCTTCTTGCCCTACTTTCCCCCCAAAACAACGTGCTCAGAGAAACAAATGTTCACCTTCATTGGCCAGACGTTTTTAGCCGAGCAGAACTGACGACGTGAACAAAATGTCCTGGGTGAGATGCTTCGAGGTGCTAAGACAAAATGTACAGAGGCAGGTTATGAGCTTCTTTGTTGGTTTACAGTCACTTTAGGATTATGTAGAGCATCTACTTTCAGCTAGTGTTCATAATCTTTTTCTCTTTTTTGGGTAGTTTGTGTTGGTGCTATGACTGATGCCAAAGACCTTTATATTTAGCTTGAGTGGATGCTGGCATCTACAGATTTCTTACCTGTGAAACAAGAGGCTGATTAACCACAACCAAATGGTCTGCATCATACAAATTTGGGTCTCAAATGTTACAAATACTTCTGTAGGTCCAAATGCACTTTATGCAAGGCAGTTTATATATTTGAACCGTGAACCTTGAAAACTGAACCTGTAGTTTAGTACACTTATACACAAGAAGCATAGGAAGCGGGGAATACTGTATATATAAAAGTAAATTATCATTCCACTGTCCTACCTTTTCCTGAGGACAATGAACTATATCCAGGAAAATGAATTGTCTTACAAATGTAAACTTTTATTTCTGACATGCTACAGCCTCATGTCCCATTCAGGTCACTCTTGTCTGCTGAATAGTTTCTTCTGGTTGTCCCTAGAACAAGGTGGAGCCATAGAGAAAACCATTCTTTAGCAGCTGCAGCCCACAACCTCTGGAAAAGATTACCGTTGCACTTTGACACTGCCTGTTTTTAAATCCTCCCTTGAAACAACTTTTTATTCCTTGCTGTTGAATGCAGTTTGAATACTGTTTTTTTCTTCTTCCTCCACATCCTTTGCAACCATGGTTATATGGTAGTCATCTGGTCAGTGTTAATGGTTTCATGAATAAGACTGACATTGGGTTATCAACCGAGTTCTGTGATGTTTGGCAAGTTATTAAGCTCTTATCACACTTTCAGGCAGCTTCTGCTTCTTGTTGCCGGTGTTCATACAAAGCTAGTCTAAACTGTCTAGCTTCATATTTAACAGTCATACATTTGGCATTATAGTGAACCGTTCTTTCAAGGCTTTCTTGGGAAATAGCTAGAGCCGAATGGCCGACCTAGATTGACCTTTTGTTGATAACATTTCAGCTCAATAATATTTCTCTGAAGAGGTCAGCTTTTCTGCTCTGGTGACGTATGTTTCTACTGTGACCCTGGGTGACCCCGCTCCCAGTCGTCCTCAAACGTTTGCGGTGATGATGTGGATATCTCTAAATTTCTGATACCGGTCACGCTGATTCAGCAGAACGAGCTTCCTGAAACGTACTTTCCTTTGTCTTTTTGTTCCAGCTCTTCCATCCCTGACCCAGTACTCACCCTCTCCACTCTTTATGAGATCCTGTCACTGTTTCCCTCACGGGGATCACTGACAGGAACAACACACTGCATTGCATAAGGAGCCGTCGCACTGAAGGGCTTTTGGATGTAAAAACAGTGACTCCGTAAGCAATTAGGCTTAATCCTAACACGATTAGTGCACAAAGGAGCCAAGGTCAGAACTTCTAATGACTTGCTGCTCCGCTGAGAGTCTTTTTATTATTACAGTATGTTCCTTAAGTTTGATAGCATGCTTTATAAATGTGCTGAACAGACCCCCATTTTCCACACTGGCATAGTGGTTAGCACTGATGCCTCACAGCAAGAACGTTCCGGGTTTTTCGAATCCAGACAGACTGGGCCATCTGTGTGGAGTCTGCATGTTCTCCCTGTGTCTGCGTGGGTTCTCTCCAGGTACTCCGGCTTCCTCCCACCGTCCAAAGACAAGCCGGTTAGGTTAAGTGGTTAACTTTTCATAAATATAAACATTTAAGGCATTTTTCACTCTTAAGCAATTGCTGGATATTCATAAATCCTATATTACTGAAAGAAACCTGATTTCAACTGTTTTAAGATAACAAATAATACAATATCCAGATTTTCTTATTGAACTTTTAACCACAATTTTCCAAATCAAACAAGATATGTTAGAGCTTTAAGTTGTTTTTAGTACAAAAAAGAGGGGATTGAATGCTACAGGTTAAGAAGTATATGTTTTTTTTTGGTTTGTTTTTGTTAGCACAGATTATTCAGGCAGTAGACAATGTTTCTGCTTTTGTTCATACCATTTCCACCTCACAAACTAGTATTTCTGGCAGAAGGAGTGACGTAATTAATCTATAATGTGTCTGGTAATGAGGCAACAGTGTATTTTTAGTAGGTCAGCCATGGATAGACTAACAGTTCTTGTTAGCTGATCAGGTCAGTCTTGCATTTTTTGTTTTGGGGATTTGTTAAGGAAAATAACTTTTTGCTGCAGAGCTTTTTCTTTGGATTGTAGAACTGTCCGTGTAGTTTTGAAATGTCTGGGCTTCAAATTATCCATTTTTATAACTCATGTAAAAGCATGAAAATCAAGTTACTGCAGCAGCAGCGAGTGGAGGCTGTTAGGAGCATCACACCAAGAGAAGCACTCTGGGTGAGGCGTTACCTTCACATGCTAATGTACATTGGCAGGACTGTTAAATAAGTCAGCAGTGATCTTAACATGACTGCAAACAGCTTCTGGCAATGCAGAGTTCAAGCTCTGAAAGGTCATGTGTCAAGGGCTTTCAAATGTGAATCAGTATGCAGAATATAATTTATTAAGATAAGCATTATTAACACAGCAACATTTATCTGTTAGTTGAGTGGTTGCTAATGATTTTTAAATGAAATCCATGTCTATTTGTGACCCTCCTTTACTGGTAGAAGTTTTGAGGTTAAACTGTACACATGCATAGGAAAGTAAATCTGTTTCTTAGAAATTAGGAACCATTAGTTAAATTGTATGCAGTGTGCAATTAGAAACCCTAATTTAGGCACAATCTGTAAAAAATATCTAATGTAAACACAGCACAATGGTAGGCAGTTAATATAACTTAACATAAATACAGGAAATTGGCTAAGTACTCTAATTAATTAGCAGCATACAGTGTGTTTAAGGGGGGCAGACTAACTGTTTCACTATGTTCCTGTCTTTATGCTAAGCTAAGTAAGCTAGATGCTAACCGCGTGAGCCAAACTAAACTAGCTGCTAACAGGCACTCTGTATTTACTGTACGAACATATTGAAACTACCAGTTTCCCAATGTAGTTCATGAAAGGAACAAAAACAGTTGTATTTCCCTGTATGTTACACAATACGATTTCAGTTTAAATATCAAGATGTAGAGAAATCATGCTCACGTCTGTGAAAACTACACAAATACTCTCATTCTTGGCACACAGAGATCACTACTAGGAGCGCAGCAGTTCTAGTGCAAGATAGATTAAGATTAATTGAAAATACACTTTGGGAGGAGGACACATGCATGCATAATACAGAATATCCATGCTGCATTTGTACATGCATCAGTGGGAGTAGCGCCTTGCACCTGCAGTCAAAAGGGATAACATTAGCTGTGTGCTCAGCACTGCGACTTGCGGCTCTCTACGGCAGACTGAAGAGGGGAGCAAAAGTAGGTCACCATCCCAGAGACCCACACATCTTTCTCCCAGTGATTCCATGCTGCAGTGGTGTTTGTGTCTGCCTCTAATGGAAGCAGAAATGGGAGTCGACAGCTTCCTCTCTGCACAAAGGCAGGAAAGACTCATCCCTGCTCCTGCTGTATGCCACACAGAGTTGGCAACAAAGACAACAGAAGATGGGTATCAACAGGAGCAGTCCATCACTGATATCATAGCTTGTAACCCCCCACCCCCAGTTCCCACATTTAAAATCTTAAATGAATTATTTTTAAATAATAATGCCCTTATATCTCTCTAATATGAAGCTACAACCAGCAGCAGTCTAGTTTAGTATAAGGGTGGAAAATGGGAGAAACACTTTTATTTTTTTATTAATATCATTACATGCATTATTTTGAGTGTGTCGTTTCACTTAACAAGTCATTCTTTCATATGTGTGTTGTTTCTAATATGTTTCAGCTATACAGGGTTGGCAGGCACTTACCTAGCTTGCCTCGTAAATTCCACATTTTGTTTTCTGTAATATAAGGCTAACTAACAACAGCAAGCTAAATCGCTAAACTTTATCATGCTAGCATGGCTGTTTATTAAGTGTAATGTCTACTGTGTTAATTTTAGCTTAGCATGTCAACCAGTTAGCATGAACCAATGCTAGATCAACAGTTACTAAAGCAATTTGTTTCAAATGAGTGCATGGATATAATAATAGCTCTAATCAGCAAATGAAAAGGCTAGCCTGGTCCTGTCTGTCATAATACGTATCAGTGTTTTAATACAAGGCTTGTGTTGGTTGACTTTCTTCTTGGTGGTACAATTTTTGGTGCTTCTGCCCAAGTAGCTACACCAGGTAAAGCATTCAGCCAATTAACTACCTAATCAAATAAAGAGGACTTTTAAGAGCTACCCCAGTGCTCCAACACATCACATATTGTACTAAGACCATGTGCCACAGTAATCAACTCCAGAGCAGTGTGCTACTGAGTTTACCGTTAAGTTTCTCCTGTAGTGTGCACTTTAAGATCAGCAGCCTGCTGACTCAACAGCTATTTAAGAAGCAGTAGGTGCTTTGATCTCAGATTAGTAAAAGGAGCTGGGAGTGAGGCGGAGGGAGATGAGATGAGAGGTTGGGGGAGTCAAAATACTGAGAAAATCCTGCTTTAGTCTGCAAACTATAGGAGGACATATATGTGACATGGACCACATTCTTCTTATATACTAATATATGTAAATTTATATCATATTTACAAGCAGTGATGGAGGAAGTATTAAAAGCCTTGAAAGTGAACATTGAAATACCAATATAAACACCTTTAATCACATTCATCTAAGTAATATAGCAGGCCTCGGGATGATGAATCTCTATTTTTGCTGATATTTGAGAAACCAGAGTAGTTGACAAATTAAAATGGACTTGGTAATGACCAAGGAGTGTATCAAAGAGAATGACCAAAGATTAGAAGTGTATCCTAAGGGGAGGTTAAATGAGTCTCCAAAGTGCCAGTCCATCAGATAGCAACTGATGCCCTGAACAATCAAATGTAAACCTCAGATTCTGGAAATATTTTTGTATATGTTGGTATGTGGGATTATACCTCTGGGGACAATGAATATGTATACCAATTACTGATCCATTCCATTAATTTATATATTTTACTAAATAAATAAAAACTTTCATCTGCTGGTGGTGCTAGCTGAAAAGACAGACTATGGGATTCAGCCTCAGGACAATGCATATTATTATAATTATTTTATAGTGTGCTGAACCACATATGAGATATTTCTCTTGATAAGTGAGATCTTTCATCTGGTGGTGGCACTAGCTGAAACATCAGTCACCAGGTGCAATATAACCTCTGAGGACCATGAATACCTTGATAATGTTCTGTGCAAAAGTGTGTGAGGTGTTTTGCTTGTTAGATTAAAACATTGAACTACTGAAGCAGAGGAATTAATTAATTTTCCTCTATAACTCTCTGCTGTATCATTCCGCTGACATTTGGTCATGTCACTGAAAGACATAAGCATTAATTAGAGGCAGCGCTGAGTTGATGAGATCATCTCCATTCATGTCCCGAGCCACAGCCTTCTTAAAGCTGGGATAGGAAGGAACAATGGTGCTCAGTGAAAACCTGCAGTGAAATCCCAAGCAGCCGCTCTTTTCTCTGAGCTTTTCCGGTTTCCCGGTGAATTAATAATAGCTGGGCCAGGGAAACATAGAGTCCATTCAACGGGTGCATGGGAAAGTAGGAAAAGATAAAAATCATAGGATACAATAATGGTAAATTTCACATGTTCTTTTGAAGTAAGTAAATCCTTTTTTTGTATAATATGGATTTCACAACAAAACTGAAACGGTAAAAATACTGTATCAGGGGTCCCACTTATCTTCTCACATTTTAATATTTCCTTTTTAGTGTTTTCAACGGACAAAACAATGAACAGTGTCAGAATAACTTCAGCTATGGCGGGAATGAGTTGCTGTATTCATTCAAATGAGCTGGACAGTGACGTAAGCGTTGTACGCGTGTTGCTTTCATGTGCTATCGGAAATATGAATTTTTAGGAAACGCGCATGAAATGACATGGTCATTGAGAATTTAGATGTGATCTGTGGTGCAAAGTAACGCTGTAGGCTACGTTTACATGCATTTATGTGATACTTGCAGTTACACTGAAAATTACGATTTAGTGTACATAAAAAGTTCAAATAGCTACATAACAAATACTACAACAATTAATGTACACTCAATGAAACATGGGCATGACAGATTTTAGCTTCAGCAAAATTAGCTGCTATTTAGGCAAAATTGGCATGGCGTTTCTTTTCTTTTCTTTTATTAATATTTAGAATATCTATCTATCTATCTATCTATCTATCTATCTATCTATCTATCTATCTATCTATCTATCTATCTATCTATCGCACTTTATACTCAGCTATATGTGTTTAATAATTGTCTGCTGATCGTCAAACTGATAACATAAAATATACTAATAAAAAATAAAAAATAAAATCAGATACAGCTTTATTGATCTGTGGTAGGAACATTGAAAACCGGAAAATAATCATGTTTACTACTGAAGAAGCAACATTTAAGCGACGTGTTTTATTCATCTGAGCATGAAATATGACATTCTGCAAAGTATTATATATTACTTGTGGAAGTAGGCTAGTTATATTTTCATGCACTGTTATTTATTCTTTTCGTTATAGTTCTTCCACATGCTATGTAACATCGTTAAACAATAAAACACAAGTGCCCTAAAAGTGTATCTAAGTGCAGGGGTAGTTACTTTTTATCACTGATCGTTTGTTTCCCTTTTAAATTCAGGCACCAAGTTGCAAACTGGTCGTAAACCGGAGCGTAGAGCTGTAAAATCCGAGCTTAACAGGAGCACTGAACTCACCAGCGGGTCCAGTACTGAGGGCAGCGGCTCCGGATCATCAGAGCGAGAGAGTGATCCGCTGCAGGAGGAGCAGGAGAAGCAGGAGGAAGACTCGGATAACTTCCACCTCTACTCTAATCCACCCAGGAGATGAAATCTTTGTTTTAACGCGTGGAAACTTCTCTCCAGCCCAAAGATGACGGTGGATTTTGAAGACTGTATTAAAGACTCACCCCGGTTCAGGTAAGGGAAAACTTAACAATGCGACTTAAACTGTTTTACGCTCAGTGGGATTTTAGTTAGTCGAACCGATAAATGGCGGGTTACGATCACAGTTGGGCATCAGTCAAATCTGTGTGCATTTTCACAGCCTCATTTCTTCCAGTAAGCCTCATGATGAGCACTGCACCGTATGAGTTGTCACATGGGCTGAGTGGAGCCGCTCATATCACTGCTTACATCCATGTGTCATCTCACATGAAATGTCATAGGACCGTCCTAATCCGAAAGAAAGAAAAGTTTTATTTGGCTGAGATTTAACTGATTTCCCTTATACAGTGGTTCATGCTCAGCTATGTCTGCATTTAATGATTATTTTCACGATTTCACACGAGACCAAGGAACTGGAAGCAATTCATTTATAAAGAAAGAAAGAAATAATAGCTGCTGATTATTTTTCCACTTGTAGATAATCAGTTGATTGTTTTAGCTCCGGTTCAAACAGTTGTCACTAATCATGGATCAGAGGAAACTGAAGGTTTCCACACAGACTGTGCCAAAGCCCCTGACCGCCGAACTCCAAAGGTTACACAAATAAGGCAGGAATTTTTCTACACCCACATCTAAACCTGGTCCTCCGCTCCCACAGAGTCCTGTCAGGCTGTGAGGGGAGGGACCCGGGGTCCTCAGATCGTTTACTAAAAGAAAAATAATCCGTTCAAGAAAGTAAAGATCCTCCGTGGGGAGTACGAGTCATTCAGATGGTTTTAAAATAATAGTAAAACATAAAAATGAGTCAGTGGAACATTCAGGGTGAAATCAGATGGACACGTTTTCCTGCTGCATTTCTCAGACAACATTTTTGCTGACCCTCAAGTAATCTGATCATATATATTGTGGTTATGAGGACAGAGTTTTGAGTCATTTTTTTGGTCATTGACAACTTTAATCTTACGTCGCAACAATGATGAGTCCAACTGGAAAAAATGTGGATGCACGGTGATTATTGGCAGATTCAAAGATGTTAACCAACGACAAAAATGAATGAAGTTTAGAATCACTCATTAATTAGATGCCAACATAAACGGGCACATCTTTCTCTCTTCTATGAAATAAATGCATAAATCTGTTTATGTATTGTTGTGAAGGAGCTCAAGTCTAATTTAATCTTAAACCACAGTTACCACAACATGAAATGTGAATTCATAGTTACAGTATTATGACTGTTCCTGTCTTGTTACTTCCCGACGCTGCACTTGTGCACTCTCTTAGATAAAATCTCTGCTTTCACAATCAAAGACTTCCAGACTTGGCAGCAGCACCTTAATGACTGCCATCTGGAGCTGGAGGAGAGCACACATCTCAGCCTTCTCCTTCCTCGTTTCATATGCTAAGCAGCGTGGCGAGGCCACGGCGAGACAAGCTGCATGCTAAAGAGTCACCTTGCTCATTATTTAGAGCTCTAAGACGCCTCGCTGAGTCTCTGCGCCGCCAGTGGCTGGATAGAGTTATCTCCTATCTGTGAGTGACAGTGTGCTTCCGCCCCCTCTTTCTAGACCCTGTAGGTTTTCAGGTTTGTCTTCTGGCTGTAGAGAAGTGCTCTCCTAAGTGAGCCTTCCTCCAGTTTACAGTGCGTTAAGAGTCTTTTATCTGCTGCCCAGGATGTTTAAATGAATAGAGACGCTCAAAGCGACAAAGTAAACCGTTCTCACAGGCACTGGAGCCTGCAACAGTGTTTTCAGAGAGCGCCCAGACGGCTGCTTTGTGAAGCTAAAAACAGCGTTACAGTATGTAGTGTTATGTAACAACCCTGGAGGTGGATGACTGGAAGGAAGCGGCAGGAAAATCAGGGCTTTTCACTGTTAGGGTTGGTGTGACGCACCGCAGCTACCCACACGTGTGAAATCACGAGGAATCAGTTCGTTACAATTATCTCTGACGTGTGTCTCCTCTGTTTGTTAGCTCCAGCTTGGACCATTTATTGATGGATCACCCAGCGAAGTGAGATTCATCTTATCTGTCTTTCAAGCTGCTCTCATCCTGAAGCAGTTTGGGAGTCTGGTGATGAGTGTTGGGCATCTTAACAAATGAATAATTAGTTTTAGCTGTCATATTTCTTTAACTTAACTTGTTTCAGCTCTTCCTATACTGTGTTGAGTTAGGTTTAAGGTCCAACGTCCATTTATTGTCATTGGGAACATGCCGACACATGAAGAGAACGAACTTTGTGACCGAGGTGCAGGAGCGTACGATAAAATTGGAAAGCTGTGCAATTCTCTACATTTTATCACAGCAACAGTTTCAATGGTGGACACGTTTATGAAGGAGTCAATCAACTGCCAAAGTCCAAACATTTACATGTTTGTGTTATGAGTGGCATTTACATGTTTGGACTCTGGCCCCCTCAAGCCATAGGACCCAAAGGCCCCCACTAACAACATTCTTGCCACAACTGTTCTGGAGGCACAAGGGAGACCTACACGATATTAGGAAGGTGGTCATAATGTTGTGCCTGATCAGTGTATATTACCACATTCTAAGATACCAACCTAAAGGTAGCCATGGACCTTTGCTCAAACAAGTGTTCCTTTGTGGGTTCCTGCACTCAGTAAGTCGGCATGAGTCGATGCTTCCTGACTCTGAACATATGAAACAGGTCGATAGATTTAGTACTGCGGCGTTTGTTAAAGGACAGCTGATCACAAACACAAATGTTTGATGAAACCTGAACATCAGAGACTGGACCACCAGGGAGACTGTAACATTACTATTGTTCACTTATGTTAGGGACTGTTTCTTTTTTCTTTTTTACACATGTTAAAATGGTTTAAATTTGGTTTTAGTTTTAACTCTTGTCCATGTCCTTGTCCGGGGCCTCTTGACAACAGAAGCTGCATCCTGGACGCTTCTCAACGTCCCAGCAAAAAGACAGCTTCCATCGTAACTACCATAACCCGAAGACAGGCCTTTTGTAGACTTTTCCAAACTCAGGACAGCCGGTATTGAACACAATACACCAGACCAGACGCTGTTGTTTATTTACACCTTTCTTTCCTGTAGTCGTTCTCTTGCACCAACACTGTTAAGGTCTTCCAGCTATAATTGGAACAACCTACGACCATTAAGCCCAGTCTGACACATCATAGTGTCTTACCAGACACAAATATGATGCAGTCTGAACCCGACCTTATCACTTCTGAGCAACAGAGAGTTAATGGCCCTAAGATCTTTTAAGCAGACTGTGTGTTTACTCTCTCTGACTCAGGCAGATGTGGGGCTGCAGCCGGCGATGTTCTGAGCCTCTGAGTTGGTCTGTGATGATTACACGGCCACAGGAACTCCTGTGTTTGTGTTTGCTCTGGCACAACATTGGCAACAGGCGATGGTTGAACTGTTTTCTCCCCACCATCATGTCAGTTTGAAGGCACACACACAGGCTGATGGAAGATCATATACGAGACACTACAGAAGGACATGTAAATGTTTGGCAGCTGATTGATTAGTTCATTAACTTGCCCACCATTGAAACTGTTGCTCTAAGGCCGTGATAAAATGTAGAGATGTCTTACTGCACGATTAGAATGAACACAACTCTGATTTTTCAGTTTACTCTTAAGACGTTTAGTGAATACAGATCTTGATCTTGCTATGAATGTCAAGAGGAGACTTCACTAATGCCCATTTTGCCAGCTTGGCGGGATTCTGCTGGTCCGTTCCCGTGAGCTTCCAGTCCTCTAGCAGAATATGACTATTGTCCGGGGAGCGTCTTACTTCCGCTGAGAGACAGACTCTTTTCTCTGCCTCTGAATGGCCCAGGGCAGAGAGCTCTGATGAGCCTTCCTCCCCTCCCGTGTCAACAGCTGGGGGGCGGAGAGCTGGGGCGAGGCCGCTGTCACGATGAAGGGCTCCTCAGTGAGGCGCACAGTGTGGAGCAGAGACCCAAGGCAGGCGGGGAATCCGGGGCCAGTGACCTGTGGCGTTGGCTGCTTGCGAGTCTCCAGCATCTGTGAGAAAATGACTGGATGGATGGGTCTGTGACACAAAGTCAGATGACAGGGTGAATGAGGGAGGGTATGCGTCACACTCTTGGAGAGGACAGGAGTGGAGGATGTATTTTGTGAATTAATTTAGTGGAATTTGAAGTTGTACAATTGGGAAACGTGTAGATCACGAATGAACTTGCTGAGTAAAAAGTTCTCCGTAGTATATCTGAAATCTCACATTGTGTTTAATACATGCAATCATATATGACAATCAGTGCAAGGAACTGTTCTACTTTCATGCATTATATCAGAAAACAACTCTTTATTGGCTTCAAATGATTTTTAGCTTTTAATCAAAATTAGTTGGGAACAATAAGTTGCTTAGTTGATCGATTGCAGTTGCACTTCTACAGTAGCCTGGAAGACTTTTGGTCTGGAGTTGCTCTGTTGGGAACGGATTATGCTCCAGCAAAGATCTGCATGGCCAGTTGAATAACTTGTGCAGGTTTTATGCGATGATGGACAAAGCCATCCACATTTTCTGAGCACCATGGAGTTGAATTTTCAACAAAATGGCTCTGATTGGTTCTAGGATTTTTCACTTGCGTGCAGATGTAATTCTTGTTTCTGCTTGCATCGACTGAAACACGCCCCTGTAATGATATCCAAATAAATAATTTTCCCTCTTTAAGTCAGGCCAGTTCCCAGTCATCGGGTTTGTCTCGGTCCATGGTTGTGACGAATCGTTTCGGAAGACTGGCGGGTGTTTTTTGTTTTTCTGGAGGAGCAGCATCTCCAGCTGCATGGAGCTGGAAGGGATTTCTGCTGCGCGGCCTTGTTGCTTCTGCTCTATTTCAGACTGACCTCCTTCCATCTTGAATCTGTGTCAGTGGCCCTTGTGTTCAGCCAGGAGTGCTCCTCCCAGGACTGTGACTCCGGCCAGAGAAGGGCGGAGGATTCACCGTCGCTGTGACTGGAACACCCAGCTGTTCCCCATCACCTCTGTCTCTTGATACGCCCTTTATTTATTATTAATTTCAACTGTCTCTCTTGTGTCATATTTCATGTTTTTTCTCAGGTGGGAGCAAAAACAAAAAGCTGCTCGGTCTTGCGTGTCTTCAGTTTAATGACCTCTTCTGGCAATTTGGGCTTTAGATGCATTACACACATGCTCTGCTACCATTTCCCCACCCATCCGAGTTCATTCTGCTATTCCAATTGTCATGCGTGAGCTTGTTTTAATGACCGGGAAAGTAGATTGTGTGTGTGTTGCAGGTAATGAAAGTGACAGGGATTATGTCCACACTGTGCAGTTTGATGGTCTTAATCAGGGATTGGCCCACATTCACATGCTGTGTCTCTGGACGGCAAGGTGTGACACCTGGAGGCTTAACATCCAATTGGTGTCATCCCAGTGTGAAGGAGTGCAAACAGATCCGATGATACATAGGGCTGTGTGATTCTATAGTCGCAGCGTTGTCGCCCTCCTGCAGAGAAGACACGCCACCATTAGCTGGAAAAGGCTTTTATCTTATTAAAGTAAGACCAGATGAAGGGCTTTTCCTCGTATGTAAGAGTATGGAAGCTCTCCAGGCTCCACAGCATGTAGGGCAGCTATAGGAAGGTCCCTTCAGAGGTGCTCGCAGAAGAAAAATTTGTCTTCTGTGCGAAAGGAAAATCAGCAGATAAAACATTCTTCCGGAGAGAAAGTCTTTTTTTGCAGTGCATGGAGGTGGACTGAGGCCACGTTGGCCTTGATATAGCAGAGGCAGCAGTTCTGGATCCTAATCCCACAGCTTGGAGCTGGATCTGCAGGACTCTGCTCAGTCCACTCTAGTTTCTGTTGAGCTGTTGAGCAATAATTTTGATTGGCATTCAAATGTAACAGTGCGGGGTAAACACTGAATAGCATAGAAAATAGGGATGTATTTCAGACACTGTGTAATGTACACCGGTAGGCATAACATTATGACCACCTTCCTAATATTGTGCAGGTCTCCCTTGTGCCTACAAAACAGTTGGGACTCATCATAGAATGGACATGGGCCTTCTGAGGGTGTCCTGTGGTGTCTGGTAACACAGTGTTGTTAGTGGGGGCCTTTGAGTCCTATGGTTTGAGGGGAGGGGCCGCTGGGGATCATCCCACAGATACTTGATCAGTTTGAGATCAAGTGAATTTGGAGGCCAGGTCAACACCATTATGCTGTTCTTCATGTTTTTTTAGTTGTTCCTAAACTGTTTGTGTCTGTGTCAGGCTGCATCCTGCTGGAGATGGCTGCTGCCATCAAGGAGTCTCATTGTCATTTATCAGAGTATATAAAAATGGACCATGCTTTGTTCTGCCTTTAGAACAACACCGAAGCCGAAATATTGTTCTAATGGATGCTGCCATCTTGGATTATTGACTTTAGTAAATCATAGTCTTGCCTCCTGCCCCACCTAAATATGAGCAAAGAATGTCTTATAGCCAACCTGTCACAGTCTATACATGTCATGGGCGCTCAGTATTATCCATAGCTAGTTGTTTGCTCTCTACCCACATATCAGTTATTAGTTTCCCCCATAGATTGGTTGGCAACCTGACAACTAACCTCTGTCATGTCATCCGTCTTTATATCTGTGGTCTATGGTTGAGACTGTCTGTCTTAAAGGCAGAAACAGAGACAGGTTTTCTTTGTTGTACAGGTGCTCATTTAAATAATGTCATTCAGTGCTCTATCAAGTGTCTCTATTTATACTGTATGTTGTGTTTCCTGGAAGTTGAATGATGATTTGAGTAAATGGAGATTAGTCCTTTGTAAAATGCTTTGGGATCCAGAGATGATGTCATCCCCTTTTTAGTCTTTTGTGCTGAAGGAGGCGACTCGCTGCAGGAACCCCGGCTGTCCCCTCTCATTTCATTATAATGAATGGCAATACGTTTCACACACTGCGCACACAAAGAGCCCCCAAAAGCTGAGCCCTGCATACCGAACGCTGTGCTAATCTGATTCTGTCGGACATCCTGAGACGCGACAAAGACCTGGACCCGCATGCACGGCCAGCAAGAGCGCGGACGGTTTATTAAGTGCAATGAAATCTAATAGCCAAACCACACTGCCGCTGCTCTGCTCAAATCCTCTTTCCCCTCTTTCACATGAGCCATCCGGTGGTGCCACAGGTTGAGCACGCTGTGCCGCAGACATTGAATCAGCACTATGGCAACATCTTGAGCCCTAAATGATGGAGGAGTTGTAGTAAATTGGCATTAGTATTCCTTGCACAACCCACTGTGAAAGGGAACAGCAGTGACTAATGCAAGGCAGGGGAGTTAGAAAACAAGAGCCCGGCCAGTAGCGCCACACAATGAGCAGGTTTTTAACGCTGATCAGACTTTGGTCTCTGTTCACAGTGCGGCCGAATAAAACTGCTCACAACTTGGCGTTTGTTTTTCCTAGCAGATTGGATTATGGTAATGGAGGCCGAACATCTGATCTCAATTCTTTATGGCTGTGGATATCAGATGTCTCATACTGTTTGCAGGAGAAAATCCACTTTTCCCTTGATATGCAGGCGAAGGGCTTCAATTTGGCCAGATCATGTGTTTTGCCCCGGGACGGCAAAGGCAGAAACATTGAACATTCGTATACCGGAGCGTAGCTAACAACAGGTTGCAGGAATCTTTTATTTTTTTATTTTATTTTTTTTGAGTGGTTTCATCTGTGCACCTTCAGCCCTTTCTGACCATGCAAAGAGTGAGTTTAGCCTCAGCTGCAACGTGACTCCATGAAGGGAGTATGATTCTGAGTTTATATAAATAGTCCACCTAATGTTCCTATTGGATTAACCACACTGTAAAGTGGAGCCGTAAGATGTTCTCCAGCCACAGAACAGCAGCTATTATCCCCCGCTCTGCTTTGACCAGTCCCTTTTTTTGTCACTCTAATGCTACATTAAAGAAATAGCTGGAGTTTTCGAAATACTTAGTAAGATTTAAATTCCATTTGCCAACACTTATTTCCCAACTCAGCAGCTAACACATTATATCTCTTGTGGCCATGACGTGGAAAGTCGTGTACTCAAAACGCTTTGCATTCAAATGCTAACATTAGCCGTAAATCACGAGAACACAGTTGCTAGGCAGCTTTTGGCGCCTGGAAGCTTCTGAGGCTAACAGTTGGCAAGCTAATGGTAGGCTAACTTAATGTAGGAAATGTAAAGACAAATGAAAGGATGAGGGGTAAAAAATATGAGGTCTTATCTGACTGGCAGCTTCGTAAATCACTGCAGAGAAGAGAGACTGAAGACTTGAATGTAGGCTACTGCCACCTGCTGGTGTGAAGAGTTATTTGATATGAGTCTTATAAGTCTTTGTTGACTTCGTTTGGCGTAACCTGTGTTTAGAGAAAAGCTGGAGGTCAATTACACAAAGATCTTCTGGAAAAATTACAGGTTGAGATAGGCTTCTCAAATGCCAAAACACATAAGACAAATTGGTTTACATTTGAAGCGAGATGTTTGTTTTTATTGTTAATGATTCACTCACAGATAAATCCCCTTCATAGCAGGCTAACATCAAGTAACCTCATGGCACTTCTACAAACCACAGACAAATTGTGAGACTCCATGTTGGATCACTTGAATAAAGATCATGGCTGATCAGATATGACAGTGGTATTTGTCTTTTAGCCCATATAATAAGTCTGTGCCTAGACAGTTTAGAATGGTTTCTCTCTCTAATGTAGAAACATCACGCAAGCTTTAGGTTTTAAAAATCTGATTTATCTGTATCGGGTTGTCTCATATCTAGATCACTAATTGGAAAATACCCAATTTCCTCAGCACATACCAGCTGCACCTCTCCTGTCTCGTGACCGGTCTCTCAGTTGTGTTTTTCAACCACATTAGAGCAGATTTGCTGTTTTTAAACGCTCACCATTTCCATCTCAAAGGCAGCATGTGAGGAGCTGTCCTCTGGGCTTTGTGCTCGTGTCTTTGCGTCATTTGTCAGCAGACTCACAGAAAGCAGACACGATAACCTGCAATTGGCCTTCTTTGCGCACTTGATATTTTAAATGAGCTTTACGCAGAGTTGAATCTGGGTTTGATAGGACCAATAGAAAGTTATGAGTAACATATTTCACTGTTTAATGTCGTGTCTCTGAAATGTCTCCCAGGCTGCTTGGAAAGCTGGGTACTTTCCAGGTGTGTCAACATCGGCCCCTGCGGCATGTTTATCATCAGATGGGTCAGGAAATAGGATAGAGCCATTGATATCTGCACAGCTGTCGATGTTTGTCACAACTTGGGGAATATGAAATGACTTAAGGTTCAACACAAATACCATTAAGTGTGAAGCGGAGATAAAGGGAGACTTGGCCGGGCTGCGTCTCCACTCACATTCGAAATGCTGAATCACACGTGTACAAGCATCTGCTTTTGATTTGTTCCATCCCTCTCGCTCCCTGCCTCACACTCTCCCCTTCTCTTCCCCTTTTCCATCCTCCCTGCCTTCCTCTGTGTGCGGGGGCAGACTTCTGGTCGCGGCTGGGCCAGAACCGGGTCTGGGGACAGGTCAGGAAGTGCGTCAGCTCGCTCAAATATTAAAAGCGGGTTCAGAGTAAAGGGCAAATCCTTTGGGAGACGGTGTGTGAGAGGAAGTCACTGACTCTCCTTTTATGACATCGTGTTAAAAAATGCTAATGGCTGTCCACCCCTGAAAACAAAGAGAAGATTTCTTTTTTCTTTCTTTATTCCCCCAATTTAAAAAACATGTTGCGTACTTGTTTTTAATTAATGGAATAAAGAAGTATTTTTAAAGTCCACTGTCCTCGTTCCAGATGTTTTGCTTCTCTGTTTTGCACGTTGAATGCTTTTGTATCGATCTGCTTGGGTAAGTTGGTTGGCAAAAAATATTCAAGAAACATTTCTTTGAATATTTAAAACCTAATTTCCCCACTAGCCATTTAGAAGTGAAGAAGCCACTTGTCTGAGTGGGAAAACATCCTCAACAAAACTAAAAAACATCCAGTTTCCTTTGTTTTAGATTTGTTTAAAAGCTGTGACAAACCAATGGTCGTCAGCTTGCCGGTGTCAAGGCGCCAGTGATGGTCTGTGCTCCTAGATTTTGCTGGTAGTCAATTGTTGAATCCCAAATGGCAGCTTTTCAGACTATTGTGCATGTTCAGTTGTTTGGCGGAGCAAGTCGATCTGAAAGCTATCTCCATGATTGCACACGATAACCTGCAATTGGCCTTCTTTGCGCTCTTGATATTTTAAATAAGCTTTACGCAGAGTTGAATCTGGGTTTGATAGGACCAATAGAAAGTTATGAGTAACATATTTCACTGTTTAATGTCGTGGTTCTGAAATGTCTCCCAGACTGCTTGGAAAGCTGGGTACTAGAAGTGACCCCCAAGATGAAAAACTGAAGTGACAAAAGAAGGTCTTCTCATTTTCTACCTTCAGCTTATGAACATTAATATGTTGGGATATTTTTGCCTTGATCCACAGACTGATCCACATGATTCAGTAGAGGCCAGCTCTGTACGAAGGTTTGTACCTCTTAGTAGCTTCCTAGCCTCCCTGTTAAGTAGCTCTTCATGTTTTGTGTTTCCCCTTCTGATGACGATGATGATGATGATGATGAGGATGAGGATGAGCACAGACTACTGCCACCTGCTGCTATGAAGACTTCATGCAGGTGCACAGTGTTTGTGCCAGCTGTCCGTATTCTCTGTGGTTGCAGTTCAAATACAGTTTATTTATTTTGGTCCAAATAGAGATGACTCAGCGTTACAGTCGGCTCATAATTGCCGGTAGTTGTTTAATGTTTGCTTTGTCCGTACCTTTAGTTGGTCATCCAGTCCCTGACCTGGATGACTGAGACTCATTGTTTTGAATCTTATTTGTTTTGTACTTTGTGTGATTTCCATAGGAGACGTGTAGGATGTTAACATTTGCATGAATTCATTTGCCTGTGTTTTGCCTGCCTTAAATGGTACTGTCTTGATCTTTCAGGGCCACTAAAACTATAAAGCAAGTATGATGTTGAGGACTTTAACTTGTATTTCTTAACATTTTGATCAATCTGCATCATAAATAGAGGCAGAAGAGTAGTTTTGTATTGCACAGGTTGATGAACGTACAGCCTGTTACTAGATTACCTTTTGTTCTGAAGGAATATGATTCTGAGGCGAGACCTGGACCTTCAAAGCGTGTCTTTTTTTTTTCAATGTTTATTATAAGATTTATGGACGCAGAGTTTATTGTATTTCCCACCCAATTTTCAGTCACTAAACCGGCACTCGTATCGTATTGTTTCCTTGACCTTTCCTGCGTTCTGTAAGCCGACAGTTGCATTCCATTTAACTCATTTTTCATTGTTTCCTCACTGTTGTTGACGTTTGCTGCGGCTCTCCCTGGAGAGCGTGGTTTAGTGGAGAAGCCAACGAGCCGTGACTCGGCTTCATTTTTCTGTAATTCTCCTGTTTTCTTTCTTTCCCCTCAGTCTGGTGGAGCTGCTGTGGCTGTGATTCTCCAGGGGGCCGTTTTCAGTTCCATGATAGCATTTTTATCTGAGGGCAGACGTCTGTCCCACATGTTGCCTTTTGCACATCACTTGTCACCCACACATTGTCTTTACCTTCATATGAAGATCTCAGGTTAAGGAAGAGAAACTGCTGGGATCCATGTTTTCCCTCCCTGCCTTTGTCTCCTAGTCGTGCTTCCTTGCAGGCAGTGTCATGGTCTGGTTAGATCTCTGTTGGTTGACACAGGAGTCACATTGACGTTCAGGTTCGGGGGCTGATGTTGAAAGGGTTGGGGGTCATGTAGAAGAACCGGAGGGTGACGTCAGGGCCGTTTCACTGACTTTAGACTAAAGGAAACACCTGGGGGAAATCCAGGAGGATGTGACACCACTTTCTGTCAGTCAGCTGAACTTAGACTATGACACTCACATGACTGCTCATTGCTCTTTAACTCAGATCCACATGTTACTACAGATCTCACGTAAAAAGGAAGTTTGTTTAATTTTTGGACCAAATGTAAGAAATCCGACTTTCTGAGTTGAACGAAAAGCATGTGAGCATAATTCATTCTTGTCATTTGTACTGTTGTTTCTGCGAGCTCCATCTCTCAAGCTTCGAGACAGGAAGGAGCTGAATGCTTCACACGTCTGGTATGTCTTTCTAGTGCAAGCCAAGCTGCTTGTTTAGCCCACAAAAATGCCGGGAAGACTCCCAGCTCAGCCCCACCACCACTGCCGCTGCCGCCGCCGCCGGACACATCACGCCTGCGTAAGGATTTTCACTGAGGGGAATTCAGCTATTTCACCAAAATGTCAGGGTGTTACGCTGCAGGACTGGCTTACTATTCTGCGCTCTGTTTTTACCCAGGCGGCCTGGTGTGCTGCCCAGAAAAAGCCGGCGAGAATCACCACGTCTGTGGGCTTTATTGTCTCCCTCCCTTCAATGGAACATTGTCCAGGCCGGCTCTCGCAGCCGATCCAGGCCTCTCATGGATCCTCCGCGCGTGTGTGTTCCTTCTTTCGTCTCCCTCGTCCCGAATATCTTCATTGACATTTTTGTGCGTTGCAGTCATCTCGGACCACCCTGAGTTAATATAAACCTGCGCCGCCAGCCGAGAAACTCTCACATCCCGACCTTTCTTTGGCACCTCAGCCTGCTGATCGGCAGTGTCTCTTGTCCCTCCCCTCTCTTACAATGCTGTTATGACGTCGCACACATCCTCTCACGTCCTATGCAATAATAAACACGCAGACGGAGACTGTCCATTCGAGCCCGTTTCCCTTGTGACGGTGCACAGGAAGCTCTCACAGACCAAGCTGTCGCAGGGGGCAGCTCTCGACACAGGAGTGGTGTAAATACTACAGAGTATTGTGAAGGGTTAATCTGTGTCACATTGGTCTTTGTTGCTGTTTCCCCATGGGCTGTGGTCTAATTGCACGACTCCCCCCTCGCTGTAGCTGATGGGGAAAGGATGGAGCTGGCACTGCATTATGTATGGCGACTACACCCAGCTGGTTTGTTAAAAAGCTTAACTGCAGCCTCTTTTACGAGCCAATTTTTTAATCATGCAGCGGTAAGACTTTCTAACCTGCGGTCCTCCAAGTCTTGATTGCTCCAGAGTTTAAGCTGAACACAAGAAGTGGTCTGCCCTCCAGCTAAAGAACTTTTAAAATAAAGGCCTACATCAGGAGTTGAATCTGTGTTTGTATTAAACTCGCTAAGAAACTGGGCCCGCCTGGATGCAGCTTGGAATTACTGTGAAATTTACTACAAATGTTAATGTTTCCCTCAGGAAGACCTGAACACACTTTTATTATCATATCAAAGTTGTAGTTTATCCTGTAGTTAGGGTCCAGTACCTGGAAAACAACAGTTTATTCAGATTAGCGTTAGCATTAACGTTGGCAAGCTGGAGATTACAAAAACAAGTGTCAGAATACTAATGGTTAACGTCAATAGTTTAACGTCAGGATGTTAGCATTTAGCAGAAAGAGCAAGTGTGCCCAATGCTAGCTACGTTAGCATCATATGTGATGATAAAGATGAGGAACATTGCCACATTAATGACTCCTGAGCTTTTATAACAGTACAGATCTTTTTAGTTTAGATCTTCATTTCAGTAATTCATATTTCAGTCGCTCAGATTTGAAGATTGTGCCTCTCATAAGAGTTTTTGAATGCTTGACGGACAAACATCACAGGACAATGTAAAGGCCGTTGTCTTAGTTTTCAGCAAATCAAAACACTCTTTTTTTTGGTCAATTGTTTGTCCTATAAAATGTGACATCTTATCACACTTACCTTCAGAATAGTTGTTTGCAACAAGCTGCTCTAATCGGCACAAATGTCCTGTTTTTATTCAACAAATTAATTCAGTTGTCAAAATTAACATAAAATAATTGTTGGTTGAAGAGTCAACCAGTCGTTTTAGTTTCAGGTTCTTGGTCCGTTTGGCTGTTTACATCTTGGGGTCATCTGAGAAACTGTTCAAGAAGTAGAATTAGCACAAATACTGTGGTATTTTATTTATTTATTTATTTTAAAAAAGCAGTTATTTCAGAGTTATATTTGGTGAAGTTACAGGCTGTTGCATCACACCCACTCTCCTCTTCTTCTCTTGAATAAATCTGCGGTCGTGGTTTTCGTTTTCACTCATGATTTCCCTCTCAAGCTGTGATAGAGAAAGCAGGACTATTGGATCTTCCTGTGTTGTTATCAGAGTGGGAGTTTATTGTTTATGAGCTCTCCAGAATGACTTCACCGCTCACTGACACACAGCAACTCAAGGTCATGAAAGACCTCTCTGGCTACGTTCCCATTCATTGTCTCCATTTTTTCTAGGAACAGCAGGAAGTTTAGAACGCGTGTCTGCATCCAGATCCACTGTAAATACTGGACGCAGTGCTGTAAATACTAGATTGGCGGTTACATTTATAGATCAACTTCCTCCCCTCTTCCTTATTGCATGAATCAGACTGAGCTCTTTTTCTGGCCCTGGTATCATCAGCTGATCTCTATAATCTTCTGTGGTTGCAGTGTTCAGTACAGACTGGAGCTCGATTAGCAGCTAATACAGTTCTAACCACAAAGCTCCAGAGGCTTTTAGAAACCTGATTGGTGAGTGGAAAACTGCAAAAGCCTGAGATGTCACTTAGAGTGTCTCTAGTTAAAATAGCCCCTTAAAAGCCTTTTTAAAGTTTAAACCTTTATACTAGGAGGCTTTCTAACCTCAACAGTTATCAAGTATTCATAAGTCAAAAAATGGCAGGACATAATGAAAAAGGAGGTCTGCAACAAATGTTATTTTGTCTGACGAACAGTCTTAATTCACTTGATTTATGTGTCTTGATTTATAATGATCAAGAAAATGGAAAAAGACATCAGTCTTCATTTTGGAGAGACCAAAAACCAAGAAAAAATTCATTCATTCATTCATCTTCTGTAACTGCGTATTCCTCTTAAGGGTCGCGTGGTCTGCTGGAGCCTATCCCAACTGTCATCGGGCGAGAGACGGGGTACATCCTGGATGGGTCGCCCCAAGAAAAAATATAATATAGAATTAATGTGGTTGTTTCTTTTAAGATAATTGTTTGAATGTGATTTCAGACTCCAATACAACTTATTATTCATACATAACATTTCATTAACTTAAATATAGTGTTAACTAGTTGCACCTACTCCTGGTTTTACCAATATGAAACATTTGCTTAATATTGACACTTTTTTAACGACTAAAACGTGAGCACAAATCCTTTGAATCTGTTGAGAGATGCTTAACAATAATATAGAAGTTATGTCCACCTTTTTTTGAGATTCAGATTAATTCACATAAAAGTATGATAAATGAGCTGTTGGGGTATTAATCAAAACAATTAATTAGATATCCAATGAAATACAAGTCCGTCTGTTGCTTTGTCAGTTAATGGATTTATCCTTTAATATTTCATTGATATATTTTAGCCTCGCTACTGGGAGTTGGTCACGTTGTCTGTTTTAATATGTAGCTTATGGTGCCAATGTCCCAGTGTCTCTCAGGTAACTGCCCCTAAAATCTACTTGCCGGTTTAGTTGGCTACACAAATCAGTTGGTTCAATTTGGTGATTGTTTTACCAGCTATGTTTTAGTTTTAGAAAGCAGTGAGATGATAATGCCCATATATTGGCCTGGCAACTGTCTCAATCTCATTGGTTCCCAGGTTTCAGCTATCTGGATAAACAGATCAAGAGGGTCTGAAAAGATGCTTATTATAAAAATAAAAGGGAGATTAACAGTCAAATGTACAAAGAATATGTTATCTTTTCAGAATAAAGGGGATTCGATGTTGCTTTTAGACACGTTGAGTCTTCCTTCTGAGCGTCTTCAGTGTTGAAACCTCTCCAGCTGTCTGAGTGCAGAATGAAAGGAGATATTGTGCAGGAGACGTCTGTTCCAAAGCTGACCCGTAGTTAAAGCTTTGAAATATTAGTGGAAAGGCTGACACAGGAAAGAAAAGCCTCGCGGATCCAGCTCAGATGTAGCAGAAGAGACTTTTTTTTTGCCACATTCTGGCTTTTTAGTCTGACACATCCGTCCATATTCTTGATGCAAGCACAAGAATTCATGTCTGATGTTCTGCTAATGGGTCTGGCTTCAGTCGGGTCGTGTACCCTCAAATGAATCTGTTGGAGAAGAAGCTAAATTTAGATTCCTCTTTTTCTCTGTGCCGCAAATCCCCGAGCCAGACCAGTTATAAATGGAAGCCAAGTTATTTTCCTCATTATAGACATTAAAAAAAATCTCTGAGGATGACTTCAAGGAGAAGAAAGCAGCTATACTCAGTAAATTTGCATATTTTGTACATGAAAGGGGCCTTTTATCATCTGCTGTCTGCATTTAACTCATGTTAAGATCTTTATTTGATTTGGTCCAGATTAGAAAAGTGTGTGTTTGTTGTCCTGGTGGATTGTGTTCAGGATTTGAGTTTTGGAAAAAGAGCGGGAACGAGCAGTTGTTCTTTTGGCAGACAAACCCTCCTCTTGTCTTGGTGTAGCTGAGCCTGGAGAGTGATCAGACGGAAGCAGAAGGCAGCTGCTTGGAGGTCACTGCAAGGCTGGGAGTCAGGGTTTGGCAGCCAGTGTTTACTGTATGTGTGAATAAGTATTACTCAAAGACTTTGGCTTTGAATAGTGCTCAGGGGATTGCGAGCGCCTGCTTCATCCATTAGTTTACGTAGCCATGCTTGCAACCTGGCTGTAACCATGGTTGCATTAATCAGGGGCTTCAGTGAAATATCTTAATAGCTGTTGGACTGGAATTTTTATCAGACATTCATGGTTACCAGATAATGAATCTGATGATCCCTCGATGTTACCACAAGGTTGACGTGTCTTGACAACTATTGTCTGTTAGCATGAAAATTGTTAGTTTCCTCAGATGGATTTGTAACTTAAGTGGTCTCTGGGCTTCTCCTAGTTTTTATTTGTCCAAAACTAAGGTTCATGACCACACACCTGCTAAACTACACCCTCAACTGCATTCATACTCAACGAAAGCAAGTGACTGAGTCAATCCTTGTAGACCTAGATGTTAAAGTGCTCAACTTTACAGATGATATAATGTATAATTTAGGTGTCAAGTGGGTGTCATCACAGATCACTAGCATCATCTGCCCGCTTCTGCGCCACTCAAGTCCCATCTCTTTTTCCATGTTTGAATTAGCCTGGAGTTAGTTGGAATAATATGGGGACAGCTAGTGCCAATGTTGGGCTTCAGAAGTGCCCTGCAGGATTGCTATCAGTGATGACATCTTTATATACAGACGGTTGTGCTAATTAGCAAAGCAAGCTAAGCTACACTTAATGCTAACGTTTAAATTGTCAATCAAAGGTATGGTTAATCAGTCAGTTATTTTTCTGATGAAAATAATCCATCAATTGGTTTATAAAACAGGGGCGGCACCATGAAGGTGAATCCATAAAATGTTTGGTTTGGTACGTCCATGATAATTTTTACACCACTTAGTTGTTTAATTGACTAATTAAGTTTAGCTTAGCAGCCATTCTTGGGAATTACAATATATTTTCCATATTCTTTTACTCTGAAATGACATTTAAATCTCCAATAAACTATATTTATTTATTTTCAATGTTTACTATAATCTTTTTCTGACAGTTTTTTAATTCAATAGATATATTCCAGGATTAGAGTGCCAGTTCATCCAAAGCAGATGTCTACTAGCTTTATTGAGTGTATCATTCAACAATAGCCTTTTGGCAACAAAAGACAACAACATATAGTCTTGGGAACTTTGAAAACACAACCAGTGATCCAGTAAAAGGAATCGGGGATGCTTTTAAACTGGGTTTTACGAGGCACTTAACTGTGGTGGTCGACACATCACCATTTTGGAGAAGCAGAGGCACTGAAACCAAGCAATGAACTGCTGCTGGCAGTATCGGCACTAAATGTGTGTTGTAGCCACTTTAAAAAAACAAAAAACTGAAACCGTTTAAGTGAGCACACCATCTCAAATCTTATGAGAGCTTACTCTTGGTGTTTCTAATGACACACTGAAACAGTTGTATCACTCTCCTCTAAGCTGCCAGACTCCACTGATAAAAATAGTTATTTAACCTTGCAGGATACGGGTGTTGCTGACCTTTAAGCCCAATCTTCATTCTATACTAAGCTACACTAATTATGAAGAAAAACAAATAGAAGACAAAATTAAAAATGACGCATATGAAACACATCCATAACAGAGCTTTGACATCTTGATTGACAACTTGATTTTGTAACTTTAAATGTTCTTATTACCATGGCAACACTTCCTAAACCTAATCAAAAAGGCCAGTCTTCTTATTGCTTATGTTGCATGTTCAAATTTTTCAAAATGATCATTTCTTCAAAAGTATGTGCAACTAACTTGCACAAGGACACCACAGCCTTCCAACCAGCAGTGTTTTTCATTAGAATAATTAGAATCATTTTTGCTGTATTAATCCCACATGGGGAAATTCCTTCTCTGCATTTGACTCATCCATTCCTTCCCACTGTAGTGTGTACACTCTGAGCAGTGGGCTGCCACCTGTGCAGCGTCCATTTCACTCTGTAACACAGGCTTTCTTTTGTATCACCAAGGCTATTTTCTCAAACTCTGCAAAGCCTTAGAAGACATTACACAACTTTTGTGCTCATGTGATGAGTAAGCAGATCTTTGTGTGTAAAACGGTTGGCATGCGCCTTTAGTATGCACAAAAACAAAGCAACTCGCAAGGAGAGGACGATCAACAAACCTCTCTGTGAGTTATAGCTTCATATCTTCACGCTCCCTCTGCCGTTGCAAATCGTCCCCACTGTATCATCCTGTTAGAGACCTGCTCGACCTTGGACAACATGTGTGCATATTTTCACATCCTTTCTTGGCAAGAGACATTAGTTCTGGCGCTGTCCGTCAACCAGCGGTTCACAGGCCGTAAAGCAGCCAGGCAAACAGGCAGCCAGTCCGTCCCTGAGCAGGGGGATAATGTTCCCGCCTAGTCTGAGCAAATTAATCTCATCTCTTCAGCATCTACGACAACAGAGAGGCATTCTTCAGCCGAAGCATTCAGATCATAGAAAAATCCTGCAGCCAACGTTGTTCTCAGATTCAACTTCAAAATACAATAAATTACTATACAGTTAAATTAAACCTTACATTTTTGCTTTCTTATGCATTGATGATCCTTTTCACGTCTGTCCATTCCACATAAGTCACAGCCATTGGACATATTTGAGGCGAGGGAATACTTGGTTGCCAAAAGAAATATTGTTGAATGGTATTATTTTTATATTTAGCTCTTAGTGCACTCCAGTTACACTAGACAACAGCTCCTTTGAATCACTTAAATACTTTTTAAGTATTTTAAGATTAAAATTCCATTTCAAAGGAAAAACTAGATCTAGAACAGATGCCGAACATTTGCAGTCCCTGAAAGGACATAAATGGGCATTAATCAGTCGGATCCTCTGGTACAAATATTTAAAACCACAGGAATCTTTACGTTTTTTAAGTATAGCTTCTGTTTGTAGCTTTAGTTGCGTGCTCTGTGTTTTTCTTTACACCAACTGCTTGTTTTTCCAGTGTTTTTGGGTCACTTTCTGAAAAGACTCTTGAAGCTTTGCACTGATTTATGTGCTGTGGTCTGAGAAACAGTCGTAGGAGGGAGAGTTGGCGGGGGTGTGGCAAACGACAGAGGAGGAAGAGGAGGTGGTGGAGGGAGCAGACATGCAAAAGTTCACCCACAGCAGGCAGACTGGTCATCTGAGGTGGAGCGCTCAGCCCGATGCCAGACTAGATATCGCCTTCAGTTTGAAAAAACACTGGGAGTGTTGATGTTGGAGAGGTTGTACGCAGTCAGGAGAGAGAACCATGTACTGTCACCCTGATTTAACCTCCCTCTTTCTCTGCATGCTCCTTTTACCTTTCTCCTCTTCTTTCACTCTCCTTTTCAACGCCTCCCGCCCTTTCTTTCCGGACCAGACGTCTCTCAGCTGCACGATGGCGGCGTGTTACGATAAACTCAGCTGGGCTCCACATGCAAAGAAGTTTCTGATATCTTATCCAAATTTAGGCTGTGGTGAATTCCTTACACTGAAGTCACAGCAACACATGACAGAGGATCAATTTACAGCTTTGTGATAAAGAAAAACCTCAGTGAAGCCCAAAGATGTCTGAAGATGGCTAACCAAAATGTCCCACTTCAAGTGTGATCCTTATAGTGCTGTGAAAGTTTGCAGCTCTCAACTGAAAGTGCACGGCTCAAACTGCTGAAAATCTTTTCTATTCTGAGACACCTTTTCAATCTTATTTGCATTTCAGAGGCTTCTTATTGCTTGCCACAACAAAACTGTGCAAATTAGCGTAAAGGGGTTCATTTGGAATTGCTGTATTTTTAGATGTTTTCATCTCAGAGCCTCGTGTAAATATTCATATGTTGTCGTCTGCTAACATACACACAGTAATGTGGGGACTTTTCAGTGACGACAAGCTCAGGTGGAAATTGCTGTCGATACCCGTCTGTGAGAGGCTCCAAGACAGTAATAGATTTGAATTTCATCCAGCGTCACGCTGACGCAGTGCTCAGGCTGTAAGAATGATGGAAGAGCTCACAGCAGATTGTCAGGTCTGACGCTAGTTAATTCATAACAGTTTATTATTGCTATTGATGATGATGACTGAGAGCTGCAGATCTAGTCTTTTTCTCCTACCATTAAACCGATCAGGCATAACATTATGACCACCTTCCTAATATTGTGTAGTTTATTTTTGTGTTTTATTACTCTGTCAATTTAATAACCTACTCTTACTCTATAGAACATGTTTAATTTCTGGATTTTCAACTGATTCAAAATTGAGAGACTCTAAACAACAGATGTTTTCCATTTGTAGTCAGTAAATAACTTCTAATCATTAATAGCTCTACCACATTGTCTCTGATGCGTTTTCTCTAGGCTTGACTTATTGATCAGTTGCTCCTCAGAGGTCTTTGTCCTCTCCTGAACTCGTCTCCAGACAGGGGCAGGGATCAGACACTCGAGGCCCCTGTGAGGCGATCGTTTGGTGGTCTCTCCTCTGAACCCTCTGAATGAGTGGGTGGGCTGGGAGTGTCGTCTGTCTGCCAGGGTGGATGAATGTTGCTGTAGCAATGGGGCTTGGTGAATGGTTGCCACTCAGCTGTTTGGCTACACACAAGTATTTGGCACAGAAGAAAAGCACAAGGGGGGCTGGTGAGGACTAGCTTATACTGGTAGAGGCCCTATCAGGCCTTAACGTATGACCTGACATGGCCGACGCGAGGCATTCATGTTAACCCTGTGATGGAAACCGTACACGGCTACATTCAGCGGTGGCTTAATGCCTCGGCGTGTCGTAATCGGAGCATAAATGAGTAATTATTGCTGCAGCAGACATGTCACTTCTGCAAAGCCATTAGTGCAGATGTGTGTTGCTGGAAAGGGTCTGAGGTTTAAAGCAGCTACACACTCAGCAAAGTCTGGTGCAGAAATGCGAGCAGCGTTTACGGCGCCTGATCTCTCTCAGAACAGAAAGCGGGCCAGTTTAAGTATGAGGGACGCATCTAAGCTTTCAAGTGGAAATAAAAGCCTGGCTTTATGAAACAATAGTCGGGGCTTTAAACACATGTTGGGGAGGGTATTATGAGAGACATTTGAACTCTCCCTGCGCCTTAAATGCATTAGGATTGGGTTACTGCAGATTATTGGGCGGCGTAATTCTTAAATTATCAGGATGATCGAGTGAATGTGACAGCAGCTGGATGGGTGAAAAGGTTTCTTTGGGGGTCATAGGGTCGAGGTCAGCGATTGCAACATTACACTGTTTACAGCACAGTATGTTGTTTGCTCACCCCAACCTGCTTGTTTACTACTACTACTCCAGGAAAAGGCGCAGCAGCCTCTTCAGGTGATGCAGAAGGGACCTAGCTACTTCACATACCTTTAACAAAAATGTGAACGCATTAGTTGTTTTTTTGCACTGGAAATAACATCAGGCTACGTCTGGGCTGTAAAGGACACACTGCTCTGGGTGGTAGTTTAACAAATGATCACATGTGCAGGGACGAAGGCATTTTTGGGTGTCCAGTTAGTGCTCTGAAAATGGTCTGTGTGGATTTATTTTAAGAGGTTGGCATCATGTAGCAAGGGCTCCTTGACCCTTCAGTTTGTGTAAATGTCTGGACAAGTAGGAGGAAGATGAGGAGGGGGAGGAAGATGAGGAGGGCCAAGTCAGGACAGAGGGCATTAGGAGCCATGCAGCTAAGAATATCCTGAGCCTGAAGGGAGAATGCTGAGGGTCCCCAACCCCCTCCAATCAACCATTCAACCCTGCAATCCAGCCTCAATTAGGGCACTAAAGCAATCAATATTACAACAAAATGATGCTCCAGACAGGAAGCTGCTTTGTCACAAAGGGACAGCTAGACAGACAGTTCCCCTCCTCCACCTCCACCACACCCTTTCACCCACACTGATGAAAGCTTCTGTATTAGGATGAGACTGAAGACGCTGAAGAGTGTAGAAATGAGCAAACAGCCCACTGATTGCCGAGGATCACTTGAAGCTTGCGTCAGGTCTCTTCTACAGCTGCTCTCATTTGTATGCTGCATCGCTCAGTGGTTAATTCGCTCTCCCCGCCGGGCCGCCGTCTGGAGTTTTAGTCTGCGTGCCCCAGCTGGAGGACGAGTTGGGCTTGGTTGTATTTCAGGGGTCACTACCTGGACCCAGCGCTGGCGTTCTTCTCGGCATTCCACCTGCTCGCTGCCCAGACCACCAGACAGCTCTGCCTCCAAAACACGACCCTGTGGGACTTCTGGGCCCAGCTGCATCTGTCTCAGCCATCCGGCTCACAGACAGCAGCCAAGACACTCCTACTCCGAGTGGTGCAAAGCAACTGAGTATATTTACAAATGATGACCGCTTATTATTCTACACCGATCAGGCACAACATTAAAACCACTGACAGGAGAATTAGTGAACATTGACCATCTTGTGACAATTCAATGTTTTGCTGAGCTGACATTCGTGTGGATGTTACTTAGACATGTAGCACCCACCTAGACCAGACCAGGCACCCACATCCCATAGCAATGACTCCTTGATGGCAGCAGCCATCCCCAGCAGGATACAACCTGACACAGGCACACACAAAAAACTGAGCTAAAACCAGTGAAAATTGGACAGAAATAGATGGCCAGTTTGCACTAGGTGACTATTCCTTCCCTCTGTTTACTATAATGGAAACTTTTTTTATTATAGAATTCTTTTTCTTTGTAATGATGCTTGTGGAGCCTCTAAAAGCAAAGCTCCGCACACGAAACAACGCCAGCATGGAGAAAATGTTTATTGACGTTGGCTTAGCATCAAGTGAAACTGGCTAATGTGTGCGGTAGCTTGTGAAGTGAAACTAAACGGAGGTGTTCCACGACTCTGGGCCAGTCAGCGGCACCTCCGCCGCTCCCCTGGCCATGCCCCGTCAGCATGTCACCAGCCAGAAACCACCAGAGCTGCAGCTTGCTCAGCACAGTCTCCGTGTTTATTATATTTATTCACCGCTGCTTAACTACACTGCTTCATTTCAGATAAATAATCCCGCCTGACAAGTTATAAACGTACCGTGTTGCTGCTGCTGTTGTTTGGTCCTAATCAGCCATTAAGAGCAGCCATGTTTATTTAAATTTAGTCAGTGATCTCTGTGTGGAAGCTGACGTGTGACCCAAAGCAGATATATTACAGTTTAATAGTCTCCTGACAAGCTTTTTATGGTGGCCTTGTCTTCTCTTGTAGCCTTGTTGCTCAGTCGTGTTATTGTCTATTAGCTTCTGCGCTCCTCGTGGTGAGAATAAGGGTCAAAGCACAAGAACGTCGAGGGGGACCTCTGCGGCCCACTTAGGAGGTGGTTGCCATGGCTACGGGCCCCGGGGCACTGGGCGCATCCATTATGGGAGGCATGTGCAGTGAGACTGGGGCAGTGGGGGGATACAGCCTGGAGGGAGCAGCTGCCTCATGAGCCAGAGTCCGCACATCTGGAGCTGCAAGCTGGATTGTCAGCATGTAGAGCTGTTGGAGAGGCAGCAGAAGCGAGGCCGTCCCTGTCCATCAATGCGGGACACACACTGTTGACATGAGGGTATTTTTAGACCACTACCAATCTAAAATTTGTGCCATCTTTGATTTATTTATTTATTTATTTTTTTGTGGGTCACGTTTGTGAAGGCAGCTACTCTACCCTTTGCCACAATAAGGGATGAAATAATGCGGACCTCATCATCTCCCTTTGTAATTCCCTCCCCTAAAAGGGTAGCATCAATTTCCCCTTTTCAAAAAGTTGACCAGAAGTTAAGGCAAGAATTAGCGCTTGATAGTCTACAACAATTGAAGTAAAAAGCAGTAGAAAGATCAGATTTAAAAAGTGATGCTTCGCTTATTTTAGTAGTAACATTGCATTTGATTAATGGGTTAAACAGACACCTGTGTGGTCTGTTAAATGAAGATTTCATTAGCAAATGATTTTGCTTGCAGCTCCCCAGAAGACGCTCCTTCCATGAGTGCTGTCACGCTCAAGGTACAGCGGACAAAAACGGTTGATTATCAGTGCTTTTAACAATAAAACTAAGGCATATTGTGATCACTCTGGCTGTCTGCTGCGGATGTGGGGAGAACCATCCTCCTGAAAAGCGAGAGCCTGCTAAGCTCTGCATTATGAACATAAAAAGAGCAGTTACAAAATGACATCAGCAACGAAAACAGCTTTGCTCACTGCAAGATTATCCCAGGGTGTGGTTGGCTCAAGGCTGTTCAGTAGGAGATCAGTAACAGAAACCCTGGTGCACATGTGGAATATTACGGCATTGATTATTTAGGTAATGCATGTTTCCACTCTGCATGAGTTAGAGCTTTTGACAGATACACCCTCTCTGTAGTATTCTTTTCATCCACTCTTCCAGTTTCCTATGAAATTAAATGGAGAGAGTAAATGTGTGGGGGTGGAGAACACGTGCCATCCTCCGCCGGCCTGGCAGGCTAATCCAGCCATGGTGGAGATGACGAGATGAGACATAGATACAAGTTATACTGGATATGCTGCCGTCCATGACTGATATGTGCCACAGATGCTCTCAACACAACCTTTGTATCGTATGAAAAACAAGATGATAGACCAGAATGAGATGTGTGAGAAACCAAGAGCGAAGAGCTTTGAGAAGATGGTTCCCTCTTTACAAATGTCCCATCAAGGATCACAGCAACTCTCCTAAATCCAGGTTCACATTCTGTGAATTTTAAAATCCACACATGTCAGTAGCTATAAATATCCTTCTGGATCTGTCTGATGTTATCACCACATTCCAAACAATACAACTAATATGACGCCTCCATTCTCTACAAGTGTGAGTCTGGGTGCGTTCACAACAACTTGTATAAACATGTCAAGTGCCGCTGAAACTCAAGCATCTTAATCAGTAAACATTAAACTAAACTGAATTCTTAAAAACACCCTTAATAAAATGTAGTGTGAACAATATGTAATAAAGTTGTACTTCAGATCTATGAAATGTTAGCAATTAATTGCCTTTAATTGAAATTTAGTTGACCATCTAAAATTAGGTCAACGCATCAGAGTGAGATTTGTACCAAAGCCTGTACACAGTGTGTCACAGCCTGATGTGCACCTCCCTAGAAATGTAACAGATTAGGGAGCGCTGCAACTTTCCTAAATCCAGAACCCAACATCCACACCCATTTTCTGTTTTCACTCTATGGCTCTTTAAACCATGACTGCCACTTTTTAATCCGCACATGTCAATAATAAATACCCTTCTGCGGTGACGTCTGAAAGCGTCTTCCGTTATCACCGCGTTTCAAACAATATAAATAATGTCTCTAAGTGGCTTGACAAGCTCGTAAAAAAAACCTCCCTCTCTCCCTCCCTGCTTCCAGCACACCATCTACTCTGACGCCTTCTCTCTTTTCCTGTGTTGCTGTAATTTCACTAAAAGTTACTGCTGTTCAAAATTTACTAGCTTGAACCTCGCAATGAGCCTCCCAGTTCCAGTCACCACAGTTTGAAGTACACTAAGAAATACAACACAGTCAACTAGCCACTGACTAGCAATTTGCCGGTGCAATTACTGGCAATGCCGACAGACGAGTATAAATAAGTAGCATAAATGCGTCCCGTGGTATAGGCCAATCATGTGGGTTCTGGTATAGGCTCTGCAGAAGAAGACTAAACTAAGCTAACATGCTAACATGTGCTAATTAGTGAATGTTGGAATGTGATTGGTTTTAGTTCATCCTCTGGGCAACATAACTGTCTGCACAATTTCAGCCAGGACCAAAGCCCAACCAGCTAATTTTTCTAAACCTTTGGTTGATTTTACTTTAGGTTGATGGATGTACAGCAGTGTTTATACAAAGAGGCTGACTATAAATCATCTTTATACTCCACTAAAACCACAAGGTCCCACTGTGCAGAAGGAAGAACATAATGGATGAACAGCAGATAGATTGACACATCAGGGCAGTGAACACAGATCAGTTGTTGGTCCACAAACTCTGTCATTAACTCAAAGAGAAGCCGGGGAGTGGTGTTTTTAGGGGCTACGTCATGCAGCCTCTGGGTGTAAATCACACCTCTCCCAAGAGTGGGGGGGCTCCAGATGCGGTTGGGTGTGGTTTTGGTGGTGGTGGTGTTGACATTGAGTAGGTGGATTGGGGGTTGCGGGATGAGCCAGAGAGCCATGTTCTCCTCGCTGTGTCGAGACCATGTCACTTTGTTTTGACAGAGCCGAACTGCTCCCCGGACGGCGTCTCACTCACTTAAATCACGGCCAAACTCTTGCCGGCTGCTCGAACATGTCTGGCTTCGGCACCACAAAACTCCATCTGTCACTCACAAGATTTATGGTGTCTCTTCACGCTTTCTGAGAACGTGGGAAATCACGAGCAGATTGTGGAACGGCTGCTTTCCTCCGAGATAAATGACTTCGATGACATTTCTTGGAGTCATATAAGACACTTTACCACACATGTATTAACAGATTCTACTGCTTTTGTTTTTCAGGGCAAATATTGATGAGGTGGAGACGGAGGTTGTGGAGATTGAGGCAAAACTAGATAAGGTAAGGCTGTCCATCCATCAGCTCCACAACTCAGCAAATGTTAATGAAACTATTTTTTTTCTTTCTCTCTATTGGGGACGTATTCTTTTGGTTCCCCCCTTTGTGTTCCTGTAAAGCACTTTCTATGTTATGTTTTTAGGAATGAGGTTTATTTGTTCAATTCCTGCAAAATTACAGAAATTGATACCCACTAGAACTTGTCAGTTTGGCGAATATTTAAAATGATCATCTTATTACTCTTTGGCAACAGCAGCAAAACATTTTATTCATCTATTACAACCCACATTTGTTGCTTTTCTTGCTCTACAAGCCATCAGCTGCTTTTCTATGTGCTGAAGGCTAAACTCCGGTTACATAATGTGCTTGAAAGCAGCAGTGATTTGTTACCACCATAGTTTTGTTTAACAAAACATTACAAACCACAGCTTCTAGAAAAATATGTTTATATTCGACTACATTGCAACAGCAGATATGTATGAAGCAAACACAATGAGAAAACATTTATTAGTATTTTGCAAGTTGCACATACTTTGGGACTGTGATGTGTCCATTGGCGTTTTTTTTGTCTAGATTAAGTCTTGAAAAGGTTGTGATCCACGAATTCTGTTTAAATTTAACAAAAACAAGGGTCTGTTCCAAACCTTAATCTAAACGTCAACCCTAGTCTCTTGAGTATGTTGCTGTATACGCCCACCATCCACCCCAACCACCTCCCGCTGACTGTGTGATCTATAGGATTTGCCTCTTGTATTTTAATGTGTGCAAAATTCAAAGCTGCTGAATATGGGGAGGTTTAAAAAATATGCAGAATTATTTTCATTTGGCACACATGGACATCATAGTGTGATAGTTGTTTTTGGTTGCACAAATACTATAATTAATGCGTCCTCTACATATTTAATAAACTGTAGTTAATTCTCAGTAGTCCAACATACGACTAGAAAAAAAGAGCAGTTCCTACAGGGTTTAGAGCACCAACTATTAATGATGTATCCAGTTGGTGTCTGTCTGAGGGCCTGTTGGTGCATGTGCTTCATCTATCTACTGTCTGCATAATGAAGGCACAAAATGAAAAATCTTTTCAACACTCAACTAACCCATTTATTAAAAATGGGGTCTTTCTGTGCCATATAATGTGTTGTGTTCAACATTTTTAATAATATATAAAGGAACCCACAAAACATATGGTGCCCCATGGTTTCTCACTCTGATCTCATGCTGTACTTCATGGTACAGCATTAATCCTGCATAACAAATGACTGAAAAGGAGAATTCTTGGTTCTTCTCATTCTGTCACACTTTATAGTGTCACGGCAGATATTAGACACAGCTTGCCATTACAGTCAGTTGCTCACTCCCAGCAATGCGTTACTCTGCAGTGCCTAATCCCATGGTACTAACATTCTCGGCCTGCACTGTTCACAGTCCCCTCTCTGCATTATGGCCTGCATATTTTGTCGCTCAGTCAAGTTGAAAAGTTCAGTTAAGGTTTGGTGAAACGTGACATGGCAGCAGTGCAAGATGGGAATCATGGAAGACATCAGACTGCATAGTTTTCAAAGCTTCCAGTTGCCCTCTAATGAGGCAGCCAGATGCTGTTCTTGCAACGTTTATGTCACAGGTCCATCTGGTCCTTTTGACTCTTGACAGTGTCAAGGGAGCCAGGATTACTCCGAGTGCTTTTACACATACACATACTGCATGTGACACACACATATTTACCTCACATCTAAATTTAATAACATCGGTGGCTGTGGGAGCACTCGGTATATGTTTTCTGTGCTTTGGATATTTTATCTCTAATATAAACCAGCTGAAATTTTAAAATTAGATCAGGAAATTGGAAAAAGAAAATACATCAGCTGACATACCAATATAATTTTCTGCCGTTAACGAGACAAGTCTCTCAAGACTGGTTCAGTGGCAAGATCATGTTCATTGAGTATTTTTGATAAATACACTCAATTTATTTTACATATTAAAATTAACTAATATAACTGTACACACTACAAATGGCGCTATTGTAAAATAACACTACTACCTTACCATAGCATAAAGAAACAGCGGGAACCACTAGCCAATGAAGTCTGTATTTTTTATTTTGGTTTGTCTACTGTTACACATATATTCACCTCATATTTAAATTTCATGCAATCTGTAGTTTCAAGATAACTCCATGTACAACCTCAATGTTTGTGTACCATAAATGAAGCTACAGTCAGGAGACCGTTAGCCCAACTTGGCATAAAGACTTGAAGACAAACAGCTATTTTAAAAAATTAGTTCGTCTGCTCTACACATATATTTACTGTACACCTAATTTTGATAACATCTGTAGTTGAATGATCGCTACAAGAGCAAGTTTCATTTCTGTATACCACAAATAAAGCTAGTTGGAAGACTGTTAGCTCAGCCTAGCATAAAGAGTAGAGGATAAAGCAGGGTAAAGAGCTAGCCTGTAGATACATGTTTACTAATGAGTTTTGCTTTTTAAATTTTCTCAGATTGTTATCTGGAGAGAAAAAAAAAACACAAAACAAAGCAAACAAAAAAACTAATAAGTTTTTTTTTTTCAAAATGTGGAACATGCCCTTAAACTAAAGAAAAGACTTCATCAGCCTCATGTCTGGTTAGCAGCTGGGAGGAAATGGGACTGGCCTTCGAACAAAGAGTTGAACATTAAAAATAAATAAATTTTCCTCTCATGAAAGTAGAAGCCAAACAAAGCAGGCTTCACAGTAGATGTCACACGTTTTGCTGACAGTTGCTGAGAAAATGTACACTGACATACACAAAAACATTCATGCTGAATTATCGGTGTCTGGCATCAATTATCCGGCCCTGGCTAACATTAGGCCACTGCGTACATGTGTGCTTGGTGGCATGCTCATGTGAGGTGCTAACATATGGAGCCCACCTGTACCCACTACTGTACTGTAGGTGAAAACAAGTGGAAAACAAACATGCAGCTGTATAATCCCTGAGACTGAAACAAATGGAGGGTTTTTACTCAGCATATGACATTGAGTTGTAAAAATGAACACCCTCCAGCACTAATTGTACCTCGCTGTTGGTCACATGAAGCCTGATGTGGAGCAGATTTCTGTTTTCATCAAGCATCATCACACATCAAAAGATGAGATTTAAAGTCCCATGAAGACATGATTAACTCATCATACTGGACGGTATTTTAACAGCAATAACATTTTCATAGTGTGATGGGTCTAGCTCGGTTTATAGTAATGTGCCACCTCTGCAACATACTTCCAGACCCTGTGGATGTAGTCAGAAGTCAAAACTCAGACAAATCTTAAAGAATGATTTTATTCACTTTCTCAGGACACTTTTGATACATGTCACCAATAAACTTTCTCTCCGTCTGTTTTTGTAGCAAGATTTTTGCCTTCCATTTGCCCATATTGCTTCAGACCATTAGATAACATTAGAATTATCCCTCCTTGAGAAATAAATCCTGTTAAAAAGTTCTTAAAAATGTCTGACTCAGCCAAACAAGGCACTTGCTTTGGCGGCCAGCTTCATACTATTCTACACACTGTCATTAAACCTCCTGTCTGTCTTTTCTCCATAGCTGGTGAAGCTATGCAGTGGGATGATCGAAGCAGGGAAGGCGTACGCCAGCGCCAACAAACTCTTTGTCAGTGGCATCCGGGATCTGTCCCAGCAGTGCAAGAAGGACGAGATGATTTCGGTGAGGTCCTAGCCTCAGTTTGATCCAACAAGCCTTTATAGTGGTTTTAATGTCATTATTTGTAATTAAGTGGAGGTTTAGTGGAGGTTTGTTGCAGTGTGTGTCGTCAGGGAACGGGGACTTTCCTCCTCTTCGGGCGTTAGCCTTGCAGCTCTGCTTGTGTGTGAACAAACCTGATTACTAACAGATTAGTCAGTGAGGATCAGTTGGGCCTGGAAACTTAGTTCTGGCTCGGCTCGTAGCACCGGTGGACTATTTTCATTGCTGCTGCTGCTGACATTAAGTACTATTAAAAACCTTCTTGGCTCCTGTCGTATGACTAATTGTGAGTTTCTTATTAAAGTCTTGTTCACATTTGTAGTTTCCATTGTTAAAAAAAAATAAAGGAACTGAATCATACCGGCTATTAAAGCTCTTTTTCCCGTACATGGGTCAAGTACCTCTCAGTTGCATTAACCAGGTTTGACTTCATTTTCACTTTGCGGATCTTTTCATTTTCTTCCATTAAGAATTCAAATAAATTATGGATTTAGTCTGTGACAACTTTTATTTCCTTTTTTATTATTAGGAATGCAATAACAGCAGCAGTTAAGAGAATATTTCTGGATATATTGTGTTGTTAAAGAAAGTTTGGTGTCATTTTCTGTGCAGGAGTGTCTGGAAAAGTGTGGGGAAAGCCTCCAGGAGATCATAAATTACCACATGGTAAGTCAGACATTAGTTCCACATATATTAGATGTGGCTGAGTAGCACAATCCTAAAATAATACATGGCATTTGAGGCCACATTAAGGTCCTATATTCCCTTTACTTTGATATTGAGTCACACTGGGCAAACATTGAGTTGCTGCTCATAATGTGGTTACCGATACGAGTACAGTGTGAGTTTTCAATGCTGCTTTCTGCAGTCATTTAACAATTAAATTAAAGCAATATTTTCAGTATTCCCTGCTTTGTTACTGTATTGTCTTCATCCACATGTGTCTCCTGACCTTAAACCAGAGCTTGTGCTTTACTTACCGAGTCGTTTCCCCCTCCTCGCCTTGAAGGCTCATGACCCCCTGCCCCCATGCTGCTCCTCCAAGGCCCCTTTGAAGTCCAGTCACTTAAAGCCATGCTTGGCAATGCTTTAAAGTGCAGAACGCGTGCGCGTTTGTGGACCAGATTCTTTTCTGGAGCTGCAACAAAGATGTGTCGTCGCAAATCAGCGACTTTACCCTCCCCATGAGTTCTCAGTCTATCGGCCAAGCAGGAGGTCAGCTTTACAAATGGAGGGTTAATGGCTCCGGTCGCTAAGACAGGCGTGGATTAGCATTAGCCGCTGGACAGTAGTAATCCTGTATAACCTTGACTTGTTGTAGAGCATGTTAAGTAGAGCCAAGCAGGTGCACAGTATGCATGTCAATACCATGTGTGTGCATTCAGCTTCCCTCAAAAAAACACCATAAAAGGTATTAAAGACTAAATTTAATTTACAAAAGTCTTGAATAGTTGTTCTTGGATGTTTTGGATCTGCCGCATTTGGCAGTAATGTGTGTAGCAGGAGACATTCTGCTCCTATAAACTAAAAAGTACGATTCTTGTAACAGTGAATTTCAAACACAGCCCCCTCCTAAAGCAAGGACGTCCATCAACTCAGAATCTAGTTGCTTTATCCATTTAGATCAATTTGATTGAGAGAGGTGGTGTAAACTGTTAAATAATTTGATCAACAGGAAAATATTAATGCCTAATAAACACGTCAACGCTTGTTCTAATCCCCCCTTATAGAGAATAGGATTTGTCACATTTTGCATCATGTCATTTCTTGTTATCAGCTTCTAAAAAGCAGAGTTCAAAGCCTTGTCCGTCACTCAGTTTTTGTGTCAGACTGATGGACAGATTCCCTGTGTGTCTGGTTCAGTGTGTCACACTTTAGAGACCATAAGAGAGTGGTTTGGCCTGGGACCAGCTGGCCTCCTTCACTGTGAGCTCAGCTGGGTTTTCAGCCCCCTGCTTCCCCTCTCCCTCCCTACCGTCCATTAGAGCCGAGAATCTGACTGGACATTAATATGATTGTCTCTCAATGGTTTTCCTTTTTTCTTTGATGTGAAAGCGGAACAGCGTAGGGGGGGCTGGGGTTAAGAGCGCTGTGATAAGAGGGTTTCCCCTGAGAGGAAAGAAGATGTGCAGTTACATTTTCTTCTTGGCATATTTTACATGTTTGTATTTTAACCAGGAATGTGCATTTTACGGTGCCATGGTGGTGTAGCTGAGGGACTCCAGCAGTGCCCCGATAAATAAGAAATGATGATGGTTATATCTGCTCCTTGTGATGGATGTCCCTCTGTGTGCATGCTTTGCTGTGCAGCTGCCACTGTGCTTTCCCAGTGCAGCAGACACTCAGGAATAATAAATGGCATCATACAAATGGGGTTTCTGTGTGCCAGCCGACCTTGTCTCAGCCGCGCTCTGATGCCTTTAAAATCTAGAAGAGAAACACAAACGTATGTTTGAACATATACAGAGACAAGGAAACTCAATGATCCAAGAGAAGTATAAAGAGCCTTGGCACTAGCTTCCCTCCATTTCCTGATAGCTTGGCGCTCTTGCCAGTCCAATACCACACAACAGAACAAACAGGCTCTGTTTGTATGAATCTCAAGAGCAGGCCAAGTATAGCTCTTTTTACTTCAGCTCCAATCCTGCAAGTCCTTTCCCTTCCAAAGATTTCACAATAGAGTTCGCTTTCACACGGGCAGAAGCATCAAAAGAATCAGGCCAGCATTTTATCAGTTTCTGTTTAATTCAAGCATGAAACTCCATTTGAATACTCAATGAATTATTGACTTGTGTTTGACTCTCTGAGCATACATTAGAAATGAGGGGAGACTGACACAAAGAGGCAAAGGGAGATGAGCCGAGCTGCCATGTCCTAATGCACTGAAAACTGTAAAAGGTCATATTTAGATTGGATTCATGGTTGGTAGATTAGAATGAAATTTGATTTTCAAGATGCATTTTCAGTATGATTTCCTGGATTTGGTTGACTTGGGATGAAATAATTATGTTTTTGCTGTAGGATGTAAATACTGAATGAGTGAATTCCCTTGTGAGATGCCAAAGCCAAACTGTCTCTCAGTTATATTTGGAAACTGGAAAACAAAGCGAGGCACAGTAGGAAAGAAACGGAATCCTGATCATTCCTTGCTCCGTTCTTTATTCATGGAAAGAAATTACATGAATGTGAGTCCTCCAAATCCACATGTGGTGATTTCTTGGTGAGAGGCGAGAAGATCAAAATCACTTTAATGTGTACAAAGTCAATGTAAAGCTACGAAGAGTGGAGTCTTAAGCTCTGTCCATGTGTAAGGCATTACGCTCATCACCCATCGTTTTGTGCCTCACAGTTGGTTGCTGTTCGACGTTCCAGACTCTGGTTGCCTAGGTAACACTTTTGCATATTTTGCACCCCAAATATTTCTTAATTATTCAAGCAGAACATAAAGTCACATGGATCACCAAGAAGTGGCTCTTCTTGGTGTCTTAGCTCTCTGTGTGACAGCAGAACAACATAGTGTCATCTGCTTTCACCCCATGCTTCAAGCCCACTAATTTTGAATGTGGTATAAAGTATTCGACGGTGTTTCCTTACAGCCAACGTCTGGGGAACTCTGTGTTAATATGTCTTTCAAATATATCACTCACTCCTGTTGGCTGTTACCTCAAATGTGAGACTAGTTGAACTTGGTGGCCATCCATTTCACATCACCAAAGCCTTTTTTTTATTTTTATCTATGAACGCTCTAACTTCCTGATTTTCATTAATGTAACATGATATCTTGTTACCATATCCTTCTTTTAGGAGTCTTTTCCTGTGTAGGTACCTCTTAAGCTTAACTTGATGTAAAAAACGGGCGGACTCCGGTATCTGACTCCGGTACAACACAATCAATGCACGTTAATTCTGAATTATTATTGTTTGTGTCATCCAACCAAAGTGTAAAACCAAAGTGTTTTTAGCTCATTTCCATTGTTAATGCTAAGTTAGCTGGCTGCTGATTGTAGCTTTGGTTGAGTAAATGCTAGAGGTTCAAATATTTCACTCATCTTTTTATGGAGAATCAGTCATTGAAATGTCTGATGCATCACCCATAACCAGAGCTGCCCACTGGCAACAGGAAAATGTGGACAACCACATGTTATTATGTTAGGAACTTTGACCATATATATGCTGGAAGAAGCATGCACGACTTCCTGGATAAAACCTAAAAACAACAGTAATTTATAGCAATTAGACATTTCCTCCGATTTAACAGAGGTGCTAAAGTTGTGTTGTGACGCTTGTACAGGGATAAAGATAATTGCTCAACTGATTTCATGACATTATTCTGTCTGAACATGCTGGTTGACTGAGAGGGGAATTAGTAAACTGACATACAGTACAGTAGTCCATTGTGATATATCTGTAGCCGTCTCATTCCTTAGCGCTGATATCAGGTTGCTGAAGATGTGCCAAATTTTCTTGACCTACTTACAACATGTTTGACAGTGTTTCCTTTACATTCAGTCACATTCCAGCTCCATTATGTATGTTTGTCTGTCAAGTATGGAAGTAAAATGTTCCGGTGGTCTTTTCTTTCAAGTTCAAACAAAACGACATCTTGTTCATTATGCTAACAGGACTAATCTGTTGCCACAACAGGAGTTTCTGGAATGTGTAGTCTGTGATACAAATGCAAGACGCTTAGTTAGTCTATATGTTTATACAGTTTGAAACTAATATTCTGAACATGTAGCATGTTAAATAATAAGACACATTTTCCAAGTTTTCAGATATGCTGTCTACATGGAGCCCTCTAATCCAGGATGGTACAATGCTTACAGTTAGCACATTAGCATGCTTTTGTTTTCAGCACCTTAGCATGCTAACATTCTCAGCAGAGAAGAAAAGTTGCAGTTCTGTGTATTAGAATCATCATTGAGTATATAGTATGTAAAAGAATACGTATTTTTATAAAATATAATATACTTCTTGTTCTTGTAATGCTATCCGATGTGGTTTGGTTTGTACAAACCATTGATTATTAGCTTGCGTCATAGCAGTTAGCAACAAAATAGGAGTAGTTTGTTTGGACTGCAGTTGGAAAAAATATTTATTTAGACTGGAAATACATCATATTGTAGAAGCTAAAGATGAACTGTTATTGAAACATTTTAGCATAATGGATTTTGCAGTTTTGCTTATTATTTTTTTTTCACCTTTCAGAACTCCAAGTTGTTTCATATTTTGAAAATGTTTACAACCTTATTTATTTCCACCACCAGTAGTGTTCATTTCCCCCATCGCTTATGGTTGGTAGCCACATTTTAAGACAACGCTGATCATTTGAGCAGCTTCAAACAACAGAAAAATATGTTTATTTGCTGTTTAAAATAAACAGGAGTTCAATGATCAAAACTCAGAGTGGTACCTTTAAGCTCAAGCTTTTGACCTGATGCTGACCTGCCAGATGATGCAGTAGTTTTTAAGGTTCGACCTTTGATGCCCTTGAATGTCTGTTACTAATTTCATGGCAGTCAGTCCAGTATTTTTCTGCATATTTAACACCCGAAGAGCAACTGACTGCTATCACAATCTCTAGTACTCCATTGTCATTTATGCAAATAAAATATAAGCAAACTTTACTCTGTTCAGCTTTAGGTCCCGTCCATTTAGTACTGCTCTCCTTCGTCTCAGTTGCTCCGTTTCACATTTTGCAGAGACAACCTGTGGCATCTTGGTCCAATGAAAGCAGGGTGTCAACTTGCCACAAAGCAGCTCAGGAATGCAACAGGCTGTTCTTACCCCCAGAGCCAGGAAGTCTCCCAGCAGCTCTCCTGCCACACACAAACACCATGGAGGTGTGCTGGCTGAGCTGACCGCATTTAAAGTCTGTGGTTTACATCAAACCACCGTCCATCTCCGATCTGTCTGCGCTGGGCTCAAACCAATTTGACACTGGTGTTTTTATGGCCTCTGCTCACTGCTGCCCTGCTGATTTTGTCTTGACTCATCACCTGTTTGTGGGAGTGCCTGACGGCACGAGCTTTTAGTTCTCACTTGCACTTTTCTTAGGATGCTTGTTAAACTGCATCCATGGAAACAGATCGACCACATACGTGCAATCAGACCTGAGCATTTTGCTGCCTGTGAACATGCTGTTTTTCAAGAAGCTGCAAATGTTTCCTAATTTTTCAGCGTGTACCTGAGGAGTTGGATAAGCAACTAAATACTCTAGCAGAGCTCTTCCTTATTTTCTGTAATAATAAAGCCTTCTGCCACCTACTGGTGTGAAAACTTATTTCCTTTCACACAGGCACAAGAAGGTACTGTTTGTGTCTACAGGCCATTGGCTGTAGTCTTTGTGGTGTGTTCAAGTGCTTCTATTTGGTCCGAACACAGGCGAATTGTTGCCGGTTGTTGTTTGTTGTCATTTTTGCGTGTCCAGGCCTTTAGGTGTCAGAAACACAGTAAAACTGATCGCTTCCATGTGAGGCACAAGGTAATTTTTAAGTACGCTCATTTATCCGGCAGCAGTCTCATCACCAGTGTGTGTAATCTCCGAGCTAAAACACCTATAAGCTTAGATTTATCAGGCCTAGCAAACTCAAATCATCTAATCCACACTACACTTGTTTATCCAATTATTCAGGTAGGATGAGGGTGAAAACCCTTTAGCCAGTCTAGCTGCTCAGGAGTGGTGAACACCCTGGAGGAGTGGGTTTGACAATTTGACTGGTTTTCACCCTGTTGTGGATGGAGACTCTGCAGTGTCACATTGTACCAAAAACCTCCTCTCCTCCCTCTTGCTGCCTTCCTCCCTCCCTCCCTCCTTCTCCGCCCGAGTGACCTATTTAGAAGCAGCAACCACAGACAAAGTGCTCAGAGGCTGATGGAGAATAGGAGGGATCTTGAATGTAAAACACCTCACTGAAGGCAGCATGCTATTGTACTAGACCGGGTGTGTTCGTCTCAGAGCGCCACATTCCACCTCTATTCATTCCAACAGGCTTTAAGGGCTGATTTGCATAATCTGCATGAAGAAGCTTGTGAAGAACATATGTTCTTTGTCGCCCCCTGTTGGTTAAGAATGCATTTCCCTCCAAAATACCTAAAACAAGAAACAGTGAAGTCCCCTGTTTTGCAGGCTTATTTGAAAATAACTTAATTTTTAATAGATAACAACAGATCATATTTTAATTTAGATAAATAATCACACAATTTCCTAAAGTTCTTCCGGATTTTCCCTAACTGCAGGATATTTGGTTTCCTGTCACATTAGACACAGAAAAAACTAATTGTCACCTTTTAGATGTTTGTGATTTTGACTCTGTTATTAAAATAGTAATCTTATAATGTCTGATATTGTTTGCTGATTCTTTTCACCTCCAGTGAAATTGATCAAGAAGCACTAATGTCTTGTTTTCATCTATTGCAGATTCTGTTTGACCAAGCCCAGCGGTCTGTCAAGCAGCAATTGCACAACTTTGTGAAAGAGTGAGTAAAACCACTGATTCATGTTGCTCTAGTCAGATCTTGCTGCAGAATATAAAAAAGTGTATAAAAAATTCAGCACAGGTGGAAAAAGGCAAAGTATACAACCTTTAAAAGGCAAGCATGTCCTTGTTACCCCTGAAAACCTTTTTAGTGTGTTTAAATATTAAACATGACACCGTCTGCTACAGCCCAAATATGTTGTCTGAGACGTATCATGAGCTATGCAGCTAAAGTAGGGGAATATTACTTGAACTGAAATTGCAATTCTGTGTGAAGTTTCTGTGCTGATGTGTCGCATGAATTTCTGTCAGGGATGTTCGGAAGTTCAAGGAGACCAAGAAGCACTTTGACAGGGTTCGTGAAGACTTGGAAATAGCACAGGTGAAGAATGCTCAGGCGCCCAGGAACAAGCCTCATGAGGTTGAAGAAGCAACCAGCACACTCAGCATCACCCGCAAGTGCTTCCGACACCTCGCTCTGGACTATGTTCTACAGGTCAGAGAACAGTGCCTCTTTATTCCTGTGTAGTGTTTCCTATAGAGGAGTGGTGGAAGAAATGAATAGGATCTACCAGCAAAGTGTTCTTAAAGTATTCAAGTAACTGTCCCCTGTGATAGATATTGTTATATTATGTAATCGTTAATTCTGATACATCTGCGTGTTAGCAACATTAGTGCTGTAGCTGCTAGCTGTTTTTTTATTTAAATTACTATAGAGTTAGATTTAAGGGTCCAAATGTCCAAATTATGACATATGTTAACTGACAACATATTTATTTATTTTTGCCAACATTTGTTACAAAATTTTGCATAATTACAGTGATTTAAAGATCTGATACTATTCATAGATTCTAGTCTCCCACTGATAATCAGAATAAAAATGCTTCATGTAACCGCCTCAGGCGCAACAGACTGATCGGACCTGATCAGAAGGAATTTTTACTCGGGGTGGTGTAGACCATCATCGTTTTTCTCTGGATGAAACAAATGCATTTAAACATAAGATGATCAGATGTTTCCAGGAGGGGCGGAAACACAGAGTTAGCAAAGCAAAAGGTCGTTCAAACAAAAGATGAATGAATCCGGGATAAATGTGGGAAGCAACGTAGAAAACGTGGGTCCATGTTAGTCTTCTGTTTAGTGAAGTCAGTTTTATAAATGTGTTTAGACACTGAAACATGTCATTTTAAAATAGTTGGAAGCTGCTGATCTGAAAAGTAACTGGTGCCCAAAGATGCCACATTTGTTAATAGGTGCTTCTGTTCATGCTGAACACAGAACATTTACTTTTGATATTTAGCGAGAGAGACGCACTACATTTTCTGTGAGAAAGACGCTTGTGGCAAATCAGATGGGAGACGGGAACGCCTGTCATTTATTTTCAATTGCTAATTAGTTTGTATTGCCACTAGATGAACTCATGTTGGCGGTACACTCAGAGAATGATGTATCTTGTCGGCCTGAAGCGACACTTTCCATCCTTCTGTTTGCCGGTCGCTTTGGTCATGTGCAGCGTGGGTTTATATCGTCCACATGTCGTGCCTGCGGGAACAAAAGGAGACTGATTCAGAGTGATCGCCGTGGTGGCCGTGTCCTCCTTCTATTCTTCAGATGTCTGCTGGCAGTCTTCTCTCACGGCTCTCAGACATCTGACCCTTTTGAGTCTTAATTGGAAGTGTCTCAAGGCATAAAAGGTCAACGCTGTAGGGAGATGCACTATATATGAAAGTGACCTGTTAAATGTAGCTCAAAATATCATTTGGGTTTGCACCGTTTAGGAAGTACAATGAAAAGGAGAAAGGAAATAAGTCCATCAAGCAGTGTGTTATAAAGTTCAGTGAGAAAAAGGAAACCAGTGTCCACTAGAGGGAGTTATCACAGTATCTTGTGTCCTAAACACTATATGCATGTTCATTTTCTGTCCTTGTTTTTTCTACAGATTAATGTCCTGCAAGCAAAAAAGAAGTTTGAGATCCTAGACGCTGTAAGTCAGTGCAGATACACACAAGTCTATTCCACATGAATAATCTTACTCTTTGTATCTGTATTTATTGTTCATGCATCTCCCCCATACAGATGCTGTCATTCATGCACGCCCAGTATTCGCTGTTCCAGCAGGGCTACAACCTGCTGGATGAGATCGACCCATACATGAAGAAGCTGGCTGCTGAGGTGAGCAAAGTGTCTTCATCAACATCACCTTCAGCAGCCACGCTCGGTCCTCTCCTGAGTCGCTTTCTGTCTCCATGTAGTTTGTCTTTTAAATTTGTGCTTGATTATTGAATCATTAGATATTTGATTTTACTTCCCTTTAAGAGTAGCTTTCGAAGCAGCTCATTTGCTGCAGGCTGAGAACTAAATCAATGCTTCATTACAAAACACTGACCCAACGTGTGACTGGAATCTGTTTGCTTGTGTTACAGTCAGCGGCTCTGATTCACTCCAGCTCTGCAGTGTTTACTGTTTAACAGTATGAGTTAGTGTTATTTCACTGCAGCGTGTATACAGCGTGTGCTTTTGACTGATTGTTGTCTGTGTGCACTGACTTTTAGCTCGATCAGCTGGTGATTGATTCAGCCATGGAGAAGAGGGAAATGGAGCACAAACATGCAACCATTCAGCAGAGGGTGAGTGTCCATTTCAGATCATCTAAATTAAATCTGAACATGATAATATATACAGGTTTGGATGAGTTACCTGTTAGACTGTGTGCAGTAAAAGGTTTTAAATTTGATTTACACACTCTCTTGTTGGTTGTCGTCTGTCTGCAGTCTGTTGGGAGTGAGAAGTGTGATTGTTGTGACAGTGGCTTGTGCTGCAGGAGTTTGGGTTAGCAGCATCAGACTTGTAGCTAATAAATACTGTTTGATTTCTTAATACATCACAGTGTGTGCAACATACCAGCTATTCCAGCAGCTACTGGAGGCAGACTCAGTTTTAACTAGTTTATGAAATAGTTACGCATAAGGTTAAAAACCTTTCAAATTCATTTTGGAGGAAATAATGTTTGTTTCTTTGGACATTGTTGTGTTGTTTGTATAGTTGCAGTTATCTGCAGATACAAGACAATACATAAAAATATGTTGCAGTTACTATGTGTACAACGGACACTATTATTCAGTTAGTATTTGAAATAAAATGATCTGTCAATCAGATTGAGATGAGTGGTGTAAACCTTTGATAATCTTTTTCAATAGGAAAATATGAATGCCTGATAACCACCCACGTAAACTCTTGATTTGATCATCTCTCTCTCACCATGTGAGGTTTAATATCAGGTGTCAGGACGAGTTTCTAGTAGGAACAGAAACATGGAGGTAGTAAAACAACATGCTGTTCAAACAAGTGTTTAAATATGGGCAGCAATGTTGACTAAAACAATGTAAGAGAAAATGTTTTTTGGGCCTGTAAAGACATTAGTTGATAAGTTTGATTAAATATTCTCCATGTCAGTTGGAACATCTGTCAAAACCTAAATTAACCTGAATTTAAAATGTTAGTCTTTCAGTCCATTCGCCAGATATCAGTGTCTTGATCTGAGTCCTGGTCACATTTATTTAGTATCACTAGGAATTATTACCATACAAGTTACTACAAGTTTACAGTGACCTTCTACATTTTTTGGCCTTAAATGTTTTTGCTATAATATTTTCTTCTACAATGAAAAAAATGTCAGACATTATCTCTGGTTTGAAGTTATGCCTATGACATCTGACTGCTTAGCTGGCTGGCAGGTTTCTACCGAGGTGTTCTGAGCTACCAGGGTGTGAATGTGCTCACATCACACCTCTGAGATCCAGTCTGCCACTTGGTCCAGTGCGTCTGTTGTGACTGGGGAGGGATTAGACCTGGGCAGCTGGGAAGTGTTTGATTAATCTGCCTAACAAAGTCCAGGCTGTGATTTAAGCATTAAATCAGGTGGAATTAAGTGTTTTAAGAGATATTAATCCCAGTGTTGTCTGCTGTAGATGGAAACAGTCAGCACATACAGTATATGTGCTTATAAATATGCAGGAGGCTTTAAGAAATTTTAGTCCAGCGAACTGCTGATGTTACCATCTGTTTAGCTTTGTCAGCAGAATGTCTCTTTGGATGGTTTGTCCAGACTGAAATATCTCAACAACTAACTGAACTAATTTTATACAATCATCCTACTGACTTTGGGGACCACTGACTATATGTCTGTTACCACTGTGAGGTTAATATTTGTGTTTTTAGTGGAACATCTCGTGTAGTAGTTGGAAAGGACTGAAATGTGTTTCTATTTGGTTCAAACACAGAATTTATTATCAGGTTTATTTCATCTCTATAAACTTATACAACCTCCAACAAGAGTAACGCGACTGATGGTGTGAGCCACAGGTGTCAGCCAGCTAGTTTTTATTAGCCTTACTAGTTAACCTTTTTGGTTGTGCAAAAAATAAAAATGGGAAACTTTTCTCAGTTTCTTGGATGTGTCAGTTTTCAATAATAATAATAAATTATAATAATTTACAGTCTACAATCTTCTTACATACATGCTAACATCAGGATGCTAAAACACTCACGGTAGTGATGCTAACATGCTGATGATTAGCCAGGTCAGAGCTAACAGTATGGAATCAAGCCAACAGAGAGAACACTGCAGTGTGTTAGCATGGCAATGGGAATGTCAATAGGTACACGGCTACTTGGTCATGCATCAAATTATTGGACAGAGTAAACAGATGACGTTGAAGCTCGAGTCAGAGAAGAGTCAGATGATTAACAAAGTTCATACACCATTTTTTCAGGGGACCTTGAATATCTGTTGTATTTTTTTTTATATTTAATTTTAATTTAGTTTTATGGTTATCACTTCAATGGTGAGTTATTTCATGATGGATCACAAAATACAATCCTGTGGTGATGCAAAAGTAAACATAAACGTTTACTGGCAGTTAGCTAATGTTAGCATGCCAACTGCTAAGTAGAGATGCATTTTAGTGTGGGATTATGTTAGCATGCGGATTTCAGCATTTAGCTTAAATGACCAGTATGTCCAAGTACTTTCAAATAAACTGTAAGCATCTAGAGTATATTTCCTGTTGTTCAAATAGAAGAATCAATAAACGGGGTCTCCTCTTTAATAATTCAGAAAGCCTTAACTTCTGTGGGTCCAGTGTCTAGCTCCCCTGTACCCCAGGATCAGTGACCATCTGTCAGACAGCTCCAGCCTCCGGGCGCTGTGGTGTGTGCCGTGGAGGGACCCACTGGGAAGGGCTGGGTCACATGTGGGGCCAGTTATTGATCTGTGTTTGCCAGCACTTTTAGACACTAAGCTTCATACAACATCCATCACCAAGGGATATGCAGTGGCAAATAAACAAGGTCACATGCTGAGGACCATATTGAATAAAATATTGTGTTATGAGCTGTTTTTTTGTTGTTGTTGTTGTTGTTGCTGCTGAAGTGTGATGGGGAGCCATCAAGGAAGATAAGAAGAGGAGTTTACTGACCAGGAAAGATTATTGTGTTATCCTCGTTTGTACCGGTTTGAGGCTCTAATGCTCTCTTCTGTGTTCTTCTGCTTTTCTGTTCCCAATCCCGCCCCCTCCTCAAAGACCCTCATGCAGGTGAGTACACCACCATTTGTTTTCCTTCCTGTATTCTTGTTTTTAATGTAGTTTTGTGTGTGAGGCAGTTGCTGTGTAGCCCACAGTGTTCGCAGGGAACATTAGCAAACCCCTTTGAAGTTTTTTTGTAGTTGGACTCCAGAAGCCTTGGGGGCAAGCTGAAGTGCATCCTGAATCATTTATACAAAACAATTAGAAACTTAGTTTGAATGGCCTATATAGAAACTGTCTGTTACATCAGCCGCTGAAAAAAGATCGCTGCAGGATCCTAAAATAGGTAACTCAGTGTAAGTCTTTACCACAGAATCTGCATTTCCTGCATAAAATTAAGCCAGTCAGCCTTTATATCTTTACCATCCCATACTTGTGTGTCTAGTAATCTTTCTGAAGCTGAAATATTTAATGACAGATTTGACAAATTACATTTATTTATGCACGCAAGTTATTTATTAGTGGGGCTGTGCAAGCACAGCCCACTACTGACCCCCATATAGCAAAGCTATAGGGGTCAGTAGTGGGCTGTGCGAAGCACAGCCCACTACTTGTTATTGTCGTCTATTTTTATTATTATTATTCCCACGGATTTTCGGTCGCTATCTCCTCCCGCACAGTTCATCGCACATACACGAAAAATACATCAAAACGTGCGTATCGATCGGGGCGGGTGTGCTATTATTCAGTTTCTCCAGGTCGGAGCTATTCGCGACATAGTCGCGAATATTGTTTTTTTGGGGTTTATAATGGGTGTGTATTGCGCGGAATGTTCGCGCTAGAGTGAGAGGCCCAACAGTTAGAGGGCGGGCTGCTCTGAAAAAATGTTCAAAATATTTTTTTAAAACTGTGATTGCTTCCACAAATTTCACTCTACGCACAAAATTTTCTCCAAAGTAGTAGTCATACTTGTCCTGATGCCTACAATGTGTCTACCTAACCGATAGGATTCACAGTTTTTGAATGAGAAGCCTAGAAGTGAGGAGTGGACAGCCTAACTGCTCCATAGGACCCAATGTTAATTCAGCAAAGTTTTTCGTCACAAAAGTTTAACGGACGGTAGTTTTCAACTCGCTAGAATGTCCACTTTTTTTACACTAGGAAGAATAAAAAATACATGTCTGTGTTCATGGAAGCCTTGTGGTAGTCACTGTGAAAAAAGTTTGTGAGTAACTGTCATACGTTTTTAGTAAATGGCAGTGGTTCGAGGGAGTGGTTCTGTGCTTCTCGGCTAATCAAAGCACCTGCGCAGCAGCAGTTAAGGAGGGGGAGGGCTGTTTCCCGCTCTGTCTCACTGACGTCACACACGCGCACACACACACAGAGGGAGCGAGGCTTGGGGAAAAAAAAAAAAAAAAAAAGGACGGAGCGAGGCCTGTGGCGCATATGCTAACATATGCTAACTTCGACGGAAGTTAGCATATGTTAGTTAGCATACGTTAACATATGCCAACATGCTAACATATTAGATGTCCCTGCACTGCTCTCGGTCTCTCTCTGAAAAAATAAAATAAAAATAAAACCTCCGCTCTGTCGCTCTGATCACTGAGGGGCGGGGCTGCTCTTCACACACAGCGAGGGAGAGAGAGAGAAACGAGAAACGCAGCGTGTGCAGCGGCAGCAAAGAGGAGTTAAGTGATCTGTGGAGACTGGACGACAACACGTGTCAGTGTAAGTGAAATAAAACCTTCACAAGTTGAAAGTCAACAAACATAACCTCCTTCGCAGAGGCAATAAGTACCACTAGTTCAACAAGCATAAACGTGCATCATCCCACACAGCAAAAGGACTGCGCAGCGGACCTGCCGCGGATGTATGTCGGCTTCCGGAACGGACCCGTATCGGGGTCCAGATGCACTCATGAACTCCGCCGTGGCTCCGCGCTGCTCCGCATCCGCGATTAAAGCCTCACCTCCGCGGCGGGTCCGTTTGGGACCCGTTTATCTCATTTTCAAAATGCCTTCTGTTCATGTTGTAGGATAAACTAAACTATAGGACAAAAAAACGAGGCTATCACTGGGCTTAGCCTGGCTACTACAGCAATTGTGTAATCTTAAATCTGCATTGCCTTGTATTTTTAACCTAACAATATTGTCAACAGAAAATGTTCAAGTCATGCATTTACTGTACAAAAGTGATAGCTCAATGGAAATATAAAATTGACATTAACATTTATGAAATGTTATAGGTTATAGTCTATGTTTTTGTTAGGTTACTACATTCATTATGTGGTCAAAACCTAATTTAGTGCTTTATACAGGCGCCAGGTCGGTGCAGACATAAAATATGCCATCTATTAGGCTACAACTTCAGTGAAGTGCTGCGTTATACACAGCTAAAATATCAGAAACTGGTGAACGACAAGAAGTTCAATAAAAATATGTTTTAATTATTATTCCTCTTAGCCTAGGCCACACCTGACACTATGACCACTCCACTCCATTTTTACATGACAGTCACAGGCTGCCAAAACATTATGACCACTTCACTCAATACAGGACTATATTAGAAAGAATTATCCATGTGTTAAGTGTGTTTGTGCCCAACATAACTTCACTGCTAATATATGTTAACTATTAGCTGACCAATGACTTAGCCTGATGCTGGCTTTCAGGTGGAGCTGGGAGGGGTCTGCTGCATGTACTACTGACCCATATAGCAAAGCTATAGGGCCAGTAGTGGGCTGTGCGAAGCACTACTACAGCCTCTGCAATAGCAACTGCGAAGATAAGATTAGGTGAAAAATTGTAGCATTTATCGTAACATCGTAGTGTTGTATCATGTCATCTTAGCGCAAACTGCTGCCGACACAGCCCCACTCTCGCGATTTCCCGCAGGGGAATTGTCTAGTTTCCATTTATTAGCCAATTTTAGAAAAACATAGTCTCCTTTTCCTTGTTTCTCTTTCCTCCTCATCACCGGCAGTATGTGCTATAAGCCTTGTGTAAATTTATACAGGACAAAGGGGCAGCCTTTGCTCAGTGCAAGCAAAAACCAGGAGAGCAGAAAGGGAGTTAAAGTGCTCCGACCGTGCTGGCAGGGCACATAGTGCAGGGAACGCATCTAAATGCCAGGGCCATTCATTTTTAACTGCAGCTTTAATGGAGAAGTCCTGTCCAACGGCAACGGCTCTGCCTGCTACTCTGTGTTTCTGTGTTTACAACAGCAGCATAGCACTACCTATCGCCTCTGTGCATTGCTGTTTTTTGTCTGTAAAAGCTAAATAATTTTTATAATTACGGTTCCTATGCTATTTTTAGAAGATTTTGATGCTATAATTTCCTCAGAAGTTATTTGTCCTCTTTGTTGAAATATCTCTCTCCTTCAGGAGTGAAAATAGACGGACAAAAATGGGTCTTAACACATTTACTCATTAACACTTGCTGTTTCAGCCCTCAGGCCTTCGTTAGATAGACTGAGGGGCTGAAACATCAACCTCAGCACAGCTCATGAGAGGATTCACAGAAAGTCATGTTTCAAAGGATTGATTTCCAGAGAAGTGCATCCAGAATTAAATGGCTTTTTTAGGATTTGAGTGATTCGTTAACACGTGCTTCTGGAGACTGATGCTAACTTGGGTCTGTCTGATCATCACTGTTTGTGGTAGTTTCCATCACTTTGACACAAGCAATCAGTTACAGGAGTCTGTGGACTGCTCACTGTATGCTATGATCAGTGGTTCAAGGTCCTATTTGAAAAGACGCTGTGTGTCTTTGTCGTGTAGTGGAGCAGGTTGGTTGAGGATTAGATGCAGGAGGCTGAGCAGATGTCAGGCAGGTACTGTACAAACGCCACAAAGCTGGTCTGAAACTGGTGAAAGCTGTCTGACTGTAGTAATAATGAGACACAGAAGGATCCTGCAGACCATAAACAATCGCTTCACAGCAGATTGAGTAATCACTGCGACCAACTGGGCTCACCATTTGGCGTTGGAGCTCTGCAGCATGGCCTGTACACCAGCCTATGTAGAGGAGCAGCAGGTGAATGAGGCATCAGGACATTTTGTCTGCATCGTGGGGCTGTTTTTGTTTTACCTGCCTGCTCATCCACAACCGTTTACTTTCTTGCTTGTAACGTTTGCAGGTCTGCCTCTTGTTCAATTATTCACTGATATTCAGTTTCTGTCTGTGTGACGTTGCTTCATTAAAAATAGATGATCTTTGTTGTGGGCTTGAGAGATTGCAGAGTACCACCCAGTGCACGTCTTGTTCAGTGTTTCCGCTCATGTATGTGATCTGCTACTTTCACAACAGCCAGGATCAAGGTAGGCTGAGTTGCCTTTTTTACAGATTTATTAGTTGCATTGCAGCGACTGATGGTGAGCAAAAGTGCTGTCGGTCGAGAGCAGATCAAGCCTTCACTCGTATTTGTTTGGTGATCTTGGCTGCCTGCCAGATAGATTCCCAGTGGGTCAGTATGGGACTGAAATTCCCACCTCCTTTAATAAGGGAGGTGTGTTTAGGGAGTTGTGAAACTGAGGCAAACCCAGCGCTGAAGTGTTAAAGCAGCCTGTCTGTTTTTGGGTCGAGAGCTGCTACAGTACCGCAAGTCCACTATGTCTCTACAGCATTCATTGGCAGCTGTATGGTAATTAGCTGTAATCCTGTGGCTCACGGGGCAGCAGGCAGGTGGCTGGAGTGGAGGGCACACATGTCAGTGTTGGAATTGCTCTCCTCCTCCTGCTGCAGCACACAGCGTTCGCGGCAAGAGCTCCAGTCGCCAGAGCGTGAAGAGGGACATGCTTCTACTCTGAGTTTTTTATTTATTTTATTTTTTTACTTTTCTGTTCTTGAGCTTTGAGCTTCCTAATGCTTCTGGAACACAGTAAACGTTTGAAAATGAAGATCTTTTGCCAGTGGGACCACAGTTTGGTGGGTGGATTTGCATTATTCAACGTACAGTCATGGTCAACTTTATTTTAAGTGTCTCTGCCTATCCTTTCACTGCCTCTTTCTGGTTCTCTATTACTTTCTCTCAGCACAGTCTCTCTTTTATTTGTACTTTTGTGTCAGACATGCATTGATTCCCTTTTTTTAATGAATAAGTTAATGATGTGTTGGCTGAACACTGATCGGATACAACAAATGGTGCTTTTAGTGTAAAAATGTTTCGTCTCCTGTTATGTTTTTAATCCCTGGTTACAGTTCTCGACAACACTGTCAGAAACATGTATTGCCCTCCTCATTTTAAGGATCAGTGACAGTCTCTCTCCGATTACAGTTCATAATGTTCAATGACATATGTGAACATATTTATAACAGATGTACTCAGGGAGACATATACGTGGGAATATTATGCTGAATTTCGCACATTTTGATATATTTAGTATAATAATATCATATATCCTAAATAGGAATTTATTCATCTTCATTAATCCGGCTTGTTTGGTTATCAAACTTTAACCCCTTTATAAACGCTTAATGTCGGATTACAAAATACTTTGGTTTCTTCCATTGGTTGTCTCCCTGATTTTAAGGATCAGTTAGTGATGAACAAACGGTGCATTTAGTATAATTATGTTGTGGTTTTAATGCCAGGTTAAGGCTTTCGACCGAAAAGCTGTGTCTCTAGGAATTCAGCCTTTATCTTCATATGCATGGAGGTTAAAATAGTGACACACAGTAAGTCGTTCTATTATTCAAACAAGCAGGAAGAAGTTAGTGGAGTGCTGGGAGCTGCTGTGAGTACATATACACTGTTATGAAACAGTAGTTGGAGGTTGTATTTAAATGGGTCACGCCAGCAGAGACGTTCATAAATTCTCTGTGTGTTAGCAGGAAACAGCTAAAATTTGCTCTAGAGGGAAGACCGTGTACCATTTTCATCTGGCTAACATTACAGTGCCAAGTGTCACATCGTAAGTCATAAAGAGGTTAGAGGCCAATTTTAAATGAATCATTCTCGGTTTATATAATAATCTGCGTCACACTCACATCTGTTGAGTTATGAAATGCCCCAGTGTGCCACACAGGAACATGGTATGCCACTTCTATGCATACATGGACTCACACGTGATCGTTTCTACATGATCGCACAATTTATGTTGATCTGGTTGGTTTATGGACTCTGTGTACAATGCAGTGCACATGGGATGCTACTGGTGTTCCATGAACATCTCACATGCTGCCTCTTCACTGCAGAGAAATGTTTAGCATTTGATTGTTAAAAGGTTAGATTGGAACACCCTTGGAAATAATCGGCAAGCCTCTGATTTCCAGCCGGGATTAAATTCACCTCACTTTTTCTTCTCTTCCAGGACTTTTCATATGACGACTCTAAGGTGGAGTTCAACGTGGATGCTCCTAATGGTGTTGTGATGGAGGGCTACTTGTTCAAGAGGGCCAGCAATGCCTTTAAAACCTGGAACAGGTAACTAATATCACTCTATTACTCTATAATATTTGACATTATACACAGCGAATTGATGGTTGTATATTTCAGTAATGGTGCTATAAATGCAGAATTTACTGCAGTGTACTGTTTTTCTAACATTACATAGTAATGTGAAACTATACAGAAAATTAAGTCTACATATACAGTATAAACATATACCACATTGTTATTTAATTCTTATATGTGGTTTGCGTGAGTTATTTTATGATAATAAAGCCAAAACACATTTTAAACATGTTAAAGGAGTTCAACCAATGAGAAATTAAGACATAGCAAATCTTGACTTTTGTAAACTCTTAACTCTTCTCATATTCCATCTTCAAATGGAACTTGTGAGCTCATGGTTACAGTATGAGAATTTGTGCAGACGAAAATACTTGTGGTACTAGTGGTAACATCAGCGGCGAGTCGTGAGAACTTACTTACGTGCCAGCCAGCTATTGCCAGGCACCAAGACTAATAGTTCAGTAAGCTAAAAAACCGGGTAACTTAATGTAGGAGCAAAGGCGTAATGAAAGGAAGAGGCTGTTAGGAGGAAGACGAACTTGTAATAGTTGTCCACCGGTACACTTCAAACAGAAGCAGCTAATAGCTAATTTGGTCACAATGTAAACCCGTATAAGCAACAAATACAGGAAAAGCCCATACTATGCATTGTAATATATATTGTAATATATACTATGTAAAATGTCAATAGGTTAGAAAGTCAGTAATTCATCTTTGCGCACTGACCCTTTTGGATATCTCCAATATGTTTTATTTATCTCCCCCTCTCTAGACGGTGGTTCTCCATACAGAACAGTCAGCTGGTCTATCAGAAGAAGCTCAAGGTAAGTGCATATATCTTTGAGCTATCAGCTTTCCCCTGGGGGTGACGTGGGCTCTTCGAGGTTAAGTGCAGCTGTAGAGTTCTTTACCTTGATCTTCACTGCAATCTATCAATGCTCACCGGCCGTGTCAAGAGATTTCAGCTGATATCAGGGTACTCGATGTGCAGCGTGGCTCACGGGTTGTTTTTCTGCTTGACAACGGTGTGTCAATATGCGGTGACCTGGTATGCAGACACTTCTACCTGCCAGGAAAAATGTATTATCAGAGAGAGACAGCTGTTTTCTGTTCATGTTCTATTGTTAGCTGTTAAGGGCATAAATGAGTAGTTATTTTTGTGTTGGCAGGATTCTCTGACGGTGGTGGTGGAGGACCTCAGACTATGCTCTGTTAAACCATGTGAGGACATTGAAAGGAGGTTCTGCTTTGAGGTCGTCTCCCCTTCCAAGTAAGGCCCACTCAGCCACACTAACAGCATTTATGTAAGACTGGCAGAGTCAATCGTTTAGTCCATTTTGGTCTGTTTAATTGTCATGGACATTAGTGGAGCACACATGGCTTTGATTATCCCCTGACTTTTCCTCTTGCGGCATCACAGAGTTAAAATGTATCTAGTTCTTTGGTTTGTTGTATTTCCAGATAAAATGAAAGCCCATATCCACTGCATATGGGCATTCATTTAAGCGCAGTGTAGCACATATTAGCGTGCTAACATGCAACAATGTGAGATTATAGTTTAGTTATTCAAAATGAGTTATTTGCACTAAAACCTACTAAAAGGTAGTCTATTCAGATGTGTGACAGTTAGCATGCTATACTACTACGCTCATATGGTAGCATAAAACAATAATGAATGGCAGTAGCTCTACTGTGTGTTTAGTGCTAATTAGTGAATATTAACATGCTAACATGCATCCGTGCTTTCTGGACCACAACTGTTTTGGAGCCATGTTATTTAAATGTAAATAGTATGTTGAATTACATAAATAACGTCTGGTCCTATACATCCGCCTGTAATGATTTAGTACTTATAAATAAATATTAGCTTGCTAATACGCTGCTATAGTGAATGGGGGTAGACGTGCATGCCAAACATTAACATAGTGTGCTTTTATGGCTGTTAGTATGCTCATATTAGCATTAACACTGAACACTCTTATTACTCTAAAGTTTAAACTTTGCACTACAGTAGATTTGTGATCGGGTAATACTTCTTGGTCCGTCTTTTAGGAGCTGCATGCTTCAGGCTGAGTCTGAGAAGCTACGACAAGCATGGATTCAAGCAGTTCAAGCTAGCATTGCTTCAGCTTACAGAGAGAGCCCAGACACCTACTATATAGAGGTGAGTCACAATTCTTGGGTGTACGTCCAAAACTGTACATCATCTGTGCAACATTTAATCTCTACAACAAATTAAGTGTAAAAACAACAATTCATGACCCAAAAACCCTCCTGACAATAGGTGAATAACAACTCAAATTTACTTGTGATTTGCTAATTTTACTTTGTAAACACACAGACACTTGCTGCAGTCCTAATGCACATTTCTTGTTTTGATTTTAAGCATCTGGACAGAACAGCCTCTCCATCCACCAGCAGCATCGATTCAGCCAGTGAGCCACGGGAGCGCAATGCACGAGGGGAGACCATCCTGCAACGCATTCAGTGTCTGCCGGGAAACGAGCAGTGCTGCGACTGTGGTCAGGCCGATCCTCGCTGGGCCTCAATCAACTTGGGCATCCTGCTGTGCATCGAGTGCTCCGGCATCCACAGGTAGTTTTTTTTTTTTTTTACACTCCAAGAAACTTCTCTGTTTGGTGGTAAATCGACACTGTACTTGGTTATAGTTTCAACCTCATTCAGTGGAAGTGTGTATGTCCTGTATGACATACAAGAAATAGAAACAATTGAGCATAAAATAGATATGATCATGATTAAGACTATATAGTTACATAATAGTATAAACTGTCCATTGCAAATTATATCACCTCCCACAATTTAAAAAAATATTACAGAAGTGATGTTTGGTGTAGATCATCTTATGTTTTGAGGAGGCTTTTAAAAGCTACAGATATGTTGTACTGCAGACGAGGAGCATGTTTGGATATAATGTCTTAAGTGTGTAAAGGATCTGAATGCCTCCTCCAATCCTGCCATGTGCTGTGGGGCTGCTGGCTCTGAAGATGGGAAGAGATTCCAATTGTCTTATTGTGCCTTAAGACCTGCTAAAGACAGCGAGCACGTTCTGCCACACACACCACAGAAGGATTAAAGTGCAGTATGTTGCTTATTGGATCAGTCTGGCATTGATTGAGCTTTCAGTGAGGAAGGAAAGACGGCATAATTCAGTTCCTGGTGAACAGGATGTTGAATGAAACTATCGTTGTACAGATAAACAGCCTCTCATTATCCACATCGGTGCATCACGACCTTGTTCTGTTACATCACACAGTTGCGTCATTGATGTTCCCTGTGGGAAAAAAAGCACCTTGGGAGTTGTGTGTTCATTTTAAAATTGCGATTATTTCTGCTTACGTAATCACAAACCCCCGTTCCCGTGTGTGTTCCCACCTGTTGAATATTCATGTGCTCTCTTTGGGCTCGTCTTCTCACAGTGAGATCAGACGTGGCCTCTTGTTCCAGTGCAGTTTCTTTCTAATGTGCAACTGTTGCCTGGATACCAGACAGTGATTTGCATGACATTAGGAGCTGGGATAACACTTGCAGCTATTCAAACCAGGTCAACGCACAACAACATAGTGCATGACTCATTTGTTAAACTTCCTGTTTTCATATTAGTGGAATATTAACTACTTTTTATGTATTTGACTGGTTCACCATCTGCTGCCTTACTGTTACAACAGAGTTAAATCGTTCCACTTTAAATAATTTGACTTTGGAACATCAACAACATATTTTGGACTTAAACTATGTTTTTCTTGCAGGAGTCTTGGAGTACACTGTTCGAAGGTGCGCTCCCTCACGCTGGACTCATGGGAGCCAGAATTATTAAAGGTACAGTCTCAATGTATGAGCCACAGAAATGTTTTTGATGCCTTATAGGAATTTTTCAGAAATGAATTTGCATGTGTTTTATATAGAATGAGATGGAAAGGCTGGTACTACCATCTTATCTCTCTGTCAAATAAGAACGCACATACAGAAGCTTGTTTGCTTAGCTGAACATAAAGACGGTAAACAACAAGAAACGGCTAGCCTTTCTCTTTCTGAAGATCTACCAACCAACCAAATCCACTATCTTGTATATAAAAATCTTACAAAGATCAATTAGTTGTGGTTCTGCTGAGGGTTATGTGCAAAACCATTTCTTGCTAGGACCAGTTGAGCAGTGAAAATGGTAAAGTCTTACTCACTTCTCTTGACCTCCCAAAGTATCCCCAACTTGTTGAACTACTGTGAAGTAAATGTGTCAGTGATGCTAACTGGAAGAAACTGATCTGAAATCAGGTACCTAAATTATTCATGGTCATCAAGAAGCATGTCATGCAAACACTTTAATCCGCTGTAAACCACAACCTATGGATTAAACAAATAAAATATAATGTGTTAATTAATGAGCTTTAGAAGAGTGGCAAGGGTATTCTTGCTCTTTAGGACAAACCCAGGCTAACTGGCTAACAGCTTTCCCTTGTTAATGCTAAGCCAACCATCACTTTCTATTTACTTAATTACATTCATAGTTAAGGAATAGTTTTTATATAGCGCTTTTCTACCTATTGGTACTCAAATCGCATTTACAGTCAGAGACACATCTACCCATTCACTCACACAAGCACACACACATTCACACACCAGTGCCACGCACTGGGAGCAACTGGGGGTTCAGTGTCTTCCTCAAGGACACTTCGACATGTGGCACATTCCGGGGATCAAACCGCTAACCCTCTGGTTCGTGGACAACCCGCTCTACGTACTGAGCCACAGATATATGAGCATGATCTTCTTTGGTCACTCTTGACAAGAGATTAAATGAACAATGTCATGACTAATGCTTAACCTTAATGTGAATATTATTAATGTTACGCCTTATGATTCCTCATAGTTAATGTGTGAGCTTGGAAACAGTGTCATCAACCACATCTATGAAGGCTCCTACCAAGAACAAGGTCTGAAGAAACCACTACCGTCCAGTTCAAGGTAAAACTTTACAAAATGCAGCCAACCAGCATATACAGTAAATACTGTGCATTATTTTGAAGGTATTCAAATCTGTTGTACATGGTGTTGTGCCATGCAGGCAAGAAAAAGAGGCTTGGATTAAGGCAAAGTACGTAGAGAAGAAATTCCTCAAGAAACTAGGCTCCACAGAGATACTCATCAATGGAGAGAGGAAGTCAGAGCGGCGGTGGAGCGTGAAGAAGTGTCGGAGACACAACAGCGCCACCACAGTGCCGAAAACACGGAGAAGGTACCGTCAAGAGCCTGGAAGCACCTCCCCTTCTACACTCTCCTCCGGTATGTCAGCTGATCTTTATCTGTAGGTTGATGCTGTTCCTTTGTTTTCATATTATGACATTATGGACAATATAATGTGATCTAACAGGTATCATTGACTTGTGTTTGTTTCACAGCAGCCGCCAAGTTCAGACGAGAATCTCTGTTCTGTCCTGATGAGCTGGACTCTCTCTTTTCCTACTTTGACACAGGGTCTGGGCCTCGAAGTAAGAGACTCACTAGTTTGACACCTTTAACCACACTCCCATATTAATCGCATGTTATTAAAATGTACAACTCCTTGGCATCAGCCTGAAAGTGACACTTGAGACTAATGTGTCCATGTTGTGGCGTCTCCCGGTCCGGCAGGTCTGAGCAGTGACAGTGGGTTGGGAGGCAGCACAGATGGCAGCACAGACATCCTGGTGTTTGGCTCAGTGGTGGACAGCGTCACAGAGGAGGGTGAGTCCAGTGGAGGAATGTTTAACAACAATCATCAGCTGCGGGATCAGTTTATGTTTGGTGTATCTTGCGTTTCTGTCGTGTGAGCACGCTAAGCATTTGTGGTTGTGTTGTCCTCAGAATGTGAGGTGTCCGAGGACTCGAGCGGCGAAGCAGAGCTAGAGGCAGAGCCAGAGACGTCAGACCCAGAGGACACCAGGGACCTTCACCCTGGAGCACTGCTCTACAAAGCCTCTAAAGCTCGCAACCTGCCGGTCATGGCTGAAGCATTAGCTCACGGGGCCGATGTTAATTTGGTCAACGATGAGGACGAAGGAAAGACGCCCCTCATACAGGCTGTGATCGGGGTTAGTCATTTTCTTCATTTTAAACTCCATTTAACCTCCAGAATATTTAGTCATCATTGCCAAGCTAATTAGCGTAACTGCTTACTTCACTGTAGGGGTCATTGATCGCCTGCGAGTTCCTGCTCCAGAACGCTGCTGACGTCAACCAAAGAGACACGAAAGGGAGGGGTCCACTGTATCATGCCACAAGTCTGGGACACACAGGGTGAGTCATAAGGGGGGACAGAGATGTTTACTCCTCAGGTTACCTGTTGCATTTCTAGCCACTTCACACAGTATTTACAGTTCAGTAAAACACACCGTTGACGTAATGCTCAGCATGTCCAGTACAATGGGACTCATGCAGAACAGAACAAATTTAAATAAGGCACGTGAGTAATCTAAGAGACTTGATTTTAATCCTCGTAAGTGGTTCGGACTGTACAAGTTGAAACTGAGCTAAAGTGGCTACAGTGACATTTGTATATTAGTAATGTTTTAAATAACAATTTAAAAACATTGTGGAAGCTGTAACTTCACTTGGTTTTACTGAGCTTTATATCAGGTTCCAGATGATTTCTTTTTTTTCATTTGTTTATCTGTAGCTTTACTACCTTGTGTCACTGTTATCACTCTCATAAGTGCAGGAGACATCTGCTTTTCCTTTTAATTGGAAATCTAATATACTGATATATCACATTATGAGTCCACTTCTGCGACGTGGTTACACATATGTACAGTATCAGACTTGGCTGTTTGTTTGCTGGTATTTATCTCCATTTCCTTTGTGTTTCCAGGCAGGTGTGTTTATTCCTCAAAAGAGGTGCTACACAGAACGACGGTGACGAAGACGGCCAGGACCCTTTGAGTATAGCCGTGCAGCAAGCCAATGCAGATATAGTCACACTGTATGTTAATGTATATACACGTGATACGTTCAGTCGGGTTTTCCCCTGTTTTGATGAATATTTAATGTCCTCACTTCATCTCTCCACCTTCCCTACAGGCTCCGTCTCGCCAGGATGAATGAGGAGATGCGGGAGTCGGAGGGACCCTTCGGACAGCCAGGTCAATACCCAACAAGCAGTCCCACCGAGCAACAGTATAAGAAATGCATTCAGGAGTTTATCTGTCTCAATATAGCAGACTGCTAATCAAGTAAGGTCAGGTTTGACTACAGTGTAAAACTAGAATGCAGGGGGTGCCAGAAGTCAGATTATAACACACGTTTGGGATCTAATGGGAGGAGTTTAGGTCATCTAAAAAAAGACTTTTCTCTACCAGATTATGTTCTTGTCAACATACAGTATTACTAGTGCTCCTCCCTCCTGCACGACCTTAGACCAGTAACCTGCCTGCAGTCAGCTCCCGTCTCAGGATCAAACCACAACTCAGCATTAACCCCTTTTAATGATGTCACATTTGAGCAAATAAGGTCGTCATAGATTATTTTAGTGAGGTGCTGATTGATCCAAACACAGCAGAGAAATCACTGCCAGGCAAAGTTTGCTTTTTAATAAATGGACCACAAATAGTCACCAGAGTACTTGGAACCAATGCTTCCCTCTGTTTGGAGATTTAGAGAGAACGGAGTGCTCTGAACCAAAGACCGCCTAAAGAACAGCTCTTCTAGGTTTCATTCCATCATGTGGCTGAGTTGTTGTTCTAGTGGAAGTTGATATTCTGGGCACCGCTGGTTCCTGAATTGAAAGGCTCTTGCATATTTCCAACTGACCTTTTACAGGACTCGGAGTTGGAACACTTTTACAGCTTGGATTAGCATGAAAAAATCCAGGAGTATTTGTCTTTAATGTCAGTTCCACTAACTTGCATTTGCATTTGTTGTTGAGAAGCAAGCGGTGTTTAGGAGGGCATTTCCATGAAGAGCTTATGCACACAGCTAGCAACCTGTGACGACATCCACCTGTCAGTCAAGCAGCCACACCCATGATTACCTATAACTCTAAGGGTCTACGTAGGGTCTGGGACGATGCCGCAGCTATGCTGTCAACTTGCAGCTGAAGTTTAAATCGCACATTAGCTTGGCTCTTGATGACAGAAATGATTCCTCTGGAATGTCCCTGTTGCTAACTGCACCAGGGATAGGTAGTGAAAAAGAGCTGGAACCAGCAATTTCTCCCACTTCATAACTCTGCTGAGTGTTTGTAGCCCAGTAATAATAGTAACAGATAATGCTGCAGCCAGTTCACTTCCCCGTTTGTGATCAGCTAAATCTGTGCAGTGAGTCTTTTTTTTTTTTTTTTAGTTTAACCTGAGGGTCTGTACACTATGTACGTGTGGTCATATGACAGGAGAAACTGTGAAGCTTGCGATAACTGTGACTGAGAGTAAATGATCTTAGGATCATGTCTCTGTATTGATTGAGAGATTGATCAAGTGAAGCTTTTAACCATTTGATTAAAAGCGAAACGATGCACTTTTTCTTACCAACAGTGATTTGAATTTAGTTTTTGTTGTTTTGATTTTTTTTTTTTTTATTTATGACAGAACTCCCAGAGCAATAGTGCAATGATTATTTCACTGCAGATAATCAGTATTTTTTTGTATTGTGTTTACCAACAACTGCAGATGGTATTTTTTTAAGCTGGATATATTTTGTTAGATTTTATTTTGCCGTGCACTCACATAGCACTGGTATACTCCACAGCTTCATAAATATAATCACTTGTTGGTAGGAGTTATTCTGCAGAACAAACTGCAGTGGGAGACAGACATTTTTTGATAAATCACACGATGTATTGCTGTATATACACTATTTGTATGTTAAAATGTTTGTTTATGGTATTCTGATGTATCACAGCTAGGCCTATATTAGATTTGTTCTTTGTTTATAATGCATGGGTGGCGGTAGCCCAGGTCCTTCAAAGCCCTGTTGCTTTTGTTTATTTCTGTACCCAGTGTATGTGAATATTTGACATGTAGTATTGTTGAATAATGTTGATGATAATATGATATACTGCCAAATCATGATGACAGTGCATGGAGTGACATTGATGACACAAATCAGTGAATGCAAAATGCCCTTTTGCTGTCTTCCGTTAGCTGGACACTGATGACGGTGAACATGGCTACATCCATCCATCCGTCTGTTCTGTACTATAACATGGGTCTTTTTAGTTGTAGCTCACAGTAAATAGCAGTGAGTCCGAACATGCTGGACATACAATGTTGGGTTATCTGAGGCCAGTTCGGCCGACAGAGAAATAATGGTGAATTCCCAAAGATGTTGCTCGCCTTTCAAAGATGCTGTTGGGGTTTAGTTCAAACCAAAGAAAACCTGCAGTTTGTCAGAGAGCCAGCGAGTGTTCTTACTGTTTTTTTTTGGTTTGTTTTCATAGCTAGACATGGTTGAATAATTTTTTTTTACTTGCAAGGGACTGTGCAAAAATTACAGTAATAGAGTGGATGGTTGATGTAATATGCTTATTGAACTGTTTTTTTGTATGTTGGCCACATTGCACATAAAGAGTCAAATTTGCTTTTTTCAAATTCAGATTAAGCATAAAAAAATGATATGTCCAGTTTACATCTTTATCCTGAAATATCAAACCCTACTCCAAAGACGTGATTGTTTACGAACCTTTACAAATCCTAGTAGTCATAAGGGCTTAGGCAATCTTAAAAAGATAAATAAATAAATAAAATAAAATACAAAAACAAAATATAAAGCACCAGTTGCACCAAAAGTCAATACAAAAATAGAAAAAAACATCCGCACTTGAGTTTGCTTCTAAAGCTTGACGATACGAGGCTAATTGCTGCTACGCAGCAACTGCTAATGCGCTAATCATACAGGAACATGCTATTACTGCTGCTAGTCAGTCACAACAGCTCATGTTGCTCAATGCACATATAGTAATTTAAGATAAAAACAAACTAAAGGGTGTTAATCGCAACTGCAAGCATAACAGACTTGCTAATGCCCTGGTAACTGTTACTTTGTAAGCTTATTAGCCGCCGTACCAAGACAATAAGTTTACAAATGATTCACTTATGTGACTGTAGTTACTGTAGTCTCATAATTGTCTGTAACCAGCTCTGGTTTTGCTGGGATTTTAACACTCTGTCTCGAAGGTCTTTTCAAAGGCTGCTGCTAACATTAGCCTGCTAACATTGTGAGCTGTCTCTACATTAGCTTAAGCAACTAGTCCTTGTGAACATTGCTAATGGAGCATTGCTACAAAAGATGTAGCTGTCGCGGTTTGCCAACAATCATATTTAACATTTCAGATAACATTTTTTATATCTTGTTGTTTACACACCGTATATGAATACATATATACAATATATGGTTAATATTTAGATACGGATGTTTGTCTTTGAGGTCTTTACTCCAAGACAAAGCTGTTATTTCATTCGCATCTGCGGTTTTACATAAAAAGTCACTTTTTAAAACGGTGACAATGTTTTCAGTGACATCCCTAGTTAAAATAGTTTGCTGGTGATCAGTGGAAAATTTAGACTTTAGTAAAATTCACCCATTTTGGGCTGATTTTAGATGAATTTTAGAGACATTTCACGCAACCATCCCTTCAGCAAAAAAAGAAAAAAACTGTTTTCTGTAATATTTGTGCAGTCCTCCACTAGTATTCGCTAGTTAAATGTTTTCTAAAAGCATGGCAGTCCTTCACCATCAGCAATAGATTCAAAGCACTTTGAAAACGCACCGTCTGTCTCTCTCTTAATCAGCCTTCTCTTATCTAGTGCAGTATGTGGTGTTAGGGCCGTGGGAGCCACACAGCAAAGTTCAGAGATGAACGACAAAAACAATCATTTGCATTGAGCCATTGAAGGATAACGTGTTGTACAGTTTAGTGTCTACAGTGACTGTTGTGTATAGAAACTAAAAACTACTAACACTTTAACTTCTTGCTTCTAACATGCCGTTTTTAACCTCCTTGTTTTTTTTCTGTCTCTTACCGTTATCTGTACATTTTTTTGAATATTGTAAGAGAACGTGTGTCTCTGAATATAGAGTACCTGTGCATATTAACACTGCTACCTGTCCCCTCCCTCCAAAGTGATTCTGAAAATAAACTGTGTGACTAAAACTAACCTCTCCCTTTGTTTCTGTGCTTCTTTCTTGATCCTCTTTCACTGTCTTTAACAGCCTTTTTACTACCAGCATTTGATAATGTGGCATATGAAATGATGTAAAATCTGTATATTAATTGGCTTATGGATTCCAGACCGATGAAAAGCACAGTATTTCCCTGTGAAATGCAGTTTAGTAACAGTTTTCTTCATGCGTGTAACAAATAATTGGCACATGGCCATACAAGAAATTAAGAAATAAAACCGTGAACTATGTACAGAACATAACACGTAGAAGACAGTCACAGGCAAAAAGTTTTATAAGAAGAAAAGAATACAGAATACAGTATTTCCTCTTCAGAGAGACCAATAAACCTGTTTTTTGGTTTTGTAAAAAGTATGGTGTAAAGACCTTGAAACTACTCATTTATATACACATATATATATATATATATATCTTATCAAGTGTATATATATTGATATTTATGTTGGGAACAAATTAACAATAGAAACTTCATTTGGCCTTCACAGTAAGAGCTTTAAATATATTAAACAGTTATTCTTTCTGTCCTTTACATGTAATCTTAAAACTCACCCCTCTAATTTGCATGCTGCTTTACATGTTTTTCTTCCCTATACTTCTGTCATTGTTGTATTAATGTCTAATTCAGCATCTGGTTCGAGAGTCAGAAACTGTCTCTGTCTGTCACTTTATTTCAATGTAAATGTAATTTTCATCCAAATTGGCATTTTTACTCATAAGTCTATATTTAATAACCGATAATGACGAAGCGAAGGCATGGTTTTTTTTTTAGAAAATAGAATTCTTGATGGACAAACTGGTCCACTAACAGCTGCAGCTTTATGCTCTGCTTATTAACAGCAAACAGTGGGGGTTAGTGAGAAAGTTGCACATCTGAGACTAGACGTGAACTCTTTGTCACTTACTCTCAGACACAAACAGGGAAAACCAGGAATGTCCATCCCCTTTTTAATTAGCCGACTCTGGGAGCTCTCACGGACACAAAAGAGTTCAGCTGCTTTTGTTGTGGCTGCAGATTCAGAGGTTACCATGACGACAGAAAAAGTAAAAGCTCAGTGTTTGGAAAGTTGAAAGAGGGGAAGCTTCTGAGGCTTTCTGGGGCCTTCATTCATGAGTCTCCTCTGCTGTGCTTCCTTCGTTGCCTGTACTCTTCATATAAAAGATGTTTTGACTCTGACATGGCGAGCTGTGAGTTTCATTGTCTTTTTGTTTGTTTGTTTTCTTCATCAGGAGATGCCACGTACCTCGACATTTTCAGAGAATTTTCCCACATGGCATCCCACAACCCAGAGAAGCTGAAACGAAGGAGTCTGCACTTCCGACACTCCTTCAGGTAGTCCTCCGAGCATCCAGAGGAGGAAGGAGGAATACTTGAAGAGCAACTCTCCATACATTAGTCACAGCTGGAGTTAGTTTAATGGCAAGCAATCCTTGAGGAGAAGCCTGATACTGTTAAATAAATCAAAATATACTACCTGGTTTGTTTTATTCCACAGAGAAATGTACAAAAGTCATATTTAAAGTGCATTTAAGCAAAGAAAAGTTTAGGATAGCTGCATTGTTTCTCAGATTTAAACGTTTATTTTGGTAGGATTGTGTTCTGTGAGGATCTGCTGGTCTTTTCCTCCTAACTGTGTGTTTAAATATAGCATTGCTTTTGTACATTGATAGATAAGCACTTGTTTCTTCATTCATTTATATGCTGCCATCAGTTTCATTGAAGGAATTTCATCAATACTTTATATAAATGCTGTTTTTCCTGCATGCATGTACTCCAATATATTTCATACTCAAACTTGAACTCTGCTATGGATAAAAAAAAATAGTGTCATAATAATATCATTATCGTCATCTTGAAGCTGCAGTCTGTTTTTATTTTGCATGGACTATGCTGGTGTAGTCTTCGTGATAATGTGTTAAACTGTACTTTTGCAGTACCACTATGAAATGCAGGGCTTCTGTTACTGTAAACATGCTGTAGAGGTAAAGATGCTAATATATCAGAATGATGAAAGCTGGATGGAAATAAACAGTGTGTGTTTGACTGACTCGCGCCTCCTTCCTTGTGTGTGATACAACACCGCCCCCTTGTGTTGAAATTTGAGATGGCGCATGACTGAACGCCTTTCTTTAACCCTCACTACTGAACAGTGTCACTAAGGAACAAGCTTTGTTCTTCCACAGATGACATGTGCTCACAATGAATTGTCATAATAATATCATATCCTCACGTCAGATCAAGTTTCCGCTCCCTCACGTGTGATTACACAGCGTGACACTAGACATTTTCCAAATAATAAACTGTTAACTGAACCTCGTGGATGATGGATTAAGTGTTTATCAGCCACTTAACCACAGGTCACATTAGCTGTTCTAAACGGACACGGCTCTCTTTTTTTTCTCTTGATATCAGATTCGTAGATGAGAGGAAGATGCCAAAGAGTGTTTCAATCACTTCTCACACAGGTTAAAATCGGTAAGCTGTTGTCAGACGTGACCAGCTGAGATGAGTTTTGTAAAAGCACCAGATGTCCTTGCACTGCTGAAGCTTTCCATGATTCAGCACTGACAGAAAGAAAGATTTCATCCACCCTTCACTACAGATCCATTTTACGAGGCAACACCCGGCTGTTGACACATTTACCATGGGGACAGCTCGTACTGGCCTACCTTCAGTTGATTTTGGTGTGGTGAGGAGGAGTACACATCATTGTTCTCTGTATGTGAGATGTGAGTAAACTTGATTAAGATGTTTTGTGGATGCAAAGTAATTATCTGCACCACCTAAGAGCAGCAGAACAAGATGCAAGTGTCCACTCGTCTAGTGTCCTGTGGACTTAGAGGAGGACTTGGGCAAGATCCTTAAGCCTCAATATGTTTACTGTCATATAAAAACAGCAGTTTGAGAAAGTGCCTTGTGCTACAGATCCAGTCAGTCAGATCGATGGAGAAGTGTTCAGTAGTCTAAAAAAAACCCTACGATGCTTTGACAGAATGGAACAGATCATGCTGATGAGAAACAGCACAGTCATTTTCTCCACAGACGTCCCAGAGAGAGGACTGGCAAAATACCAGTCACTGGGAAATGAAGTGTGAAACACTTCAAAGGATTTGGATGATCTTCTCCCTGAGAGAGCCTGAATGTCCACATCGGAGTACATTGTTTCACATGATCTCAGTGGAAGTTTACTGCAATTTTAGTTTAACAAAATAAAAGGAAAAAGGAACCTGCCATCACAACACATATATTCATGTGTTGTGATGGTTTCTGTAGGAACTGTGAAGTCCTGTACAGTCCTGTGAATAAAAGTGGTCCGTTTTCCTGATTAACAACTTTCTGGCTGCAGACAGAAGTTGTTCAACCTGTTTCAAAATACAGGTTTGGACGAGTGAACATATTCTGACAGTTGTGGGAACATATCCTGACCAGGAAACCGACTCTGACACAACACCGGCGCCGCTGACGTCCGTCACGTCTCTCCGTTGGTTACGTCCGCGGGACAGGAAGTAGGGCGAGCAGACGGTCCGAGATGATGGAGCTCTGACCGGGCTACGGTGCTCGGCATGATCTCGTTTGACATTTCGAGCGACATGCTTCACGTTTGGCTCGCTTGACGAGCGATGTGACAGCGCCGACAGGAGTCAGGTATGACTCGGATGCTCGTAGCCAGCTAGTTAGCTGTTAGCTCAGTTAGCGCTCCCTCATCCATCCTGCTGCTCCCCCGGCAGTCTGCTAGCAGCTCAGCTGATCCGCTGCTGCACCACACGGAGCCCGGCGAGAAGATGAGGAGGAGGCCTTAGATGTCAGATCGGCGACGGTGTGCTCAGTCTTCAAATACAGGTACATGGTTGGTGAAACACTGGCTGGCTGGTAGGGGTTTACTAGTGGGGGGGAAATCAGGACCTGATGTGTGGTCCAGGTGAGACATAAAGAGGAAGTCTGAGGAGGGTAAGATGCTCAGAATAAGGACATGAGTCTTTAACATGTTACAGGTGTTTTATGTTGGGTTTGTCTTGTTTGATCTAGAACCAGGCTGGTGAGTTTCAATGGAAAAAAAGTCAAATGGATGTTTTTTTTGTGTGTTGGCAAAGGAGGTGTGACAAGTCAAGTTAAGGTGAGGTGTGGTGTCTAGAGCTGCAACAATAAACAATTAAAATCAGCTACAAATGAGATTTTTATTTGCTTTTGTTGGTCCAAGAGTTTTTGACTGGTATTTGAAGTTGTTGTTGATTTATTACGGTTTGAATAATTAAAAAAGAAAGCTACTCAGTAAGCATATTTTGATTAGACCTGGTCCAGCCTGGATGGAGGAAAAGACGTGAGATCTTTCTTTTTTTTTTTTTTGTATAGGTTGTATGTAATTTTTAAATCTGGACAAGGGTCTTGGCTAAAAGAATTGTCCTAACCATCTCCTCTTGTATTATGTATTTATTACTCTTATATAATGATCCATCTGGAACGTGATCAGAAAAAAATTGCTGGGAACTCCTGCACTATAGCAACAAACCAAATTAGTCTGCTGCTGAAAATAGTCTCTAAAAAAACAGGCTTCTGCCGTATATATGAAACGATTTGCAAACAATAACAAAAATACAGAACGTCTCATATGAAAGCCACTTGGTCACGAGGTAACAGCTAAATATATCACAAACAGAACACAATCCAGTTTCTAAGCATGTAAAACAATTACAATATATATTTAAACCCATGTGTAAACCGTTGGGTCTTACAGAATATTTTAATTGGTAAAACTTCAACATAAACAACAAAAGAGATGAACTACCACTCATCCATGTAGCTTCTTCAGTTTTAAATTGGTAGGTTTTATTGGGAACATTTGTGGGTGGTGCCCACCTGAAACTTACATGATTATGGTCTCTCAGTCACATAATACTTACCTGTAATTAGAGGATGTTGTTCAGACCAAACTGCATGGTATCCTCTTTTCATGACCCAGTGTGACTGTGTTATAAAGGGAAGGCCAATTATGTCTCAACCCACCTCCCTCGTTCAGAGAGGAGTTCTCCAGTTTTATATAAATGGCTTCTTTCACTCCTTTCAGTCTGCCTCTTTTCTTTGGCTACAGTGGTTACACTGTTGTCCTCAAAAGAGCATCCGTTGTCCTTCAGGTATAGGTGTACTGTTGAGACCTGACAACCTAGATTATCCTAGGGGTGACATGTTTAAAAAAACAAAAACTCCACCCGCCTTTTTATTTTTTTTAAGCTTTGTTCTAATGCATGTACGTGCTGTTCTGCATGACTTCTCGATTCTCTGCCAGGGAAGTGTTGCCTGTGTATGCCAGGTTGAAAAAAAGATTTAATCATATATGAATGGATAAATAATAAATGCAAGATAAATAAAGGATCTTATCTTAAATCAAGTCAAGTCAACACACAGTCTCCAGCTCATGTTTTACTTCATCAGAGCAGACAAAAGCAAACAAAGGTCCATGTGTAAGAAGGTGAATCAGAAGTTTATCACCAAAGATGAATTAATAGGATAAGGATTGACAGATACATTTTCTGTTAACTGACCGTGGCAGCTTTTATCTTTTGAAGATAAATACTTTGAACAGACATTCCAACAAAAACTAATACATAAATAATGAATTGAAATAATGTGGGTAACACAAAGTAAACACCATAACAACACTGACAATGGCAAATGGTCTGAGACCACTCACACTATATCTGTGTCTGTCTTCCCAAAACTGACCAGCATCTTGTCTGTAATCTCTTCTGCAGACATGGCGTCGCAGCTCCAGGCGTTCTCCTCTCCCTCCGTATCCTCCAGTGCCTACTCTCGTTCAAAGAGGCTCAAAGTGGAGAACCCTGCCTGGGATGTGTCCAGTCAGCTGGGAGACAATGGTTACTACCAGCAGAGCCCCGCGCATGGAGCCGCCCCCTCCACCTCCGGCTCCAGCTTCAACCCGGTGTACAACTCCAACCAGGTGCACCCGCCGACGGTTGGCTCCCGGGAGCAGACGGTGGTGCGGGCGGCAGACAGCACAGGCAGCCTCCGTGGACCTCCTTCATCCTCCTCTTCCTCCTCCTCCTCTAGCAGGCGCATCAAGGATGCAGAGTCGTCCTCGCAGCCGTGCGATCTCTACCACAAGCAGTACAGCTTGAAGAGGAAGAGCGAGGAGGTGGACAGCAGCGACAGTGTCCAGATACTGGAGGAGCTCTCGGCCCCCGTGGTCTCGAACCGCACCGGTGGCGGAGGGGGAACCACCACAGCCCAGTCCATAGCACACTCCACCTCCACCACCAAGAGCAGCAACTCTCACAGCGAGGGCGACTACCAGCTGGTCCAGCATGAGATTCTGTGCTCCATGTCCAACAGTTACGAGGTGCTGGAGTTTCTGGGACGCGGCACCTTCGGTCAGGTGGCAAAATGCTGGAAGCGGGGCACAAATGAGATAGTGGCCATTAAAATCTTGAAGAATCATCCCTCTTATGCTCGACAAGGTCAAATTGAGGTGTGTATGAGGCTGATAGATAGAAGGCTGTTCTATGAAGTCCTAAATTCATACATCTTGTATTGTATGGTCTCTTTTTTGGCCAACATTGCTGCTCGTATCTTCCAGTGTCCTCTGGCATTCAGTATCATTACAAAAAAAATCATCCCTTTACTCTGAGGATATTATACAGCATGGGTTTTCACATAAATGAAAGGCAAACCATAGATTAGCTTTTCTCCATCATTCACTGATGTATTGCTTAATTCTTTCCTCCCTGTAGGTGAGCATCCTTAGCAGACTGAGCACAGAGAACGCCGATGAGTTCAACTTTGTCCGTTCCTACGAGTGTTTCCAGCACAAGAACCACACGTGCCTTGTGTTTGAGATGCTGGAGCAGAACCTTTACGACTTCCTGAAGCACAGCAAGTTCAGCCCTCTGCTACTCAAATGCATCAGGCCCATCCTGCAGCAGGTCGCCACCGCGCTGATGAAGCTGAAAAGCCTGGGGCTGATCCACGCCGACCTGAAGCCTGAAAACATCATGCTGGTGGACCCTCTGAGGCAGCCGTACAGGGTGAAGGTGATCGATTTTGGCTCTGCCAGCCACGTGTCCAAAGCGGTTTGCTCCACTTACCTGCAGTCCCGTTACTACAGGTGAGGATTTGAGCCTGAGCTGCACAGTAACAGACTACAGCTCTGAATTATTAACCTGTGATTGCGTCATTCGTCTGTCCTGACAGAGCTCCAGAGATCATTCTGGGCCTTCCTTTCTGTGAAGCCATTGACATGTGGTCTTTGGGATGTGTCATTGCTGAGCTGTTTTTGGGATGGCCTCTTTATCCGGGTGCCTCAGAGTATGATCAGGTCAGTTTGACGCATTCATACTTTAAAGTGACATTTTTCACCTTTTTACCTTTTAGTAGCAAATGCTAATAAATAATCCCGTCTATATTCAACTTTAATACTAACAGGAATAGAGCTGTCCCATCTTTCCATTAAATCTGACTAGCAACACAGACACACAACGCAGGGACATTAGCTGTTGAACACAACACTGTAGATCACAAGCTGTATATTTCTCATACATCTTTTTTGTGTCTCTCAGATTCGTTACATTTCCCAGACGCAGGGCCTTCCAGCAGAGTACCTGCTGAGTGCAGGAACCAAGACTAGCCGCTTTTTCAACAGAGGACCCGACTCCAGCTACCCACTGTGGAGACTCAAAGTAGGTGACCCGGCGCAAGACAAGTCAACGAAGAGAACACATGCGATACTTCTGGATTAAGTTCATGTGCAGTACACATAATGAATTCATGCCGTGGCTACTTTTTTTAATGCAGACACCTGCAGAGCATGAGGCAGAAATGGGCATTAAGTCAAAGGAGGCAAGAAAATACATCTTCAACTGTCTAGATGATATGATGCAGGTGAGGAGGTAACTGTTTGATTTCAGATGTGTAGGCAAATACTCTGCAGGAGTCGGTCTGCTCTCCTCTCTGATTTTGGGCACGCCAGGATGTTTGACAGTTTGACTTCCCGCAGGTGAACATGACAAACCTGGAGGGCACCGACATCTTGGCAGAGAAGGCTGACAGACGGGAGTTTATAGACCTGCTAAAGAAGATGCTGACACTAGACGCAGACAAAAGGATCACTCCCATGAAGACGCTGAACCACCCCTTTGTCACCATGACACACCTGCTGCACTTCCCTCACAGCTCACAGTAAGAGGACAAGTGAAGATGCTGTTTGCACAGACGATTGCGGCGGCTGTGGTTACCTGTCTGATGACGCTCTATAATCGTTTTCCTTCCGCAGTGTAAAATCCTGCTTCCAAAATATGGACATATGCAAACGCAGATGCAGCGCCTTTGAGAATGGGAAGAATATGTTTGCCAGCAACAACACCCCAAGTGCAGCCACCAACCTCACCGTAACATTTAGTAGCCAACTAAACCAGCACAATCAGGTGAGAATATCAACTCTGGTCTGACTCTGGTTGCCTAGGTGATCTCCACTTTTCCCAGCCCAAATGTTTTCCAAGTGAAACAAGTGGATCATAATATGCTAAAATGCTAGTGTATGGATAGCGCTAGCGCTTCCCTCTCTTCCTCTTTTGTAATGCACCGGTCCGAGCAGATGGATTTTTTTTATCATTGTTTCAAAATGTGCAGCCACATGTTTAAAAAAGCTCCTGTTCTCGTTCGTACGGACAGTTCCTCTGAGCACATGACAGCTGTGGGATTTTGGTTGCTGAATACATTTCATAGTTTAAGGCTCAGTGTTTGGTGTCTTCCAGATGGCCTCTACAGGAGGTCAGTCCCTGTCCCTCAGCAGTAACGTCCCGCTGCTGAACTACCAGCCCGGCCTCTACCAGCAGGCCACCATCAATATTCCCGGTCTGACCCAGCAGGGCGTCCCTCTGCAGACCAGACCCACCCAGCTCTGCACCCAAACCGAACCCTTCCAACAAACACTCATAGTCTGCCCACCGACCATCCAGGGTGAGATAACAGTTTAACAGTAATAACCGTATGTAATGTTCTGTACCATCATCTTCAATGATATAATCTGCCTCTTATCTTTTCCATGTAGGTCTTCAAACCTCCAATAAGCCGTCCGGTTACCCGGTAAGAATGGACAACTCTGTACCCTTAGTTCCTCAGAACCAGTCCTCCCAGTCTCTTCACATCCAGCCCAGCATGCTGGCACAGGTGAGACCTGCTGTGCCTTTATTAAAATACTTATACTTGCATTTTGACGTATTTGTCCTTATATTTTTTTATTGAACTTGAAGTATTGAACTTCATTTGACAGCTGTAGTTGCAACGTTTGAGATTTTAAGTTAAAAAGAACGTTTGAGTTAAAGTTAAAAAGAGTCTGTCAGGTTTCAAGAAGGAGTTAGCATTTCCACCAAATAAACATCCCGCTTTAAACCAATTGTCTAATTTAAGTAGCTTTTTAAATGTATACTGTGGCCCTTTGGATGGCTTGGACCCGTAGCTTGATAAACATCAAACTAAATGACCAAACTACATAGTTGCCTCAGATTTGATCATAATTTGAGTCTGGTAAGGTACCGTTTTTGATTTTCCTATGGGACAACCTCGGCACACAATTGGATAGTCCCTCAACCAGTCAGTGTATGATGTTCTTTATGATGTCCAGCAGCTCTGGTCTAGATGAGTATGTTTACAGGTTATTTCTGCAAATACTTCTATATGCTAAATAGATGCTATAAATATCCAGACAGATGGTTCTTCTTGTCATTGCGAATATATATTGTTTTTTTAAACAAGTTCCATTTTTAGTTCCTTGTCTGAGAATAACCAGAAATCAACAACAGTTCTTCCTCTTCAAAAAATAAAAAATAAGCAGCGATACTTCCCCTTTTGGTTTAGTCACTAAGTTTACACGGACAATATTCCTTCCAACTGTGTTCGTCGTTTCTTTATGTCCCTCCTGGTCAGAAAGAATGGATTCTTTTCACACCACCCCTCTTAAATTCCTCATGATCAGATCACTTGGTTCTGATTAAGGTGGTCATTTGAGGCATTTTCATTTCTCATGAGAGGAATGATTGAATCCATGTTAACATCTATGTGAAAGCTCAGTTCACCGTGGACATGGTCTGGATGTCTTAACACCTCCACTTCCTCCGCCTTCCCTTCACACCTCCTCCCAGGCCTCCTTTGACCCCCTGCTGGTAGGCAGCCTGTACGCCTCAGTGGCAGGAATGGCAGGTTTAGGTTCAGCCCAGCTGGCGCTCGGCTGCAGAGGTGGAAGCCTCAGCGGCTCGTTGGATCAGAACACCTCCACGCTGGTAAAGCACCGTCATCACAACCTTGGATGAACTTGCTTCTCTCTTCTTCATAAATCCCAGCGGTATGCTGCATGTAGCAGTCTGGGTTGTGCTTTTACTGGTAGCCTCTGGTCCTCTCTGTTGTTTCACTGTGTTAAAAGAGGAACAAGTGCAGAATAATCTCGTTGCCAGAGAAGTGTGTGCGGTATTTTTAATGTAACCAACATTGCGTTGCAGATTATTTGTCTGATACTGACAAATTTCTCTGCGTTATCTCATCATGTTTATTCTTACCTACAGCAGTGATACATGGTGTAGTTTGAGGGAAATGATGTGAACTCCACAGGTTACCTGTTCATTAAACATAATGTTAATGAGATGTGGCCTTTTTACTACAGCAGTTGAGTCCTTACAACCTTCCGTGTTTACAGATAGATATGTAGATAAATGGTTAGATAGATACTTTATTTATCCCAATGGAAATTCAGTGTCCAGTAGCTTCATCACATAATTCGGTACTTGTGGACACAAAGTAGATCTACATTACCCACGATGCACTGAAGACAGTTCAGCTGGAGTTTTCTGGTGTGTTATTCTAGCAGCAGCTAATGTGGCGTTGAGCTAGTGCCCTCAGCAGTACTCTTCAAGAACTGTTTAATGTGTATAAATGTTGCCATTAGCTGTAGACAGCAGGACACCTTTATGTACTCATTCTCTTTCTTATATTTCTCAAACTAACACATTCTTTTCACTTTCAGGTTTCTTGGATCGTTTTCTTTTTAGGACTGTGGCATGAACGCTTGGCATCTCGGAGATGTATTCATGTATTCCTTTGTCTGGTATTCTCTGCTTGTTGAGTAACACATTTCCTTGTCTTCACTTACTAATGCAGCTAGCTCTGAACAGGAAACAGAAAAGTGGAGACAAGATGCAAGCAAGCAAGCAAGCAGCGTTTTGTTCAGCTGTCAACCTATCTCAGTTTTCATATTAGAGCTGCTGACTGTCTTAGTGTGGGACAGATGCGTTCGTCTCCACACTGCATGTGCTCATTAAATCTTTTCTGTCCACGTGATTCTCTGAATAACTCAGACTTCTGTTCTGCTGACACACCGAACTGTGAATTTAACATCTGTTTCATGCAGTTTATCAATTTGCTTGTGTGTGCAAACAGCAGGGCTGGCCAGCAGGAACGCAGCAGATCCTCATCCCATCCACGTGGCAGCAGATGCCAGGGATGGCCCTCCACAATACCGGGCAGGCTGTGGTGCCTGACTCGCCCATGGGAGCCCCCGTCTCCGACAGTCAACAAGCTTCTGGCTGGAGGTCGGTTGGGTCTGACATGACTTTGAGCTGTTCTTATGTTACTAGTAAATGTTGGTCACTCATAAAGAGGTGATATCTCCGGGCTCCTAGGGGTCGTCACGGCAGCCAGTACGATGGTGGCAGCCAACAAGACTCTGGTGCCGGCCGTCATGCTGCCTCTCAAAACCAAAGCTCAGGGGCTGCTCACCTAAGATCACAACAGGGCAAGAGATCGAAGGCTCGACATACCGAGAACAGAGCCAGGTATTCAGTCAAGCTGTCACAATCTGTAAGGTCCTTGAACAGTATTAGGTTAATTCCATAATGTGTATGTTCATTATTATATGATTTGTTATGGGTAAGCCGGGGAAAGCTTAAAAGGAAATTAACTCTGGGAAAGCTGTTCTGAAACCTCTGTTCAGGTCAGGTCATAAGGTTTAAAGCCGGATTAATGTTTGAAGTAAAACATATTAGCCTAGATGGTGGGTAAAAATCACATCACGTGAAAAAACGTTTGTCTTTCAGTAAACGTCTTCCCTAATGGCAGCGTTTTTTCTCTCCAGGCCGGTGACGTCTGTGCATTCTGTCACGACTGTGGTCCACAACACTTCTTCTTTTGCTGGTGACCAGTCTCAGCCCATCATCATCTCTGACACACCGAGTCCTGCCGTCAGCATCATCACCATCCACAGCGACTCAGAAGAAGAAGATGAGACCAAGTTCCCCGCTGCCTGGTGGGTTCGTTTCCTTTCTAGTTCAATTGTGTTTTCAGACGCGAAATGATAATTTACTCTGCTCTGTTTTTGACTTGCAGCTCTGGAACAAGCCAGAGAACCAATGTGATCAGCTGCGTGACTGTGCACGACTCTCATGACTCCGACTCCTCCACCAGCAGCCCCCTGAGCCCCAAAAACTCCTCCCAGCCCACCAAGTCTCTAGCCATCATCATGCCCTCTGTTAAGAGCCAGCCTGGAGAGAGCACAACCCACAAGGCTCCAGCAGCTCCAGGTTCTAATTTCCCCAACTCATTTTCTCCTTTGGTCCACATTTGATGGACTTGTGTGGAGCCACCATCAAGTGGATTTTAGTCATGATTTTCCTGCCGCAGACAAACTTTTAAGCACTGGGTGCTCAAAAACCAGAGATCCCACCTACCTGGGATTTCAGAGTTTTAATTATTTTATGGCATGCTAGAAACTTGAGCAAAATCCGATCATTTTAAAGCACATACTATCTGCACTTTTTATATTTAAGTGTTCCATTTAAGAGGAAATTTATAAATCTAGAGCAATTGCACATATTTTCCGATCAGTCACGGAATGACACTGATTTACCTCCTGCAGCTGTAATTTATGTTCCCCTTCGTCCTCACTGTTTCCTGTCTGGTGTTGCACTGCTAGATGAGGCTACAAATGGATCAGGAAAATCCAAGAAGGCGTCCAGTCGGCCAGGAGATTCCACCGTTGATCGCAATCAACGGGCCGCATCCAGCAGATCTCAGCCTCTCAACCTGAGTCAGGTAACGTTTTTTAAATTCAGCCGAGGGGTGAACCCATAAAGTATGTCCCAAAACTAACAGCTGCAGTGTTACAATTGTACCTACAGTGTCCATTAAGGCTACTTGCAATTTTCTCAGATTGTCAGCCAGGTGGGCAAATCAATAACTGACTGTTGCTAATAATCTCTGTTGCCCTCATTATGATTTAACAGCTCAGTTAAAACAGGTATTGGTACTGGGACAGAGCCTCGGTTTACATCTTTCTCGGTCATTGCAGATACAGCAGTCTGTGATTCCATCGTCACACGACCAAACAGGAAGCAGCAGTTCACTGAAGCGGCACCCCACTTACCCTCCTCCCGTGTCTTCCCACTCATCCTACCGCCTTCACGAAAGCACCCTCTTCAGCTCAACTCCAAACCTCTACGCCTACCCAGCCTCCGCTGCCTTGGCTTCCGTGTCCCACGCTGTCGACCAGATGCAGGGCGGCTCGTCCCGCCACGGCAGGGCGAGCGGGGCTTACTCCTCCCTGGCTCTGCTCCAGAAGAACGGAAGCTTAGCCCTTGGGGGGTCTGCCCCAGGTCAGTACGGTAACCACCAACAGCAGCAGCAGCAGCAGCAGCAGCAGCAGCAGCTGGGAGGGCAGCCTTTCCACCGCTCCAGTGCTGCCTACCAGCGAAAACTCAACCAATACCCCTACCTGTAAACACCAAACCAAACTGAGAGACTAGAGACGAGCACAAGCTCATCACAGTGATTGAACTAGCTATCAACTCAACTTTTCTTTACTTTGATTGTCCACTCCCAGAATGTTTTTATATTTTATTCATGGTTAGTTTTTATTTCTCAGTTCCACCTTAAAGGATTCTTTCTGTTGCGTCAGATCGTGTGAACCAATAGATCAGTCTGTTTAATGTGGTCGATCACAGTATTGTACTGCAGCACGTATGATTTTAAAGAAAAGATTAAGGAAGGTTAAAGCTTAAAAGCATTCAGGCATATTTGTTCATGTAGGAACTATAAGCCTTTTTAAACATGGTGCCCAAATTTAGGAGACTGAACATGAAGCTAAATTCCACAGATTTTAAAGTTCATTCTTCACTTGTAAATCCAAAAATTTGGATTTTATGTAGGGGCGTATGTTGCAGAGAAACTGATACTTAACTGTTATGCTGCTCTATTGTTATTTTATTTTAAAGATCAAGTTTAAAATTACACATTTGCATATACACAATTGCTTATTTAGGCACATGTCTTATTTTAATTAATTAATGTACTTTTTATTTATGAATATACTGAGTGTTTTACCTGTGCTTTATAAAAACATAAGCTACGTACTGTACTGTATAATAATGTGTCACTGTTTTCCATGTCAGTTCTGTTTACTGCTCTTTGGCTAATTGTATTTATATGTTGAGGGTGTTAACGACACGGTGCATTTTAACTTAGTAGTATGTATTCAGATGGACTTGGGACTTTTGTTTACAGTTACTGTTAAGGTTGCATGTGTCTGACATGGAGTAGCATTCAGGAGAGATTTGTAATCTGCATCATTGCCTGCAGACAGATTAGTAATGTTAATTTGTGCAACAAACACATGAATAATATTGGGAAAATGTCAAAGTTCTTGTCTTGTGAAGTGGTGTCTGTGAAGTGAAGTGTGCACATAAAAAATATCTGATTGGGTATCACACACTTATGTAAAAGCCATTTAGATACAAATTCACAGTGCTGCATTTGAATTGTGAATAATCAAATCTGATTTATAAGAATAGAAGTTGATGTTTAGTATGTTACTGCTTCTAAACAAATCATTGGTCTGGTGAAATGATGGTTGTTCTTCCGATCCTGCTGTGTTGTGAAGTGCTACATTACATAGAACACACAATGAACCTTAACCCGTATATACGCAATAAAATCTTCTCAAAACAGGATTTGGGACTTTGTGCTGATTTAAATGTAAACTATACTCTAACCTTTAAATCCTGTTTTTCTCAGGTTAACAGTTAAAATGCTTTGTTCAGCCTACATTATATAACCCAATGAAATTAAGTATTAAAATATTTTATTTTAAAATTGCTAGCATTAAATCATTTATCAAAGTAGTTGATTTTTTATTTTAACAATTAAGAAAATTATCATACAGTCGTCACATATGAACTTTTACCAAAAATAGTTGCAATGCTGATATAGTGACCAGTGACCTGAAGGCATGCTATGAACTGAAAGAGATCCATGCAGTCTATGGTTGTGGGCAGCATTCACAACAGTGGCAAGAAAAAGTATGTGAACCTTTTGGAATTTCACAGTTTTCTGAATAAATTTGTCATAAAATATGATCCTATCTTCATCTAAGTCAAGGGTATTGACAAACATAATGTGTCTCAAATAATTTTTTTTTGATCTTTCATGTTTTCATTGAGAACAACCAAAAAAAACTCATAGTGCTTGTGGAAAAAGTATGTGAACCCTTGAGATACTGACCTCAAAAAACTTAATTGGAGTCAGGTTTTAGCACACCTGCAGTCTCGTTAAGATAATAAGTTTGGAGGTGTGATCTACAGCAACTTTGACTGATAAAAACCCCTCAAACTTTTAGAGTTTGGTCTGCACACGAAGAACACACTTATGTGAGCCATGCCTCGCCAAAAAGAGCTTTCAGAGGATCTACGATCGAGAATTATTGATTTACATAAAGCTGGCAAGGGTTACAAAGTTATTTCAAAGACTTTAGAAATTCACCAGTCTACAGTTAGGCAAACAATCTACAAATGGAGACACTTTGGGACTGTTGCTACTCTACCAAGAAGTGGGCGCCCAGTCAAAATGACACCAAGAGCACAACGAAAACTCATCAATGAGGTAAAGAAACGACCCCGAATGACAGCCAAAGATTTGAAGGCATCATTGAAACTTGATAACATCTCTGTTCATGAGTCTACAATACGTAAAACACTGAACAAGCACGGTATCCACGGCAGGACACCACGAAGGAAACCCCTGCTTAAAGAACATTGCTGCACGCCTAAAGTTTGCAAAAGAGCACATTGACACTCCACAGCGGTACTGGCAAAATGTTTTGTGGACTGATGAAACTAAGATTGAACTATTTGGAAAAAACTCACAACACTACATCTGGCGTAGAAAGGGCACGGCATGTCATCATGAAAACATCATCCCAACCGTAAAGTATGGTGGAGGAAACATCATGATTTGGGCCTGCTTTGCTGCATCAGGGCCTGGCCAGCTTGTAATCATTGAGGGGAAGATGAATTCCCACCAAATATATCAAACAATTCTTCAGGATAATGTAAGAAAGTCTGTACATCAGCTGAAACTGTGTAGATGCAACAGGACAACGACCCAAAACACCGGAGCAAGTCCACAACAGACTGGCTTCAGAAAAACAAAATCTGCCTTTTGGAGTGGCCAAGTCAGAGCCCAGACCTCAACCCAATAGAGATGCTATGGATTGACTTGAAGAGGGCCATACACATGAGATGTCCAAAAAATACGACGGAGCTAAAGCAGTTCTGCCAGGAAGAATAGGCTAAAATTCCTCCTCAATGATGTGCAGGTCTGATCCACAGCTACAGGAAGCGCCTGGTTGAGGTTATTGCTGCCAGGGGGGGTCAACCAGTTATTAATTCTAAGGGTTCACTTACTTTTTCCACTGCCATTTTGAAAGTTGAATGAGTGTGTTCAATAAAGACATGAAAGATTAGATTCTTTTGTGTGTAATTATTTGACACATTATGTTTGTCAATACCCTTGACTTAGATGAAGATTAGATCATATTTTATGACAAATTTATTCAGAAAACTGTGAAATTCCAAAAGGTTCACATACTTTTTTTTGCCACTGTAGGCTCGAGCCGCTTCCTTGAGGGTTCTGCTGTCAGGAATGGAGATGAAATCAGACTGACCTGGGTTGGAGTTGATGACTGATATTAGGACAACATCTACAAATGGAGGGTAAGAAGTTATTGTATTTGTCTCGTCTTCTTCTTCCACTTATCCACCCCTCCAGGTCACACTGTCATTGCCCACATGAGCGTTGAAGTCTCCCAGCAGGACAATGAAGTCCCCAGTTGGGGTGGCATCCAGCATCCATCCTAGGGCCTCCAAAAAGGGCGAGTACTCTGAACTGCTGTTCAACGCATATGCGCAGACAACAGTCAGGACCTGTTCTCTGACCCGAAGGGGTAGGGAAGCAACCCTTTCGTCTACCCAGGAGAACCCCAACATACAGGCAGATAGTCTAGGGACAAGCAAAAAGCCCACATCGGCCTTCAGCCTCTCACCCGGAGCAACTCCAGCAAAGAAGAGAGTCCAACCCCTCTCAAGGACTTGGGTTCCAGACCCAACACTATATGTCGAGGTGAGGCCGACTATATCTAGTCGATAGCGCTCAACCTCTTCCACATGCTCCGGCTCCTTCCCCGCCAGAGAGGTGACATTCCATGCCCCAAAAGGCCCCCGCCTTGGTCTGCTGTCCAATCCACAAAGCACCAAACCCTTCATGTTCCTCTTGCGGGTGGTGGGCCTACAGGAAGGCGAGTCCACAGTAGTTGTTGGCTACAGTATCCTTCTCATTCAGCGAAGGGAGTGCAAACGCTGCTGTACTCGACTGAGGGAGTTTTACATTGTGAGGCAACTGCATTGTCTCAGGATTCATCCATCCATCTTCAAGCCATGCATTTGTGGTTGGTTTGCAGTGGTGGAGATCAATCTGCATCTGTGGGTGAGGTGGTATAAGGAGAAAAAGCAAATGGCTACAAGTAAATTTCTATGGAAGCTACAAGGAAATGATGAAAGAGTTTGATTATAATTGAAATATATAAAAATACTAAATGGAGCTCAGAGAAAGATGAGAACATAGCAACACTTGGACTCAATCTGGCTTTGTAGCTGGCCCAGGAAAAGAGACAGAGAGTTTAAGAGACACAGGAAAATAATGAGGAAGGAGCACACAAGGATAAACCAATCACAATCAAAGAGGGGAAATCATAGGAAGTAAACAAGACAACACACACCATGAAAGAACTTTACAAAATAAAAACAGGAAACACAAGGAACTCCGAACAGCTTCACCAGTAGAGTATCGCTCCAACATCAGTTGGCATTGTTTTTTCATGGTATAAATCTTGTGCAGAAGAAGAAATCTCAGGAGAAACCACCAGCCCCATTAGAAAGGTAAGAAACTGCACACTGAATACCTTTTACTAGTCTCTACAGTCATGTTGTCTTTTTAGCGACATTCATGTTCACATAACTGCGAAGCACAAGAAAAGACCTAATTGCCTTTTTTACATCAAGGCCAGGGGACTACAGATGAAAACTAGCCTTCTGGCTAATTCTGGCTTTTTTAACCATGGGTAATCATGTGTTCTATGAAATTGCACTGTCCCTTTCTTAAATAAACAGTAAACCACAGTGTTTGTCCTCATCACTATCGACACCTTCACAGACAGCGAAACACCAACCAGAGTGGCCAAGAAAAAACCTTGGTGGCGACGGGCTTTTAAATGCTACAAGGTATGTGTCACAGAAGCCAGAGTAACCAGATATTTAACAGTCATGACTTAATGAGAACACAAATCATGAAGACCATTGTTCTTTTTTTTTTAATGGTACGATTCAAACCTTCCTTCTTTATCCAACCATCAATCTCCAAAAACTGCCAATAAAAAGTACAAAGTCAGTTTTCATTTGATAGAAATAATTATTTATTGGTATATTTGCAGTACATTTTATAAAGCTGTGTCACATTCTGTTATCATAAATCTTATTTTACAATCGGACCAAGAGCAGAAGAAACTGCAGCAGGACCCAAAGTCTCCACAGGTTATTGAAAATTGCAAAAAAAAAAAAAATCCAACTAATAGAGCTCTATCATTTGTCCATGCATTTGAAAACAATTACATAGATTAACCGAGAGCATTCAAAGTTTAGTAAATGTGAGGACGAGCTAATTGAGACGAGGACTAGATAAATACACCTGTGTGACGTTCAGAGATGCAGCTGATTCAAATAAATACATTTGTAGACTAGTCTGCTTGTAGTGAAGAACTGTTGCAGATGACTCCTGTGCTTTTCCTTCAGTGGGTCATAATATCACACACATTGTTCTCATATATTAATCATTTTTTCCTCCATTTAGAGCAATTTATAATCTGTAGGAGTTTTTTTTTTTTTCTTAAAGTCTGTTCTAAGTAGGTTTACTGCTTGTTGTAATGGCTGCCTTTAAGTTCTATTTTTCTATTAGTACTGTGGAAGGACGGATACAAACTATTGTGGAAACTAGTGGAACTGCATACCACTAACAACGCTGAATTGGGGGAACATAGTAGCACGACATCATTTGTGTCTTTTAACAAGGACATATTTCTCTAAGGGTTCAGCAGCATTCAATTTCTCAGCTTTTATCCCTAACAAAGGCATTAGTTTGTGACAAATGTGACTATTTACACTAAATCCAAACACGGCAGATAAAAACAACAGATCCTGTGGAACAAACAACTCGCTGAGCTGCAACCAAAGACGACGTTAGGGATAAAATTCCTGATATACAAACATTTCACAATATCACACAAATTAATTGGTAACTGATGCAACGCCTCAAATTTATGGGAAACATTTCAAAGTCAAAAAGTCCAATGGCACGCAGAAGGCTGACCATGGTGGCTTTGATGGTGCAGAGCTGAAGGGAGGGAGTATTACCAGGAGCCAGCAGTGACAGAGGCCATTGATGCTGAGCTTTTACACACTGAATTGCACACTAGAACATTTTATTGTTATGTTGTCCCCCCCCCTCCAACTTTTTAGGCTTGTCCCTGAAGGTGATGTAGGAGAGGTGGGGGGAATGAATCCGTCTTCAGAACTCCTCATGAACGTTTCTGGCGTAATCCATGAGCTTGCTTCCTGTGAAGTATTCACTGTACTTGAGGATCTCATCCAGCTCCAGATTGTGATTCTGGTTCTCATCAGCCACAGCGATCATCTGTTTGGCCTCGTTCAAAGCATTGTGCTCATTCATTGGATCCATGTACTCCTGAAGACAAATCGGTAAATGAAATGTCAGTTTCAATTCAGGCTCACATTTGAACAAAGACCTTGCTGAGTGAAACAGTTCAACAAAAAACAATGTGTAGAGAGATTACACAACTTACTTTCTAGTATCCAGACGTTTATATTGATTATATTAGCAACAGCAAGCTTTTACAACAAGTGTAGATTGATGGGCAATTATAGATGTATTCATTTAAAATTAAACCTACAACATAATAAAACTGTGCAAACTGTGAAGAGGTATATAATAATAAGGTAATAATACTTCTTTCTCTAACATTAACCACCACTAGTTAGTGGGTGGAAAGCCTTGTAATTCCATGATTCAACAACATCTTTAAGATTAAAAAAAAACACTTTTGCACATAAAGTACAGTCCCTTGGCTTCACCTCTTCTGTCACACCTGTGTTATTTGTATCACCTGGAGTTTATGCTTTGTGTTGTAAACAGTTTGTATGTTATTGAGTGAAATGATTAAAAAATATTGATGTAGTGAATTAAACTGACAGAAAACAAATCAGATTTTTACTTTACTTACCTCTAGTTCCTCCATGGTTACGATGCCATCACGGTCTGAATCGATGACATCCTCAAACTCCTTCTTCCTCTCTCGGACCCAGTCATCGTCGATGTCCTGAGCCTGCTGGTTCTCCACAGTGCCCACAGGTAAAGAGATGAACTCCGACAGGGTCAGCTTTTTATCACCATCTTGGTCTACGAGAAAAGGACAATAAACCTCGGATTTTTATTCTGTAGTGGTTAAATTTCCCTTCTTCCCCTTTAAAATATCATATTTAGTCAACAGTCAGTTAACTGATCAAGAGACAATTAATCTGCAACAACCTTGAAAGTAAAATTTCAATAATAAACAGACTTCTCTGCGTAATATGTTGATAGTTAACTAGTCATTTAATTAGTCATCCTCAGAGCTGCAGTGTGAGTAAGAAGTAGGAAAAATGTTTACATGACAGTATGAATGTAAGCTTACGATGGTAACCAAAACTATGTTATAAAATGAACATTCACTGATCATCCAGCAAAGTCAGGAACAGAATTATCTCTTAATGTCAGGCTGATATTTCAATTTTCAACATGTACAGCACCATCGTTAATATATTACATGCTTATTCACTTAAGTTATGTATTTATGTACCTAATTACAGAGTTCCTGTCTGCACTGTAATCAGTTTAGTTTTCACACTTATTATGTTTGCAGTACATCAATGTCAATATAAGCCGTGGATGTATGTTTATTCATTCAATGTCATTTCTGTCTTGTTTTTAAAACTAAAAGACAGAAGCCCATCAATTTATCTGCTGCCCCATATTTACTGACTATGAAAAGAAGCCACTATCTGCTAACATGTTTTATATATCAGTTTAAAATGGTTCATCTACGTTTACAGCTTATTGCTACTGCCCTGCCAAAAACCTGCCAGACAGTGAAGCTCACAATATGTATATTGAGCAGGTTAACTGTACCTAAGTCACGCACAATCTCCTTGACCATGTATTTGAGCATGCCCCTGCTGTGCTCAGGATGGAGGAACGACAGGAACTCCTGCTCATTCAGCAGCTGGTCAGCAGGAGGATTGTCAGCCTGAAACCAGCGGTCCTTCAGGCTTTCCAGGACCTCCTGAGCTGCAATGATGAAGATAAGAAAAAAATATCAGTTTGTGATATCTATGCAAGAATCTAAGAGTGTTAACAGCTAAATCGATTACATTCTGCACTTACTTTCCTCGTCCAGTTTCAGATCTTCATTGTGCTTTACTTTCTCCGCGATGTCTTTTTCATTGAAACCTTTGCTGGCCAGAAATTTGATTCTGTATTCATCCCAAGTCACGTGACCTACAGAGAGAATACATTTCAAATTTGTGCTTTCATTATTTTGAGACATTGTGCTGCATAAGGCAGTGGAAGCAACTTTCTCACCATCGCCATCTGGATCAACAGCACGGAAGCTGTTCTTGTTCTCCTTCACGGCCTCCTGAAAGTGCTCCTCCGTCTTCTCCATAATCCAGCGCTGCATCTCCTTGGCGCTCACACTCTTGTCTTTGTTGAAGTCAACTCTGTGAAGTGACAGTTTAAAACATAAATGTCTCCTGATTTAGCTCCAGCTATGGAGCATTATTGGCTCCGTTTAATGATGCATTTTATTGACTGTCTGGCTTGCGTCAAACATGCAAAGGACTCGTGCCTTTAATTAACCCAGCCACTAAAAGGAAATTTGAGAAAGTGTCAATACAATTAAAAAATATGGCACCACCATGCAGATAAATATTTGCATTTGCTTGTTTTTATCCACCATGGGTGCATTTGTAAGTTGAATAGTGACATAGACGTTGCCTCATAACTTAGAGTCAACAATATTGGGGTTTCACAACCATGTAGCTCAGTTTGTCCATTCTACGTGTGTTCTGCAACACAGTGTTGTTGTGACACAGCTCAAGCACATCTAAATCAAACAAACCTCCAGCTTCTAATAATAATGATATGCTTAGGTACAACTGCACACAGGATATTTATCCAAGGAGTAGCACCCCTTTGATTATCTAGCATGTCAAATGTTTGATAATTTGACTTGTAATAGCATATTGTGTTGCAGACTTCATGTTAATGAATTACGACAAACTCGATCATCAGAAATAATCTAAATTAAGGGTTGCACCAACTGACTTGAAAAGTGTCTCTACATACTAGAATCACCTGTTGCACCATATGTATTGTTACGTTTGAGACAAAATCTTACACCTTGTCAAATGGTAAAAGTAAGGTAAAAGTAATGAACCCACTCAAACAGTTTGATTGGCCCGGCACGTCTTTGATAGAGCATGATCACTTCAGCAAAACATTTGTAAGAAGGGGAAGTTGGACTGACTTCTGGGCTAAGAATTTGTCACAGTAGAAGAAATGCACATGTTATCACTGCAGTAGCAAAAGGTAGAGTGTGGTGCTCTCATCGTAGGTGCTCATTTCTCTTCCTCTAATGTCCAAAAAGCAACTTTGATGAGTGGTGAAACATCTTCAAGAAAACTTTATATTTCCAGAATACAGTCACTGATACAATGAATATAAGCAGATGAAAGGCCAGTTGGGCAGTATACATTGTTGTGGCCATTTAAGATGTTTATGGGAAAATGAATAAACAAAAGACTGGGAAAGTAATGTAGAAGTTAATGTAATTATTTATTGGTAAATTGACTGATATTAAAATAATAGATTAATAATAAGAAAGCTTAATCAGCTCATTGAGAAATCAATTAAAAACACTGTTCACAACCTTTTCTGTAAGCAAACCTATCCAAGATCTCCACGTGTTTGGCTGCCTTACATAGGCCTGAACATTTGTTCTTTCTTCACTCTCGACTGTCCACATTCCTAATCTCAACTCCTCGTCACTGACTTTTAAAGAAGTCAAACCTTTTTAGTCATTGTTGTTTCAAATCATCTATACCTGCAGCAGTATGCGTCAGTGTGGCCCTTCATGGTTTATATGGGGCATGTCTGCACCTAGTTGTGCATGGCCTCCTTTGGCCCTTGAGGAATGTTGTTACTCCTGATTGAGAGTAAGAGAATGAGAAGCATGTCTTACTTGGTGAAAATGTCAATGAGCTTCCTCCTGTTCCTCCTTGGCTCCGAGTCCTCTTCAAACTCCTCAATCTCTTTTCCGAGAAAAACCTCCTGATGGAAGTCCTTGTTGAGGTGTCCGTCCATCTCCATCTTCAGCCCATTTAGGTGGTCTGGGGGAAGGATCTCGTTCTCATCCTTGCTAGCAGGAGCCTTATCTTTGGAGGCTGACATGTTGGCCGGACGGGCGTGAACATTCACGGAGAGGAGCAGGACAGAGAAAAGCACAGACACAGCCAGCAGGTTTCTGCACCACAGTTTTCTCCAAGCAGCCATGGTTGCCTTTAGAAAGGTAAATGTGAAGTAAACGATTAGTGTTGTAAACAAATTCTAGCTAAAAAAGGCCAAGTTAGAAAAGGCAAAAAATACAGTAATGCTGCTGCAAATAATAAAACACCTCTGCTTCAACCTTTAATACTAGTCCACGCCCACTGAAAGATCCCGTCTGATCCTGACCCCTAGTATCCTAACTTATTAACGAAGATGAATCTATCAAATAAACAAACGCAAGAAAATTAGAAGTTAAACAAATTAGTACAGCAAATCTAGCTAGCAAAGTCGCATTGATATAAACAGTAACCACCTACGTGAACACAAGAACACCAACGGCTTCTTAGTCAAGATAACTGTTAGCAGGCTAATTTAGCCTCGTCACCCACTTGAAGTTATTTTATCCCTTGGCGTTACTTCCCAATGCTACGTAGCTAGGCTAACAAAAACATTGTGGTTAACGCCAGCGCTTGTTGGTGAGTAAATAGTCACACGAACCTCTAAAACGCGACTGGAAACGTCACTAAAGTCTAGTTAAAATGACTCCGGGGAGTGAGAGGCGGCTCAATGACAGAATTACCAGCTAGCTAACATTAATATTAGCGGTGACTTCCTATTCAACCAGACCTGCAGTGGTTCCAGTCAGGCAAGGTGTCAGAGTCCAGTTCCTGTACACGTGGCTCCTCCACAACACTCCTCTCCAGAAGGTGGGACGGCTCAGTCTTAAAACAACACTGGAGACACGGTCGCGGACGCCAAGTTACTGCCGACGTCCAAGTTAATTCACTCAGGCTGTCACCGGAGCTGGTGGCTGGCTAACCGCTAACGCTGCTCCAAGAGACACTGTTAATTAACAGTTACACGTATGACTTCCGGTGAGCACTTTCAGAGTAAAAACCCTGACGTCAACTAAGGTGCGGTTTGTTGGCTGGTGGGACGTGTGGCTCAAGTAATCTTAAAAGAGGAAGTGCATCTAGACGGGCAATGTGTTAAGATTTAAATAACTACAATTCATTGAGAAATATATGATGTATCCCATAGTGATGAAATAGATATAGATAATGGATTCATTGTTATATAGCTAACAGCAAATGTGTTACCAGACTCAGTAACGAATAGTCAAAGGTAACAACTGTTTATAATCATACATAAATAATAAATAAATGACTGAAATAACTACATATGTAGCTAAAGGTGAAAAAAGAGTTTATGGACATTGATAGCTAACATTATTTTAAATGTGTAATAAATAAATGCTATAATACTACTAAATACTAGTGAATAAGTAAAGAAGGATCCACAAATTGTAAAAAATAGCCAAGAGTAATAGATATAGATAACCAAAAGTAATGTAGATCAGATGGTTTGTTGAAATATTTCAGCTCTTTACCTTACTAAAGGAGTTGAAATGACCAACAATGCGATTTGGATGTAATTGTAAAAAGTATTTCAGCTACGCATAAATAACTACAATCAACTGATACATGTCTGAAATAGTTAACAGCAAAGAGTACTGAATTAATTGTGGAAAAAATAGCAAATAGCTAGAAGCAATGCAAATAAAGTTTTAGCCATGGGAATGGATGCATAGATAAAACTACAAAAGGATTGGATGTTAATGTTTTTATATAAATGAAAAAATATAATTAGTAATGGCTATATTCTTAAAACAGCTAAAATAGTGGATATTGCTAGCTATAAGTAATAAAATAATAACAGATAAACAGTTAACATAGTTGTAAATATTCATTTGAAGTTGTAGATGAAAGTTAAATGCTTGAGATAGCTCAAAGCAATTTAATAAATAGTAGGAAAATAAGTAAGAACCACAATCTGGTTTGTGACGAGAATACTTTTCTTCAGTTCATTTACTTCAACCTGTTTATTTTGAAATCAGGTTCCAGTGGCGTTCCGTCTGTCTGCGTCGAGCTTGACCTTTCTTGGCTACAGCTTCCTGCTACGTTTGCAGACAGATGTGCCAGCGGATACAGGAACTGAGATGTCACAGTAGCCATAGTGGAGAGGTGATCGTTAGTTGCTTGTACTTCAGTCTGCTGCCTCTAGGTGGCACTGTGTTAAAATTTAAAAATGTTACACAGACCAAACAGCAGACGTGTGTGAGAGAAGTGAGAAGTGTAAGCTGTAATATAATATAATATATATATATATATATATATATATATATATACACACATATATATGTATGTATGTAATGCACCCATGAGATAACATGTTATTTGAGCTAATAAAAGCTTGAAAGGTTTGAATTAATTTTAGACAAATGAGGGTATTGTAGGAATACCCACACCAAAAGTTTGTTCACATCAGTCATAGGGGAATATACTAAAACCCACAATTTACACTAGTCAAAATATGAGAATTACTCTCACGCTTTTTCCTGCTAGAGAATTTAGAGAAGTGAGACATTTTGCTGAAGAGTGAATAAAACAAGCAGGTATGCAGGGCAGTATATGGATCAGGATTCTTTGGCAGGTTTTCAAACAGCAGATTACACAAGATAATGCCTTCGGGTCACAAAAAATAAAACAGTGCATGAATTTGTTTCTATTTCAGGTTTGGATCTAAACACAGGGCTTTGGTAGGGTAGGTTAGTATTGAGCCAAAATGACAGATACACAACTTCATACGCACACACATACACACACAACTTGACTGCCAGGGAACCTCTTCAGCTTCATCTATGAGATAAAACAGAGCTGAATAGGCTAGTAAGGTTGCCAATAGAAAAGAGGCAAGGGGAGAGAGAGAGAGAGAGTGAGGGACAGGGGGAGGGAGAATGGGTGATGATAAAACTCCACAGTGAGCTCTCCTGTAAGCTCAGTCAGAGAGCAGCTGAGACCAGAAGGGCAGGGAGCGCAGCGGAGCAGGCGAAAAGAGACCTACCAGGCACTAAATCTCTTGGACTTGTTGGGACAGACAGTAGGCAGCAGCTGAGTTGTGTCAGACGGCGGCAGAGGAGCACACTGCTACCTGTAGAGTTTCACGTGTTTTGAGGAGTTTGTACTTCAAGGAGATAAAAAGAAAAGCTCAAGATCAATACTGGACCTCATCCATCTCCTCCTTCTGCATCCCTGTGGGTGCACGGTGTCCTGACAGACAGACTGATCTTAACGCTGACCCGTGTCTTTCCATGAAAGCCCTGAAACTTCCGTGGATCTTGCAGATTTTCGACACCACCGCGCTGGGGCCTGGATCTACTGCTCAGTGTGAGAAACAGCAGGAGAGAGTGAGGGAAAAAGAGAATATTGCCATCCATCTCTAGCTCCCAGCAGCCCACCCTCAGCTTCGGACGCCCCTCCTCTCTGCCTCTTCTTTTGCCCCCTGCACACCCACTCCACCCCACCTCAACCCCCTCCAACACCTCACCCCCCAACAGAGCAGAAAGCGTGAAAAATCTCACTAATGGGTTTATTTGCTGTCAGATCCGCGCCAATCTGTCATTCCCTTGGACCATTCTGCTTGACACATTTCATAGTTGAGTAAGCCTCCTGGCTCTCTGGCTAGACTTAACAGTGCCCCCGCAACGTTGTTCTGGCTGAGAGCTCATCAAGAGAGGAGCAGCGGCGGCAGCAGTCAGTCTGACAGGACTGGGAGGACAGGGAGTCCCTGAAGCTGCATTCCTCTGGTCTCCTTCGCCCCGCTGGGACTCTGTGTTTGTGAGCCTCGTGGGCATCCTCAGCTTCTGTCTGAAGGTATTCTTGTGCTGATCCAAAGAGCGTGAAGATGTGGTGCAGCGCTGGGCCTCTGGCCGTGGTGGCTGCTGTGTTTTGGACTCAGTGTGTTCTTCTAGATGGGGTGGATGCCAAGAAGGAGAGAAAGAGGCCAAAGGAAGCCACTCCACAACACACAGAGGCGTACAACGCAACTCTGTCCAACAGCGAGGAGGTTGGAGGAAGCACCAAGCCAGTGAGTTAACTTTTTTATTTGTATGTTAATCTTGTTTTGCATTTACAAGCTTCAGGTTTGGGTTTGAGGTCAGCCCGCAGATCAGTGCCTGTCAGGACTGCAGGACAGGCTGCATGAGTGGGAAGGGTAAAAACCCGGACAGGACAGGTGTGCCCCACCAGGTCAAGCCTCAGACAGTGTGATAGACCAGTATGTGTGAAACTCTAAATGGATGACTTCCGGAGGAATGCCAGGAATGTGGATGTCTGAAGACTGATCAATGCATCAATTAGTGCACGCCGCGGGTGTCTGCCACCAGTTTTCCAGCTTATGGTAAACGAGTTAGGATCCAGATCCTCAGAAACACCTCGACACTGCAGCAAGAAATGAATTTATAAACAGAATAGTTTAAGATAGAACATTTAGAGTTTTGTTTTCTAGAGAGACTTGTTAAAAAAAAAGTGTTCATTGGTAACTGAAGAGCCACATTGTTTTCATTAGAAACGCAGTCCTCTTGCGAAAGAGCCCTGCTGTGGTATACTTCCATTTTCAGGAGCAACAGTTGGCCCTTGACTCTTGTTATTTATTGGTTTATTGCTGGTGTTGCATATTTGTGAGGGTATTTGTTTTGCTTTCAGCCCACCCATTATGTTGGCATTCTCATATAACCCTCACTGCTCTATATACCACTCCTCACTTCAGTCCTACCAGGCAGTAACCTCCACTGCCTTTCAAACCACACAGTGAGGTCTCCTTTGTAACTTTAAGAACACTTTGTAGGTGGTTGTGGCCTAGCTGTGTTTATTTGTCTTGGGTCGCCCTGTAAAAGCAGCAGCTATGAAGGATGACCTTGTGTCAACCTAAAGCTTGATGGGGATTGCACCCATTGGGATCCCACTCCTATGTCTCATCCCTCTGGGAGCAGGGTGTCTTCACAACCACTGCTTTCCCCAGCGGTGCGGTATAGGCCGCGATGCAACTCCTGGGAAAGTTAGGTGGGCAGATATTTAAAGACCTGCAACAACGTTGTTCCCAGCCCATTGATTCTGTCATTCACAGGCCTAGTCTGACTCCGCTGTGTCTGGGACATCCGATAGGGGCGGTGTGGCTCTGAAAACTGGGGCAGCATGTCGTGTAAGCCCCTCACAAAGCCCCATAGAAAGGGTCCTGAAAGGGAACACCTCAGTGAGGATTAGCCCCCTGTTCCTCCCTCTCTAACATTCTTTTCATCTCATCTCCCACAATCAGACAGTAATGACATAATCACTCTTAAGACGCGGTGTTATGCCACATAGGGCCTTTGCCAAACATTGTCACCTCTGATGGAACTTGAGATTTAAGCTTGACATCAGTGGAAGTGGTTGTGTTCAAGGTTGCGTTTGTTGGTGCCCCTCTATCTGAGCTTCTGCTCAAGGAAATAAAAAAAGGGAAAAAAAGCATGCCACACACCATGAAGAGTGGTAAACTTGCTTTTCTTGGGCAGTTTGTGAGTTTATCCTATTACACATCTGTTAGGTCTCAGAGAAAACAACATGTCCGTTGGAGCTGTCTTGGCAAGCAATTTGTATTCTCAAACAAGCCAAACATTTACACTCCACATTTACATTTTTTTCCCTTGTGCCCAGTGGAAACAGTTCTTATGATGGCATTCGTTTTCTATCCGACCAATCCTGTGTGTGGGCTGCTGGCAGCGTGCACTCGAACGCTGCATTCCTCTGGAGATTTTCCATTTGAAAGTGATCACAACAGTGAGGTGTGGAGTTGTGCTGCGGGTGGAATTTTTTTAATGAGATGATGAACATTTCAAACAACTGTGATCTCTGTGAACCGCCACGTCGTACAGTTTTAGAGCAGTGTGTCAAAGCCTTATTGCTCTCCACTCTAAAGATGAGAGGGATCTGTCACTGTTGAGAGCAGCGAGGGATCTCTGATGGCTGTAATGGAGGGAGTCAAGTCAAACATCACGCCTGGCGCGTTGAGTAATGGCTGGGTTTTAGCCTGAGGCGAGGGTTTTTGTTTCCTCTCTCTCATCCCTTGTGATGATTAATGCAGCTGCGTGTGGGACCTTTTGGATCAACCTTCACATAAGAGACGAGGTCCAGTTCCCCAGGAAACGGGGCCACTGTGAGAGCACACACCTCTCATACACCGCTGATCCTACCTATGGCCTCTGTGGTGCGATAGTGAACTCCGCTTTCAACATGCCAGACAAAGGTTATGCTTGTTTAACATTGTACAATTATCTAATGAAGTCATCTGAAAGAGTGAGAAAAAGAAACAAATAATAGCCCTTTGTCATTTTATCTGAAATTTGCAAGTAAAACAAACCACAGGGTCGTATTTCCACGTCGCAGACACAGTTTTATTTGGATTTTGTTCTATTTATAATTACTTCAGATTGATGCCAGATTTATAGAAATCCCTTAATCTTGCTTGATTCATGTCATGTGCTAGTTCATGTTCCTGAAACCACGATTTCTAGAATATCTTGAGTAAACTGTGGTTTGAAGTAAAACAACTCCACTGCTCATTCATCTGCATACAGTTATTTAAGATTATATTTCAAATGGACTCGTTGTATATGACATATAGTCAACGGATGTTATCTTAACACACCTTAGCTGAGCATAAATCTCTCTTAGCTGAGATTAAGGTTACAAAATCTGCTGTAATTGGCCAAAATTGGTGCACCTATAAGCTCATTAATTACCAACTTCATTTTTTGTCTGTTTATTCTATTAGTTAAGTAAACATTGTTAACTTTGTGGGTTATCCAGAGAAAATGTGTTGAACCAGGGCAGCCCTTTTTGTTGTTTTTCCAATCATTATGCTAAGATAGCTTATCTTGGCTGTTAAGTCTGTACAATAGTATTCTTTTACAAAGGGTTATGTTGGAAAACCTTCTGGATAGAACTAGGCTAGCTGTTTTGCTTGGTGTTTGCTGTTTTCATGCAAAGCTAAGTTAAGCTAACTGTCTGCTGCTAGTCTGTCTTATTTGTTGCTTCTATATAAATAATAGAACCCCCTTTAGTCTTTAGTTAAGTTAAGCTAGTAGTCGTTGAGCTAGTTGTTTAATATCCTGAGCTGTTAATGTTCCCACCTTTCGTATTTCTACATATGCTTGTAACCCACCTCGTCAGGGGCAAATTAGTAACGTAAAAGTACAAAAAGAAATCTGGTATGTACTTATGTAACATTAAGCCGGATCTAATGACTTCCTTAAAGTTTTGCCCACTGTTAAACTTTGTGGGCTAACCTGTACCTGATATGGAACGGGATCACTGGTGCTTTTCAACAGCTCATTTTACCTACCACAGAGAAAATGAGCACTCACTTCGATTTCAAAGCTGTAATTTGTACACAAAACAGATGTGACACAGCGATCAATGTTTCATTCAGCTTAGATTGCCTTTTTATTTCAAGAGGAAACCAAGATTGTCTCTGGTGATTTCTAAAGCATAAACACAAATTTATTCACTTTCTCTGACAACAAAAGAGATGCACGTCTGTTGGGACAACACAGACGCTCTTAGAAACAGTAACTTAAAATCAAAAGCAGCTTTTACCCTATCATTATATAATAACCATATTTAATTTATATCTCCATATGTGTGCCCGCAACATTTGTTGAACTAATAACAGCGTCTTCATAGTGGAAGGCGGCTTCCCAATTGAGTAATAATACAGTAGGCAGAGAGCAGAGTCAACATTGCATGCCTAACTGTATTTAGCTGTACAGCGATAAATCCTCAAGACAATCTGTGTCTGTGAAGTGCAGCGGAGGGGAACATGTGGGTGGATGCATGACGACTAGGATGCACGCAGGTTAGTAGGATCCCCTTGCCCCACACAGCCCGGGGATCCCTGCTTCTCCAGGGGCGGCATTGGCCCAGCATTAGGCCCTTCCACCCATGCATGGATGACTGCACAGGGAGCAGTATAGGGATGTAAAAACAAGGGATTATAGAACGCTCTCCATCATCCCGCCCAACCTAAACCTGCATCTGCAACATTTTTATCAGCAGCCAAGAGTTTCACGTCGTCTAGTGTGTACGTAAAGGTAGGAAAACCGATAAAATCTTAAAAAAGAAGATAAGTTGCACTGTACACACGAAAAAATTCAGGAGCTGCCTCCAAAGGAACAGAGTTTGAGTATCTGGTTGCAGCCCCAGAGACATGTTTTAACAGTTGTGTTTGTGTTTTTGGTGGCATGTTGCCCCAGGGAAATATTTCCCATTTTATGGCTTCAAATAAATTCAACCTAATTTTCCCCAAACTACATGACAAACACATTTACAGCAGCGCACGTAGAAGAGTTATTCATGCAGACCGGAGTCATTCTTTTCTGGGTCATAAAATCTTATAGGCTTCTGTGAATGATCAGCAATGATTACAACTGATCCACTAATTGATCCAAAAGCTCTAAACTTACTGTGGTGCTGGTTAATGAAACAATCTGTCTTCACTGTTATTGTAAGTCATGGACCCCCGGTACAATCAGGGTAATTACACTGGAATATTTCCACTTTAGTTTACTTTGCACATTAACTCTCACCATAGTCACTTGATTTAGATTTTAGGCTACATAAAAGACAAAAAGTTCAAACTCTTAAAAATGCAATGGTTCCCAGCATTTTTGGCTGCTGTCACAAAAAAATGTCGTTTAAACCACATTTTACCTCTGAAATGCTCATATGATCACACTTAAAATCCAAAATATGAGTATAAATCCAAAATATGAGTACATATTTGTGTCACTGTATTTCATGCTTCTTCACTCCCTCCCTCCCATCTGATGATTTCTTATACACTGTTGCCCATAAAGTTGGAATAATTTTGTTTTCAGACACATTCCTCTTTTTGTTCCTATTTATATTAAGCAGACCGTCACAATCATTTCATAAGAAGAGGTAGAAAAGTATTTTATTGCAACTTTATGAGCAACAGGGTATGTTTCTACTGACCCGTGTTCACCTTAGTTACAAAACTGCATATAAAGTAGTTCAAACAAACTCCACCTACAGCAGCAAAATGATGCTTCTGCGTTGTTGCATTAGATTCAGAACTGATTTTTCAAATAATATAGTCGACATTTTGAAAATATTTTCTTATTTGCTCCCACGGACCGTCCTCCTCTTTATAATTTAAATATAAGAAGACTGCAGTTAACTTAGCTTTGCACAATGACGGCAGAAGTTCCTTCTGCTTAAATGCATTAGGTTTTGAGTTTGCCTACCAAAAAATACTCAGCAAGTTGCCATAAAACTGCAGTGTTTTGTATGGATTAAACAAAAGAAATACGTCATATTGATTTGAAATCTTGTCTCCTTTTTGACAGAGTTGAGCTTGTTGCCCCCCCTCCCCTTCAGCTTTTTAGTTTGCTAAACTAACTAACTAAGCTAAGCTAAGCTAAAGTAAGCTAGGATAAGCTAAGCTAAGATAAGATAAGATAATTATCTGCTGGTTGTAGCTTCAGACAAGAGAGTTATTATCAAGAGAGTTAACAATCTTATCAATCTCTCTGCAAGGACGCAAATAAGCTTACTCTGGTATTTTTACTTTACTGAGGGTTCTGATTTTTTTCACTCGTAGACACAATGCATCCCATTCTCATGATCTGAGCCGTGGTAATGTGGTGGGATTTGGAGCCCTATCAGCAAGGATAAACACTGTCTAGAAGATTTAACATTTCTCACCTTCGGACAAAATACCTGACACATTCTAGCGGTCTGTGATGCGACGGTGTACGCTCACACCTGCTGACAGACGAGGCCACTTTGAGGCACTCACATATCAGCGGTGATCAAAGCCAGAGCCCCGGTGTTCTTCATCAACACTCAGACTGATACCTGGATCCACTCCCTCCCCACTTTGTTCAGGGCTTGTACGTGCTGATACAGAGCTATGCCAGAGAATCCATAGTTTACTTTACGCTGCAGTCAATAGCAGCCAGTGAGAGATTGAATGCCCCTGACAGCTTTTTCTGTGTCATCAAGCAGTATGGTATTCATGTCTGCTTTTGTGGAGTCTTTGAAGTTCTTGTTTGAGACAAACACCAACCTGCATACAATGAATCAGGCAGTAGTTGAAGAGTTGTGTGAGCCATCCCAGCCGGCTCTATATATAGCATGTAACTCTTAACAGCACAGATGGACGAGAACAGACCGCTTGAATTGTATTATACTGTATATATTCAATGGAAAGATTTGAGCATGCCTTGAGCTGATAAATTAAATTATTTATACACTGATTTGCTGTTATTTTTCTTCGCTCAGAAATGAAGGTAATAATTATCTTGGTCATAGCCTTTCTTCCTTGAGCACAGAAAATCCTTGAGGGCAAGGGTTTAATGGTTTAATTACAATGGCGTGTGTTAAAGAGGATACCAAGCTCAGAGTATGGCTGATTTCCTGGCAAGGATATGCCGTCTGTTTTACTTTTTTACATAGGGAACGGAGGAGATATATAATTATAAGTCACATGTGTGGGCCAACTTGCACTGTTTTGTACCTTTGAAAAAAAAGTAAGATCTATGACACTGACTTAAGAGCAATTAGTGGCTTTTATCATGAGTGACTTTCAGATCTGAGCTGTCAGAAAGTGTTACTGCTGCATTATTTTACTTTCAGAGGTTATTAAGCTCACCATTACCGCTAGTCGTCAATATGTCAGTATTTATACAAAGTTACAGAGCTTTAAATTAAAGACAGTTGATATCTTGAAAGTACCTTCATATCTGTAGCTTAAATACAAAGTTATAGCTAGCAGCAAGTTTGCTCAGCCCAGCATAAAGACCATGAAGACGTGGAAACAGCTAGCACGACTCGCTCATGTTATATTTTGCTTGTTCAGACCAACACATTTTATTTTTTTGTTGTGTTATTGTTGCTTTAATGCCAGATGGAATGTATTGGAAAGAATGCCCAAAGAAGTGTACATGCATACGCATTACCTGACAACTCAATAGCATTGTGTGGTTGCAGAGTTGATTGTGGGTGTGTGTTTAAAATAGTTTCATTAACAACATACCACTATGTATTTATATATCAGCTTCAGGTTTCGCCCTAGGGGCCTCTGCCCCAGGACCAGACAGTATCTTATTAATTATAGGTGTTAAAGCTGATGCCATACATAGATGTGTGGCACATTGAGTGAATAGGCTGCTGAGTATTACTATGATTAAAATGGGTGTGGCATTGTAGTGCTTAATTTATGTTGCGTCAAACTTGGTAGAGCTGCAGTTAAGAATTTATAGTGCAGGTTCAATAACACCAGTGTTTATTGAGTCATTGTTATAGGGCTGTTCTTCACTAAACTTTTCTCTCACTCCTACCTTTTTCCAAAATAACCGAAGCGACCAAGATTGATTGAGCTTGAAGGGATAAATTACACTGAACAGTGGAATTTGGCAAACCTTTAATTGCTTTATTTTATTCAGTCAGATATACAAGTGTATTAGGACAAATCCAAGCTTTCCTGTCCTAAACGCCGTCATGAAGTAGTTGTTTAAAAAATGACCCGTTTAAATTCTTAAGGTATTGCATAATTATGGGTGTGACTATCTTGAGTGACAGGTAGGTGCCTTCACTTGTTGCTCAGTCTCGGCTCAAATCATGCTCAAATTTTTTGACAATTTTTGAATCAGACAGGAGGTAGTTGGAGTCGGGCACGGCCATGATGGCGGCAGGCAGGCACTCTCATTGAGCTTCAAAACCTCTTTTCAGGAAACATATAGGTGATGTCATGGAGAGGTTGGTAACAGCAATAGACACATCATGTGTTTACAAGCACATTTTGTTTCATTTGCAGAATTAGCCGTTTCCTCCAGTCTTCATGCTTAACTACACTTACCTGCTACAAGCCTTAGCTTCATATTCTGTAGACAGACATGAGTCTTATCAATCCTCTCATCTAAATTTCAGCAAACAAATTTAAAAACATTTTATCAAACATTTCCACTAAAGCTTGCAGAGCTGTTGTGCTAACAAATGTGAAAAATTGACATGGCAAAGGAAAAAGCAACTTTTTCCCAACAGGCCTCCAATATTTTGGAAACAGTTGTGAGCAGTGTAAGAGTATTCTTGACCAAATCAGTCCTGCTTTTATCTGCCTCCAAGCCTCAAAATCACAACAAAAACATAGAACAATCCGACATGCAGCCAGCGCAGCGCCTGTTAAGTTGTTTATTTTGTCTGCTGTCAGGAAGAAGAGAAAGTCGGAGAGAGGGAGAGAGAGAGAGGCAGAGAGCTGCAGATCCCACGCATAAAAACACCGATTTTTTATTCCAGCATATTGAAAAGACAAACAAGGAGTTACTTTGTTGGGGTAAAACAAGAGGCAAGTCTTTAGCAGTGAAGAAAGGGGCATGTTGGTTTAGCAGATAAGTGAACCGTGTCCTGCTGCCAAACCTAAACAAATTCCATTTCAGACAGCTCACCTCCATGGCTCGTCTTTATCTCCTCTTCTATCTCAACTGAAGGCTCTTGACATTTGGGGAAGGGTTAGGGTAAGATCTGAGCTCGCTGTAATTGGACTTCATTCAGCCTCACATTTTACCAAAATGAAAACAATCCAGTTGTAGCACTGTGCATAAAAATATTGCTTCCAGAGGCCTTCCTTGGTTTCTTATCTCCCTAACAGATCCCAGGCTTCTATACAGCAATTTATTAAAAGAGAGTTTCAGAGCATGCAGCCCAATTAGAAAACAGACTCACAACTTAAAACCCGCTGTACATACATCTGTTATCTTGCTTAGCAAATTTTCCGTCATTGCATAACTCATGCGAGCCGAATAATAAAAGAAAACACTAGTTTGTCTCTGGGTGAGGGAGAAAGTGTTGGCAACTTTGACATGTTGTTATAAACTACAGTAATTGAGGCCTGCGGTCCACAGGATCGACATCACACATAGACGGGCAGATTCATTTTTCACTAGGGTGCTCATGGAAATTTCGATGTGCTGAACAAAAAAATCACTTGACAAGGTTTGTTTACATTAATCCGAGTCTGTTGGGCAAATAAGAACTGACGTGGCACCTGAGCGAATTATCTGGGAAGAAAAAATAAGCATGAAGTGAGACTTTCGGAGAATGGTGACTGAAAAGCCCTGCAGTCAACTGGGTAGGAAAGAAAGAAAAAGAAAAGAAAGAAAGAGTTTTCAAGGTTGCTATCACTGGGTTCATTTCTCTTTATACCCATTTCGATTGGTTGAAGTATACGTGGCCTTCTTTTCTGCTGCAGATCTCTGATCACCAGAGGGTGGATCCACTGGGCTCATGGATGGACTTTGTCAAAAGACCTGTTGGAAACTTTCCTGGAAAGTGTCGCAAACGCAAACGACCCCTGGTAAATGCAGACAGTGTATCTCAAAAACTTTAAGATGACCTAAAGTATCTCTACATAACATTTCAATTTTTTTTGTATCTGTTTTCCATCAGCCAGGTCCACCTGGTCCTCCAGGCCCTCCTGGCCCGCAGGGACCACCTGGTTCTCCTGGGGCTGAAGTGACCCAGGAAGTTCTTCTCCAGGAGTTCAAGGAGATGATTAAAGGTAAAAGCTTGTTGTTCTTGAAGTGACCTCAAAATGCTTAATACAACAGATGTTTCTATTGAATTGTCTTTAGAGAATAGTTTAGTAGTCCCTCTGCACTTTAATAACCTGGCTGAATTTCTGTCAGAGGCTACAGAGAGGAGAGCAGCAGCACTGGACAGACAAACCAGCCCCAGCCAGCTACCGACAGCCCTCCTCACCCTAGAGGGGATGACCTCCTACCGTCGAATAGAAGAGGCTTTCCACTGCAAGCTCAAGGGACCTGTGGTGGTCGACAAGAAGACTCTGGTGGAGCTCCAGAACTTTCAGACAGTACGTTTGTTTGAAACCAAGTAAATGTTTATGAATCGGTTAAGCTTCGCTCCCTGCTTGTGGCTGAAAAAGTAAAATTTGAGCTAATCCGCCTCTGTGTGGTTACATGCTTTGTTTCTGTGTCTTAACTGTGTTTGAAAGAGTGAGTGTTCAGTAATCATTGCTTAGTTTGCATGTGGGAGAATTATGAGCGGATCATCCCCTCTCTGGTAACTGGCACTGGCAAAGCATGCGGTGCCACTCTCAGACTCTGACTGCCTCTTTGGTCAAAAATATCTACTTTTTCAATTCTACACATCACTCTCTGGGCGGCATACAAAAGGCACTCTGTCTCTGACTTGGAATAAAGTGTGGAGAGGACAGAAATAGACACTGTTTGAAACAGCATGCTGTAGTGGAAGAACTATGCCCTGTTAGGACGGGCTGACAAGGCTGGAGGAGGGAGGATTAAGCTTTGCAAACTATTTAACATGCTAACAGAGGACGATGTTATGAAGACGTGTTTATGTGGCTTTGGAAATTTAGATTTGAATGTTTTTGCAGAGTCAGAAATAAAGAGGCACACAGCGAGGGGGGACATAAGGAGGCGGCAGGATAAAAATGAGGTCTAAGTAAAGGGGCCTTATTTATGAGCTTAGCATACACACAGTTTATGCATCTGATCCATCAGTTTCTTCTTGGAAATGAATACACAAGTTAACAAGATTTTCATTGTCATTGTCTTTGTCTTTTCCTGTCAGGACTGTGCATAATTTTATTAAATAATGATTTGATGAAGGGTTCTCCAAGCGAGCAATCTGGTGCAGCTTATTCAAAAGACATGTTTGTGTAACTGTTTAAAACATCTGTGGACAATTCCTCTCATTTCATACTCAGATGTGAGGGATGCAATGCAGCTGTGCTACAGTGTCTGTCTCCATTTTTGACACAAAATCAAGATCTCTTGCAGTTGGTTATTGGTGCAAACAAACAAGTTAACAAAACTTGTCATCTTCATTGTAACTCTAGGATTAGATACCATTGTTTGTGACTCAGAGAAAATACCAATACACATATTAATTCAGGTGTTTTATGTGTTTTCAGCCGCCCGCTAAAGGAGCTTTTCTTAGAGGGTCAGGAATGGACCAGTCCACTGGGAGGTTCACAGCTCCCATCACTGGGATCTACCAGTTCTCTGCTAATGTCCACATTGGTAAATCACTTTTCTATCTGCATTGCACATACCAAAAACTTAAAGACCCTCACTCCAATAATCCATCCACACATACGTTAACAGGTGTTATAATCCATAAACTTTCAGTCCTGGTTGATTTGGAAACACCAGCAATTACTGACAGTAACACTAGTTATGGTTTAATTGTAATAAAACTATTACACATCACTGAATTCCTTTGGCAGCAGACACCAGCACGCCTTGAGCAGATACTTAGTGTGAAATACACCGGAACTATTTAAAGAGCACATCCATGCCATGAATGGCTATGATCTGATTTTAAGGGAGGAGTCGGCTACCTGCAGAAACTCCTCATCTAACAGCTCACTGTAGCTGCTTCTTCAGACTCCATTAGTCCCTACAACCCTGAAAAACTGATCTAATGTTAAAAATGCGGGAAATTACTGTTGTCTTGTGTTGCTTTGATCTGTATTTTCTACAAGCTTAAATGCTAGTAATAAATACATTAAATCTAAAGTGACTGCTTCACAATAAATCGTCCTGCTGTACGGTTCAGTTTAATGCTTTTAATGTGAATTGGCAGTCAGAAAATGTTTGAGCTGCAGTAAATAGTGAGGCTGAAACAGAAGCCTGTAAATCCCTCACGGGTGTAAAAGGTAATTTGAGTCCTTATGTGCAGAAATGCTATACTTTAATTACTTTATTTATATGTGTCCTGTAAATTTTAGCCAGTTCAGTTCAAAAGGTGAATATATGTTTTGGTTAGCCCCTATACTTTATGTGACTCTGAACACTATGCCTGCTTGCAGATCACAACGAGGTGAAGAGGAGCAAAAGTCAGCTTAAGGCCAGGGATAACGTTCGGGTGTTGATCTGCATTGAATCACTCTGCCACAGATACACGTAGGTATTCTATAGGGTTATTTATCATGCTGGAGATGAGTCTCCTGCAAACTCATCCAAGTCATAAATAACCTACCTATCTGGCGCCTTTGTAACCATGTGGTTTGCATTTGTTATGGCATGCTGGTGAGCAGCAGACCCCACCGATCACCAGTAAGAGTTGCTAAAATCGATCATTAATCTGACCCTAATAACCACACTTTGCATTCTCGACATTCTTGACAGTTTATTTATTTTTGTTCTGTTTAACAGAGATGCTTTATTGGGGTTTAATGCTGCCTTAACTTTCACCAGAATTTATGAGCTGTTAACGCTGTTGTCTGTTACACTTTGTATGGAACCAGTTTGGCATTTCCTGTGTAAAAACAGAGCAGGTTTTTAAAGGAAATGTCCTCTCATTTAGAGCCCTTGTCCCTGTCGCCTAACTAATCTTTATAGAGTCACCTTTGACACTTCAGGCAGAGCAGCACTGCAGTGAAATGCCTTTGTTTGGGATGTGGAAGACAGATAATGAAGTAACTGATGCAACGGCTGTACAATTAATTAAAAAAATATATACAAATCTAGAATGAGCGCTTTCCAGTGCTTCAAAATTTCTATTTACAAGAAGTCAGTGAAAACAGTTGAAATGAACGGCTCCCTGAAGTCTTCTTCCCCCGCTCCACAGCCTCCCCCCTAGTGTGGTACAATGATAAATAATATTATTATGAAAGGTATCCCGAAAGAGTTCTGGGCTTTTGGTCTTTCTGAGCCAAAACCCCTGGCCAGTCTCGCCCTCCCACACATGAAAATGCAGAGAATGTGAAATGAGGCTCGTTGTGACGGCAGCTCGAAGTGAAGACAAAAGTGATTGATTTGCCATAAAAATGTAGCATTTTCCACTTAACAGGAGCCAGTGGTCTTTCTCTGCGGTTATATCTGCAGGGATGTTACAAACCATCAACTCAGGCTCTAGGCTGAGAATGCTGAACTGTTTAAGGAACACTCTGACTGTTGGGAAGAGTTAAATGAGAAGATACCACTCATACGTGTTTATGCTGAATAGCTACAGCCAGCGGCTAAACTTATCTTTGCATAAAGACTAAAAACGGGAGGAAACAGCTAGTCTACCTCTGTCCCTGTTAGCAGACTACACCAAGCACTCCCTATTCACACATTGTAACAAAACCCTAAAAAAACACAATTTCATGTTTTTATCCATGGCTACTTAAAACACAATGATAGAGAGTTTTTTGTTTGTTTGTTTTGTAGTGGTTAAATAAATATAAATACAACATGTGAATTACTTTAACCTAGCTGTGCATTTCCATCCTTTGTGTCTAAAGCTAAGTTAGCTAGCAGCTAATGGTGAACTCATGTTTACCATACGGATACGATAGTGGCATCATCCAAAAAAATGGAAAGTCTGCACACCAGCCATGATACTATGTTCACACTAGTAGCAACGGGCTTCAATACATTTTAAATGGAAGCCGGCGATACGAGCTGACACTTGTCGCTAGCTGTTGGGCAAGAAGCAAAACATGAAGGCTGACCTGGCTTCAACTTGCTTCACCCATTGATTGCTGTGTTATATTTACAGTCAATACCCGCTCCAAACCCCCCTGTTGTTGACGTGATGACTGCTTGAATGACATTGGCAACGCTGAATAAGTTTTTGTCGCTCATAGCGTGAATGCACCAGAAGTTGTGAGAACGTGCCAGGCAAATGTTGATGTCTAGAAGTCACTAAGGCTAACAGTGTAACAAGTGACGACTGGGTGGCTTAATCTGGGAAATGCTAAGGTAAAATGAAATCATGATGCTGCTGGGAATATCAGATAAACTATAAAATTACAAAGAAAACTCTATGCAACTAAATTACGATACATTAACTGACCACGCAGCAATGTCATTCAGAATGTCAGCAAATACGTCCTTTCCTCTTACAAAGTCATGAATACCACAAGAGGGAGACGTTCATACTGACATTTCTCATGAACGCAGTAAAGATAACTCCATTTGACGGCAGCCAAGTCAAGTCAGTTTCATGTCTAAAGCTCATTTTAAAACAGGAAAAGTTGACCAACAATTATTGCAAAGGCTATAAAGTCACACAGTCAAAACAAACACATGGAAGAAAAAGAAATAATAAAAAAATTAGTTGTAAAAAGCTTCTCTAATGCTAAATTAAACAGACAGAACAAAGAAGTGTGTCTTAAGATGGGATTTAAAAACAGACAGCGTCTGAGTCAGCCGAACATGCAGTGGCTAGTTGCTGAATGCAGGCTAAAGTCGTAGCATAGGGACATAAACAATAAATACATAGTTTCATGTCAAGTAAAAATCCTCATTGATCCTTTCAACGAACGCTTGGCAAGGAAGCACACCAAATGTCTATCACTTTAATAAAAGGCTTTTTACACTTGATTGCCCTTCCAAACGCTAGAAGAATGCAGTATTGACAATGTTATGTTATTTTTAATTTGGTTGCAGTTCACTTGAGATGATTGTTGGATTAGAAAGTAACAGCAAGATATTCACCGTCAGTGTTCAAGGACTGCTAGAGCTACAGGTGAGTGCCATGATAAGAGACTCACATCTAAAATATAAAAATCTGTGCAGTCTTTGAACATTAAAGTTGTGTTTTTCTCTGCAGGCTGGGCAGTACACTTCCATATTTGTGGACAACGCAGCCGGCGCTTCCATAACAATACAGAACGGCTCAGATTTCATGGGAATGCTGCTTGGCGTATAGCCTCACACCTGAGCAGGGCATCCGCTCCACTATTTACTGCAGCCGTCCACTGCTGCCATTTTTATTTTGTGTCTTTCAAAGGACTGCTTCAGAGCACTGTCACACAGGACCGAACCACAGGAGGGGTTTGAAGTAGGTAAAGGAAGTAAGACTGACACTGACCTGACTGCTAGTCAGATGGTGAAAGGACAGCGTGAAGAACTCAAGGACTGATTTTGTTTTTCACAGTGCACTGGCACTTCCCCCAGGAACTTGGATGCATGTTGCTTCACCAATAAAATAACCTGAAATAAAACAAAAAATATGTTTGCTACAGCATATTTTTCATGGTTGTTGAAGACCTTTGCAGTAATCCAAGCAACTTTATTTTAAAGTTCTAGGGAATATGAAATAGTATCTTTGTGTGTTTAATGTATATTGACATGTCATTGTTTTTATCTGACTATATCGATTGTGTACACTCTCATGAACTATTATTTTATGGTTTAAAATTCACATTTATATATGTTAAATGGTACATAGACTCTGTGAGTACACTGGACAGTTAAAAAATACTCAACAGGCAGAATGTCCCATTTGTGTAATTACACAGTTTGTAATCTGTTGCCCCCAAATAAAATGTTATAACCCTTGCAAACCTTTATATTTAAAGTCTTAGAATTTTAATTTGTCCAATAGTGTGGTTTGTTATGTAATACCTCAGCTGTACTTTTCTTTTTATAGTTAATTAGCATGCTAATTCACATACAAAATGCTTGGCATTCAAGTAGTAATGTCAGTGCTGAAGTTGAAATCATCTTAACTTTGAGGTGACATGATTGAGACAAAGACAAACTGGACTGTCTGATACAGATACAGAATTCCCCAAATATTTATCACAAAGAAACACTGTCCATGACTCTGGTCAAATTAGCAAATGAACTGCTAACCATAGCGGGTTTGGAGCAATGGGTAAACCCAGATGGAGTTTGTGGGATTTTCAAACAGAGTGCTGTGATGGCAAGCAGAGCTAGCTCTTGTTGATCCATAATGATCCAAATTTTTGTGTCTACAGGCCATTAACAGTTTAGCAAAATAATGGCCGACTACCTTAAAGTAAGAAATATAAAATCAACAAAAGGATGAGGCCATATGGCTGGACATATCAACATTTTCTTCAGAGATAAAATTAAAGAGAAATCTCTATATGACTACATTACATTATATTAACATTAACCTCCACCATTAGTGAGAACTTCAGACCTATGAAACTACAGAAAATTTCCATACAGAAGGTTGTAAATATCTCAGGGGTTGTCTTTCATATAGACTCTTGTCTTGAATGTGATAAACACAGCCCCATTTGAAAGCTCCATTACTGTTGTCGTGATAACTGTGTTAGCCTGCCATTGTTAGCATGTAGCTCAAAGCATCACTTTGTCTACCTAGCCAGCACTAGCATGGTTGTGGGCTCTTTTATGCATTAAATTAGTCAAGCTGTTACAACATATGACTTTCAGATGATTATTTTTGTCTTCTGGATATTTGGCTAAGTTATCTTATTATCTTATAATATATGAGAACACTTCCTGGTTATCTTGTTTGAAGAGAAAGCAGATATCTGACCTCTGGTTCTTTGCCATTTTTACATAATTCTGTTTATGTTTTTGTCTAAAAAAAATATATATATATATATCTCTTAAGCACTAGATATCAATGGTCCTATGTTATTATGCTGCAATCTTGAGCATGTCTATCCGACAATGTGACTCCAAATAGACACAACACTTATTAGGTTCAGGCAAATCCTCATTCACACTTTTTTCTTTTTTGGTATCTTCTTGACATAATAGATGTTGTCACTTTATGAAACAACAGATATCATTGGAAAGTATTGATGTTGGAGATGTAACCACAGTTCATAGCAGAATCTGTGAACCCCGTGTTAATTTACACTTTGATGGCAGTTGAAATCACGGATTAAAATAATATCTTTACTATATTTTTAGCATATTACTGTATGCGGTAATTTGAAATAAAATATGTCCCGATTTCTTCGCATGTAATAATGCAGCATTTCTTTTCTTTCTTCATCTTCTCCTTATTCTTGAAAGCATCAAGCTTTTCATGTCTATGTGGCTTCATTTGAATTGTAAAATACCCCAAATATCTCAAATACTTTTGCTGTGGCAGGCTGCCAAGTAAGTATGACTGCAATCTCTTACCTGTAAAGTATTTCCAGAGCATCTCAGACCATGTGTCCATACAACTAAATCATCCAGGCTTTTTCATGTGTTTTATATTCATCAAGTTTCCAATTTAATTAAAACAGAATAACTATTGTCCCTCACAGCACATTGCAGTCCTGATAAATCAGTGCCACTCTTGTGCGATTATTAAAAAATATAATTTCAGTATATTGTTTCTTGGGTGGTCTCACAATGCATGCTTGTCCGGCCAGTAAAATGAGCTTGTTTGCATCATTGCATGAATGCCCTATAATAGGGCCTACTCATGGAAGCATTGCTGAAATGCCAAGTGTCACATACTGTACCCGAAGACCAACCACAAGAACGTCGCACCCACGTGCTATTTCAGCCTCTTACTGTAGCACACATTTCAGACAGGAACTTGCTGAAAAGCACACCCGAAATTTGAAAAACAAACATCTTTATTTATACGTGAACTGGCAAACATTTTTAGGTACCACTTATTATGTGTTTTTATTTCCTCACAGTGTAATTTTCGACCAGTCAAGAGAAATAAAAATGAAAATAAAGATGTTGAAAATAGCACAGCCACAAGTTATAATGTATTAGGTGAGTGGGATTTCTCTTTACTTTCCATTTTTTCATAGGCTGCAGTCTTTCAGTGTGTTTAACTGTGCGGGAATGACAGATGATATAATATTTGCCTTTTCATTGCTCAAGGAATAGGAGAATGGCACACACTTGTGAGTTTTGATTGTCTTATGTTTTTCTTTTTTTTTTTTCAAAATGTGTTTAATGACAGCTCTGTGAGCATGCCGTAACGCATTCACTGCCCTGCAGTGGAACGTGGAGCCTGCCAAAGTGGTTGCGAAACCGCCCTGCGCCACGACTCTGACAGGAATTTCCCATCGCCCCATTATCAGCATCAGACAAGCTGAGTGATTGCAATTACATCTGCCCAAATGCTAAGAGCAACTGCTTTTTCTCTTTTCCTTCGGAGAAGTGAGGTATTATGAAAGGCCCCATTGTGACTCTCTGAGGTTCCTGTCTGCCCTGTAAACCAACATAGTTGGGCTGTGTAGATTTAATGAGGCCTTAATTATGAGATTCCTCTACCTTAGTGACTGACTCATTGGGTGACGGCTATAAGCTCTGTGGGCAGCTTCCTTAAGACAAAAGGAGACCATGGTCCTTATTTACCTGGAAGGAACATCTGAAGGACCAACCCAATGGTCCAAAAGTCTTTGCTGATGCTGCCTTCTAGTGGGGTCGTCTTTACAAGAAAACAAATAGCCCTGTCTCATAACATTCACAACCCCATCAGTAGACATTTTCAACAAGGTCCGAGTTACAGATGTGAACAGTCACCTAGCGATGGGGTTCTCAAAACTAAAGTTGGTTGCTAGTGGACAACCCAGACTCCAGTTGCCTGGGTAACCTTTTTGTTGACATATTCAGAAATGGTGCAGGTGGATGCTAATCAAATTTATTGTAATGTAGTCATTTGACGTTTTTCATTTTTTTCCTTTTACTTTTCCTTCATTAAGTTAGCCAGTCCTTAGCGTGCTAAACTGTTAGCCTCAAGAATTTACAGATGCGAACAGTCACCTAGCAATGGTGTTCTCAAAACTAAAGTTGGTTGCTAGTGGACAACCCAGACTCCAGTTGCCTGGGTGACCTTTTTGTTGACGTATTCAGAAATGGGGGAGGTGGATGCTAATCTGATTTATTGTAATTTAGTAATTTGAAGTATTTCTTTTTTTTCCCTTTACTTTTCCTACATTAAGTTAGCCAGTCCTTAGCTTGCTAAACTGTTAGCCTCGGGGATTTACAGACGTGAACAGTTGCCTAGCAATTGTGTTCTCAAAACTAAAGTTGGTTGCTAGTGGATGACCCAGACTCCAGTTGCTTAGGTAACCTTTTTGTATATTTCCCACCTGGATGATTCATGAACCAAGCAGAACATGAATATATTGGCATGTATGAACAGAGCTAATTCTTTTTACCGTCCAGACTCCCTGTTTGAAAAAACAAACAAACAAAAAAAACTTCCACGGAGCCGCTCCATCTGAGGGCACCCAATTCTCTCAGCTTGATTTCAGTGTGGTGAGAACGTATTATATCAGTCTGTACTGGTCTCTTCCATTGGTTCAGCTTTGTACCAGCTCACTTTACAACGCTAAAGTTTTTTTTTTTTTTTCTTGTCATTGTTACAATTCACTGAGTTTAATTTTTATTTTTGTCTTGCCTCTGTCTTTGTGTGTACACCCCTTTACGGTCAATGTTATCAGTGCCAAGCATTATTTCATTCATTAGATCACCCTAAATTGTTGCACTTCCCATTTCAATGCATGTCTGTCAGCAAAAAGACACATTAATTAAATGGCTTAAGCTAGAATCATGGCTTGTCACTGGAGAGAAAATGGGTGGAGGACGCTGGTAAAGGATAACTGTCCAATGTCCAAAGTTTTACTTTGTAACATCACTTCTCTTGCTTCCTGTCTTTGTTTTCCTGCCCTCGTGATTGTGTGCTTAATCATGATTTGTTTCACCTGTGTCTTATTGTCTAATCAGCACTTTGTGTGTCTATATAGCTGAGTCCCTCTTTCTTGCCGCTGTCTTGTTTGTGTTCATCTGTGACGCTCTCCCTTGTGTTCCTGTTGTTTTGTTGTGGGCCTCCAACATTTAGCTCTTCTTTCTTTAAAAAAAAAAAAAAAAAAATCTAAATACAAGAGTGGATCCTTGATGAAGTCAGGGTAAAAAATAACCCCTGTTGTATTCTATATATCATACAATTCGTTTTATCAGAGTTAAATAAGAATACATCAGGGACTGACATTGTAATGCATTAATATTTATTCTTTCAGCAGAATTTTATCTGGATTTCAGGCAGTTTCAAATTACTTAATACCTGTTTATTAATTCGTATCCCTTCTCTCTTTGCATGCTTTACCATGATTTAATCAGTTAACACATTGGTGTACAGCACTGTTTCACTGCAAGAAGGTAACTTGCTGCAGCCTTAATACCAATATGCAATAAAGTGAAACAATTAGCAATTACCAGGTGTACCCTCCAGGTTATCCTGTCAAAACTACATCTAAAAATGTATAGCCCAGCTGTGCTGTTAGCATGCTTTTAGTTTATCTAAAGAGCTGCCCGTTGTGTCAGTGCAACAAATACTTGAGTACCACGTGGAAACAGAGTACAGTAATTAATCAAAATAATTTTCATTAAGAGATAATATTATGAAGTTTATGAGTAGGAACTACTGTTAATCTATCACTAATGTTTGACCTTGTATTGGCAACACACACATTTCTTTGGTTATATGCTGTCTTCACAAACTTCTAACTAATGTAGAGCAGAAAAATGAATCCGAATCACTTCTAATATTTACTAAAAGTTCTTAAGTTTACTCTGAATACATACAATCAAGCGTGGTTATGAAAGGTGACCATAGTTGGAGCCCAAATATGAAGAGGATGTGACATTTTGGCAAGGGGCCAGCCACCGACCCGACCCCATGCTTTCTGTCTTTCTTCTCTGTTTGTCAGCACTTCCAAACATGGCTACCTGCAGAGCGCAACAGACAGGGAGACTCTCTCTTAGGGATGCCAGGCTCCTGTATATTATGTTTTTAGCATGCCTAGGATTTTTTCAACACAGCCTAAGTTACTCCAAACAGAGCCGAGCAGTCCAAGTCCTGCTGATACCAAGGCGGCCCTAAACAAACCTGTTGCTGTGATACCGTCCTCCAAGTATAGAGAACGAGATGAAAGATAAATGCAGCACAGTGAAGCTCACTGCATGCTGGTTTTCACATTAACATTATTCTTAGCAAGCTGCAATTAATGACCTTAATATTATTCTAACGGTTAATAAAAACAACTTCGGGGTGCCAGGTTGTAAAAAAAAGAAAATCTTCCTCCAGAAAAGCACTTGCTTAAAAAGATTTGAGAACAACATGTTTGCATGTATGTTTTTATTGTCAGATAGGTATTCTACAAAACAGCATCATACTCTATTCAATCTTTTCAAATGCATTCTACATAATGAATTTTATTCTGGAATCTGTCCAATAAGTAGCTGTAGAAGAAAGCACATAAAAAGGAGAGGGTCGAGTAAAGTTCAGGATCTGAATGTATCTGGTGATGTAAAGCATCGAGCAGGAAAAGACTTAAATGTTTTTCCTAGAAGCTGGTGAAGACCAAAAACGGAGTTAAAAGTAGAGTCAGCGTTAACTATCTTGCTAAGCTAACCCAGCATTTGGTTGCCATTAGCCTAGTAAACATTATGTCTGTGCAGTTTGGTTTTTAGCTCTGTTTCATTGCTAATATCCACCCAAAATGATCATTTATATCTTATTTAGGTGGTACAGCTGCTGATCACCATCTTATCCAAACATCTAGTTGCTCCTTTTTGGCTGTTTAAAGCAGAAAAAATGTGCTAATGGTGATAATGGCTCAACTGCTATCTCACATGTTTGTCATTGGGGTTTAAATTGGTATGAGAGGAAGAGAAAGAGGCTATTTCGATTCTGATGTATTTGTTCCAGGATGTTTTTCCACCGCGTGATTCATTACCTGTCTCAGCAACTTAATTACTGCCTTGAAGACGACACAGATCATGTCTTGATACAGCGCCTGCAGGACATTATCATAATGTACCTGAGCAAATGAGTGCCAAAACCACTTCTCTGCAAAGTCATGCAAACCAACCATGTCACATTTTCCTCTGCATAATCTCACAGGTAAATGGGCAACAATGTTTTTTCAAAATCTGACAGCAGCTATGTAAGCATTTTCTTCAATTTAGATCTCAAATTGCGCCTGTCAAGTGCATCGAGGCTTCCCTCAGTCGTGCAAGGCCCCTTAAATTGTGTCTCATGTCTCTATCATGTCTCGATCTCTGCATCTTTACAGGTTCACTCAGCAGCGTCTGGTGCAATTACACAGAAAGTTATATGAGGACACAGGACACATTAGAAACGCTGGTCCAGCTTGAGATTCACACAGCGTGCACACACATACACACACCTCACAGCATGAACAGGCAGCAGGAAAGGAGTCTGTTGTAGCTGGAGTGGAGACGGTGGGTTTTAATGACGCAGTATCTTTCAGAACGCCATTCCCATAATTATCCTCTGTCTGACATGGATCTGTCATTAGCACTGATTGTTTGTCCTGATGCCCACCTCTTTAGGGAGCAACATTTGTGAGTGGTGAGGGGAGGGAGAGGAGTGGATGTTTGGACTCCCCTGAGCTGGACAGGTTGCATTCAGGAGCCCATGGGAGGCCCAAACTGGAGCCATTGGTGAGATTGGTATCGTATTAATGGCTCTGCAGGCTCCAAGATACATAGCAGCAAAACCATAAGAGGCACTGGAATGTGGAGCTCCCTTGAATCATTGTCATAATTAGGGACAACTGCACATGCAGAGCGAGGACCTATTTTGCTCATTTGGGACCTATCTGGTCTGACTTTTCTCATGTCTCAATACACTGTGTGTGTGTTTGTGAGCGTTAAAGGAATCTGGGAAAATTAGTTTGTTTTTGACAATAGCCAGATGAAAAGTGTGATAGCACTCTCGTGGCTATGAGTTCTCAAATGAGGCTACAGCTGGTACATTCCATCTTTTGCACATTTTTGGGTTGTTCTTGTTTGCAGTGCATCCATGAATGTAGTGTTGACTTGATCACTTAAAGAAAGTATAGTGGGACGTGATTGTCAGGAGTTACCAGTTGCTAAAGGTATGGACACACCAAACCGACATCAAGGAAATACCGACAATGACGAGCTTCTATTAGCTGGAGCTACATGTCATAGAGAACAGGCCTCTCCTGAACCAACTGATGAGTTGCTCAAAGGTTTAGTCCTCAATGATCGTGTCACTGTGATGAAAATATTTGCATTTGAGTGTCCAGATTAGATGAAAAAAAGTGTGTACCATTTATTTTCTTTTGTAACTGTCATTTCTCTTCCCCTGCATGGCTTCTCTTAGCTCATCAGCCAATCAGAGATCTCTCTAACAGTTTCATTCTGCCACTAACTAAACATGCCACAACCAAAACGCCACTGACCGGGCCCCGACTAGTTCCAATGGTTCGCCAAAATCACTGCCAATATAAGGTCACAAACGCGCACGGCCAACAGCCAACCATTGTCAACCATCATCCCACAGTTCACTCACCATCATCCCACAGTTCTGATGGAATATATTTTTGTATTTTTGTATTTTATATATAGTTTCTATATTTATTTTATTTTATTTCATGCGTACCAACACCAAGGCAAATTCCTTGTATGTACAAACATGCTTGGCAATAAAGTCTTTTCTGAGTCTGATTCTGATTCTGATTGGCTTGGTGTATCATGGGTTAAAGAGGATTGTGTTTAGATTTGGTCATTGTCCTTCATGATACAATGAGATTAAACACGTTAATGTCTAATGTTGTCTTTAAGCTAAATTAAGTTAATCCTCTATTGACTTTCTCAGATGTTCTTATATAGCATCGTAACAAGGCTCGGTTGTTATGAAAAACATGTCAGGCCTCTCTGTATGACAGATCATTAGGCCTTAAATAGCAGTATTGACACTAATAAGGGAAAATGTCCCTCGTTATCTGTTCCCTGACTGATAACAGAGGATGGAGCAGGGGTTACAGATGGGGCGGCTCAGGCTTGGAGCTCCTGGGAATAAAAACACCAGATCTGCTGCTCTGATCGAGGATGTGTAGCTCATATCTCAGGTTGCAGTGGGGTTGATGGTGTGGATAAGACAAGGCCTCGCAGTGATAAGAGTCCAGAGACTGATGTGTGGACGGCTGAGTGATGAGGCGATGTCAGCATTTAAGGAGTCATACGAGGGCTCAGAGCTTGCTTCTCCAATGTAAAGGACAGTGTAGCTGGCCACATATAAGTAGTGTAAGCTGCACAAAAGTGCACACGAACAGTATAAATTTAATGCAAAAGTATAAACATAAGCTGTGTTTGGTTTGCAACTGGCACTGCAGTATGTTTAAATATTTATGTGAGTAGATAAGTACATAAACAGTGGATTTAGGAAATATTCAGATACATTCACTTTCTGTGTAAATTGATAAACTCCCATTTTCTCCATCAAGTCTGACTTTGTAATGATAACAAAACATACGATATTATAAATACAGTGTATGTATATAATTATGTACAATGTAATATGCAATATATAAACAAAAGTAGTTCATTTATGTCATTTTATGCTTTAGAAACAAGCACAGTCATTGCCTGCATTATTATTAAGTGTGTCATATTGTATACTGCTCCCAGGGATGTCCTGATCAAGTTATTTTTTATGCTGCTGATCCATCAATATTAAATATCAGTCAGTGCAAGTAACATTTTCAAAAATGATTCCTTTGCATGCTTTCTAAATAAAGAAAATCCCCATGGTGGCAATACTCTGACTCCCAAAGGTTTTTCTTATCTTACTTGCAGAACAGAAACATCAGCATTAAGCCAATGTAAGCCTGTATGCAGTTAAAAGAGAATAAACTGCCTTCAAGCTATTCCTTAAAGATTTTCATTTTATTTTAAAGATAACAGTATCGCCTTCGACGCTGCGCCAAATAATAATGGTAAAGAAACTAAAAGTATGTTGGCTCTTATCAGAGAAAAACAAAACATTTGAATGTTTTAACAAAATAAGTGAGCAGTCGACAAACTGGTGTAGAGCACTGTCCAATAAATACTAAATCACAATTCTTGTGAAACTATACAACTGAAATCTCAGTTCCGTAAAGTACTTCCACACAGCAGACATGTTTAGTCACCGTCTTCAATGTTTGGTTTTGGTTTAAGGCTGTTGTAAAACAAATACAAAAGATGGGGTTTGGCAGCCCGATACCGATCTCCTGATACCGATCAGGACATCCCCGGTTGCTACTAGCTTTCAACTGCTCTCTCGCCTTGGTGGAATTTGCGAGCTTGTGGTTACAACACGGGATGTTGTGTACACAAAATACTTGGCGTTCGAGCAGTAACATCGGCCGTAAGTTGTGAGAACACCGCTGCTAGGCAACTGTTGGAGTTGAGAGGGTAATGGTATAGCAAGCTAACAATCAGGTAAGTTAATGAAGCATACACAAAAAGGATAACAACGAAAGGGAATTTTGATTCAGAGATTATAAAATTACAAAATTACATATCCTGTATTAACCCAGTATGCACATTTACCATTTCTAAGAATTTATGAACTCAGACCTTACCAAAAATATCCAGTTGGTGAGATTGGTATCATATTAAATATCTCGAGAAAGGACTCCTTCTGGAGTTGCAGCTAAGGCTGATGGGAATTATATCAGCTGTGCAGGGATTTGACCATAAATCCAAAATCCACTGAGCTTTGATGTCTCATCATGGCACTGGATGACACATCAGGTTACCAAGATTTTGCATTTTGGATCCTCTGGTGACCATAATATCTGCACCAAATATCATGGCAACATCCAGTAGTAAATGTCAGCCTTATTGTGGCTTTTAGATTGAAAATCAGGGGATCACAAAAGTCAGTAGGATCCATCCTCTGGGGATCGTAGACAATGACTGGGGTAAATTTCTCTTTTACTCCTGAGCACAACTGAAACTCCTGGTGCTAATCTTTGATTTAATCTGTGCTATTGACAAGATGCAGGATGTGAACAACACTTCTTCATCGCATAGCGGCGTTGCGGCTTGTTGCCAAAAAATTCTTGAACTATTAACCTCAAACTTAACCACACCCTGACTCGTACCATGCGTTAATCTTTCCCTTTTGGGCGTCTTCCTGAACCTCAACAACTTGACCCTTGAAACACCTGAGTCAGTGTCCAGCATTTCTGTGATTTTTTCATGACTCCAAGCAAGACATCTCGGCGAAGACTGATCCTCATGATTGCCCAGGCGCCTGTCATCCGTTTTCTCGCATGTTTGATCTCATATAAAACACTTGTGACTCTTAAGCACCTATAATCTTTTGAGGCTTTTAGGAGAAATCCTTCTGTCAGTGTTAATTGAAATACCCTGAGATAATTCCTTCGCACATCTGTGGGAAAAACGTTAAAAACAAAAAGCACAAAAAAAAAAAAGAAAAGAAAATAATCTGATATATTTTCTAACTTTCTAGGTCCTACATCATTCAGAGATCTGGTGCATTATCGCCTTAAGGTGTTAGGATATAATGAGACGGCTTTCTGATCAAACATTCAGTCTGAAAGGATAAACACAAAACAGCAGTGTACTTTCACACAGTTCACACACTGGAAACTATAATCTTCCAAATCCTGTTAAAATCTCAGATGTACAGTACGGTTCACTGGTAAAAACACACATTTGTACGGACCTTCCTTCTCCCACTGCTATGTGACACTTTTCAATGAAGAAGAGGATCTGATAAAACCTTTGAGAAAAGTAATATTTGTGGACGTAACTCTTCTGCCTTGAGACAGGTTTACAGTCTCGTGCTGGCAGGATGGATTCCTGAAATAAACTTTCCAGACCCGGGGAGTGAAAACAACTCCCTTTCTTTTGTGAGGAAGACGAGGCTCGGCCCGATATTCATCAGTGGGGATAACCTCTGACCCCAGAATCATATGACGCTGAGTGCTGGAGATCCCGCTGCAGCCAGACTGTCTGTCTGAGACGCCATCGCTCTCTCTTCCTGACACTTTCTCTCCCTCTCTCTCTCTCTCTCTCTCTCTCTCTCTCTCTCTCTCTCTCTGCCTGTCTCCCACTCTTCCCTCTTTCCTCACCTCTCTTGCTGTCTCAGGGACTGTATGAAATTTGTTAGGGCAGGGAGGGGTGCTGAACCTCATGTTGCACTTAAAGAAAAAAAAGACTCCCCAGAGGAACTAATATTTACTTTGGAAAGAAAAACTGCAACACCCTCCCAACAACACGTCAAAATAACACAATAGATCTGATTATGTTCAATTTCATTCAGTCATCATAAACCTTTAAATATAAACATTGAGGTTTTTTTGTTTTTTTTTCAAAGTTTTGTGTTTAAATGGACAATTATGAATGAAAACTATCAAGTGGAATGTGGGTAGTTATGGATGGTAGGAACTTTTTCATAGTTCCTACAACAGTAGGAAGATGTACTCCCCTTTTATGATGAATCCACGCTGCAGGAATTAAGAACGATTGCAGGGAAATGTTTTAGTTAGATAGTTAGGTTGCTTTCTTGGCAATGAATAGGAGTGCATACAATTTTGTTGTACTTTTGCATAGTGACAATAAAGATTCTGCTTCTGATTTCTTTAGATACAGGAAGAACTGACAGGAGCTGACATATCTTCTTACCATAGTGGCAATAGACTGTATTGTTATTATCTATTATTAGCCGGGGGGCTAGGAAGCCTGGAAGAGCTACAAGCTGTCGTACATACCTCTCCTCTCGTGAATCGTGCTGATCAGTTGTTCCTCAGTCAAGTCATTATACATGATCATGCTGTTGTAACATAAATCTACATATTTGAATGTTGAGATGAGATAAAGATGTAAAACGAGAAGAGCCTTTTTTTTGCGTGTGGCACTTGAACTGCATTGTGTCGTTCGCCACTTTCTCTTCTAACGCACTGGCTCGCTATGATTCATGCAGAAGTTTGTTCAAAATCATCTGATTAACTCACTTGCGATACCTTATCTGCACATCCACACTCCATTGCGAAACAGAGGAGAGAAGTTGAAACACCCTTCCTTTAATTAAAACATAAATCTCCCACACAAAGGCTTTCTTAAAAATCTATTTAGTCAGATTGTGGTGAATAAAAAGTGGTAGGGAAAAAAGATCAGATGAAGACACAGGAATATGTGAACCAGGCCTAATAATGGGTGATTCTGCACAGAGTTTGGAGCTAATGGATGGGACGCCTCTAAAAGTCACAAATGTGCTCCCATTGAACAAGCCCTAGCTACCTACATGTACATAAATGCATAGAAATGTGAGAAATCTTAATCTACAAGACATCTTAAAATATCCTGTAACAGACACCCCCCTCTTTCTCTCTCTGTCGCCTCCCCTGCAAACCCCTGAGATACCAGCATGCAGACAGGACGCTGGGCTCTCGCCGCTCCAAACAATTACCATTAGGTAGGTCATGACAGAGCTTTTCCACACCGTGCAACAGACTGAAACAGCTGCTGACAAGCCCATCTCTCCCGAGTCCCTCTAAAGTCTGCTGTGACGCTCTGACAGCGACGCTGCTTTTCGGGTGAAGGGTGCTCTCAGGACGTACCTTAAGATGAAGGGGCGATACACAAAACGGGCTTCTTACTACATCTGATTTAAATTAACTGAAATCCTGGAAATCATTTCCTTCTTGCAGCAGCATACTCGGGCTAATTGTAGCTGCTTATCGGTGTGATCACAGGTTTTAGTGTGATGCAATGGATGTCATGGCTGAAGTATTGCACTACGTTTTTTCATACGTGACATGTGGTAATTATAAAGCAACTATAGAGAAAGCTCAGGGCAGGATGCATTCAAACTTTCACTAATCCAAACATGGAGCCACTAAACGTGTAATTACCTTACAAAAGAAGCACGCCCCGTTTACATGCGTTCAACAGAACTTAAAGCAAGACGATCTGGCCATTTTCAGCAAGATAAGTACTTGGATCTGGTGTTTACACTCCAATCACCGTCTAGCATAATGACCCTGAGCAATTACAGCAGCTGTAATTTAATGTCCGCAGACTATTACCTCATTTTTATTGCTCTGGTGTTTACTGTAAATGAAATATATGTCATCGTGATGTATGGTAGCAAAACATGACTAAAACAAAAAAGAGGGGCTTGCAGGTGGCTGCCACTTACAGGAACACGGGGCCTAACCCCGAGCATACATTTCTGCTCACTTCATAATTTGGCAACTGTAATGTTTGAGGCATTTCACTCAAGTGAGTCATGGTTAGCGTGGAGCGCCCTGCCAAAAAGGTGTTGGGTTTGAGTGCCGCAGTGCTCAGAATGCGGCGGACAGCATGAGGTGACATGTTTTGCTGGTATAGAGGATATGGGAGACACTCCTGTAATGAGTGCTTTGTGAGATAATGGTATGCACGAGCCCACCTCCTGCTATGTTTCCTCACTCAGATCCAGAGGCAGAAACAACGGGAACAATGCCGAAACATGTCATGTAGACAAGGTCGGGTTGGCGGGGTGTGTAGGCAATATAATCTGATTTCTACATGGCACACGATTATGAGGGGATGATTGCACTAAATAAAACTTCCAAGTACTGCTGACAGCTTGGAAACTCTTTGTTCCCACTTGTAGCTGTCATCAATGTTAAGGGAAAATCTGTCTTACAACAATCCTTACACGCCTCCGTTGAAGTCCTTCCATCTGTACTGGTAATAAAACCCCCTTGTTCAAATGCACAAAATGTTTTCTAAAACCCTATTTTCTCTTTATGAAGAGTAACACACACCAGAAAGGCTGTAACTTTGAAGGACATCTGCAGTTTAACTCATGAGGCCTACCTGAACATCACTGAGCAGTGAGAGCAAACCCAAACAGTGAATGTGCTCTGCTAAACAATGAGTTGCGACTCTCTATGAAGCTAATTTTAAAGGTCCATCAGTACCAGCTCCCCTTTTCACATTAATTGATGAATTATTGTTATAAAATATAGATTAGGGCTACGTTAATAGATTTCTGGATACATTTTGGCACAGAGAGGGAACTAGAAAATCCATCCCTCATCTCCTGTAAAGAAAGAATAATGGAAAGAAATATTTTGAATTCAGTTTTTACTGCAAGCTAAATCTTATGAGCTCGTAAAACAATCCCTTAGACTGCTAAATCCAATATAGAGCAGGAGCCTCTACTTTGGAAGTGGCGACGCTGCCATGAACAATATTTCTTCAACCCGATTGAATCATTCTGATAAGAAATTCCAACTTAACCAGTTACATGAACGCTCAGTAAAATTATATGATGAGAATTATGGGTTTACATGCCACAAAACAAAAGAACAAAGTGGTTCTGTCTGCTGTAGAGCATCAGCTCTGCCAGCAATATAATAGAAGAACAACAGTGAAATTATTCAATAGACAGTCCTGGATAAGATAACCAGGACCAGTCTGCGTTATCAATGATGCTACCCACATCACCTTTGGCTTTGTTCATCTTTTGAAGCACTTTTTTGAACAATTGATTCTTCTTCCTCCTGGAAACTTGTCATGTCACCTGGTTTTTACCCTACGTGTTTGTGATCATGTGAAGAAAGAACGTATCCAACCAGAGTGATCCAATCAAGTATTCATGGTTATTATGTGCTAATATTTTGCTGTTACATGGATTTTCAAGGGTTTACATCACAGCCCTTAGTGTTGCTTACATGAAATGCTTGTATTCTTATAATTAGTAGAATACTGGTGTCCATGTAAACGCAGCAAATGACTTGAACTTGAGCTGTTAGTGGATGCTCAGCAGAGAGCGGCGTCTAGACCATGCCGCAGTATGGCTAACAGCTGTGTGCTCCTGTCCAGGGACAACTGCCTGTGACGGCATTTCCTTGGATACTCTCTCACATACTGTGTCTTTATTTCCAGCGGTCAAGCTCCCATGCAGCTCCCACCATGGATAAATGCAGCTTTGTCAAGAGTTTTTCCCCTCTGAGCAGCTGTCCGCAGCCCCTTAGGCTCTCGTCTGCTCAGCAACCCGAGCAAGTGCATGTCGACTGTCAGTGAACGTTCAGGTTGATAGACAGTTTTCATTATAGAGCGCAGTCTACTTCAGATATCGTGTTGGGAAAAAAATATTTTTGTCAAGAAACCCCTGTATGCATTAAATTAAAAGTAGCCACATGTTGTGTACGTGATGTGTGTACACAATGCATACCACACTGAAATCTGGCGTGGATACATCTCACACCTCAAACCATTTCACAATTCCTGGTAGTTACATGACTCATTGATGGTCTGTGAACGTTCCCAAAGTCGGTTTGTAGTCTCACTAAGCTGTTAACTTTCCAAGATTATGTAGCCAGTAACACAAACATGAAGATCTGGCGCCGCTTTGACAGTATATAGACAGTAGTATTGTGGATTATGGAAAAGTTTTCACTGCAGAAGATATAGAGGTGACGAAAAGAGGCAAAGCCATAATCCACAGTCACGCTCTGATCACTCACAAGTTATCACACAGCATGGACACTTCCCCCATTGGAGCGATGAGACAACACCAAAAGGAGAAAGAGAGGATTTTTTTTCTACCACATTCAAGCTGTTTAGATAATTGTTGCTGATTGCCACTGTTGTTGCTGTGCCTCTGAATAAAGTCCAATCATCAAGCTGTGAGTACTGCTGACCCGCCCCTTTGGACAATTTCAAAACGGCTTCAAATTACGGCGTCCTTTTTTGAATAGCTGCTGCTAGACTACAGTCTGAATGGATTTCTGAAGGACTTGTTTTAGTAATGCGTGACTTGTTGAACGTATGAACTGCAAAAACAGCCATCTAGTGGTTACTGCTGGTATTGCTATATGAGTTTAAAAGTAAAAACCAGTTGTTCAAAGTAGTGTGACTATGTTTAGTTAGCCTCCTGTTCATTTACTCATCCACTGGATCACCTTAGACATTACAATGCTGACCAACACCGTCAGCAGTTCCTAGCTGGAACCACCCTTGTATTGCAACTCTGGGGAGTTGGCTAAACAATGTGCAGGCCCCTTCATCATACTGATTTACAGAATATGTAAAAAAAAAAAAAAAAAACACCTATAAAATACACAGGGCTTTTGTTGTGTAGTACATAACAAATATCTAACTTAAAACAGGCACAAAAATATGAATATAACATATAACAAGAATGAGACAACTCCCCCTTTCACTAATTCCTCTTTAGGACAATTTTTTCTGTGACATAAATATGCACTTTTGTGTTTGTTTAATGTTGAACTTACTAAAACATGAATTATGAGCCTGATAAAGCTTTATATTTCTTGGTTCCCACACTTCTCATCCACAAATACACATGTTTTGGTTTGTATAAGTTGCACAAGATAAGAAAAACAAGATCGGTTGGAAATAAAACCTGTATTTTGTATGATGGACATCTTGGTTTTTATTAACGAGCTATTTAACTAAAGAAATGATATCGAGGAGCTCTGTGGAAAGAAAATCTTGACTCCATTTTTGAGATCATAAATCCTGAAAACCTCATTTGACTTCCCAAGAAAGTTGCTCCCTCTGGGTTCCAAACTGATCGCTTCAAATTCTTGCAATAAACGGGGAAAAAAAGAGAGGTCGGTTTCAGGAAAACTTAATAAAAATGTGGCTTCGGCGGCTGAAACGCGGCAGATGAAGGTTTGCAGCCAGGCAGAGCAAGCGTGTCACTAATCAGGCCTTGACTATTACCTGGACTGACAGCCAGAGAATGGGAGGAGAAGGGCTGGCTCCACAGCGCTCAGTCAGCCAGAAAGACCCCAAACGGCAGGGCTAACGCAGGTCAAGTGATTTGGCGCCTTGGGTGTATTAAAGCTATTTACAAGGGACTAAAGGATTTACGTCGCTTCACCCACCCGGTCTGCGCTTTTATACGACCTGGCACCGTGCTGCTGCGTTTTTCTGACCCCCTCAATCAATACGAAAGGGTAATAAAGAATGTTGCCTTTACGGGTATTTGGCTTTTTGTTTAGTTGCGGAGGAAAGAGCTTTTTATGGCTGGCTCCTGATGCCTGGTGTGAAGGCAAACACACAGAGAGCTGTGAGAAATGAGATCCTTCACCCTGTCACACACAGAGACACAGAAAGACACACAAAACACACAGACATGCTCAAAAACATACTTAACATAGTTGCATCACTTTAATACTTTGTGAGTAAACAATTGTATGACAAATGCTTTAAGCAGACAATAATCAAAAAACAGAAAACAAAACCCAAGATGGATAACTTTAAAAATACTTCAAAAAAGGGGGGAATTACTGTTTTTTATAACCTGGACTTTATTTCTGGCATAAAATACAATCGTTTACTCACCAGTATGTCATTTGGAGTGCCGCGTATATCCATATAGTAGGAGTAACTGGGGCACCCAAACACAGCCTCTAAATAACGCATTATCTGCTGTGAAACTCGTTCATTTCACCAATATTTTGTTATGATACACCAGTGCTGTTCCCCCTTGAGTCTGGAGTTACCTGTTATCAACATCTGGGGTCTGTAGATTCACCTACTAACGTCCAGCCTAGATGATGTCTTCTCTGAGTGCGGCACGCACCCGCGACGGTCAGTTTATTTACCTGTTTGCTACTGCTAGTTTTTTGCAACATGGCTGAATATTTTTCCAGTTCTGAGGTTGTAAACGACGACTTTGTTTGTGATGGACGTCCTTACCGTTTTGAGCTGGAGTATATGGATGAGGAGGAAATGAGGATGTGGAGGCAGAGAGAGGAACAGCTGGCCAAAGAACAACAAACAGCTGCACGTCCACGAATAGATAACAGGTTATAGTACTACAAAATATTGGTGAAATGAACGAGTTTCACGGCAGATATATTTAGAGGCCTTATTTAGAGGCTGCGTTTCAGTGCCCCAGTCACTCCCACTACATGGATATACGCAGCGCTCTGCTGGATCTAAATATCTTCTGAACGACTCCAAAAGGCCAGAAATGAGGTTCAGGTTGTAAAAAAATGATAATTCCCCTTTAATGACTCCCTTTAATAACCAAAGAATTTGATATTTTGTTCTGTTTTATCCTTTGACCTGATGATTAGAGGTCTCTGCAAGCCTCTAGTGTATTTTAAGTAAGACATCTATCCATACGTTGACACATTTCTGCAGATATTTACCCACAGTTGTTTTAAATGTTGCTGATAACTGCGTTGCTGATGAAGGTAATTGTGGCTTAAACGAACAGGAGGAGTAGTTTTGAGGACGTGCACAATTAACTTTGTCTAATTAACATCATATCCTTGAGACAGGGTGAACTGATCTGAAGGATAATATTACTGTACTTTTAATTCTGGGTCAGTAAGGTGAAGTGTAAAAAGATTAAACCTAAAGTTCCCAACAAACCAATGTGTGGCTCCTTTCAGAGTCAGGTCGAGGTCTCCTGCCTGTCTCAGATGTTTATAAGTTGACATCAGTTTTACTAATGAAACATTTCAAATCTAAACTTGTCAGATTATTTAAATAACTTTTTACCAAACCCAAAAGAGGTGCAATTACTCAACATTTTGGCACAACTGAAGAGACATTGTGTTTCTTCTTTCTTCTTCCATCAGTCATAACAAAACCCTCGTGATTTATCTTGTGACCTTTTGTAGGATGATAAACCTTAGGTTGGCAGCCACTGGACAAAACAACCCAACTATTTAGTTACTATATCTGGTCAGGATGGAGTAGTACACTTGTCAGCATTAACAGTATATTCAGTAAAATATGATAATATTGACTTTTTTTCTTTAGAACCTGTACTTTTAATACTTCAACTATATTTACATGCTAATATATATTCTCATTTATTTCATATTATTGATTTTAAATTCAGGATTAGTACTATGTATCAGTAAATGATATTAAAACTTTTTGTCAACACAGTGAGTTTTTCACATAAAGACAGATGCTGCCATCTTGTGGATAACTTTGTGAAGGAGCGGCGCTCGGCAGAGGGGGACAGAAAAACTTGCCACAGGACATTTACCTTGAATAAATGTAATCAAGACCCACCCTAAACAAACGTTTTAGCCTCTCATCGCACACCAGCCCCGAGCTAAAAGGTTATGAGACTGAAATATGCCGATGCTCAGTGGAACATAATGAATCTTGAATGATGCTTTGCCCTTTGATCACACCACAGTACTCAATGGTGCAATTAAGCCAGTAATGAATAATAGATTAAAAATTCACAATGAGTGGCAGGCAGTACAAGAGGCATGCTTCGAATCGATTTTGCAAAATGGAAAAAGGGGTCTGAAACTGTAATTACTCGCATCAATCAAAACTTATGATTGAACAAAAATCTCCGGGGCATAAAACACACACACACACACACGTTGTTTACAGCCAGTGGCCTGTTAGTGCCCTCTCCTGCCAGCTCCAGACAGCCAATGTATTCCAGATTAGATCAAACTCCAGGTTGCCCATTTCGATTCTAAAAGCAGCCGTTCTGCACTTTGTTACCATGACGACACTCGCAGTCTGGTCTGCTGTCTGCCGGCATAAAAATAGACAGGGGGGTTGTGGTTCAATTCAGGACTCACTAAGATGATAGTGAGCAGGAGACAATCAAAAATAAATAAATAAAAATAAAAACTGGAGCATGATTAGACCACAGTCATCAGACTGCCGGAGTATCTGGCTCCGGTCCTTAATCAAACTTTCGATGCAGCAACAAGGTCAGCATAACTTTGTGGTTTGTTTCCTCGAGTGTTCAACAACAGTTCCTGGGTAAGGATCACAGCCTGATCTGTACCTGCGGTGGACAGGAGTGGCGTAGAAGCTGACTGGACCTCTTGGCACAAATACAATGCAAAATGACCAAAATCAGATGATGAGAAATACACCAATCAGGCATAACATTGTGACCACCTTCCTAATATAGTGTAGGTCTCCCCTTTGCCTCCAAAACAGCTGTGACTCATCAGAGAATGGACACGGTCCTTCTGAGGGTGTCCTGTGGTGCCTGTCTATGTCACAGTCTGCTCATGACTGTTACACCAATGTGCGGTTTGTGGGATTCAAATGTCAGCCCTAACACATTTTTATTCATTTTACCAGGCCTCAGTTTCTGGCCCCCGCATACGAACGTCTGTCAACCACCTCTGTCAGGTCAGAGGTCACATGTTGTCATTACCTGTGTAATCAAACCCTCATGCACCGATGCTCCTGCACGCTCGTATCAGAGAAATGCAATCCCCTTCCGAGCAGCAGTGTAGTGGTATTGACTCATTGTAGCTGTCAGAGTGGGAGGAGAGCTGCGTGCTCGGGCCAATAAGACAGCTCAACCATGAGGACCAGTGAAGCCATAAATGTCTGAATCGTGTTTAATGGAGCAAATGCACCACTGCAAATATTTTTTATCTCCCTGAACTTTTAAATAACTGCTGTTTGATACACATTCAATTGCTTTGCTCTCCTAATCTTATCTGTTGGCAGCGTTTCTGTCTAAACTCTTCACTTAAACACACATTTCTCTGTTTTTCCTCTTTTTTCTAGTTCTGTTCTAATATTATGATATGAATGAATTACTGTGTGTTTATCTCTGCTTTGATCTAATTACATTCCCTAGGAAAGAAGTGGAGAAATTAATCTTCACCACACGCATATGCAATAAAGTGCAATAAAGTTAGTTTATGAATTAAAGTACATTTGTTAATATATGTTATGTTGTTAGGACAACAGAAGTTCCTCTGTGTTGTGACCATTAGACTGATCTTATATACAAAAGCTGCAATGCTGCTCCCAGTTTTAACAACATTACTAGTTAGCCAGAGGGCTTAGTCTTCTCAGACTTCTTTAGCTCTTAATGTTATGGATTAAACCACATGCTGGAAGCTTTGAGATGCTGCTCCATGCCGACATGATTGCATCACCACGCTGTGGTTCTATGCACTAGTTTGATTTTATTTCATTTTTTGTTGACGCTAGTTCACTGGCTACATTTACAAAAGCATGAGTATTGCACTAATAATCAGAATAACAGCCCAGTCAGAATAAAACAGTCTCACACCTAAATCTCAAGTGACCGACCTGAACAGAATTCATTTTCAACCAGGATCAGATGGATGGTGTCATTTATAATCTGTTCAATGCAATGGTAAAATATTGGCACCTAATAACTTCCAGGAAGGAAACTGTTTGATGTGGACAGTGCCTTCAAAAACTTGGGTTCTTCTTGGCCATCTTCCTCTATTCAATGAATTCAGTGTTGTCATTAACAGTGACAACAAATAACATCCTCTTTAGTTATATTTCCAGGAGACTTTGTGATCCGCAGCAGGCTGAAAGACTTTTCCTATATCAAAATAGCTGTATTCTGGTGTTTTATGTAAACACATGCTGTGTATCTGATCAGATTATACTGTATTTAGCATCCATGTAAACAGTGCAGTCATGGGTTACTGTGACACGTTATGCATCCAAACTTGATACAGCTGTGTTTCTTCATCCTGAGACGTCAAAATGCCTGCTGTCTATTCAAATGTGAAAATGTTTTCATACTGTAATATTGATTTGATCATGATGCATTAGCACCGACAGAAGGTAAGTAATGATATGACATGAACACACAAGCACACATGCACAAAGTGAGCGGAGCACATTCACTTTCTGGGGCTCAAGGCTCCTCCCTGAGAGTTTGTGAAAACATTCCAGCAAAGTGAGAGCGGTCGAAGAATTGGAAACTCTCAGAGCGGCCTCTTACTCTCTCTGTATCCTCTTCACCTTTTTGCTTGAGTAGCTACAGTTCAGAGCCGTTCATCACGCCGCATATCTGAGGACAGCTCTGCAGAGGAACACATCAAAGGGAGAAACCTGAGGAAAAAGAGACTCAGCTGTCCCATTGATCATATCACAATGAGGCCGCTGTTTGTTCTCCTCGTTTCCACCGCCTGGACTTTCACTGGAGCTCAGTATTACTACCAGGGGCTGATGGATTATCTTGAGAACAGATTGTTGGCCATAGAGGTAAGAAGCAGCTCCCCTTTTAAATGATTTATGATTTCATGGGCAGCACAGACCTCTCTCTACAGTCATTAAAAAATTAGAAACACCAGTTGATTTCCTCCTTTTATTTGAATTTAATGTCTTAACTAATACAAACCAATTAATGCAATCTCTGCCCAGCTCATCAACTCTGCTGGGGCCTCTGGGGGGATATCAGTTGATGCATGCAGAGGTCTCTTTCTTATGCAACACGCATCTTCTGTTCAACAGCATTAGCATTTCTTCTGCGTTTAAGACAATGACCCGCTAGTAATGAGTACAAGCTCAACCTTTGCTGCTGTGGCATCAAACATCCCGAAAGCGTAGCAAAGGTAGAGGGAAGCTGTATTACAACTAAGTGCCTCGGGGAGGGCATCAAATTACTGATACTTTGGTGTTTTCTCTTAAAAGGGTGGTTATAAGGCAGTATACCGTATCAATGTCAAGTAAAGTTTGTGTAAATTAAATCGTCTGTTGTGTTCAGCTAAGTGTGATATAAAACGCAACATGAATAGATGTCTCCTCACCTCGGGGATCAAGTAATTGTACCCCCTTCTAAAGTCTGAAGTTTCATCAGCGCCGTGTCCACGATGCAAAAAATGACAATATTAAAGTGTTACATGCGTGAAATGAAGCGTCTGTTTACAGCTAAATCCTGCTCACTTCCCTTCAGTCTCACCTCCAATATGTGGGCCCTGGCTTCAGCACTGATATGAACACAGTGATTCATCAGCGAGCTTTCACCGAACTTTCATTTTCCATTTGAACAAAGGCCCACAGCAGGCAGAGGTAGAAAATGAAACCAAGGCAGAGGAGACGTCAGTTATTGCATCGCACTCTGAAAAAATTCACCTGTCGCTCTCACTGTGCCAGTCACCATGCTGAGAAACACGCCCCTATTTGAACCTGATGGTGTGACAGGGATATTTGATTTATTTAAGATTTATTATAGTTGGAAACAAGATGAAGAGTCAGAGAGGCTGTGTAAATGCAAAGGCTAGCATGTTAAGACGCTCATAAGAATCACAAGAGCTACCCGACCTCACTGATGTGCTGCTTTTTGGTGAACTACAAAAAGCGGCTTGGTTCATATTCATGTTGGGCTTGTGTTGGGGCTGAATTACATGCCTTCATTGTTTTTACTAATTCCTAAGTAACTTCTTCTAAATTAAAGGGAATAAAACTGTCACCAATCTGGCAACTGCACACTCACAGCGTTATTAGTTTGTTATTCGTTCAGCTCTTCTGGGGATTCATTCTAGCTAACGTGCAGAACAGCAACAATAAAAGTGTTTGACTGATAACCACGATCATAAAGCAGAAGGAGACAAACAGGGCACTGTGGAAAATGAGGAAATTGAAGAGGCAGAGCTGCAGCAGCTGTAAAATCAAAAAGAAGGGCAGTGTAGAGAAGATGAGACCGCAGACTGCAGGTGATAAGGTTTGAGCATAGAAAATGAACTGGACAGCGGAATTTTCTATTGGCGTTTCCTAATAAAATTTGTGTCTCCAGTGAGAGAAGAGCACGTTTAAGGGGAATTTTAGAGAAGCTTGCAAAGTTCACACACAAAACCTTTCTTGCTAGTGGATTATGTGCCAGTAGTACAAATTTATATTAGATACCAGTGTTGCCAACCTCATCCGTGTTAAAATTACCAATATCAATGTTTACTATTGTTAAACTCGGCCTTGCTCTAACTCATGTCATGCTGAATTCATTTATTGAAGGTGGATATGGACACTGAAGTAAAACCCTTGCGTGCACATGTCAGTCTATTACTTTATACTGTACACATATAAAGATAAAATAAAAAATAAAACTTTCATGGCAGTCCATTTTGAAGTTCTTATAGATGTTGAGATGTTTTAGTTCACCCCTTGCAACACAGTGCAGGTCCCAAAAACTGCAGTTTGCCAAATGGCCACTTGATGCAGGCTCCAAAGTGAACCAATCCAATGTAAACGTAAGTTATTGTTATGTCCCACTGCACCCCCTCTGGTCATGCAGCGGCAGTGCAAGTGTCTTTGACTGGTATATCCAAAAAAGGTTCAAAAAAGGAAACTGTACTTGTAGAATAAGAACCTTCACAGACATGTCTTTGACTGGTGCATGGACTTAATTAGACTAACAAGCAGCCCCTCAGAAGGTGCGGCTAAAAGACACAGCTAAAGAGACCTGAGGAGACACTAATCTTGAACAGCAGCAACTCACTAACGGGGACCACAGCCAACAAACATCGTGAACACTTAGACAACTTCACTTGTCCAAGAACAAAACCCTGAAGTTCAAAACATCCCATAACCGGCATAGGAGGACGTGTGACACTTGGTGAGTCTCTGCAGCTGAAATATGATGTCTCCTCAGGCCTCTTCAGCCAAATCTTCCATGCCCACCTTCTCATATATGCCTGCTTAGTCTAATTAAGCCAAAGCACCAGCCAAAGACACTCCAATTGCTAATGAAAAGCCAGAGGGGTGCAGAGGGGCATAACATTATGCATAATTGAGGTCATGGCCAGTCTGAGTGGCAGGTGGTTGTCCTTACAGATGCTCTGCTTCAATCTGACCCAACTGCCTCAGCTCCACCACTCTGCCCATTTTGAATAAGCCAAGACTTAGACTGGAGCTCAACTCACTAAACTTTTCCTCACAGTGCATTATAACACTTGTTGCTTTCTCCGTGTCTCATAGGACCAAATGCAGTTGTGGCACGAACAGTTCCATCGGTACCACACCGAGATGCAGGATTTCAAAAAGCTGAGTGCTCAAGCCATGGAGGGACTGAAGAACGAGCACAGCATGTTGTTCAAAGACCTGGAAGGAGCTGCAGTCCGAGTAGACAGGGTGGAGCGAGAGATGGACTTTGTGGAGACCCAGACTTCCCCTCGAGCCTGTGCAAACAGGGCAGACAAGGTGGTGGAGCAGGAGGCCTGGGGGCTGGAGGAGAGCAGAGGAGAGGAAGAGGAGGAAGAAGAGTGGGAGGAGTTGCACTCTAGAGTCTCTGGTGAGCTGCAGGGAAGTGCACACACACTTCAGCCAAATGTGCTCTGGAGGTCTTTGATCTTTCACTTTCATTTATTGCGGGGAGGCCTGGTAAAGCTATAACTTACAGGATGGATAGGATATATGGTCTGTATACTTAGCATTATTCCCACCAGGCATCTTTTGCAGACTTGCTGTCTTGGAAAAGCCACTGGAAAATGGGGAACAAACACGGCGCTGTTACAAGCCATTTAGCGGATAGCTTTGAGTCAGTGTGCAGTCATGTTTTCCAGCAGAAATGTGGCTTAATGCAGCTCATTTATTACTGCAGAGCTACTCCCCTGTTTGTGCTGTTTGAGCACAGCGTTTGTCATTATAATCTCTGCATCCCAAAGCGTGTTGCTACTAACGATGCTGAGACACCACTGCTGCACTGAGTCATTTACTTGGGTAATACAGGGACTTAAAGTTTGTACAGCTGGGAAGCTGTGAACTTATGAAATCAGATTTCAATTCCTGACTGTGTCTTGACAGATTTGACTGAATGTGGCCCATTAAGAAATGAGATCTATTATTTTTGCACGCAAAAAAATAAACCTCTGAAGATGGCTCATTAAATTACTTTGGTGCCATTTAGACTTCTTACAAAGGAAATTGATAATTCAAAAATACAATAATTATGCAGTGATATAAAACCTCAGCTCAGAATCATTACGCTAGTCATGCACAAAACAAAGTCAGTGATGGCACAGCGCAGAGAACAGCCTACTTTATTAGTATTTGAATGCAACGGAGGAAGGACAGGAAATTGGCCTGAGGTCCGTGGCATTACTCTCTAAGCTCATGTTCGCAGCAGAGAGCTCTGCACACAGTGATCCATTGTGAATGTGTGTGATGTGACCCAGAACAAACTTTATGGCATTGTAGGGACCGAGTTCAGGTCTGTGAGTATAATGCTGATTTTGCTCCTGGACACATGAGGCATCAGGGCATCCTTTGTTTGTGCATTATAGTGAAAGCATGCCCTTCTTTTCCAGACAGCATCTCCAGCTCGTCTGTACGCCGAACTCATACTTCGCCTCATTATGCGCCTGTGTCCGATTTCCCCCTGACTGGTTTGAATTTGCCTTAATTTAGAGAGCCAGATATTGACGGCTGCAGGCTGCTCAATGTTTTCTGAAGGCCGCAGACACACATTTCAGCCAAGCAATGGCACTTTAATGGAATGTGCTAATGGAACTAATTGTGTCAAGAGATAGAAATCTAAATCCAATTATTATACTTATTTTAGCTTCACATCTGTGAAACATTTCTATAATTGTGTCATTTTTCATGTCTTTTAGTCAGTAATCTGAAGGTGTAGCATCTGGATGCCGCCTTTTCCAAATTTCAGCTTTTTAATTGTGTGCTTTGGTCTTTTGTTTTCCCTTAAGCATTTTTTGGGGTGTCTGCAGAGTTCAGGGAGCTAAATCTAGGACCACATAGAATACATGATCAAGCTGTCCCAGTAAGGAAGATTAGTTTTGTTAGATATGTTTTGCTCCCAGTATTAATTAACAACTTGCTTGGAGCAACACAACAGACTAATGGCTTGGCCTATTAAAACTATAACTTCAAAATACAGGTCCTTCCCTTTCACTTAGGTTTTGTATCCAGTGAAAGAAAGCATTGGTATAACAACAGTACAGTCATTGTGAACATACTACTCTTTCATGGTTGATTCTCTAAGCACTAAAGCAGGCCTACCTCTGATGTGTTTTGTTCCTCGCTGCAGACTGTGTGGAAATCATCTCTGGCATCAGATCTGTGAAGATCCTGAAGAGAGTGGGCAGTCCCAAGGGCATGTGGACCAGAGACCCCAGGTCGTCCAAGGTTTACATCTTTAATGGGACATCAGGAGACACCATCTACCAGTTTAACTCTGTACGTGACTTTTCACGCTCTCCAGGAGTCACTCACAGCAGTAACGTCAGGCTTCCCTCTGAGTGGAGCGGCCCTGGTAATGCCATTTATAATGGTTATTTGTACTACATACAGCAGGAGGTTGATACAGACATGCAGGTGGTCAAATATGACCTGCTTAGCGGCTTAGTGACGGAAACTGCCATGTTCCCTGTGGAGAGTCAAGCTAGTCTTTACAGCCTCAATCCAGAGACCGTTGCAGACCTTGCAGTAGACGACGAGGGCCTCTGGCTCCTGTATGCCACCAGTGATAGTGAACCAAACATCAACCTCGCAAAGATGGACGCTGCTACACTTGACATAGAGCAAATCTGGGACACCCGGTGCCCACGGGAGAATGCAGAGGCGGCTTTTGTAGTCTGCGGAACTGTTTATGTCGTTTATAACACCCGTCTGCCCAGCCGCTCCCGGGTCCAGTGTGTGTTTGACGTCAATGACATAGTGGTCAGCGAGGAGGCTCCCCTACTCTACTTCCCCAGGAGGTATGGAGCACATGCCAGTCTGAAATACAACCCAGAGGAGAAGCAACTCTACGGCTGGGACGATGGCTACCAAATCATTTATAGACTGACCATGAAGAGGAAACTCCTGGCCTGAGAGCACAGAAATGGTGCCATGTTTTTTTTAAAGGCAAACATTTAAAAAATAGGAGCAGTGTGGTCCACCTTTTTCCTTGTCCCATGATACCGTGCCAGGAAAAGCTTAGTTTAGCATGAAGTTTGGAGACGGGGAGACAACTTGTCTAGAAGTAACCGAAAGGTCATAACAGCACCTCTAAAACACCTCATTAGCACTTCCCTAATAAACACATTTTACCATTTTTTTTATTTTTTATTCTGAATAATCATAAAGTAATATTAATGAGATTTAGAGGTGCTAAATAGTGTATCTTTGGACAGAGACTGTTCATGACGTGGCTTCATGTTTAGTGTTTGAACAATGAGGGACATTCATTTTCTGATTGAACTCTAAGCAAGAAACCAAATGAACATATTGACTATATTTTCCAAATTTGTTCTTGACCCAAAATTCAATAGTTGGTAACAATACCACTAAAATTCTTATTAATGTTTTCCAGCTAACTCTTTAATTAATTGTGTTCTGTTATTAGATATGTCATCACCACAACAGATGCAGCTGTAGCGAGTTGTGTGCTCTCACAACCACTGACTGTAGATAAAGATGGACAAGCCCTTTGTGATGTCATCCACTGGATTCCCAAAGAGTGGTTTTGAAGCTCAATGTGGTGTCTCAGGCGATGGCCATCTTGGTAGAGCTGCACTACAATTAACTCCTGTCGTAGATGCCAAAGATGTGAAGAATTAGTGGAGTGACCAGCTCGCTGTGAGGGCTCCCAGCAGTTACCCAAAGCGGCCATTCCCAGAAAACGTACGGAACTTTAATGGAATTAGATAGAAATTAGACTTGCTTTTGGACTCTGCCTCAAGTGGACATTCAAGGGACTGCGTTTTTTTTTTTTTTTTACTTCCGCTTTGGCTTAATTTTTCAGTCCCTGCACACTATAAAATAACAATTTTATAGTGTGCAGTCTCAACAAAGGACTGCCTCCTCTTACCTTGGCCTAATCCCCAACTATCTCAATTTATAGCTGTAAAATTAAACAAAAAAACTTTCTAAATGACCTGTGAAATGGGTCTCAAGTGTCTCTTTTCTGGTGTCATGTAGGACATAAGAGTGACGCTCTTATGTCCTGCTATTTTCCTGCAATGGCCGGCAACGTAACCAAACATCCAAGCATGGTCAGCTACATTTCAGCTGTTAGGTCATCAATCATTTAAAAATGAGCCGCTGATACCAAGTTATAGCCAGCGGAGTCACGCCCATCACAGCGTCCACAGTGTTTTTTTGGGCAGTAATGTGAACACAACATTTCATATTATTTGCACAGACTGTAGTGATGTGGGGCTTTGTACTGTTGACCTCAAATTGGTCACCCTGAAAGTACTGTGTTTGTGTTTTTTGGTTGATTGTTTGTTGAAACCAATAAAGGATATATAATTAAAGTGTCTAATCATACTCGAACATTCTCTGAGACCACTTTGTCAGGATGCCTTCCTATGTCTGTGCTAGTAGAAGCCTGAGGTATTTTTACATTTTCCTTTTTAATTTCCGATGTACTGTGTTGTCATATTATTCAGTTGTACATTGTGGCTAATTATCGCAGGCCAGTTGTGTAAAAAGAGTTGCTGGACGTCAAAATTCCTGCTGGGTATCAACATTTCTGTAGCTTTGTATTCGTCTAAGAGTCTTCATTCATGGTAAATGTAACACACATTGCAGATAATATCACACATTTTAAATTTAGTTAACCTTTGAACAATGATTTGATCATTTTCCTATATGTGCGATGTAACCAGAACAAAGAAAAAAACATTAAAATGCTATTCAGTTGATTAGAGGCTTGCAAGTCCTGCTGCTGCGCGATGTGCATCTCCTCCCCTTGTTTAATTTGACCGTTTGATTCAGACGAAATCCCATTTCCTTTGTGCCGGCTCCTGCTTGTTAAGCCGCGGGCTGTGTTGTCATTATCTCGTGTGTTTGCCAGAAAACTTGCAGAACGGTGCCCATTTTGCATAAGTCTTTTAATCAAAGAAAAGAAAATCATGTCACAGAACCAATAACACATCACACCCCATGGGAGAAAAAAAAACAAAAAAAACGACGACTGTTGATTTTCAGACTTGTTGAAACAAAAGAATGACAGTTTTAGTGGTGGAAATACTGTATGCTTTTTCGGTTTACTTTACACACTTGGGTTATGAGTCTTGATAATGATCTAGAATCTAAAAGGATAATAGATATCAGTCTGAACCAACATGTTCTTAAACATTTCTATTGTTACAAATACAAAATGTTCAATAAAAAATTGGAAATTCGGTGCTATCATAACAGTTGCAAGGGATACGAGATCATATCAAGAAACGTTACAATATTAGGCAAAGCTAGAAGGTCTTGAAACAGTCCATAAACTGAGGCAATTGATTTAACAGGTTTTATCTACTATGAAAACACAACACGTTGTCAGAGAAATATATGACCATCATAAAGCACATGTTTCATAAAAGAAAGAACAGAAACAAGATTATTATTATTATTATTATTATTATTATTATTAAGATTATTATTCAACCACTTGTTTCAAATTGTACACTTAAAGAATATATTAGAAATCTATGAATAATGCCATTAGTCTAGAGAGGAATTTCACCATTAAAACCACTGCGTGAATGAGAGCAAATTTAAGACTGTCACATTAGTGGAGAGGTGTTGATGCTATAGTGGATTACGGCAAGCACGAACAATAATGCACTGACTCATTTTCGCTATAACAAGTGCCAATTAGAGAAATGCCAATTCTCTGTAGATGCTGACCCGTCCACCCATCAGCTGCCCCCGCTCTGTCGTCTCAGTCTCTTACACAAACACAGAGCCACTGAACCTCTCGCTCTGGGTAAACTCACCCACGGAGGTAATGGCTAAAACAGACCCCTTCTAGATCTGCTAAATGCATCTGCTCATGTCTTCATGTCTGGCCCCCAATTTTTCAATGACATTTTCGCAAACGTGATGATGTATAGCTCATTTTGCAGCAGTCGGAAGCTGAGCTGTACCATTGCTTGTCCAGAGATGTCTAGACTCGTCTCCACCGGGGCCCAGACCATATCAGGCTAAAGACGCTGCTGCTGAGATAATACGAAACTACTATTCAATAAATGTTTCTCCTATCGAAAAGAAACGATCTGTACAAGCTCTGCTGAATTTAATATGTCAATGTTGGCTGGCAGCGTTCCTGCTTGATATAACGTTTTCTCTGTAGCTCAACATTTCCTGGTGTGAATGCAGTGATTGTATCTGTGCTTGCCAATTACGGCAAAACAAATCTACTGCTACTGGTGGATAATCCTGAAACTGCGATAAAACAATGATTAAGTTTTTGTTTTTTAGCGTTTTTTATTTTTTTGGTCACAAAGCTATTGGGAGCCTTCACTCACTTTTTAATTAAAAGCAATTTATTGGTTCATTTACAAACAACTGAGGATGAGCACGAAACCAGGAGGTAGAAAACCATAATGTCGGCATAATATAAAAGCTTAGTGGATACCAAGGGAAGTTATAGGATGAAGGTGATTTCATCTTTCATTTTGGATTTTTTTTTCACTCACTGCACTTGATGCCAGCTTTCTAGTTAAATGTCACACATTCCTTTGAGAGACAATGGCAGTGATAACAGTAACTCAGATTACACAATGTTAACTTGTAGGAACTAAATGTGCAAAGGACCGTCTCATGAAACCGATGCCAGCATAAAAAGATAACGTAAATTTAAATTAAATTTGTGCTGTTTGCCTGATGAAGAAGATAAGGATATAGAGGCACCACAGTTTTGTATGCATGGTGTTCATGGCAGCACGTGTGAACAGTTTACAATTTACAATTTGTTCCTTCCCAGGTACTGCACTAAACTGTCCGCCATTGAAAAGACTTTCGTATGGTTTTCTCCTTGGGTTGTTTTACACACGATCCAGACATTTGGGATTTCTGAATGTCTGGGTATACAAACAGTTCACAAGTTGTTGTTTTCTACCTCCCATGCTGCTTTAAAATAGGTTCGTGTTTAGGACGTTTAGCTGACATTTAGTGAATATATTCTAATTTAATCTAATAGAATCTTGGTAACTTTACAGTATGATGTTTGATTCCAAACAGCTTCATTTCTTTCATTAAGTTACTCAGTCTTTAGCTTGCTAAATTGTTTGTCTTCTAGACTGCGACAGTTACCTAAGCAGTATTCTCATGACTTAGCACACAACTTCCCATGCTGTACCCACGAGATTTACCCATATAACGTCAACAAACCTATCAGCTGTTTAGCAGAGCGCTATGCTAACAGCTAATATTGAGGTTTTTGTGAGGTTTTCTCATTGAATTATAACTATTAACCAAACATTACATTGGGCTTTGGCATTTTATGGCACGCACACAGCTTGTTGTCGTTGTCCACCGTGCTTGCATCCTAATGCATCCTAATGCCGTAAAACAGTGAAACGGAACTGGTACTACTACAGGATTAATGTTATCCCTATGATCCAACATTTATTTTATTAAAACAACTGCAATACTACTTTTCACCTGAACGAGTAAAAATCGATTACAGGATAATCAAGGCCTTAACTGGGATTTTGTGCATCGTCTATCTGATAAAACTTTTATCTGTCTTTGCAGGCACCCACTTAAGGAATCACACAGATGGAAAGAAACCTTTTTTTCCCTTTCACACAATATCTTTGAAATTGTTGCAGATCAAGATCAAGCATCTTTTTCTGGGTGAAAAATTCAAAAAACAAATTATGTGTTTACACCAAGAGAACGGTATAATTACTGACAGAATAAACACAGAGTTGCATGTCTCTGAAATAAGGAATACGCTCACTTTTTCATTTTGTATTTCCTCAGTCATCACCACCAAATGTCAACTTACTTTTAAAATCTTTTTTTTTTTTAGTTTAGAAAAACAAAATGTACGGTTACCAGCAGACGCCTGTACATAAACCTATACACATCCACCAGATTCTGTAAAAAAAAAAAAGAAGAAGAAGAAGAAGAACAGTAGGAGACAACAAAGTGCTGTAAAGAGCGTTTTTTTGGAAGGAAAACATTGTATGTGAGTTTTCACTTGGAAGAAAAGGTGAGATTGCTCAAAAGCAAACATCAAACAGAGAAAGAGGTAAGGGTGTATAAAGTGTGCTCAAAATGTCCCTGTGTACAGAAACCTTTGCAGCTCTCATTGTCATCAAAATTTTCTCTTTTAACATCTGTTTTTTAGGTTGGTTTTCAGTTAGTGATATAAAGTAGTTGTGCCTTTTTTTCTGTTAATTTAATCTCCCACTTCCTGTACTGAAAAAAATTGTGCTGCAGCCAGTTTCCTCTACTGTGAATTCCAATAATCCTGCTGTTTCTTCCTCTGTGTCATGTAAAATGGCTGCTTTTGAAGGCAATCTTGTCGCGTAGAGAATAGTTTAAGGTGTAGATCAAATATTTGCTTATGTTAGTGATATTGAAACTGGAAGTACGATAAACTCAGCTGGAGCATCACAAATAATAACAAATTACTTTTTAATGTCTAGTTCCAAAATGCTACAGTTCAGTATCGTTGCATGGGAATACAACACTGTAAGATTCAATGTGAGCGAGCTCTAGAGATTTGAAATTGCTTCAGATCCCTTTTAAGATCGCCTCTTTTTCTACCACGGCCGTGTCCTCAGCTTCCCTCTCTGGAACGTCCTCTGCTTTCAGGCAGCAATACCCGAAAGAGTTTTTTCCATCAAAGAGTCTCTGCAGTCTCTGCAAAGCTGAATCCTCAGAGTTAGGCAAGACTCCTTTGAGGACGAGATCAGTTCGCCTCAGCTCGGACAGCTCAATAATGAATGTCTAGTAGACTGGATGTCCAGCCAACCTCACGGACAACAAAGCTGACTCTGGACCATCACAACACCCACATTTCAAATGGACAACCTGAAACTTTAACCCGAAAAGACGCCGCTTCACACAACTAACTGACTGACGGTAGATCAGTTCTTGGAAGTGTTCTGGGACTAGAACTGAGGAAGGTAGGGACAGAGAGAGATAGAGAGTGTGAGAGAGAGGGAGAGACAGTGGGGTTGTGTTTCTCCTCAATCAGACAGACAGGAAGTGGATCAGCAGGAGGGAGGAAAACCCCCTTCTGGGCTGCTGGGTCACAGGTGGCTCTGCTCAGGGACTAGCAGGGGGCCTGGGTGAGGGGCAGGAGCCCTGGCTGTCAAAGCTGGCTGTCCTCGCCTTCCACTGCAGGACACACAAACACAAGGCAGTGATTCATCAGGCATATGCTGCTTTCAATACCAGGCAAATATCTGTAAAGCAGAGTGCCAGTGTCCCAGGGTAAGACTGAGTGCATTCATACGAGGAAGCTTCAGTAAATCTAATAAGAAACCTGTGTGGAATTGCAATTAAAACAAAATAAAGAAAATAAATAATTTTGCTGCCACTTTCTTTGAAAGCTTTCCTCATAATAACCTAAAAGAGAAATTAACCTGATCGAAATAATTAAAAGCATACATTTATGGTATTGTGAAGAAATGAAAACAGATTTAGGCAGGCATGAATGTATCCATGATATTTGCCTAGAAATAATCAAATTATAATAATCATGTAAATGTAGTCATATGCTAAATGTTTAAAAATGTTAATTTTCAATTCCCATAATGCTTTGCTGTATATAACCAGGAAGTGTTTGGTGTCAGTGACTCTGACCGTGCTGTTTGGTTCAGTGGCATATTTGCAAATGTGCCGAATTGGCCCTTTGTTGTTCTAGTTTGGACTCCAAACTTTAGAGTGCACTCAGGAATGACCTGACAACTAGCACTCTAACTATAACTTGGATGGAGAAGAAAAGTGAGACAATGCTCAAGAATGTTTTGGACATATAAAGAGTCTTTTCTTGGTGGATTTCTATATGTTTGTTGTGGGACTTCAGATATGGTGATATCCTCTGAGAAGGTAAGTCATATTAACTTCATGTAATCTGTATTTCATGTGTGTATCGGTGTGTTCAGAGTTAACCGATTTTTGACCCTTGCAAGTAGCTCATTTCCTTAAGGCCTCCAGAAGCAGTTTATGAGCCACTGTTGCTTCTTCTTCTGCTGCTGCCAAACTAAACAAACCACAAAGTTTCATTGTTATACAAACACCAGTTGGCTCCCATCCCTGTAACCTCATGTGTCCTCTGTGCCACCCTTGCAACTTCCCTCACAGTTTAAAAACCCTCGCCTTCAGCGGTATTCTTTTAAGTAGGCTGAGAATTACCAGCCAGGCATCCTGATTACTAATCTGAAATGATAAACACGTACAGAGTAATCCTTTAAAAATGACACCAGCCCCAGATTTACCTCCTTCTCAGACTTCTTGGACTCCAGCAGGGGGTGCCAGTGTGCAATGGGCTTCCGCGGATAAGCCAACATTTCGTTCCAGTGGTCCCTGCCAAGTCCGTCGGCATGGCATCCAACCCTCATCACACCGATGATCTCATTATGACCTACCCTGTGGGGACACACGCATACTGGTATGAATACGTCTGATTTAACCTGACATGACATCTTATACATCACACTGTTTATAATTGGGAGAAGAGCATTTTGTAATCAGAGGAGACACAAATCTCAATGCAGACGCCTTGTCCATTAATACAGTGAATCCGTGACCGATTGTCTCTGTGACACCAGAGCCGACTCACTTCAGGGAGCCATTCAAAGCTGATCTTTGCTCTGTGAACGCTGTGTGAAGTGCAAATGAAAGCAGACTTTGCTTTCTCCATATAATCCCCGGATTATTAGCACAACCTGATTTAATCCTCTCATAATGGCAGACTGTAAAGAGAACGGGCTTCTAAACCTGCAAGTAGCCTCTCCTTTCATAGTACACAGTCAAAAGGATACACAGAGCCTGACCTTTCACATGTATGCTCTCATTCTGTCAGCTGCCTGCACTACACTCTTTTCCTTCTTCCTTTTATAGATTCGCATAGTGTGAACAGAAAGGTACTGCATTGCTCTTTTTTTTGAAGTTCAAAATTCTATCTATCTATCTATCTATCTATCTATCTATCTATCTATCTATCTATCTATCTATCTATCTATCTAACTCTGCATACACATTGTCCTCAAGATGTGAGAGTCAAGATGAAAGTAAATTATATCTTTAACATCTTAATTTTGCTTAATGGCTTCTTCAGATGTCTGGTTCTGTTCAAACAAAATACCAATACTCAAAGTTTACGCAGAACTAACAAAGAAAACCAGCGAATCCTACTCACTTAAGAGAAAGAAAGAAACAAACTAAACTGGCCGCTTGTTGTGGCTCTCTTGTGTACGTACAAGTCGTAGTCCATGACAGAGATGTGCAGGCTGACGTGGTCCATGCTGTCTGGCGGGATGTCAAAGATGATGGCCTCGTTGTAGGTGGGGTTCAGAGTGTTCTTCTTGATGCTCGTCTTCTTCTTTTTCAGACGCCTTCCGTCGCAGATGAGCGACACTTTGACGTAGGGATCTGCTCCGTAAGAGGAAAATATTAACAGCAAGGACATAAAGCTTGACTTTCTATTTAAATATAACATCATATTTGGGTACGCTCGGAGCTTTCCGTCTCATTTAGGAGCTGTCAGGGCAGTAATTATCACGAAGATCAGTCTTCTGGGATTGTTAAACGTGTCCGTGTTTGTTTTGTCGGCCAAAGCATCTTCAAAGATATCCATGAAGACTGAACCATCCGTTTCCTATTTCATTATCCCTCGTGCATGTCAGTGTGTGTTTTTGGTTTCTACTTGAGCATGAAAGTAACCCTGGAGGACCTGGCATCAGTAATGTGCATAAAAGTAGATGAGTCAACAGCTTGTGTAAACAAAATGGATGGGAGGCCGCAGATAGCTACTAAATAGCGTGACTGAGAAAGCTTCCTGAACGTTGATTTAAGCCTTTGTCCGTCAGCAATAATTCGCCTCGTATGATCCATTATGGCACGTTTTAGTCAGATATGAGCTGCCGTATATCTATAAACAACAATCAGCCCAATGTGCTTCAGGGCACAATTCAATAGATGCGTGTTTTATGACGCACTGATTGAAATAATGGCAGACAGCTAAATCCCCCAAAACTCAGAGAGGGGAGGGGGTTAAAACTGTGAGTCACATTAAAAAGAAGGGTTAATAATGTGGGAGGACAAATAGCACGTTGGCTCAGAATTACACCTGAACCCTGACATTTAATGCCCAATAAATGTCACATTTTACAAGCGATATCAGTATTGTAGGGAAACATGCAATAGGAAATTGGAGCGGCAGTCTATTGAAATGAGCCGAGCGCCTGCATCTATTCGCTGACAATGTCTTAATATCGCAAACTGAATATTATTAACTGCTGAAAAATAAACAGAACGCAGCAGCCGACAGGGCCTTTCCGCTGTTCGTTCGCCTCGTGTGACATGCTTACGGTTGGATATTCAGAGGAGGATCGCTGTAGCTGTAATGAAATCGCAAAAACACACCTGAGTATCCAGTGATGTCCATGGCCTTGAGGTTCCTGCACTTGATGACAGTAAGTGTGAGTCTGCCTGCGGTGGGCAGGTAGCACAGTGAGAACATGATCTCTCCAAGGTCAACACTCTCCTGTGGGATGCAAAAAAAACAAACAAAAAAAAAAACTGTTTTTGTATTCAGCTCTGATGCTTTCAGTCCAGAGTGAAGAGGTGAACAATAAGAGAAGGGTCTCATCCTGAAGGTCTGTTTCTGGGATCAATTCTCATACTTTGTTTAAATGTCTGCTCTTTGCAACCACTGCAGCTTTCAGACGCAGGTAAAGAAGGACTACCTAATGGGCTATTGGATTATATGATATCCTTTTTAACCTTGACCATGAAACCGCAAACACCTTGAAATTAAATGATGTTCTGATGGTTCTCACAGCTGAGACCACACTGGGTTAGCTGGTGTGTGCTCAGAATACACATGGAGGTGCATTAAAGAGCAATATAATGAAACTTCTCCCTTTTATATTTTTGGTTTGAAAAAGTGTCTCATAATGAGCTTGCTGTTTGATGACTGCGCTTTCAGACAGGACACAGATATTGAAAGCTGTTTTTTTTTATTTTAAAATGTGAAGCGCACCACAGTTAGAGAATGAGCTGAATGAAATGCCCAAGTCCTCGTTTTATGTCTTTGTCAGACAGAGCCAGTAGAGAAATGACAATCAAATTTAAACTATGGATGGTTGGGCTCTGTTTCTATCATAGTATCAGTAGCTCTTAGCAAAACATTTTGTTCAAATGTTGTTTATAAACAATTATTTGTTGATTTCACAAGTGACTGCCCTGATTAACTCCTAATAAAGCACTAGTGGAAGCACCTGCAGAGCATGATTATGAATATTATGTAAGAATAAGGACTGTTTGCTACAACGATCAGGTATAACATTATGACCATTATGACCCCATATTGTGTAGGTCCCCCTTGTTCCTCCAAAACAGTTGTGACTCATCAGAGAATAGACATGGGCCTTCTGAGGATGTCCTGTTGTGTCTGGGAACAGAATGTTGTTAGTGGGGGCCTTTGGGTCCTATGGGTTGAGGGGAGAGACTGTGGATTGTCCCACAGATACTGGATGAGTTTGGGATCTAGTGTTTGGAGGCCAGGTTAACACCTTGTGCTGTTTTTCATGTCTTTTTAGTTGTTCCTAAACTGTTTTTGTGTGTGTGTCTGTGTCAGGCTGCATCCTGCTGGGGATGGCTGCTGCCATCAAGGAGTGTCATTGCTATGGGGTGGGGGTGCCTGGTCTGGTCTAGGTGGGTGCTACATGTCTAAGTAACATCCACATGAATGCCAGGCCCAAAAGTTTCCCAGCAGAACATTGTGTTGTCACAAGATGGTCAATGTTATTTCGTTCTCCTGTCAGTGGTTTTAATGTTGTGGCTGATTGGTCTATGTGTTTCAAACCACAAATTTCCATGTTGCATCTACTTCTTTCTTCTGTATTCAGTCTGTGGTTTGGACCAAAGTGGTGACCAATGCTGCCTTCCAATGGGTTGTGTTTACCGTGTTCACAAGAACATTTGTTATTAAAAGCTCCCTCTTGTGGAAAAGTTTTCCTTAAAGGTCAGAGTTCATGCTTGGTGTCATGTTTGCTAATGTTTTCAGAAGTAAGCTTCAGAAATGTATTGTAATTCAGTTGTGTAGAGATTAATTTGTAACTTTATATCTCCCAGAGGCCTTGTACTTTTATTACGCCTTTTCATTTACCACATTAAGCTATCTGGTCATTAGCCAGCTAAACTGTTAAACTCTATGGCTTCTAGACACCAACTGTTGCCTAGCAGTGGGGTTCTTGTAACTCTCGGCTGATGTTACCACCTTAACGCCAACATTTTTGTGTACTTGACTTCCCATATTGTGACCCCAAGCTCACAAGTTCCATTTGAAGGCACCATGACCAGCGGACCGCATCGCCAAAACTAATCAGAAATAATCCTGAGTGAAACAGAATATGCACTCTGAGCTTTTCATTTAAACTCTGAAGAAAAAAGTCAAAAAAGGAAACATTTCACTGTAAGTCCTTGAGGTTATCCAGCATGAACAACTTGCTCTAATTAGAAAATTATGGCCGACCTCCCAATCAACTCTATGATGAGTTTGCCAAAGAGTAAATTTCATTATTCTCGTTTGGATTACATTATCAGAAAGCGTGCATTTTGATTATATTTCCAGATGATCATCATCCATGCCAGTAAATTAAAATAAAATTGAGAGGATATCAAATTTACAGCTTAATGCGTTGTTGTAATTTAACTACAAACATAAATCAGAGAGTGAATGATCCTTAGAAAAAGAATGATGATAGAAAGGCTTCTATCATCAAGATCTCTTATGTAAGAATGTTTTCTATATATTAAATTACAGACACAAAACTTTCCAAGCACAAACTAAAATATAAGCTTTTATATGTGCAATCCTGTGTGAGCCCCCACTGAGCTAATAGTCTCAAGTGTAATGAATGGTCCTGTTCTGTCCCATGTGAGCTCTCAGCCCCATCCTATAAATGGTATTACGGTTGCACAGACCCCTAATCACCCTGAATGAGCTTCGTGAGAACCCGGTTGATTGGCAAATCCCAAAACGTCTGAGTGCTGCAGTCTTAGTGTCTCGTCACACATGCAGCTGCGATTTGGCTTCCTCTGCTGTGGAAGCGAGGGATTTTATTTGAAGGGTGTGAAGGTTCAGCCCAATGTGAGAGCACAGCAGAAGTGTTAAATGTTGTAAACGCACGAAGTGACACTTTGATTTTCCTTGTAGAAACACAGGCTGGTTTTGTGCCAGTCAGTACCATCTGCACTGCATTAATCTTTTTTTTTTTTTAGCCTTACAAAGGAAATATACAGTCATGACCACAGCTACTGTATAAGTTGCCATAATGTTTAGTAAATGTAGTCCATCCAGTAGCTCCATAGATATTTATGCCAGCCTCACAATGCCATTAGATGAAAAGTTAAGTGGTTACCAAAGCAATCATCCTATGCACCACAAAGCTTCTAGATCCATTAGTTATATATTTCTCTAAAAACTACAAATGCCATCCTCATCATTGTGCTGGGTGATCACCAAACTTTGTAGGCTTCACCTTTTGCTGAATTAAAGAATGTCTTCACGTGGCAGCATCATCAAACAATGTTCTATGTTAAAACGCTAGCTCATTAAACCAGCGCTTGATATAGACTCTGGTCTGAGTTCTTGCTGTGGGATGTGAGAATCGACGTGCTTGATGCCTGGTGACAGAGTGCTAAACCTGACTTTGTGAGCCACTAATATTGATAAATGCTCTCCTGGAGGTAGTTTCAGATTTTTTAGCTCCGCCGAACCTTCATTAATAATATAACAACCTTTTCCACATCTCCCTAACACGGTTAACCATAATGTGCACTTTCAAATGCAGCTGCAGGCGCCAGACTAAAATGACAAGCTCTAAAATCAATCGAATGAGGGAAATGTGCTTTTGTTAGAAACAAATGGCACATTGCTTCTTTTCCTCTTGCAACCCTGAAAATGTTTTAGACTCACAAGTCGAACTTTAATTCACACAGTAGTTCCCAATTTTAGTTTTTCTTTTTTGGTTAATATTTAATTTTGTTTGGCAGCACAGTGGCGCAGTGATTAGCTTTCTGTGTAGAGTTTGCAATTTCTGCCTGAGCTTGTGTGGGTTTTCAAAGTAATAGGGGATTCTGTTGGCTGTGAGGATGTGAGGGTCTTTGTCTGACTCTCTCTCTGATTGATGAGCTGGCAAATGATCCCCCCACAACCCTCTACAGGATAAGCTTTTCTAAAGATGATCAAATTTCTTTTCTGTTTTTTTCCATTAATTACTGAGAAAAAAAGGGGCTTTTAAATGTCTTCAGATCAAATTTAAAAAAGAAATTCGGATGGAACTGTGATTATGAACATACTAGCATGCTAAAATTAGCATTAAGTTCAAAGTGTCTCAAAGAGATTTGTACTGTTTACATATGAATAATTTATTGTAGTCACTTATGCACTGGTTTCCTCTCTGTGGATGCCTTCTGACAGAACACTTGGGTTTTAGTCACCTCTGCAGTTGATAGATAATCTCCATCCATGTGACTGATTAGCCTGTAAAAACCTCCCCACAATACTTATACTTGTGGGTCGATGGTATTGACGAATATCCCTCATCGATCTGTGAAATGAGGAGAGCTGCTGGCTGCGTCGTCTTGCTTGATGCACTCTGCCGCGCAGTATCTTACTTTGTCTTACATCAACCCCCCTCCGTATTTGTTTTTTGTTTCATCTGAAGCTCTGCCATCTGTGCATTCTTTATGTTGCCAATCTTAAATTTACCGTGAGCAAGGGATTCTGTCATAAAATCGTTTGGTAGCTCAATAAAGTTTGCGTGCCAAGAAGAGCGATGCTTGCGTTTCTGTCCACTAAGCAATAATGTTGAGATTATTGAACAGGCCCTGAAGAAGTTCAACATCTTGAGGAGGGAGGGGACTGTCAGATTAAAGGGCTCTGAGGACGTGAGAAAGTGACGGAGTCTCTGAGGTGCCTAACGCGGTGCCAGAGACAAAAAAAACAAAAACACGTTGTTCCTGAAAATGGCCCCTGGACATCGTCTACTGCGTCTACAAAGAGGTGTTTGAGCATTTTACTGAGTTTTATGGTTTTATGAATTATGGGAGTGCTAAGACCCATTACACACCACCAGTAGTTGGCATGTAAAATACAAGATAATAATAACAATGCATTAAGTATATGTTGGCTTGCATTTTATTTGCTTTATTCTGTCAATTCAAGAGGAGGCATATGGCGTCACTATTTTTAGAGCCTGGTTATAACAGGAGCTTATATGTTCCAGCCAACACACGAGGGAACTGTTTTTATGTGGACTCGGCTTTAGTCTCAGATCACATTCATTCTTTCTTTTAGCTTGATGGTGGCAGTCAGGGCTGATCAGTGAACTCAGGGAATCAGGTTTAGTTATCCTGGATGTGTAGCAGCCTGGGTTTTTTTATGGCACTTTTTTTGGTATATCATGGCAGGAAAAGCACAGGTTAGACAGATTATATTAGAAATAACTGCATTTCATTTACGTGAGCTAGTGCTGTCGTCCTGTATAGACTTGTCACAGAAGGGAAAGCACATGTCTAGTGATGATGGCTCAGATCCACTGGACCAACACGCACGAAAGCAGGACCTGTCTCAAATGGAATGCAGCCATCATTAATACACCTGTGCCCGCCGGGTCATTGTCAGGACCCATTGTTTTGTCTCACCTGCACTTTTCCTGCTACACTGAATCAAAACGTCTGCTGTGAACATGGTGTGCGGACGCCTGTTTGCCTACTTGTCCTCTGCTGAGAACTGTCAAGCCGGTTACATCCACATTTGTTCCCTTTGAGGACAAAATGTGAACAAAACACCATCAACAAACTTTATGTGTAGTTGAGCTGAAGTGTACTTCAAGTAGACACCAAATAACACACTAATTACCAGGCACTAATGCAGAGGCCCCGATGAACTTCAGCTGTTGACAAGTTGGTCAGAGATTCTGTAGTGTATTTTAAGTAGAGAGGAAGGGCCATTTATTTTTTGTGAGTATGAAATGTAAGTTTTCAGTGTGAAATATCAACAACACAATTCCGCCCATCAATGTGCGTTCACCCCACGCAACTGGATATGATTGGTTGACGTGTCAGAGGAGCAATAAAAAATAAATAAATGTTGAAGCCAGATCAAATTTCACGAGGTCAGCTTGTTGCTTCATATCGCTGGCTTTCACTGACAATGTGTTATAGCTTATTGCTCACTCACTGCTAGTGTGAACCTAGCATCAGTATGTACGCATGCTGAGCATTAAAATACTACGTAGATCAACAAAGCGTGTTCTGTTAACTCTCTCGATCTGTTTTAATCAGCCTTTCTGCATCTGACTTTTAAGCTCACAATGTAAGGATCAACCAACCAGCATGTTGGCTTTCTCTATTGACATGTTCAATCAAGTTTATTCAACTGTGTCATTATCGGCAGAAAGTGACAAAAAAATAATCTGGAGCTGCAGATGGCTGCACATCACGTTTTGCAAGTTCGGCAGGAAACGTTTGTCCAATATTAGAGCCAACTGTAGTTTTAGTCACAATATATAAAATATCGCTGCAGTGATATTAAAACAATGTCCCCATATTTTCAGCAGATCTTTTGACAGCAGCCGTCGGCAGCCGTGAGACAAATCAGAAATGGGAATTGTTCAAACTGCAGATAGCCGAACGCAATTGCTGTCATGCTGGAAATCCAACAAATTGTCTGACAGGCAGGTCAAATATCAACTAATACCTAAAATGAATAGGGGGGAACCAATGTGGGAGTTAAAATCTGGATTATTGTGTGAATCACTTCCTAAAATATTACAGAGGACATGTCTGCAGTGTGGCCATGTCTCTGGTTTAAACTGTAATTGATGTATATGTAAAGAAATACCTACACCCACTGTAACCCTAGAACCTTAGAATCACTCTTCAATAAATCTTTTGACAACAAATACAACAGAAGAAACAATAAAAGACAGATTCTTACACTGGTGGCATACTGGATGTCCCTCCATATGTTTGTCTCCCTGGACAGGTCTGATGTCTCAAACAAGTTCTCCAGAACCACCTCCCCGATCATGTCGTGCCGTGAAAAGCGGTCAAAGTCAAAGACGCTCATGTGGAGCTTCCTGGCCGCCAGGTCATCGTAAGGCACAGGAAACTGGAAGCTCTCACTGAATGTTGGGTTGAGTGTCTTCCGGTGGACACGAGTTTGGAACTTCTTGCGGTCGGGCAGCAGGTAGACCTTCACGTACGGATCAGACGTGCCGCATAAGTCCTTGGCAGGAAGGTCTACTGCTCTGAGGATGTTGACCAGGAGGGCCTCGTTTTCGTAGTCGTACTTGAGGGAGAAGTTAATCCTGCCGCAGTTTTTGCTGCTGCCATTCTTGGACGACTCCTCTGCCTCCGTGGGCTTCTGTTGGTAGAGCTCTGGCTGTATGCGACCAATGCTGGTGGGCTTTTCATCCATGTCCACCATATAGTCATTTCCAAGGTCTAGACTGCCTACCTGCATCTGCCGGGGCAGGTGTCTCTTGAAAGAATTGTGCCTGCAGGGACAGATAAGACGGATAAACAAAGAGTGACAGGTGTTGTTAAAGAGCTGTAGTGAAACTCTCGGAGGTTTTTGAATTAAGCGACACCTAGCTGACCTCACAGAACTACTGTTGACCAAGGGCAACGTTTCGTGTCACCTCCTGCTCTCTGTTGAAGCTGCAATTAGTCAAAGACAACAGCCAGCGGCTAGGTGAATTATTATCTGGGTGCAGAGCAATAACTAGGAACCTGTATTTATTTTGTTTTTAAAAATGCATGAAATCGACTTTAGGCTTTATTCTCATATTGTTGTCTATCTTTTAGCAAAGTGGAGATGCACTTTATTAAATAGCGCCAACAAAAACAAAACACAGTGGCAGCTCAATGAGGCCCAGAGGGGAGGCATGAATGTGAATTACTCCTGCTTCAGTTCAACAACAAATAGATGTGCTTTTAAAACACGTTTGCATAAAAGGTTAAATGAACCACTGATGTTCACTTATTAATATGTTGGAAACGCACAGGTCTGCTAGTAAATATACAACAAATGTTTTCCTCTCTACACCATTAGTTCTTATGAAACAGGCATCACATATAATTAACTTTACCAGAATGACCTGCCGAGATGCCCTGAGGCAGGCTTGAACATCCCTAGTATTTATTATTATTAACTTTGCAGACATCGAACAGCTTAGAAAGAATATTTCTACCCTCATTAGAGATACATTAAGGTTATGTGGTGCCTGCTCTCCAAAAACATGTAGCAGCAAGGCTCTTCCTGATTAACACCAGTTACTTCATGTTTGATTAATGGAGCTTCTTGGATTCTACAGGCATGCTTGCATGTAAGCCTGAGCATATTTACACATGGATAACCACGTCACACAGGCTTATCGTATGTGTTATGTGTTTTGCATACCCGTACGTGACTAACCGAGTGGAGGAGGCCGGCTCAGTGGTTTGTCTCTGCATCCGTTGCGTGCGGCGCAGGAAGTGCTCCCTCATGGAGAGCTGCACATCGGTGGGGATGTCGGGGGAAGTATGGCTTATCTTCACCGCCGCCTCCAGGAAACCCATCGAACCCATGGGGTCCTTCACCTTCTCTGTCGCCATGGTGACGGGTGACTGCTGGGGACTGGGCAGCAGGAGAGGCGGCTGGAGCGGGCAGTGCTGTGGGCCACAGGCCGGGCTGAGGGATGCGCTGGGGAAATGGGCCTTAGTCCGCCAAGGCACCCAGCACAGCTTCCAGGAGACGAACGTAAGAAGGCCCAGCAGAGCCAGGCCACAGACCACAAACACACCAAGCAGGAGGCCAAAAGTAGCGTCTGGTGGCGAGCGGCAGGGACCAGAAACGGAGGATCACACAATATGGACAAACAGATGGTGATTACAAGGGTGAGAGAGGACAGAGAGAGAAAAAAGAGACTGTTAGGACATGATATTTCATGCAGTCTGCAGCTAAATCAGTGCTTTCTATATAAGACTACAGACAGTGAGCGAGTAGAGTGGGAGATGTGCTTCATAAATATTAACCTCCATTAGTCTTCTGTTCAGCTGCAGGACAAGTAAAGCCTTCTAAATTCAAATGTGGGTCTAGTTTTACACACCCATATTTATATCTATCTATCGATCTAGAGGTAAAAATAATTATAGTCTGGCAAATTATATACAAAAAATAATGCAAATGATCTGAATTAGTAAAGAGACTCATGGGAACGGGACCAAGGTGTCAGGAGGCTTCCTCCGGGACATTTAGCATGAAGCAGATAAAAAGAGCCGGGCACACTCAACCTCATTTATTTTGTCGTATGAAAAAAGCATCCAGGGGAACAAGCAGCATACAAAGAGCTGGAGACGCACCAAGAATGCTGACAAGCACACTGCATGGTTTCACAGGGACTAAAGGATAAAAAAAAAAAACTGAGCAAACCGTGCTATCTCTGGGACATTTTCCTGAAAGTAATTACATTTCACCACCTGATGCTTGGATTGTTTTCCACGCACTAGAGCAGGGACTAGAGTCAGTTCTCTAAATTTTGCTGGAGTGTCATTTTTCGCGCACCTTGATTGCTCAGATTTATCTACAATAACTCCCACTGAGGAGCATCGCGTGGCCTCTCAGAGGATGCTTGTACGCCGCTCCACCACATAACACACAGCAGATAGCAGGGAGCTGCCTCTCAGCACACTGGATTTGCTCTTTTCAAACATTTACCCAACTCGACCTTTTTTCTCAGTAGAATCGGAGCGTCAGCGAGTTCTGAATCCTGGATATTATTCTGTATTTACTTAGGGTTACATTATGACATGTAAATCAGGTAAATTGTCAGCAGGGGTGGGATGTAGTTTGCATTTCTACAGTACTTCGCTTAAAGCTATAATACAGGACTTCTGCACACTAAAGACTAGTAGTTACATTAAAGGTCTTGCAAAACAGCTTCACACAGTGCTGATTAATGTTAGTGTTATCGTTATATGATTGCATGTTGCAGCTAATTTCAACTATTTTAAATATGCAGCTTTGTAAATTGTTAATCTCTAGCAATGCATCCTCTGTTATTTCTTAGGTTAAACCTGTAATGTAGCCACTAACTACAACTGTCAGATTAATGTAGCGGTGTAAAATGTACATTACATGCCTTTAAGATCTAGTAGAAAAGGTTTAATGAAAATACTCGCGTACATAAAATCCATCATTAACTCACCTAATATGACACACTGCTGCTTTTATGTTTAAACTATCCTACGCAAATTTGCCACTTTTTTTTTTCTTTTCTTTTTTTGGCACAAATTAAGCGCGCTCATGTCCAACATTTAAACTAAATGGAGTGTCCACTCAGGCGAATTTATAGCTTAGCCAAGTGGCAGACAGGATTTCAAGCCTGGAGGATTTATCCCCGAGGAGGATTTCTCGGCTGTCCGCGGCCCTTGCCTCTCCGTGTCATCTGAAATTTCACACAGCTCTCCACAAAGCTTCATCTCGGCCGGACTGTCGCTTGCAGAGTCTTCATCCCCCGTCACAGCAAATCAAAACTGACCCCGCACTGTGCACCGGAATATGCCGTTGCACGCCCGTGGTGACAGTTTTTCGCATCGGGAATGGCGTTGATGGGTCCGAAATTTGTATTTGAGTACGTAACTTTAGGTTGTTTTACTTTTGCAATTGCAGAAACCCTTCAGAGAAGTTTTTTAGAGTCTGACAGTTCGACGCCACACCCAAACCTTCATGTCAGTTTTCAGATTCTGAGTGCCAGCAATATTACTCCTTATTAGCTTAAACCATAAGATTATAATGCTCTAACTAACTGAAGTTCCCGTGAGGTGTAAGCAGGAAGTATAATACTTCCATGATTTCAATAGAGTAATCAGCTGCTATGACTTGAGCTACATTTTTATAAACTAGCACAATTAAAAGTTGGCAGACTTATCTTTTAGTAATTCACCGTGGAACCAGTGATGTAAAGAGAGTTATTCATGGATTTCCTTCGTTACTGAATCATCTGGGGTCACAAGGAGCGCCCATTTGTATGGTACCTGAGCAGGGTTGATGGATATCAGAGATAATGATAACCTTTAAAAGTCACTCTGAATCTCAGTGCGTCATGCCCGTGTGCTCAGATTTGACTCTGAGACCGAGTATGAATGTTGATGCTGCAGCTCCAAGTGATGACCATGTCGATGAAGGTTTTTTTTTTTTCACCTCTCCTTCACCTCGCACAATGTCTTGAGGTGAACTTAACAGTGAGAATACCTCTGCACTAAAAATGACAGGGTGTGAGCAGACGGGCACACACGATCGATACAGAGTGGGGGCTTGCGTACCTGGGAGTGAGAACTTCACATTTTTAAATTTGGAGTGCATACAGGTACGGAGACTCTTTGCATGCAGAGCAGCATCGTTGTCGCTGTGCACTGACGTGACAAAAGTATATCAACTGGAAATAGAAATAGTCCCATCATCCTTATCTGTAGCTACAAAATATACAGTACACAGCCACTGCCTCCGTTCATTTCTGTTTTTATATATATGTATGTACAGTATATAGAGCCACAGAGTTTAGCCGACTGTGGGCAGCAAATCATATCTAAACTCTCTGGCCAAATTTTATCCCCCTGTAGGAATTACATCATATCGAAATGATAACAACAAAAGAGCCGGTGGTAATTTGCCGAAGGGTTTTGAGATAAGACAGACCGGTACCAGGGTCGCCTGGACAGGTCTCATCCAGCAGGTCCGTCCTCGTGTCTCGATGTAAAATTCGGCCACTTTTTTGCTTGAGGAGACTGAAAGATTGGAATCTGTTTGTGATAACATGGCGCTTCTTCTAGGGGACAAAAAAGCTAGGAGGCTACGCACTCTTACTACAAAGCGAGTACCTTAAAATGGCTCGCATCATTCGAATTATGATGTTCCTGTTTGTCTAATTTGATCCAGAATGAGCTGATGCCTGGCAGTCCTGGGAAAATAATTACAGCTTTCAGTCATCACTTGATGAGAAGCAGACTTGGACAGACGGAGCGGCAAAAAAAACACAAGACAGGAACACATATTGAGGAAGGCCTATTTATTGTGAGTCACGTTGTTTCTGTAATTATATTCCGTTCACATCACAGCTCCACTTCCACTTTTGCACTTTGCAGTATGGATGTCTTACACGATAAAGGTATACAGCGAAACAGAAACCTTGATTTGTCTTTATTATAATAATCACAGCAGCTGGTTCTGAATCGTGCATCTGTCACTGCCGGTGGTTCGGTGTGATAAGGTTAATGAGAGGACTCCGGTTTTGCAGCGCCCACAGTACAGTAAGTCATTTCTAACATAATGATCGCAAAAATAGAAGTGTTGAAGCTGAGAGTCTGCTAATTTCTCAGTCTCTGTTGCCTCTGAGTGTTGAGAAGTCAAACCGTACGCAAAGAGTTAATGATCCTGCGGTGGCGAAGCAAACGGAGTCGGTGTGAATGTTGGAGAAACAGAGAGTGATAGAAAAGCCATTGTTCTTCCTCTCCAGACAGATGGGTAATGGAGCAGAGCTGTGTGAACACATTACTCCCTCTGGAAACAACCTCCTCTGACAGCGTGAGACTAGACTGACCTCGGGGTTTAGCACGCTATTAATGATCACACCCACGCCGTGGAGGAGTGGACTATCACTGTCCAGTAGTCAATCAGAAGAGTCTTTTCGGGTCCTTTCACAATAAAAAACCTTTCACAATCAATGCAGCAGAGGCTGAATCAATCTCACTGTAAAGCCCTTTCGCTGTGCTTTAGAGAAGGAGGACGAAGGCAAAGGAAGACGGGTATTTAGTTTTTAAAAAATGAGAGTGCCGGTGTTTTAAAGACACTGCGGCTTGCTTACCCTTTCTGGCAGCATGCAACCAGTGCATACTCTCTCCACTGCCACTTTGCATGTTTGAGTACGATCTGTGATTCGGTTGTGGAGTTTAGTGTCAGAGGTTAACTTTCATTATAAGTTCCTCTACAAATGGCAAGGCTACAAATGATGAGGTGTTTCTGAATGTGTTCACATTTAATTAAGGTTTGTTTTGAAGTTGAATCAAAGTGACGCCTGAGGGTTTCCTCTTTTTTTCTTTTCTTTTTAAATTGAGCTCGAGTCGAACCTGGTTTCCATAGTAACCTGGTCATTAGAGAGAGCATGCACCCTCTCTGTTTGCTGTTATGAATTGATTCATATTTGGCAGGAAAAGTCCACCTGGCTCAAGATAACACACTAAGATCATAGAGATGTAAAAATGCTGCCCGTGAAGAGTAATCCGCTTTTAACTCGGTTTGGTTGGAACCCACTTTAGGCTTTGGTAGAAAAAGACAGTTTCATTATAACTTAAGGTATTATTCAGAGGTTTAAGATCTTTTTTTGTTTTCTCACTTGAGATTTAAATCTCACAAGAATGACTGTGTAAATGAGAGATCACGACAGCTTTAGTGTGGGCCATAAAAAGTGCACTTTGCTAAAAGCAGAGGGGAAACGTGTCTGTGTTTGCAAAATCAATCCGTAGTTAATGAACCCAATACGTCTGTTTAGAGAAAAACCGAACACACTGTCTCTGGACAACTATCATCTGCAGCGTAGGAAGAAACTTTAAATGTATCATATAAATAAAAACTCTGTATCACATGGGTAAAGTTCTCTTATTCAGTCTCAGCACTGAGCAGTGTCTACATTTTGTCTTGCACGCAATAAGTCAAAGCTACGTGCAGGTGTACATAAAACTCTAAAGTTTAAACATCAAGAACAACTAACTGAGAACTTAATTTAAGAAAAATAAAAAATAAAATAAAATAAATATTTGTTTGATGTACAAGGTGTTGCATGGTCTTCTGACTTTCTTAAAATAGGCGTCTCACAGTGGTCTCAGGACCAGGGCCTCCTCTAGTGGGGACTGTGAGGTTCAAGAAAAACAGACTTTGGACAGAATGCTCTATAAAGGCCAGTACACTCTGGAACAGTGTTCCACTCTCCATAAGGAAACCTCTGAAGGCCAAAAATAACTAAATACATAGTTTCATGAATAAAAAGACCAAAGAACAATTCTGGTCAACCTGGCAATGCTAACCCAATATTAACTACACATACACTTACAAATACACTTTAAGTGAAGCTAGGACCAACAGCTGCATTAACACATAGAGAAATAAATGGAGAAATACATATAATTGTCTAACCATTAAAAATTGTACAACTACAGCCATAAAAAGAAAAAAATATCTCAAAAGTGTATGCATTGCAAAGTATAAACATATCAAACCCTGTTATTTAATGTAGGTCTTTTCCATTAGTAAGATATAGTTTTATTTATATGTATTTAAATATTTATGCATGGTACTTAAAATATTTGTGTGTACTACCCGCCAAATTAAAATATGGGCATTAAAAATGAAGTAAGATAACCTTGTAAAAGTGGTCGTTGTGCTGCTTGTAGTGGTTCAGGGTGGATCTCAGTTAGTTTTTATTACAGCTACATCAAGTGTCTTTAAGGCAACACCTGGTGTAGAGCTCGACTTTGTAGCTCAATTCTGGACTAATTTAGGTGCGACATTAAAGATTTAAATAAGAAATTGAACTGAAAATACAGAATGAAGGAAAACACCTCCTTAACGTCCAAACAAGAGTTTCAAATTCCGCTCAGTGATCAATAGCAACAGCTGCACCTTGCACTGCCGGTTTTCTCTCATCATACATGATCCATGAAAACCACAGGAAAAATGTGGATGCGAATGAACCACAATTTATGACAATAGAGATCCTGCCTTTGGAGATTTCATTCATTTATTTAATTAGCTCCATTAGCTAATGTTGCCGCAGCTCCCCTCACCATCCACCGATTCTTTATGCTGCACAGTGTGCCTTGGTGGTACTGAATAACCTGCAGCAACTTTTAAAAGTTTAAAAGTCTCAAGATTAGAACACAAGAGGATGATGTGCAGCAGGCTTGTTATTAATGGCTCCGATTTCCAGAGAAAATTAAACTGTTTCAGGAAAAGAACACTATATATAACAGGCAATGGCATTTCATGGAATTGGAAACTGTGCATCGACTTTCTGCATCTGGTTTCAGCCCCCAATAGGCTCTTGCGGTCAACAATCTCCTTAAATTGTAAATGTTTCACAAACACACTTGTTTCAAAGCTGTCACTGGTGGCTTTCCTGTCATTTGTCCCTAAGGGGTGAAATAATACGCTCTAATCTTGATGTGGGTACCTCAGCCATTTTTAGATTCCTGTATCCCATGGTGTCTTTTTCGAGAGCAATCAGAAAATCCCATAATCCCCCCCAGATCCCCAAATCCTAAAACCCCACCACTGCATTCGAAGAGGAGTTTAGACCCCAGCGGATCAGCCGGAGGTGTGAAGAGGAGGTAAAAAAAATAAAAAATTATTCTCACACTTTACCAGAGTGAGAAAACCGTGTCACGTTTACAGGAAAATTCTCTAAATTACGCTCAACGAAAACGTAATATTACTCATTGCTTTAATGTGAATGAATCATTTCCCAGCAATGGTGGAAGGAGAGTAAACTCTACTTTAGAGTTCCAGGCTGTGTTGGCAGTAAAGATAAAAGGGGACAGAAGCTTTAAAGACACAATAGATAACTTTTTTCCATTATGTGAACTCAGCAGCCTTAAGCGAAAAGCAGAATATTGGGCCCTACGTCAAAAGCAACAGTGCAGACAAAACATTCAGGCAATGCATCTCCTCTTCTGTATCCTCTTAAAACCATTCGCCCTGCTTTGTCAGCTCAATCACTCCGTGTGGTTGACAGTTCCAACCTGCTAGGCCAAGATATACTGTCAGCTGGGAAAATGTTCAAATATTTTAGAGTTGTCTGTTAAAGCAGGTGGTGTTTTTTTCCTGTCTCAGTTTTGCCAAAATATGCCACGGCAACGTCTTGTCCAGGAAACAGTCACGCTGAAAATGTTCAAACTCAGAGACAGCTCAAGGATGCAGACAGCCTAAGGATGGGGTTTTGTCACCAGGAAAATAAAATATCACATATTTTTTCATCCCTACAGTATAATTTCAAATAAAAAGGTCTCCAAGACAAGTTACTGTAAGAGTGTGTTAATAACATATTGTGTAGGATGTTGCATAGGCTTGTTCCAACTTAAAACATAAAATAAAACTGGACAAAGGTTTAGGAGTTAGGATTAGGGTTTGCCTTTTTCTGTCGACAGGAACGCTGAGCAGACAGCCTTCTTGGCTGAACAAAGACCGATTGAAACATGTAGTGTGCATTGACACGCGCTGAACTTCAAAGGCCAACCTTGCTAGCAACCTACACCTGATGGACGACTGGAGAGCTGCAGCGTAAAAATGTTGTAGCAACCGTTTGTATCTCAGGATGAAAAGCCCTGGAGCCTCTTACCAAAGCAAATGGAACAGCTCAGTAAACCATTACACCTCTGGTTTTGTTAATTACCACTGAGAAACCTATTAGTATTTAAAGAAATAGTTTGGGAAAAGCCAACATGGTGATGAGCCCATATCAAATATGGTGAGTGTTATTTAAAGCAAAACCACAGTCCTTCCAAAAATGTGACCATGTCTGTGATTGTTCCCTAAGGCTAAGTCTATTTTGTACCTTTATCATTGGTAATAACCAGTCACCTGACAGCCACGCCCACCTCACCAGGTCCCTTGTGTATATAAGTATGTATACACCTGTTCTCCACTTACAGTCTTTGCCAGATTGTTGAGTGTATTTGTCTAGGTCGTGTTTTTCTCTGTTTTCCCTATAACTTTTTAACTGCAGTCTCTGCTTTGCTCCCTGTTTTTTGTTTGCCCAACAAGATTCTGCTCTCTACTACTGTATTAAATCCAAGCTGCATCACGCTAATAGCCAGATAGTAATTTTGCACTCTGCACTAACAGCAAGGTTTCCTTATTGACCATTTTTCACCCATTCCTGCAGCACATTAACAACTCCCCATGCTGAACTCTCCGCAACCTCTGCCATTTGCAATAAACTTTCAGAAGTTCATGACTCCCGTTTAAAGTAGCATAAGATCGTTCTGCAGCTTTCAGCAAACTGCCGTGATGTGATAATCGCTTTTCTCTTTCTAGTTTGTCTTTTTAAAGAATCTACTTGTTTTAAGTTAATTTCTTATCAGCAGAAAGGTGCATACTCCATGCCTCCGCCTCACTACGTAATAACTTGAGATTGCTAATGACTTTAAAGGGTTCATACAATGTGCCAGCGCTCACACTCAATAATCCACCCAAGAGAGACTCTCAGGGAGCTGTTATCTCCTCCACATGTGCGAAGGTAATCAAGGTGCAGCCTCTCGTCTCTATGGCACCTTTCAGCGGTTCAAAACGGCTCTTATCCCTCCAGGAAACTTAAAATATTAAACTCATTACTGAATTCATGCATTTTGACCTGAGTGCGTTCTCCGTGGTGTGGAAGGCTGTTTGTTTGCTCTGTTCTGTGGCCAATGAGAAGCCACAGGGGGGAGCATCCCGTGAGGCTTCAAGTGTCAAGTTCACTCTTGTATTAGCATCTGGTCCTATCACACAATTAACCTGCTTGTTGACCAGGAGCCCCTATCTCTGTCACACAGCTTTCGGTGTGCCAGGCTGCCTTTACTCAAGGGGTGGGGGGGTTGTGCTGAGCAAATATTGTACTTCACTGCAGAGCTTTACAGACCTGCATCTCCTTCGTTTAAGAGAAAATAAACATTTAAAATAAAAATGGAAGGATCATTCTGAGTGGTAGATGAGACGGGCACTGCTAAACCAACTCATTACTCATTAACAGACTACTGTGACTTTCCTGAGGGTAAGCATTAATGAAAATTGATTCATTGCATACAAATTAAAAGACTAGTGAGTAGAGTTTAAGGGTATGTATTAGAAGAAATGGAAAGTATAATATTCATAATTATGTTTTTGTTAGTGGATGAATTTCCTGTAACTATGAATCATTGTGTTTTTGCTAGAAGGACTGGCTCTGGCACTGAATCCGCCATCTTATGCTGCCCTGTTTCAACGGGAAACCAAACATGGAGGTTGCAGTCGCTAAAAAAAAAAAACTGTTTACACTGGACTACTAAAAGTATAAAACTCTGGACACACCAAACCCACCACAGAAAAAATGCATTTCAACTAGGGCTGTCAAAATGAACGCCTTAATGCAGATTAATCCATCATCATGATTAATCATCACGATTAAAATTACATTTTTTAATGCAATTAACCCAGGCACTTTGTCCAAGTAGAGTTACCTATACGCCTATACGCAAATGGGCAGCGACAGGCAGCAGAACCAACCGGTCTTCCATCTTTATCGGTAAATATTTAATCACATTAAACATGGTGATGGATTAATCTGCGTTAATGTATTAATTTTGACAGCCCCAGTTTGAACACACCACAAAGACCACAACGAACAACCAGATGGCGCGTACAGTACATTGTGGCTTTGGAATGGATACACTCTCCATTCTAGCAGGTGGCAGGAGTTTGGATTCATCATTCAAAGGGGAAACTGGAAGAGCTTTTGACTGTCGCATTTTGCATTTTGTCCAACATGCTGAATCAGCTGAATCAGCTTGCTTTAGGGTTCCGACTAGTGGCAACGGTGCAGGATATGCCTTGATGTCTTAAAAGTGGACCCTATTAAAGTGGGCTTTATTTAAGTGAAGTAAAATTGTTGTTATTCCAAAGAGACTGGCAGCAAAGTGCACTCCTAACGAGTACGTGACTAATGCAAACTGAGTGCAGCCTTAACTTCAGTTTGATCCTTTAAATGTAGTGTTTATTTAAAGAGGGCTTGTGTAAAAATGTGCATCACACCAGGTAACAACTTCTTATCCAGCAGATTTTACAACAGTATTATAATTTTAAGAGTTCACATATTGCTGATAGATCAAAACATTAAGCATAAGATGTAAAATGCGTCTGAAACTTAGCTGTGGTGAGCGTTTGTTTTAGCTGGAAGGTACGTCTCTTTGACTGTTGTTGATGCAGGGCATCTCCTCTCCTCTTTCTAAAGGATGACCCAATGTATCATATGCTAACAGAGATAAGAAAGGCATTAAAACACCTTTCCTTCCGTTCCGTATCATGACTGCCACTTACATTTGTGTGGGCTACATCACCGAAAAAGAGTATTCAAGTACAACCTGGCTCTGAAGCCAGCGTTTTTAGTATTTGCCTTCTTAGCTTGTATGCTTACAACAAATGAAAAAGCATAGTATTAAAACCAGATTCAAGAGTTGTCTTTAAACATTTACAATTTCAGTCAGTCATTTCACACCGATGAGCATAAATGCCGTCTTTAACTGGAGCTTGTTGTAGCAACATGGGAAGTTTTGTACACAAAAGACTTGGTGTTCACGTGGTAAAAACAGCTGTAGGTCAAGAGAACACCGCTGCTAGGCAACCACTGCCATCTAGAAGACACAGAGGCTAATGGTTTAGAAAGCTAATGACTAGCTAATTTAATGTAGGAAATGCCACATCATAACAAAAGGATGAGGCTGCTGGAAATATCAGCATTTTCCTCAGACAAATAAAACTGCAATACATTATCCTACCCTCACCCAGTGACAGCTGGGATAGGCTCCAGCAGACCCACGCGACCCTTAACAGGAATAAGCGGGTACCGAAGCTGAATGAATGAATGAATTATCTTGCGGTCCACCTCCAACATTTCTAAACGTCAATAAATACATCACTCATGAACTAACAACAAGTTCCACCTTCGAGGTAAATAACGCCATAAGAGGGGGTCGGTCTTATGGACTCTGCTCGTGAATACTGTAAACATTTGAAGGTAGCAAAATTGGTATACCGATCAATTAAAAATCAAACGTCTTCTGACGAGCGATAAACTGCTGATGGCACCAAACCTACTATGTAAATGTGCAAATCGCCAAAGTTTGTTCTTACACCTTCCCCATTTAATATGATAGTGTATGACTATGTTGAGCTACCATGACAAATAACAGCGAAGACATTAAGCTCAGGAAATGAACTTCTTTATGTGCCTGTGTGGTTGCAAAAGAATAAAAACTGCCATACAACTAGAGCAGAGAATGTAAATTACAGTACACTGTGTGCTCATAAAAACACCTACAAGCTGCAGGCTCCTGAGAAGCGCAACACTCTTATCTTCCGGTATAAGTGTTTTCAAGGGATAGCCCCAGCATGTCCCGATTAATTATTTCCTCTGTATTTGGTTTACACAATTCCTTGGGTAGTGACATATAGGTATCTGCCCCCACTGTTCAGGTGCTATGAGCCCCTGACCTTGAATCACCCCATCATTGCCCTTGTTGTCAGTCAGACACATGCCATTTCCCAGCCGCCCGACCCGTGGCACATCTGCATCCGCCCCACACAGCCCTGTCTCACAGATCACCCTGTCGCTCTGTAGATAATGAATTTTTACCGTACAGAGACCTATAAATATTATATCCAATATGAAGTCGCATGATTTGTTTTATATGAGATGTGGAGGGAAGGAATGTCATAAACCAGCTGGAGTTAGAAGCTCAAGAATGCACAAACTCCAGAGACCAACAGAGCAGGTGGTCTGCAGGATGCTGTCAAATAATAAAGGCTGGCAATTTACAACATTACAAAGGTGGAGGAACTTTATCGATTCGGCCCATGCCTCCTGCTCACCACTATATGGATGCTTTAATTTCCATGGGTGTAGCAATAAAAAAGTAACAGGCTGCAATCAGGCCAGGTAAAAACAGCTTAAGCTCATTTTCAGTGTCTGTAATTTTCATCACTAGGGATTTTAAATGGATCTGCTACGCCTGTTACAGAAACAACTTAGAAGTGCCTGGCATGCACGATTAAAGCCTTTGCTCTGCTCAAAATGCTTCACTGCCCTGAAATATTGCATTGTTAATCATGACAAATAAATATGAGTAGCTGCTAACCTGTCATGTGTACAGAGAGCTTGTGAGTGATGCAGAGGCAGTGTGATGAGCTATAGCTTCTTAATGTCGCTGATTATGTTTAGGAAAAATATGTGAGAGAAACATAATTGGAATGAGAATGTTTTGGCACATACTTGAAAGCCTGTTAAAATGTTTGATTGTTTACTAGAGGCTGGGAGGGCAATGGATATTAAATAGAGTTTGTTTAAAAGACAGATTGTGACAATAAATGTCTGCATACTGTAATGTGACATATTGATGTTGCTGAATGTTGTAATTTAAAGGGATAACTGGGGGATTTGGGGAAACGACTTAACATAATTTGGGCAGTGCCAGGCTGGCTTGTTGTTGTTGTTGTTGTTGTTTCTAGTCTGTATGTTTCTTAGTGCTATGCTAAGCTAATCAGCAGCTGGATGTACATTTATATTGTACTGACTGTGCTCTGAGTTTGGGGGAAAAGCTGACTGGCACCCAAGAGTGTGTACCACCACGTTTGTCCGATAATTATGAAACTGCAGCCGGTAGCCAGTTAGCTTAGCTTAGCATAAAGACTGAGGCTGTGTCTCAAATCGCGTACTTCTGCACTTAAAATACCTAATTTGAGTACGTGAGGGTTTTCACACTGAAAATTCCAACGAGACGAAGTGCACTGCAAGAACCCGGATGGTGTACTCAAAACGGTCAAAATGCTGAGTGTGGAACGATGGACACTTTTCACCCTAAACGGTAGCCATCTTGGCTACGAAGCGGAAGGGGAGGGACTATCAACCCAATTCAAACTTGCGATTTGATATCGGCGGCAGTGTTTTGGAAGCGGTGGTGGAGCTTACAGGTCCATACATATGGAAGTAATATGACATTTAATGAAAATGGTTGCTGTTTTACACGTAGTACTATTAAATTGCTGCTCGATATAACTATGTTAATTTAGTTAAATTAGCGATTTGTATTGACTCGGTGCAGTGAACGAACTCGCAAAAGCTAGAAAACATGGTCAAAATGGACATATTTAAGATGTAAAATACGGCAGTCATTCGTCATTTCCGGTAAGTATAGGCGTAGTACCCGATTTGAGACGATACTACCTTTTTGAAAATTACACTCTACGGAGTGCATAGTGCTCATAGTGCATGATATCGAAGTGTACTGATGAAAGTACGCGATTTGAGACACAGTCTGAAAGCAGGAAGAAGCAGTTACACTTGCTATATTCAATGGCAACAAAATCGCCAACAAACCTGTCTGAAGCTTACGAAATAACACATGCCAGTGCTAGCCAGCTGCTTACAGTAGGTTTAGACCGAGCATATCAAAAACAGTTAGCTTATGCTTAACTTGTGTGTTTATTCCCCTTGTTTTCAGTTTTTATGCTAACTGTGATGTTGGTCTTGTCACTCCAATTTGTGACACATTTGCCATAGTCAGCTTTACATTCAGTGTCCCACATCTGTCCCATGTCTACCTTCCAACGACAAGCAAAATCATGCCCTCATTTAATAAAAAACGCCACCACATCAGATTTCTTTGGGGCTGCAGGAGCGTGGCTTGACCTGACCTTCGGCCCTGTGGCCCTGAATGATGGTGGCAAACAACAAGTCAGCATGAGGAAATGATGCATCCATCACCCTGACTGTGTTGATTCAACCAAGGCCTGACATTTGGGACCCACGTGCTCAGAAGCCAGTAGACTTATGATGCATTATCGCTCAGCCGATAACAAGGAAAAATGGCGAGCACAAAGCGTTTCATCATGAGGGGAGAGTTATCGGACTGAAAGGGAGCTCAAGCGTGGCTCTGAAAGGCGGCTGAACCCACTCATAATACGTCTCCATACATGCACTGATCCCTCTTAATCTTGATTAATGATTATTGATCATGCAGTGCAGATGCAGAAGACCTCTGCAGTATATGTACATCCATGTAAAGTATATTATAGTTAAAATTTCAGTGATGCCTTGCAAGGTGTTCAGCTCAACCACAATAGCACATTTCTCTCATGTAAAACATTCTGGGATGCAACCTCCGACACGGAAACTGTGTTATTTGAAGATACCTGAATTTTTGTTCCTCTCCGAACAGAAGCAAAAACAGGACCAAACAGTGCCTTGTGGGTGTTTTGGTCTAGTCTGTGCAGGTGATGTTTGAGGAAGAGATCATAGTGTTCGACAACGGCATCAGGTTGAGATGAAAGCCTTGGTGTACAGCTGCAACGTGAGTTACATTGCGAAGCAGTGCCTGAGCCTTAATGAAATAAAAAGCTTTTAAACTCGCTGCCACTCATGGCTGCCTTTATTTATTCATTCATTATTTCAATGCAAGTTCGGATGGAAAGTGTAATTATGGAACGATTTCATCAATAGTATGTTGAGAAGCTGTTGAAAGTGCTAACAGAAATGAGGATCAGTGGCATTTGAATTGAATCAAATCAATTTATCAAATCTTTTCAGCTTGTTTGGTGGCAAATAAAGGCATTGATTGGTTTTATTCTATTCTATTAACAGGTTTTCAATTGTAAAGACTTGCTTGTTTTAGTTCAGTGTTTCCCAACCTGGGGTTTGGTGCCTCTCTTATGGGTCACGTGATGAATGCTGGAGGCAAATATTCATACCCATTCCTGTCTCCAGTCTTTGTCTTTTGGTCCTATATTTTGGGGATTTTGAAAAAAGTGTTCTAACGAGGCAATATGAGAAGTTTAGAGCTTAAAATCGGACAGGTAACAGAATAAGATGGCACTTCAGGCTGAAGTTATCAAAAATACCCCCAAAATCCTACAGAGCTAGTCAATAGATGGTCCATAGTAAGAATTGGTAATAAAGGTATTTTGAAGGCTGAAATCATTACATCAGTATCTGATCATTCTTTAGTCCACCGTGAACCCTGAGTTTAGTCCACCTCAGTCTGCTACCATCGGACTGCAGCTCACACCCTGGCACTACAGTGCAGCATCTCACTGCATGTGAGAAAAAATATATAGAGGCTGTGAATGTGAATATATTTGTGCACACAGCTAGGAGTGAATCCCAGTCTATTTCATGGATTTTCTAAACTCCAGCCCTCCTGTTTTTTAACTGTCAAAGACAAGTTCACGAAATTTTCAGCTTTTGACGAGTATCTGAGTCATGCAGTACGTACTGTATTCTTTCTAGGAAATTGCATCAGTTTCAAGAGTTTCATTCTCCACTTGAGTATTCATTCTTATACTGTATATATCAGTAATTTAAACGGATCATCTTAATAGTTCAGTGTTTAGCTCGAGTAGCTTGTGATAATTAGTAACAGCTTTATTGACCAAGTGTGTTAAATCTACAAAGACTTTGGTTCCAGTCGTTGGTCGATAAATGAGGCGTGGCACATTTAGTAGCTACTACTACTGTTGATTCCCCTGTTTTCTACTATATAAATATATATATATTTTTTTCTTTAAAAATGCAGGTTGAGAGGCAGAGAGACCGACAGACTCTGAAAAAAGACATCTATAAGAGACTTGTGTAGAGCACAGCTTCACAAATCTAGATAATTTATCAAAATGGACGTGGTGATCCGAACCCAGTTTTACTTGCCAAACAAACAACCATGTTCATTTTATTTTTCTCACAGGTGCAACACTTAGCCACCTCATGAACAAAGGCTTCTCTCTCAAGTGTTTTATTACACATTAGCTTTTTGTGCTTCTGCCAAACAAGTGCAACGACTCTCAGCATACAGTAGCACTTCCTCTTGTTTACAAGAGCAAAATTGTTTCCCCTCATGGACAGCCGGGGTTATTGATCCAGGCCATGGTCCTGTCAAAAATCGGCCTGATTTTATATTGTATTGAAACAAATTGTGCCTGGAAGGCGGGTGTCAGATAGCTCAACATTATCTCACACATCCTGCAGCCGTGTACTCCCTGCTGTGTGCTTTAGTGGGTTTATCACACCACCATGCACTATTGTTCTCACTAGGCTGCCGCCCAGGGACATTTTATAGTCCAGCTTTAGTGAGTGACATTTTAACAAGAAGTCATAAAACATGTCACAGGAGAGAGGGAGGAAGACAAAATGCCAGAATCCTTGAATCCACTCACAAAGAAAAGCAAGCGACCCCTGTAGCTATCCTGATCACACACAATCATGTCAACGCTGCTCACTACACACACACACACACACACACATGCATGCATGCATGCACTCGGTCACATGAGCTTTGTAACCATGTATATCTGCACATCCATAAACACACACACACACAGCCTGCCAGGAAGGCCACCGGGGTCCAGTCATGGCAGGAGCCAGCAGAAAACTGATAAGGCTGGGTGGATTTGTTTAATTCAGCCTGCTCCCAAAGCTCCTGCTGCTGGAGGGGGAGGAAAAATATATAACTGCACTGTAGGAACAGGTGAAGGGAAGAAGAGATTACACTCAACATAAGTTGTGCGTTTATGTACTATTCCTCTGCGTACCTTTTATGATAAATTCAAAGCAAAAAAAATCTGCTTATCGTCACAGTACAAGCACTTTAAATCCCAAGTGACAACATGGCAGACAGTGTTCAGAATAACACAATTTCCTCTTACACAGGCTGACGTGAGGCACAGGCTATCCTGCTGTATCTCTCCCCTATTAGCCCCTACAGCTCTCGTGCTTCATCAAAGTGTCATGATGCACGTTGATCAAACCCAGCAAGAGGGAGAAGAGGGGGTGGTGGGTAAAAAGTGAAATAAGCGCGTGCAAACAGAAGCAGACAGAGACACAAATAGAAAACACACACTCACACACACACAAAGCAGTGACCCGACTTAACATTTTACGCTATGCAGCTGAGTAAGTCTCTTCACCTCTGCCGTACAGGTGGAGCGATGCACGTAAAGCGTTAGTTGTTCAATAATTGATAAAAGCTGCAAAGAGGACAAGTCAATATCTCAGTGATTACACCAGGGTTCAGCAGCAGTGTAATGGGCAGAGGTGTGTAAGACAGAGGCAGAAAGTGCAGCTGCAGGCATCCACTCTGATCAAATATTAACATGGTGCTTCATAAATGATAGAGAGAGATGAGCATGATACGGTCATAAAGGCTTCCAAAAAAAAAGAGTTTTACATCCGCATGCATTATTAAAAAGTAAACACACAGTGTTAGCCCTGGATTACCAGCTGAGAGGTTACAACAGTATCAAACACTGATTAAGAAATAAATAGCTGCTCTGCATCTGTCTCTGCGTCTCAGTGGGAAGCAGCGCAAGTCTCATCCTCTCACATCCCCCAACAAACTGACAAACCTGCAACCTGTTTCACGGCACCTCAGCAGCACTGAAACCAAGCCAGAGAAATCAATCGTCAAAGGCGAACAAAGACGAGGAAAAAAAGGCGCTTAAAGCATCAGATTTGAACCAACTGATTCAATCTGCTGTGACAGCTATGTACTCACCAGTGACAGTGTCTCTCACTTTTTCTTCTCTTGATCCTTCGCTCTCTCTCTCTCTCTCTCCTCTCTTCTCACTTCTCTCTGCTTCTCCTTTTCTCTCTGCCTCTCTTTTCTTTCCCCCCACCTCACTCTCTCCTCCTGATCCTCTCCCTCGCTTGCTCCTGAACAGAATGAGCCTCCACTGCACTCAGGAACCCTGTTTCTATGGCAGTGTGAGGAAGCAAGCAAGTCAGCAGGATACTGTAGTGCAAATGTCTAGGGGCAGATCCTTCACTCAGCCCAGCGAACAGTCAAACAGGCTCAATAGCCTCTCACTTCAATCCTGTTGTGCCAAAACACCCGCAAGCCACTCCAACTTCTGTTTTAGGGAAACACCGTAGACTAAACATGCAGTGAAGGAAAACGCAAGCGAGGAGCACAGTGAGGAAACAGTTATTTGCTCCCTAAAAACACACTCACTGCAGCACAAGAAAGTAAACACACGTAAGTTTGGTTGCATGAATATTGATGAGGGTATCCTCATAAATATCAAAGCTTTTCTTTGAATAGATGTCCAGATAACACATTCAGAGAGTTGTTTTATTCCCACACAGAATGAGATTAGGCAAATGCGCCATGAAGGATCAAAAGGGAGACTTTTTTTGATGAGCAACACATGCAAGCCAAACGCTTTGTTCTGTGTCAAGAGAGCCTGCGGTAAACCGCTGTGATGAACACATGGACATCCAGGCACACACACCGCTTCAAGAGCCACACACCATTGATTTAATAAGCATAGGAGAGATTGCGCCCCAGCCTGCAGTTCTGACCATGGTCATGCGACATATTGCAGCACAATCAGTACAATCTTCAACAAAGAGAGGGAGAAGGAGGGAAGGAGGGGGTGGTAGGAAAAGAAAGTGCAACCTCCAGTCTTCCCTCTATCTAGATTAGCATCAGTTCCTCAACAGCCTTGTGTCCGCAGGGGATGCTTCTCTGACCAGAGGCTCCGACTGCAGGAGCACCCTGAAATCAATTGGCTGTGCAACACCGACAAAGAAGTAAATAGAAATTAATTGCATTTGAAGCGCTGCACACATGTATGAAATGCTGCAGTTGGCAAGCGTTCAGAAGTGAGATCCTAGATAGCGTGTTCTGGATAACGTGAAACGGCACAGACCTACCAAGGGGATGTGATTTCTTTGCTAACAGTTACAGTGGATAATGCATTATTCATTCCTCTGAAAAAACTCTTGCAGAATGTTTTGAAACTCCACCATGGCATTGCAATATATTGGCTCGTCCTTGATTCATATTTTATCTTGTGAGAAATCAGGACACCACAGAGGTTTCCAGACTGTCCTCCCAAGTAGACTTGCAGTAACAGCCTCCCATAATATGTGTTTAACAGCAAGGCCCTCTAGTGGCTGTAATTATAATGAGCAAAGGAGGAAGTCAGGGACGATGGATGGGTCAATAAAACACTTGTCCTTAAAATGGATTCCTGTTTCTCCAAGATTATTATTAGCGATGACGATGAAGATCCTCTAACCTGAAAGTACTTGTTTAAAATCTAATCAAAGTCAGTGGTATGAAAAGTGCCATATAAATAAAGTTTAATTTAATTTGATTTACGTGGACAATATGTCTTAAACGCTATTCAAATCAAACCAATTCCAACTTAACTGTATACCTGGAGGTATAATAATTTTGGACAGAGCTTTTTTATGACATGAGCAAAGTGATTAAATCCGATTGGAATATTACAGAAGACGTTTTTATTTCCAACTTCAATCACAACACTGAATGAATTTAATAAAAGATGCCCAAGATGAACACATGTCTTCAGTGTTGCTGCACCCATAGACTCTGACTTCATTCTTCTTTTCAAACATTTGTTTCTGTACCTCATGAAGTCTCAACATGTCACCTGATGTTTATCCCTCATGTGCAGAAAGGATATATTTATTCCAAACAGGGAGAAACAGTCAGACTGGATCTTAACATGATTATTAATATTAATATTTTCACGTAAAGCGTATTAATTTGTTTCTGATTGTGCTACTTTTCTGATCAGTAGATCAGTACTAGTGTTCATTTAAATATTATCATTGATTTTTTTTAGTGTTTTTGTCGGGGCAGTTTATGGGAAAGAAAGGGATTCTAGCTGAGAGAGCTCAATGCGCTGCAGCTCAAAGAACACATGCAAATAGACAAAACAAAAGCAAAGTCAGAAAACGTCCGCTTTCATTCGACAAGACACGCACCAGAAATCCAGCATCAGCAAATGTGCATGAAGACAGCATATACAGAAACGTGCTGCGAAAAGTGCAGGTTTTCAGAGGACCCCAGAAAGTGATAAATCTGGCCGGGATGCTACAGAAATACGTTTTTTACATAGTTTCTTCTAAGCCTTTTGTATTTTATCAGCTGGTGGTAACTGTCAGGAAAGACAAAATAAGAGGACTTGATTAACACCTAGTAAGATCTCTTGCAAATCTCTGTTGAACCTTGCACTTCCTCTGTTTCGGTGAACACATAAGTATTGCTAATTCTGGGTAAAAGCCAGAGACACCGCATGCTCCAAGTCTCTCACCATCTCACACCTTCTCTCCTCCTTCTATAAAACTGATAAAGAGGCTGAATGCATCCGGTTTCTCACCAGAAACTATCTCTGTACAGAAGGGAGCTGAAGACTTAAGTTTCCACACTTGTCATTTCAAATAGGTTGATGACATACAGTACACTATTGATTTGCAGATTGCTGGTATTATTAACATTTAAATATCAAGCCTTTTCATCACTTCTTGGAGTCCCCAATAAATATTTCCATTGCTGTTTGTGCTTGCAGCACGTTTCTGTATTTGCTGGTGCTGTGAGTATTGCATTTTGTCTATTTGTATGTGCTTACTTACACTGCAGTGCACTGAGCTCTCTCAGCCATCGTATAGTTGTCTTTCTGTGTGTTGTTTAGTCTGGAGAACTTCTATCATTTTCAGTGTTCACAAAAACATTTTTTAATCCACGTGCTTGGAAATAAGTAAATATGTGAAGTTAAGAACATTTCTGTCTGGCATCAGCTTCAGTGAAACCTGCACCCGTAAACAGTTTTGTCTGAGCATGTTGTGTCTGATAAAAACGCCGCATTTCATCACAGCACAGGATATCCGGTTAAGAAGATTATTGTGATTTTAACCCACAGCTCTGTCGTTTCTGTCAAATCAAGGATTTTTTTATTTATTTATTTATTTATTTTTTAAGCTGAACAACCAAAAGCAATCTATAATATCTAAGAAAGCATGCAGTGCTCTGGTTCAATCGGTCCGGCTTATTGTGATGTAGCTCCTGCAAGCAGCACAGACGACAGGGTCCTTTAAACATTGACATTGCATGACAGATTGGTTTATCAGAAACAAACACGCATGACAATCAGTTGACAGGGGACAGTCCCATGATGGGGCATTGGTGGTGGGTGTAAGCGGAGGGATAGTGACCCAAGCTGTTGGCCAAACAAAAGCCCGCATGTAGCTGAGTACAGTGTGTATTACTTTTGCCGGTGGTGATGTATGTACATATTTATAACTCGGACATGACGTCTCAGCCTAATTTTGATTCAATTTCAATAGACATTTTCACTGTGAGTCCTGGATACAAAATTACAGGATCTAGCCTCGTGAGATCAAAGTAATTAAAGGCCAAATATAACTTTGGCAGACTGGCATTGTTAAGTCCAGTCGATACGAACAAAACCACACACACCCACTTATCTGTGCAGTCAAATTAATATGGTTAATTACACTGTGATAATTAAAGGGCAAGAACTGAAGCTCAGATTTAGACCTCTTTTTTTTGGTCACAGTAGAAGCAGGAAACAGCGTACAGCGTTCATCTCCTTCCTCATAATATACACTGTATTACGACTACTGTGATTGTACACACATTTGCCAGTTAAAATTGCATTCTGTAGCTATAGTCTTCATTCTTTGTAGTTTTTAATAAGGAGATGTTTTCCACAATTACTTAAAACAGAATCTAGATTTGTTCAGAATACTTTGTTTCCCTGCTATGGGACTCACTTACCTAAACTACCTAACTCCCGTCGCAGTTCCTGCCACATCTCTCAGGGAGATTCATCCACCTAGAATGACTCTAGGTGCTTTCTTCTTCTTCTGCTTCTTTTGAGACTGCTGGGAGTTTTGATAGTACAAGGCATATTACTGTGCTCTACAAAAGTATTTACTACAACCACACTTTAGATTTTGCTTGCTTTCCACAGTGTCACTCCTGCTTTGATCACTTCCTATTTACCAAATCGCTGTTGGGCTGAGGTCATAAAAACAGAACATGCGTGCGTTAAACGCACATTAAAAACTGTACTGATTTTATGTGTTATTACTGGGTAATTTTTGACAGCACCACTAAAAATCAATGTGTTCTGAGTCTGTTGCTATCATTGTAAAATAATTAGGTTAATGTGACTTGATATTTTTTCAAATTCTTGCTTTTTATGGTCATTCATAATACATTTAGGCTAATCACACTTCCTGTTAGAGTGCATTGAGAGCTTGTGGTTGATTAATTAATCTTGGCCCGCAATTCTGATTAAAGATGAAAAGGAACCAAAACAATCGCAATGAGATTCTCACAACCAGTTGTCTTTGAACAGATGTTTGAAGTCGTAATCGATGTGGGAAGTGCCTTTGAAAAAGTAGGGGGGATTTTAATTGGGTTGAAGAAATATTCTCCATATAAATGTAGACATTGTTGGTTGTGGTTATAGGTTCATCAGGGCAACCAGAGGTGATTTTTTTTTCTAGTATTGTGTTAAATGCAGCACTAGATTAATGGTCACCTACTAAATCTGACTGGATTTCTTTGCCTGCTAATTGAGTCACAAGGCTTCTCCCACCAGTACTTCAGTGAGTATTTATCGATCTTTCCTCCTCATACTAAGTGCGGCAAACAGATCAAATCAATATTTTGCGAACACCCTTGTGCTCAGTTTTTGGGGTACTCCCAGGTAAGGTTGTTTGAACAACTCGGACAAGTTGTTACAGTCGTCCTGTGGATTTAGGTGTCAGTGTCTTCTCTTTTCGCATAATCCAAGACTCTATGAAGTTGAGATCAGGGCTCTGTGCGGACCAAAGTATCTGTTGCAGGGCTCCCTGTTATTCTAGTGGCTGTAGATGGCTCTATATGACTGCCTGGAAGTTTGATGTAATGCTGTAATGCAGCAGAATAGGACCAATCAGATGCCTCCCTGATGGCATTATGTGATGGATAATAATCTCACTATCTGAAGTGCTTAAAGGCTTTGCACAGCACTGTAGGTGGAGAAGATTTACAAACATGTACTAGCTAATACACAGGCTCCATTTCGCTGTAGTAATGAGTTGTTAATGAGCAGGGCCAAGAGGGCATTTGTCTAGGTGGAGCACAAGGTCCCTGTTTGGCTTCTCTCCCATCCCTGTAAACATACACTGTTTGTATTTGTGTGGCTCTAACGCTACTCGCTTTCTCATTATGAATGCAAGTGACTAGGCAGAGTCTGCCTCAGCGGACTGCAAGAAAAATGTGTGAGGCGGGCATGTGATGAAAGAATTCCCAATGTGGCTCAGAATAATGAGTGTCATGACATGAATGTGAACCAGGAAGCAGAGCTCACACAGGTCTTCTGGGCTCTTAATACAGTTAGACCAATGCGCAGAGACAAGTGTGCTGCATAGCTGCTACATTGCTCATATAAGTCACGCAGCACATCTGGAGTGTGTTCGTTCAGTCGCGGAAGAGATAAAACAGCCATTTGTTTCAGACTTCACCGGGAGAAATTACGTTCAATGTGTCTTGGGAAGGAGGCATGCACTTCCTCCTTTTCCACCTCCTCGCATAACAGATTACAAGACCGAGCTGCAGGCAGTGAATTATCCTTCTGGTGGATGATGAAGATGTTGAATATGGCCTCAAGGGTTGTCACAGGAAAAAGTGATCCAACACCAGGAAGAACAGGAAAAAAATGCATGCCTTGTCTGAGTTAGTTTTGCAGAGAAAAAGATCACCATGGTGCCATTTTACACGCGTCTGCTATCAGAGAGAGCCCAGCATGATTAATAACTACAAGCAAAGTCACAACAGGATAAAATAGCTGAAAAGCAGCAGCAACCGCACACAATGAAAAGTCGAGCCTTGCCGTCCAGGTGGTGTTGCAAGCCTGGGGAAACTGGGCAACCAGAGACAATGCAGAGTGGTAAGGATGTAAGGAGAAGTATGCAGGCGACGAGCAGAGGAACAAAATGGAAAGTAAGATTCACCTCTAAGCAGCAGACAGAACTCAAACAGATAGGTGGATAAAGCTATTCCTTCTGGAGCAGTAACCTGAGCACGTGCAGCTGACTAACATAAGTGGATTAATGCTGATTAGGAAGCACTCTGGGCTGATTTCTACCAAAGGAGCCAAACAGAGAAATACTCATGCTACGTAGCACAAGATACAATATCATGTGAAGAGAGGAGATTTTGCTCAGTTGTGACCACAATTTTAATGTACTTCAATGAGTATTTCCATTTCATGCAACAGTACGTCCTTCATCCATTACACTTCAGGGGGGACTGTTGTTCGTTTTACTCAGAGTTTACATAAAGTACTCTACAAGGACTCTTTTTCAAAGCCTATGGAGTATTAATAGTTTTTAATAAAAATAACCTACAGAGCAGCGTACTTTGTTTCCCTGTTATAGAAATCATTTACATAAACTAACTAAACTACATAACTACCATCACAACTCCAGCCAAATGTGACAGTGTTGGACAATCCAGTTAAGATGTAAGCAGTAACCTAAGAATTGTTTATTGCCATTTAACTAGCATAGCAATATCACCAGTAGCCACTAGTTGTCTGCCATTTATCAGTTCAGCAGCTTTGGATGTAAAGCCAGTGTCTGATGTACTAATGAAAAATAAACCGACTCCTCACCATCACCTGGTTCAGTTCAATTTAATTTTAGGTTCAGCAAAGCGGCAGCAATGCAACCACTGCACTGACTATACAGTAAGTCCATTCACATAACTATTCACATAACTCACTATTTATATTGCATTTCTTGAATATTTTGTAATTTTGCTCGTCTCCCTTTCAGAGCAGCAGAATGTTCAGCTCCCCTCTCATTGAGCATGCCACTGACTAGTTCCCTCTCCATGGAAAGAGTTGACAGTGAATTCAGATGATCCCGGCTCATTTTTACAGCGTTGCCTTGATCAGTAGCTAAATGGCTGCACCAGCAATCGAAAAAGAGAGGTTACGAATGATGAAAGCACGAAAGCACGCCGAGCGTTCCCAGAACCCATTTAGATTGCACTTTAGTGTCTGCAGTTTGGTGCGAAAAAAAAAGGTTATTCTCAGGGTTATTCTCCCTTTGGCACTGCCCCACTGGAGAAGCCAGATACCTAACTGTATGTTAGACAGTTAAAACTATTAATAACACTAATAGTACATGGGTTGGACTTTTGAGTACATGGGTTGGACTTTTACTCAAGTACAGGATCTGAATACTTCTTCCTCCAACTCACTTACTGAAACTGCACGAGGCTATTTGCAGAAAGATAGCCAATTGACAGATGGAGAGATTCCCTGATGATGAGCTCAAATGTAGGGCATTATGTGGAAAATGAGTGGCTTGGCAGTGACCTGTGCCCATGGAAGTCGAGTGTATCTGCTATTAAACACTTTCTTAAGTGAACGGGAAGGAAGAAAGGGTCTCGACCATTGGCTTCTTCACTTTTTTTTACACTGATCTAATAACAGATAAGGACGTCACTTCATGAGCAGTTTTATGTCCTCGGCTTTGATCGTTACTCCCATGATGTTTCTCATGATGTTTTCAGCTTTTCCCTTGATGGCCTTTCTGGGTCAGGTCTCATCTCCAAACTTGCCCGATTTAAAAGAAGATCATAGTTGGGGTAGAAATAGACCAATATTTAACAAATGTTACCACTCAAACTTCTACCATTTGCAGCAAGGATTTGTTTGATTGTGTCTCTAATGTAAAAAATAAGTCAGTTGATGTTGTCTTACAGTCACAATGTTCATGTAGGGAGGATGACTGGGCCAATACATTGGTTAACAAAACATTAGAACTTCGATATTCAACATATTGTCGTGTGATTAAACAGTAATATGTATCTTTTCCAATGCGCTGCTCAGTTTACAAGTACCGCTTCATGAGACCCTCCTTGCCAGTTTCAGGCTTGTAACCAGCTCACTACTGGCATCTGCAATAGATGACAGTGTTTCAAAACTAATAAAAAATAATAATAATAAAAAAAGATGATATAATAACTAGCGAGTTGTAACCTTATACATACACTTACACGTAAATTGAATAACTATTGACTTTATGCAACTGCTGCCATGGTCACCGTTCCCCATATGATGTTGCCTTCCTTGCTGCATTGCATTCTGGAATATATATATTACTGAAAGTGGCATGCACTTCACTCACCACTGGTATCATACTAAATAAAACTATATGGAAATGGTAGAGTGGTGTGCATAAATGACATTTAGAGTCATTAAGGTTGGAGGACCTGCAGTTTTACAGCAGTGTCCTCTCATTGTAACAGAGACAGAACCATATGAGTTTTTTATCTGTGCTACTTTAAGCTGTATGTGAACAGAGGTTCTTTAATTGAATTAATTTATTTTAATGTTCAACAATACATTTTTTCCAGGAGCAGAAAGACTGTGTTATCCTGTCTGACTGGTTTGGTTTCAGATTTTTAACTCAACCCCTTGCCTCTCACACAAGGATATAGCCTAAATCAGTGGTTTTCGAAGTGGGGGCCGCGGCCCCCTGGGGGGCCGCCAGGGGGCGCTAGGGGGGCCTCAGAAAATCGGAGGTGATATAAGAAAAAAAAAATATATATTTTTAATACAGTGTTGAAAACATGTTAGTTAATAATATTCCTATGCTAAACAAAATGTAATAATTATTGAATAGTTACTATCTGTACACACACACACACACTTTGAGAGGTTTGATTTCATTTGCTCCGTTCTTATCTGTCAACAGTTTGTTATTCATATTAAACTTTATTATATTATATATTATTATTATTATTATTCAGTTGGAATAATAGGAATATAATACAGTGTTGAAAACATGTTAGTAATATTCTTATCCTAAACAAAATGTAATAATTATTGAATAGTGAATAAAAGTAAGAAAAAAACATTCTAAAAGTTGGTGTTTCTTTACTCCTTTACATATTTTGTGGCATTGTCTGTGGGTTTGCAAAGGGGGTCCCCGGCCAGAATCTAATGCTGTTTGGGGGGCCTTGGCATGGAAAAGTTTGGGAACCCCTGGCCTAAATATTCTCTTGGGGAAAGCTCCTGTGGCTCATCGCCTCATAATGAAAATGTCATGTGTCATAGCACAGTGTGCTCTTCTTTTTAAAGGGACTGAAAGAGAAGTGATTTGATAGGTCCAATAACCTGCCTCCTTACAGCTTATTTCTTACCTCTCTAAGTTTTTTCGCCCCTAAATGATCAAATATCTGTCAGCACTTTGAATGCGCTCACACCGCCTAATCTGCGTTCTGTGTCTTGTGGGAATGTTCAACAACACTAGAGCATTTAATCCTTGTTTACAAACCAGACACTCCTGGTACACTGATCCCTCTTTGAGTAGTATTAAGTGCTAAACAAATAAACTTAGATTTGCTTGATTTTTGAGTCAGTAAAGTTGTAAGTGAGTGAGATTTTGACAAAACTTGAAGGTGCAGTACTTTTTTGTAATAACTGTTTACTGCTCTTTAGATGTGTCCTTCTGCTTGACATGGACTGTTGCCAAAGGTGAATGTGGAGGAAGCAGTGGCCTCTATACGTAACAGTACATAACTTGAAAAATTGCTCAAGCATATACAGGACGGTCAATCCTTCTTGTAGATGCACTCGGCACAATTTATCTTTCCGACAAACCATAAATCAAGCGCCTCAACAACACTTTAGATCTGCTTATGGCCAGCAGCCCTACAAGAAAATCGAAGTCGAGTTCAAAGGGAAGTGGGCTCTGGCTGGAGGTGCTGTGTTCCTCTGGGGCTGATGACTCAAGAATGAAATGAAATCGCAATCCACTCTGGTATTCACCTGAAGAGCTTTAATACAGCCCCCTGAAATCCTTCCACGCATCAGCAAGGCTGACCTGAAACTGTGCGTCAAAACTTGGAGAAGATGGGAGGAAGGTTAAATGAGATACTTGAGCCGGGCTGGACTCAAGAGGTGCAGGGCAGAATGGAGAGAAGGCAAGAGAGCACGTTCAGGAACTGAAAAATGTCTTCTACAGGCTTAATAAGGAAAATCCCTCCTGCCTTTGGCTCGGTTGGCACAAAGATGTATTTTATCACACTACACCAGTATATCTCCCAATTGGAGAGAGACCTTTTTGTTTTAGCTGAGGTCAAAAAGTGACACCCCATCAACCCCCATCTGCATGACTAAGCAGCAGAGCATTGACAACTGTAAAAAGAAAAGAGAGAGAGAAATATATTTGGGGAAATGAAATAGAAATAAAAGCAAAGACTAATGAATAAAAAGAAATGACAAATGAATAAAATAAACAATTTAATGGGAAAGTCAATTACACAGAGGACGATGACTCAAGGTGAATAAATACAGAAGCAAACTAAACCAGAAATATAAATGAAATAATGCCCACAAACAACAATTTGGGGAATTTAATGGAATATACATTTATTTATTGCACCATTATTTATTCAGGACGTTTTTGTTCTCCATACAATGTCTGAGTGTGTAGTAAGTAATAAATAAAATGCTTTAAAACTGTCTTTCTGACCTTAATCTCAGTATGTAGAAAGTTACTGATACATATTAATCCTTTACTGAACCACAAACTGGACTGTGTCATAGTAATAAAACGCTGCAAAGTTTGCTGTTTGATGTCCTCGTGGCCACAAATCAAAGATTATGGGGTTTTAAAGGTAACCACTGATCTCACCTGGAAGTCTTCTAAACCCCAGTGAGACCTTAGGCTAAACAACTTTCCAACATTTTACCTGTAGTTCAGTAACTTTAGCACTGCTGCTGCTTGTGACCATCTTCATACACTGAATATTAATGCAAATCTGTTTTAGACATGTAGTAGATACAAAGCAGCAGCACCGTGTTTAGAGGAGCTATTTGATGTTGTCAGATCCAATTTGGAAAAGAGCAGCCAGTGTGTACAAGTGCTTAAAAGCTTGATAGGCTAATGAGAAAAAAAAACAAAACAACTTTATGCTCATCATTAAACTGTCTCAAACCATACAGCCAAAGAAGCCACAGCACTCAGTTCAAAGCAGAACACTTTCATGGATGTCTCTTTACTACTTTGAAGGGTAGAAAATACTTTTTTTAATCTCTTTTTGAAAAACATTCATGAAAATAAAAGTGTAAAAAAAAAGTACAAAACACATGAAAAGAACTGCATTCTTCTTGATTTCCATATTTTCCGCAGGGATCAACAGGATAATTACACTGCCGCATATATTTGGTATGTATCCATTGAGTACTAATTATTTTAAACCAAGTCAGCGTGGAATAATTGACAAGTCAGCAAGAGGCAGAATTTCCAACCCACTCTTTAAGTGCAGCTCATGCCTCTGCGGGACATAGATGCCGTTACTTGCGCACGTAGCCTAGGCCGGTGCGAGCCATTTCTATTGGTGCGCTCGTCGGTAATGGCTCGCTCTGGTAAAACGCCTCTCAAACGCTAGCCGGCGCTGTGTCTTTTTTGCCAGTTGGGTTAATTTTTCTTTCTGCTTCCTGCTTCACAACAGCGACTGAAACGTTGGCCGAAGTTTTGCAGAAGACGAGTTTGTGCAAATGCTTGTACCTTAGAACTTCCTCATTTAACCTTTACATGTCGTCTTCCATCTTTATTGATTTAAAGCAGTCAGTTTGAAAATTGCAGAGATGGAGAAACAGCCAGAAATACCAAAGTGGAAATGCGCTACTTCGCCCGATGACAGCTGGAATAGGCTCCAGCAGACCCCTGCGACCCTTAACAGGAATAAGCGGGTATAGAAGATGAATGAATGAATGAAATGTGCTACTACCAAGCGGACCAATCACAGCTCTTGCAGTCTGCGTTGCTGTAACACATAGATTTAGGTTCTGCGTATTAGCTTTGTTAGTTTGGTCATAAAAATCATGCAATACAGCAAAGTCGACTATTTATGGGTTAGGGTTAGCTTGTGTCTGTCTCTGTGTGTCCATTGTTATTATAAATGCCATTAACTAAGTATATAATCGGTTAAGTTATAATCCCACGAGCAAGTAATTGGTGTTTTTTCTTGTTACAGTACTATTAAAACTGATCAAGTCAGGCAGGGGCCGGATATTACAGGATTTCTCCTTCTAGTGGTTTGAGCCGTCCATGGAGAGTGTTTCCATTTCCTCTCTCATGGAGCAGCTCCACTCTGAATGCAGGGCAGCTCTCCAACACTGACACATTCTCTCCTCAGTCTTGGCCAAATGCCATGGAAGTTGGCCGTGGCTTTAAGAACGCCTTTCAGTGAATGTATTATATTTCCATTGTATAGGCTGTTGAAGACTCATTACCATGTAGAACCTGTTGGTATGCAGAACACACTCTCCTTGATGGGTATTTTTATAGTGCAGTGGACCCACAGTGAATTTACGTGAACAGGGTCCTTGAAGAGGGGATTCAGTCACTGTCAGCTGAACAGAGCTCTTAGAAAAAACATTGTCAAACCCTGTATCCAAACCTGCAGCATACCTGAGGGCAACATGCTCGGTGTGGAACGCGTTCATGACCCCACGGCAAAGTGACTGTACAGAGTCGGACCATATGTTCCATCGGCTAATCATAATGTTGTTTTCCAGCAGATCAGACACTTTCTGGCATATTGCTGCCTTTCACAGTGTTGAAGAACAGGTTTAACCCATTCACGTACTGCGGTTTGTCAACTGGAAATCCAATAACATGCTACACCAACAACAAGCCACAGCTTAGCACAATGAGATAACTTGTTTGCTTTATCGTGCTGAGTTGTGGGAAATGATGCCATTAAAACCGCAAGACCAACAAAATTTCTCACATCCGGATATTTAGCTGAGCGAGATCATTGATCGATATAATTTAATCAGGACATTGTGCTTTTGTGGGAAGAAAAGAAAAAACAACTCGGATGAAGTGTACAAATAATCAAACAGAGTCAGAGATGATTCAATAGATTTGCTGTGATACGCAGAATAATGCAGCAAACCGAGGCTGGTTCATGGAGCAAATCTTAACAAAAAGTCAAACACCTTCTGCTTTTTATGCTGTTTTTGAATAATACGAACCGACCCCTTGGGAGGGCTTATCTTTGTATATCGTTGTGTAAGCAGGTGTTCTCAGGTTGTTATGTTTGGGGCCCCTGATGAGAAATGCATCATCTTATGCAAATGTAATGGTGCAGTGATAAGGTGGTAAGCTGTTAAATTCATAGTTTCTCTGGACTACACTGAGGCATTATTTATGCTCAACCCTGATCATCAGAAATGTTGAGATTCCTTAAACAGGGACCCAGTTAGTTTCACGCTTTGAAAAAATAAGATGGCTTCGGATCGTTCAGCTTGCCGACCTCAAAACAATGAGACAGCCGCGTCGGTATTTGAACTGTAACAGTGAGTGGTTGTGCTGGTTGATGTTGTCTAGACATCAAGTCAACTCAGACTCTCTGAAATAGGTGCTATTGGCTAGTAAGCAGTTTGTTTCTGCACATGTAGGCCTATAAAACTAAACGACGTTCCATTAACGTTACGCTCTGAGTCAGAGTAAGCAACCTTTTGCAGATAAATAATAAATCTGCACTTCCAGTTACAATTAGCACAAGCCATTAAAATTAAATCAACATTAACCGGACCAATTAGTAGTAGAATATAGTAAACAACATATTTTCCATTTATATCCACACTGAATAAATCTGAACTTCTGTTAAAGAGTACCAATTGATAAAAATAAAATAGTTCCTTCATTCAGACGTTTTTATGTTTAAAAGGTTTTTGTGAGAAAATGTTTGAATAAATGTTTCAAAGGTTTGTTGGTCGATATGATGGTTGTTATTTAGTGGTGAATTAACCGAGGGATTAATCCCTGACTAATCAGATAATTCTCAACAGATTATTCAAATAAAAAAAACAAATAACTGACAGATTTACTGACTGCAAAAAAATACTATTATTCCAGCCCTACTGTGAAACCTGTGACTCCACATGTGCAGATATTTAGCTCGACTGTATGTTGATAATTAAGGGTTGTAACTGGGGCAGACCGACTGGATCAGATGGTATTTACATTCGCTTTTGCAAAAATTTGTCTAACTCTAATATGCATACATATTCAATTAATTATTTACGCATATTCAAACTCACTCTCACTTACTCATATTATTGAAGTCACTTTTAAGCAAGTAACAAATGATGCTGAGCCAGCATGTGCAAAACATAAATCCAGAAACATATTACATTCCTAAAAGTATAACATGTTTAATGTTATACATAACATATAACAGAATATTAAAAAACTAATTCTCTGCATAAGAGGTAAATGGATTGATGAAAAATATATTCATCAGGGACAGTTTTTTTCCTCTCATGTGGTAAAAGATGAACTATTTCCTATTCAAACAAAAGATGACACTTGTGCATGTTGCCTTGGATACAGAGTAGCTGGAATGGGCTTTGTATTTATTTATTTATTTTAGTCCACTTGACATTTCATAAAATAAAGAACAACTCGAGAGAATAATCTAAAGATGAATTTGTAATGAAAATAATTGTTTGTTGCAGTGCTGCATGAAGCGGTAGAAATTCAGTATTTTTAAATGCGTCCGTTCGTGTTTTGGTATATTTATTCAATTATTATTCATCTAATCATCAAGTAGAAACTGTCTATTCAACTATATTTAATTTGGCTGAGTTTGATTGATAAGCCACAGAGCACAGTAAACAGGAAGCTGCTCAGTTTAATATGATAATGTATGAGTAAAGGAGTGCTGACTAGTCTCTCTGGAACAAACCCTCAGGTATATTTCTGCTGCAGTGAAGTGATTATGATATGGATCCAGCACTGCATGAAGGGTGGCTTACGCCCGAGGCTCCAAACATTGAATATACCCCCCTCGGCCTCAAAGCGGCATAATGAAAGACACATCAGGGTTTTGTCGCAGTCTTATGCAGATGCAACATCCCGTCCGCACCGTCTCCGTCAAAGGTAAAATTAGATAATGAGTCTCTAGTCATCATTTGGTAACGCTCGTCTTCCCTGTCTTCATCCAAACCTGGCACATCTAATGCATTTGTGACTGTGTTTGGTCAGTGGCAGGTGATTAGACTGCTGCTTCGCTGTCATGTCATTCGCGTGCAATGGCGTCCCGGCATATCCAGCTCTGTTCTTAATTACACGCTTGGCTGGGGATTAGCTTGTCAAAGAGGGGAGCTGTGGTCTACCAGGGGATGAGTTGCCATCTGTAAAACTTATTTAAATAGAGAGCTTTCCCTGATTGACCTCCGGGTCATCGCTGATAGCTTGTAAATTGGGGTGTCTCATTCCTGTACCACTCCCAGCACCTGTTATAATATGAATGTCACGCAGGTAACGATCTAACGACGACATCACAGCGCTGAGATACGTGCACATGATCCTAATGGGCATGTAAATGAAAATGATCAGTGTTATAATTACAATCTAGCTGGTGATCTTAATGCCAGTTAGGTATTTATTTTTTTGTGGAACCTAACAGACGCATAATTGTGACTTAATTATTGTGAATATATTAAAAGTTTTCACCACGTTCTCTCAGTTTCATTGAGTTTATGTTTCATCAGATGACACTGCTGACACTTTTGCGGGTAAACCTCTGAGCACAGCAGATCTTGGGCAGGCAGCTTGAGAGAAACGAGATAAAAAAAAGAGAAGAAACGTTTCGCTGGGAATTCTGTCATTCAAAGATACATGTATGTGGAGCACATGTGGATACATTTATCTTTTAGATGTTTTATTTTTGGATTAATGCTAATTTTATTTTTCATTCAGAATAAATAACCTAAAGTATTTTTGTTTCAAGTGTCAGCTAAATTTCTTCAGGCTACATATAGGGACTGTACATAGCCTAAATACTGCTAACTTTAAAGCATTGTTCTGTTGCTTTGCATGTTTGGTGATATTATTTCTCCAGTCAGAGACCCTCTTAACTCTACGTGAAGTCAGCCATATGTTTCCTGAAGAGCTGCTTTTGAAGCTCAGTGCACTGGCTGCAGCCGCCACCATCTTGGCATGATTTAACTCTCAGCTGTTTCAAAATGGTCAGGGAGGTGGAGCGTGAGTAGAGCTGAGGCGGGAGGTTGACATGAATGCCATTGGGCCATTTGATGTGGGGGTCCATGGGACTGACTTTGAAACCGGCTTCAAGTAAACTGCAGTTTTTAGCACTTTAGCACTGGCTTTGTTTTTCTGGTAGATCAGCTGTGAGGGGATATTGCAACTTCTGGGTTTACCACTTGATGCACACTGGCTCAAAATGCATTTTGAGCCACAATATCTTATTTCAGATAACTTCAGATTGTAAACGGATCACAATTCACTGTCAAACATAAATGTTTTATTTCATATTTGGAGGTAACAAGAAAGTAATTTGGCTTGAACAACTTAAAGCTACTTTCATCCTCATTATAACAAACTAAAAACAGTAACACTCCTCCTACTGGGCAAACCAAGAAAGCCATCCACAGAAAAACACTATGAATTCAGCTATGTCATGGTAGCATATTTTAAACATTTCAAATCACACTGAAATAGCATCAAATAAGGTGATTAGAGGTAAAGCCAAGGACAGGTGTAGGCGGTCCTTAATTGAGACTACAGGATGTGAAGTAACATGCCAAAATCACAAATGTGCACAGATATCTCATAACACGACTTGGCATGTTACTTCTGGATGTACCAGGCTGCAAAATAACCACAGAAGAAGAAATAGTATAATATTTCAGTTTCTACCTGGCTTCCAACACATTGCAGCATGAAATTGGTGAATGCAATTCTCCCACTCTACTTTTATAGAATAAAAGTGCACCAGTCCGAAATGATGGGAAACAATTTTGAAGAACGTATTAAATAAATGTCATAGTCTCCTCAGCTCTCCACACAGATCCGATGTTTTTGTCTGCTGCCGTTTCTTCGTCTCGTCAGTGGATTGTAAATCAAATGTGTCACCGTTTATTGCCTTCTAAACTTTGAAAATGTAACTCTGAAGTTGGAACTCACCTGATTGATAATCAGAGTAATTCACTTCAGGCCCTCCCATTTGTTGTCACATTGTTTTCTGGTCAAAACTTGTGCATCTGCCGCACAATGAATAGACTTCCAGTACGTCTGCCGCCGAGCACCATCTATATGTGGATATTTATTACTGAATCTAACAGATAAATGAAAAATGCAAATTTAATGGAGATGCATGTGTTGATGAATAATGGAACATGGCCGCCCGAGTGTGTGTGTGTGTATGTGTGTACGTGTACAAGGTGATGTATCTACTTGTTGTCGAGCTCCACGTCCAAAACATAATCTGGTGTATATTTCACTGCATATTCTTTATTTTCCGTTTGGGAGGGATAACACTGCTGTAATACGGGTGATGAAAATGCAACAGCTGTTTTCACATATCCAGTGTTTCACAGTGAAACCACTGAGCCATTTTCCACCAGTGGACAAGCTGTAAGGTCACCCCATCAATTCTTGTCAGATTAGGTAACATCATTTCAGACCAGGGCAGCGGCTGCTTTGCAGAGGGTGCTAATATAATCACAGGATGAAATGTCACAACAAACCTCAAATTGCACCTCTATTTCCCTGTTCTGCACAAAGCAAGAGAAAAATCTAATTCTGTCTTTAGTTTTAATGAAACCCGATCGCCCCGGTGTTCCGCCAGCTGCATGACCCTGCTCACCCACATTAAAGAAAACAGAAGATACATGCACACACCGCCGCGTTCACCAACGGACACACACGTTGACGCACTTTTCCGTGCCTCCTAGTCTTTTGTCATGAGGTTGTTATTCAATTTGTCCTCCCCCCATCTCCCTGATTGTACTTCTTGTGGGTCATGTTTCCTCGGGGGATTGTTAATGGCAGTATAACTGAAAACACAAAATATAGGAAGCAGCAGAGATTCCAGGAAATGGGAAAGATAGAGTCTGAACTGATGGAGGGCCTAAGGCACCATATGTTCTAGGTGGACTGTGACTAACACATTTTCTGGCAGCTCACGAACGGGATTTATATGCAGATGCAAAGGACTACGTAAAACGGGAATCTACTACTTTATTAACTAATATATAAACGTTTGCTCTTCCCCTTTGGCTGAGCCTTAAAACAAACGAAGAAAAACATCTTTAATCACTGTCACTATAAAAATTCAGTGCACCGATGCATCACAGCATAAATCAGTGCCGTGTTGCATGTTGTATCACACCCTTAAGCGTTGGTATTCGGATTTAATTTATCTTTCCTAGCGTGCAAAGTGTCTATCTAATTAGTGAGTAAAGTTTCAATGCAGTAGACCCCTTCCTCATTGTCTCGTCATACCCTGTAGGTGGTTACAGTTTTAGTAGAAAGAAAACAGCTCACATCCTTCACCCACGGGCAGCAGATGAAACAACACGCGGCCGGCTGTCGTCTGGACCACTTCTGGTCAAACATGACAGCCGAGAATAACGGCACCACTCCAATAATATTCGTCTATATTTAGAATTGGATGATAAAATGTGTGTGGGCGAACCGGGGGGCCAGGATTACAGCCACTGATCTGGTGTTTTGATGAAAGCGACTAAATCCTGATAATGAGTCATGATTCGTTTTGTTTGATCAATAATCTTCTGTTAAAATTAGCCTCTTTGAGATTGACAGTACAGATGCACCAAACCAACATGACAGAACTAATGGCAGCAGAAGGCCAACTGTGACGCAGCCTCACATTGCCTGTATCTGGACAAAAATGTTGGACTTTACCACGACACAGAGACTACAGCCAGCATCCAGCTGGTACACACTTTACGTATTCATCATTCAAAAGGGGAAACTGGGAGAGGCGCTATTAGCTGGGAGGCTAAAAAGGGCAACAAACCATTGTACAGAATGAACCTCTGTATTAATGATGATGTTGTTGTGAGAATATTTGTGTATTTGGATGTTCAGGTGAGATTAAGACAAGAAAAAGTGCGTGGCCTTCCTCATTGTGTCTATTCCATTACTTCCATTTCTTCTTTTCCCTTTCACTGATTCTCTGAGCTGAACAGTCAATTAAAGAGCTCTGTCTGACATATTTATTAACAGAAACAGCAGTGGGATGTGGGGCCAGCCTCTAAAACCAGGACCAACCTCGGATGCTTATCACCTGACGCCCTGACTTGGTATGTCACGGCCTTAATACCGGAGGTCAAAGAATTCTGGGAGCTGCAGAACAAACTATTGTTATGAGTCCAACTAGTGTCAATGCTGTCATTGTTTGCAGGCAGCAGTAGACACCAGTCACCGTTACTTGTCCCCGGAGTAATGGCGGTGCCGCAAGAAGGCCCACAAATTGTTGGCAAAGATAGTCTCTGTAATGCAGCACTGTATTAAAGTCAGGGCCTTGTCAACTACAAAAAAAACTCCCCTGTGTCCTCAAAGAGGAAGAAGGAGAAACTAAAGCAGTCATCACGGCCATCTACGAGAGCTTCGGGAATCTGTTTCACCTGGTCAAATTGTAATTCGTTGATGTCAGACTGTGTTTCATGCTGCCTGGAAACAAAGACTAAGAAGTGCATCATCTAATGCATGCAGTAACGACTGTACGACATATGTCAAACATATTTTTTTCTTTCTTTTCTCAAATCCACGAGCCAAAATATGTGGTATTATCCCGGACCATCTAGTCCAATGTGGAATGGGCCGTGTCAATAGTATAACAGGAGGAAAGAAATCAATTCATTCACACACTTCACAGCTTCAAGTGTTCTGACCAGGAAACCCTCTCAGGCAGATTTTTTGTCTAGTGGCCTGCTAAAACATCTCAGTGGATGAAATATTAGAAACACCTCTCAGTATAATTCAGCTCCACAAACAGGAGCTTTCAAAATGACCATGAAGTGGAAGCTGGGAGTGGACGTAGTAGTAGTACCACACAGTCAGAATAAGCTTTTACAAGTAATGGTTCAGACTACTGCTGAAAAAAGAACTCAAGTGCAGCTGGTCTCACCTTTTTAAGCACTTCATGACTCCACTCATATCTGTTTGTTTCAACAGTTGCGCCTATTTTCTCTCTTTTTCCCGCACATGTCTTGTTTATTATGTCTGGAACGGTCTGCTAACCTGCAGTGCAAGCTAACCCACTGTTTTTTTTCTGCAACATTAACAGATAACAGCTTGGTAGGCACTGTGTGATTATGTTGTGTATAACACACTTGATTTCTTATGATGCTTTAATATAGCAAATATTACTTTTGTTTTTTAATTTTAAATCATTTTACTTTACTTAAGAGTACTTAGAGTAGAAACTGAAAATAGTCATTACATATAACAGTAAGCACTAGATTATTAATGGATGAATAAATCAATTACTGCATTAATTTGTACAGGTTAAACAAAAACTACATTTTAAGGATTTTCTAATAGTGTCATTATTTGCACACTTTAATTAATTTTGAAATTTAAATTTCAGAAAACGGTGAAAATTGGGAAAATGACACCTTCACAATGTCTGCCTTGTCCAAATTTCTACTATATTATATGCTATACTATAACTTATAGAGGAAAAGCAGGAAATCCACAAAAGGTTTGACACGTAAAAATATAAATGTAAAAATGTGGTGGAGCGAAAGCAAAAGATACTGGGAACTAAAGCCTCAGGTTTTTACTGCAATAGTCTGCTGTTTACTGTAGAATATGATAATGAGATCCTTATTTGTCTGCTATGTCTGTGTACCTTTTAAATGCTATTCTGTAAACATTATATGTATAAAGTTGTTTTGAACAGACAAAGTAATATTTCTAAATGTTTATTTACACCTTCTCTGTTACTTAAAGCAACTGTAATTGATACTTAGCCTCCGTGGGCACAATGACACATCATAAATTCATATAATTACACGACTACAAAATATGGGAACCGTTTTGATTAGATGTCCTAAAAATAATAATACAGTATGAGGCCACACGAGAGCAGAGTCATTAAAGTAATTAAAGTTTAATATGATTATTATTATTAGTGCAGCGTTTAATGAAGATGCCTTCAAGCCACATAAATGTCATTTTCACAGCCGCGTAGTCACTGAATTATACACACTAAAGCACAATCCATATATAGATGTTCCTCGTGTGTGTGCTTGCAGCCTGGTCTAAATTTGAATTAGTTTTCCCTTAAAATTAAATGTGAACGTTCAGTGGGTTACTGCTGAAGTACTTTTTAGACTGAAAATGTAGCAGAGGTGCTGCTCTGTCTTGTTGTCGGACAACTTGTTAAAGTACTGTTTACGTAGACATTCTCATAATGGACCTGGATAACATCAGGTTGTTTCAGCTGTGCAAACCTTCACAGCATGGACGACTTGTTCCTCAGGGCGATTAGGCAAGACACAAAGGAAATTTCCCTACCGCATTCAAGCACAGTGTTTGGCTAGCTGTCAGTGACCGTCCCTGTTGTAGACATTTTGTCCAAGTGCCTCTGAAAAAAGTCCAATCAGCATCTAGCATTATGTTCAATCTCAGTGTGTTCCAGGGGTTCTTGAGCTAACGTGCTCTCATCATGCATCCCATCATACATCTTTCAATCACTGCGGCAATTGAGGCGTTCCTGAGTCCAGGAATGACGGTATGAACTGTCCATGTTCTGCACGGAGGGACGTAATCAGGAACATGCCTGATTAGTTCCTGATCATATTACTCCATTGAAAGAGAGACGAGAAAAATAAGTGAGTAATGTAATCAAAATTGGGAATTATGTGATTACACTTACTGCATGATTAATGACTAGATTAAAAATCTTTTATCAACCCAAATGCCACTGTTCGTTATTCTGGATTTGCTGCACCAATGAAAGGTGATGAACTGAATCAAGCGAGTGAGAGGAGTGAGTTTATTTTTCAATTTGTCTTTACATCCAAAGTTATTGACCTGATAAATGGCAGCCATCTAGTGGTTAATGGTGGTATTGCTGCCTAAGGTGAGCAGCAACAGGCAGCTGTTCAGCGCAATCATACAATGTCTAGTTACTCTTCTGTTAAAGATATGTATCACTGTTTGAGAAATATGTACCTTAAATTTATATTCTTAAGTATATAGGTTTATATCGTAAAGGGATCTACGCCACATTGGGCTACACGATTTACATATATTACATTAACGCTTGTGCGCTGGCTCTGTTCTGTAATTGCGCTGCTGAAACGCCAGGCTGTGACTAGTTAGCTGTGAACTTCATACAGATTAGAGAGAAGACATCTGAGTAGATGTGTAGGAGGGAAAAAGAGGGAGATTTCAGACTAATCACAGCGGTTGCTGTCTACATCGCTGCATCATGTAGTCACATTTCTGGGGCGGTGCACATCAGGACACGACACGACTTTATGAAACGATGCTACGGTGTACGGTGCAGATCTGATGCACATCTGATCTGACTTTAGTCGAGCCTCTGGCACATATATCCGCCATCTCCATTCACCAAACCAATAATTTATTCTGGATCTTCATCCAGAAGAGTACGCAATTGTCAACAATTTTCATTACTAGGCTAACACAGAGGCATAATTAAAAAACTTGGCCCCTAATTAAATGATCAATCAAGACACCAAGCTCCACTGACTGTACCAAAACCTACAAGGTAGAACGACAGCAGCCCAGTTTGTCTTTACAGATCTCAGTGCCTATTTTGTTCTTTCCTGGAAGGATACAGTATTTTTAGTGTTCAGCCTTTCAGTGATTGAGTTACCCTGCACATTAATTTGTGTGATGAAGTGTGCAGGCCCCCACGTCAGATTCTGCCCCATCAACCCTGGCTTTGAGCGTGACAGGAGTGTCGGCCCCAGAGGCTTGAGGCTTTCAGCGTGACAGACAGCTCAACAGCCATTATGACAAAACTGCTACATGAACTGAGGCAGCCAGTGAAACTCCGAGACAGACGAGGTTCTTGGTGCTTTGGAAAGAAGGAGGGAAACGAGAAGGGCTTGACATCAGTGCTGTGAGAGTCAAATGAGGCAAAGCAGAAAAGAAAACAAAGGACCACATTTTCTCCTCTTTCTCTCAGTTTCTGCACATAATCGGATTCTCCCACTTGCAGTCTCCATTATGGAGGGAGTAATGAATGAATGAAGGGATACAGGTTAAGGTTTAATAAAAGCTCTTAACAGGCCGTGACACAGCAAGGTGACTGTTGGCCATTTGCTCTGGTGTCGAGCCGCTGGCAGTGTATCCGTCGCCACTGGCACTAGTCGGACCCGTGTGTGCAGCTTGTCAGCTGAGTCAGCATGATGAATCAGAGGAAGATAAGTCGGTCAGAGAATTCCCTCTGATAGGCTGTTCAGCTTAGAGGACCAGCCAGACCAACTGATCAGCCTGATTCAGGCTAGCTCTGTATAACAGTTTCTCTAGTCTGGCAATTCCTAGCTCCTCTCAGTTAATAGTAGTTCTTCCAGTTTCTTCTTTTGAATGATGGATGTAGACTACTGCCACCTGCTGGTATGAAGATTAATTTCTTTTCACACAAGCCCAGCCTTTCACAGTGTCGTCATTGCATTGTGTTCAACAGAAACATTCTGGTCCAGACGCAGGCAAAGTGAGGCAGCGTCACAGCCAATCATTGCAACCATAGTTCTTGAAGACTATTTAAAGTGTTTATACCTTCACATACCCACCGTGTAGTATTTTTATTGTAGGTATTTAGTACACCAAGTACAACGCCAATTCTCCGAAGCCAGTTTGCCCCAGTGCCCATTTGTGGTATTGCAACACCACAGGCTGATGTTAGATGCTGCAGTGGTTAGCATACCATGGCGATTCAACACTGAATCTCACACTTGTTACATTTTGAGATTGTGCACAAGTCGTAAATGACCTGATCAAATTTTGACACTGCCTGCATATGCTGACGCAGTTACATGATGCCTGGCAGAGGGTGATCTTCCATTGAAGGCTAAAGCACAGCCATTTGATTTGCTAAGGGCTACACAGGCAAGTGAGTTATAGCATGATCATCATCTCCATGGAAATGAAATCATGCGCTGACCTTCTTGCCACAAGGAGAGACAACTTGTCACATTCATCATGATTGGCCAGAGAGACATCACATGAGAAGAGATGCGCGAACACAGACTTAGGATCAATATTCTGCATAAGACCCAAGAAGAAGTAGTATCATAAATGGAAGCAGAATAATAAAGGTTCTGATTATTATTCATTATGTTGTATAGAGATTCATTATGTAATGTAGACCACCAACATATAATAGTTGTCTGCATAACTGCAGCACACCTGGGACTTAAAACAAGGTCAGTTATTACTCTTTGGTTTACAGTTTTATTCTTCGATAAAAGTTTTTTGTTCGCAAAACTTTGCTGAAAACAAAGGAGATGGAAAACTTAGCAGCAATTCTAATTCATGAGGAAGGGGCCCCATTCAGGGCTCAAGGAAGCCTGCGATTTCTATTTTCAATCTAAGCTGAAATGGATTGTTTTACAGAGTGTACAGCACAGGAGCGACCCCACCATGACCCTAATCCATCCCAAATATCTCTCCTTTCCCCCACACTGCTGACTTGTCATCATCTTTTAAGCTGTCCCACTTTAAATTCAAATTTAATTCTCCTTTTAGCACAGTTTTTATTTTTTTATTGTGGCATTTAGCTGATAAATGCTCCACTATGGTCACTATTTAGCGTTTAACAGTGTCTGCCTGCTGTTTGGTGATAAGGAGGCAGTGTACCGAATCACATTAGCTTATCTAGCTAGCAACATAATCAATGCTTGCTGGCTGGAAAACGCAACCAGGATTTTATCTTTTTCTGTCCAAGATCAGGCAATAATTGATAAATGGAGTGACTGAATTTTGATGGTAAAGTCACGTGAGGTGTAGCGCAAGGTTAGTTAGTACGCATGTGGTGTATATCGCTGCCAAATTGTTCTGTAATGTTCAGCTCTAGTGGGGCTAGCAGGAGAAAAAAAAAATATTATTTTCTCATGCTCTGTTGCCTCTCTCCTTGTCCTGTAAGGCTCTCGGTGCTGTACACACTTGGGGTCTGATTCTTTAATCAATAAACCAATGCTGCTACTCAATAGCTCAGCAGAGGCCTTGAACACTGTGTTGGCCCGGCTAACACAGCAGCTTTCCAAATTACTCACCCTCCGAACACGTTTGCCATTAATAACATTAATGTATTTTGGAGAAAACTTGGAAAGAGCACAGTCCTGTGTTAACGTCCAGTAAAAAGGATTTTTATCATTTATTCACACTGAGTCTTGGTGTGTAACTGGAGAGCAGCTAACATTACTTGAAGCTGGGGATGTCCCACTTGCTATTTTACATTCAGAAATAAGACCTTCAGCGAAGAAGATGAAGGCGTTTGAAATGCTGTTCACAGACTTCTTGCAGAGGAGCTAATTGGTATTCAAGCTGCTGTTGTCTTTAACGCATTCATTTTAATGAAAAATGTGTTCCATGTGGCTGGTCATTATTTCCTCCTCCCACTGAACTGACTCACTGACCCCAGGCCAGTGCCGTGGCGTGTGTGTTTGATTTTAACTCCCGGCAAACAAAAGACCCTTAATGTTACACCTCCCCACTTCGAGGTGCAAAGAAGGGATGAAAAAATATTGAATGCTTTAAGAAAAGGACAAAAATGTGTTTAATTATTCTAATGACTACAGCAACGAAGGCACAAGCCTTTGAGGACTCATGTTTGGTCTTTCACTGACAGCTGAGATAGACAGTTTTCTGTGTGTTATCTCACACAACAGGAACAGACGGAGTCTCCAGTGCTCTTTGTGGTCTACAGTGAAATGTTGTATCAATAAAATACCGAGACAGTAGACAGTGGGTATGAATTATTGAAAGGCACAGTGGTTTCGCCTAGGGTTCTAATCTCCACAGTGCAGTTAATTTGATGTTCTTGTTTTTCTGTTTTGGATTGGACCTGCAATGCACCATCCTTCCCTGCAAATACCACGAACCAGAGAGGAGCAGCCCAGTGGGAACCAAATGAATGATCTTCTGACGCTAATGTCCTCTGCCAGCCAAGGTCTTGCTTAATAAAGCTCAAGACGAGATAGACGTTCGAGAAATAATCAAAAACAAGCCTCGCAAATTCAAGCCCACACACCTGAAGCTGCAGCCGATAATGAAAGTGGAATTCATAATGAGGGTGAGTGTTTGGAGGAGGGGATGGAAGGTGCTCTGAGCCATTTAGGAGCTACGCAGGCTTAAGGGATATGCTTTGTAACCTGTATCAGGGCTCTGGAGTGAATATCAATATCTAAGGCAGGCAGCTGATCAGTGGGAAATGTTCGCTCAGCACAGTGTGAGGCGCTGATCCGAGCTCTCATTTATCCACGTGTTTCCTTTTGCAGCAGGTGGGTCCAGCCCGGTGACTTGACTGGAATACAATCAGCCAGCTCAAGGCTCAACAAATTGGTCAATAAAGACAATGGCTTATTATCTGTCAGCCCCATCAGGATCAGGGAATTCAAGTCCCAATCTTTCTAATTAGTCACTCTTATTTGATCGTAATCGGTCTGAAACTAGTGAAGGGATACTCAGCAAACAGCGGGGAGTTCGGTGGGAAATTTGGTCTGATAATATGACTGCTGCTGTGAGCACGAGGGCTGCAGAAATGCTCCAGCAGCTGCATGTTCGCAAAACAAATGCGCTCTGCAATGTCACAGAGGAAGAAAAGGAAAAGCATTTAAAAAAATTAATATATCAAATGTCATTAAATACTGCAGTGGAGTCTACAAAATAAGGAATGCAGATATACACTGGGTCATCCAAACATCTGCTAACATTGGACTGAAACTGATATTTAGGAATGTGAACTGAAGAACTGGCAACTTCTTAGGCCTTTAATGTAAAATAATGATCTATACAGATACAGCCACCTGGATTGATACTGGAGTTACACCATCTAGCCACAAGTTACAGCAAGTCGTGTGTTTGAGTGTGTGATTATTTGAACTTCATGTATTACATACGCAGAATATGGAAGCAGTGACACCTTATTCAAAATTTGACATAGTCAGTGTTTCACAGGTTCACGTAGCTTCCCCTAACTCACCAAGAATCTCTGTGTCTGCAAATCCAGAAATGTTAACGACAGTTAGAAACTTCACTGCCCTTTTATTTTCCCTATTGCTTTTGTTCTGTAGCGTTGCCAGCTCTACGATAATTATTTTTGCTTTAGTGCAGTAATTTATCCCTCTGTAATTTATGTTTTATATAATCATTAATTCTAAAAATCTTACTTGTACAGTCATGTTGACGTCATGCTTTCAGAGCTCTTTCCAAATAAAAGCGGAGTGCTATGGAGCTTATTGGAGCCAGTCTGATTTGTTGTCATTATTATTATCATCGTCATCACACTAATCACATCAATAATGTTTTACAGAAAAGAGCACTTGCAGCAGCTGTTAATTCATCCATTAATCCTATCGTTGCAGTTAAAAACCTTTTGGGTACACTCCCGTCCACATTACAGATGTACAGTAGTTCCCTTGTATGCCAAAGTAAGAGACTACTTATTTTTCATGCAACCTTCTGAATTTACAAAAGGCTTTGAACATTTCACTTTCGCTTCCACTTCGAGTATGGCCGGCACAAGACACCTGCACTCATCAAGTTTAAATGCACTGGTTTAAACTTGATCGTCTGGTTTCATGCTTCGCATATAAAATGGTTCTTATCACTTATGACAAAGCATACAGTAAATGTTTATTCCCAGAGTAATGATGATGAATCAATGCTGTTGCTGTTTCTATACATAAAGGCTCAGACTCCAGCTAAAAGAAAGTGAAGCCAAAATATCGCATCCTTTCTTGGTGACATCAGCGGTGTCTTGTTTGGCGTGTACGCACTTGGACACTGTACGCTTATCATTTACCAGATGAAAAGCCGCTACCTATAGATCATTCAGGAAACCTCAGCAGCGGTTATTTAACACAACTCTCTATTCAAAGCGAGTCCAGTCACCTTACGTTAGAACATTATTTCAGCAGCTCGCATCTGTAATCCTTAACCATGGTGACTCCCCAGAGTTCATGACCGTAGCTGAGGGTTGGAACTTAGACAGACTATCAGTCAAACGCTTTGCCCTACGGCTCAGCTTCACCGCAGTGGTCAAACCAGTCTGTCTGTCTGTTGCTCCATTTTCGCATCACTCGTGAACAACACTCAAAAATACTTGATAAAAGAAACGTGTCTTGGACAAATCATTTTTACGATGTCTTTTCAGTATTCATGTCCTATCCACCAATATGTCAGCTGTTGTCCAGCCATGTCACAGCAGTCTTTTACAGCAAATAAGATTATCTGCAAAATATGTGTTTATCTCGGAAAATAAACAGAAACCGTAAAAACACGTGAACAACTTTGTGATTTAAATAAAAGAGAGGCTGAGTGAGGGACTGGCAACCAAATTATAAGTGTAAAACATATAAGGCACCACAAGGATCAGTGCAATAAGAATATTTTAATAACTTTAAAACCTGCGATTTCCAGTGAGTAATACGTTATTACATGTTTAAAGAAAATAAGTCTTAATACGCTGCGGTCTCAGTCTACACCATGTGTAGAAAATCATTTGTTTCACTGTCAGCCTCATCTCCACCCTCCATTATGCTCACTGAACATAACCACATATTGCTCTCTGCGGGATCTACGCATTGTTGCACAGAAAATACATGCGAGGAGACATTTCCTACAACCCCCAACCTACACATCCTCCAACATTATGAGAAGCAGCTTGTCTTTAGCTTCCATGTGGCAAAAGGAATTTGCATCAATGGCCACGTAACATGCAATGGCATTTAATGTCCCCACAGCTCCGTAGTGGATGCCAGTGGCACTGTGATGTACGTTCAATTCGTCTGCTGACGATGATGCGAGGTGACAGTGGATTTGGTCAGGATTGGTGTGACATGCACTCTCTGAACAGGAACGCCCACCCTGGAAAAAGCAGCCACAAATAATATTTCCTCTTTGCTGTGCACCTGCTGACAAAGCTAAATATTTTTCTGTGAAACACACAGCCTCAAAATCAGCAACAAGCTCTTTTTGTTGAAGAAGAAATAATATAAAATCTGATGGAGTAGCAAACTAATAAGCAAGCAGATAATGTAATTGGTATGAAATATGCCCCTAACAGACTTAGTGCGTTAGTATTGCAAAAACGTATTTTCTGCAGCAGTTCAAAATAGCCTTTTTGCACACAAATTAAATGTCTCTTTTTATAGACTCTTTTTCTGCTATCTAAAACTCATCACACAGATAGAAATCAGGGAACCCTGCCTTTCTAAATCTATAATGCACCTTGATCGGCATCTTAATGTCAGTTTAAGTTTCCTCTGCTTCTAGAAAACTGAGCCAATATAAATGCTTAAAATGCATTACACAAAGACACACACTACACGTCTGTAGTAGAGCTGCTGAATTTACAATGCTTTTGAGGAGAGGGATTATTCCTTTAAGAGAGGTTGAAGCCCACTACAAGTGCCAAAGCAACAGATGCACAAGGCTGCAACAGATGTGTAAATCAGCTCTCATGAATAAGTCACGCATCCCTTTCAGGATGCAGAAACTTTTCTTTGCTGATTAAACGCGCCACCTCACTGCATCTATACATGCGTTTGTAATTTTTATTCATGCAGGCGAAGAACACACATTCCTGAAAAGCTTATTTTTCTTCTTTTCTTTGTAAGCCTGAGTGGTCAGGACCGCATCAGCTGGCATTAGGCAGCCTTAAGGCTTATCTATTAACAGTACACAGCCTCTGCTCTCTGGAGCAAACTGGGCAGCCAGTGTGTGTTTGTCCTATTCACCTATCACTCCCTGTTGCCCTGGGGGTCACAAAAATCATTAAGGTCGTATTAATAGCTTTGAGTGTTCGCTCGGAGCAATCATGTGATTGTACATGTGGCTTTAAAAAAAAAGAAAAAAGAAAGACAACCATGTGTTAACTCACAAAAAAAGGCAAATTGGAGCTTTCACAGTTAAGAGAAGCATTCAGGCATTCAGGAACAAAATCCTCTACAATTAGTCTTTTTTTGTGAGGAACAAATGAGCCTCACAAAGCACATCAGGAAGGATTCTGCCTTACACCCATTATAGATCAGGAGTTAATTACTTACCCTGTTCTTTGTGATCAGAGCTGTGTCTGGACAGTAGGAAGAGGAAATCCTGACAGGTGTCCTGATCCAACAGTGTGCTGTTGTGCAGGCAGAGGTCAACAATTAGGGTCACAGCTTTCTGACAGACCATGTCATACTCCTCTCGGTCAGAACTCATGCTCCCAGCTGCATCCTCAGCCTCGTGTGCTCATCCAAGGGGACTAACACACCCACACACATGCATACACACACACGCGCGGAGACACGCAGCAGCAGCAGCTTAGCATGCACAAGATAGATGCAACTTGTCTCCTTCCTCGGCTGATTCTTCTCCTTCTTCCACGCTCTCTCAACAGTGTTTACACACAGATACACTCAAGTGAGAGCGTGCATGTTTGTGTGTGTGTGTGTGTGTGCTTTAGTTTTTTTGTTTGTGTGCTGATGGGTGCACGCTTGTCCGAACAGTGATGTGTGTAGGCTGGGCTAGTCTTGTGAAGTGCATGAACATGTTTGTGCTATTCCATATTCAGCGTGTGTGTATGTGTAGACTTAATGAATCACATTTGTCCCCAGGTGATATAAGGGCGAAAGGATTGCATCACATCCAAAGAAGCACAACAAATGAACCACAATAATCAGTTGCAAAATATGCTAGCAAATGTCAGCGCTTAATGACCCCACACCCTGCACCCTTTGTGTTATGTCACCACTTCCTCTCTGAGTGTACGCGATATTAAAAGAAACAAAGAAAAAAAAAATCTGAACGACCACGAGACTTGTTTTTCTCAGGTCGACTGACATGGCTGGTCTCTGGAGGTCAGAGCATCTCTTGTGATAAATTTCCCCTGAGCTGAACCACCTGTGACTGCCAGGTCTCCAGCTCCCACTGACAATCCCCCCAACACTTCGATTGTGATCCCTGAGTGTTTACGACCTGTAATGATGATGGCTGAAGTGTTTGTGTGAGGAACAGAAAGACAGGGAGGGAGTGAGGCTGCATACAGTGGGTTGAAATGGTCACTGAGAAATGCTCATGCACACTCAGTTGCTAGTTTATTTGGAACAGATATCTGCAATAAATTCTCCTTTCATGAAGGTTATAATGTTTATGAGCAACGGGTTGCATTAACCGTATACTGCTGCCTTACACCAAACACGGCTGAACTTTATTGTATATTGGAAGAAATCAGTTAGACAGGGAGGTGTGCTGTTATCCTTTGGTAATCTGTTCCATAGGAAAATATTAACATCAAATAACCATGTAAACACTTCCAATCGTATTTCTCTGGTTGGAATAAATACATTCTTTCTGAGAAGATGAGCTTCAGGTGACGAGGCGAGTTTCCAGAAGGGACGGGAACATGGAAGCAGTTGTTCAAAAAGTGCTCGGAAGTAATGAAGCTGGCATCGATGTGGCCAGTAGGGGGTGTACAGACTGGATGACTAGTTAGTTTGTCGACTGCACTGCTGCGCCATGACGCTGTAAGCATCATGTAGACTAGTCACTGATCACGTGATAATGACAACATTGACGTCTCAAAGAAGACAGGCGAAGGGGACCAGTGGGACATTTCAGCAAATTAACAAGGATTAATTTGCTGAAGTGTGTGAACATACTTGACTAAAGATGAAGCCCAAGCTATCATGACATACAAAACATGCAAGTCAGTCCTGAAAATGGAGAGAAGCTGGCTGCACATAAACAGCTGGAAGGTGAAAGTCATTGTTAAAGTTATTAGACCTTTAGCTGCAGTATGCAGAGGAGGCTTCAGAGAAATACTGCTCTTTTTATTTTTACCTACACTGATCCATCTTATAACATGCTGTGAAGTAGCTACTATTAAATGCTATTGATCGTGCTGAGTTGCTGCCTATTTTTATACAGGCTATACATATCTACAGCACACGCAGTATGTTGCGCCTGAGTCTATTCTCAGCGTATGTAGTCATGTTGTGTTTTTCATTGTTTATTAGCGACATTATCAGCAACTAGTTGGTGTCGACTTGACTTTCATCACATAACAGTCGACTTTAAATATCTGAACTCGTGCAACCCTTGGTGGGTAGCGGTGTTGCAACTTGGGTACATCTTTGTTATCTACTTCAACTGAATTATTCCAGTGAGCGGACCCATTTGTAAGTTTTGGACCATGAATGCATACACCGATCAGTCACAACATTAAAACTACCTACCTAATATATTGTAGGGCTCCCTTGAGTGTATCATCTGGTGCCTGGCTCCATGATGTTGGTAGTGAGCGCCTTTAGGTCCTTTGGGCTGAGGACAAGGGGCTCTGTGAAACAGACTTGTTTCAGAATACTCAATCAGTTTGGAGGCTGGGGCAAAACCTTATACTAATTTTAAAGTCTCTGAGCAGATGTCATGGTGTCTCCAGAGAGTGACGTTGCTATGGGGTGGGGGTGGTCTGCAATTATGTTTAAGTGGGTGAAATGTGTCTAAGTTACATCCACATGAATGCCAGGAGCTTGCATTGTAATGAGATGTCATGGCTGATTGCGTATTATCACATCATTTTCATATCAATGTAAACATTTACGCTGCCATCTCCAATATTGTAAATAATGGTCCTGCAAATGCAGACACTCCTGTATTACACTGCACACAACAGAGTGCACTTGTTTAGTTTAAATAATGTAATATGAATTTGCAGCAGTGCAAAACTGTGAAATTACCATAATGCGTCAGTTGGAACACAGCAGCTAATGAAGCTCAACAAAAACACACCTCTAGTTGCTATTTTTTCCTCATAAACCTCAGAGGATTTCATTCAAATTAATTTCTCATATTAAATCAGACCACACATATTTTCAAATCAAGGAAGAAGTAAAGAAGAAGAAGAAGAAGAGGAGAAACGTAATTGGTTTGCCTTTTCCTCTATATTACATTGAACCTTCTGTGAACTTGGTTGAACTTCTCTCTTAATTATGTTCTTACCAACTTAACCATTAATCAAAGTAATTTAATAAACCCTGTGACGAACAAGGCTTCATAAAAATGATTTCATGCCTATCTAATTACAAAATGATATTGAGTTTAACCAGATCTTCCTTGACTCTCCTCCTTAATTGAGTTAAATACTACAGTGGCCACATTGGTGGGCTATTGTTCTAAGAAGACTGAGAGCTTATCAAAGTCGCCCTCCTCTCTCCCTCTGAGGTTGGGTCTGGGGTCCTCTGTGCTTTTCCTTTAATGGAGATTGGATCTACTATGCTCGGGAAGTCCTGATTAACAGGCAAATAACAAATTGTTTCTGGCTGCAGATTTTCAAAAGACTCAATTACTTTGCCGCGTCTGCTGTAGCCGATAGTGACTCGCACCCTCCTCATTTGCCCTTTGATAGCGGTTCACTCCTATCTGTATTCACAAGCTCAAAACAAAACTCAGTAATTACCTCCAGTGCTGCTGTACCTTTTCAGTGGTGTGCAGCAGGCATTCCTTTACCATTACATCACTTAGAAAGTATTGTCCAAGGATGTCTGACAATAATGCGGCCGCATGTTATGGTTCCTTGTTAACTCATATTCCATCACTTCGGGACAGCTCGGAAATAACCTGCCATGAAAAAACCATAATGCCCCATTACTGGGAAAAACTTCTCGCTTCTTACATCTTGTCCACTCTAATAGTGATCCTTTCTATGTGTTGAGTCTGAGATAAACTTCACTTCACAATGTGAATCCACCAGAGTGGGGTGACTAGTTTTTGCTGTAGATAAATGTTCCAATCAAAGGAGTAGCAGTTGGCAGTTGGATAATGCTGGAATGTGTTAAAGGGAACAAAATGTTGATTAAACAGCTCAGATTTAACTGCAAAGTACATTTTATCCTCTCTGCTAATTATTCATGAGGCGCAGTAACAGAGAACACAAAATGCTATCTCCATCTCTAAATAATTTAAAGCTCCACAATTACAAAAGTGCTTTAAAGAAAACAAACAGAAACCTTTTGTGTGGTTAATTTATGGCAAATAATCAGAGAAACTGCTGAGAGAGCTTTTTTTAGATTGTAACGCTAATAACGACAATCCCGCAGATTTCCAAAACGGGTCTCTGCGTTGTCATTTCGGATTCCGCCTATAAGCTATGAATAAATGAGGAAGGTTGTGACGGCCATACTGTAGTTTTGCAGCAGGTGCGGGCATATTTTTCACGGCAAATGAGGGGGCTGTGTCACATGAGGTTCTCAGTTTGATATGCAAATCAACTTCATCTGTGGCAAATCTCTCTGCAGTGACGGCCCCGTGGCTGCAGATGTTGAACTTGATTCATCATGTCAAATGCATGACAATGGGCTGGCTCACTCAAAGCTATGCTAATCAACTTCATAACTTCTCCTGAGGGCTGCGGTGGCGGGATTTCTGCAGTGAGTGCATATCGGTGTATCCTATCATGCGTGTGTGTGTGTGTGTGTTTCATTGTCACAATGTGTTAATCAAAGACAACTCAGCTGTGGGGCGACGAGAAAAATATTTCTATTTTGACTCACAGTTAAGCTCATTAGCAACAGTCTTAAATTGTGTAAGCAGGATTTGATAGATGAGCCACAATACAGATGAAGAGATGATCTGCGAACAAATAGACCTGCCAATGAATATTACACAAGAGCCTGTAGGATTTACAGTGAAACAGTGGCACGCTATTTCCGGGAGGCCCTCAAAGGAGCTTAAAATTCTTATGGAGACGTATCACAATGTTTTTCAATAAGGCTGAGCACACAGCGCAGTGATGAACGAGAATGACATTAACCCTGGTATGGACAGGGATCAGCGATATCATTCTGTGTCTATGGACATGGAGCGGTATCTCATCCAAACATGTCCTGAATGTCATTGAGATGAGGTGTTTAATTGAGCTCCTGTCAACACGGCCCACGAGAGTGATAGAGTCCAGAGGAGTCGATTCTCCTCGCCTGCTGTCATGCATATTAATCCCAAGACGTGTAAATGCTATCAACATTTTTCCCATTCAGTATTCACATAATTGCTTTACAGGTCAGCACAATGCAAAGTGTCAACGGAAATGCCAAGAACTGGAAGGACATCACCCACTTTTCATGGAAATTAAGACCACTGAGAGCAGCGGCGGCAAATCATCTCTGTCTCTGCCATGAGAAGCTCTGTTTATTGTAACGTTGAGAGCAATTCAAGGCCTGGGCATGCCACATCAAAGAACTACCAGCAACGAAGGCTGGCAATGACGTCAACTCACGTCACCTATGTCTGGACAAAGAAGTTGCACTTTATCCCACAGCAAAGGGTACAGCCAACGTCCAGCTGGCACACATCGTGTGAAAGTCCACAACTTTTCATACTAGCAGGTGACAGTAGTCTGTGCTGATCATCCAAGTGGAGAAACCAGAAGAGCTACTTTTAGCTGCAAGGCTAGAAAGAGCTACAAGCCGTCTGTTATTTGAATATTCAGATGAGAGCCCGGTGCTTTGGCTTCCTCGCACACTTCAACTAATTGGTGATTCTAAATTGACCCCAGGTGTGCATGTCAGTGTGAATGGTTGTTTGTCTCTCTGTGTTGGCTGTGTGATGGACTGGCTGCCTATCTAGTCTATTCGCTCAATGCCAGCTGGGACAGGCTCCAGTCCCCCCGCCACCCTCTACGGAACATATTCTCCCAAAGTATCCTCTCCGAACAGTAAAATCCTTCATTTTAAAGTTTGAAAGTGCTTTTTATTAAAATAAAAGATACAGTCTTTTAAGTTTATATGTTAGCATTCTGTATGTATCGGGGTTGCACTAGTTCAGGTTTTATGTGTTTGCAACAATTACTTCTTTGAAAAACGTCTTGAATAGACAGCTCATGTGCTACATAATTAGCGCTGCAGATATATATAGCCTGTATAAAAAGCAGCAACTCAGCCCTATCAGTAGCATTTAATAGGTGGTAGTCCACAGAGTGTTGCAAGATGGGACAGTGCAGCCGTGTATAGAAGCTAAAGCTGAATACCTTTGACAGCGATATTTACCAGCAGATTGTTGATTTGCAGCTACCGTCTCTGTTACCAGAGGATGTTTAGTGAAGTTGTTAATTGACTGCTGTCAAGAGGATCTGGACTGTTCCTCTGCTAGCGTTAGCGGATGCCTTATTGGATGAGTGTTCACTGGAGTAGTACTTTTGTTGTATTTCAGGACTGATTGTGAAGTCTTTCACACCGCTGATGAACTGCTGCTTTTTTGCTGCAACAACCCACTGAGGCGTCAACGTTGTTATTGTCACGTGATCAGTAACTAGTCGACTTGTGCTTACAGTGTCATGGCACAGCAGTGAAGTCAATAGACTACTGGTCTGTACAACCATATATACATAGCCGCCTCATTGAGTGGGCTGGCCCGTTGTTGCGCTATGTCAACGTTGCCACCATATTGGAGGAGGCAGCTTGTTGTTTTTGGTTCTTATCAGTTTCCTGAATATATATGTTCGTGTGTGAATGTGTAAATACTTATAGTACTTTGTAGAAGGCGCTTAATAAAGTTCAGTCCATTGACTTGTATTGGTTTGCGGGACAGAGCTGCCTTCTCCTATATGGCGGCGACGCTGATGCTGGCGCTCAATGAGGCATCTTTGTACGTATATATGTCGATGTGTACAGCCCCTAGTATGTATTACATGATGCAGTGGTTCACACAGCAAAGAGGTTCTGGGTTTGACGAGGCCTTCTGTGTTGGCATGTTATTCCTGTGCCTGCGTTGGTTCTATCCCGGTGCTTCGGCTTCCGAAGTTAACTGGTGATGCTAAATTGCCCATAGGTGTGCACAGCTACCGGATGTCTTTACTACTGTTTGTGTGTACAAATTAATGCAGACAAACATTCCATATAACACGTGGGCAATAAAGATTCTTATTTTTTCTTTCTTATTTGCATTAACCCTGTGATATACTGGAAGCTTGTCCAGGATGTACCCTGCCCCTTGCTCAGTGCTAGCTGGGATTGGTTCCATCATCCCGCAACCCTCTTCAGGATAAGCAGTTTTTGATAATTGTTGGATGTGCATTATATCTTTTTTTTTTGTTTTGTTTTTTTTTGTTCAGTGAAATGGAAAAGAGAATTACAGCTTTGGTGTCACTTGGATTCCTGCAGCTTGTTTCTCCTGTGAAAAAAACAAAAACATCATTAGACATCATAACTCGTGCTGCTGCCATTTAAAGCAGCGGGTTTGATCTATCACAGTGCAGTCTGATTTATTACTGAAGACATGTTTCACACTAACTTATGTGAGTTAGGAGTCGTTATCTGTGTCTTCATTCATGAGACACATTTAACATCAGTAGCAGAGCAATGATAAACATGACAACAGATTACAGACTGGCTTCTCTTATCACTCCTGAACTGGGGAAAATTTGTTTCCAGTATCCTGCACCTCACTGCTGAAATGACAGCTTGAATTAGAGGCCCTCATTCCTGTGAAAGACTTTCAATCTTTACCAGCGTGGATTCTTTCAAGCATATTCTAGGGTTTCTCTCCTGCAAAAGAGACCCTCAGCTCAATACAACTTACTAAATAAATGACTAAACCGTATAACCATTTATTTGGCCTGCTGGGTAAAGTGACCGCTGTGCCAAAGTCCTTTAACATTAAAAGCAGAGCAAATGGTTTAGGAATACACCCACAGTTTGAGAACAGTAAATATAGAGGCTCCTCTGGTGTGTACAGTAGACGATTGTAGCAGAGTGCTTCTCTTCAGATCCGCGGGCGAATGAAGGCGGAGAGGATCAATGGCGTCTTTGATCTATTCTCTGGCTTTTAGAGAGACAGACGCAGAAGAAAGGTTTTGCTTTGAAAGTTGTCCTAAAGGGGACTGTAAGGTCTGCAAGGAGCATTTTAATGTTTCGTGTCGCATTTCCTTTTTAATCTTTTTAATGCGCCGTGTAAAACAGCTTGTCGTATGATACAAACTCCCCTTTCCTGGTGGCTTATAAAACTGTTTTTCATTTGGTGTGACATGAGTTTAAGTGAGAATATAAGCACCAGTTTATTAGCTCTATCCCAAGATATGGTGACTGCCACACTGCAGATCAGTCTTACCTCTACCGTTTGTCAGCTGAACAACTAAATAAACGATGCTTTAAACTATTCACAGCATCCACATATACATCTTTATTCAAAATACATTGCTGGTAAACTAAAGGAACGACTCCATAATGTCTCTTCACCACCTAACTGTGACTGCAGCCAAATCCTTTAAATGCTGCTTTAAATCATTTTGATGCCTGATGGTCCACAAACAGTTGGAGGTTTTTTTTTTTTTTTTCGAATGACAGCAGCTACATGTCATCTTGTCTCTTGTGCTTTTTTAGGTTTACCCTTTTAGCCGGAGGTTTAGGAGACGCTGCTGTTGTTGCTGCTCTGCACGGTTCTGTCAACAGACTGCAGTCTGTTTACAAGCTACAGTCAGCCAGGAGCTACTCAGTATGCAATAAATGACAGAATCGTCATTGTGAATCATTCCTGCTCGCAGGTTAGTGTCTGGTCAACGGGTTAGCATCAGGCTGTGAGCTGGATCAGATCTGAATCTGCCAAAAAGATTCAGTGGAAACGTTTGAATTATTTTATTAATTCTAAAGACATCAAGGACATCTACTGGATGTGGCAGGGTGAAGGAGTGAATTAATAGATGTTTGTCTGAAAGATTGCAATTGGGTACAAGATTGATGCTGGTTAACTGTGGCACAATTAAAAAGGCTATAAAAAATAATATGTAAGCATATCCGAACAACAAAGCTAAAAAAGGCAACTGGACTTGTTGAGTTTCACTCATCATCCAAGCAGCTTCTTCAGAAGACCACCCACCTGCTTTTTGGGAAGCAAAAACAGGATCATAACAAATTCCTGTAGTGGGCATCTGGTTCATAGTCATGGGAGTTTCAAAACTACACTCCCCACAAGTCATGGAGAACTGAAGAAACTCCTAACATGAGTAGAGAACTATCTCCAAGTAAACTCAGACAAGTCAATATGCCTTTGAGTTAGCTTTGTTGTTTTTGTTGACTGAGAATCTTCACATACATAGTATACAAGCATAAAACATTATGTGCATGTATCATCCATCTGTACCACAAAAGTTGAAGTTGGGTGTGGAAGAATTTCCAAGGAAGAAGAAGAAGAGTAGATTGTTGTTGTTGTTGAGGAGGAGGAGGAGGAAACATGACAATCTTGAGGAGACAATTTTGCAAAGAATACTCGCAGGGAATTTGTTTATTTTATTTTTTTAGCATATGCGAATGTGTGTTCACATGCTGTGGCATTTACTGATCTGTCTTTATTTACCAGCATATGTGATATCATGGCGATCAGCCTGTCATTTATTGGTTGGTAGCATAGACTGTCAAAGAAGTGGACACCATGACAGCTGCTCAGAAGCACCCTCTGGTGGCCAGCTGCAGTGTAGGTCATAAGCCACACCTCCTCCATGTTAGTGGACTTGGGTAAAACTAAAACACTGAGGTACACATGAATAATGTACTGTTTGTACTGCAGGGTCAAGAAAGCTTTGTTTTAGTTAGTCATGTGACATTGTAAAAACAGGATGTGACATCATGATGATAGACATACATGTCTCACAACCACTCCGTGAAGCAATCCCATAGGACCATGAGAGTAGGGGTTAAGAAAGAAATGAAGTGCAGCTAATAATCCAATATGTCTTTGTAACTGGTGGAGGTAGAGCAAACTCCCGTAATAGTCTTGCTATGGGCGGGTCATAATAATAAGATAATGCTGCTCCACTCTTGGACAGTACTACACAGATTCTGGCTCAAAACTTGCAAGATGCCGCTGACCTTGTCCTGGGGATACTAGTGTCATTGTGGCCAATGGGAGGAAGTGGAGACGCATTGTCCATTTTTCTACAGTCTGGTCGGTTGGTAGCAGCATTACATTATGAGACACCTAAAGTTCTGACACTGCTCCAGGCTATCTATGGCCTTAAGTCCATTACAAGCAATGACTTTACACCTTTCTTCCTTTTGAGCCTCAGAAGCCCACCTCCAAGAATCCACTGCTCACAGTTCGTCCTTTCTGGCCTGATAGGTGTGTTACTAATTTAAGGCACTTGTATCCTCGTATCAAGCAGGTGCAACAACACAGAGCCCGGAGATGACAAACTAAATGAGCTTGTTTTCATTCCACAGGAGGAAATGTGATCTGGTCGCCACGGCAACTGAACCCAGAGGTGCACACAGGCGTAAGAAATTAAAAACAAGAGGTTATTTGAGCAAAAGGCAAACTTCAGCGTTTGATTAGGAATGTGTCAGGAGCATTAAGTGGCGCTGTCATATCCTTCAGGCAAAATTTAATTACCTAATAAAGTCATGAATGGTGAATGCTACTTGTTAAGCTTATGCAGAGATTTTTTTTTTGTTAAACACTCTTGAGGAGAGTAAATCAAATTGTGGATACTTTCAAGCATATGCAAAAAGGAGACTGCAGAGCAACAACAAGGCTACATACCTGCACTAAGACGTGAGCAGAACAAATCCGCTTTACTGTGCTTAAAATGTGCTCCAGCTCCAGAGTTCTTCCTGTCCCTTCCTACCTGATATATTCCTCCAAACCTCAGCTTCCCCAAGCATGAAATCATTCGGGCAGAATGATAAGGTGTTTGCCTGTGGAGCCGCAGTGTGAGATTTGTTTCTGTGTAGATAAACACAGCCTTGACTGTTGTCTCAGCAATTGAGAACACTTTCTATTTCAATTTCAGAGTGTACAAGGCAGAAACTAATCGCACAAGGAGCAAACAGGTTCAGTGGGTCTTCTAACTGGCTTGGACAGCTTAGTAGGCATCCTTGAAGCAATAGAGGTGTTAATTTTGATGCTGCTCCTCAAAAACCTTGAATTATACCTTCTTTTTTTTTTTTTGGTTTGTTAAAAGACCAATAATTACAATAACTGATACACAAGGACACAAACAGAAAGCATTGAGGCAAAGGCATTTATTAACTGAAGATTTACGCACAATTCTATATGTGGTGTGTTTTTAAGGGAATTATTTAATGAATACATCTTCAATCCATTATGTATTTTGTTAATACATTTTTGATGATACTGTCATCAAAAATGTTGAACTCAATATGATCCACATAGCTTTCAGCTCATAGCTCATCTGTATAGCTAATCACAGACCATTGACCACATAGACCACATACTACATGTGATACTTGGCTAGCCAACAGGTTTAACTGGTGTGGTTAAAAAAGTAATAAAAACTGACTCATGTTAAGCCCACGTTATCCATGCAAGACTTTTTCCTTCCACCCATTTCCAGATGTTTACCATATATCTTGAGTACTGTTTCCACAGTGACTTTAAAGTGACAGCATCAGGGATTTTCACAAATAAATGTCTCTTAAGTCACTATCTATCACTGAATTAATTAATACAGTGGCTGCTGCTCAGTCATGAAAGATTCTGGGAGTCTGCAGCGACATTGCCGGAAACAAAATACAAGATTAAGTTACAGCTATAAGCAAATAACTGGATATGTTGATGTATTCAGAGATTGCCGCTATTGCAGACTAAAGGTATTGCTGTATTGCTGCTCCAGCTTCACATCAAACGCATTTAGCAAGTAAAACAAAAACAGGTTTTATAATGAAGCAATTACTGTTTTTGTCACAGTGATTTTACCAATACTGTTAATAAAAATGCATCTACAAGTCATTTTTTCTGAATTATCGCTGGACAACAACAATCACTTGTTTTGCTGTCCTTGAATGCTGTAATCTTAAACCAAATATGCTGTTACCACTAACAGAACTGTCAGCAAATCAGTCAGGACTGTAATGTTTGAGATTGAGACTTTGCTTGTGACAAATGTCTTTTTTGAAGTCTTTGTTGAATTATTTGAGTAATACTTCCATCCAGCTGTTAAATTCTTCCAAGTATTATACAGGAATTAGCAGAAGAAATGGGTTTTAAATAGAAAAATGTTGATACCGCAGTCTGTACTGGTTGACATTTCAGGTCTTCTTCTGCACTGTGGCGCATCCACACTAGTGTTTTCTCCTGCTGGCCCTCCCCATGGGTTCCTGCTCTGCCCATGGACTTAACATTGTGATGGCTTCACATAAATAAACTCCACTCAACATCCCGCTGAGGAAGAGTGTTTCAGTCCTGTTATTAGTTTAGTTACAAATGGATTTTCAACAAGGTTTTCGTATTTTTATCATAAAATCCAGGAAGTTCCAGCTTCTCCTCACCCCTCTGACAGCTTACCACATGCTGTCTTCGCGCAGTCCAAGAGCTATTTCTGCATAATATGCTCATTTTTTTTTTTTTTTTTACAGATCCTCTATGGAACCTTTTAAGTGGCTTTGATTTATAAGAGTGAACCCTGCAGTCCTTTGAATCTTTGAATCTTTTTTTCCCCAGAAAATATTTAAGAGCACGAAAAATTTGCACTTAAGCAGGCCACCCTTAACAGGCAGTGCTCTTTGTTTCCCTAATAATCAGTTGAGGTCTTCTTCTGCCCACGAGCACTCAGTAATCTCCATCCATAATAACACAGCTGCCTCAGAAATGTGGCAGGAGGCAGGAGCCCCCAAATCTAAGCGCCTTTGGTGAGAAGGAGGCAAAGCCGCTCTTCGAAGACAGGCTCCAAGGAACATACGGCTCTCCAGCCCTCCCAGGGTTTAATGTCTTATTATTTTCCACAGACAGAACCAAAATGAACAGTTTTGTCAGCAGGGACACTGCTGTGCTGGTGTCACTTCCTCTGAACATGCAGCGAGGAGAAAAATGAGGGGGGAAAAAAAACCCTCACTTTTTATGCTCATTTAACCGCTGTCTTACATTTGAGGAGAATTTTAGAGGATGATGTTGAGGGATCAGTCGTGTGTTCAGGATGAATTAAATAAGGTGGATGATTAGAATACACAAATATTGAGCCAAATATAGAATTACCCAATTATTTCCTTCAGTGCTTTGAGTGTCACGACATCTACGGCTCTGCTCCTGCTATAACACTTTGACTTATTGAATTTCCATGTAACACGTTGCTGGATTAAGGCAGTTTGTCCACTTTAATTTGATGATTCATGTGAGTCATAGAGCTCTAATTAGCTGCATATGATGAGCAGTTAGAAGGAGTGGTAGAGATGAAAAATCCTTTTTATTCGATTTAGTGAGATTAATTTTTGCGCCTGAAAAGAGCGTGACATCTGTGAGAAAATCTGATTGACTGATTAAAGTGGACTTTGAGTGTATGAAATAATTATGCAAGATGAGATGACTAATGCATAATCCAACTCTCTCTCATTTAAAGTCCTACATGGGCTCGCTGATGATTAAAATCCATTTTTGCACATAAGAGAGTAGTTAACATCCTCTGCCATGTTGTTTGACTGTTTCACTCTGTGCCTGGTTACCCGGGGCCATCTAGCAGTCATGCAAGGATTGTGTGACAGCACGATTAATTGTGTCGTGTTCGGAGGCAAACTAAGAAAGCAGATGGATATGTGAGGAGTCCTAAGCAGTGGAGGAGAAGTAACTGTTTATTTGCCGTGTGAAAGAGAGTGCCTCTGTGGTGATAGATGAACGCGCCGAAACGTTTCGCTGATGTCTTAGAAAAAGACTGTCGAGGAATCTCAAAACAATATATACTTCAGAAGGATAAATGTGTTCTAATCTTCCGTTTAGGTGCCTTGATGGTCTCTGTAATGGCAGCATAAACTGCCGCGGTCATATTCAATTTAAAAGACAAAGAAGGGGGGCGTCGGCCAATTTTACTGCAATTGCAGAGAGAATAGGGAAGATTTTGCGAGTGCCAACTATATTTCTTTAACCGTGAAGTCAGCAAGTGCAGATGTGCCAGCAGAGATAATATCCACAAGTAGTTCCCCACTCATCAGCACCATGAGATTGGATTAGACTGAAGATTATCATGTAGGCTGTGAGGAGCGGGCGAGCAGATAACCATGCCTTCAGAAATTATTAATCACAATAAACCCACACTTAAGGGTTCTGCCTCCACTGAATGCAGCAGCAGCTGAGAGAAAATAACGGCACACATATATAGAACAAAATATATAATATGCTAACGCAAACACAGCAACACTGAGGCCGGGTGCAGGAAATGTGCATATTCATGAAGCCAGACACAAAAATAAACACATCAGGGACTACGTTTACGTAAATATATATATCTATATTTCTTCAACCTGGCTAAAATAATTCTGAGAGATTCCAGTTTAACTGTTTACACCAGATACTGAAAATAAGGGTCACTCCACAGGGGGTAGTGAAATTAGAAAACTGGAAAAGCCTTTATTGTCACTGTACGCATGATACAACAAAATTGCAAGATTTCACCACCCTCCACAGTGGTGCTTAAAAGAAGAATAAAATACAAACCTACATAAAAATTGACATGCACTCACAAACGATCTCATTCACAGAGTAGTAAACAGTCTAATAAAGTGTTTCGTTAAGATATGTGGTTTAGATGTGGTTTACGTCACTTCTTCCAATCTGGTTCAAAATTCCTTCAGATCAGGACTCTTCTGACTGAGGTGGTGACATGACTGGAATATTATTCAGATTACTAGTGGAATACTAGTATGCATAGGATTATAGCAGATGACAAGGTTTTTGTTTTTCCTTCACAAAGGAAGGATTATGGATGTAATGTTATAATTTTCCAGTTATGTCGCAGTGGCACCGTGGCATGTAAACACTAACTTGATCAAAATAGAGAGCGCTTTAAGCACACGGAGGTGTCCTCCATGTGTAATTTAGCATTAACCATGTATTTATTCATGAATCATAGAACCATTGTGTTTTTTTTTACAGGGGATCAGTCTATGCTCTCTCTCTCTCTCTCTCTCTCTCTCTCTCTCTCTCTCTCACACACACACACACAGAAAGGCTCTTTATGATTTTGTTGACAGTGCACAGAACAAAGACTATAGCTAGGCTGCACACAGAGAAGAAGGAGGTCTGCAAATAACCACAAACTGTGGTGTTGCAGAAATCCGTAAAAATAACCTGCATTGAGCTGCATGTGTCAAACAAAGAGCGGTTTTGAGCAAAGTAGCTTTATTGCTCAGAGCAAATCAGCGTGATTATTTTACATAAATAATAATAAATAATAATGATAAGGTCACTGTATAGCAGCCTCTTCAACTACCACTGCATGCTGATTGCAGATATTCTCTATCTTAGCTGAAATAAATGTGGCCTATCTTGCGAGCGCTCTAGACAATCATAAATAACCCAGCATGCAAAAATAATAAATAATAATTCTACTTTGAATGCATGAATAGTAATGGTTTAAAAAATAATGCATGTGAAAAAGTTTTCAAACCTTTATGCAGCCAGGGAAAGGTTTGCTGAGCCAGCCGTAGCATCCTCCACCCCCTCCTGAAAGAGGACAATAAAGATGAGTTTGTTCAATATTTCATGCTTTGCTTTTCCCTGACAACCCGATCCACAAATAATACACACGCTTATTCAACAAGCCCAGGGTGTGTTATTATCAAGCCCTTCAAAGCCGTCACCCTGTGGAGAGGCACCGCTGTGCCGCAATAAATTCGGAATTCAATTAACCAAAGCACATCTTGACCTTTGCTGTTGTAACAGAGCATAAGGAGGTAGTTCTCATCATGAGTTATATAACTGTGTTCAGGTGCAGTAAAAGTGTACATGCAAGTGACAGTTCTGTTTTTCAACTTTATCAGCGGTCCCCTGATCTCGTCTTCCTCCTCTTCCTCTCATTAGGTTATTCCACTTCACTTCTCGCGAGCCACCCATCTGTCACTATTGATCAAACTTCTGTATCTTCTGTAGCAGGGGTTTGTTCACTTTCTGTCTCCGGGGAGATGTATTGACATTCTAAGCTGCACACTGTCATATAAAAAATGTATACGGTGATTGTTCCGTGTCCTTAAAGCAAATGTGCTACACAGCAGCACATAGTCATAAAACATCAATGTCACAGATGTAGCTGTGATCATTTCTTTTATAAAGTGAATATTTTCCTGCCATTATATCAGGAAGAATCACAGAATTTACCAAATATACTGATGAATTGACTGATGGGTGATAAATGATGCTCTTTGAAATCAACTTCACACAGTATCTGGAGGTGACTAAAGTTACTGGTCCTCTTGAATTATTTACGTCAATCCATTTTTCCCTTATTAATAAATTCATGAATAATTTTTGCAGACAAAATCTAGCAGGATAAAGCATTCTGCAGCAGCCAAATATTCTGTATTAGAGTGGATCAATGCTTCTCCATAGTGACTTGCATGTTTACAAAATAAATATGAATAGATCACTTTTTAAAGGCAATAAAAATAAATGTCAGACACAAGACATTAGGTTACTCTAGATGTGGCTCACTTTTGTGTCTATGGATAATAACCAAACACACATAATATCAGGTTTATGAGTTGATATTCAGGTTTTGTTTATTTACACTGACTAACATGTACCAGGCGTACATGTTGAACTAGTGAGACTATAATTCTTAACGAGGAGTTAGCTTGTATCATGACTCAACACGCTAGCATATTAGCCAAACATTTGAACTTTTGTAAAACTTAGCTAAACTAGTGTTAGCATGCTAATATTCAGAGTGGCCCACAATGGAGAGCAACATTACAATACAACTGATGGATCTAACCTGTGCAGTAGTCAAGAAAAAAAACACACCTCTTATCTGCCAGATTTAGGCCGAACTATTTTGTAGCCAATGGAGCTAAGCTAACATTAGCTTGCGACTGTGCAGTATGCCCTATAGTAGGAAGCTACAGATAATAATTCAGCTGACAGATCTTTCCAGTATAATAATCAAGCATAAACATGGACATTTAAAACAAAATTTCTCATAAATAACACAACATACATTAAAACACAAACATTATACCAGTACCATTTAGTTAATTAAATTAGTGAAATGTCCAAATAGCACTGGTTGGATTGACACACTCTGATATCTGCAACTTGGAACTGCATAAAAACTGGTTCCAACTTATGTTAGTCACATCCTATGTTTAAATTAAAAGACAAATGTTGCCTAGTCTGAATCCGAGCACAAATTAATAAAACTTTTTTTTTTCTCCACGTATATTATCTGTTACATAGGTACATGCTATCTTGAAAGGCCACATTGTGGATGTGGCCTGATGTTGACAGGCTAACACACAAGTCTTTTACATATATACAGTCAGTGGTAATTGTAGAAAGTTTAGAGAAGACATTTGGTCAGAAATACACATGATGCGGGAGATTCATTTTGTCCTTAGATGAGAGCAAGTGTTCATCAGGTTTAAGTGTGGCTGTGATGTTAAAAACTGTAAGATGTCTCCATCTAGTGACTGAACAGACTCAAACCTTCATGTTCTTTTTCTTTCTAACATACAGCACCTTGGGATCAGCCCTCACTTGGGTGAGCAGAGGGGAAGGCAACACACGAAGTAAAGGTCAGATCTTGGGATGACAGTGTTTTATTGTTTCAGGGTTTTTACAATATTTTGACTTGGCAATGTTGAGACACAAAAGAGCCAAGAAGATCTCTAAAAACCTGCTGTGCACCACCTGCCCATCACTAGTATCGGGTGAATATAATAGTAGTGATTAAGCAGCTGTAGAGCCAAGTATTTCACACAGGAGACCAAGAACCTAATATGAGAGTGAATTCTGGACAGAAATGGGGCTCATATGGAAAATAATGTGTCAATAAGCAACTAAGATTAATAAAACACAACACAGATTATATAACATGCTAATTAGAGAGCATTAGAGTTGGTCGATTTTCAGATTTTGTTTCCTCAGGATGGGACCAAATAAGATATTTCTGCCTGTTTCTGACATTTCCATAAAGGTCAAGCTCTTTCTTAAAAAAAAAATATGCCATACAAATATATTCTAGGCCTAAAAGCTACCATTTCATTCTCATTCCCTGTGAGGACGACAACCAAGAGTCACAGTCAAACTGTAATTACTAAATTACAAAAGTCAAGTGATGTAAAATGTCAGTATTAATTGTCAATGGACAATGTGAACACCTCATTTAGATGCATTTGTGCAATGTCACCCCCGTGGAAGAGCCCCACATCTGCACCGCCTGAGGGACACAGTGGGGCCAGACAAGTTCAGCAGCAGGTCACTCCTAATTGCACTGCAAAGGTTGTTTTACTCTACTTTATTTCCCATTCCAAGCTATCGAATCTTTCTCACACCCTCATTATACCCCTCTGAGTGATGAGCAGCAAAGGTAGATAGATGTACATGTGTCCTTGATGGATTGAATTTTAAGCAGGTGATTGAATTAAACATTGGGGATATTTCCTGTCAGGATTTCTGCTGGTTAAAAGTGGTGCAACGAGGGCTTGAGGGTTGAATTTATTACTTCACATGGGAATGATACGAACTTAAAAGGTCAGCTTAATGTCCTTTTTTCTGTTTTTTTTTTTTTTTTTTAGCCGGAGAGTGAGCAGGAATATTAAATGGCTATGCTTACAGAATAATGCTTACTATTGCACAACATAATTATTCATAATTATATTTACTGCCGTGAGCAGCTGTTGGTTTGTTTTTTGTAAACGTCGATAATGTCTGCTTTTAGTTTTAATTACGAGATGAATGAGAATTCAACACTGCAGGGCATGATGGAGGACTAGTGGGATTTTGAAACTCACGGTTTGAAAGATGAGCGTGTCTCAGTGAAACAAACAAGTTTGCAGACATAATTACAATTTTAATGGGATAAATAAAAACTAATTTCAATAAGTTCTTTATTACTGTAACCATTCCTCTTGAGGGAGTATTTTGGTTCCTTTGGAGTTTGGCACCACTTACCCATAGTCAGTCTATTACCTGCAGTAGATCATGTTCACCACTGTCCCATTTTGGAGAAGCAGCCAAGAGTACCAGCACTAAAACAAAGTAATGAACTGCTGTGGATAGAGTCAGCAGACAAATGCACAACAATGACTGTGTAAAAAGATCAGTATCACTAAGGGAACGCTATACTTAGATTACAATCGTTGCCTTACTTTTAAACTTTTAAACTAGTTGTTTTCACACTTTTTGTCCTTTTTATTTCCCAGCCACCACCTTAAAATTAGACTTTCTTCCACTTCATTTGAATTTGCTTTTGACTCACGAGCATTGTCATTATGTCTCTTGATAAATCCCACCAAACTGGGGTTCAACATGCAGTAAACCTTGACATAAAAATATCCCCAACAAAGATATTTTCAACTCTCTGGTGAGTTCACTAGAAACCTTCTTCTAAACCTACACGTTTTAACTCCGGGCCTTCATCAAAGTCCCCCTGGTGACCCACACATCAATCTAATAAAGAGGTTCAAAATACTACAAGCATTGCTGGAGTTTTGACTACTACGTATTTCTTTAACTCCTCCATGCACCTTGGAAGTAGGTATAGTTGTGCCAGAAATACCATTCCACTTCTACGCCAAGTCTTCACATCACTGAAACATAGTCTAACAAATTAATACTTAACCCTTTGATACACAACATATGCATACCCCCTCTAATGCACAACATGACCCGCATTCATTTTCTATGTGATTTCATGCTAGGTGAGTTTTTCTTTGTTGTAACTTTTGAAATCAGTTTATATTATAATTAAATGTCCCAATTATTCTTTTAATATCTTGTTTTTGATTAATACAAGGTCATGCTTCCACTGTCCCTTTTTTATTTTATGAAAAAGATACAGTTTTTGTGTTATTACACCTCGTTTACATACATGGGTCAAAAATGACCCATTTATCCAAATGTGATTTTGAATTAAATTACTTTATAATATAAAAATAATTTGTAACTTATCAATTATTACACACAGTTAGCCTAGTGTTGTAGTCAAGACCACCTAACCCGAGACCGAGTCAAGACCAAGACCAGAGCATATCGAGACCAAGACAAGACCAAGACTTTGAGGGGGCGAGTTATCAGTTATCTTATTCTACATATTGTATGTGCGCACCTTGCTGAGCCACCTGTGCTGCTCTTGAAAATCCTCAGATGGATTTTTATTATTATTATGTTTTTAATCTATTCCTGAGCTTATGTTCTTTGTTATTCATGTTGTGGGTCGTGTGTAACTTTATTGCAATTTAATCTAAATGACTGGCATTCTAATTGTGGATGGGCGTGCTTCGAGGGATTTTCCTTTTCCGTGCTGCTGCCACATCCCTCTCATATTCACTACGGTCAAATGTCAGCATTACACATTTTGCAAATCCCTATCCGTGGGTCTTTCTATATTGAATACGTCCACACCACAAACATGTTGGCCCTTCCAGGCAAGCCCGTGCTGGCAGCGGTTTTTGCTCACATCATTGCAAAAATCACTTGGTCTCGACTGATCTTGACAAAAAATCCAGAGTCCAGCTTGACCAAGACCGAGACAAGACAGAGTAAAGATGCAGTCAATTCCGAGACAAGACCAAGACCTTGAAAATGCCGATCCAAGACCGGTCTCGAGTACTACAACAATTTTTTACAAACTTGCTACAGTAAGCTAGAAGTAATCTAGCCTCTTATTCCATAGATTGTATGACTATTTCTCAAGGCAACTTAAACTCTAATCAGTTATTATACATTTACTTCACAGGTCATCAAATGTCAACAGTTAGCTATCTAGCTAATAGCATAGAAATTATTTCCCTTTCTGAAAAGAAATGTAGCTACTAAATTCTCAAATCCTAACCAATGATTGTGCAATTGTGTTATCTTTCAGATGTCATCAAATGTCTGATCAGGTGATTATGATTGTAATAACAAGACTTACATGTTCCAGATGTTCACCTGCAGTCTAGATATGTTCCCGGTTGCAAATATGCACAAAGGTTCACACTTAAATTCATGTGGGTCATTTCTGACTCATGTGTGTAAATTTCATGTAGACATACAAAAGCTACGCTTAGTCATAAAGGAAGAAAATAAAAGTGATTACGATAATTTGCGCTAAACAAAACAAATAAAATGTACTTTATACTTGGAATAGTAAATGATAAAATACATTGATTCCAAACATTCAGCAAAGAAACACTCAGCGATACATGAAATAACATAGGAAATCAATATGGGTCATTTTTGACCCATGTTGCGCATTAAAGGGGTAGTGACACAAAATGTGTTTTCATTAAAAAACTGAAAAAGTAAAAAATAAAATAAGGATGTTTTATGATCAAAAACAAGTTAATTGACGAATTCCTGGAATACTATGTGATGAAATTATTTTTTTGCAAAGATATAGCACTTTAAAACTCAGTTGTTGTTATGCATCAAAGGGTTAAGCCCAATGGGTGGCTGGTAAATAATGTCAGACATGGAGGAACAATCTGGATAGAGTATTAAAAAATATTTTATGACCATGCTAACTGCTAACAACAATATAATAATAAATGAGAGTCACTGATTAACTATTTGAGAAGCTTTAAAATTCTTATATATACATATCCTCTGAGCTTGATGTTGTCAACTCAGTGACTATCCACCTCAGTGCCGTGATATGTGGTTTTTGTGAGCGTTCATGATCAGATTGCTCAATCAGGTGTCAGAAATTATCCCTGTGACGTCTTCCTGTTTGCTGGATATAAGCCCTGGTAGTGGTGTCATTGTCAAACAAACAGTCGTGGGGCAGTCATTGGTGAACCAACTGAATGTGAACCACCTCAGTGAGCCATGAGGATGTGTGTGTGTAACCAATTCTAACATTTTGTCTGAGGGTAAAAAGTCTATTATTGATATGTAAAGAAAATAAATTGCAACTCTTCAATAGATTTGATTAGAAAAAAATGCATTTTGAATATTTAATAGTTTTTAAGTAGTGAAGAAGATAATCACTGTTAATTTTGAAATGTAATACCTTAATTAAAAACGATGTATTATAATGTTGTGATGTGACGTTTACATGTCCTCTGAAATCGCAGTTTCCGTCTCCATAGCTAGTGGCTAATGGCATCCAAATAAATTACATTTAACAAATGGTGAATGAATTATTATTATTATTATTGTAGTCGTAGCTGTTGTAGCAGTGGTGGTCGGTGTAGAAGTGAAGTTTTGAGATTGTCTTAGTTTTCAGTTTGATGGTAATAAGTACGACAGCACTTGAAGGCAACATTTCTCACAGTACAGGCTATCATGGCGCAGAGACTGAGGCCAGACACATCAGCGGCATCAAACTTTAATTTGGGCTCACTTTGTACGATGTTGACGGTCTATACTCTGTAAACGCATCGATATCCCGTGAGGACACATATTGGTAAGTTATCTGTGAGCTGACCTGTTTTTGAAGGTTGTTGTTTGCTCTGACCGCAGGACGGTTAAACGTTAGCTGCAAAAATAACGTAAAAAAGCTTCGTATAAATACGACTTTTATGATCTCAGGCGGGTTTTTAACACGGTAAAACATGCCCAATGCTTCCAAATATTGTTTTAAATCTTGACTGTATGTTGTTATAAGCACCCCGACGAGCAAACACGCATAGCGTTCATTAGCTGTGCTGAAGTTGCTAACAGTTTTCAACTGAGTGTTAATGTGTCATTAGCATAATAAGTAAACATTAGCATAGACTCTATATTTGTGTGTTTGGGTCTAATATTGTGTCTGAGGTGCGATCTAACCCTAGCTGCTATATTTGAATGTCATTAGCATGGCCGAACAAGGCTTTGGAGAGGGAAGAGTGACTTGAGCACTGTGAACATGTAAGGCTGCATGACCTGAGACATCCAAATATTTATAATACCTTCCAACTGCAAGTCTTGTTGCAGGAGAAGAAGTTAGAGGAATGCAAGGACAGATGAAAGAGCACTGCTGGGTGTTTGAAATCATCCCTGGTAATAATGGCTGAGTCATAAAATGGAAAGAAACCTTCTGGGTGGCACTGAAATTCTTTCTGTCCCACACAGGCTCGTTATTCATTGGACAACATCTGGATTTAATTCACAGAAAGTCCCAGGGTACTGTAGTGGAAGAAGTTGGGAAGAGATCATGTATTTAAGTAATCGTTATAACATAACAATAAAAATAAACTAATCCAGCAAAAGTGCATCAAAATAGGATCACTAATATTCCACTGATTATAAAGACAAAATGCGTCATGTAACCACCTCTATCGGAACAGACTGGCCTGTTTTTTTTAAATCTTTGATCATCAGTTCAATAGAAAAATAATAGTGACTACTAACTATTTAATGGCTTGGTAGAATCATCTCTCTTTACTTGCAATAAATGCATTCATTTTGCATGTCTTTGACCCATGTGGGATAAACATCAGTTGATGTAATGAGTTCCCAGGAGGGACAGAAACGCTGAGGTAGCCATGCTGCACCGAGTTATAAAACAAGTGTTTGAAAAGAAGAACAAAGCCAGATTTGATGTCAGTCCCAACACTGAATACACGGTGTGCAATGGTCATCTTCTCCTTTTGAATTAATCCAGTGTTGTAAATTAAGTTGAGGAAAACATCTCCTTCAAGCAAATCTGATGCTCCACAACAGTCCAAACCACTTTGGCATTAAAGTTCTATGCATAACTTGTAATCAACCTAATTTCAGTGAAGTTGACGAAATGTTCTCTATTTACATGTAACCACTGCATAATATTTAATAAGTATAAACTGTAGTAGAAATAACTATGCCTATGAAATGATTACATACAAAGTCGGTCAAAATCTTTCATTCATTCATTTACTTTTTAAAATTATAATAACTAACTGTCAGGCTACTAAATGTGGATATCAAAGCAAACTTCTTATTAGTGTAAATAGAGGGTTGTTGCACTATTAAAATTGGTCTTGTGATTGCCTAATATTCTCTAAAGCTTTTCATGGACTGACCTAGAACTTAAGCGCTCTCATACAGTCTCTTATCTGAGTGTTGTTGCTACTGGTAGCCTTGTGCTGGCCTCCCTCTGTAGAGTAGCAGGTTAGCGTGATGTGGTTGCCTTTTTATGGCCAGGACAAGCTCAGCTGTGGAGGATCAGGGGTTTATCTCGCTCCACTCTGATGGCTGCCTGGAGCGACAGCAGAGAGAGCAGCTGTCTTTGTGTGGTTGTTAGCCTGCCAGGTGCTGGTCAGCACCAAAGTAGGAACTGGGGCATGATGTTGACGGATGGATGACTTTATTATTGCAAAAAAGCATTCCTTATATGCCCATTTTCAAATTCTTTGTCATGTATTAGTCATTTGCTAGTCAAAGTAGCATAACTGTAACACATGCAAACTAAAATAATAAATACGTGGTTGTAAAGGTTAGGACCAAGTCTTGTGCACATAATTAATGTTTTTTGCTGCGGATGGACATTTTTATATTTGATTGCATGCTGTCAGAAGACATTAGAAACCTATTAAAAGGGGTATTCCTGCATATGTGGAAAGGAATTTGTTTAATTATTTGTTGTTTTTCCAGTCTGTCAGTCTGAGTCATTTAAAGTTGAGCCAATATTTAGTCAGTAATATCTAGTGATGCCTGCTCTTCAGTGGGCCTTATTTTTTTATAGTGTTTCCATAGACTGTATATATTAAAGCCAAAACTATGCACTGTCTTGCTCTGGTGAAATCATTTGCAGTTAAAGACTGTGCAGTATTGGCTGATGTGGTTTGAATGTGGGATCAGTGTTTACCCCTTGAACTTCACATAGCAGAGCTACAACAGTCATGACTACAACAGTCTTGGATTATCCTTTGCTGTTGTGAATGCTGCTGTTTCTGTCTTGTGTAGCTGTGTAGTTATATGTAATTTTAGGCTTTAGGTCATGCCTAAGTACATTCAGTGTCATCTTAACAGGTCTTAAAATATTTTAATATCGACTCTTTGAACGCTGCTGGAACTCTGTATAAATATGTAAATAACCTACTTATCAGCGAGGTAGCTGCATGCACAGAGGATCTGTTCTTCAGATACTGACATGACAGAAACGCAAATAGTTTTGAAGCCAGTATGTAAATTGTCTCTTGTGGTAATTGCAAGTTTGCACCAGCAAGGGGCAACGCTGGCACTGCAACCCAGAGACTGAGAACACACTGTGCCTGAACCTACCTATAAACCAGGTCTGTTTTTTATGTACTCTGCTCACATTCACAAAGCAGCTACCAGAGAAACATCTCCCCACCGGAGAGTCCGACTCCTGCCACAAAGCTACAGAGTTATATGAAGCTGTTGTTTTCTTTCTTACCTTTGATTTCATTTTTCAGGGTATGGGGAGGATGCAAGATTACTCCACTACTGTACTTCACACTAAAATGTCTCAGCAGCTGTTTGAGGGATTGCATTTTATCTAGATGTCTTGAGAAAGAAAATACCATTGAATTTTAGTTGTACGTCTTACTTTGACAGTGTTTTCCACATGATAAATCAAGTGAATCTGGTAATCCTGTAACTTTTCACATTTGTGTTTTTTAGCAAAATGTCAAGAATAGAGCAATTCATCAACTATTTTAAGGATGAGAAAATGACAAACACCAGCCATCCTCCAGAGTTTTGATCTCTTAGTTGTCTGACTAACAGCGTCGCGCCTCTCTGAGTGTTTTTGTCCTGAATATTACTGCAGGTCATGAGTTCAGGTGCTGGGCAGACAGACCGGTAGTGTATGGTATATGAGGAAAGAGCGCATTGGGGTCCCTTTGGCGTATATAACTAGGTAGGTGGGATCATATCCTGGCTGATACACTGCTCTCTCTGTTCTCGTCATTTGTTTCAACACCTCCACTGTTTCCCTCTCTCCCTTCCTTGGAGAGCTATTCCAGCTATTCTTAGAGCTGGTTGGTAAACACTGTGGTTGTGGGTTGCTCAATGGTCCTGGCTGTTGGAGTACAAGCTGCCCTTAAGAGATTTGTGTTTATAAGAATGCCTTGTTAACTATCAAAACATGTAGATAAAGATGATATGTGAGACGTTTTAAGCATTTGCAGTTGAGAATAGTGGGACTGAGAAATTACACATTCGACCCACATTCGAGGAAATGTCATGAGCTCTATGTAAGGGAATCCCATCATCCCCTCTAACTTAAAGAGAATCACTTACACTGAAATTAGGAAGCCAGATATTTTGTGTGCAGGTCTGGGTTTTGAGGCCCTGTCTGCCCTTCAGAGAGCAGTTTGATCCCTCTCAGAGCTACTTGGACCGCTGCATTGTTGAACCCTGGTGTGGAATGTTCGCTAAACCCTTTGGCCAGAGCACCAGAGGCTTTATTACAACCTTTAAACAAATCTCTGTAAGGGGATACTTGCGTATTTTAAGACAGAATGATCGTCCCCAAATATTGACAAGTAGATCACATAGACATTTAATCACCAATGTCTGTTCTTGTTCTCCTGGTGATTAGACAGAGAGTGGAATAACTGAAACTGAATCCCAATACAACCCTTAAAATAAACTTTACTTCTCAGAAAGCAGCAGTTAGAAAAACATATACATGACTGTCACAAGTAAAAAATCCATTGCTCGAATGTTCATGTAACTTGAGTACAGTCACTCATTTCAACATTTATGATCAGGGCTGCAAGTCCGCAAAGCCCAGAACCAAATATAAAGCAATTTCTAAACACACTGTTGAATAAATTCACTCAAATACCATTTTAGACAGTAAATAGTCCATCCAACCTATCAGCTCTCTGATGCTGTGCTGCAGTATCAATTCATTTTGTACTTATTTAGCCAGAATAAATAAAACTTTTAACTGTAGAAATATCTGAGGTCACATTGGTTTAACCTACGCTGTCATGCCCTAACTAATTATTTCATGTTAATAGTATGCTCCTGAAACTAGAGCACACCTTGTTTGTTTTTGTGTCCTATGCTTTGTTAAACAGACTTGTGAAAAGCAGAAAGACAGGAAGTTGTATTTTGGTCTGCTGCATGCTGAAGGTGGTGAGGAGGCCCAGGCTCAACTGGTTCTTCTCTCAGAGACCACTTACTCACACTGACTAACCACAGAGACATACCATCAGAGGGGTTGTACTCTCCCCTCAGCGTCAGCCCATTGCATGTTAGGTGTTCTCCCTAAAATCCCCCACCCCTGTCTGGAAATGGACACTGCTGGTGTATTTATAGCCCCAGAGCACAAGCAAGCTTTCTTTCTTAAACACCAGTAAGGAGCTGGTCATATTCACCAGCGCTGCTCTGAGCTTCGTATATATTCTAGAGAGTTACACGCTGTGGCTTCACATGTGAACCGTGCCTGAAGAGGCTCATCAGGTAAGAGAAAGAACAAAATATGGGCCCGTCTTTACAGGCTAAAATGTGACTCTGTGATGTTCTAGTGCTTAAACAGTTCACAGAGTGATTTCTAAAGTAAGCTCTGCTTGCTAGTGAATTTAGTTTGGTCGGTTGCCTGTAGACTGTCCCATCTGTCGCTGAGGTTCTGGATATGTCATTTAAACTTTTATTTTGTGTTTGATCTTTGATAGGTCCACTGTGAACCTAGACCATTGTTACAGCTGTTAGTATACTTATCCTTTTAGACAAATGTGCCTGTCAAATGAGTTGACTGGACATCTACAACTGTTTTGATAATCAGTGATTTAAGTGAATTTTCATGCATAATATCAAAATCCTTGTTTGAGATTTTTGTTCTTGTGAGTATTGTTTTGATTAATTTTACGTTACATGGAGAAACCAAATAGCTTTGGCTTTTTGACTGTACATCAGTCAAACAACATATTTCAGGAACGATTTCTTTTTACATTTAATGAGCCAAATAGTTAGTAGAATAACAGTTTGTTGCAGCCCTGTTTGGTACGTTAGATTTGAATTTAATGTGTATTTCTGGCGGTTGTGTTTTTCAGATGAAAACGGTATTCTGAGTGCAACCACCCGAAACTGATCCACAGTGAGAGAGGAGAGATGGAAAAGCCAGTCTTGCAGACACAACCGTCCACCCTGCCGTTTTTTGACACGGCCCATGCCTTCAACCTGCTGCGGGGAATCCATGAACTCCGTGCAGAACGAAAGTTTTTCGATGTGACTTTGTGTGCTGAGGGCCGTGAGTTCCACTGCCACCGCACGGTGTTGGCCGCCGCCAGCACCTACTTCCGTGCGATGTTTGCAGGGACGCTGAGAGAGAGCGCTATGGACCGAGTAGTTCTACATGAGGTTTCAGCGGAGCTTTTGGGTCTGTTGGTGGACTTCTGCTACACAGGACGGGTCACAGTCACTCAGGATAACGTGGACCTCCTGCTGAAGACGGCTGATCTGTTTCAGTTCCCATCAGTCAAAGAGGCCTGCTGTGCTTTTCTGGAGCAGCGGTTGGATGTTTCAAACTGCTTAGAGATCCAAGACTTTGCAGAAGCCTACGCTTGCAGAGATCTGGCAAACGGTGCTCGCCGATTTGTCCTCAAAAACATAATGGAGCTGGCTAAAGGAATGGACTTTGAACGGTTGCCATGGAAGCGCCTTCTTGAGTTTGTGTCTGACGATGAGCTTTGTGTGGACAAGGAGGAGACAGTTTATCAAATTGCAGTGCGCTGGGTGAAGGCTGATCTCCAGCGACGCTTGCACTACTGGCCCGAGCTCCTCCAGCAGGTCCGACTCCCGTTCGTCAGGAGGTTCTTTCTGTTGGCCCACGTGGAGAGCGACCCACTCGTTTACCTGTCACCCACCTGCCTCCGGATGGTGAACGAGGCCCGCAGCTTTCAGTCCTGTGAGTATGACCGCCATGACAGGCCCTGTCACCGCATGCGGCCACGGCCGTCCACCGGATTGGCAGAAATCCTGGTGGTGGTTGGAGGCTGCGACCAGGACTGTGATGAGCTGGTCACAGTGGACTGTTACAACCCTCAGACTGGACAGTGGCGCTACCTGGCTGAATTCCCTGACCACCTTGGAGGGGGTTACAGCATAGCTGCCCTCGGAAACGATATGTATGTCACAGGTAAGTAGTTTGAAGACATTTAACAAAGAGTTCAAAAAAATTTCAAATGATTTCTTATTAAAAAAATCCAATCTCATTAGTGCTTTGATAAATGCATTGACTGGTTCAGTTAAAAAGAATGGATGCTCTAACAATTAGGGTCAAAGGAAATTGACTTTTGAGTCATAGTCATGATAAAATGGTGTGAATTGTGTGAGCCAGATGTCGGAAATCGAGTTTTCTCGTGTCACAGTTAGAGTTCAGCTTTATCACACACTGCAGACACGGTTACATTTGCTGTACTTAAGCTTCACTGTAGTAAAATTTCCAGTCAGTAGATTTCCATTCTTGCCTCTTCATCTTATGAAACGGACGCCAGGCTGTGCTTATAAATAAACTGCAGGCTCTTTGGCTACTGTGTGAACAAGGCTAAGAGAAGCAGGACATGATGTACTGCCAGGCCAACAGTGGTGTCATCATTATCATTATCATCATCCTCATCGTCATCATTACCAGTGGACTGGCCTTGTGTGTAAAGAGTGCTTCCCTTGAGAAACCATCTTAAACCTTTGCTTTTAGCTTGTGCCTCATGCAAGACGCTGATGGTGACCCATAATTTTAGAAGCGCCAGCTCACTGACCGAAATAACTGACGCCTATGATTACATAATGTTGCCAGGAACATTGAGATTTTGTAACCTTACACTTTTAAGTCATAATTTGATATTAGGTCATTGGTGTCAGGTCCACTTTAAATTTGAATGAAAAATATGAAAAAAAAAAAAGTGTTTCAATTGCAGCAAGAGGAATTTTCTGAATGGTTTTCTTAGTTTTAGTTGGGATTTTTTTGTATTGTTGTCTTAATGTGTAGAAAACAAAGTTAACGTATGTATCTGATGCGACGCTGAACTGCTGCTGGGTCACACTCTTCCAGAGACGCATCATGTAAACTGCTTGATTATGTCATTATAAGCTTATAAATAGTCGTCTTATCTGTTCGTTGGCAATGTGTAATTCACTCCACACGGCTCACTCTGGGGAGTGATTGCAAGCTGACTGAGACCACCCTCTGTAACAGCTCTGTGTATTTGTTCTGGGACAGAGTGTGATTGCTGTGTTCACACCAGCCCATATAAACCAACCTGGTGGGTAAACGTTCCTTAGTTCTGAGCAACAGCCTCGACCTGACGGTTGAGTTAAAACTATACATCCATCCATTTTCTATACCCGGTTATTCCTGTTAAGGGTCGCGGGGGTCTGCTGGAGCCTATCCCAGCTTATTCACCAGGATGCTGAGCACCTACCTACACACAAATCCTCGATGCACGGTGAAACTCCATGTCTTTGTCCTTTAGGCGGCTCTGATGGCTCTCGTCTGTATGACGGTGTGTGGCGGTACAAGTCCAGTGTGAACGAGTGGACAGAGGTGTCGCCCATGCTGAAGGCCCGCGAGTATCACAGCTCCTGCGTTCTGAAAAGCCAGCTCTATGTGGTGGCGTCGGACAGCACCGAGCGCTATGATCACGCTCTGGATTGCTGGGAGGCGTTGCCAGGTATGCTGCATCCTATGGACAACTGCTCCACCACCGCCTGCAGCGGACGCCTCTATGCTATAGGTTCTCTGACTGGGGAGGACACCATGGCTGTCCAGTGCTACGACTCAGACACCAACCGATGGACCATGGTCAACTGTGGACAGCTGCCTCCGTGGTCCTTCACACCGAAAACAGTGACCCTTAATGGACTTATTTATTTTGTCAGGTGAGGAGAAATCTGAATTCAGTCTTTTACCTGAATGAAACCTCTACTCCCTTTATTTACCATTATTTAGATGGTATCATTGCTCCTTTCTTCTTTAAAACAGTTGTGTAAATACCAGTGCATATCTGCTCCAGTACTGCACACTGTAGAGGGACATTTTGTTTGTCTTACTTGCACTGCTTTAACTGACACTTGTAGTTACTAAAAGTTCTCATAAATATGATCACAAATGTGGACCAGGCTCACAAAATACAGCACATCGACTTTGGTTCTTTAAGGCTTCTATAAGATGTATCGCTCTGAATATTGTTTATGTTGGTTATAGATGTCATTACATGTAGAATACCTGAATATTTTGGATGTGATTGAAGATTTCAGAGCTCTGAAAGAAACATTTCATCCCAAATACAAAAGTGACGTATTTTATTATTCAGCATTTGAAGCTGGTGGTGTTTTGGCAGCGCTTGTGAATTCTGTCTCTTTCTATTTGTAGAGATGACTCAGCCGAGGTCGATGTTTATAATCCTCAAAAGAACGAGTGGGACAAAATTAGCCCGATGACCCAGGTTTGTATTTCACATCAGGTACTTTTGTGCTAGCCAGCTTGCGTTATTAGCCATCGTTTGTAATCTCTGATAGCTCTGATGCAAACTGTATTTGTCATCCTGTTATGAAAGCTAAATGTGCAGTCTGTATGGCCAAGACAATGGTTGATCCAGGGATTGTATGTTTAAATTATTTCCCCCTTTCATACTTCCATATTTCAGTTTTGGAATATTAAAACAAAGTGTTATTTTGTGATTGAAACAACAAAGAGACGGACATTTTCTTTAAAATAGGCCAAATGGACCGTAATGTTTATACCGTCTGCTTGCTGTCCATGTGCAGCAAATACAGTTCAGACTGAAATCGTGCCAGTTTTTCTGGAGCTGTCATAACATGAGTCACTGGTTTAAACAAGATGAAACTAGGCTAGCAAAATAAATGACAGTAACAAGTATATTCTTGATCATACAAATCTGAATCTCATTCCCACTTACTTACCTGAGCATAAAAACCAAATGCATAAACAAATAGTATTTTTTTTCTTATAAGTGAATATGTACCGTATTCCATTATAAGCTAAATGTGTATTTAAATCTAATCCTTTTTCCAGGTTCATGTTGGCGGCAGTGTTGCAGCCCTGGGTGGTAAACTGTACGTGTCTGGTGGCTATGACAACACGTTTGAGCTGTCAGACGTGGTGGAAGCCTACGACCCGACCATCCGCACCTGGAGTCTGGCTGGACGCCTACCTCAGCCGACTTTCTGGCATGGCAGCGTCAGCATATTCCGTCAGTTCATGCCCCTAGTGTCTAGTGCGTTCGAATCCACCGACACACCCGAGCTGCACAGCATTCACCTGCACCGGCACCAGCGCCACCAGGCGCTGCATAATCTCAACAACAATCTCAACCAGAACCAGGATGTGAACCCTGCACACTGAGGCCTGACCTTAGTCACATGTGTCCAGTCTGTTCTCCCTCGTCGTGCCGTCAGTAGTTTACTGTGAATTTACCTCATCACAATGCTGAAGCTGTAAGGACGGAGAGGAGACTGAGCTCAGTGTAATCAGCTTGACTGTCATGTAGTGATGATCAGTCAAAGCTGTAGACAGGTTGAACTACAAAAAGGCCCGGGGCCAGATGCATAAAAATGACTTAAAATGTGTGTATGCATAAAGATAGACATATGCATATGTGTTTTTATTTCATCAGCATGGTAAAGCTGCATCCACAGCTGCCTGATTCATTTTGGAAATGGGCACAAAAGCCTCATTTCTACAAGTCACAAATGAACAGACGGTAGAAACCCCTTACATGTATGAATACTAGGAACTATTGTCTTCAGGCCAAGCCTCAACAAAATAAGGAATAGCAAGGAAGAAGCACAGTTCCACCTGCTGTCTTGATGTTCTTCAACAGTAGTAAACAGCTGTGATGGTTTGTAGAGCTTTTTTTAGTTTAAATGTTCACAGATGTACCTTTGATACACAAACAACCATGAGGTACAGATTCCTCTTTTAACTATCATTTGCGTGTTTTTAGTTTTTTGTGCACACACACTGTTTATACATCTGGTCCCTGGTGTTAATTAGCTCCATTGTGGACTAAACCATCGACTACATGGGAGACTGTCCCAGCAGGGCCCTGAGAAAAGCTACAGGAAGCAGCTGCTAGTTACCAGGAGGTTAACGCTAATAATCCATAATTACAGTCCAGCTTTCTATAGTCCACCTTTTGTCACTTCCAAGTTTATTTGATTCTGGTTTGTCAGACTAGTGATGAGTGCTCATTACTGCCCCCTGCAGCCAGAAAATGCAGAAAAGAAACTTGGGTTGGGAACCTTTGCATGTATTTAGAAAAACTGGAAACCTGACTCTAGTTGGCTCATTGTGTTTCTACCTTATGGGTTTTACAATATGAAACCGCTCCAGGTTCAAGTTAACAATATGTATGCTCTTGGTAGCATACTAGGAGCTATGCTTTTGGGGCTGGGACACCCCTGAGATTTGTGTAGCACCAGCAGTCGCTGTCTTAGCAGTACCAAACTCCTGCAAAGTTGAATTGAGTGAATGACAATCACCTGCCACCCCTTATTTTGCATATACTTTTATTCCTGATATAATTTAATATATTTTTAACAGATGTGTTATAGAAATATTTGCACCTGCATTTACCCATGACTCACTTTTGGAGCCAGCTTATAGTATTTATTAGACTAACTGCAGTTTGAATTCATTTCTCAGTCCCTGAGGTTGTCATTCGGCTGTAGGGCAGTTCTCATTATACACTACATCCATGTCAAAGCAGCAGCTTTGGTAAAACCTTTTCCTTCCAGTGGTCCCAAGTGGCAGCACTGAGCCCATTACACACTTGAACAATGGCGCACAAAGCTGAAAACACTATATTTTGGTGATAATAGAGAAAAAAACGCTAAGCTTTTCTAAGGGAACTCTTTGGGGCTGTCATCTCTACAAAGATGAGAGAGTCAACAGGTGTTTCTTTATATGGATATCTGTGTGTTTCTTTTCAAAATCAAACTCACTGAATTCAAATTCAAAGGGAACTCCACCACAGCGAAGTCCGTTTACAAGTTTTGAAGAGTCTTAATGCGTATGGGAAAGAGGGGCTCTAAGCCCAATGAAATGGCAGCAGCTCACGGACACCATAGCCAGCATAACAAACCTGAATCTCTGACCTGAACTGTTGCATTGTGGGTATTATAATTTTAAACAATTTTAACCCAAGTTCAAACTATTTTGGTGGAGTTTAATAATTTGTTAGACATAAGCAGCAATGAGTCCGTTTACATTCCAAGAAGTTACGGCAATCACAACTGATATCCAGCACAGACACACACCTGTACGACTAGCAAAGACAGGTTGAATCTTACCAGGCGACGTAGGTGCGCCGAGTAATTTCCTGTCAGCACAGTTGAACTTAATGAGATGTCAACTCACTTTAGTGCTCATTAGGCCGCGTAACATCTCCTCATCACACTTCTGACCCTTAAACTGAGCTTTTATAACCACCAGTCGAATGTGCATGAAGAGTTTTTCCTTTAAATATATATAAATCTATATTTATGAATGTTTTACTGTTTATTTATGGATATATTTGTGCAGTGGTTGCTTATGAAGTCCCTGCTGGTGAGGAGGCAGCAGTCACAACTGGAAGTGCAAAAGAATCTCAGTGTGCTCTCGTGGAAAGTTACTCTTGCTTTAATGGAAATAGTATTTTTGAGTGTTTCTCTGCTCGTTAACGCAGCACTGTTTTCTTAGTTTTCATACAAGTTTGTGATGTTGAATCCGTTTTGTAAATACAGTTTATTCTTAACCCTATGTGCCGTTTTGTGTGTAATGCTTCTAGTATGGTTGAAGTACATGAAAGTCCAGGCAGGCTATATTTAATTAGCCGTTAGCGAATCGACAGTTACCTAATTGTTTAGATATCAAGGGGCAGTGAATGCAGCAGACTGAATGCATTTATTTTTTTATAGCAAGTGTAAGCTAATGAGTGCACTTGAACATAAAACCCTACATGTAGATGATAAGAAAATCATTCATGTGTTTGTAACACCTAAATAACAATGTGGATGTTTTGTGGGTCAAAATATATCCGTTAATCAAACAAACGCATTTCCTTTCTAGTTTTATTTCAACATATTACATTGCTCAGTTACTCATGCTGACTTTGCATTCTCCACTTTTACTTCAGACATTTGATGGAACAAGGTATACTGTGTTAAAACTAAACACTAAAGGACCGATATCCTGCAGCTTTCCAAAAAAAAAATATATAACTTTTTTTTTCTAATCTGACATATTAGACAGAAAACAGAATGGCCTTTTCGTTAACTGCTTTTGGCGTTTCCATCCAAGTCAAACACTGTACAGGTCAGCCAGCAAGTATCAACTGATTCCAGGTGGCTCATGTCTGAGTTCACTTTTAGTCGACGTATAGTGTATAAAAATAACTTTCTTATTCTTTCTAATTCATTGTTGTTGAGTGAGTCCTCGTATCCCCGGATTATTAATTAGAAGTGCAAAGTATGTGTGGCCACATTAATAAATTACATACATCAGCTTAAAATAAAACGGAACTATCTTTTTAACACGTGCAAAGTTGTGGGATCTCGGAGCTCTGCCAGGACTTTTTGTCATTCTTGGTTGCAGCACTTTTCAACATAATGCAGCACCAGTAATAAACCGTAAGGAATTATCACCTTCCTGTTATTGTCAGCAAAAATGAAAAATGTTAACACTTGTGAATGCTAGTAGCAGAGTTGTTCTGCTGGATTGTGAAGATGAATGTCAAACTAGTCCTTTAATCCCTTCAGTAACAGTCACACACAGCTCCAGCTGCTGGAGGCACATTTATCAAATTAGGATTAATGAAACCAGATCCAAATATTATTTTGCATTCAAGCATGCAGTTTATTTACTCTGAGCAGACTACCGACTGTGGAAACTCAACAGTATCCGACTCTGTTGCAGCTTCTTTGTAACCAGATCTGGAAGGCCACATGTTTTAAGCCTTGCCATCGTTTACATGTCATCTTTACCCCGTTTACACCAAGTATTAGTCATGCAATCTGTATCTGGACTTGGATCAACAGCCTCTGAAGAGATAACATCAGTTCCATGCTGAAAGGACGGAGGTGGTGCTGCTCACATCCTCTGGGCTTCAGTATTCAGGTCTTATCTGATAAATTCTCAACGATTCCCTCCATGTCCATTGTGGCCTCGTAAGCCTCACTGACCAGCTGCGTTACTTCCGGCACAGAGAAGCTCTCTGCATCTGCCGCGACATGTCCCAGGCTCTGGTTGGACCCCACCTCCTCCATCAGCGCCGCCTCACTCGCCTCGATTACTACCCCAACTATGCAGCCGGAGGCGAGGGCTGTGGAGGGGTCAGACCCCGGGTTTGTGGAAACCTGGAGGACACCTGCCTCTGGGACGTAGTCTGTGTCATCAGCGTTCAGCGAGGCCTCCTCCGCTGCCTTAGCAGCTTCGTTCTCTCCAGGGCTTCCATCCACGTCCTGCACGATCACGTTCCTCAGTTTCCTTTGCCGAGGGTTGTAGTTCTCGGTGCGTTTGTGGATCTGAATGTGTCGTCGGAGGTGGGCCTGGAAGAGGAAATGTTAAGATAATATTCATTCAGGCTAGTGAGCCCAAGCATATAGTTAATTAATTTGATTACTTAGAATGAATTAAATAGAATTAATTAGTAAGATGAAAATGTTTAAAGCAATTTAAAAGAAATCCCTTCAGTTTCTCAGATATGACATTTAGTTCTTGTTTTTTGTGAACATAAATGGAATACAGACTTTTGAAGGTACAAATCAAACCACTTTAACATTATTTTTGTTAAGCTTACGCTCCAGTAAAAAATAAAACATCATATGAGAATAATGACGTCATATGAGAATAATCTTTTGCACAGAACAATAGATTTGGTTAGAATTTATTTATCACAGAGAAGGAGGAAAGAAACAACCAGGGGGGTCTCAAGATCTATTAGATCTATTTGAACTGAAAGTGATGATGGAGGTCTTTAGACTCAGACGCGTGGCCGCATAAGTTGCATACGAAGGGCCGCTCGTTTCTGTGAGGCAGATCAGAGAAGTTAAAAATCTACACAAAGTCCCACTTTCATCATCTTTTCTACAGCTGACGTGTTCCTCGAGGCCCTGCTCAGACCGTACCTTAACATCTTGGGGACGATCACAATGTCCAGCTTTAGGTATATTTGTTTACACCTAGACTTAAAATGTGTCTCCATGTGTCCACCACTTGATAGCTGATGATAGCTTTGCACGCTGTGTGCATTAATATGCAGTCCCATAGTGTAAGTAACATCTTCTGATCCGTTTTTTTCTCTGTTTCATGTGTTAAAAGCAGCAACTACTCACATCTGAAATTTAATTAAACATATTTTAGGACATCTTATGCGTTGGGAAACTTTTATGTGCAATTCTCCTTTTTCATTTATGATGCGTCATGGATCAAAAGGTGGCTAAGGCACTGGCCAGCTAAGCCAGGGATTGGGGGTTTGAGTCCCATCGGGGAACTCAGTAGCAGAGTGGCGCAGCGGAAGCGTGCTGGGCCCATAACCCAGAGGTCGATGGATCGAAACCATCCTCTGCTACGTTAACTTTTCTCACAGACGAAACAGGGCATTAAAATATTTATAGAAAACAATATGCACACAATAATAACAGTAACTTTGTTGGTTTTGACTGGGTAATTTATGGAGACTTCTTTATGTCTCTATTGTTTAGACATAATCTCTCCAGCATATATAATCGGTTCTGTGGTAGGTCAGGAAAAAAATCGCCTATTGTGGTTTTCCCAGAATCCTAGTGAGATTTGCAAATTACTTGTTTTATTTTTAAAACCCCAAAGAAAGTCACTTCCATGATTAGTTATTACACACACACACGGGATGTTTAAGGATGTTTGGGAAAACTATGAGGGGCTGTTTTTTTCTTTTTTTGTTCAGACCAAACAATGGATGACACAATGGCCTCTTTAGCCAGGGACTGTGAGTTTCTGTTACAGTAGGTGCATAAAGCAGAGTGGCGCAGCGGAAGCGTGCTGGGCCCATAACCCAGAGGTCGATGGATCGAAACCATCCTCTGCTACGTTAACTTTTCTAACAAACCAACTGCATATGTTTGGACTTGTTTATCAGAGACAACAGAAGTTGGAAGATTTCCTCTTTCCTCTTGAATAAGCAGTTCTCTGTGTCTCTACCTTTGATTGGGCCATTGGGCCGTTACATTGGAACCGACCTGTCGGGTGAACATGTAGCCGCAGTCCTTGCACTCAAACTTCCTCATCCCTTTGTGGCGCCGCAGATGGACGCGCAGTTGCTCCCTCGCTGTTGAAGAAAAGAAAAACCGTTTGCATTTTCCCCTTAGGTACATCTTTCACGTTTTAAAGCGCAGTCAGCAGCGGTTCATTTTACCTTTAAAGGTTTTGCCACATATGTGACAGCAGTGTGGGCGGCCTTCCTCGTGCTTGCTGGCCTTGTGGCGTACGAGGGCGCCTTTCTCTGTGAAGCGCTGCTCGCAGACATCGCAGCCGAAGGGACGCTCGCCGGTGTGCGTCCGGTGGTGTTTATCCAGACTGGCTGGTTGTGGAAATACAGGGATTAACAGTCCAAATAATATCTGCTTGGCGTGTTTAAGAACTAATTTCTAACTGCTCAGTGTGCTGAGACTCCAACAAGTGTCCATGGATTTCGTCCTGTTATTATGTCTCTTGTATTTTGAAGCATTCTCTGAAATTTGTGGATGTAAACAGGAAGTACGCTAAGGTACAGCTGTAATCCAATGCTACAGCTGTTGTAATTCTACTTTATGTGTACAGGACAGCACTAGACATCTACAGACATCCAAATACAAACATGTGGTCAGATTTGTGTTCTGAGAGTGCTGATCATGTTGATAATCTGCCCAAACTGCAGCAGCTCACTTCCCTTTTCTTTGACATCCCACAGTGTGTTAGCATCACGCTGAAGGAAGATGGCAGCACGACCGCCCCCCCCCCGTTACCTTGCGTCCTGAAGGTCTTCCCACAGAGGTGACACTGGTAAGGTCTCTCGCCGCTGTGTATGCGCAGGTGCATGTTGAGGTTGTTCTTCTGGGAGAACGCGTGGCCGCATAAGTTGCATACGAAGGGCCGCTCGTTTCTGTGAGGCAGATCAGAGAAGTTAAAAATCTACACAAAGTCCCACTTTCATCATCTTTTCTACAGCTGACGTGTTCCTCGAGGCCCTGCTCAGACCGTACCTTAACATCTTGGGGACGATCACAATGTCCAGCTTTAGGTATATTTGTTTACACCTAGACTTAAAATGTGTCTCCATGTGTCCACCACTTGATAGCTGATGATAGCTTTGCACGCTGTGTGCATTAATATGCAGTCCCATAGTGTAAGTAACATCTTCTGATCCGTTTTTTTCTCTGTTTCATGTGTTAAAAGCAGCAACTACTCACATCTGAAATTTAATTAAACATATTTTAGGACATCTTATGCGTTGGGAAACTTTTATGTGCAATTCTCCTTTTTCATTTATGATGCGTCATGGATCAAAAGGTGGCTAAGGCACTGGCCAGCTAAGCCAGGGATTGGGGGTTTGAGTCCCATCGGGGAACTCAGTAGCAGAGTGGCGCAGCGGAAGCGTGCTGGGCCCATAACCCAGAGGTCGATGGATCGAAACCATCCTCTGCTACACTAACTTTTCTCACAGACGAAACAGGGCATTAAAATATTTATGCTTTTATTCACTTATGGTACTTTTGCCTTTCCTGGTGAGCATTTAATGTTGTGGTTGAGTGAATGAATGAGATCAAAACCACTTATGGTTAGGATGTGAGTTGAGCTGACAGTCCTTAATGCGACACAGGATGCAGTGTGAACACTCAGACCTTCTTAGGTGTTTTCACACTACGTACTTAAAGATGGCCACTGTTATTGGATCATTCAGAATGCATGTTGATACCAGCTCTGAACAAGGCCCTCGTCCACGTGAAGCAGTACAGTAACAGAAAAGAAAAATGCTCAACCTGTGAATGGCTTTGATGTGCATTTGCAGGCCGTTTCTGCTCGACGCTCGGTGGCCACACTCCTCGCACACAAACGGCTTTTCACCTCGATGTTTGGCTGCTTCGTGCACACGCAGCTCCGTCCGAGTTAAGAAGGTTTTCGGGCACTGTGGACACTACAAACGGAATCAGAGACACGGTCCCAAAACGTGCGTGTTCAAAGGTAGCAGAATTTGCAAGCCAAGTGTGGACGAGAGTACTCACTGCATGAGGTTTGGGATAACCATGAACCTTCATCATGTGGATTGTCAAGTTTTTCTTGTACATGAACTGCTCAGTACACGATGAGCACTGCAAAACATATTCACAGTGAGATGGAAGTTTAAGGACTGTGTATGTCTGATGTAATTTACAGTCACCACTGCTTGTGAGGCCGTACCTTGTGAGGCATGTCTCCAGTGTGGGAGACAACGTGCATACGCAGCTCTTCTTTAGTATTAAAGGCGGAGGAGCACGTTGCGCAGGCGTACGTCTGGAATTACAACAGTACAGTCACTGACGACTCTTGATGCCGACGACGGCTGAAGCGTGTCTTCTCTTCACTCACCTGTACTCTTGCGCAGTCTCTGATCTCATGTACCAAGAGATTCTCCTTCCTGAAGTACCTCTTGCCACATTTAAGGCAACCGAACGGCCTCTCTCCTGTGTGCCGCCTGTGGAAAGAACTAATTAGTGGCTGTTCCTTCAAAGGAAATTCCCAGGAAAGATGGTGAAACCTTGTACCTGTTGTGGACTTTGAGGTAATATTTGCTCTTGAAGGATTTGTTGCAGATGGGACACTCCACCGAGTCCTTCCTGAAGTCTTCATCCGTAGCCTCACCCTTTGTGTTTTTGTTCGTTTTAGTCTGGGTCTTGCGTTTCTGTGTCGACGATGTGGACGGTGCAGGTGATGTGGGCTCTGCGACGGGCACATACTCCTCGTCTGTGTCTTCGGCGATCCCCTCAAAGTCGCCCACATCTTCTTCTTCTTCTTCTTCTGCAGCTCCTTGTCCGGTGACCTGGCTAACACCACTGTCGTTTATGTCAATCTGTAGCTCTGTTACCTAAAAGCATCCCGAGACAGTGATGAAAAAGTTAATAATAACCAATATATTCTGCATAATTATTTGCCTCACAGGTGCAATTTGTTTTAATGTTGATGTATTCTACCTCAACTTGCAGATCAGGGTTTTGGTTCTCCGCGGTGACTTCACCACTTTCTTTCTCCAAAACATTTGGGGCCCTCTTGCTGTCAGAGATGTGGCTCTCGTCAATAGTGACCAGTCGCTTGGGGCCCTTCACCACTCGGCCAGAGCGTGTGGTTGTGGTGGTGTTAGTAGCCGTGGTAGTAGTGCCAGCAGCAGGATCAAAGCTGGACTCGTCTTTTGCGGCAGTGAGCAAGTTCTCCTCTTTAACCACGGCTGCATCTGACTTCCTAGGTCTGCCTCTTTTACGCTTCACAGGCACAGCATCCACGGAGGTTTCCTTGAACTGCTGACAGAGCGCGAGAGCTTCCGGCACTCCCAGACTGGTCGCAGCATGCTGCACCTTGTCCAGGTTGTCGGGCTCCAGCCTCAGTTCTCCGGTGTAGACGAAGTTCAGGAGCAGCTCCAGGCCATCGTTGGGGCATCCTTGCAGACGGAACTCCATGCAGGGGGCGGAGGTCACGCTAGACTGCTGGAAGAGTTCGCTGAAGCAGGCGAGGATGTTGCGATGGGCGAGGTAGACCACTCCACCTCCCACATTCAGCACCGCATCACAGAACCTGCCGACGGCCCTCTGCTCGTTCAGGGAGGAGAGGATACGCTGTGCATGCTTGCTATCTGCTACAGGCATTCCTTCGGCTTCACTGTAGACTGCGGCTAAACGAGACAGATAAATGATGCTGTGTTACAGTTTTCATTATTGGTTGATCCGCCAAATGATTTATAGTTCACGTTTTTTTTTTTTTTTATTTGCATTTGCAGAAAAATTAGAAGAACTGGTGAAATCAATACTATACTAAAAGAAAGAAAAGAAAAACTTAATAGGAGTCAGAATAAACAAGAGGATGACATCATGATGTCTTACAGTCTAATGAACATCTGTTTTATGTGTTAAAAGTTCAGTTTGCTACCATGTTTTGACAAAGCAAAGCGACAAATACTCAAAACTGAAACTCAAAGACATATAAGGACACATTGTGCCTTGGTAAACCCAGTATGTGCATTTTTCTGTTATGATGTGTCATGGAGCAAACAATGGATAAGGCACTAGCCTCCTAAACTGAGACCCAGGCATGCTGCATGAAGCAGAGTGGCGCAGCGGAAGCGTGCTGGGCCCATAACCCAGAGGTCGATGGATCGAAACCATTCTCTGCTATGTTACTTTATCTTGCAAACAGAAATCTTTGATCAGAGGAAACAGAACACTTAAAGCTTCCATGAAAATAACCCACAGACTAATAATAAGAATAATCTTTATGTCTCTACATCTGTTCCGTTTACTGGAGGTCAATGTTTCATTATACCCCCCAGAGATCCAGTTTTCTTTCTTTGTAAAACATTCAAAATAGTCAGAAGTGCCTGTGTTGGTTCCCAGAATCCCAGTAAGGTTTTATGTGTCCAAAAACAAAAGAAGTTCAGTTTACTACCGCATTTTGTAATGGGCAAGACAATGGCCTCTTAAGCCATGAATTGTTACTTTGCTTGCATTGGCATCAAGCAGAGTGGCGCAGCGGAAGCGTGCTGGGCCCATAACCCAGAGGTCGATGGATCGAAACCATCCTCTGCTATGTTGTTGTTTTTGTTTTTTGTTTTTCTCATGGCAGAACTGCACCTGTTTGGGTTTGATCAGAAAAACAGGATGCTAAAATATTTCAAAAAAAAAAATCTGCAGGCAACAATTAACTCTATATATTTCCAATGTTTTATCTGTTTTATGTGCCTAAAACCCCAAAGATGTTGAACCAGACTGAACTACTACTTTTGACAAAGTGGTTTTCTGCAGATTGCTTTTGCTCTAATATGGAGTTTGTATGCCACATAATACACAATTATTTCTATAAATAAGCTGAGATAAATATTCTCTTGACATGCAAATACAAAAATAATAAGCTTTTAACTGCACTACATAGAATAACAGACTACATAAAATAAATAAAATGCATTAAAATATAAAAGGTTTCTGATGATTTACAACCAAAAATGTAAATACACAATACAAAACAACAAGTAAGTTAACAGTTTTCATTGGAATAAGCCAAACATGTCATGTTTCCCTCCCCTCTTGTTTTTTTAATAAAAAAATGTAATTTATCTTTAGTAATTTAGAGACCTGATTGCACTGATTGCATTGAATGGTGTGAGGTCTTCATTTTAGGTTCAGGACAACATTGATGTGGATTTTTTCAAATTCTAGTCACTTGAGAATGAAATTAATCCTCAGTGACAACAATCAATCACAACAGTAATGATTTAACACATGACAACATATGTATGCAAAATTTCTCCATTGTCTAATTTCATTTTGTGCTTTAGATACACTTTCCTGATTATACAGAGATATTTTTACTTACGTAGCATTTTACACAGTAGAACACAATAGTTCACATGTAAATAGTTAAATACTTGTCCCACCACTGCATAATGTTCTTTTAAATATGTAGAAGACTTACCTAAATACCTTAATAACTCGTTTATAAATCGAATGACCCACTTATTTAAAACGGACTGCGCTGATGCTGCAAATAAAATCAGAATGCATTCAAGTGTACTTTTCAAATGGTCGTATTTCATGAAATTATTGCAAACCCTTACCTACTTGCGCACTTCGACGTTTATTTCTTAGCACATATCTTTTAAGACGCTCCCTTAGCGCGGCAGGCACCAGACGGCCGCACGGAGACTCACATCTGCAGTATCGATGAAAACTGATTATTTATTCTGGATATGTGGATAAACTACACCGGGTCAGACGTAATTGCAGTAGGTTTTATAAAATAGCAAAGCCTAGCTACATGCACCTTGTTTTCGTTTCTTGTAGGCCCCTAAAAACTCAGTCGCTTTAACAGGATGTGACGCTGTCTAAGCGACCGAACTTCGGGAACAGTTTTTGTTGTCCAATATTAAACGCTAATATTCACAAAAATACCACTGCGCTTTCTAAAAGCAAAATATTATTTAGTATCTTGGTAGTTTTGTGTTATTTTCATTTAAAGACACAAAGCTATAAACATAACTTAAATTAATTAAACACTTATTCGTAAATAATAACACTCAGGGAAATACTATGGTCGACCATCTAGACGCGGCGTTTGTTTCACATGTATGCTAGCCTGCTAGCTTAGCACGCTGGGTAAACAGCTGACCAGCTTCTTGGATACAGTTTCGCAAATTATAAACGCTACTCATTTAGTCAAGCCATTAGGGGAGAGGTCTGCATTGCCGCAACCCTTTCTTTCGTAGCAGGGGGTACGTTTTTGTTGGTTTGTTCATTTGATTGCTAGTAGCTACCGCTAGTTCTTGTAAAGGCTGTGCTAGGTAACGTTAGCCATGACAACTTCCGAGTTTGTATTGTTGTTGGACTATGGGTTTGGTGAATTTTTTCATTATTCAAATGTTGAGGAACTCATGATTAAAATATTGTATGTAGTGTTTTTACTTGTTTACATGATAAGCTTAGCTTTCATGCTTACTGGATCGTGGCTATGAATGAAGCTAACTGTAGCTGAGGGATATCTTTAGAAAATAAATAGCAGCATTGTTTAGGAATGGTTTTGTTGTTATGAGCTATTCTTTGTGATGAAATACGCATTATCAGGTGCAAACATTGTCGCCCCTCTCTTTGCAGGCTCCCCCCTTTGATTTCCGAGCTCCCACGTGAGTGATTCTTGATCTGAGGATCATGAAGGTGAACAAAACCACGCAGGTCAAAGGTAAATCTCAAAAGTGGAAGGACGTGAGAGGCAAACGGTCCAGGACTCCCATCACCTCCTCTGATCTGAACTCGAGTCCTGTCACGGCCAGAGTGATAAAAGAGCATCAGAAGTCTGTGAAGAAAAAACCCTCCGTGAAAAGGCTGAAAAATAAAGCAAAGGCTGTCTCTGAAACCAAGGTAATCCGTCCCGAGTCTGGAGTAAAGAAGTCGTACAATCAGGCAAATGGAAGTTCAGTGTTCACTGTGGACAATGAGTCTGATGACTCTCAGGACTGGAAGGAGTACTCACAGACGTTTCATGGGAACGGTATGGAGGCTTCAGGTGAAACAAAGGACGCACAGCCGGGTAGACTGGAGGGAGATGCTCTCCATCATTGTGCACAGAGAGATGAAGGCCAGAACCGTGTAGTGCTTGTCATGCAGAAAGATCAGGTACACTTGAGTACATGTTAAGTCAAATCAGTAGATTTAGCAACAATGAAACACCATTTTTCCATTTTAGTCCCTTTCTATTAATCTTTCCGTTGCTTTCCTGCAGACGCTGTGTTTCCGTGGGAAGTGCTTCTTGACCTGTCTATATGGACGTATTGAAGTGATGGGGTTCACCATTGAAGGTGGCCAGCAGTCGTATCCACTCTTCTCCCCAGCTTCCCATTGTCCATTGACCATTAGGACTTTGGAAAACTCTGAATTTTCCAAAGATGACAGAGCAGGGGCTTCGCACATCCTCCAAAAGTATCTTCCAGCAGGTAAGAAGCTCACCTTAACTGATTATTAGTTAATTACACGACTGACACAATGCTGCGCTGCTTTCAACAAAAACATTAAAATATATTTTTGCGATTCTCTTTTTATGTATTTTTTGCAGCATCGCGGAAGAAGTTGCTCAAAAAGATAATCTGTCACTCGTCGATCATCCTGCTGGAGCCCATGGAGACGCCCCTCACACGGTTCCTGTCGAGCTTCACAGATCTGAGTGAATTGTTCAATCCTCCTGTGGTAAGTTGGCTGACATTTTCACCAGATCATGCAGTGTTCAAAGAGTGATAACTTAATCTCGACATGTCTTGTGCTCCCTGCATGCTCGTAGAGTGAATTAATGTCAGCCGTTCTCGACACTCCACTCAACGGTTTGGGTATGATTCCCCTGGCCAGCACCATCGAGGGCCTGAAAATATCAAAGAGCTGCAGAGAGGCCCTAAATACTGTGGTCAACGCCTGCAGAAGTAAGCCCCTTTCACACATGCAAATGTTTTAAAAGGCTTTCACATTCAAAGTCATCAGCAGCAAACTCTTTACTTTTCATAGAGGTAGAAGAAGAATGTCTTGTTCTGTCACATGAAGGGCTACTCTTAAGCCTAAAGTAAATTCAATTAACAGTTCAAGAAAGTATTCACACACTTTAGATGAGAGCAAAAATACAAAGAATGTAAAAAAAACTTAAACGTAACGTAATGCAACGTAAATGTTAAATAAATTGTTAAATGATCCTTTTACAAACATATTACTGCCTCTGCAATAACATGTAAATATATAATCCCTGTAACTCCTGTTTACACTTACCCTGTCTACACTTCACCAACTTTAGTCACTTTATCCACTTATTCACTTTATTTATACAGCCAAGTTTACATCCTCTATGAGCGGTTTAAAATGTTTCATATATTTATGGAATAGGTTTTTTTACATATTGTGTATTGTTTTTGTTTGTTTAAACGAGTCTTCTTTTCCACTTCATGCTGCTCACATGTGCTTTGAATTGCTCCTCGGGGCCAAATAAAGTTTTCTGAATCTTAATCTGAATAACATGCATGTCTTGGAGTCAATAAGTCCACATGTACAGTCATTTAGAGCATGTATAATGGTTTAATAGCGATCATGAGAACTTTGTTTAACACAGAACATAATACACAGTTGTGATAATATTCCTATTGTGAGTCCTTAGCTGGAAACAGTTGGCTTAACAAAACTCTACATTTAATGCTTACCAGTAAATTTAACGGAGCTATGTCTTTCAATCACAGGAGACACAGATGGCTCCGCAGTTATCCTCGTATATGGGACCAAGAATGTGGGCAAATCAATGTTCATTCGCGTCCTCATCAATACTTTACTCAATCAGTAAGTCTTCACATGTCTTTTCTTCATTTGTACATATTAAAGAGTCTTTTTTTCATTATTTAATTATCTTGTTGTTCCTTATTACAGTTTGATATGTTCCAGGATAACGTTTTGTTCTGTTTTTCCTGCAGTACCACTAGTGTAGACTACTTGGAGGGTGACCTGGGTCAAACAGAATTCACTCCAGCTGGTTGCCTGTCTCTGCTGACTGTCAGACAACCCCTGTTGGGTATGTTATCATGTCTTTTCATCTTCGTCTTTTTTATGATTAAATTTTTGGTCGGTTAAATTTACATGGACAGCATTTCCTCAGCCCGATTTAAATAATTACACGGGCGTTAAATAAAATGACCTGATGAGATTCATGTGTTTACATGACACAAAACATCAACCACTATAGAACATTTTAGTCTTTCTACGCGCTGTGGAGCGTCGGATCTGCTGGAATTATGACATAAGGTGTTTTATTCAAACTTTTTGACAACACTGAATCCTTTCACACACCCACATTTACCCGCAGTGGAACTGCCCACATCATTTTCAGGTTTCAAGCCTTTTAATCGTCATTAAACATTAACTCTTTTAAAGTCTCCAACAAAAAGGTTGTCAACTGATGTTTGCTCCACATCAGGCAACCATGTGTAAGAATGTATTTATTCCAGTCAGAGAGAAACAATCAGATCAAGTGTTTGAAAGGTTATTAGGCGCTAATATTTTCCTATTGAACCCTCTCAGTCTGATTGAAAAGTACTTCCTTTGGGCCAGTCTGTTCTGGCTGACATGGTTGCATGAAGCATTTTTATTGCAATTATTAGTGGAATAATAGTGTCCATGTGAACATAGGTTGTGTTAATCTGTAGCTAGAGGCGTCAATTACCTAGTTTACAGACTGGAAACTTTGCCGTCTCCAAAGGGACTGATGTCTGCGCTCCTACAGTGTTTTTTTGGAAGATTATGTGCTGACATAAGTCTAATATTATTCCAGTGACTCCCTGAGTGTCCTGGTTTCCATATTGTTAGGAAGTTCCAGCACACCTTGTGTTTTTGCACAGACGTCTAGGTTTTTGTCCAGATTGAGCTTCATTAAACATATCTCTAGCTTCTTATTCAACTACTGACTTCTAATCCTCCTGAAAACTATTCAGTGTATTTAGCTATTCTGTAGTAGAGTGAATGTAATTATAAAATGTAAAAAGGTTTCTCCTTGTGCCACTTTTGTACTGAAGGGACTAGCAGACTAACACTGAGTTGTTTTTCAGGTCCTCCTTTCACACATCAGCACACTCCAGACCACATGATCTACTACGGTCAGTCGTCATGCGAGTCAGACTTAGACCGCTACCTGGAATGTCTTAAGTCCTTGTGGCGCAGACGCTCCCAAAGCCGAGAGTCTCCCATCATCATCAACACCATGGGCTGGGTCAAAGGTCAGCTCAGACTCTGTGACAGTATTAAAACAACATCAATTCTGTAAGCTCCCTCTGAACTTGCGTCTGTACTCAGGTCTTGGATTACAGGTGCTGGTGGACATGATCCGCTTCTTCCCCGTCTCACACGTCATCCAGCTCGGTCATGGCGGCACCACGCAGTGTCCCGCCATCACTCCTGAATTTGTGAGGACAGCGCAGGGCTGCCAGACGCACCCACCTGCTCAGAGCGCTCTGGACGAGTTCACGGAGAGCCACAGTCCACCCAGGAGCTACTCTCACCTTGCTGTGCAGTCAGAGTTTCAAGGAGTGGCACGCCAAGGAACAGCGTAAGCAAAGCCCTCTCGCCCTGAGGTGGTTTTAATGTACAGTATTCAAGCTTCCGTTATCTTATTGTTTTGTGTCGATGTCTTTGACAGGAAACATCAGCGCAGCAATGAACACAGGGAGCTGTCTCTGCTGGCCTATCTGAGTCAGCTGCAGGCTCCTGACCCAGGACCAGTTAGACCTCTGAACAGCCTCATCCCATACCAGGTACATGAGAACCACACGTCTGCTGTTACTTGGACATAGTAACAGTTTTTTTTTTTATTATGATCTGAGACAAATTGGAATTTAGGAAAGGGAGAATAAGCAAGAAAATAGCTGACCTAGCACCTCAGTTTTAGGTTCTGCATGTCTCTCCTCAAACCATAAATGATTTTGGTTACACTTGTTTACAACAGATCTAATGATTCTCCTGATGAACCCACAGGTGCCTAATACAGCGGTGGCTCTGGGTGTGATCCACTGCGAAGTGATGCCCAATCACATGTTTTATGCAGCCAATGCCAGTCTGGTGGGACTCTGCTGCCTGGCAGAGAAAGTAGTAAGCAGGGGGGGTCCAGTCCTGCTCTCCCAGGCTCCCATCTGCCCATGTGTGGGCTTTGGTACGTGTCTTGCATGACTTTTATTGTTAACTTTTCTTTACTTCATTGTTCTTTGCACGTGTTCAGTTTGCTGAAGCTGTAAAATACAGCATTGATATTATACACTGATCAGCCACGACATTAAAGCCACTGACCATCTTGTGCAATACGGTGTTCTGCTGGGAAACATTTGGACCTGGCATTCAGATCGTTGTTATTTAGGTTGTGGATGTTACATGTAGCACCCACCTAGACCAGACCAGACCAGACACCCCCACCCCATAGCAATGACACTCCTTGATGGCAGCAGCCATCCCCAGCAGGATGCAGCCTGACACAGACACACACACAAAAACAGTTTAGGAACAACTTGAAAACCGGCACAAGGTGTTGACCTGGCCTCCACATTCACTAAACTGATAAAGTATGTGTGGGATGATAAGACACCCTCAGAAGGCCCATGTCCATTCTCTGGTGTGTCACAGTTGTTTTGTCCCTTTGGCAAAAGGGAGATTTACACAATATTAGGAACGTGGTCATAATGTTATGCCTGATCGATGTATGAAATTACATGGATAAAAAAAACCCTGCCTTAAAGTGAAAACCCTCAATTGCTTTACTGGTTATCATCCTCCAGGTGTGCTTCGAGGTATCGACGTGGCACGAGGTCTGTACTTTTTGTTGACGCCTGTAGATCCAACGGTTCTTCGGAAAGTGAACTGCCTTCTCTTGGGAGCTATTTCGTTGCCTTCATGCATCCTCACGACACAGGTCAGTTGCCAGTTTATAAACTCTTCCAATGATATTATAGCTGATTAAAGGATATATTCTATTGTTGGGACTTACGGTATGTTTTTCTCTGTTTCAGCCTGGCTTTGAAGGGGAGATGCCCTATGTCACTACAGACTACAGTTTTGATCTGACCGGTGCAGGAAAGCTGCGAGTCTTCAAGGGACTGGCGAGGCCCAGCCAAGCAGGGATGCAGTGACATTTCTACAAAGCATCTGTTTAATGCCCATTTCTTGACTGGTGTGTTACCAAACCAGCCAGCACTGGCCTATGAATGTACAGAACTGAGGTTAAGCTGGGACAGATTTTTTTAAAAAAAAATTCCATGACTGTGCAGGTGGAGATGGTTACAATCCCCTTACTGGATTTCCTTTTTGAAAACCCTGGGTGTTCTCATCGTGTCTTACGACCTGCTACTGTACATACATTTAGTGGTGCTGTGAAGGAGTTTTGTGTCTTCTGTCAAATGGACGATAATATAATACAATGCCTTGTAGTTAAAGCTCTTGTTTGATGTCTCTTCTTTGTAGGCGACATTCCAAAACGAAACACCTGTCAGACTTTTGTTCAGACTTCTTGCCTTCAGTTAAAGGTTATGAGTCATAATCTTATCTTTGTGCAGATTTCAGCTAGACTATGTCCATTTTAACTGTCACAGTATTCCTTATAGTCCATTTATGTTTTACAGTTGTATTTAAGTATAAAATGTCCACTTCCAACACTTTCCATACTTCTGTTATACTTACATTCAACAATAAGTTTAGAACACGGCTGGGTGGAGTTAAGGGGGTATTTTTTTCTTGGCTCAGTATTGTGTTTGTATGCCAGTTAAAGGTTTTAGTGAAATGTCTCAATTATTATTTTTTTGTGTTCTGCTTTATGTTTTTTTAAAGGGGCGGCACAGTGTTACAGCACTTACAGCTCATTCAAGAGGTGTTTCTTATGCTGTGGGATTTAAAAGACAAAATAAAGAGCTTGTTTCTAGGGTCTATCTTTTTCCTGAAGGGGGCAGCAGACATTGAAGTTGTGGTTTTGCTTTGAACGAGAGCAGATGTTTGCTTCCCAAATGTCTCAAGGGCAGAAAAGCTGCAATAAAAACTGTCAAGGCTTCAGCCTGCATTAGTAAAGCTTCATAATGGTTTTTCGAGGCAAATCGAGACTAATTTAAGAACCACAGTGGAACGACTTGTCACCCCATGCAGAGTGTCCTTTACATTATCAGACTGGAGGGATTGAAGGAGGACCCGGTTGTAAACAGCCTCTCATTCAGCTGAGAATTGCTAATTTGTTAAGTGGGCTGTTTTAACATCCCCTCTCTGCCCCCTCGCTCTTCTTTGTTCACTGCTCGCCGCCTCTTTATTGAGGGTGGGAGCAAACACAAACACAGCACGGCTACATTTTGGCAGAGTCATTGTTTTGGCTTTGTCAGGTCAGATGTTGTCCCAGAGACCTCGTGCAAACCAAAGAGAAATCCCTCTGTAGAGGTGCCACGAGACGGTTTACATGAAGCTGATGTGAAATCCAATTCAATATATGCAGTATATTTTTATATGCCATTCTTCAACTTCCAGCTTCTCAGTTGTGCAGATTTGCAGTTTTTATTTGACATCTGTGATAATAAAAGTTTTAATTTTGGAGTTTTGGACCAAAGATCTGAAAACCTACTTGTTTAAAGATGTCAACTTGGGCTCGGGAAAAAGGAATTTTACAAAACAAATCATTACTTCCATATCAATTTTTTAAAAATAATTGGCACAAATAATACTTAGTTGCAGCACTGAGACAATGCAATAATTTAAGTGTTGTACGTGGGGTGCTGTTGGCAGAATCATGAGGTTCTTGATCTGGTTAAAGTCTGGAACGAAAAACCACAAAACTATTAAAGGCACCTGCCAAGAGGCAAAGCCAAGCAGAAATCTTGCGTAGCCCTTCTTCAGTCTTAAGCCTTGTGTTGGCAATGAATACTTCACTTCTTTCAAGTAATCTGTGCCACACTTACGGTATGTCTGATCATCTGCTGCCTGAAAAGGTAACTGCTACCCTAAAAAACCTACAAATGCAAAGATGACATGTAATTTTTATAACCACTCATATTCTTATTTAGTAACGTTTAAAGTTTAGCAAAAGTTTCTGCATCTGGCAATGTAGTATGACCAATGTAAAGGCCCCTATCATGTCAGCTGCACATTCCCAGATCTCCCGCTTATTATCCACATGACAGTAACTGTGTATTAAAATCCAGGCATACCTCTCTATCTAGAAAAATGTCAGATAGTGACTGCCGGATTTTTATTGGGTTTGAGGAAGTCAGCCCGGGTAGTCTTATTTTGTCAAATTTATTGTTTATATCTTTGGTAAGAGTGAAAATTCGAATATTAAAGGTCAAGTCTAATTGTAATTCCTTTTATATTTAATTACACGTTAAAAAGCAACATTCTGAATAGCCTAGCCAGCTAGCTTGCTAATGAGAATAACTCAACAAATGTGCTACTTTTGTTGTACATTATCATTTAGGCTATGCATCATGTGCATAATGTGTTTCAGTTTAGCACACATTTAAATTACATTTTCAAATGTAATACTAAACTACAGTTAGCTTGCTAATAAGCCCAACTTTGCAACAAAGGAACATGCTATGCTGTTTATTTTCCACAATCAACTCTGGTGAGTTTATGCATTTTTTTTTTTTACAAGTACTTATTCGTGTAACTGATGTACAGCTGTTATGTACCGCTGTTTACAATGTTGTTTTATAGTAAATCAGCTTTTAAATTGACATATTAATGTCAATTTAAAATTGTCATGCTATTTTTTTTTAAATTAACTCACATTAGCTAACTTAGCTTACATTGACGAAACCAACTGGTATTTGCCAAGATATGGATTCAGTTTTAATTTATTTATGTGTGGGAACCTGATTGTTTTTAAAAGGTTTTCTTAAATTACTGAGTGATTCAATCTTTTATTTTCATTGTTATAAATGCCTACGTGATCCACAAGAAAAGAATACTTGACAGGGGCCTCTGGGGTTCTGTGACTGCAGGCATTCGCCTTCTTTCTTGGGTTTGTAGTGTCTCATATATGTCAGTGGTACATTCTGGAATTCACCCTTTTAATGTGTAACAGTACCAAGCTGACATTTTGAATAATTCGTTCACTTTCTCTGCCTGAAGGTTGTGTGTGGAAAATCAGCCAAAAACTGAATGGAGTTCTGCTCCGTGCCGTTCAATATGTGAACTGTATCTCTGGCGCCTCTAGCGGCGACGTTGCGTCACTGGCGAGAGAAACTGCAACGAGTCTTTGTAGGTCCAGGTTGTCTGAATGAATGGAGGGGAACCGATGGTTGGTGGTTGCAGGCGGCGGACAATGTGTGTTCAACTTCGGCTGCTCGTCGTGTAAAGTTGTTAGACAGAAATCCATCCACGGACCTGGAGCTTTAAAGGCCCAGAAGAAGATTTTTCCCTTGTAAATCGTATTCCCGCAGCGATCGAAGCGAGCGAGCTTCACCAACAAACATTTTTCGGTGGACGTCGAGGAGATTTCTTTTTGTGTGCAGCCAGCAACAGGTTATTTACAGCCCAGCCCTGCGTCCAGCCTGCAGTCGTACCTAAGCGGTCATTGTATCTGTGTTAACTTTTCGTTGTTTGTACTAAGGGATGTGTGTTTTTTGCCCACTGTTTTCCGTGCATTCACCGTGTGATGTGAGCTGCAGCAACTGTGCTCGCCACCGACCAGATCCTACAGCCTGACCGTTTTTAGAGGAGGTCGACCGTGAGGATTGAGAAGAAAATGACATAGAGGAGACTGAGAATCAAACATATCTGCCTTCGCTACATCCGAGCCTGCCTCATCGACAGACCGATCTGAGAGGAGCTGGTTTTGGTGGAGGGGCTCGACAAGAGGTTGCATGCATAGATGGTGCCAAACAAGTGGACCATGAATTCAGTTCTGCACAAATCGCCACCAAGGAGCTGGCTTGGGCTCAGATTACGACTCAGTAAGTAAAAATTCATGAGGTCAGCTGTTGATCACCCCTTTCTTATTAATGCAGAATCTTACCCATGACATGATTAAAGTGAATCACCTGCATGGTTTAAGAAACACCTTTACTGTGAAAGTCTTTACTGTGAGAGGTCAGATAGGAAAGGGGAACAGAGGAGCTCTCTTGACTTTGATCCTCACTAACCGGTTCTTTGTCTCATGCTTTCCTTCAGTCATCAAAGTTAATAGCTGGATTTGGCAAGTGACCTGAGCAATTACCCCAGCTGGAGGCAGGGATATTTTAGTCAGACAGGACGGTACACTCTGATCCGAAACCCTCCACTTGATGAAGGGTCGGAGGACAACTCGTATACACTCAGGTGGTGGATATAACCTTGCAAAACCATTGAACAGAAAGTACTTTTTTTTTCCCCCTCATGTGCACGACTTGATTCTTCCTGCAGATTTGCTTGGTTTATAGCAAAAGAAAAATACACCTTTCCCAACTTTATTTACGACTCTGAATTCACAGAGTAGAAAAAGATGACCAAGATTGACCCACGTTTTCATCATTACAGCTCGCATCAATTCTGGCTTCATTCATCTTTTCAAACATTTGTTTGAACAACTACCGCCATGTTTCTGTCCCTCCTGGAAACTCATCACCTGATGTTTATCCAACGTGGGGCAAACATGCACAGAACAAATGTATTTATTCCAGCCAGAGGGAAACGATCTGATCAGGTGTTTACATGGTTATAAGCTGCTGTCTTCCTATTGAAATGATCATGAAGGGTTTAGACCACCTATATGATTGGGCCAGACTGACTGTCTGTTAATAGAATATTAGTGTCCATAGAAACCTAGCAGTTGATTACTTGCTCCAGCTCTAATCATTCTCTCTCTTTCTTGTACATACACTTTCCATGTTCACGTGTGATGTATGCGGTTCATGCGTTCATGCCATAAGTGAAGTAAGCATGGAGTTAAAGTTTAGCTGCCTTAATTGGTTGAGTCTGGAACCTTTCAGTGTTCCAGGCCACCGGAGTCTTAAGCCTGTCTTAAACACACTGGTCTAATCTGGGAGCAGATGTCTTGTCTGGTCTCTGTCCTCCACTGAAAAACAAACAAAACAAAAAAAAAAAGCTGACGAGAAATATCAGCTGTGTTCCCAGTGATTCACTGTTGCCGTGTTAAAAAGTCATCACAAAAGGAAGGCCATGCGATCATCTGGTTTTGATGAACGCTATGATGAATGGTTTAGTTTAGTTTTTATTTTGGACAGCTGATCCACAAGCAGTCACAAATTTTACAGCCTTCATATGCAGTTTGAATATTAGCTCGGCTTTGTAGGGTAGTGTCCCTGTCAATTAGTGCTGTTTTTTTCTTCTAAAGTTTGTTTACAATGATCAAAAGGCAGCAAATCAGTGAATAATCAATCCTTCAGACTCGCTGATAAATTTCAGTCTGCCAATTGATGGCACTATCCAAAAGACTACAAAGTCCACTTAGTGACTCAAGGGACTTCTCATCCATGTAGGCCTCAGGGATGAGGTTCAAAGTTTGTTGTTGAACAGCAACTAATCTTCATAGATCCTTTAGCTCACATGCCATGTCTGGTTTCTCAGTTGACATGAAATTGACCCATTGTTTGCTTGTGATTGGTCCGCCGATCAACCAGAGGACACCTATCCATGGTTACGTTGCTAACTTACTAGTGGTTAGGCAAACTAATCCAGCTCTAAACTCCTTTGTCAATAAGGAAGAATAAAACTGAATCATTGGCCGTCACTTCCACAGACAGCAAATGGGCTTTTTTTGTTGTTTAGTCATTTCCTCAGCCGTGCACACATGCAGACTGTAAGTTTTTTAAAAAATCCCCCACACAAGTTTTAATGCTAATTAAATGTGCAAGTTTTGTCCCAATTTTTTCTGTGGGAGTGGATCCACAGTGGATCAAGGTGGAACTTGACCAAGGGTCAACTGCAGAAGCTCAGAGGCGTTAAAGCCTTTTAAGGACTTCTGGGGCCCTGCTGGCTTTGGAAATGAAGTCCGTTCTTTAGTTTAGAAGCTGTTTTGGAGCTTTTGTTCATACCACATGCTCTTCATCTGCATGTGGAGTGTACATGTGGAGCTGTAGGTGAACACTTGAAGAGTTCCTTTCTTCTTTGGTTTACAGGCTTATGTTTTTTCTTTACCATTTGGAAACAATGGCAGAGAAAAAAAAATGTCTGTCATATCACATGATCTTCATCTACAGCTTGAATTTCCCCAGGTTGTACTCTCAAGGCAAAGGGAAAGATAGAACATCTGTATGAAACTAAATAGTTCCAGACTAACAACTAAATGGACCTCATGGTGAGATTAGTTTTTGTCAGCGCAGTTGTGGGGGTTTTAATCTGAAAAAGCTGCAGAGCTCTGAGAGAACATGTGGATGGTCCAGTCTTTTCTGATGCAGTACTAGAGCCCAACTAGACTGGTGTAATTTGTGAGCATATGCCATTGTGTGTGTGTGTGTGTGTGTGTGTGTTACGTGTGTGTGCAACCGCCTGTGTGTTTGTGATTTTGGCTTGGCTCGTGGCTTGTTACAGTTTAAACTTCCTTCTTCAGACTGTCTTTCCATTGTTCCATTGCGATTTCCTTTCTCTTTTCCCCTCTTTGCATGTCTGCCTTTTCCTGATGCCAACCGAGGGCACTGTTTGCTCTGCCTTTTTTTTTTTTTTTTCTCTCATCTTCTACTGTTCAGCAATAATCCTAATTATTCTAGATCCATGTGCAGTGTTGGATTCTGATTTTTTTGCATGAGAACATTTGCGTGCTTTATGAAGGCCCTGCTTTTGCGTTTGATGTTGCTAAAACTACAGGCTCAGTAATAATTCATGCCTCTGGTGGTACATTTGATTGAACTTCTGGTTTTAAAGTGCCTAAAAAAGTTTTCTTGCACCACAGTAAATATTGGTCACCACTGCTTTTATCTTGTTGAACGTGTAATAAAAATGGCCTTCCTTGCCTGTGTCGGAAAATGTATTTCCTTCCTCATATCTCATAATTTCTGCTCTGTGTTTCCTGCATGAGGATTCAACCACAGCAGGGGAGTTCATAAAGGGCCCCGGACACTGAGACCTTTTCATTAAATTTAGAGCCATTAAATTTCCCACATGTGTGTGGAAATTTCACTTCTAGTGTCCTGTGTATTTCCCCTTTGAAAACTCTTTCTCTTTGTTGTTTCTCCACTAACTGACAGCCCTTCAAAGTCCAGCTCTGCTAGCTTTTAGTCCCTGATGCATTTTCTGATAAAGTTTTTGATTCACTGCCCTTCCTTGAACGCCAATGTTCTTCGATGAGTCACAACTATTTTGGAGGCACAAGAGAGACCTATACATTAGGATAGGTCATAATGTTATGCCTGATTGGTGTATTATTACACTGTCAGTGTTCCTGCTTATATTTACAGATGAGGTCATTGTCTTGATCATGCGCACAGCTGGAGACGTATTTTCCTTCCCCTCTCCTCTCACGCATCTTTCCCTATCTTTCGTTTCCTTACAAAGAGCTCCCAGCTCTTGGAAATGGCTCATAGTGAACAGAAGCTGATACTGTTCTTATCCTCTTTAACTCCAGCTCTTCTTACACTTATTCACGGCGCTTTGTATAGTTTTTGTCCTCGTTTTCTGCCACATTGCTCTACAGCTGCAGCGTGTTTCTTAGGTTGACATTTCAGATGGTGTATTGCCTTTTGCCTTGAGGTGGATCCTGTCCCACTGTGCTGTTTTGCTTCCTCATACAGGGAGCAAACTGTTGGGCTCTGCTTTGCATTTTCATTCCGTTTACAGACTTGCGTTGTTGGTCATTGGTCTGACTAGACTTGTCGTTTTTCTAATACACGAACCGCACCAGTTAGCTAACTGTAATTTAACTTCTGTTAAAAAGCCCTTCTAGTGCTGTTAGAGCCCAATCGTGTAGTTTTTAGATCAACCGTGAAACTGTGCTGTAGATAATTAAAGAGTCTACTTTAAGTTCACACACGCACACATACACCTTCTTCAGCCAGAAACATAACTGCAAATGTTTATCGCTGAATGTGTCCTTCCACACGTATAACCTCCACCCTGGCTAAATGACTGTTTATGCATATTGCAGCCTTCCACTTGACAATAACTGTACTTTTAGGGAATAAATGTTTTTGGTTCCCGTCAAGTCTGTTATTGGGTTCTCCAAGGTAGCCCCCTCTGCAATTTCAACCAGATTGTTTCAATTATGGGATTATTCATATCAACAAGTTGAAGAGTGGTTGTTTGTCCCTCTGAACTCCTCGTTTAAGGATGGACTGTCAAATTACACGACGTCTCATAGCGATTCCCTCGGTGGGGATGGTGCTGCACATGGACTCCAGCAAAGGCTCTCATAGCTAATAAATTGTTGATCCATTCACTTTTTAGAATTAGCTTCAAAATGAATTACACAATTTGTATTAATTAATGGTTATGAAATGTTGAAAAAGTCCCTCAAAATCTAGCATCATCAGATATCTTCATACATTTCATTTAAACGCAATGACACGGAAAAGCAGCAGATCCTCACACCAAGAAGGCCTGAGCGCATCAGTTATCCTAATAGTTTCAGACTGTGCAGACTAATCTCTTCATTATTACAGCTCTTCATTACACTCGGATAAATTCTAGCATTGTCACTGTTAGCGTGTTTGCATGCTGACAGGTGTATTCAGCTCACAGCACCTCAGTCTCTCAGATGTGTGCAGCGACTGTGTTCAGCGTCTTCACAGGCGTCTGTATGTCAGCATCTGAAGGGAGAGCAGCCTGACAAATAGTCTTCACCAAGGTGACTGACTGAGAAATGTGTGGGCTACATATAGTTAGTAGGTTGAGTAGATTATTTCTGTACTGATATTTTTATTGATTAGAGAGCACAGGACACTACACCGCTCACCAGTAACTCAAAATAGAAGAAAACATATGCGTCTGAAATGATGTGCATTTTATCTGAGTCTCTGCGTTCCTGCTGATCAAGCTGTGCAGATTATAAAATAACAAGACCGTAGATAAAGTGCAATACAGAGTTACAGGAATATGTTTTTCAAGTGAGTGATAATTCTATATCATTTGCATTTTGAAACACCGGCACGGAGAACTTTGAGCTACTTTGCCGGTGAAGGGTTAACCCCGGCCTGTTTGATGGGCCACCTTGCTAAATATAACCCCAGACTCCTCCACATGGGCACACACAAGCCTTAAACTGCGCTCCCTCTGTCAACACTCTGGCTCACACACTTCTTTCCTCCCACAGCGCGCACACTCCAGCAGGCTCATTTACAGTCTTGTCGTACTGCAGCCGCTCACACGCTCATTTCTCAACACACCATTAATACTTAAGTGAGTGTGATTCGGTTGAGAAGCCAGCTCGTTCAGGCTCGGCGCGCTTGAGGGCTGTGCCTGCTGCTGTTTCTGTCTTGCACTAAAATAAATTACAGGTAGACGAGTTTCAGTATGTGGAATAAGTCGGATATTTTAACTAGAAAAACAATGGTATGTTAAAAGAAAGGCGAGACATTTTGGAAAGTTTGCTTATTGCTGAGAGTTTGATGAGAAGATTGACACTGCCCTCAGGAGCCAGGAGATGATTAGCTTAGCATGAAAGCTGGAAACATTTAGCCTGGCTTTGTCTAAAAGTAGCAGCCTACTATACCTCTAAGGTTCACTAACCACACAAAAATCTAAAAATAAAGAGAAATTGTGGTTTTATTTAGAATCATGGCCTGTCACCATTTCCCAGTAACCAGCAGAAGGTTGCAGTAACTTCTAGTCATCGTCAGCTTTCCAAGGAACCAACACAGACTGCATATAGCCACAACGTAGGGATGTGTCAGATTCTATTTAAAGTTTTGGACAGATGTGGACAGCTGTAGCTCAAGTCGTATAATTGGGCTTCTCTTAATCAGAAAACTGGCGGTTAGATCCCCAGTTCCTCCACATGCTGAGGGGCATATCTGCTGTTGCTGGTGTGTGAATTGTTTGTGAATGGGTGAATGAGAAACATTAAAAAAGTGGCTTGAGTAGGTGTACTGCAGCGTTTATCACTCAGCTGTCTCCTGACTGTTGCTTCATAGTAATGTTACAGATATGACTAAAACTCTTACTTAAAACCTTCCTTTGAAATGAGAGTATACTATAACATTAAAACCACCTGCCATTGTGTAGGTCTCTTTTGCGCTTCCAAAACACTGACTCTGACTCATCAGAGAATAGACATGTTCCTTCTGAGGGTGTCCTGTGGTGTCTGGTAACAGAATGTTGTTAGTGGGGGCCTTTGGGTCCTATGGGTTGAGGGGAGGGACCTCTGTGGATCATCCCACAGATACTTGATCAGTTTGGGATCTAGTGATCTAGTTTGGAGGCCATGTCAACACCTTGTGCTGTTTTTGATGTTTTCTGAGTTAAAACTATAACCATGTGTGTTCGTGTGTCAGGCTGCTTTATGCTGGGGATGGCTGCTGCCATCAAGGGGTGTCATTGCTGTGGGGTGGGGGTGCCTGGTCTGGTCTAGGTGGGTGCTACATGTCTAAGTAACATCCACATGAATGCCAGGTCCAAAAGTTTCCCAGCAGAACATGGTATTGTCACAAGATGGTCATTCACTTCTGTCAGTGGTTTTAATGTTGTAGCAGATCGGTGTACTGACAACATACTAGTCTACACCCTCCAATAATCTTTGTACCGGTTTGATTCTTGATTGAGGGCTGATGCTTAAATGCTGTATTCCAAGTTGTAGCTCCAATCTACATATATCAACTTTACATGATGCTAATCCTCCAAATGGGTTTTATTGTACTTTATAATTCGAGCAAATAATATTTTGGAACATCTAGTCTATTGATTTTATATATGAAGCTCTGTTAATCACGGGGAGTGCTGCTTAGCTTACGAAACTGGTTGTATAATGTGCTATGTGTTTCTGGAGGAGCCTTTGTTATGTCTGGAGAAATAAGCCTGATGATTTTGTAGCGATTACATCAGAGCTATTTTTGCTTGGACTTGTGACCTAACTATTTTTTTGGGAGGAACCCTGCAGATGTGGGGTTTGACTGATGAAAAGGCTTTTGAGGCCGTTAGCAAGTTTTACCCTTACTTTTAATTTTAAAAATGGTCTTTTTAAGGCCCCAAGGTTGTGAAAGTAAAATTGCTGGACTATCCCTTTAAGACCTTGAAAATTATTCTGGGCTGTGAAATGGTCGTATGATACGGTAGATATCAATGTTTGTAAAAGAAATAGACTCGCCTACATTATCTGAACTTGAACATTGTCAGTAAATACAACCTGTACCTACATAAATACGCCTCAAGCCCTGTCCACATGTAAAGGGAGTTGTTCGTTGTTTGTCTCCTTGTACCTAACAATTGATTTGAAGTTACATGTTGTGGTCGCCTGGGTAACCCTCTTGTTTATTTCCCACCCCAAATGTTGAGGTACACAAGCAGAACATAAAAATATTGCTAGTGTATGGACGTAGCTAGCTCCTTCCTACCATCACTGTCCCGTACTTAAAGAAAATATTGATAATGGCAACGCTGATTTATCTGGGTTCAGTGGACTTTCCGAGCATGAGTTGTGGACTGTGTTTCATTGTGGTTAGCTTCTGGAGCTTTGCGTTTATGTCAGTTGTATCAGACACTCTCATTTGTTATCACCTCTGTTGCATTTCCTTAAAGTTCAGATTAGTTCAACTCGCCTACTTTACGTGTCCCAAAATATTTTCACCTATTATAGCTACAACTCACTGAATTTTATTAATGTGGTCTCTTGTCACCACATGGCTGCTAGTCCTTCCTGTGTGGACGCCCCTATAGACTCGCAGTGGAACAAATGTGTGTGTTTTCGTTGTATTGAGGCCATAAATATTCTCTGTGTGAGATCACATCAAAATGCTTTTGAATATGAGTATTCGTGCCTTAATGGAACAGGTATTTTCTGAACTTGATACGGCCAAAAGAAGTGTCTTTGTAATAAACGCTGGTCTGATGGATGGTGATGAAAGCGAGGCTGTCTAATACGTCCTCTTTGTTTCTGTAGTAGGTGGAAATTGGCCCTTGTATTTGCAGCCCGGTTCTCATGCTGCACGACTGCTCTCTTCATTAAAAGGGAAGCTGCGTGCTCAAAGCTGCTTCAGATTATTACCATATGTCTGCAAAGCCCAAAGCTGAGCAGCAAACCGGCTCCCATCCTACCCTCTAATTTCTTATCCCAAAATTGGACATGTGGGTCGCTATGTGTGACAACGTCCCTCCCTTCCCCCGGCCGGCGCAGTACATTCTCACAGTATTTCTTCTCCCATTTTAGATGCGTAATAGCAGTGCATCAGTCTTCCAAGCAACACTTGGGAAATATTATGCCTTGACTTGGGATATGGGATATCTGGCTGCATGTTGTTTTAACCCTTCAGCTGTTTTTCAAAGATATTTGAGAAGTGGAGTGCATTGTCTCGGTTAAGGAGTTTGTAACAAGACGCCTTTTGCTCGTTCTGCAAGAGGCCATGTGTGCATGATTGTACCTCCTCAGAAATAACTGAGCTCATTCTCTACAGAGCTGGTGCATTCATAAAAGAGAATAAATCTTCCGGGAGACATAAAGGGCGCGGGCACTAATTAATGCAGAAAAATGTCAGCCTTTTACAGTTTGAGCACAACATAAAGAAAGTCCACTCTGGATGTAGGAGGGGGCTTAAAAGAGATCTTTGTGTCACCCAGTCCAAAAGCCATTGGCCCAGATTGCCCGTCCCAGCATGCAACTCACCTCTGCATGAATACAACACTTGTCTAATGGAGTGGGCAGAAAGCCCCCCTACTGCCAGCAGATCCTACACAGGACTTTAACATGAGCAGCTTGACTCAAACACAGTTTTGTACAGTTGAAGAAACTTTGCAATGGATAATATCGAGATTCAGAGGAGGCAGCAGCAAAGGAAATGCTACTCGGCCCTGGAGATAACATTGTAGCACCTTTTAGCACTAGGGCATCTGTAATTTGGTCAGGAATAGCTTGGTTAAATGGATTAGAAGAGGGCAGCATTTGGTGCTTGACAGCTCCATGTGGGTGGCTTTCAGTGCATGATTAGTGGAGGACCTAAAAATCTACCGGATCAACGGGAGGAGACACTGAACAGAAGGTTCACAGACATGTATTAGTGTTTGATTTGTAGAGAGAAGAGGGATCAGTTTCAGTATTGCTTGTTGCCTCCCTGAGTCTTGGCTGTTCAAACCTGGATGGTAGTGGTAAAGCTTATTCCACTTGTAGAATCGATGCTTTTGTCCCCCGGAGATGTAGTGGATTGTACTTGAGGGAGGTCTGTTGCTCACTTGGTCTGCCCCAGAGGTACGATCCGATCAGACTCAGACGGTTCAAAGTCAATTGCAAGCAGGGTGAAGTAATTCTGATGTTGGAGATTTTGAATAAACATATTGAGTTTAAAACCGAGTTGGCTTGCAAGAGTAATCTTTAAAGATGGTCAATGGGAATGGTGTGAAGTTTAGATGTTCCGAGGCGTTGCGGGTTGGTTAGACTGAACCGTTCTGTTTCAGGGTAATGACTTTAACGCTTATGTTCCTCACTACTAAGTGGTAGCTGCTTGAAGAAGTGACCATGTTCCTGTACTGGAAGAAGCGTGGCGCGTATGAGCTGGAGGCTGCACCGTCATCGCTCAGTCAAGTGGAGCACTACTCTTGGTCGTCATCCCTGGACGTCATCCATGATCTGTGTGGTAAGCTGGGGAATGAGGTGGCTCTGGATTGGATTGGTTTCTGCCCCTCAGTCCATTTTACTCAGCATTATTTGCCGTGAATCTAATGTGGCACATTTAAAAAGTGCTTTGAAGAATTTGTAGCCAAAAATAAATGATAAAAGGTGAAATCTACCAGTAAATAAGTCATAAATATATGTGTGTGTGTGTGTGGAATGAAACAACTGGACTGAATTAAACAATTAGGAAAATTTAAGCCCGTATGCATTATACAACTGTCACTTGAATTTTTAGACAGCCAAAATGAAAACAAGTGCATCTGTGTCCAAACATACATGGACCTGACTATTTCCAAAAAATACATGTCATATCCTAAGATGTCTCATCCTTTGCAAACGTGTACTATGTGCAGCTGGGCAATTAGCAGAAATTAGCGCACTAAGACATGCTAAGCTGCAGCACATTAGCTTCGTCATTGTGCGTATGTTAGCATGCTTTTGTTAGCATGTAACTTAAAGCAGTGCTGGACTTAATAGCCGGCTAATAGAGAATTAATCTTGTTTTCATGGTCAGGTAGGAGTAGCAATCATTTTACCTGTGACCATGAATCTCTTTGCATTTAACATGAACATTACTCAGTGAACTGGATAAAGAAATGTGACCACTGTGTGTAGTTTAGTCCTGGTCCATTGACTCTGGAAATGCTATATCAAGACTTTATGTTGTCGTACACAACAGTTGTGCAAGGGCATGATGTGGTTCAGTTGCATTTTCAGCTAAGTATTTCAGCCCCATCATGGAAAGGTTTTCTTTCCATTGCTCTGTTCTTCCGTGGAAAGCACTCAGTGACCTGGCATGAAGACAGCCGCACATGAGGTAGTAGAGAGGGAAAGAGCGGATGAGACTAGCTACACGGATGAAATATTTACCAGTGAAGAAGTGCATAGCTGAACTGAAACGCTTCCCTGTCTCCTCTCAGTGCTTTTTTGATGTGGCACAGGGGCACTTGCTTTCCGCTGTGCCGCCCGATTTATGCCATTAGTGAAAGGGAAGTGATAACACAGGGCTGCGGAGGAATGTTCTTCATCCTGTGCTCTCTGCCAGCCAGCCTCTTGGAAACCCAGCCACTTTCTGGTCAGCTTGCCTGCTGAGGCAGACCTGCTTGGCAGAGAATGTTAGAGGGATTGGGAGCAGTGAGGCTTTGATCCTCACCTTTTGGCCATGTCTGCAATTAAGACCCGAGCTTCTACTGAAAACGTGTCTCATTTCTGTTTTAGCGCTCAGCTTATCAGCGTTAAAATATTGTCCACGTCCTCAAAAGGGAATCCAGCGCTGGACCGATTTATCAAATGTAAATCATTCTGATTCTCCTGTTGTTTCTGAAAGTTAAAAATACGACTAAGAATCTGCATGAGTGCTACTCTGTGAGGGTGTTCCAGGGCAAAGCCGTGCTTCAGTTTTCTATGAACATGTCTATTTTGAGAGGGACAGTGCTAACATGCTGATGTGAAGGAGGTATATTTGCCATCTTAGCATAGCGTGATAACATTTGCTGATTAGTGCAACTGAACCTGATCAGAACAGCAGAGTCGACAGAAAAAGATGATCACAGAGTCATCACAGTTATTATGGGTCGTCCTGCGGAGTTTGCGGATAAATGTCTGCACAAAATGGCTGCCCAATAGCTATCAAGAACTTTCATTTAAAATTTAGCCAACTGACGCCTGTTGTGTCCAGCTTTGGTAGTTGTGTAAGTACAAATTTGTAATTTTACCTGCCTAGTTGAAATAGGGCAGCTTTGTAATGGAGAAGCCTGAGTAAGTTGTCCCGGAGGATTTAAGATCTAAGGTAAATTTTATCATCTGCCCACAGCTGCAGGAGTCTTTGCAGACGGCCACACAGACCCAAACTTGTGACTGTGCAGACAGTCTGCACTAAATGCACTGGAGGTTTGCTTTGTGCCCTGCTATTCAGCTTAAACAGTTGCACAAAACCATTTTCTTGTTTGACTTTTTCATGTTGTTCTCCAAACACAACAAACAAAGGAGCTCATCATCGTGCTGTCAAGGGGTAGCTGTCATTTTTGTAGTGCACCTCTCCCTGATTATAGTCTGTATAACAGTCTCTGAACAGCTGTCTTTAGCCTGAAGCGAGGGTGCTTTAGCTGTTTTTAATCACAGAAGTCATAGACAGTGAGTAACTTGTTGAAAGGCCTTAATGAATCTTGTCTGTCGGTTTGCTGTAAATATTTGATCGTGAAGGAACAGTGTTGTCTGTTATCTTGGTCTTTTTTTTTATCATAACTTATCATTAGTTTATGTCACTGACTTGGTATGAAGAGGTCAAAGGTTTTCCAGAGTACAGTTTTGAAGCTGAGTGTTGCGCTGTGGCACTTACCCGTCTCGGCAGTGTCTTCTTCTCTTCCTAACTGTAGTCAGTGGAGAAACAAGCAAAGAGGTAGAGTGTCAGTGGAGTGGAGGGCCTGACTTTATGCAAAACTTTAAGTCTTGATATAATTTAAACTTCTGTTTATATAAATATTCACCCACTGCTGTCATGGATGTAGGAACTGGCAGCAGAGATCAAAACTATTTTCTGTATGAGACTGAAAAGTTGGAAATTTCCACATGAGGACTGACTCGCATTTGGAGCCAGCCTCAAGTGGCAATTTGAGGAACTGCAGTTTTTTTTCCCCACGTTAGCTTGGTCTTTCACTTCCAGAGGTTGCTGCTTGATTCCTTCACAGCTCACCTCTTGTATGCTAAGTACAGCCTCACATTCCTCAGGTCATACTCAGCCACGGGTTCCAGTAACAGTAGAACATACCTCTGTTTTGCCTAATGTTAAGCCACCATGTAAAGCCCATAAAAAGAAATCCTGACACAAAAGGGCCACACTATTATATAATAATAATTCGTACTTGACCAGTTACTGTACTTTCTGACATAAATGCTCCCAGAAATTCAAGCTATGCACTAATCCCCTCATGACAGTTCTTAAAAATGGTGACAGGGTTTTAGGCTAATAATCTGCTTTGATGTAAAGGTCATGTACTGCAGATTGCCAGATATGCATGGAAAAGCTTTAAGGAGTATTATTTTTATTATTATTTTTTTATTAAATAATTTTTATAAGGAGTCAGCTGAGTAAATGAGATATTTATTTTTTTCCATCTTGTAAATTGAAAATAGTTGACTGCTTCAACACCCCGTCTTTGGAACAGTTTACACTTGTTGTTCTGAGGTTTTCAGTTTTATACACAGCGACCTTGGGCTTGCTCAGATGTGGTGGAGGAGGGAGCAAGATGGAGGGAGGGGGCTGGAAAGTGTGCGATCCACATGTGTGTGTGTGTGTGTGTGTGTGTGTGTGTGTGTGTGTTTTAACCACTATGGGGGTAAAACAACATTAAGCAGAAGGCCCGAGTTCTGCCCCCACTGCCACTGAAGCCTCGACATTAGAAACAGCTGCAACCTGCTTGAGTTTTAATGTCTGCTCACCAGGCCCAGACTAATCCACCTGTAGACGAATACGGTGGGGTTTCAGTGTCAAAGCTCTGGGCTGTTATTCATTGAACATGACCCTTTGGTCATCACTAGCCATGATTGAAATGTAAACTTAGACATTAATATGGTTGTGGTTACATTAAGTAACTAAAAGGCATCAAATAACAAACACTATATTTCCTATATAAAAATATACCACTGACATATCTGTGCTCACAACCAAAAGAAATGATTAGCTTAGCTTACAGATCCTAGTCATGTGGGTCTTAGGTGAGCACAGATGTCTCTACAAAATCTCTCCACCAGTCGTTTAGAACAGAAGAAGCTACTTGGATGAACACTGACACATCTTAAGGTACCCCAACATGTCCACATCCCTTTTTTTTCTGCTTTTTGTTATTTGGACATAGGTTAGCGTGACTATTTCTTTGCCGTTAGCGGTGACTACTAGTTTAAAGTCATGTATCCAATTGAAACTCCACAATGCCATTTGTCCTGACTAAGAAGTAGTCCAGAGTATAATATCACAGAAAGAGTAGTTTTATTTTTTTTAATACTTTTTTTTAATGGACATGCTATCTTTGGATAGAGCCCATGTTCCTCCTGTTTTGTGCTAATCTAAGCTAGCAGTTGTCCTTCAGCTCTATACAGGATATTATATCATTTCCTCATTGAGAGGAATATTCTTCTTCTCAGTTAATGCGTGAAATAAGCACATTTCCCCAAAAGTTGAACTGTTCCATTCGTGTTAGCTTCTGTTGATGCAAAAGCAAATTTAAAGGAACATCAGTTTTTCAGTATTAATGGACACGCAACCATTTGGTTTGGAAACCAACAACACTCATACTATAATACAACAATAATAACAGCACTATAGTATTTACATTTAGACAATTCTTGTTCATCTCTCTCCATCTCTTATCCATAACATGCTACCTTTTCAGTCTGCTGGCCTGCATGTGCTGATATTGCTATTTCTTTGCCAGCTTTCGCTGCTTGTTTCAGAATCCACCTGCCTGCCATCTGTGGTCGTCTCCCAGGGCTCCCTTCATAACCATCTCCTGGCAAGGAGGTGTATGTTACATTACATTCAGGGGCCTGGGGTTGTGGGGGCAGCAAAGCCTCTTTAGAAAAAACATAATGCACAGATGAAGAGAAGAGGCAAAGCCTGAGCAAACACAAGAAGAACCTCAGCCCTTTCTCTGTGTGCCATGATGAGACCTCACCAAACAGAAGCATTCTTAACATTCCTCAAAAAAAACATGGAGAAGGCTTACGGCTAAACATGTTCTCGCCACAGCCTCTCCCCACCTTTGTTGTGGTGATGCTTTGAGTTAGGGATTATGACTAAAGAACTGTACACGGCATGAGGCGGTGGTGGTGATGGCGGTGGTGGTCGAGTATTCTGCATTTAAAACCTTATTTAACCTGCATCTTTAATGACCATTGGATAAACCCTTGTCTTCACCACTTTTTTTGCAACATCATAGCTTCGCAACCATAACAAAGCACAGGACACCTGTCAAGATTTGGGGTTTTGATAAAATGACACTTCATATCATAAGAATTCAGTGGCTATGAGGATCTTTTTTTTTTTTTGTCTTAAAAGAGACTCCCTCCAAAGTGTAATTAATGGATTTAACAGCTTGTTTGTCTGCTCTAATGTAATCCTCTAATGTTAATAAGTCTGCCTAAGTAGCTTTCTATTAACGTTGGTAATCCAGTTTACTCCAGTGCCAGGGAGTTCCTGATGAAATTACTACATTGGTTAGTTTGCTTATATGATCTGTAAGGTTATGATGTACAAGCGCCCTGTTTACAACTAGCCCCATCCACTGTGTAGTATTTCCCGTCTGTATGTAAGCCAGTTCAGGGATTCAGTGTGATTTGTTTCCTAGGTCTGGATGTTGTCAGAGTTCAGAGTAACTGTATGGTCGCTTTATTAGATTCGGGAAAACGTATACTCTATCAGCCGTTGCCAAAATATTTAGTCAGTTGTTAGCCTTTTTCTCATCAAATGTAAAACAAACACAACTTACAAGTGTATGAGTAAGTATGAGTTAGCCAAGCAGTGAAACAGGCTTCAGCTGGAATAAAACAAGCCTTGTATATCTTCCTAACAAGCTCTACTGTGCAGTTCAAGAGCCGTACTGCTCACTTTTAATGAGCGAGACCAAATGTTAGATGTACCAAATGTTGAAGAGGCAGTCGGTGGCAGCACAGTTGCATCTGCACTCATTGTACTAATGGCAAATGTGCTCTGTGTCTGTTTTTTTTTTTTTATAATGATTAGATAATTTATTTGATGAATAAAACTATTTTTTTTCTCCAGCCTGGGGTAGTGTCTAGTGTGTACTTCATAATCAAGTGAGACTAATATAAAATTTATATAAAAAATTAAATATCTTTGGTTGACTTCATTTGTCAGATAAATGACCAACCCTGTCAAGTGAAAGACAGGAAACTGAAAGTTGAGCAAGCGACAATGCAAGAAACAAATATTTACTTAAACAATGTTGCATTATGGTTACAAAATGACGAGGGGGTGTTTAAGAGCGGGAATACTTACAACATATTGCTTGTAAAAGTGTGAATTATTTAAAGTAGCTCTGCTGCTTTGGCTTATTTGTGGGTACCTAATGGGTCTTTGCCTCAGGCAGGGACTCTGAGCAGGCCAGCAGTGAGCTGTGTGTGCGGATGGGACGCACCACTGTCTATTTAGTGTGCAAGCTCATTGTCTGCTGTCACGTGTGCTCGTGTATAGTGTGTGCTTGTGTTTGCTTTTGGCTTAATCAGCAGTGCTGAGTTCAGAAATTCCAGTTCATCAGAGAGAAAAAGAGGTAGAGTCAGCAAGATATGAGCAAGTAAGAGAGAAGATGGAGGTTCAGCAGACAATGGTGTGATTCCACAATAATACCAGATGGCCTAAGAAGAGACCGTAAGGCATAGATTGAGTTAGACATAATGAATCAACAAGGCCTGTCACTGAAAGATACATGACATGTCATCCATGTAGCCATATTGGTCTGGGATGCTTCTACTGACTCATTTGCATGACAAGCCTAAAGACCAGGTTAGTTGTTGTGGTATAAAATGAAGAAGTAATCTCACTAGAACCAAAGTGTCTCCATAGATTACTCTTCCGTCTTCTCTGCTGTGATTATCTGTACGCAAAAAGCTTTTAACTCACTCTGTACAAGTACAAGGATGACCTAATGTTTCTATGTTCACAAGCTGGGTTAGCTCCTGATGTTTTTTTGGAAGGTGGATGAATACAACACTCACACACAATAGTGAATCAGTTCACCAGACACAGAGCACCATAGGTGACCTTTTGTCAAATTTGGAGTCATGTCTCCGCCTACCTAAGGGAATTAAATGCATTATCTGTGTTTCAGCTTCTTTTTGGTCTCCATCAACCCCTGAGGGAACAGTCAGGCTCTGGAGCTGGAACATGCTTCACTGTGGTCACTTTGTTAACTGTCTATCTGCCATTAGATGTTGAGCATGTAGCGTACAGTGGACTTTTCTCACTTCAAACAGCTGCAAAGTTGTGCCCAAAAAAGGATGAACTTGGCAAGCCTGAACCAAAACAATAATGGACATTTTGCTACACAAAACCGCAACCTGAAAGAAGTTAAACCCCCTTTGAGGGGAGCTGCAGTGATGATGATTAGTCTTCTTTTTCAGGGAGTTTCTTTCAAAACATGTATCAATACATCTGTCTTTAGTTGTGACTGGTCAAGATCTGGTTGATTTCTAGCATAACCCGGCTTCGAACCACTGAGAAGAACTGGGGTCTTCTCGTTTTTACCCTCCCACATGAGACCTAAGATCATACCGATGAGGCCAGGTAACATTTGTCTAGTGGAAAGCTGTGAAGTCTCGCTGTGGTAAAAAGTCTTCTGCCTCTTTGGGAAATACTCCATAAAAGCTGGAGGCTCCCTCTGCAGCCTGCTGCTTGTAAACCCTGAGGGAACCATTAGCCTGAGGCCCGCTGGCAGAGGCCACAGTCAGAGCTGAGAGCGCGTCTCGGCCTGCGCCCAGCTAAGCTGAGACACAGGACAGACTTTTACTTTATTCTCTTTTCCCGGAAGGTGGTGGAAGTTTGACAAAATACACTGTGCCTCGATTGGATTGCTGAAAGTTCAAGAGAGCTTTTTTAACACAGCGTAGATCTCAATCAATTTTGTTCACCATTTTGCTCCAGAGTGAAATATCTCAGCAATTATTAGATGAATTTGAATGGAAATATGTGCAGGGCTTCATGGTCTCCAGAGGATGACTACAACAAAGACATTCAAATGCTATTCAGTTAAATATCTTGATAACCACTGGATGGATTGGCATGAAATTACTTCTCAAGGGTATTGCAGTTAATTTTGAAGATATCCTTTTTCATCTGATGCATCATCAGGTCAAAATTACAATGTAATCATGTTGTCCTATATTTGAATGGTCAATACCGCGTACCGTCATTCACAGATGAGCTCCTTCCGATTCAGTCGTCCACTAAAATTAATTTAAACTGTAAAATGTTTCTTTTTGGGCCAAATATTGTTATGCGATTAAAATATGATTAATCGAGATTAATTAATTACAAAGCCTCCAATTCATTCGATTTTTTTGTTTTGTTTTGTTTTTATCGAGTCCCACCTCTAATTTTTCCCCTAACCTTAGATGGTGATTAAAGTGGACCTCGTATCTACTAAATATCATCTTATTAAATACAGTCACTGTGTTTGTGTCAGTGTGTGACTGCTGGCATTCAGCTCCAAGCTCTCGTCAGAGTTGCTAACGTGGTCGTACACTCTTGTTTTTACTGACATTGAGCATATTCATTGTAGACAGGTTGACCCTTCCCTTCCCAGTGGGGAAGCCGCTGGCTCTGTGGTATGCACCAATTATAGTGTTTTTCCCTCTTCCCCACAAGCACCCGTGACCTGCGACTTTAGCTGTAGCCAAGTGGATGACTCAAGGTGATTTGTTTCCGTGCCCCAGCTCAGGGCAGGACTTCAGCACTTTTAGCAGTTCATTTATGATGACAAATTATTGTTTGAAGCTGGCCTTGTCTGGTACTGATGATTTAATAGTGCTATTTCATTTATGACATTACAATGAACAGGTTATCCAAGATAGCTGGAAAGTCTTTGCTCCAAACTCCTGTCGTTCTTGGAAATTGGAGACTTTTTGCAACAAGCACCTTTATGGTCTGTCTACCCCCCCCGCTTCCCTTCCTTGATCTTACTTTCTTTTTTCTTCTTGCACGTGTGTTCTGTGTTTTTCTCATTAGGCAGACCGATAAATATTGGTGCGCTCGGGGTCTCTGTTATGATATCTTTATCGTGTGTGTACATGTGGAAGATGGAGATGTAAACGCTGCCTTTTATCATCCCCTCAATGTAGCACTGGCCTAGCAGTCAAGTAGATTTTAGAGGTTTATTTGACAACCTTGATTTGTTATTGTGCAGTGGAGTGCAGCGAGCTTACCCACGATGAGTGCACTTTCGTACAAAAACCAGAATGGGCCTTCCTCTCATTTGCTCTATTTTCTTCCTGTTTCTTTGGTCGTTATTCAGTTCTCTCTGATCTCCTCTCAAAAACAAACCCCACCCTCTTCCTTCTGTTTACCTTTTCTTCAAGAAATCTCTTTAACTAGACTGGTCTTTTTTCATTTTATTACTCCTCAGCCTCTGTTACTATATGAGAGTGTTTCTTGTACTCATAGTCACTCTTTTTTCCCCCCTTTTTTTCCGTCCTTATATAAACACGGGCTCTGACTTTAGTCTTGGTGTCTACAATATGTTTTTACAGCTTTACCAGGAAAGGTGTGTTAATGGACATGCAGCAGCCTGGGTGGCTGGTTTGGTGTTTTAGTGATAAAGAGAGATGTCAAATTGACCTTTGTGTTCTGTGTTTTGTTTCAGATGACAAGCCCGTCCAGGAGGAGGACGGGGTGGTGTGCCAGCACCCTGAGTGTCCTGACCGCCGGAGGGCCTCTAAGGTAAGGGCCTATACTGGGCAAGCTTCAAGAACAGTCAACAGGTTTACCGTTACGTCACACAACGGCTTTAATTCACAATTTTTTTTCCCTGGATTTAGAGACCTACTTTTGCGCTTCGCTTTCTGAGTGAGCGTTAGATTGAAATTAAAATATGGGGTTACAGCCAGCAGGCAGTTAGCTTAACAGTAGGAAACAGTTTGCCTCGTCCAAATGTAACAAAATCCATCCGACAGATGTGTAAAATGCAACTTAGTCTGCTGGTTCCTGACAACCAGCTCCTAGCCAAGAAAAGCCCATTAAAACATGTTTTATTTTTGCATCGATTATTTAAATGCTGCTAAGTGCATATTGCCACAGTAAGGCGAGCGTTAGCTGTTTCTCTGCTTATTTTATCATAAGCTTAAAGACTGCTGACTGGAACCATATATTTAATTGACAGACATGAGAAAATAGTCCCATGTTATACGCTACCAAAGTCCAGAAAAGGAGGCGTTTGGAGTGGATGGCGGGGACAGTAAAAAGCCTTCCTGATATGTGAGACCGCTGTTTGTCTCCCACTTCCTACTGACAGTCAGATTGGTTTCTTTCAACCACGACCATGATGGTTGGTTTCTCTATCCTTAACCATTAGGTTATGATTTTAACCATCATGACAGAAGTCCTCTTACATTAAGAGAGTAGCAATTTTAACGTCCAAGTACTCGACTCAAACCATGATTGTAACCCAAACCCAGTTGTATTTGTTCCTAAGCTCGGCCTCAGATGCTTTCATTTTTGCAGCACTGATTTGTAATGGTTTTGGAAAGAATAGACGAATAATGGCGTCTCGCTGACGGGGACGTCTGATAAGAAAAGGCCTTTGTGTGTAATTCTGAGGGGAATTACAAACAATGCAGTACTTTGCTAGACTTACTATGTGTTTACTTGGTCAGTGCTTTAAACTCCTCAAACTGCTTTTCAAACTGTTCTACAGCACTGTGAAAGGTGAAGCAGAGTGGCAAGGCTCCGTTTCTTCTTTTAGGTGTTAAAAGGGGCGTGAGTCTTGGGGCCCTGTGTCTGGCCACCAGACTGTGAAATGAATTATTCCTTTGAAGCCACTGGTTTCTGAAAAAATGGGAGTTTGGCCAGAAGACCGAGGGAAACCGACATAGTGTCTGGTCTGTCGGTCGGTCTGGATTGTTTTGGTTTGTCTGCTCTGCCCCGACGTCTCCCTCCTGCCATTAGAGCTGGGCATTAGACGGATTTTCCCATTGAATTGAGATATTGTCTCTGGTTGTCCCCTCTGTGGAAACAATAGAAAGGGAAGATGACAAAGAGAATGGATGTTGAATGCAGACAGCATACAGAGAGAGCAAGGTTGTTATATATAGTTTTTCTCCATGGCAACTGAAAATAATAAAGTCGGGGGGAGAAGAAGAGAGCCAAAGTGCTTAACCTGACCTATCCTTGCTTTCTCTCCCTGCCCCCTGCTTTAGTGAGTCTCCAGAATCCACTTTTTCCTGAAAGACAAATCACTTGAGAGTATCTGGTCCCTCTCTCTTCACAAAGTCTCTCCTGTTGTCGAGATTTGTGTGCAGAGCTGTGAGAGAGGCAGAAGGCTTTCTCCTTGGTCAGGGTCAGGGTTGATGTGCTTATGTAAGGAGATTAGACTTGTGTCCCAGTGTGGACTGGGACAGGTTGACAGCAGATACAGGGTGGGCAGCATTTCTAACTCTTGTGAATAAGATGAATATCAGTGAACAGTGATTCCAGTTTCCATGTTCCTCAAACCATTTGATTAAAGATACATTTAAGATTAATCAAGGATCTTCAGATGGAAGAAATTAGACCTGTATCACATGATTGGACCCTTAAGGGGCAACATAACAGTAAAACGCATAAAGAGTTGCACAGTCAATTGATTAGAGTTGGAACAGCTGGCTGACAGACAATGGCAATGAAAGCAGTGAGTGATCACAACAGTAAAGATGAAGACCTTGGTGGCAGCAGCCATCCCCACCAGGAAGAGGCACACACACAAAAAAGGTTTAGGGAAGAAAAACATGAAGAACAGCACAAGGTGTTGACCTGACCTCCAAATTCACTAGATCCCAAACTGATCAAGTATCTGTGGGATGATCCACAGAGGTCCCTCCCCTCAACCCATAGGACCCAAAGGCCCCCATTCTGTTGCCAGACACCATAGGACACCCTCAGAAGGCCCATGTCCAATCAATGATATGTTTTAGAGACACAAGGGAGACCTACACAGTATTGGGAAGGTGGTCATAATGTTAGGTCTGATGTCTGTCCTTTTAAAATAAAGATTGTATTTTTGTTGAGTTCAAAAAAGCATCAATAAATTTCCTTGACTCAAAAAAAAACCATAATACATTTATAATACGTTTCCTAAAAAAGCCTGTGTAATTAATGGTATTTGGTGTTGAATGAAAGGCATTCATGGAGAACTTGATATTTTCACATGAGTCAGTAGGTGTCAGCTCTCACATTGTTGCATCATGGTGGATCAGTGTTGCATCTTTCGTGCTTGACCCCCAGCGTACTGTTCCGAGATGTCACAATTCCTGAAATTTCTTGTCGTTTTATCATTTTGATGTGTGAATAAGAATGGCGAACAGATGAGTCATGGTCATTTTGCCTTCTCCGGGCTGCGAAAAATACATTTTATTGTGAAGCGTAAGAGTTTTTCATGCAAGTTCTCGTTTATCTCAGTCCCATCCCTCTTGCTCAATAGTTACACATGTGTTGTGTGTAACAAGCTTTAAACAGCAGGGGGCAATGTCATAGCAACCGTGACCTCCAGGACTCACTCTGCTGTTTACGCTCCTCACTCAGTCGGCACTAAGTCGTGAGAGCACATTTTTGGAAGAATTTGAACATAAATATATCCTTCGACTTTCACCCACTCCACCCACTAAACCGATTTGGGCACATCAAAGAAAGAATTTCTACTTAGAAAATGGAAAAAAAAATCAAACTTTTATATTTCACATTAAGAGTTTTTGAAAGTATTCAGAATAGAGTCTTTTATATGCCAGTGGCTTGGCAACAGAGCAGGCACAAACAGAGTCAGAGAAAGAAACTTCTGCCGGTCGTGCGCTGCTTTTAAACCGCTTTATTCCTGCCTGCTTGTTAGTCTCCTTCTGCCATGTATCAGTGCCACCACGGGACTGCGTTTGTTCTAGTCGCAGCATGACTGGCCTTTACTGAAATTAGTTCATCACCATCATTTACTGAAGTCACACCAGGTGTCACCCTGTGCTTGTATGGCTGTAGCTCAACTCCGTCACCACATTACACAACGGCGTTCAAAGGTTACTAAAAGGGTTTTGGATGGTCCGACACATGTGCTTCCAAGAGGTTTTAGCTGGAGTGTTTGGGTACTTTACTGTGGGCTTCTTTAAGTCAGAGGGATTTGAAATCAGCCTGCAGGTGTCCTACAGACGGATGATGTTCAATCCAGAGTTAGTTCTTGGCCGAGGTGGCGGGATTCATTTCAGATTACGCTGGTTAGCACTTTATGCCAGTCTGAGCTTGCTCCCTGGATCGAGACTCCCACATAGAGGAGCTTATTATCCCCAATCGCTTGCTCCTCCTCCTTTGCTCTGATCCCAGTCTCCTTCATTTCCCTCCCTCCCTCAGCTTTGACAGGACCAGACAAGATGACTCGCAAGGTGTGGGTTGCCTTGGCAACGGGCCCCTCCCTGTCTAAACAGCTGGAAGCACAGGGATACTGTGAGGAAAGTTGGGGTTTTGGCAGAGACCGAGAGGATGAGTAAATGTCGCCTGGCCCAGTTTCTGTAAACGCACTTTCATCCATCACTTTCAGTGCACCTTTGTACGGTTAAAATATGAAATATGCACAAAGTGCAGTGGAAACAGTCTTAGTAATACGTCATGACTTATATGAGCACTGGAGCATTGTTACCACCAGCTGTTTATCTCAATAACCCAACCACAATTCTGTTCATATTCTTTTACATGAATTTGACTTTTGAATAGATATCTGACGTGTGTTTATGAAGTCACTCGGTGTCGTCCTCATTGTGTTTTTGGTTGTCTTCTGTTTTCTCTTTTGTCCTCCCTGTCTTTTGTCTGCATTCACTCACGTATTATGAGTAATCCTTTGCTGATGTTTTCGGGGAATTAATATATTAGTCAGACTAGCACAGACCCCTGTCATGTACATCATAAAGAATACGCTCAGGTGACTCATTGAGCCTGCTTTATAGTTGACACACTATTTATTTTTTTCATCCATGCACATATACAAATACAGATGGACACTGTTTTAGACTTGCTTTCAGTTCCACTGATCTGCTCGGTCGAAAAATCTCACGTAACTGACGGTGACGGGGACCTGCTAAGGCTCCTAAGTAAACACGCTCATTTGGCTGAATGCCCGCTTTCTGTATCTGTCAAGGGACTGAAGGCTGCAGGGTGTTACTGAAGGTGCCTTTTTCTGGCAGAGATGGACTAAGTTCTACGTGTTGTACTGTTACTCTCTTACAACTTACCGTATGCCTGATTTTAGTTCGTCCTCCAGCCTGCGATGATTCACTTACAGTACAGAGGAGTAAGTCGAGTGATTTGCAGACTACGGAGACTTTAAATTGGTTTTCAGGGAAAAATGTGAAAGGATGTGACCTCAGCTGTAACAGTAAAGATCTTGGAAAGTTTACTTTATGAAGTAATGCAATGGAAATCTGAAATGCTTTGACGACTCCGAAGTCTTCTGGACTTTAGGGGAGCTGAGGAAAAGTTACCTAATCACATTTCAGCGTGAAACCGACCATTGAGGAACTCTAGTGTTAAGTTGTTTATTAAAGGAAGGGTGAGTATGCATGTTCTTTCCCAGCGTTTTATCCCCAGCGTCACATTCACAGACAAACACATTCACACCCAGATGCTTTGTAGAACTGCAGATTTCATACATTACCACAAATGAACCCAATTTCTTTACAATGTTGCTATATTTACAGGATGCCATTTTATCATGGGCATTTGTCACATTCACACCAACTGGAAAGTCCAATCACGCCCCTTAGTTTAGTAAGGAGTGGCACTTTGGTAGATCATGCAAGAGCAAGGGTTGATGGCACATCAATACACCCACTTGCTCATTGCAAATGACCTGCTTTGTTCTCGCACGTGCTTAATGGGACTGGGCACAATAGGGTAAAGTATGTTTAATGTCCTGTCTATCAGACATTTGTATTCTGATGGACCTCCTGTCTAGAAAAGGTCTATGCTCCAGTACATCTGGGCTTTGGTAAGAGTCGCAGAACAAAAACGTTACCAACAAAACTTGTTCGTATAGTCCACAGGTAATGTTTTGTGCGGATAATGAAGCATTCATTTCATTTGTCCTTTTCATGCTCACCCTGTTATCATTTCCCGCACTCCAGCTCTACAAGGCGCATGGACTTATATTTACAAACTCCGAGGTTTGATGGATTTCAAAATGTGCAACTGGTTTATATCTGGCCAACATCACACTTCCCCAGTGCTTGAGCATCTGTGATGAAAAAATTAAACCAACTTAGATCACTGCGTGATTCACTGTGAATCACACAGTGAATGGTTAAAATGATTGACCAATCCGCATGACATGTATTTATTTTTCTAAACACAACATTAGGTCACTTCACATCTTTGATGCATCGATAAGCCTGTGACGTAGGCTGATCAGACATCTAGTAAACAATTTTACTCCGTGGAAAAGAATCATCCGTGTTGCTTCAGCTTTTATGTTGACAGAGGACAGAAATGTCTGCTCTGTGTTGGGTCATTACTCAGACCTGTGTTTGTGTGGACATTTCCCTCCTTTGGAGTGAGTCTGTTGTGGTGTGGCTACAGCACCTCTTTCTTGTATGAAGACACATGCCGGCCTGGACCACCAGGTAGACCGGTAGATCTTCCACCTGGCTTTATGTTTCAACTCTTACAAGGATGTGTTATTCCAGAGAAGAGAATGATAACTATGATTCAGATCACGGTCACCTGAACTTCCTGGAAAAGCCACTAAGAAATACTTGTGTTTATTTTCCTATTTTTTTGTATTATTTGGTGTTTTACTTTTTTTAATCTAATGTGTGCACTGTCCTTTGGACTGTGTGCTCCTGTGACACTGCAGATTTCCCCATTGTGAAAGTGAAAGACAGATTACAAGGATGACCTGTTTTCTTTGCGTGACCCATTGCATTTTTTAGGATTTTGTGAAGGAAAGATGGCTAGTGTCCTTCACATTATTGTTTCCTGACGTTATTGTTTCTGGTAGTCCTTTTCTGACACCGTTCAGGTCCCGAAACCTGGCTGTGATGACTGATTGATCGACCAACGGATAGTTTACGTTGGACAATGCACAAAGCTGTCCGTCAGGGTTAGTAGAAAGGAACCCAGCCATGACAAACAAGCTGGACACGGATGTATGTGTCTCCATTCGTACAGTGTCTGCTCAGGAATACAAACACTAGAAAGGGGGTGAAACTGTGACGGCATTTCAGCCCCCCAGGAGCATCCCAGTCAGGAAGCAGCGTCGCAACAGACAGGAGAATAACAGGAAGAGGGTACCTGACTGATGCGCTAATGGAAACAGCTAGGGTTCAAAGACTTTAAAGAAGGCCTCCAGTGAGGAGATGGGTTGAGAAAACAACCCCCCCACCACCACCAATTCAGGCTGAAGGCTCTTCTCAAGGCAAACCCCACTAATTGTTGGTTCCGAGTGTTTGGAGGACATACACAACCGTTGCTTAAATGCGTTCAGAGTGGCAGCCTGAACAGCTTAGTTAGAGAGGCGATAATAAGCTTTGAAATCTCCAATTTAAAATGTGTTATTATGGCTGTGGCAGCATGTAATGCTTGCTCCCTAAATTGCTATCAACTGAAGCCCGCCACGAAACCGTGGAACTTCCAGCAGGATCACGAGCGAAAAACTTCCGTGCATCTTTTTCTCACTCCGGCTCACTCATCCTTGTTATCTTAATGCTCACATTTCCCCTTTGTTTTCCCCCTTTGTTGAGCCGCTCCATTGAAGACGAGAAAAAGTCTGAGCTTGTGGTCATTGAAGGGTTAATGCTAAGGTCAGGCATCAAGGGAAGGTCACTCATGTTCACCAACCCCCATCTCTGCCTCCAATAATGGCAGTGCCATTGGGGTCTAATCCTTCAGGGTAATTGCATCGCTGCTGTCCACTCTTTTAAATATAGCATCCCCTAATTAAAACTGACAGTGGGGGGTAGCGGGGCAGAAGAGGATTCAACAGGTCGCCTTGTTTTGAAGACGCAGGACAAAAGAGGTGGGGTTCGGGTATTAAGATCTACCCACCCCCCACACTTCTCTTGCTCCGAGCATGTGGCCCCCTGCCTCGGGGGTCCGAAGAGTTTTTTGTGAGCTAGCTAATTGTGGGGGATTTAAACGCGGCTCATCTCGGATTAACCTGAATGACAAAAGAACAGAGTGTTGAGTGTTTGTGGTCAGTGCAACAGACTGTAACGGGACATTTAGGCTATAAATCATACTCGCTGTTGCACCACACCAAGACGTTCTCGCCCACACGGCCTGCATCACACTAGGGATGCAACGAATGACTACTTTCATTAAGACTATTGATCATTTGTTTAGCCAATAAAACGTCATTGTGTCTCACAGTCCAAGTTCGCAGCCAGCAGCTCAAAACAAAAAACAATCCAGTCTATGATTATATAAAACTTGTGACAAACTGGTCAGATTTTTAGATCTAAATTGCAAAAAATGTTAATTTCATTTCTACCATAATACATTTGAAAACCGTCTCTTTGTAACCTCCCTGCCTCCCAGACTCTGGCAAGCACCCGTACCTTTCAAACTCCACACACTTCCAAGTTGTTGCGCAATAATGGGCACATTATCTTCTCAATTAAATCTGAAAAATGGCCGCCGCAACTTATCAGTGCCCAAAGCGATGTCTGTAAGCTGCTAGTTTTATCCGACCAACGGCTCAAAATCAAAACACAAGTAATTTCTTATCATATGTGCTGAAAACAAGCAGCAAATCCTGTAATGTGAGAGACTGGATCCAGAAAAGGCTGAGATTCTTAATTCCCAGTTAATCATATTTTCAATCAGCTAGTCTGCGCGCTTTCTGTAACAAATGTGTTTCCAGGCCGTATGAGTTATTTTTGTCAGAGCTGACGAAGGAACAGTAGAGCCTTGTGCCGGTGTTTTCACAGGAGAAGAGTAATCTGATGAATGAACTTGTGATTAAATTGACTCCGACAAAGATAAGTGAATTAACATGAAACAGTTAGGAACTATATGGTCTTAATTCTTCGCCACTTCACACATGGATCGTCTGATTTCTTCCATCACTGACTCATGATTTTCTTTTTTCAGAGCTGATTCAGGCTGAGATGAGGGCGTAATGAATGGGTTTTTAGAAAACTGTGAATGTTGACAGATTTGCTCATAATCTTTCCCCTGATCAGCACTTTAAAGAGGAACCAAGCTGAACTCCCTCATTTGACCTCCTGTTCCTGAGGAGTCAAAGGTTATATGCAGCCCTAAATCAGGCTGGAGACTTGAGCTCAGGCGTGAATAAGGATTCAAGGATTCAAGGATTCTTTATTGTCAATACAACACATGTTGGTACATGGGAAGGAACGAAATTGGTTTCTCTGGTCACGATTCAAGCCATAAGTAATAAAAAAAAAAGTATAAATATAGAGAATAAAATTAGCTATCTATTGTACAGTGTATAAATAGAGATTATGAACACTAAAGTTAACTGTAATGGTCTTGTTGACGATTCTTCACTGATTTCGATCTGCATCTGTAACAAGTTTTTTTTTTTTTTTTTTTTAAAGGCTCTCCCAGAGAACGCAATTTTCAGTAGAAAGCGTTTAGTGTCAGTGCTGGTTTCCATGAGTCAGCTGTGGATGTGTATGAGCTCGTAGGAGTGTGATAGAGAAGATGGGCGGGGTTGATTATTTCAGTCTGGGTCTGCGTGTGTCTTACCAGTAGACTGCAGTAGTAAACAGAGTGAGCCTCCCAGCTCTGTCACGTTGTTTCGATCCCGCCGTCTGTCACATTAACTGCGCCTGGTGTGTTCACTCTGAAGCTCGGGATTATTTTAGGAACTCAGAAACACATAAAGTACAGAACAGGTTCGATTGCGGCTGGGACTAAAACTTTCAATACCTGCTGTCCTTTGGACCTGGGAGATATTGATCACTTCTTCTGCTGAACGTCAAAGAGGATACTTCTTCTGGGAAGCGGAGTTTTTCTATGGCAAGTAAATTTGATGTAAGGAAAGTTCCTCTCAGATTCTACCAAGAAATGACTTCTATTTGTTAAGATGTGTTAAATAAAGTGTGTTGCATCTAGAAGCAGCTCGTGTTCTTTCAGTTTTCATTCATTACCAGTTAAGTACAACAGAACTAAACCTATTTTCACAATTAACCAGTCAGTTGATGGTGAAATGTGGCGGGTTAGCTACAACAATACGGAGCAAAATCTTCAGTCGTGTGTTGGGTTTCTTTGCTTGACAGTTGATGAAAATGATAGACTGATTATCAGTCTACAGACCCTCACTGATGGTTTTATTTTTGTCTTTTTTTTCTGCCTGGTGTGGAGCTGTGAAGAGAGCATGTGCTCCCATTTGCACAGACCACCTCTTCAAGTCTGTTTTCCTCCTATGTCTGCATATTTCACATCTGCTTCTTATATCAACAGAGCAGTGTACCCCCTGGCACGCACCAGTGTTCTCTGCTTTTCCATATTCCAAATTGGAAGTGGTTTTCAAATGATCAATTTCCAAGTCATATTTGGAACAGCTTGCGTCCAAATCAGCGGTAGCTCTAATTTGACTTGGAATACCCAGTTCGTTCTTTTTTTTTTTTTCGCCCTTCTTACTTCCTCCTTTTTTGGTCTTGTTCACCGCCCTCCTGTCTATCTCTCCTTCTTCTCCTGCCCTGAAGCTGTGGATAGGAAGGCTGGTTGCGTCACAGTCCAGCCAACGTTGCCTGAGACAGCACTCTGTACACTTGACTTTGTTGAGGGGAAAGAGAGCAGCTGCTGGTGAGTGCTGTTATTCTCATGTGTGTTGTGTTGATCATCCTCAGCTGAATGGTGTCGACCCTTGCTTTGTTTAGTTCCACGAGGATTTAATGGTGTTTCTGTCCTCAAGAGAGAAGCTCGAGTGTGTTATTTCCCCTGTGACGACACTGTGACAGTGGCATGTGTCATTTGGGTGTCATGTAAATATTTGACTGTGCTGCAGGGGTTGGGGTCAGTCGTGTTTCCGCTGAAGTCTGCCTGAAAACAAACAACATTTTAATGTGTTTAGCTCTCACTTTAGCCTTCCTTTAAACACATGAAGCAGTTAAGATGTCTCGTTGCTGGTAATTGTTCCGCTGGGTTGGAAACAGAGTCTGTATCCAGTCCTTCAGGAGGAAAATGACTTGTGAAAAATGAGGAGTTGATATTTTCGCTGCATGTTGAAACATACCTTCTCCTGGAATGCATGGACTACTTTTCAAAAAAGGAGTCACAGTATTTCCTGTGAGCATGTTTGTTCCTGAGTTACTTTTCTGTGGCAATTGCTTTCCTGTGTGCAGACAGATGGACCTCAGGGCAATATCTGATTTTGCCTTTAGATTGTTTGTATAGCGCTCTGCTCTATGTGATAGTGAAAGAAGAAAGAAAAGATAAAGGAAATGTTACATAAAGTGCATCAGCGTCCGCAGTAGTTTAAGTCGGCACCCTTACATTTGTATATATATTGCCAGAAGCAGTAGTATAAATTGTTTTTGGATTATTCATCCGCTTTCTTGCTGTGTGAATGTCAAAATGATGCAAAATTGACCCACTTCTTGTAAAAGTTTACTTGTAACCTGGGAACAAAAAAACACTCCTCCTCCAACATGTGTCACTGTGCAGAGGAGGATGACGTTATGAGACGCCGTGCACATTTGCTGTAATCTACCAGGTGTTAAAATACGGTAAAAACACTTAATAGATCACACAAATGAATCTGACAGGCTGGACACGATGTGCTTTCTTTCTGTGGAGTGCTGGTGAAAGTCCTAGGGCTGAGAAACGCAACTGGTCAAGTGATCGTACAAACTTTTTCTAAAGAGAAAACAAGCGAGAGCCATTACCATGTGATTACCGAAACTGTTGTAAACATCCACCAGCGTTTACAGACATCCTGCTTCAACTTGGATCTGTGTTGGATCTTTACCAATATTACTGCACTCGTTTCTATTTTTATCTCCACACAAAGTGTTTGATAATTGACCACTGACTAAACTGTTGGCCCTGAACAGCAGTCATCATATTTAAAGATCAGCAGTATCTAGGTACGGCAGGTCGGTCGAGCCTGAATATGGAGCTCTGATGAGAACGTGGTAGAAATGGATTAAATGCTGCCCTTTTATACGATTCAGCAATACACAAATATTGTCACAACACCATGGTCATCTAGAGCAGGTCAAACTAAAGGACTAGTGAACAAACTAGAGAACAAACTCTCATACAGTTGCAAAATGTAGGTGATGGCTGGCTGTTGGTTTGATGCAATGTTTGTTGTGTATTCAAGTCCAACTTTTAATCCAGACACAGACGTCATGAGGCAATGTCACAATCTGCTTTTGTTGATGATAGTTCTTTGATTACGAGTTGTGTCTGGGGTAATATACCACACTGTATTTTGTCATCATGTGCTTAATATGACGTTTTTCTTTGGCGTTTGTCCTTTCCAGATAACGTAATTCACACTGACGGTCATGGTAAACTTGACAGGGGTAGGAAAAGTATCTAAGATGAAGTAAAATAAGTTGAAATGATTGGTTCCGAAAGCTTTCAGGGTATCAGTTGGTTTAATATAAATCATTTCACACTCCTGCATTCTTTGTTTTGTTTTCCCTCGCAGATATCGGCCTTGAAGTACGGCCATTGTTAAACATTTGAAGCCGCCTCCTAGTGAATGAATACTATCTCCAGAATTTATCACTGCGGCTCTTTTATGAACGTACTTAACACATGTTTGGATACTACACACGTATACACTGAGTCACACACATACACTTTGCTCTGGAGGGATGAAGCACAACAAGTGCCTCCGTTTGAGTAAATCCATATGTGTGCGAGGCGTCAGGACTGCACCGTACCACAGTGAGGGAGAGTCGGTTAATAGAGAACAGGCATGCAGACAGGCGGGCAGTCCTGTTGCATAAGGGCCGCAGTAAAACCCACAGAACCCTGGTTCTAACCCGCCACCTCCTCGTCCAGCCAGAGGACAGATGGCAGCAGAAGAAAGCGAGCGAGCGGTGATGGCTCTCTCTCATGCCACTCCTCAACAGATGCATCGTTTATTTTTTGAAAAATAAATCGGTCCCGGGCCAGGCCTGCCTAGGCTCTCGCTTTGATCTCCCGCAACCTTACTCTGTACTGTTTTCAATCCCACCTACTGGGTCCCGGCTAATGGCAACCCAGTGTAATGTTTAGGAAAGTAGGCCCTCTCCAGAATACAAGGGGGGCCCTGTGGGGTTGCTCTGCTCCCGGGAGGACAAGGACAACTGGCTGGGTAGCCAAAAAGGCGTGCAGCTGAATTTGACCCGCCTTGGTCTCTGTCAGCGCCGCTTGATGAAAAGCACACACTTGTTCTACAGGCATTTGACTCTTTAAACTTTTTCTCTGACAATCCATCATTCCTACTGCAGTAGCTGATATTGTATTTTTAGCTTATAAGTATAGGACAGCTGCAAGCAGGATGGTAAGAGGCTGGAGAGAAAGTACCTGACATAGGGTAACCGTCTCGTACACATCTCGGACCTAATGTTTTGAGTGCAACAAAAGGGATATAACAATATTGCTCGTGCATGGATAGAGTTGCTCTTGTTGCCTTCACGGACATTTACACAGTGCTGCTATAAATCCTAATTGAGTGTACGTCAAAGTGTTTGTTTTATTCAAAAAATCTGTTTCAAGATAGATTTCTAGTTGAGCTTTCTCTACCTTATACGTCGTACAGTTTATTGTTCATTGTTTATTTGGATCCCCATTAGCTGCAGCAGAACTGAAAACGAGACAGTGGGTGTCTTTCTTTCAGCCGTAGACTATGAACCACTGATGATGTGTGTGCTTGTGTCTAAGTTTTGGGTTATCTTTGATTAGTTTGACTTTCTAGACAGTGTGAGCTGGTCCAACCAAAGTCTGTCTGGATGTCTGACTGACTTCACTGCAGCCGTGCTGTTTGAACAAGACCGTGCATGACTGTTGCTGCTCTAGTGCGAACCAATCATTTGTGTGCGTAGGTGTGTTTATTGGGATGCACTTGAGCGTTTTTCTTTTTGCGTGTGCGGAAAAAGTAGTGGAGAAATGACAGGGTGGGGGTGGGGGCGGGGGCGGGACTCCTCCTCGCCCTTCTTTTCCAGCCACTCATGACTGATGAACAGCCACGTTAATGCTATCATAGCTTAGTGCTGAGGAGAGTATCTACCAGTTGCCAAATCAGTGATAGCTTGCATGTCAGGACAGGACCTTAAAGCAGCCTTTTTGTGTGGGAGTGGAGTGATGGGGAGCATTAAAGTTGGCCCATGTAATTAAACACACTGTAGCTGGATGTCACCCACAGTCTCAACAAAGACTCAAGTGCAGTGAGACATTTTAGAGCCTGACAGAAGATTGGCTCCAACAATACATTTTGTGCTCAACTTCACCAAACAGCATTATCCATTATCCACAATATGACGCGCTGTGTGTTGATTCAGGTTAGCTTTGATTTGTTCTATAGTGTGTGTGTGTGTGTGTGCGTGGAGGTCGATGATGGCCGCTCGGAACAATGACAGGGAGTTGAGTTTGCTCTATGGGTGTGGGCACCTCCATGACAAACAGCTGTGTGTGTGTGTGTGTATGTGTTACAGACGAGCCATAATGTGTGGGAACTCCTGTTTTCACAATATGCCAATAAAAGATAAGATGTGTTTTTATTCTTTGGCGGCTTGTTTTTCTGTGCGATGCGGTGAGTTTATGCGTTGTCCTTGCAGTAAAGTCTACGTCTACAGACTCGCTCTTCCAGCCTGATGCACACTTTAAATGGGCTCGCGGTTACGATGTTCAGGAGACGCGTCCGCATGCGTGGCGCCCTCTTGTGGTTCTCATTACCTCGTAAGTGGAAATCTACTGACAGGTTTGCGAGCTATTGAAACAGTAGAGGTGGATGTTAAGGGTTTTCTCCACAATTTTATAATATGTATGAAGAAAATTAACATATTGCCATCCACTTCATCCTTTGCATACATTGAGTTGACCCACTGTCAGTCTAACTTTTTTAATCTAATAACAAAGCAAATATCTCTGCCGAAAACAGAGCTTGTTATTTTCTGCGGCTGCTTTGATCTGGTAAAATAACAGAAATATTAAAGCAACTGTAGCCAATTAGTTTCAAACTGAACATTTTGGCTGTTCTTGTGAAGTTAATGCACCTCTTGGGAATGTCTCATCCACTGCATGGATGCTGTCCTTCATGGTTCCCACAGAAAAGCTCAGGGAAGTGGCTGTGCTCTTTAATGGTGGAGACATATGTTTGCCAAACCAACCAATTAGTCCTTAAAGAGTTTGTAAGTGTGGTGTTAATTATGTCAAGAGACAAAAAAAAGGAAGGTTGTTATACTCTTGACAGTGACTTCAAACCAGATGGAAACATCCAGGGCTGAGAAATGAAGCTGCAGTTCCTCAGATGTAAATGTAAGGCTGGCCCCGTGGACGTCCATGTTAAAATGCCCAACTTAGCACCAGAAATAGACTAAATGCTCACTGCCTGGTACAAAAAAACTTATCTGTAGAAAAAATCTTATTCTACAGGTTCATTTTTGTATAACATTTAAACCTATTTTAGATGTTGTCTGGATCGCAAGATGTCACAGACCTTCAAAATTGCTCTTCCAGTGATAAGACTGGAAAGGATGAGGTAAAAATGTTAGTCTAGTTAGAGTAGCGCAGATATACACTGGTCCATTTTCCTTTCCAAGCTATGTGAATGTGTCAGCCACATAGTGGATGAGGTGGTACAAATGAATCAAGACTTGCTCATAGATACATTTTGTGGGAGAATCCATAGCCTGCAGCTCACATACCCCGGTTTCTCCTTCTTTAAACGTGATGCAAACGCACACGGTGATATTACATAAGCGCTAGGTGTGCTCTGGCAGGACAAGCTGTTCCGGAGGAGGGCTGAGTGCGGTTGGAGGTGGGGGCGGGGGGGAAATGCAGTCATTTTGCAAACGTACATACAGGAGTGTAGTTTTGGCTTTTGCAAAAATAGTAAGAGCATTAGTGAGTAGAATCTCTTCAAAGCAGCTCCGTGATGGATGGGGCCTCCTATCACACTGAGTCACGTCTGTAATCTGGGTTTGAATTTATCTGCGGCCTTTCCCTCAGTGCGTCATATAATTCCATACACAAAGACTTATTACCAGCAGATTGTCCGGCCCGTGAGGATGTGGCAAGCTGTCCAGACTTATTTTAAATTGCCCTCAGGAGACAAAATTGTGATGGTGGTCAGGTGAAAGCAGCCAAATTAAATTGCCTGGCTGTTGCTCTAAACCCACAAGCTCAGTCCTTAATTATAAATCATGTTTAAGACGCTTGAACCTGAACCTAAAATAACTCTACTCCTATTTATTGTCTTTAGAGTCGGCTGTGTGAAATAGTCTGTTCTGTACTGAAATAAATCAAACTCTTAGCATTAGCAGTGGACACGCTATGTGCTATAAAGTGTCTAGATCCAGCCGTGAGGTGTTGCGTATGGAGGATTAAGTGTTAAGGTCATAATCCTGACTCACCTCAGAAGACACCCATCATTTTCCTTGCAACAAGTACGGCTTTATTACAGCTGAGCGACTGTTGTGCTGCTCATCGATGACACAACCTTAGAGCGGACATGCCTGTGTGAGGAAGTCCATTTATGTAGGTGGGGGAGATGTGGCGCACTCGCAGGATGTGTGGAAACGACGGTGCATAAGCAGGTGCCACGTGTGTGTGCGGGTTCTCAGCTGTCGGGGAGAGGAGACCAAGGTGGGGCTGTGTGTGTGCTTGTGTGTGTGTGTGTGTGCATGCCGCTTTTTCATCTACAGTCATGCTCCCCCGGACCACCTTGCTAATCCGGGCAGATCTGAGAGCAGGCATGCAGGGGGCACACGCGACACACACTCACATGACACATGTAGTGTCGCACGCTTTCATAAACTCGTAGTATGAGGCACGCATGGCCTTCTCTCAGCTGTCCCGCACCGTCACCTTCACGCGTCTCCTATTCCTCCTCCTTGTTGTGTTGGGAAAACTGATCCATCCCCAGAAAGGCCGGATAATGAAAGTCAGGCCGACCTCGCACCCAGTTATTAATCATCCCGCTCATTGATAGGAATGTTCAGTATTGGAAAAATCTCTGCTGCTCATATCCACAGCTCTGTTCGGCTCATATCTTCAGGTAGCTGTACTTTGAGTGTGAGATTACAAGCTTTTCTAGGTTTATAAGAATTTTTTCCATTTCCAGAGCCTTTCTTAGTCCGGTGATGCTCTACTTTATCTTGGCTAAGGCTGCACATTTTTTTTTCAGCTGCTTTCAGGAATGCGAACGGCACAACTTGATAGTGAGGAAAGATCACCTATCCGGGCTATTGTCTAAATATGGCATCTGATTCGCTCACATGTCTCCGGCCCGGCCGTCCATCTTCCCACCTCGCAGGAGAATTTACCACCTCTGCGTTAGTGAACATTTGACTGGGCTGTACAAAATTGCGCGTACAGGCGTTGTGATATGGACTTCAGAGAAGCGTAAGCAGGTGATGTTGTAACGGATTCCTGTGACTTGTTTGTGGTCGCCTAGTATTCGGTGGCGGTCAGTGAATCAGGCTTCGGTCTGCTGTATCTGCAACTTGACCTCATCGGCTGCAATGATTGAGAAATGTCTTAATCCATTTGTGTTTTTTCTTCAGTCCTCCTTTACTACGGTGAACACGCCTAAACCACAACACTGGTAAACAGAGCGCAACATTAGCATTTATAGTCGACATTTGCTTTGATTTGGTCTCCAAAAATTAATGATAATTAGTTATTCAGAGCGTTGCTTAGACACATATTGATTATAGCTGCTTTAAAAGACAGTTTGGGGTCATTATTCCATCCTCTTATTTTGTTTAGTCTCAGAGCTCACTCGCTGACTCCTGTCTCCGTCTCTTTCTATTTAAAACTTGTCTCTGGTTGGGGCTCTGCCTGGGTATACTGACCCTGGGTGTATGAGAAGAAGGGAGGAGTCTGTGCTGCTGGTGGCAGGGGACAGAGAAGAAAGGAAGAGAGAATAAAGAAAGAAGAGAAGACCCTGGCTCTCGGAGCTTGGAGAGTAGGGCTGTTTAATCTCTGCAGGAACGTCAGATGGCTTTGACGGAGCACAGGCACCAATTAGGCTGCAAGATTAGGGGGGCTTTGTACTTCTGAAAAGCTTCTGGACGGACCTTTTTATTCTTCCTTCCTGCCTTGGGTTTATATCTTCACTGGGACTCCTCACCCTCCCTTGACCTTATCCCCCCCCCCCCCCCTCCTCCTCCCCTGTTCTGTCCTCTCCACCAGCCATGCGACCTGCTCTTTAAAATCTGCGATTATACCTGGCTAGACATTGAGAGGAGTGGATTAATAAGGCAGCCTGTCGGTGTGGGTTGACAGGGCCGCGTTGTGGAGTGAAGCAGCAGGCCAGTAAGGTGGCTAGGGGGATCTTTATTGGGTTCCTGGGTGCCTCCTGGCATGGATATGGAGCCAACTTGCAAAGACACCAGCTCTGATCTGCACAACATGACGGTAGAGTACCAAGGCTGTGGAGATACATTTGTAGTTCTGAGCTGCTTGACTGCTCTTAAACTCTGTTGTATTTAGATATAGGGCATGGCTGTGCACATTAGTGTGCTCCAACAATACAGTTACCTAAAACAGGCGTATATAGTAGATATGGTGTCTGCCTATTTTACATCTATACTTGTTTACATGAAAGCTAGACCGGCTTGCCTGCGCTCTGATCTCCGCTGTGTGCATATTTACACACACACGTGCACAGACACACCGCTCCTCCTGAGTACATGGAAACAATGACAGGAAGTACATTAGCGGGACCTCCATTGTATCTCCCCATACGTCCCCGCTTCCTGAGCGGGGTGGGTGTGGGTTATGGCGAATGGGGGGACACAGGGTGGAGTGAGATGTACATAGACTCGTCCCGTGGTGTCGAGGTGAGGGAGAGAGACAGGGGAGGGGGTGCACATGTCTGGGCTGAGACAGACAGAGAGATCCTTAATCCTGCAGCCTTCTGCTGTATGTGGCCTCAGCCATGGAGCTTTTGGAGCTCTGTGGCCTGGACGGATCCCAGTTGCTGACCTATGGTCAGTTTCATTGTTTCACCTCTCAGAAACAATTTTGGATTATGTCATGGTGAGCTGGTCCCAGATCAGCTCATGAGGTGAAAAGCTGACTTTAAGTCAATTAGTAGTTGTCCCACAGAGGGGGACAGATGGTGGGAAGGTGGGAGTTACCAAACCTCAGGAATGCCCATGGCGGCCTCTGTGGTCACTTAATTGTGGCAGAAACAATAGTCAGGCCGGGATCTGTTTATTCTAAATGTGTGTGACTGTTTTGCCCTTTTCACTGCGGCCCAGTCCTTTAAATTGTTTTTATATTTTAATGCACATGCTTTGTCTCCTTGGCAGTTGTGTAGGTCTGACTTTCTCTTTTGCCTTTTCCCCGTCTGTATGTGTTTCTCTGTCTAGGTCTGCCACCACCCAGACTGCCAGACCTGAATAGCAAAAGCCCCCTTCACCTGTGTGAGTCATGTGACTCACGCTGCCATTCAGAGAACACAGACAACATGCACTTTGACCGGCACCCCCGATTTGACTTACAGCCTCAAGGTAAATTTCTTTATTTGGTATTCCCCCCTCTGACGGTGATGATGTCAGCTCCATTACCTCATTACAGGACTCCACTGTGTAAATATCAAGGACACAGGGTTTTTATTGATGTCTAAATAAGGTGTTACATAGCTTAACGTTTTCTTTCCCATGTGTTTCTTGTCAAATTCTGAATATAAATGTGATCGTTCATGTCTGAAAAATTCGCGTTGTTACTGACACTAAAAGGTTGTTTCATGCAATCAAATCTATGGCAGCTGTTGCAACCAGCGGTTAACTCTATAGTTTCAGTGCCATCGTAGAAGCTGTAGTTGTTATTCTTCCAAGTTGACTAGGCTTTCATCCACACTTGGTGCCATATCTGTGGCTGTTTTTCTGTCGCAATATTTCAGGGACCTAGCATGAAGATGTGTCTCTTAATTGTCACATCTCTCATCAATTGAATTTTTATGGAAACTAGCAGTAAGAGCCACCAGTGGGTCCAGAACTATCTGAATCACTGAACAAATGGCAGTGGGTGGAACTTCAGGCTTGTGCTAACTGCCCATGCAGAGCAGTGTTTGAATTTTTTTTTTCTGCCCACGCTTTTGAGATATGCATCCGTGAGATTTCAAGCTTTCACCCTCGTAATACAGTGGAAACATAGTCCCAGGTAGTTCCTGTTAAACCTGACAATAATTTAGAAAACTGAATCCTGTTATTTATTTAATAACCTGTTTAAACTAGTCCTGCATTCTTGATTTGTGGGCTGCAGGTGTGAGACACATTTTATTGCCTGTATTTTTATATTCATTTTGTCAAAGTGGGACCATTAAATTTACGTCAAATTATCTGATATTCACTGGGCAAATCTTTGATCCAGAGTAACAAGCGTGCTGATCCTGCTGTAGATTTTCTTTAGCTGCACCACAAATTATACCTTAATCAGCCCATGCCAAGATGGAGGCAGGGCATCTACAAAGCTATTAATTATAATAACATATGGCCACATGTTATTCAGAGTGTTTTATTTTATAATGACAGTGAACCAAGTTGATATTAATCATTAACCGAGTTGTGATCCAACAGAGAGAATGACTCCTGTGTTTTCTTAACTTTCAGCCTCCATCCTGGCTCGGAACGTGTCCACGCGCTCCTGTCCCCCACGCACCAGCCCCCCCTCTGACCTGGAGGAAGAGGATGAGGGGAGCCACGACCAGGGGTCAGTAACCCTTTATTACGTCATGCTAGTGTTCACGTATTCCTGCAGACTGTTAGTCTTTTTGCACTGGAGGTTAAAATACCCACATGAATGAAGTGTGTCTCTTGACGTCTTTTCATCCTCGATTGTCACATTTCTATGGAAAATATGTCTCACATCTTGGGCTCTTCTATAAGGTATGATAACGTACGTGTAACTGTTTTGCAGGGAGCGCAGAACAGTGGGTATGAAGTTGGTGAAAAAGAAGCCGCGGAGACGACACACTGATGTAAGTCCCCCTCCATGAAGCCTCAGTTCTGTAGGAGTCTAGAGGAGAGTTGTGAAATACAGCAGCCGTGATATAACATGGTGATATCTGCTTGGTTGTTCTTTGTCTGAGCCAGGCAGTGCAGTGAGAAGGAGCCCCCCTGTGGATCTGCTGAGCGCATACATACATCCAGCCGCACAGCCCCACCTGAGTAAACTAACAGTGTGTCTGTTCTCCCCACAGGACCCCAGCAAGGAGTGCTTCAGCCTGAAGTTTGACCTCAATGTGGACATCAACACAGAAATCGTGCCTGCTATGAAAAAGAAAACGCTGAGGTGAGTGGAGAGGAGCGACACGTGCTTAAAGCCGTAATTAACTTTCTTTTTCTGTTTATGAATCGAGTTATTTTCTTGCTACAGAGAGGTTCTGGGTCCAGTGTTTGAGAGGAACGGTATTGAGTTGTCCCGGGTTGAGTTGTTCCTGGATCAGTCCAATACACCACTGTCTCTCAACTTCGAGGCCTACAGATTTGGAGGACACTACCTCAAAGTTAAAGGTAAAGACGTTCACAGAGCGAGTCCCTTCTGCACTGATGCCCTTTGTCAGAGTCAGTGGAAGAAGTGAAACAGTCACAAAGTAGATTTACTGGAGTTCCTTTACAAAAGCTTTTCCTTCAACGCCATAACATAATTTTACCTTTTTGTTTCCCGCTATGCTCTCCCTTGTAAAAGCTTGTAAAAGTGAACTTTTAACTGTGCTAACAGCATTTGGTATTTTAATATTTCCACATAGCGGTCTCCTCTTTGGACCAGTATCTAGAGTTCAGTTACAGAAACCTTGTTTTACATTCAATGCGTCATGTGTTTCAAGTTTGGTATCAAGACCAATCACGTATGATGGTGATACATCATGCAAATAAGATTAAGCGCTTGGCTCGTTTACACGTCTAGTCACAAATACCCTGCTAACATAATAAAAATGTCTGTCACCCCTGGTATTAAGTCACAGTAGACATCAACCTGTGTCCTGTTCTTTTGAATGTTTTGTCCCCACCTCATCAGTAACAAGAAAAGGTTATTTCTAACTAAACTACACAATTAGTAGCAGCAGGCAAGCAATAACCATAACCTCCAGATTCCAATGGTGCAGTGAAATTACTCACAGAAATAGTCGGTCCTTTGTCTTGTTCTCAGAAAGCCGTGTGTTTTGGACGTAACAGCGCTCTTATCGCTGTGCTTTTAACAATGGCAGTGTGAATCAGATGGTGTGGGCCCATTTCCTCTCACAGGTGTGTCTCCGTCTACAAGGAGAAACAAATGGACTGTATCCTAGTGATCAGAACCACAATGAAAATGTGTCACTGATCTGCTCAGTTATTCTTCAGGAGTATTATTACAATTTTCATGAATTTAAATGACAAAGCAGCAGCAGCAGCACGTGGCGCCGCGTCTCATGTCTTTTCTCTAGCAGAAACCTTGAAGGGCAGCCATTATCTGCAGAAACACCTGTTGAAGTTTATGGATTCAACCTGCCATAAAAAAAAGATTCAGTGCCATGAATAATTGCTTTTCTTTTGAAACTGTCACCCTGCCGAGTCACACCTTTTGACCGCAGTCTGGAGATACATTAAGTTTGAAACACACAGGGGTCAAGGATAAACAGTCCAACAGCTGTTCAGACTGAGACTCTGTGTTGTTCTGTATTCTCAAGGCTCCATGATACATTTCAGCATCTTTCATTTCATGTTTTTCCTTTTTCAGCCCTGAGCTTTACTTTTTTTGTTTACTCTCACATCTCTGTTTATGTCATTTTCGGTCACAGCAAGCAGCCGTTCTCAACAAGACCGTCTTTAAATAGACTGTATACAGCTTTGGCACAGAGAAGAGACAAACAACTAGATGTTGATGAATTTAGTGGAGGTATTTACCTCAGGAGTCAGACCAAAGCGGAGCTCAAAGAGATGCTGGAATATTCACCAAGTAGCCATAAACTCTTATTTGCAATCGATTCGATAATTTGCATTTCTTCAACCTGACTGAAGGATTAATGATTCTAACTTGGTTACTACATCAATTCCAGCTCTGTTAATCCAACTGGATAATAGTCTTTTCTGATTGAGGTGGTTACATGAGACATTTATATTTTGATTGAGCTGTTATTTAAATTATTTGCAAAGTACCATTGTCCATGTAAATGTAGTCAGTGTTTTCATCATTGGTTGCTTTAAGGTGCCTCTAAGTGACCAAAGAACATAGTTTTGAGACCCAGTTAAAAGTTCATGAAGGAAAAATACTTTTGTGTTTGGCTCTGGGATGAAATAAATGCATTAATAATGACTTATTATTTTATACAGCACGGCCAGGGGATGAGTTGAAGGTGGAGCAGGGGGTGAAGGACATGCGGTCGCTCAGCCTGCCCAACATGAAGCCCTCTGGAGGCCAGAGCCCATACATCCTCACTCCAGGCAGCGAGAAGATGGAGCACGGATCACTGGGACGGCGTGAAAACATAGATTTGTTGGTGAGTCAATGAAACAACACAACAAGCATTATTTCGTAATAGATACGTTTCATGTGACACTGCAGCTCTTAACATATGACAATGTCTTTTAGGCTCATCAGACCAAAACACACCTGTTTAAACAACACACAAACAAGGCACTCCCTCAGACTTATTGTTTGCCACACCCTTAACTATTTCCATAATCTTCGCTTCCTCTAGTCCTATAATGCCTGGGGCCTATGTAGTATCTCATCATGATCTCATTGCTTTCCATTACCGCTATCTGCTGAGCAGAATCCTGGGAACTTATTTGTGGATCTTCTGCCAGCTGCATGCACGTACGTGCAAGGCTGCCCGCTGCTGCTGACTGAATGATTGAGTCTTATTTGGTGATGAGTTCATTCAGGAACACTCCCTGCCTCTTCAGCGCTTCCTGTGGTTACAGGAAGAGGTGGATTTGTTACTGATGAGAGATGCTAAGAGGTTGGTGGAGGCCTGCAGGATTTTGATCCACTTGGCTGCCAATACACAAGTCACGTTGTGACATATAATGACTTGAAAACGTGGACTTGGAGCTCTAACAGAGTTGCCATCTTTCATGATTTTTGCAAAATCACCCATTAGAAAGCTTTAGCTACAAGCCCAAAGTGTGGATAATGCTGCTACGTTTTTTAAGCTGTCCATCTGAAGTTAGGCTGCTGATAGCTGAAGTTGGCTTTCTGCAATGTGAACTTCTCCAGATCCAGTATAAAACAGAATGTAAACACTTATCTATATGCTAACTCTGATAGCATGCAGAACTAGCTTATCACACTGTGGGGAAAACGTGCAGACTGGATGAGGTTGTCATGAACGTTTTCAAACAAGGGCCTATTTAAGGAGTCGTGACATGATTGTAGTTTGAGGTTCAAACCCTCAGGAGGCCCATGTCCAATATCTGATGAGTCAACTGTTTTATATGACAAGGGAGACCTACACAATATTAAGGAGGTGGTCATAATGTTATGCCTGATCGGTGTACTTGCTTTAAAAAGTGACGGAAACACAGCGTAGGGTGTTTCTCTCCATAAGAGTATTCACTAATACTAAAGCAGTTGCATAACATCCTATTTATATTTCCAGTTGAACAGTTGTATTGTTACTGTTCTGCATTGCATGTTTGCTCTTTAAGGCGCCTTCTCGTGGCGTGTCCATGTGCTGTTTTGGTGGGCTCATGTACTGTAGCCGCTGTCCTCTTGCTGCATTTACTTAGTGTTTATCCAGTTTTAGCTCACGGCATGCTCTTTTACGTGCATCGGACCAGTCATTGGTTTTTCATTGCCCCTGAGGCAAGTCGAGACCTTCATAAAGGTGAGTTAGATTTTGTATATGCACTGTCAACATATGTCATTGTTGCTTTGGGCCTGAAAACAAGTAGAGGCATCTGTGGAGGTAAGTCACTAAGGTTTAGTCATTAAGCTGAGGCATAAACACAGCAGGTTGCTGTGGAAAGCTGTATTTTAGTCACTCTGTGACCTTTTGTACTTTACTTTGTTCCATCCAGTTACCGACAAAGTAATTCCTATTAAGGTATTTAGCCAAAGAATTTTAGTGTACTCACGCTGCAGGTATTGACTTGAAAGTTTTATTGAGTGAATGTGGAAAGAGTAATATCAGTGCTGCCCTCAGGGGGGCAGTAATGAGCTTCTTCTGAATGTTATGTTAGTGCAGCTGTGGTATTCCTCATCAGCAGCCAAATAAGAACTTCAGTCTAACATGCTTCAATAATTATACCTTGTCTTTACAATGTAGATGGAGAAAATGTCAGTAAAATAGTAAAATTGTTGCTACATTGTGAAATGATTCCATGAAAACGTTTAATGTGTTATTTGGACCAAAGTAAGAGTCATAAAGCCCAGGCTCATTTTATTATATTGATACTTCAGAATCCCTGTGATGTATTTCTGGTGCCCGTTCGTGTTTTATGAAAGTTGTTTGGAAGACAAAGGCTCTGGTTGGACATGTGGACACTGAGAGCGGCACTTGAGTCTCTATGGCAGTAGCTTTGGCACTCTCCATTAAACGCATGCCTGCTTTTTATGGAATCGCTGACTATGCTCAGAGAAGTTCAGATATTTGCCCCGTGACTGGATTGTGTCGGTCTGCAGATGGTATAAAAACAGTGAGATCCTGTTGTTTTGATATAAACTTATACTTTTATTTTAATATGGGTATTTCAAGTTTATTACCTCATTGATGTTGCATTTTATAGACCCTGAAACCGTTTGTGATAGGGCGCATGGATTATTATTATTTTACAACAGGATCATCGTCAGAGCTGTCCCATTAAGTCCAAGCTGCATTCCAATCACCCTGATAGCATGCCCGCCATGCCACACACAAATTGCACCATTTCTGAATAATTGTTTTACACCCTTCTTTCTATCGGCATTTAATCACCCTTGATAGGATCCTAAAACCACTTTGGCGGGCAATTGGGAAAAATACGCCCATAGAACCGAGTGACATTCAACAATACCCCATCCATTCCTTAATCATCTTCAACTGCAAAGTTCATTTGATCTACTGCCGTCACATAACTTTACAAAATTAAACCTCTGACAGGCCACTTTCACATGTAGCTGTGACTGATTTGGTAAACTGAAGTCATTAATCCCAAGTGGCAGAGATCAGGATGTTTTTGCTCGCTCAGATTTGAGCCAAAACCAAAACTTTACACTCGGGGAACATGCTAAATGTTCGGGTTTTGTACAGCGGCGGATTGATGCCCAGGTCACACAGAACACTTTCTTATCTTCCTCTTTCCAGTAAACAGAAACCGAGACCTTTATAATTTTACAGCAGTCATAAAGATAGCTCAGCTGGCTGGGACCTTGTGACAGTTGGTAACCATGTACAGTACACCGATCCTTGCTCCCTCCCTGTTGGCCCTCATGGCATAACACACATCCATCAGTTGCCTTGGTGAACAACAGTGCGGACCTCTAGTCCAGTCTGTCCCGCTCACATGTGCAAGAGGGTGAAGTCTATAAACGTGTTTAATCCAGAGGTTGCAAATCACAGTGACTAGGCTCCCGTTACAGAGTGCAGTTGGATGCTTTTGGCTCTCCCAGGAATTTAGTGTCTGGTAATGGATCCTCCACATGTGTGTCAATGCTCCGGCCTCCCACAATGCACTCTTCCCTCACTTAGTCTGTTCTGTGAAGCACTTTTGTGGACTTCTCATCACATCTCCCTCATTAGATCTAAGTACATGTTTAAATTTGAGTTGTATCTGAGCAAAATTAATTTACTGCTGTTCATGTAAGATTTGACAAGTGTACTTACAAAGTTAAATACATTCTCCAATAAACCTATCCCAACAGTGATAACAGTATTATGGATTAAATTTAGGAGTGCTCCTCATGCCAGAGCAGGCTTTTTAGATCGACTTTGGATTTCTTTTGTTAAATGATGTTCTACTGAAGAGGCATCCACTGTTGAAGATGTGTAACAGATCTGCATTCATTTTGACAATAACAGAAAAGCCTCTCTAGTCTCAGACTCTCAGGTGTGAAGATTTCTATGAGTTGGTTAATCCTTAAGAAGTCTCTTTTGGTTTTATATTGTTGTAATTTCTGATATTTGTTAATAAAAAAAACTAAAATAATAATAATAATGAAATGACTCAACAGATTAAGTGATACTAAATACTAAACTGAATGCCGTCTAGATAAACCCACAGAAACATAGGTGTGGCTCATGGTTGGAAGTCGTTTAATAAACAGGAGAGACTGTTGTCTCATAATAGACAAAGACTGGGAACTGGGGAAATACTGTAGCTAAGAAAAGTCTAGAAGACTAGATAGAGAGCGCACGTTTCAGCTGATGACACCGAGAAAGGGTGTGGTGTGTTTGTATTCACACATCACCACTGGATTTTAATGATGTTGTATTCATGTGGCAGAGCTCAGCTCATACAGTGCCCTCAGTGTAGGCAGAAGACGTTTAGCAGGAACAGTTGTCATTCTTCATTTCATCTCAAACTGAGTCATACTCCTTGTCTTCACTCCCTGTTTTGCACAGCTGTGGATGTTAATGTGGGGAGATTCTCAGCCAGACTGTCACACTGAGCAGCCACCTCTCCTCTCTGCGTCTTATAGCTCACAATGGGGACAATTGTCGATTAGCACAGAGATAATTCTGAATGACAATGGCTGAATGAGCGGCAGTCACACGGGGCCTCATTGAATCATTAGATCTCAGGTATTGAACTGAAACACTTCAGAACAGTCGGTATAGTTTGTTAATGGTGTGAGAAGTATCAGGGATTGACTTGATATGCATCGATGTTAGACGTTTGTCTTCTGTGTTGTTTAGTTTCATCCCTGATGTAAAAGAGGAGCTAATAGAGAAACTGAAAATGTCTGATATCTGATAAATGCCTGTGATATATTAATTTAATTATTCAGCATCTTTTTCAAACTAAAATGGCAGCAATTCTTCATGCAAAAGGTAATTTTAATAAGACAATAAGTCGAGATAGTAATAGCACTAAAATATATATAATAATAGTGATAGTGAAATGATTGGTTGGATAATAAATGAGTAATTCAACAGAAAAAGTTTTAATAATATATTTTATACTTTTTTCTTCTTTTCTGACCAAAGCTCCTCATCTGGAGAGGTGCTTCTTTATTTAGTTATAAATAAGTCTTAAATGTGTACAATTTTGAACTGTTTGGAGACATTTTCTGGTATTTTATATACTGATTAGTTAACGGAGGTAATTGCTGGATGAATCAATAATGAAACTAATCATTTGATCCATTTTTATTTAGACCTCCTCTCTTAGCCACTCTAGATCTAATTTTAGAATTCATTGTGAAAGCTGGATCCAGCTTTTCCAGTCAGTCTGTGTGAAGAACTTTACTGACTCACATGCTTACTAGCAAGCTCTCTAATTCTGTTTATTGTATCAGGTGTTAGGTCATTATGTATTATGTATTCCCCATATTTCGTGGGAGGAGCCACAAGGTTGAGGAGGTTGAGGAGGTGTGTGTAAACTGGAAAGACAAAGAACTTCCCCTGATGGCTGAAGGTGGAGGTTACTGCAGCACACACACCTTTATGACTGATAATGTGTGACCGTTGGTCTGTAGTACACAATACCTGCAGGATCAGGTAGGCAGTCAGAAACAGGAGGTGGAACAAGCAACGATGGTTCGCCTTCTCTGCGCTTTGTTTTCCTGAAAATGGATTCTTCTCTATGACTTTTGGAATTACCTTTTTTTGACCACTCAGACCTTTTTGATTTTTTTTTTTGGTTTAAACTCTTTCTGTGGAAAATGGTTCGTTTTGGTTTGTCCTCTTGGCGCAGTTGGGACCTGCTCCATGTGGACTCTGAGATTCCAGAGTCGCCTCCTCCTGACATGGGGCCGACGCCAAGTGACTGTCAGGTGAGAGGTTTGCTGACATTTCATGTGCAGTGCAGGACTGATCATATGTGATGCATTTTAGAGCTGCAACCATTGGTAATTAATAATTTTTAAAGCAAAAACGCTGAAAAGCTGTTGGCTCCAAGGTCTAAAATGTGTCAATTAGATACTGTTCTTTGTCAGACTTGGTCAGAAATAATAAGTGTGAGCTTTAGACAAACAAACACTTCTCATCTCAGTTTGTAGGAAATTCTAGTTGTCATTTTTTAAATGTTCTCTTCAGTCCCTAATCCCTAGGAATAGTTGCAGGCCTTGTGTGTCTAAGATTAGATTTAGTTTCATTTCAGACATACAGAGAAATTGGACCTTTACTCTTGCTTTAGTACTCATTAATCCATATCCTCTGCAGGAAGCATCATGGTGAAAATGTTTCTGTTATGACGGCTGGGATCTCATTACGTCTGCTGATAGAATGAGTAGTGGGGGGATTGTTCTCGCTGTGCTTGTACTCTCATGTCTCACCTCAGGCTGAAAGCATCAAAGCTTCTGTTTGCTCTGCTGTTGTTGTGCTCATCCGGCCCTCGTTATAACTGCAGCGGCCTTGAAACATTCATCGTTTGCTGACCACAAGGGGTTTCTTTTAGTTTCTACTTCCTGGTTATGCACGTGTGGTGTGTATGTGCATGTGTGTGTGCATGTGTCGGTGCATGTCCAAGCTAGCAGGAAGGTCAGTGTCACGCTGTTTTCCTATCGTTAATCAAGCTACCTGATCAAGGGGAGCCCTTATCAGTTGGCTAACATAAAGGTAGTAGCAGGAGGGGGGGTCACCAAGAGAAGAAAGGGTGGTGTAACGCTGCCCTCTTTGTCAAAAAAAAGAAGTTATTTTAATACAATCCCTCCCCATTTTAAAGATTTTTTTTGCTTCTTTACAGGCCAAGGTTAATGCTACAAACCTCAGTGATAAGATAAGGCTGTGAGCGGCCAGGCTTGATATCATTAACCTGACGGGTCCCCACTGGACACACAAGCTGCACAAGTGGCAGCTCAGGACTGGCCTGGCTGACTGCTTTACACAGCAGCCGTAAGAGAAACCCTGTAAACATAATTAGTTAGGCAGACATGAATAGAGCAGCTTCATGTTTGCTTTGAGGGTCTATTAGCTCAGGCTGAAGAATTATAGAGCGCTTTAATTATCTGCACATGGTGAGAATATTCATGACCGCAGCTAACATGTTTTTTTCTGTCTGTTAAAGTGCTGATTAAGTGAGTAGTTGATTAGTCCGAAAAAAAAAACTAAAAAACACCAAACACAATTTCTCAACACCTAATAAGATGTATGTACCGATCAGGCACAACATTATGACCACCTTCCTAGTATTGTGTAGGTCTCCCCTGTGCCTCCAAAACAGTTGCGACTCATCAGTGTGTGTGTCTGTCAGGCTGCATCCTGCTGGAGATGGCTGCTGCCATCAGGCAGTTTCATCGTCTGTGGGTCTGGTCTAGGTGGGTAGTAGATGTGTAAGTAACGTCCACATGAATGCCAGGTCCAAGCGTTTCCCAGCAGAACATTGGATTGTCACAACACTGCCAGTGTTATTTACATCTCTTGTTACATCACAAGGAGCAGGAGGGAGGTGTCCTGTTCTCCTTGTCATAATGTTGTGACTGATCGGTGTATGTTGAGTCTACCACTGGATTACTGTAACTACTGTTACTGAGAGTTTCTGCGGATATTCTACTTTAATCTCTAGAAAGTTGTCAGACTCCTCAAGGAGGAGGTGTGTTCTTGCTTTATGCTTATCTCCTGGAATAAGCAGCCTTTCAGATATGCTGAAACAAGCAAAACAAAGGGTATTTCCCTTGTGTTCATTATTAGGGAATGTCTTTCCTTGTTTTGGTTAACAGGCATTGCATTGTTCAAAGGGCTCCAGGCAAAACAGTGATTGAAGATAACATAAAGAATAGTGGCTTTCAAAGATTTCAAAAATGCCCCCCTCTTAATTGTCTTGGTTTATTTGGGTTAATTGCTTGGAGGGACAGCTAATGTTGAAAACTAGGTGGTTGGATTATTTCAATTTCTGCGCCGCTTGTTGACCTAAAGAAAATCTGGCATCTCCACACGCAACCAGGATGCATGTTTGAACCAGGGAGCTCCCTGCAAGCTGTCACACTGACCCCACCTCCAAATATTCAGATCAGCCTCCTCTGCTCTGGTGCCTCCTCTTTCCTGCCCAACACAATGAGGCTGGATCCTCCTGGTTGCTATGACTTCAGGCCAGTGTCTGTGTGAAATGCAAGCAAGCTGGGCGCCTCAGTGAGTAGGTTTCACCACTGACTGTTTGGACAGCAGGACAGGACACAGAGACATCCCGGCTCAAAGAGAGGCCGGGGTCTGGCACGGCAGGACGTGGCGGGCAACCCGGATTCGGGACATTACGAGACGGCACGAAGTTCAAGTCTTGATGTGGAAGTAGCACCCCGGTGTCACAGCAGCCGCTCGGCTTCTTACACTGGCTCATAGCTCTGAGCATCGAGGACGGCGTGGATGTGTGTTACCCAGTGGATGTGGAGCGAGAGAGGAGGCTAGACGTTGAGAGAGGGCAGCAGCTGGCTCCAGAATGGGCTACGATCCATGAATCCAACTGAAGGATTAGGATGGTTTTTGTTACTTTTGACATGCCTCTGGCTTCAATGGTGAGCACTGTTAATGTGGTGGGAAAATGCTGATGGCTTTTATCCCCGGGTGCTTTTAATTACAACTTCCTGGCCTTGTTTTTGTCTGCAGCAAAACCGCTTTCATGTTTAAATGTTTTAAAAGCTTGTCGTAGTTTTGTGATTTATATCAACATTTTCTCTCTTAACCCATTTAAATGTGTCCTGTGCTGCGAAACATGTACTAACCATATTTCAGTTTGCCCAGTGGTGTGTATTTTGTAGCTCAGAGTCCAGACTTTCCCTATTTCACCACTGGGATTCAACACTTCCTAACACCTGTGTCCTTGACCAGCTGGCCCTGAAACCAACACAAAAAAGTCCCCAAATGGGTCCAGGCTGGTTTCTCTTTCACTGAAGTGACACTAGATTTCCTACTTCACTCAAGATTTTGTTCTAAAGCCGACACGTCCCTTTTCCAGTTAGGTCACCGTTCTCTTTGGTCATCATTTCTTGTAAGATAAAAGGACTAAAAGCTTCTCGACAATCCAGAGGACCCCCCACTCAGTTATGCAACTCTGTCCAGGCCACTCGTGCCCCTCAAGTGGCTCCTTTAAGGTCTGGGAACTTCTTCCTAAAATGGTAATCTGTGTAATGCAGAACGATCTAACCAGAGCTCTCCATAATATTTACATTTCATTTTTTAACATATACATGCCACAAGCTATATACCACGATAAGTCTTTGTCAGTGCGGTTCATGGAAGTTGAACAAAGTTTTATTTTTTTTAAATCCAGTCGTGCTTTATTCTTCCCTGTATTCAAATATTGACAGAAGTGCAGTTTTAGTTTGATGTACTTGCAAACATCTCTGGACACATAGGCCGCTGTGACTCTGATGATGCAAAAGAGGACTTGAAATGTGTTGTTAACAAGACCTGTCGCAGTTTTGAAATGAATAGTCAGAAAGAAACATTTAGACGGTCAAATATTTACACCAAAGCATTTTATTGCTTTAAACTTCGCATAGTGTGAACCGGTTTGTTTGTCATTAATGAAAACATTTGAACTCATCACCTTGGGTTGTAGTAAACTAATGTAATTAACTATTAACATTTTATTGCGTTATTTGCAGAACATTTGACAGTGAAAACTAGTTTTAGTTATAGCTTTAACAAGAGTCCTAAGATTCTGACTATACTGCGGGCTGTTGAGCTGCACTGATCTAAAAACCTTGGTGTTTGTGTGCCTGTGTTTGTGTTAATGGTGTGAGGTGATCAGTAAAAGAATTTCGTTGGAATGACCGGTCAGTGTCCAGGAATGTACGTTCCTTGTCGTTGTGTTTGAAGTGGGGGGTCGTTGGCCTGCCTCTCTGCGACTCCCCACCAGCAGATTCCTCAGCACTGACACTCCAATGGCAAAAACAACTGCTTCCTCAGATACTGAGGTGGCCCCTGTTTGTTTGTTTTGCAGCAGCTCGTAAAGTGGACAGAGATTGCATGAGTGAGGGTGCGCGGCAGGCTCTGCTGACAGGGTAACAATCGACGGGGAACAATGGCCAGACTTGGGTCGTCTGTTCTTATGGAACAACCTCCCTCCCGCTCCTTGTGATGTAATGAGCATTCACTTGGAGGAAGTGGCAGTCCTTCCCTCTCCTGTTTGTGTCCAAGTGTTAGGGTAGCTTTAACGGTCCTGTTGATGTCACCACTCGCACAGAATTCCCCTCTGATTTCCTGTTTGTCCTGTCTGTGAATTTCTCTCATTCTGTCATTGTTGCCTTCGTTCCGTCGGACTGGAAACGTTTTATTTCCTGGTGACATCAAAAGCCCCTAATGCCATTCTTTCATTTTCTGTTATGTGCCTTTTACTGTACATCATGTGATTTTCATTTGTCCTCTGTGCCTTGCAGGGTCAGGCGAGACGGAGGAAGAACATAACGGAGTTCCTGGGGGAGACCAATATTCCGACCCCGGATGGTCTGGGACCGATCAGTGGCTCTCTGCCCAGTGTTGGGGGCGGGCCCGACAGCTGGAAGAACCGTGCTGCCAGCCGCTTCAGCGGCTTCTTCAGCTCCAACGCTGGAGCGGGGCCCTTCGGCAAGGTAACCAAGCACACATGAAACACAACTTTGTGTGTTTGTTTCAAGGAAGGCAGTGCACTTTCCTTTGGCTACAGTACAAAAAATTGTGGTGGGCAGTTTTTTTTTTTCTTTACCCAGACACAGATTAAGAAAACATTAAAACTAAACAGAACAGTAGCGAGCAGGAGCAGTGGGAAGAGGTCAGAAGGCCGTGTCCTGCGAGACCCGGTGAAGTCATTTCCCTTCAGAGTCTCCTGACTTGTTGGCTCACATAGTTTCCTCCCAGCAGCTCTGGAAATAAGCCGCCTTACAGGATGTGCTCACTCAGTTCTATCCAACAAAAAGGCTTAAAGAAGCCGTCTGTCTTTTTGGAAAAATATGCTCCAGTTCACTCTTTTTGTAGACTGGTGATAAAATTGAAAGTCGACTAACTTAGATTAGGATAAGGATTGGAGCAGAGTGGAACGGCTTACCGGTTCCAAATTAAACTGTCCTACCAGCATGCATGAAAGCTCACTAATTCCCTTAACGTCTGTATCAGATGTTCCGTATCAACGTTGACTCTAATGAAGCACATGCATACACCCACAAACACACACGCTCCCATTGTACCCCCCCCCTGAGGTCACGTCCTGCATAGTAGCAGATGTCAGACAGAGACGGTATCTGTCAGTCACCTGTCAGGGCAGGACTCCTCTCTATTCAATCCGGTCGTCCCCCTTCACCCCTTCAGGGCCAGAGATCCTGCACTGGGACCTGGACCTCTGGCACCCTCCATACTGCAGGGTTAAACACCTGCCAGTCACTTTGTCCCAAAACGTCCCAATCTCTGAACAATTTACTCCTTAAAGCTGCTGAACAGTTTGTCACTATTATTTATTTTTATTTTTATTTTTTGCGGCTGTTTTTGGCCATAAAGTCCCTGGTGTTGTAGCTCTCACTCCCACTCCCCTGTCTGCTATTGTTAAAATGGCCCCAATGCACAGAGCTCATTTTCATAACGACATAAGGCCTGCCAGCCTGAACAAAGACATGAATAGCAGCGACTGTTGGATTTAGGCGCCAGTAAGAACTAGATTAATATGTAAATACACGAGTCCTCCTTACTTACAGTTTGAACGTACCAATAGAAACTGATGGCTGCTGATGAGTCTCTCGTTGGTGTTAACTTAAAACTGTTCTGCTTCCGTGACAGGAGGTGGATCGCCTGGAGCAGCTCCAGAGCAAGCTCCACTCGTACATGTTGTTCGGGCTGCCCAAGGTACCGCGGCAGCTCTCCTTCCACCAGGACTCCTGGGAGGAGGAGGAAGAGGAGACCAACCTGTCCCTGGAGGACAGCTGGCAGACGCTGCTGGACGACCCAGAGGTACAGAGCACAAGGGCCAACCACGCACACACAAACAAAAAATGGAATACCATATTTGGAGCCTCCCCTTATCTTCTTTTATTTGTACATCCATTTTCAACAAAAGAAAAAACAAAAGAAAAAACTAATTAAATTGCCATAAAGCATTGGTACGACTCAGTGCAACAATATGTTATGCAACTAAACGGTGATTAAAGACTAATCTAGAAGCAAAAGCTGCAGTAAAGTGACAAATCACCATACTGGCCCTTATCTGTTGACGTAGACAAACTTTCTCTGTCGTGTACATAACCTACATGCATGATGCTTCCTGGTTTGCGTCTGTCTTTACTTCCTCGTCGGTAATCATGTTGTCAGTTTTAACCTGTTGCATGATTTCCTGGAATAACCCTTACAAAGCACTTCACTGATACACTGCAGTAATGAGTGAATGACTGCTTAATGACTGTACTTACTAATATCAGAACTTTGTCATGAAGTTATTATTGCTTTTAATGAAATGACCTGTTTCTGAATGAACAACAAACATTATGCCTGATGTAAGCATTAATGGCCTCCATGTAATATCCCAGTAAAATCGCAGCCTTTAATATATACACCTAAAAGCCTTAAAGATCCTCAGCTCTGACCTAGTAAACTGACCTAGTAAAGTTTGATGTAAATCTGTGAATTTATTTGTTCTATTAATTCATCACATACGTTTGTGTTTGTGCAGACTTTGACAAGGCGACAGTTCCACCAGCAGGAAGCGATCTGGGAGCTGCTGCACACTGAGGCTACCTACATAAAGAAACTCAGAGTCATCACTGATGTAAGTGCAAAAAGAGTTATGGTAATTTTCCGACCATAAAGATTACATGCCGTTTCACATGTGGTTATTATATAAGAACAAGTGGCTTCTGTACTGTGGGAGATAAGGCGCGCAGTGCAAACGACCTTTATTGCTTCACTGATAAAAGTGTTATAATTCAAGGCTCAAGGCTGATCATTTTCCCCTTTAATGCCTGAGCGTTATATGAGAATTAGAAGAATACAAAATTCCGAGGCTGACGCCCCTTTGTGTCACCTTTTCCAGCTGTTCCTGTGTGGGCTGCTGAACCTGCAGGAGAGTGGCCTGCTGACGGATGTGGAGCCCTCCAAGCTCTTCAGCAACATTCAGGAGATTGTCTGCCTCCACACGTCCCTGTGGAACCAAGTCATGCTGCCTGTGCTGGAGAAGGCCAGGCAGGCCCGGGCCCTGCTCGACCCTACTGACCTTCATCACGGCTTCAGGACGGTTAGTTGTAGATAAAGTGTGAATAATAAACGGTATATTCAAAAGAGGGGTTAATTATTAATGATACATGACCCTGTATGCAGCACTACAGATCAAGTCATGGCTTTTCTAGACAACTGAACAAGTTAATTTATTGTATTTTTGAATCAAACCTTCTTATTTCAACCAGATCTTCTTAGTGCGCAAAAGCTGACTTAAGCACTGAGTCTTGGAAATTATGAAAAAAAAAAAAAAAACACTGCTGAGTACCATTACTTTAGAATCTTTAGACTCTCTTCAGGCTCAAACTCCAGTCACTATGTTCTCACTCATGCTGGCGTGGCAATATCTCTGACTCACGCCTTTATGTGTGTGTTTAGTTTGGCTCCAGGTTCCAGCCCTACATCCGCTACTGCATGGAGGAGGAGGGCTGCATGGAGTACATGCGCACGCTTCTCAGGGACAATGAGCTCTTCAGGACATACGTCACGGTCGGTTTCTCTCTGCTGGAGACACACTCATCCTCACCCTTCTTTCATGTTTCTTGTGCTTGACGTCCTGTTTCTTGTGACTCAATCCAGTGGGCAGAGACCCATAAGCAGTGTAACCGTCTGAAGCTGGCCGACATGTTGGCGAAGCCTCACCAGAGGCTGACCAAATATCCCCTGCTACTGAAGAGCGTTCTCAAGAAGACGGATGAGCAGTCGGCCCGCGATGCTGTCATCAGCATGGTAGGCTGAATTCCCTTAGCTGGCCTTTATTCTGTGGCTGCTTCCTGCTCTGCCTGAGATCTGACTGTGTACGTCCGTGATTTTCCTTTTCTTAAGGTGGCCACAGTGGAGGGCTTCATCAACAGCGTGGACTCCCAGATGCGACAGCGTCAGGAACGGCAGAAGCTGGCCACCATCTCTGCCCGTATAGACTCATACGAGGCCGTAGAGGGCAGCAGTGAAGAGGTGGAGAAGGTAAGATTTATGAGGCTCCAGTGCTCTCCGATGAGTCTTCATGTAGGAGTCGGCTTTCAAGCTTTTGTCTTTTCCCTCTTTTAAGATCCTCAAGGAGTACAACCGCTTTGACCTCATGGCTCCCATGAGAGGAATATCTCCAGAGGAGACTCGACAGCTGCATCTGGAGGGAGCGCTGAGGATGAAAGAGGGCAAAGACAGTCGGGTAAGAAAGTCGCCCGGCGGCGAGCTCTTCAGATTCGGTTTACAAGTCACGCTTGCTTTCTCACGCTTTTCTCGCGGTCGCCTCACATGTCACATAAAATGGATCGTCTGTGAAACGTTACAAGTGTCATGTCTGAAATGAATTTATCTCCCCTCCCCCCACAGATGGAGGTCTACTGCTTCCTGTTCACTGACCTGCTGCTAATAACCAAGTCAGTGAAAAGAGTGGAGAAAGTCAAAATCATCCGCCAACCGCTCCTCATTCACAACGTGGTCTGTAAGGAGCTCAAAGACCCCGGTGAGTGCTCTGAGGCTTGAATATTTAGTTCATGAAATGTTTCACATTATCTGTCTATTAGTTGACTTTACAGCTGAGCGTTCAGTCGAGCCTATGCTGACATCTTGAACTTTGTTGTCTCTGTAGGCTCGTTCATTCTCATCTACCTCAATGAGTTCAAGAGTGCAGTGGCAGCCTATACTTTCCAAGCCAACAGCGCCACCCAGGGGCGAAGCTGGATAGATGCAATCTGCAATGTCCAGGTTGGAGATCCTCTCCATATCAGACCAGACCATTTCCATCAGCTTGTAATTGATGTTTTGTTGCGTTAAAATGTTTGTACTGATCGAATGATTGCACTTCAGAACCAGCTGCAGAGGCTACGTACTGAGGAGGACATGCGGCAGCGGAACAACCGGAAGACGCGCGTGGAGGGTGAGGAAGAGGAGGAGGAAGAAGACGAGAGCAGCAACTCCACCACAAGTTCCCCATGCCTGAGGCACAAGGACCAGCAGAACTCCAGGTACACACCACTCAACTGTAGTATACTACTACTACCACTACTAACTAAATTTAGATCTGCTTTAAATTATTTTATTTTCTGTAAATGAACAGTTTCTCATTTTGGGAAGCAACTTTGCTTTCTTGTCTGGTTCTTGCCCTAAAGCAATAAAATCAGCCTTTAAAGCAACTCATTAATTAACATTTTATATCTTTATTTAACCCACATATAGTTTATGACGGCATGTGGGTAGAGCCAGACTAGTTGTTAAAGATTTTAAGGCTAAGCTAAGCCTACTGACTGATGCATTTGAGAGTACTTCAGACTAATTACAAAATAGTTTTTGTGTTTCCAATTTTCCGACTAAACTGATGTCAAAGCTTGTCAGTTTTTCTACATTTTGTCGATGTACCCAAAACAAGCTCTGGTGATGTTTAGATATTTATTTGCTGTTTGTTTGCCGTTGGCCTCATGCAGCTTTCGCCTCCAGAGTGACATGAGTGCACCACAACTCCAAAATAGCAGGAAATAGTTTATGAAATGTTTAACTTTTTAAAATGATGCGCGAGCTTAGTTTCATTTGAGCAGAATATAACTCTCTTTACTGAAGGGTAACCATGAGTCAAACCTCTTGTTTCAGTCAATCGGATGGTTCCACTGAGACCCTGTCGGTGATGGACGTCGATGAATCAGCAGAACGCCAAGAGACTCCTGCCTCTGACATGAACCTGCAGGGGACCGCTAATAAAGACTCGGACTCCGATGTGACTCCCCTTTCTGAAAGCTCGGAGACCACGAGTTCCCACAGCGTCCACTCCAGTATTTACTCTGAGCACAGTCAGGGGACGGGGCCTGATGCAGAGGAGTTGGACCCACAGTGTCGCTCTCTGTCCATGGACAGCGCCTACGGTACCCTCTCCCCTGAATCCCTCATGAGAGAACTGCAGCCACAGCCTGGCCAGAGTGAAGGAGAGGAGACCGAGGAAGAAGAGGGAGACAGGGAAGGTCAGGAGACAGAGCAGGAAGAGGCAGAAATAGATGAGGAGGAGGAGGAGGAAGAGGAGGAGGAGGAGGAGGAGGATGCCTCACTGGGGTCTCAGCTGTCGGTCGTCCAGTCTTCTAAACCTCGCCGGCGGCCTCATGTTCAGTCACGAGTCCACTGCCTCCAGAAGCTGTCCTCTCTGACCTTATCCCGCTCTGAGGACAACCTCCTGCAGCGCTACCATGGTAAAACCCCCATCTGCCACACACACTCTCACAGCTCTGAGGAGCAGGACCAATCGCAGAGTGCAGACACAGACACATCGTTGCTGGCACACAGCAAGAGCCTCTCAGAGCTGGGCCAGAACTGCATGGAGCTGTTATCCAGTGACCTCGACCAGTCTGACGACTGCTTCAGCATGACCGTGCCCTTGGACAAACTCAGCGCCACCCTGAGGAGGGCGCAGGAAAGGCACGGCCAAAGAAGCGGGCCGTGTGAGGAGAACGATTCCCTGAGCAACAGCTCAGATGGGGAAACCGCTCTATTCACCTGCGTAGATACGAGACACGCGGCGGCAGCGACGGGTGATTCAGGAGAAACTTCACCCAAAAAGAGGAAATCTCCATCCCAGCAGCACAAGAAGCTGACGCTAGCTCAGCTGTACAAGATACGCACCACTCTTGTTCTCAACTCCACACTGACAGCATCGTGAGTCACGTCTTTTAATTGAACTCATTCAAGTGCATTCCATTTGGTGCTGAAGTGAATATGCATTAATGTTGGTTTCTTTTTGTTTCCAGAGAGGTATAACATCAAACACATGCCCAGCAGCACGTGGACATTCTGTGGAACAACGTTCGTTTCGTGAGGATGGACTGAATTTCTTGACACACAAATGCACTCTCTCTAACTGTCCTCTCCCTTCCTGTTGCTTTTTGGACAGTGACTGCACCATTTTTACATTTTAACAATAACTTTGTCTTTTCTTTTTTTTTTTTTGCTGTTGCATTGGTTTCTGAATTTTTCCAAATGGAAGGGAGAGGCAGAGAGACATTAACTGATTGCACTTTGCAACAGAAGTAGCATTATGGGAGGAGGGGGGTGGCCGGGACCTTAAGGTGGACTTGTGGAGTGTGCATGGGGTGGAGCTGAATCCTGCACCCTTTTCCCTCTCCGGAGGCGAAGAGAGGGACACCAAAGGCTCTCTAACACATGATTAAAAAGACAAAAGCACCTAGGACGACCTCCTGATACTTTACTACTCCTGGTTTGCTTTCAACAAAAGAAAAGAATTGCACAGCTCTGTTTGTTAAGTAAAATAATCACTAAAGAGTGAATTTACATTTACAGTCACATGATGAATTTGTTGTTTGTGTACAGATGTGTGTTTGTGTGTGTGAGAGAGAGATGAACGAATGTCTGTGTTGGATTCCTGACTGAACCAAAACTGATCCCTGTTCCCCGTGAATGCACCCAAAGACGGAAGGGCAAAAGAAGCGCACCCAAAGACAACCCAGCCAATCACGTTTCAGCTCCTAAACCAGCTGCTTTGCTGTTAATCTTTTGGTTGATATGTCGAACTAACAAGAAGGCGTTTTGGTAAAACAATGACTGAATATGGGAGACTAAAGCCGTTTGTGGAAGCTCCTGCACTGTGTGTGATCTTGGCTTGAGACATTAATGTGTGAAAACCATGTATACAAGTGCACGAACAACATCTGTGGTCAAAGGAAAGACGTCTACACTAGCTTGTGTGTCTTTATGACGACATGAGGACGTGGAATGAAAAGGTTTTGGGGTGAATGAGTGAATCTGCAGAGCTTTCTCCGGGAGACTTAAACTCAGCGTTTCAGATCAGTGGTTATTAACCTTACTCCAAACATTGTCCAAAAAATAACTGTTTACTTTAGTTTATGTGTAATATTTATTATGCCTGCTATGTTTTATATATATAAGATATTGTTTATATTGTTTGCTTCTATGATTTGTATTATTATTATTTTTCTTTTTGTCAGTGTAGTCTTAATTTTTTTTTTTTTTTTTTTGCCAGGCATTAATGTGCTATGAACCAAAATCATGTGTTTCCTCTTTCAGGAATGACTTTAAAGTGTCTTACAAAATAAATAAAAAAAATTCTAAAAATACTCCTCAATCCCTCTGTTAATGGTTTAATCCAAAGTAATGGACTGCGTCGAGGTGAGAGGCTGAATCTGGATGACATGGCATTAATGTGAAGCGCTCGTACTGCCGCCGTGGATCCAACGCAGACAGACAGACAGACAGACAGACAGCAGGTGGCGAGAGAACGTTTAGGGAGGTGAGGGCGAATTACAGCAGAGGGGTCGTGGCTGTGTGTTTTTGTTGCGTCACCGTTTTAGCTGAAGCCGTTACTTTGGGTCAGACCAGCTGAGTGGTGGAGGAAGAGGCACCGTGAACTTTGAACTTTTAGAAGTAATGCCACATTTAAAAAATAAACCATTACATGATACGCAAATAGAACAAGCATAATATATTTAAGAGTGTTGCAGTGGATTCATTTATTACTGGGTTAGCTGCAACTACAGAGGAGCAATAACCTACAAATGATAAAGCATTTTTTTTTCAAACCATATTTTCAGTACAAATTGCTTTCATACACTACTATTTTGCATAGTCAAGCACATATGTGACTCTTACAGTCTTAGACGTATTTTTCCAACAAGTATAAGCACCATGGGACCATGCCGCCATCATGCTGCTCAGGAAGGAGATGTGTTCTGTCTCCTAGAGATCAACGTACTTTGGAACAAACAGTATCAATCCCTCCCAGAACAGGAAATGATCCTCAGAAAACATTTAAGGAAACTGGGACCAATATCTACATCCACTGTAAAACAGCAACATAAGCTGAAAGGATGCTTGAGAGAAGAAAAAAGCCAGACTATGGTTTGCAGCTGTATATTATATACACTATATTGCCAGAAGTATTCAGTCACCATGCAAAACAACTGAATTCAGATGTTCCAATCACTTCCATGTCCACAGGCGTATAAAATCATCAGCAGGCATTCAGACTGCTTCTACAAACATTTATGAAAGAATGAGTCTCTCAGGACCTCAGTGAATTCCAGCGTGGTACTGTGATAGGATGCCACCTGTGCAGCAGGTCCAGTCATGAAACTTCCTCACTGCTAAATATTCCACAGTCAACTGTCAGTGGTGTTATAACAAAGTGGAAGCGATTGGGAACCAGCCATGAAGGTACAGGCCACGTAAAGCAGCTGAATCCAAGCCATACATCACCAAGTGCAATGCAAAGCATCGGATGCAGTGGTGTAGAGCACGACGCCACTGGACTGTAGAGCAGTAGAGACATGTTCTCTGGAGTGATGAATCACACTTCTCCATCTGAGAATCTGATGGACCGATCTGGGTTTGGCAGTTTCCAGAGGAGCAGCATTTGTCTGACTGCACTGTGCCAAGTGTGAAGTTTGGTGTGGGGTGGTTTTTCAGGAGCCGGCCTTGGCCGCTTAGTCCCAGTGACAGGAACTCTGAATGCTTCAGCATACTAAGATATTCTGGACAAGTCCATGCTCCCAGCTTTGTGGGAACAGTTTGAGATGTCCCCTTCCTGTTCCAACATGGCTGCGCACCAGAGCACAAAGCAAGGTCCATAAAGACATGGATGAATGAGTTTGGTGTGGAAGAACTTGAATGGCCAGCACAGAGTCCTCAAGGTGATAGAACACCTTTGGGATGAATCAGAGCAAAGACAGCTATCCAGACCTTCTCGTCCAACATCAGCGTCTGAGCTCACAAATGTGCTTCTGGAGGAATGGTCAGATATACCCATAAACACACTCCTAAACCTTGTGGAAAGCCTTCCCAGAAAAGTTGAAGCTGCTATAGCTACAAAGGGTGGTCCGACCTTATATTTAAAACCTATGGATTAAGGTTCATATGGTTCATATGTATGTTAGAGGTAGATGAGCAAATACTTTTGGAAATATATTATGTACATAATGTATAACTTATATCAGAAACAGTAACCCAAATTAAACAAAGAGAACCCAATTAAACAATTTGTATATTCAGGAAAATGAGTCATGGTGGTCACAGCAGATGCTGGAAACAGGAGTTCATCTAGTTGTGCTTATCTGGAACTTGCAAAACTGATAATTTCATAGAATAAACAGATACAATAGCATAAAAACATTCATTTATTTGACTGGGTTCTCTTTGTGTACTGTCAGGACAGAAATGTAGGATATTCTGAGAGGTGGGATTACTGCATAAAACATCTGCTATGATTATTACTACAGTGTTTTACTATTCTAATACTCTTGACAGTTCTTGACATTAGCAAACATAGTCACATAACAAATACTAGATGTTGCTTACACAGAGGTTAAGGTAACTTGTTCAGATTAGTTTCTGAGACCCCGATCACATATATAGTACAGCTGTCTGTCTGTCTGTCTGTCTGTCTGTCTGTCTGTCTGTCTGTCTGTCTGTCTTTGTGTCTGTCTGTCTGTCTGTCTGTCTGTCTGTCTGTCTTTGTGTCTGTCTGTCTGTCCTGTCTGTCTGTCTGTCTGTCTGTCTGTCTGTCTGTCTGTCTGTCTGTCTGTCTGTCTGTCTTTGTGTCTGGGCCGACCGTCTGCTGAAGTTCAGCCGAGTCAAATCTCTGCAGCAAAGTGTCCAACATGTGGGACGTCAGAGCGGGTCCTGATGGCCCGCAGGAACGTCATGGCCAGTGTGTATTTACAGGTGATTATATCAGCTAATCGGTGGATTACAGCATGTTGAGTCCACACAAGCCCCTAAACTGCAGGGGGAAGACAGCGCGGCCCTGTGGGATTTTCTGTTTAATCTGGAACGCAGCGGCCCCTCCCGTTCTCACATCTGGCCCGCCAGGATTTACTGTTGTAATCCTCGATTTTAAAACAATTTTATTATGCTTTACCGCTGATACGCTGGACTTTAATTATTAAAATGCAGCTTTCTATTTTAGCAATGAAGTAATTACACATCCCTGTTCTATTAGCTTCTGCTAAGTATGTAATGAGACTGCGTCACAGCCAGCTGTAGCCTGGCTGCAGGCCGGCTGCACCCCATAGATTAATTACAGGTTAAAAAGAAGTGAGCTTGAGTTCATGGAGCCTTTAAACCACCACTGTCAAAGAATCAAATAAATGCACTACAATAAAAATAAAAAATAAAAAAGCTTAAGTAATAAACCTAATCCTGGTTTCACTGTAGAAGCCCTGACATATAAACACACTCACATCTGAAATGCAGGCTGCATGCAGCTGAGGCAGTGGAGGGTTAACACCACTCGCTGTGGCAGATGTCAAAAACCATGCTGTAAAAAATGTCCGATTAACACAAAGGGGCACTTTGGCAAATCCTGATTATAGGAGCACTTTCATTTATTAAACTCTGCCAATCCCCTGTACTCTTTCTGAGCGCGGATTAAAACCAGGTAGACACCATTGTCTATCTAAACAATCCCTCTTTAAGCTCTAGCCGTTTCCCGGTGCTCTGGACAGGCTGGGCTGGCTGGCTGGTTGCCTGCCTGTAATCTCAGTAGGGGCTTATGGGTCACTACTACCACTACACATTCCCATTCATCAACATCATCCCCTTTACAGGGACGAGGTGATTGGATTTAGGGCATGTTTTACAGGGGCAGAGAGAAGGGAACAGCGAACTGAAGCGTGTTTACAAGCGCTCTGCTGTGAAAAGGCTCGGGGACGAGTGGCGGCCATATGGAATGGATAACCCTGGGAACATCTGCCCTCGATCACAACCGCGCTCCGCCATTAGACCGGGGCCTGTGACCTTCACATGGTGCACAGGAACATCTGGCCCCCTCTGCTCCCATAGAGTGGCCACTGTGTGGGCAGGGCTCGAATAATATCACACATCCACACAATTCAAACACACTGGTAGGAACTCATAGCACAGTGGTTATTGCTGAGGTGCCTGCACAAAGCACCTAAACCTGAATTTGCTCCTCAGGTGCTACACAGGTAGCAGCCTGCTATCCTGAGTGTACAAACCACTGTTCAAATGCAGAAAATAATTTCCCATGTTGCATCAGAACAGTATATGAATGACCTTATCACATAAATGCATCGTTCTGGACAGTCCTCCAGCCAATCAGAGCCATTTAGTTGTTTATGATGTTTATGACTAGTTGCTACTACACTTCTGTCTAACAAAAAGCCCAAGGATCAGTTTAGTTTTCTTTCACCTTTCGTGATACACATACAGTACATGCAGGCATTTTAATTCACGGCCCTTCGAGAAAGCCTTGGTAGAAGACTGAAACTTTCATTTGCATGTTCATTGATGGATTCATAATGTACATCAATATGCTACCGACATACACTATATTACCAAAAGTATTCGCTCACCTGCCTTTACTCATTCTATGAACTGAAGTGCCATCCCATTCCTAACTCATAGAATTCAATATGATGTCGGTCCACCTTTTGCAGCTATTACAGCTTCAACTCTTCTGGGAAGACTGTCCACAAGGTTGAGGAGAGTGTTTATAGGAATTTTTGACCATTCTTCCAAAAGCGCATTGGTGAGGTCACACACTGATGTTGGTCGAGAAGGCCTGGCTCTCAGTCTCCGCTCTAATTCATCCCAAAGGTGTTCTATCGGGTTCAGGTCAGGACTCTGTGCAGGCCAGTCAAGTTCATCCACACCAGACTCTGTCATCCACGTCTTTATGGACCTTGCTTTGTGCACTGGTGCACAGTCATGTTGGAAGAGGAAGGGGCCCGCTCCAAACTGTTCCCACAAGGTTGGGAGCATGGAATTGTCCAAAATGTTTTGGTATCCTGAAGCATTCAATGTTCCTTTCACTGGAACTAAGGGGCCAAGCCCAGCTCCTGAAAAACAACCCCATACCATAATTCCTCCTCCACCAAATTTCACAGTTGGCACAATGCAATCTGAAATGTACCGTTCTCCTGGCAACCTCCAAACCCAGACTCGTCCATCAGATTGCCAGATGGAAAAGCGTGAGTCATCACTCCAGAGAACGCGTCTCCACTGCTCTAGAGGCCAGTGGCGGCGTGCTTTACACCATTGCATCCGACGCCTTGCATTGCACTTGGTGATGTGTGGCTTGGCTGCAGCTGCTCGGCCATGGAAACCCATTCCATGAAGCTCTCTGCGTACTGTACTTGGGCTAATCTGAAGGTCACATGAAGTTTGTAGCTCTGTAGCAATTGACTGTGCAGAAAGTCGGCGACCTCTTTGCAATATGCGCTTCAGCATCCGCTGACCCCTCTCCGTCACTTTACGTGGCCTACCACTTCGTGGCTGAGTTGCTGTTGTTCCCAAACGCTTCCATTTTGTTATAATAGAGCTGACAGTTGACTGTGGAATATTTAGGAGCGAGGAAATTTCACGACTGGATTTGTTGCACAAGTGGCATCCTATGACAGTTCCACGCTGGAATTCACTGAGCTCCTGAGAGCGGCCCATTCTTTCACAAATGTCTTGTTTCACAGTCTGCATGCCTGAGTGCTTGAATTTATACACCTGGGGCCAGGCCAAGTGATTAGAACACCTGATTCTGATCATTTGAATGGGTGAGCGAATACTTTTGGTAATATAGTGTATAAATATGATGAGCCAAACAAAGAGCTGGACTGTGTTTCTGTCTCATTTTTGAGTTTTAATCTCCAAATCAAATGCACAAGCTGCAGAAATATGACTTTCATTTCACTACCTTTGGGGGACACACATACCGTAAATGTTATTTGAGAAAATTTCTAATTCCTCTTTACAGATAAAGAGAAAGTGCAAAAGTGAAATCTAGTCAGGCATTAAGTTCACACAGGAAGTTCCACAGATGGTGAACATGTGGATCGTCTGATGTTAACATACTTTTGAAGGGCTCTACATGAAGCTCTACACCAAGATGTGCAACTAAAGCTAGGCTTTACTTTTGTCTCGCAGGTTTTTTCTCAAAGACATAAAGCAAAGGGTTTCACTACAGTTAACATACCTTAGGAGGACACGTGTGGTATTGTTAATTCTTCATATCTAACCACACACCACAAATGAAGTGAAAAACTGAAATCTAGTCATGCATAAAGTTCATACTCGAGTACCCTATTTGTTTTGTTTTGGGAGGTGACGATGAATAAGTGGTTGTGTGAAACATCTGCATTTATTTACTGTAAAACAGTTAAGGCCTATCAGCCACAACATTATGAGGGGGAAGTAAATGACATTGGCCATCTTGTAACAAGTCCAAGTTCTGCTGGGAAACTCTTGGACCTGACATTCGCTTTGATGTTACTGCCCACCTAGACCAGAGAAGGCTCCCCCATCCATTAGCAATGACACTCCTTGACATAGGCAGGCGCACAAAAAACGATTTAGGAAAATCTCAAAAAATGAATACGTCCTAAAACAAAATAGAAAAAAAGTTTTGTCTAACAACCCATCAGGGTTATCTTGTGATCATTTAGAAGCAGACCAAGTTGATGAGGACTGTATTAAACTAGAAACAACAGTGTATAAAGACATTCAAATGAACTCATCCTCCAGAAGGTACAACACTAAAATACTATTTATACAATGATGCATTCATGTTAAGAAATCTAATAATGACATAAAATAATGCGACATCACTTATTTGGGTCACTTTTCTGCAACCGTGCCGTTTACTTTGAACACTTTGATTTAATGTAGCTGATAATACTGTAGTAATACTAGCATGTCATTATTGTATTGGTTCTTTTACTTAAGTAAAGTATTTGCGCACACGTCTGTTGGACCCCTTCATTAGACAGTCTTTGTCTGTTGGTGGGGGGCAACCTCAGACAGCAGAGGTGATGACTGTGCTGCCAGCTGCTCTCCCGTGGCATAAATTCATTCCACAAAGACGTGACATATGCTGTAGGATCAAATGTCTTTATCCTCGTGAAACTTGTGTTGTTTTCTAAATTGAAAGAGCATAAGGTCCCACTTTCACGCGACAATATAAAACTCCTCACCTCAATAATTGTATCAGCGCATAAGGAGCTTACCGTAATTACAATATTGTCTTCTTAAGGCCACGGCGGGCCGAGAACATGAAACACAAATCAGTCATCTCTAAATTAAATGGAAACTCGTTCAAAGAGATGCAGCGCTAGAGGAGGAAAGAGGGATTAACATGTAAATCGGGCGCATTTAATATTTACAGCCAAATCGCACAATTAATCTGACAATGTGTTCTGTGTTTAATACCTGAGCTGACTGTGGGGTGGAGGAGACTGGTTTACAACTGTGACCCAAATTTAGCCCATCAACCCGACGTAGAGTGTGTGCTTTAACCAACAACAACTTTTAGTTTAGGAAGCAGTTTGATTTGATTTAGCTCCACTGAGGAACCTAATGTCATCTGAAGTTTACTTCCTGGTTTCAAGCTGAAGTCACAGAAGCGGTTCTTTACGACTGGACGGCTGCAGATGTCTTTTCACAGGTGTACGCCCACTACTACTGTCAGCAAAGGCTGGCTGTGACACTGACTCGCCCGCGTCTGAGACAAAAAGCCAACTTGAACTTTGCACTTGAACAAACCATGACTACAGGCAACGAGCAGCTAGCTGGTACTCAGATCATATGGACGAAAATAACGTGGCAGTAGCCTGTATTCACCTTTATTTCCTGTATTGTTGTTTGCTTCCTTTTGCACTTCCTTTTCTCTTCTCACAGAACATCACATCAGAGTGATCCCCTCACTCACTAACTCCACTGCCAGTTCAACAAGCTCAGTCAGCCATAAAACACAAACAGGTAGCATCCACAGGGCCTCACAACCTGTGAATAACTGGGCTGCAGGCTCTCAGGTAACTGACTGTCAACTTGCTATGCCACAGCCCCAAGACTGGATGGGGACCCACTCTTTGCTGTCAGGGCACCAGTGAACTGCCTGAATAGCTTAAGACAAAGCTATGTCTTAAAACTCATTGTGATCATTCAGCCTGTAAGACATTTTTTGAATCTTCTATAGAACATATTTGAGACATATAACATGTCTTTATTATATTTGTTCATTTCTGTGTCTTTGTTTTGGTTGTTTGCTGTGTGCAACTCATTGCTTAACACTGGTTTTGGAAACTCTATTCTTGTACAGATAAACTTGTTATTGTAACATTATATGACATATTACATCACTTTCACTTCACACACCTAAGGCTGCGTGTTTGCACACCTCCTCGCATTGAGAAATATCCAAACAAGACCGGTTTGACAGTCCAGTCTTTCCATCATTTTAACACAAGTTGTGACATTTCTTGACAAATCAATCTGCAATTGCTCTGAAACCACTATTTGGTGTTTCTATGCAAGGGACTTCCACAGATCAGACATAACATTATGACCACTGACTGGAGAAGTAAATAACAGTGACCATCTTGTGACAAGCCAGTATTCTGCTGGGAATCTTTTGGACCTGGCATTCATGTGGATGTTACTTAGACATGAAGCACCAACCTAGACCAGACCAGGTACCCCCAACCCATAGCAATGACACTCCGACACACACACACACAAAAAACAGTTTAGGAACAAATAAAAAAAAACCTGAAGAACAGCACAAGGTGTTGACCTGGCCTCCCCTCAACCCATAGGACCCAAAGGCCCCCACTAACAACATTCTGTTACCAGACACCACAGGACACCCTCAGAAGGAACATGTCCATTCTCTGATGAGTCACAACAGTTTTGGAGGAACAAGGGAGACCTACACAATATTAGAAAGGTGGTCCTGATCGGTGAAGCTATATTCTTTACCTTTTTTGTGCTAGACTTAAAGAGTTTGTGTTTGGCTTCATATCTCATACTCCAAACATGTAACCAGTTTGGTGTAAGCACGAGTGCACTGGAACATACATTTACTCAAGCAAAGCTTTGTTAGTACGTGTACCTTATGGATTTCTCCACATGCTTCTTTAAACTTTTACTAATTGGTAACTGCATTTTTGTCATTTGTCAATTCTAATATAAGAATGCCTTAATGTTAGCTAGTAGGCTACACAAAACTAGAGCTGCATCATCATTGGACTGGCAGAAAGTCATTTGTCAGCTGTTATATTAAAAACAGAGCATCTCCTGCCGTTCACTTAAATCATTTTAGTTTATTGTAAATGTTTATTGAGGTTTGGACTATTACTTTAACAGAACATCATGATGGATGATGGATTAACATGTTACGATATTTGTGCAGGGACCAGGTCTGCGTTAAAAAAACTTTCGTCAGCACTTTTCCTTTGTCACGTATGTGGCAGCAGTTTTCCTGCAGCAGTCAGTGATCTGAATACTTCCTGCACCGCTCAGCTCCGATCGAGGCTCAAGTGTGAGGAGGAAGACGCGGAAAGGGTTAACAGGAGGAGGCGCAGCGGCGGTCAGCTCGTCTGGGTGGAGTGAAGTTTAGACATGTACTGTAACAAATTAGCCAGGAGGAGAGCTGCATGGCATAGTGAACAAATCCCGAAAGAGTAGAAAATACCCGCGGACAGCCTGGGAGAGACGCGCAGGGCCGCTGAAAGACGCTCCAAACGCCGCGCTGAGATGAGTGATGTGAGCGAAGAGTCGCTGCTGGATTATTTCTACTCGGCCGGAGGCAATTCAGGCAGAGTGAAAAATGCAGATATACTGAGGACATTTAAGCCTTTTATTGGCCACAGCGACCCTCAGTTGCGTGGTAAGTAGCGAGTGGGTTCCGTCGTGGATTTAGCTATGAGTGGAGCAATGAGGCCGAGAAGCGGGGACGTGAAATGTGATGCGGCGCTGCGCATCTTTAGAGCTGTGTGATGGGAAAATATCAAGTGACCTCGTGTTTGGAGGACAGTCCTCATATTTAGACTGGTGTGGATCCTGTGTTGTAAACCCCTCAGATTCCACGTCATTTCATTGTTGTAAAGCAGACATCTGGTTTGCATTAAAAGCCTCCTAAGAGTTTCAAGCAGGAATTGTGTCATTTCCTCCCTGAGGCCAGTTAAACCCAGGATCCGAACCAAGGCATCACCAGCACATGCCACCATGCAGTGTCACATGAAGGCCCTGCAGCTCTTCATGCAGAGCTCAGGAAGAATTGGGATTGTTTTGCACAATTTTAGTCCATGATCACTCTCTCTCTCTCTCTCTCTCTCTCTCTGTGAGTGTGTGTGAGTGTTTGTTCCTCTCCACCCACTGGTTCCACAGATGATTATGCAATCGGTGTCCTGAATCATTGCAAACCACCATTCTACTCGTATTTGACTGTTGCTGGCAAACGTCTGTGGGAGTGATGTTGAGCAACATCTTCCCTATTATGCCTGGTTAAAATAGTGCTAGTCAACAGTCCTGCAAGAAATCCACCTAAAAAGACTGATTATAGAACTTTCGGGAGGAGAAATGACACAATCTACCAAGTTAGAAGTGAAAACAGAACTGCAGTTAACGCTTCACTTCTACAGTAGTTTCTAGAAGTCAGTTAAAAGCAAAACAGATGTCACAGATCCTCCCATCTTCTCCTTCTTCTCCTGGCCATAACAACGCCGAATATCCTACATGTTTGGACACAGCAAGACATTTATAAATATTTCTTTATTCTATATTTAAATGTCCAGTGTGAAGTATTTATGATGATCTATAAGACAAATTGTATAATCATTAGCTTAGCATGAGCTTCCTCTTAAAGGGGACCTTCTGTTTTTTTTACAACCTGGACCTTATTTCTATATCGTTTACTTACCCATATAACTTTTGTGTTTTTTGCACTCCTTCAACGCAAAACTCATTCATTTCAGCAATATTTTTTTATGATACGCTAGTGCTATTCCCCGTTGAGTCCTACTGCTAGTTTTTTGCAACATGGCTGAATATTTTTGTGGTTAAACCATAGCAGTAGCAGATTACAGGTAAACAAGCCAACTGTTACGGTTAGGGGCACCGCTCAGAGATGACATCATCCAGGACGGAAGACATCATCCGGGGTCTGTAGGTCAATATACAGACCCCGGATGATGATAACAAGTAACTCCGGACTCAACTGGAAATGGCACTAGCATATCATAATAAAATATTGGCGAAATGAACGAGTTTGCGAGTGACACAGAAGTTGTATATGTACGATTATATTTTATGCTAGAAATAAGGTCCAGGTTGTAAAAAACAGTAGTTCCCTCTTTATTGGTGTCAGCCAAGTTGTGCTGCCATGTTTCAATAACAGCTCAGGACAGTTAAACCAAATACTGGATCTACAAGAGGGCCTTTCCACATTTTTACACTAAAATATCAGCTACTGCTTAGACAGGTAGTGAGTTTACAGTTGCTTCTACATACATTGATCCTACATACTGGTCCTTTAAGAAACAACAATATAAAACAACCAACTAGAACACATCTTCCAGTCCCTGCTTGTTGTGATTTAGATTAACTCATGCTGGCGTCCATTTGAGTTGGAGACAATTTGCTGATATAAAAATATTCTGGTAAAAATAACTGACATTAACCTGTAATTACCAATTTTGGCCACAAGGCTTCTTGCTTTAAAGAGATTAAACACACAACAAACAGAGCCGCAGCCTCAAAATGGCGATAAAGCCGAATCGGTGCCTCCTCCATGGAAATGTTTGAACAAACTGCATTAAATTAATGTGTCCTGTTTAACTAAACAAACCTGTTTTTCATGGAGAGGCTTTCTTTTATAGTTGAGGTGAATGTTTGGAACTGCTTCTCTTCAGTACGTTCATGCATGTGGAAGTTAACTGCGGGCTGCAGCAGGAACATTGACCTATGAAACAAGGACAGCCAAGTTGAACAGAGATCCCTAACATAAACCGTGACTGTTGGATATATGGTACACTCACGGATAGATAGACAGTATAAATAATACACGCAACAGGACAGACTGTTTTTGCAGATTGTAAACATGCAGCGCAAAGTGTGCAGGCACTGCTGATCTAAATATTTAATACAAGCTATGAATTAAGTTCCCTCTCTGAAAGGCTTAACTGTGCCATGCTTACATTAGCCACTTGGAGCCACTTGTCTTACCTGAAAGCTACAGCACAGGGTATTAGATTAGCAATGTAGCGTTTTATTACTTATAAATTAAGTTATATTCACATGAAGAAGATTGATTTATTCTCATAAAATGTCATTGTGCAGCTTTAACTTAATAATAATAGGATTTACTGCAGCTTAGTGTAAAAGGATGCCCCATTAAAAGCGTTAAAATGTGAAGAATCTATAAATGACTAGTAATAAAATATTTTGGCACTTCTAGTTGCAGCCGAACTCCAAATAATTCCTCCACTGAGCGGTGCCTTTACCTTTGGCCCAGTCTGAAATACAAACATATTTCAACCTCCTCAAATGATTATCCAAAGTGACCTTGTACTGCCGTCGTCCAGATGCTATGTCAGCACTGCAGTTGTTGACAGGGGTTTAGCGAGCCGCCTTGATACTCGGCCATCTGACATGGCCGTCCAATTAGAGAAGTGCTTCCCACACATTTAAAGTCTGTCATAGCATGTGGTCGCGGCTTTTCATGTCATAATTGTGATGATAGCGTTTTAATCATAATTAAGTCCACATGCATGACTGGATGTGGAGCTTTAATGGGGCACTTTTTTTTTTTTATCAGATCCCAAAATCTGGGCCAGGGAGGGAGGTGTAGCGGTGTGCATGTACATGTGTATGTTTGTGCAGACCTCTGGCTAATAAATAACTGGTATACTCTGTTAGTCACTGTGCTCAGGGAGGAATTCTTTTGTTGAGACAAACGTAAGTGGCAGCTTCCTTTGGATTTCCTGTTGTTGAGCTGTGCATCTGTCTCGGTACAAATGTGCTTTCCGTCCACATCAGGAAAAGGAAACACCGCAATTGTCCTGAGCTGCGTGCCCCACGTACACCTAGGCATGAATGGAATACCTACATCAGGCGTCCCTGCTGCCTGATAACCGGCTCGTAATCACACATTCTGCACAAGTCCAACATCTGCTCTGTGGTGTATACAAAACGGAGAAAGCTTTATCTGATGAGCTTTATCAGTGGCAGTTTGTTTGGTTCCCACAGGAAAGATTTGCAGTAGTGGCTCAGGTTTTTGCCTGGAGCGAGATGTGTTTGGATCTTTGCTCTGGCTAGAGGGGAACACACTTCCCTCTGAAAACTGTAAGATGTGTAACGGTTGTTTTTGCGGTATGAGCTGCAAGTAGCTTAGTCAGGCAGATTGGTGCAGAACTCCTCCGTCTTATCTGTAGTTCAGACTAAGTAACAAAACATCAGCAGTTTGTCCAACAGACTGCGGCTCACAAACCACACTCTGTTTCTGTGTTTTTGACTGTAATATGTGTGGTAGGAATAACAAGCCCGAACACTAAATCAGCAGGTTTTTGTGATGTAAAAAATACAATATTACAAAGTGCTGCAAACCAGTGTGACACTTTTCAGATAAAAAGACAGACGTAGAATAGAGACCATGCACGGTCCTTAAACTATATGCTGCTCTAACGCTGCAGATTTAGTATCATCATGTCTTATCTTATCTTATGTGACAGGAGCAGCCAGTACTTGCCAGTAAGAGCTGTTGCTCATTTAACGTAGTGGTGGGCCTCTTGGTTGGCTCTTTACCAGCTTTCTCTTTGCTTTCTCATCAAACTTGGGGGGATGTCCTGTTCTTGATAATGTAACCCTTGTGTCATATTTTCTCCACTTGTTGATGACTGTTTTCGATCTGTTGACTTTTAGGGAGTCAGTTAGATCGTGAACGTTGTCACTTTTTTAAATAAAATGAAAAAAAAAAGTGATTTTTGAGGCGTAGTTTGAAATAAGGGGACATCTGTAGAAACTAATGAAAAGGCAGATTATATCATTTCATGTTTTAGGGGTCTATAGGCTATATTTAGTTTCCAGTTTTTCACCTCAAATATTTTCCCTTGCAGCTAAATACAGAGAGGAATTCAAGCTCATCATCGACCGGATCGCTGTGGTGAAGTCCGAGAACGTGAGTTAAACTGTTAAAATATTTTTACCTTTTCTGGAAAAAATGCTGCGCTCCCCCTGACTTTCTGCTCATATTTCTACACTGAGGGATAAAGGGTAAAGGTTCAGTTAAACCGACGTTACTGAACAAGGAGATGGCCAGCCTGATTGTACGCACTGGTCTCCTCCCCAAGAGACGACAGCTGCAGTTTGCAAGATTCTGGAAACTATTTGTGGTTTATTTTTACATACTGACTAAATGTTTCAGTGAGATCAGTCGACTCGGAGACAACTTGCGTATTATTTATGGATGGTTGTGAACACTGATGCCACTCTCATATCATTCTGTTAAGGATGAAAAGAGACATGGTACAAGACAGTAAGCTTAGCTCTCTGTTCAGTGCTATAAAAAGAAATCTAGCCTAACATGAACACACTCATAAGCAGACAATTAAAAAAAAGATAGATTTAAGCGGAGTTATTAAGTAATTCTATGTTTTTGTCCGTCTATATTCAAATAAGCCAGGACACTTTTATTCCTCTGGACCGTGAGCCAACCATTTTCCACTCCACCACAAAATAGTTTGGGTCTCTATAGCTAATTTTTGAACTTATGACAACTGTACGGTGGAACAACTCATATAAATTTTGATATTAGTAAGTCATGCATAACTACAGGCATGGTTGCTTTTACTGGCAGGTGGATGCTTTTTCTGGTTACTAGCCATCTGCATCGGCTCTGATCACACTTTACCTCTGTGCTTTTCTGAATTCGTCTGGCGATGAATGGCGACACCACACTGAGCTTTGAAAACTCTTCAGAAATCCTATGTGTGCCGTTACTGGAGATTCCTCTGTCTTTTTATACAGTTTCTCCCTTGTTTTATTCTTCATGGTGGGCAAACCATAAGCAAATATGAAAAATATGGATGAAGAAATTATTGAAATAATTCTTTGGACCTGATTAGGAAAGTCATTTTTCTGCTGTTAATTACCACAGATAATGTTAATCTTAACTAGAAAGGTGGATAAATGCATTCACAGAAACGTCAAATTATTCCTTTAACCTTGACATTTTTCCCAATCAAGCTTTTTGTGTGTGTATGATGAAGCCATTCATACTGTTAAACAATATATGCAATCAGTCTGTATCAGTCAATATCAGTCAACAACTAATTAATAATTTTTACAGGGTTTGTATAAATTATTACGCCACCACGTACAGGAGCAGACACATTTACAGCCTGATCTGTCTTTTCATATGTATTCTTTATAAAAAAAAAAAAGTAGGGCAACTAATAATTATTATCAATTAATCTGCCAATAACTTTTAAAAAAGTATGTTATGTGTTATGTTCTGTTTGAACAGCAGTCCAAAAGATAAAGATATTCAATGTACACTGAGAGGCACCAGAGAAAATCAGCGAATCCTTACATCTAATAATTTACTTACTAAGTTTAATGTTAAAAAACTTGGTTCTGATGAGAAATTACAGGTGTGAAGAGGGGACAGATTACCTTACTGATTACTATAGGAAACTGTATCTGCTGTCTTTTACATAGACCAAACAGAAAACATCGGAAAATTTCTAAAAGACATGTTGTTCTGTTTCTGCCCCAGGGCGAGAAGTATCTTGTCCTTAAGAAGAAATACAGACAGCTGCTGAATGAGCGAGACGCCAAAAATCACGGGACAGACGGAGGCCCACGTCTGAGCCCGGCCAGAACGACGGCAGCCACCGCGCAGTGGGAGTCGGCGACCGACCCGGCGCCCCCCCGCCCAAACGAACCGCAGGATGAGCCGATGTCATGCGCAGAGGTGAATTTAAAATCAGCTCGGGATTCTGAGCTAAATGTTAAACGTACGACATGCAGACATGATTCAGCAACTACACTGGCCGCTATAATGCAACTTGCTGAATGTGCGATGTTTACTCTTTATGTGAGCGCCGCATTTACTTCTAAACAAGGCCCTCTTTGTTGGTGCCTTTTCTCTGCGAGCATGTGTCAGCGTGTGATGACAGGCGACCACTGTGAGAGAGAAATAAAAAGCTCTGTAGCTGTGTCGAATCTAAATTCGCCTCTATCAGAAGAAAGAGAAGGTCAAAGGGCTTATGTCTTCACATAAAGGGCAGAGCTGTTTGAAACGAATGCATAGAAGCTTTTGGCAGTCGTGGAAATAAACATCAAGTGCTGGTTTTAAAGCAGAGTAATCCTCTGGAAGTACTTCTACATATTGTTCCTGCAGTGAACCTGAGCACTTAATCCTAGACTTGGAGGATTTGATGCATGTTATGTCCTCACATATGATTTATTCCAATAGGCTCTAAAGCAAACATTATCTGTCCACACCCAGATGGTGAAGGGCAGAAAAGAGCGAGCCAAGTGTTAATGACGGCTAAATGTTTGATCTGTGGACGCTCAGAACACACTGTGATACTTTATGTCTGTATGTAGGAGACACTTCCTGACGCACAGGTCCGGGAACCGTCGGGACAGAGCAACGGGGAGGATGAGTTGGACAGAGATTCAGGGTCAAAGGTGAGTTTTTAGGCTGCTACGTTCTGACACAGAGCAGCAGTACACGTACTTTCCACCCCATATACTGCACATTATGTTCAGTCTTAGCAGGAAATGTGTGTTGTCTGGAGCGGCCACCTCCAGGGCTGAAAGGTGAAGACAATACCAAAGAGCTAGTGCAGTTCCTCTAATGGTCACTTGAGGCTGACTCCAAAAGAGTCACACCCCATAGAGCCTTTAAATGTCCAAATACACAGCAGAAATAAACATGTTCACAGCATAATTCAACTAAGAACGGGACTTTTCATGTAACTCGTCTATTTTAATTATAGCATGGCCTAATATTAAGAACGTGGCTGCCTTCACAAGTTTGCGAGCTATCTGCCTCATGGTCCACCTCAACTCCACCTCTCTGACTTCTTCTGAATTAGGTGGAGGTTAGACTTTAGTTAGATTCCCAGCTGGGGCTGCATTTAAGCATTTATACATTTATACTGCAAAAATGCAGGCTGGTGCCGACCAGCTCGTGTTAGGGTTTAAGTTAATAAATGTTTTCCTTCTTAGTTCGTCCCCTAGGAAACGAGAAAATGCATTTTGAAATCACTCACAGTTATTCTTGTCCACATTCCTGTATAAAGTGTATACATAGTGACAGCTCTATACCCTGCACTTTAAGTCCAACACACAACCGCAAATCTAGCTTTAGATGGAGTCAGGATGGTTACTGACCAAGACACCACACTGAGCTTTGTAACCACTCTATGGGTGACGTCCCAGAGGGATCATTCATCTTTATAAACAGTCAGTGGTATTGTCTCTAAGGCTGGATCGTTTCTCCTTCTGGCACAATAGAGCACGTGGTTCTACTCCCGAGTCGAAATGCTTAGTCCATTAATCATCAAGTACACTGACAGAAAAAGTAAAAACAGTTCATTCAGTAATGTAACGAAAGATGTCAGTAAATAAATGCTTGGGGCGGGGGGGGGGGATCACTGTAATCTCTTTATGATTGTAGAGTAGCTAACTGAGTCGACAATTAATGCCACATAGATAAATAAAGTGATCTTTAACATTAAAAGCCTGGGTTATAATGCCTCGAGAGTGAAAACTGGTTATAAGCAAACAGAAAAGACAGAAAAGAGTAAATAAATGATAAGTGGTTCAAACACGTAGCTTCTGCTGCTGCTCGTATATCTGTAATAAATGAATGGCACTTTTATCAGCAGAATCTAAAGGGCTTTAAACTGCTGGAGATTCAGAGGCCTCCACTTTAATTAGATTACAGTAAATATGATACGAATTACTAACAAAAGCAGACAAAATTATCTGATGAATTAGTTTAGATGTCGTGGAGTATTTGGCCTTTATGTGAGCAAGTGATTTCCCTTTACTGCTTTACACAGATGTTTTACTATTTATTTTTAACTTTTAAAATTCTTTTTTTCATATGAAGATGATTCCCTAATATACATCAACCCCACATCTCCAACAAAAGCTCACTTTAGTTTCTAATTCAGGTTATTTTTCTGGAGTTCCTGTTATTTAATTTAACTACATTACATCGTGTCAGTGGAAAACCAAAAACACACCCGTCCCATGTTCAGCGCTTTCACTGCTTCTACCCACCAGGTGGTGCTAAGTAAATTACCTGGCTCTGTAAGCCACAGTGTCCTGATGTGAGTGGGAGGAGAACCAGTTGGAGGAGAATCTGCATTTAAATGAAGCCGCCTGTTATTATGCTAAACAGCAACATGTTGGACCTCATTAGAAAGATAATAATCATTTGTGCCCATTAAAGAGATGGAGAAAAATACGTGGCTGCCTCGATGACCTGTGCAGAAGAAAAAACGAAATATGTATGAGTGCGTTAATACAGTCAGGTTAAGTGTGTTTATCTAAGGTATTAGTCAGTACACTGAACTTTGTATTCTGTGTTGACATTTATTTTATTTTACAGAAGCTAGCTGTCGGGTTCACCGCAGTGACATAAACCAGGCTTATAACTATTTCCTAAAGTTTCCTAAAGCTGGACAGGATTTATAATTCACAATATTACGCGGGATGAAGTATCCAGATCATATACTAAAGTAAAATTTGAAATGAAATCCTGTGCAGAGGGAAACGTCACAGCTTGGTGGAGCTGTTAAAGACTCACACACAAGTCATATGCATATATCATATAATATATACATATCTTTATCAATGGCTGTGTTTATTACTTAGCAACCACTTCTAAGGAAGTGACTGTGATGTCACACTCGCTTAACCTGTATTTGGTGTATTTGTAATTCATTATGAGAATTACTCTATGTACTCATTAAGGGTTTGACTACAGGCCACATCCTCTGAGGTGCCTCACTGCAGCGTACTGTCATTCCACTAATAATAAAGCCCAATATCTATAAAAATGTCTCATGTAAGCATCTCAATCAGAACACACTGGACTGATCAGAAGGAGCTTTCAGTCAGACTGAAATAGGAGCTGTAAAACTGATAATCTGTTCAGTGGGACAAATATTAGCTCCACGTAAACACTCGAGAAAGAATGGATTGGAATAAATACATTCTGTCTCCACATCTTGGGCCCATGTGGGGTGAACATCAGGCGATGTGATGAGGTCTCAGGGACAGAAAACATAGAGGTAGCAAATCAATGAGCGTTTGAAAAGATGAACACAGCTGAAATCAGCACGGGCAGCCATGCTCAAAACGTGACTCAGCTTTTTCATCTTATTCTGTTAAACTAATTCAACACTGTTCTTCTTTGGTTATAATTGTGGCATATTGAACACAACAGTGGGCAGAACCACTTTTCAAAAAAGTTCAAATCAAGTTTATGTTTTGTGGCATGTAAACGCAGATCTGTACCTTTTTATGCAGCTTCCATGTAAACGGTTAAGTCTGAATCACTGATTGGAAAGATTTCAGTCACGGTCAAGAAATATTGTCCATGTAACTAATGTGTTGTTTGGTAAAACTTGTGATATAATCCTGTCACATAAATATAGAGGAGAAGAGAGTATCACAGGGGCAAATGTAGTATAACATTTCCCCCTGAAATCAGTGGACGTATTGAAGGTTCTGTGCACGAATAAAGTACTATCACCTCAAATACTTAAGTCCAGCACTTGAGCAAATGAACTATTTCAACTGTATTACTTTGATGGTGATCTTGAAATCAGTTTTAGTTGGTAGAGCAATTTCCCCTCACTATGATTCTCTAATACTGTACTCTAATAAACAGTGTGCACTGAACCACCTGCCTTAATATAATTTAGCTGCTCTTTATATTATATCTGGACACATCTGAAGTTGTCATCTTGAGCTAATCTTTAAAATTTGTAATTTTTAAAAATATATATAAAAAGTGCTAAAGGGGTGCCCAATAATGTTATTTTGTTTTCTCTGTCTATTATTGCTGGTCTCCACCAAAGGTCACATGCCAGAGTGGAATAGGCTGCATAAACACCATCCCTCCACTTTGCATGTTCGGCACGCTGACGTGCAAGTTACATGAAAGAGCCGAGTGTTTTAACACCGTGACTGTGTGATCTGAGAGCAATCTGCAGTCAAGTCCTCCTCACATACATCAGCCAGAATGACACTTTCATCCACTGCGGGAAGGCCGCTGTTTTCATTATATATTTTCCTCTTGAGCTGATTCAGATTTTGACAAAAACATGTGGTCCGGCTGTTGTTTTATAGTTAATTGTTAATTGGATTGTTATTCATTACCTCTCATGTGTGAAGCCCTCACCTCTGTCTCGCTGCCTCATTACCTCTCTGTCTGTCTGACACCCTTTGGTCACGTCTCGTCGCCTGGAAAACATCCCCAATAGTGGGTGGGTGTGAAAGTGTGTGTGTGTGTGTGTGTGTGTTCCCTGTGATGTTGGGTCATGCTGTGCGAGCATTATGACTAATTCAGTACAGTTAACTTGTGTTGGCTTTGTGTCACAGCTGAGTAATAATCTTCTGATTTCTGCTTTCCAGTCGGAGTCGGAACAGGACGAGGAGTGTACCGGCAGTATGGGCTCTGCTGCTGTCGCCGTAAGTCTTTTCTTTATTATTATTATTATTATTTCCTTTTGACTTGATTGAAGATTAAACTTCTTAGAGGTCCATTCTCCATAGATTGAGCTTAAGTTTTGTTGGTTTGATCTCTGTGAATATACGTCCACTCTCATTGACCTCGTTAAACAAATAACAGAAGTAAAACCGTTGAACTCTGCGTAGCGTCATCATGGGTGTCTCCCACAATGTGTCAGTTGACTGTGACTCGGCCACTTGTATAGGAAATGGATTAGAGGTTTGTGGCCTCAGCACTATCAAAAGAGCCTGCAACAGGATGTGTGTCTGTGTGCTAGCTGGATCCTATAGAGAAAGAGTGGATCTACTACGCTGCCGGCGCTCGAGTCCCTGACCTCTCTCAGCTGCTCAGACAGGACCCCTCGCTGGCCAACAAGAAGGTAGCGCCGCCCTCTGATCCAATGCATCAAGGACAGTTCCACTGTCCTACAAACAGGATATCAGATTCTTGTCAATAGTATCGTCTACGAACGTGGAAAAATCACTGCCACAAAGTTTGATGGGGCAAGAAACACGAGCGAAATGATCTTTAACCCGCGTGCTAACCTCCTGCATGCTCTCTATATGTCCATTCACGAGGGTTAAATAAAACACTCTCTTCAGACTTATTTAGAAATGAATGAATGTAAAATTATTTCCCTAAACAGGGAGACTCTTGAGGGACCGCTACAAAGTGCAGGGCAAAGATCACGTGACAGAAACAGCCAAGTGATCATGAAGCTGTTCAACTATGTAGCCATGCCAACTTATTAACTTGAATTCTGTTTAGAAGCACATGTTCACACAGTTCAGCTTGCTAATTAACTTGCTACATAATCTCTCTTTATGAATGAATGAAGGAAGCTGCACCACTGCAACACGTAGTTACGTCTTAGAGGAGGTGTAGTGTCCAGGGCTTCGTCATAAAGAGGTAAAAATCAGTACTCCCTCCGTCTATCTACCCCATCTATTGAAAGTTATGACGACGTCCTTCTTAAACAATTAAAGCTTTTAATTTGACATCCAGAACAGTAATCCATGGCACATTAAAGTGGAATAAATATTATGTGTATCTTGTAATTTATGACTTTACAATCTTTCACACAAATATGGTCCTTTGGTGTCGCTGAAAACGGCTAAAAATATATGTAACACTGGTTCATATTTGACCTACAATACTTGTAGTTATTGGAGTGCTCACACTGTGAGTTTTGTCTTAACATGCAAAGCTATTAAAGATATTTCCACTGTAGGACTAAAAGACCAGGGACATTTTAGGAATATTACTCTGCGTTTCAATTGGAAGAAGCAGGGACTACAAAGGCTGCATGCAGTTAACTGGTTACTAAGACATAACAACTTGCATACTGCTTCATTCATGAAATAATGTTCTGCGTGTTGAGAACAAAACCAAAGTCATGTCGGCTTCTCGGTTAGTTTAAAAAAAGATTGAGGTAGATGGATAATGGCGATAATGCAAATAAACGGCGAGCAGGAAAGAATGACAGACTGTGTGAACACAAGATGAAAATAAATCTCAAAAGCTGTTTCATGTTGGCTACTTATTAAAGCTTAAACAAATAGTCATCTATCACCTTTTAATCTGCCATCGGTCTCGTATCGAGGCTTGAAAAGCAAACAGGAACAAGCATAGTGGGCTTTAAAGCTCCTGCTTTAGTTCCTGTGGTTCTGAAGTTCCTGGAACAATTCGACCAACCAGGATCATCTCTGTGTGTTTCTTTCCCTCTCAGACGTCAGGAGTTGTTTCAGTGACTACACTGACTTATGATCACAACGACAGAAGTCAGAAACAAGTTGTAGTAAACTGGAATTCTTCCTACATTTAACACGAAGTAGACACAGTCTTTGTTGATGAAAATCACTCATCATTAATGTTTGAGTTCACTAATACATGATTTTGTGTCTTGTGCGTCTCTTGATCGAACCAGGACTTCACCTCAGTGAGTATCTGAGCCTTCTATAGCAACATGCTGTTGATCTTTTCACCATATTTGTCTAACTAAGCTTTTCGTGTTCCTGTTTTCACACATGGCGACTCCTGATGGCGACTGCTGTTCACAGGGGGTAAGTTTCACCCATCAAACTTCTATCTGTTCCACGAAGTTCATGTCCAACTTCTTTCCACAAATTTCTAGATGTATCTGCTGTGATTCCCCGCTCCCCGACCGGCGTTGCGCTTGTGTAACTTTCACAAGCTCATCCTGCCGTGATTTTCCCCTTAATGGCGTTCTGAGAAGCCTGTGTTAAAACATCCAGATCGCGCATTTCAAAGGTCCACTATCAAAAGGATTATGAAAGATAGCTTTTTAGCTCCTGTGCCCCCCTGACAACCCAAATCCTTTTATTTGTCTCCCTGTGCGCTTAAGAGATTTGAGCTCATGTTTGTTGTCCCTCCCCTGTGTCACAGTTCTCACACTGTCCTGTGGCCACGGCGGACCACCTTCTAAGAGTAGCCCTAAGCCTCTGCCATCTCCACCCGGACAAGATAGCATGGCCGCCATTGAAGTGTAGGGAGATGGGGAGGGGAGGGGGATTAAGGAGAGTCTTAATGCCCCACAAAGACTTCACCCACTTAAAGATAATCTGAAAGTAATAGAGCAGGCTGGGATTAATTGTAGAACAATGCTGGTTGTGTCCCTGGGAAGGTGCTAAGTCCCCCTCAGGCCTCTTTGATGTTCCCTTTAGCCTTCAGCCTTTCCCTGTTCGACAGAGGTGGAAGCTTTTCCAGAGATAATGTACGAAGATACAGAAAAAGTCTCTTCAAAGCCAGGAGTTATTATAGTTGATGTGTATCTGTCAAAGTTTGATTTAGCTCAGCAGAAAGTTCACCACATAGCCGGCTCCGAATCACATGTTTGACCAGGTCTGAAGGGATTACTCTTCATCCTGGGAGGACTTAAGTGTTTCCTGCTCTGACCAAATGTTTGTGAGGATCAGGTGGACTTAAAAATATGCTCTTCAAACACTGGCTGGAAGGTGACTTAAAAATAAGGACATAGCACAGGTCATCTCACCTAAATCCAGCACTTCTCACTCTAAACCCCTTTTCTCTTTCTCTTCTCCTCATGATGTGGGCCTACGCTCCTGCTGTGACCGACTTCCTCTGCCACACAGTTTGTAAGTACATCATTAGCCCATCACTCCTCACTGTCTTCCTCCGCAACCGAGGAGGTGTCAGGCACACGGGCCTTTGTGTCTCCTGTCGATGTCAGTCCTCTTTAGCCACCACTTCCTTCACTGGGGAGCGCGTGGCGGGACTGAGCCGTCCCTGAGTGATCGGACAGGTGGGGGGGCCGCCTCAGTGTGCGTGGTACAGAAACACCAGCATCCTGTTCAGCCTCGTCCGTCACTCCTGCCCTGCGGGAAACCTGCCAAACCGCCTGTCAAACAGCCCTTTGGGCAATCTGTCTTTGGATGTGACAGTGGAAAGACAAAAGAGATGGAGAAACTCAGTCCAGACAGCATCTATCACAATCTGTCTGTCAGACCTGCCACAGAGATGGAGCTCTGTCATTTTTCTCATTGCGGAAATATTTCCGTTAGCAGCTGCTGGATGAATTTGTAGTGCTAGCATGATTAGCGTCAGAGCTTAGGGAGACAAGAGGGCTAGTTCAAGAATGAGATACAGCTAGTGACGTTCAAGTCACAAAGCTATCAATTCCCCTCTACAGCATAATGATTCTGAATAGCATCCTATCCTGCGCAGGTGTGAAAATGTATAATAAGCAGACAAATATAACTCATAGCAACTATTCAAAAAGTTGCTATGACTACCCGCCATTTTGGCTTTAAAACAGTTCTCAAGCTGCGCGCGTTCAGCTAACTGAAACTGAGGTCAAGGTGTTTTCATCCGTCCACAGCTAATATGTAATTATTAAATGGTCACTGTTTGATTTGCTGTGTTAAGGGTCGGACTGCAGGAGGGGTGGATGTGGTTACTTAGCCGACATCTGCGCCTACGCCGCTTTCACCTGTTGATAGCACATAATTACGCGGCTCCGAGTGCGCAGGAAAAACAGAGGAGATCACAGTCAAACAGGTGGATATGGTTTGTGTTTGACTTGTGTTTTCAGTGTGCCTTGTATTATTTTCACATCTTGGCACATATTTGAGTTTGCATGAGGACATGTGGGTCCATCTGAGACTTCTCTTCTCATGTTTCCCTTTTTGACGTGCGCTGACAGTGTAGCGGTGATGTCTGGGTGGGTCTCCCCTCTGCGGGTCACACTAACATCATCAATCTTCCCCCCGGTGACAGGCGCCCGGGCCCCCCAACTGTGGGCACAGGGCTGTGTTGTTTTGTAATTAGGCTCCGTTAGATGGCAGGAAACCATCTCCCCATCCCTCCTTCTTACCATCCCTCCATCCGTCCACTCCCCTCTGTGCACAGCTGGCCCTCCAGCCTCAGACAGCCAATGAGAAGCAGCCCTGCTCAGGCACAACAACTTGTAATAATGCTGCGGCAGTTGACGAGGCATATTGTATGACTAACACATCTCTCCTTATTGCAAACAGACAGCTCTGCACTGGGCCGCCAAACACGGCAACGAGGACATGGCCTCCCTGGTGGTTAATGCCGGGGCTGATGTCAACACCAAATCAGTGAGTGCACGTTTTCTCAATTATTTTAAAAGGGGCGCTCCGACAAGTTCAAGCTTCACTTCAATAAATGATTTTGAGAAGAATGAATTTAAAAAAGATGCCGCTTAAAATTGAAGCTGCTGACATGGCCTGACTTTTAGTCCCTAATATTCGTCAATATCTATACACACACGTTGTGAGAGGACATACTCTAGTTGTAGAAGAACCATTTTGTTTTTTACAAAGACAAAGACTACATGGACAAGATTTCTTCAACTGGATTGGACATTTAGACTTAACCATTGATGGCAACAGTAATAATAATGAACACCAACTCCATGCGGCCTCCATGTTTCTGTCCCTCCTGGATTTTAATCGGATTAAAAATTCCTTCTGATTGGTTTCAATTAGTGGAACACTACAGCGCTAGAAGATCGCCATGAAACTTTTCAATAATTGGGCAAAAACTTAAACTACTGTGTTAAAATACATGTAATTATTTGAGGGGAAAAAAACGAAGTACAAGCATGAGCACATTGGTGTAGCTGTTAACTACGACTCCTGTGTTGCATCTTGATAAGAAAAACTCAAACAGACATGAGCACTGCAACTGCTTCACATACTGGGTTATTCTCCATAGCCACAGCAGCTGAGGCTCATGGGTAATGTAGTGTTTTGAGTTGTACTTTCTGCCCAATTTTACAGTTCATATCAAATAATCCTACAAACTAAAAACCTAAACTCCAATGAAATTTACCGTCACTAGGTAATTATTTGGTCGTGTTCACATCCATGAAGGCCCACCAGGCCACAAGATAACTTGGACTTTACGTGTAAAATCAGTGGAGTGCCCCTTTAATGCTCTGCTCCTTATCATTTTGCTTTAGTAAAACGTCCCGTATCACTGATTCATTCATGCTTCTCTTCTGTCTTGCAGCACGTGAGTAGCTGGGCTTTTATCAGGCACTGAAGGGTATGTACAGTTACATGAAAGGGAAAGCAACGCGGCTGCTGTCCTCTGCTCTTGTAATGATGTAATGCTCCCAAATGATCTCTGTGAAGATCCAGCTGTGCAAATGTATTACAGCAGCGCGTGCTTTGGGGGGCTGCGGGAGTCCTCCGCTAATAAATCATGTCATGTCACGTTAATTGTTTCCCAAAACAGTGCGTCTATGTGCCAGCATGCGCGACTCTTACAGCCATGCAATTTTCAGTGAATTGCCAGGCAATTATGTTTTTATCATTATCTGGTGTTTCCATAACCTTTGCTAATTTGTATATATTTTTTTTCCTCAATTTTCACTGGCTGCGTTCGGGCCTGGGAAACTCTAGGGGGTACGTACCAAAGCCTTCAAGCACTCTGCTTTACAAAAACTACTGAGCCATTTACGTGTCAGTTAGGTGATGGCTGAGGGCGTGTTTGCATGCTAAGGTGAAAGAGAATACTGAAGACCTTCAGAATACACATGTTTAGATCTCGTTTGTGCACATTTCCTTTTGTTTCACGTCTCTTTTTCTCCTGCAGGGATACACACCTTTACACATTGCAGCGTTGCATGGTCATCGGCGTATTCTTGAGCTGCTCGTAGGGACATACGGTAAAAAATGCTTTCATTTAACACGTTGCCTGCAGGGACAGCACCAAACTACAAGCACAGTTATGTTGTGTTTTTTTTTAACCATGAAAATGTAAATGGCATTCTTTTAGAAACCTACTGAAAAACTTCTTCTCCTCAACTGACATTTTGTTTAGACAATAAACCTCTTTCGTGGCAAAGTTTTTTACCAATATAAATCCTTACAATTAGTTTAAGAGTGACAGCAGGTTGCAACCCCGTGTACGTAGTTTGTTTACCTACAGATCACAGGTTGTTCTTTAAAGCTTTGGGTGTAAGGTGTCAGACAAGAGGATTATCTCCACCATCCATGACTAGACTGAGATTTCAGAGATTTAATTTTTGTCATGTTATCAGGGGCTAAAGAAAACTTACGGGACTACAGCGGCCATCTTGCATGCCATTACCTGAACATCAAGGAACCAGACGGTCCAGAGGAAGACTGTGAGCTGCGTGAGTGTCTTGCATTTCTGCTCCTGACAACTTTGTCTATGCTATGTCTTTGTCTATGCACAGCTTTTATTAGGATTTGAAACATTCTGAAACATTTAATTTCTAAAGTAATTTACAGATGATACTGCCACTTTTTGTTTGCCATGGGGAGTTGGAGGAGGCATCATTTAAGTTTAAATAAATGTGTACTGCAACTTCATCAAGACCTTATTTTTAGGAATTATTATTTTTTTGGGAAACAGTTTGGGTTCAGTTTTGTTCGAATCCACTTAATGAAATTGAATTCTTTCTTCTTTTTTTTTTTTTTGGTCTTTTATCGTTTGGTGAAAGAAGACACACATTATTTGACATCTAATGTTTGCTATTATAATTTTTATTTGCACATTTTAAATGATTTAACAGATAAATGTACAATAGTTCTGTCTCATTTTTTCCTTTTTCCAAAAAGGAAAACACGTTTTTCTGCAGGGATGTGCTGCAGAAACAGCCAGTTAACAGAATTAATATAGATTTTAGCAGCAAACAATCAGCTATTAAGTCACCGATGTTTTTGCATGTACAATACTTGAATTAATTATACTACTAAATACTGCCAAAATCATCATTACATGAGCCATTCAAGAAGTTTTATTGTCTGTGTAGCTCAGTTTATCAATGTATTTCCAAACTTGGAGGTGAATCCAACCCAAGGACCTGGACTAGGAATCCAACCCTAGAAATATGTTTTGTTATTGTTTGCAGATGAGAAGAACAACACCACTCTTATTTCTGGACACTAAAAATGAAGTAAATCATGAAGTTAGCTTAGCTTAGCATAAAGGCCTTGAAGCAGGAGCAGTTAATAGTGTTTTTAATCTTTTTATTTAGATAAGTAGTTTTATTTAGGGCAATATAGGACACCTGAAATTCCCTTAATCAGTGAAGTTTTGTTTCTTATAGTTCCAACGTTTCAAGTCACTCAGGCCAGAGAACGGAACAAGAACCGGAAGCTGGTATCGCTGTTCCACTCCAAGAAGAAGTGGGGCTCAGCGGAGGAGCTAGCACCGATAGAGGAGGAGAGGACAGGGTCGCATCAGCTCGCCCTTCCTGCGTTCAGACCCAGGAAATTCTCCCGCTGAGGGAATGCGGACTCCAGGGACGATTTCCGACACCCTCTCAGTTTGTCCTCAAATTCATACATATTTACGCACATGTATGTACCAAACTATCAATCTGTGTTTATTTATTATCTGCAGACACACACACAGGGACATGTACACTTACACACACACATTTGAACGCTTTAACTTTTAATATTGGTAGTGTAATATTTAAGCTTACCGTAGAAGTATTTCCTGAAGCCTTTAGATTTCTACGTATGTTGCTAAATGTTTCTTATCATGCTTCAGGCCTTACATTTTTACATGACCTCAGGCCTCTGGCTCTTTAAGCTGGCCGTTGGCTTTTGGTAGTAAGTAGGTGATATCCTACTGATACAAGCCAAAGTCACTAATGTCTTAGTCACCCTCTTAATACTTCTGCAGCCTTCTTTTGGTCCTACTTCTTCACCGATAATAAAATCAGTCAAGTGTACACTGTTTATATTGGTTAAAATAATGAACAGTGGCTGCTGTAGATTCTACAAAACATCACTAATGCAGGAGGTGAATACTCCATTTGTTTGGGACCATTTTCAACTGCAGATTTTATGCACTAGTCAACGATGCATCAACTCAAAATAAATGTCATTAATCTGTATTTAATTACTTTCAAAGAGGAAAAGGCTACCTAAAAACTTCTAAATACACGGACGATACTGTCTTTTCTTACACATTGAAGCATATCACACTGGTGGTTTTGTATTTTTCGGCCTGTTAAAAATGTGCACTTATATCTTACTTGTTGAGTTTAACAATTTAAAAAACACTCATTGGACTGAAAAAACTACAGCAGCCTCCCTGTAATGTTTCTCAAGTCACTTGCTACTATATTTTTAGCTTTGACTGCATAAGTGCAACATTTTGATGTAAAACAATGGACACTTCTCATCTCAAGAACTACTTCTCTTCCATCAATGTTTAATGGCTTTAAGAGATTTTGCAGTCTGTAATTATTCAGAAAATTTCAGCAGATGTTCATATCATCTGGTCAAATGTTGCCAATGTCTGTGTTCAACTTGCTGCACTGAATTTGAAAAAAAAAAAAGAAAAAAAAAAACCTGTCATATTGGGTCACACAACACAGAAATGCACCAACCAATATACACAGATCAGCCACAACAATAAAACCACTGACAGGAGAAGTAAATAACATTGTCCATCTTGTGACAATTCAATGTTCTGTTGGGAAACTTTTGGACCTGGCATTCATGTGGATGTTCATGTAGCACCCACCTAGACACAGACACACACACAAAAACTCTAAAAACATGAAAAACAGCACAACGTGTTGACCTGGCCTCCAACTTCACTAGATCTCAAACTGATCAAGTATCTGTGGGATGATCCACAGAGGCCGCTCCCCTCAACCCATGGACTCAAAGGCCCCCCTCTAACAACATCTTGCCTGACACCGCAGGACACCCTCAGAAGGCCCATGTCCATTTTCTGATGAGTTACAACTGTTTTGGAGGCAACAAGGGAGACCTACACAATATTAGGAAGGTGGCCATAATGTTATGCCTGATCTGTATATCTGTGTTTTTAAGTGATTTGAAGTATAAAGAAGTCACAGTTTCCCCCAACATTAACCATAATATGGCGTAATATGCTGCATTTTCCTTATTTTTCACTTCGATCAGGTATTAAATACTTGCAGGGAAAAAAGAAAAAACATACCCTGCCCTCCCAAAAAAGTCTTATCAAAAGAAAAAAAAGAAAGTGAAATCCTCCCGTTTACTGACCCGCCAAAAAAATAAAACGGCTGCATTCTTTTTCACTACAGTTGTTGTTGCTCTGTGTTCGGAAACCAGTCGGAAAAGTCATAATTCTCCCATATCAGATTAAGTCCATGAATGTACTGCCAAGGAACCCAGCATGTGCTGAAATGCTTTGAGTGAAAAACATGATTTCAAAACTGGAAAGTTGGATAAATCAACAAATTACAGATTAATTTATTGCTGAAATGTTATGTGTCTGCTGAGATTTAAACATTTCTAGCAAGATTCGGTTTCCTTCAAAGCTCTGCTAAAGACGGGTTTCTTTGCAATTTGGTCGGCAGACGTGTGAAGTGTTTGTGATTTGTACTTGATGGGCTTAAACCTACAAAACCATCAGTGTGCTTCTCTAAATCTGAGCCGGTGAGACATTCCAGAGAACAAAAGGGAGGAAAAAATAAACCATCGCTAATTCTAACACACTTCAAGGGTTGGATTCAGGGCCATTAAGAGGGTTTTGTCACCTTCAGTGTAGACTGTACATGTCTGATGTGTCCTGTCTGGTTACTGCATTGTTGTGATGGATGCTTTTGGCCTTTGCTGGTACAAATCAGCAAAAAAGAAATTTGTCTTGGGCACTTATTACATCCAAACTACTACTATGAACACTAGAACATACGAAACGAGGAGATAACACAAAGTACTGCACAGACGCCAAATAACATCCAAAGTGCCGTGTTAACTTTTGCAAAAAAAATTAAAAAGCACTATTATACTTTATTCTACTATCTAGTAACATTTAATATTGTTCTTCATTTTACATTTTTCCATAAAATTTGTGTTTCTCATTCCGTTCCCATTTGTTAAGCAGTTACTTGTTTGCCAAAAGCCTCCATTACATTTTGTTTTTGCACAATATGTATATGATGAAGATATTTTTGAATTAAAATGCCTTTTTTATATCAAAGTGTGTGTGTGTGTGTAATTGTTTTCTACTGCCCAGTGATAAAATAAATTGTTGTCAACTTCACTGGAATGATCTACATCAAACTGGACTCGGCGTGCTGACTTGTAACAATAAGGCCTTTTCTCTCCCTCTCTATGTAATATCCCTGTTTTTTTTAAGCTGCCTTTGATCTTACTTTAACTACCTGACTTTGTGGGCTACAGATGGAGTAAATATGGGCCCTGCGAACTCTCCATACGGCTTTAGACCTTAATTCCTGATTAGCTGAAAAGGGCAGCACTTGCTTTTGGGTCTTGGATATCAGACGACACAGAGGGGAACAGAGGCAAGTGTTTTTGTGCTTCATTTTTGAAGCGGGGATGTTGGGGGGGGATAAGAGGGAGTATCTGTAATAGATACTTATCTTACTGCCCTCAAGCCCCTCAAACAAAGTCCCCCTCTGAAGAGATTATAACCCAGGGAGGGCACATTAACTCTAATCCAATGCTTTGAGGCCTTACACCCCCATACCACCCTCTGCCCCACTTATTTCAACCCTTCTGTTGTTGGGGGGCTACCTTGTATCTGGTGCATGTATGAGTAAGGCCTGTGGCTACACACACGAGGGTTGTGTCGGTGCGCATGTATGTGTGTGTTTGTGTGCGAGTCAGGGGGGTGGAGAGGCTGTTTCAATAGCACGCTGACTCTAATGAAAAGCATTGAGGGGTGCATACTGCTGTGTAACTGATTCCTCTCTCTGAAGAGATTAGGCGCTACATTGTTGGTTCGGTTGCTCATTTCCATGAGAGCACAGCCTCCCACCAGCGGCTGCTTGGCTTTGTTATTTTGAGTTGGAAAACACAGAGCCCAATGTCCCTGGCTTCCTTGTTACCATTGTTTCACAAATAGGCCAAAATGTAGATGTCACGTCACAGATGCCCAATAACCTCATTAGCTGCTCTCTGTGGGGCTTTACAGTTAAAATAATGGATGCATGAACTTCAGTTTGTTTCTGCAAAGAATTGAGTCAAAATTACTCTTGAAACCATTTGTTTCATTGTAAATAAAGAAATTACAAAAAAACAACAACATAGGTATGTCAGGTATTTCTTGAACGCCGTTCATCTTTCCTCCACCTTTCTTCCTGGACTTGTAACTGCCAAGTAAGCATCATGGCTTTTTTTTATTGTATGTAAATGCTAAAGGAAACTTGCCCCTGACAAGGAGACATTATTTGAAGCTAGAGGACAACTTGTGTGTACTAACTTCTTCTAAATAGCTTATGATACACTGTCATGGACCTGGAAGCACATAAGAGTGTGTTACAAACAACTAGAATTCAGTCCATTGGTGATCTGTGATATCTGAATATTCTCATACAGCCACTGTAGGCACATATGTTCCTGAAAACAAGCCGCAGCGAGCTAACAAGCTGATCCGCAACAACGAGCACACCGGGGAACTTCTCCGACCGGGCTCCTGCGAACTGGGCCAGGCCTCTAGCTGAGGGATCCTGGGGGCCAAGCACCCACCCACCGGGACCCCGACACAGGGAGATACCAGCAGCAGCAGCAGCAGCAGCACCAGCTGTCACACCGGCCATCACAGTCCAACCAACGCCGCCTGTCACTCACCCAGTGGAGGGCCGTCAATCAGCCCGCACCCAGGAGGGAGCTGGGAGGCGGGCCACTGCCGGGCTCCAAACAAAGACATACTTACATTTGCAAGCGGTTTCAGCGCCACTACTATTTTGAAAGAATGATAGAGTGGCTCTGATAAGAGTAATGACAAAGGACAAAGAGTGGAAGGGGGTCTGTGAAGAGGGGGTCAGATAGTAAAGAGGTGGGAGAGCTTGATAACATTCACACTTTGCTTACATCTCTCCATTTGTGTTGGTCCCACAGGAAAATCCCATTAAGGAGGAAAATTGGGAGTTCTGGTTGAAGACCATTATACAATTGTTGTCAGTTGACTCTAAAAGCTTCTAACTGAGGACGCTTTCTTACATTTTAGCATTGTTGGGATTTTTTATTTGTTGAAATATTGAAAGAATATTGAACTTAGACTTGATGCTTAATTTAGTTTCTTTTTCATTTTCAAGTACTCACATTCCAACTCCTCATCAGCTTCGGTTTCTACGAGTCTGTCAACTTTCTCCCCTTTGAGTATTGAGCGCAGCAAAAATAAACTAACAAGCAATAGGTGCGAAAGGCTCTGTGGATTCTCTTTGGGCTTTTGTTGTCTTGTTCACACCTACCTATGAGCTATTCTAATTGCATGTTTAGCCCCTTTGTTAGCTCGCAGGTAGGGGATAACTTGTAATTGAGGTCACACCTACACCCATTGTCCCGACCTGCTCATTAGACCACTTGCACTGTTATTCAGCATTTTATCCAAAACTGGGGCTTTGCTTGCCTTAACAGTGTGCTGAGTGAGTTACACTGTGGAATATGCAGAGGATTTGTAGATAAAGGAGAATGCACAGCACTCTTTCACCACAGGCCAGAGACTCAGGTGTTATCAGGGACAAAGATAACCCCATCCTCTTGGCTATCTTGTACTATCTCTTTGGACGCTGAGGACAATCGTCTTCCATTTGGCCACTTTTCTCTCCTGTAAACGACTGACATCCTAACAGCAAACAGCGCAACCCAAACCTGTCGGAGCAGGAGCGACACCTGCATTGTGGCGGAGCTGCCAAAAGAGGAAGAGAATGAATAGAGGTTCTACAAGAAGCACAAAGGCTGCTGCCCTGAGCTGTTTGTGTTGAGAGATGTAGACTACTGATGCCATAAGCCTTCTCCTCTTTACTCTCTAGTCGGCCCATTGTTGCCCTAGTACAAATTTGCTTTAGGCTCTGCAGACTCCACCCAAATAAATTCCTCCTTTTCCTCCACCTTAACCACATTTTTTTGGTCACCACCACCGGCAACTCTCTCCTACTCCTCACATCTGCACAATCCATTTAATCTGGCAAACAAAATATTACAAATACCTGTGGGAGACTACAATAACAGGTGACTAAACTTTCTAATACATTATCCCCTGATCATTTTACATTAATAATTTAAAGGTTTGATCTAAATCTCATAACATGGGAAACTACCAGAGGCCGAAGTGATGCCTTCGGAAATAGATTTTGATGAAACCATCATCTGTTTGAAAATTGTTGCATTACTAACACAATAATCTAGTCTATTTATTTAACATTCAATCGGGTATAATCAGTGACTATGGAGATCAGCTCCCCTAACGTCACAGTTTATGTTTTTAGTGCAAATGTTTTAGTTTAATCAAGATCTTCAAAATCTTGAGATATCTGTCTGTGTGCCTCTCTAAAGCCAACGAAGGACAACAAAAGGAAAAATAAATACTCGCTAATTCTATTACACTTCAAGGGTTTGATTCAGGGCCATTAAGGGGGTTTTGTCACCTTCCGTGTAAACTCTACACGTCTGCAATGAACCCTGTGACTGGCATTTACTTCTATGAAGAATTAAGAGAATACCTGCAAAACTTTAAACATTAGAACATAAGCACGGAGGAAATTGCACAGTGCCCTGCGCCAAAGATGAGCACAGATGACAATTCCTGCATATGATGTTACCAAATCAAGACGCCATGTTTACATTCAGACAGTTCTGCTAACTGGTTTGAAAACATTTAGATTCTTCATTTTAATCTTCTGTGGAAGATCTATGTTTCAAATTCTATCATATTCACTGTATTAGGTTACTTTAAAAATATAAAAATAGAAACGATAACAACCATATATACAGAACATTTAGCCAAGTAAAAGTGTAAAAAAGTAAAAAACAAAAAACAAAAAAAACACTGCTCTTCCAGTCCTACATTCAAAACGTAAAAAATAAAAGTCAATGTTTAAAACAAAACGTTTACATACTATACCAAACTTTAATCTTAACCATAACTAGTAAAGGTTAAATACATGTAGTACGATATTTGCTGAAGTAGCAGAAAGTGAAAATGCTCAAGTTATAGCTTATGTTTAATTGTAGAGACTATTGTCATCTGCACAACTTCCTGTAAACATCAAAGACAACAATATCTCCCCTCAAAGGTTCTTTTTTTATTTCACAGATCTTCATCTTACACACAAGTACATTCAAGTCATTTGTGTTAGCATGCGTTACTGTTCAAAGTCAAACAACAGAGGAATGGTTTTAAACGGGATGTATTTTACGTGTACCTTATAAAGTGGCAACTAAATACAAATTATTAGTTATCGTGAAATTGCTGCAACAAACACACTTTGAAGACAAACACTGATCTTAGGCTCTTTTGAAGGGCATGGGGGGCAGTAGAAGTGTAATTTTATGCTCTTATCGCTAACCCCCCGCCCCCACCCACCCCCACCCACCCACACACACACATGACACACACATACACACACACATTAGCATCTGTTATCTCACAATTATCATATACATTAGTCAACACCTGTTTCACTTAACCTCGTTTAATTAGGGCCATTGAAACGTTGCGCTGCACCCAAAACAATGCCATCCGACATATAGAAAAGACAGCTTGTTGTGGTTCAGTCAATAAATTAACAACTAAAAAGACATGAGGTTTGTGGGGTTCATTGACAAACGGTATTTTCTTGATAATTAACGAAAGACCTGCGAGACTTCTATAACGAAAACACGAAAGAGGCACTTTTACGCGTGCGTAAAAGTTTCATCTTTGTTTATTAGCGCGAATTATCGCCGCTGGTTGGGTTAATTAAATTCACCAAACGACAGATCTGCGGGCGATGAAGTGTCAGAAACGACAGAAGTGACTGGCAGGATGTTGTTAACTGATTTCTGGGATTTTTTTCTAAACCCTCTGTCGACTAGTGCGAGACATGAGAAGTGTTAAATTCGTCATGAAGATCATCAAACGGACCAAGAGTCCTTCCACTGAAACCAAATGAAGCTGAAAACACACAATAGAAAGTATTACACCAAACTTGTCACTTTAAATTGAAAAACTTTTAACCTCCAGTCTATGGACCGTTTAATATATAAAAATGATGCTTTCAATGTCAGGAACTACAACGATAATTTGTGAGTTTGATGTTTTATGACAAAGATCAGGGATGTTTATCTGTCCCGTAGAGACGATGGTTAATCCTATGAGTCTGTATTCATGTCTAAAAAGAAAAGGCTGCATTTCAATTGAAACTTCAGTTCTCTCCAGAATTCACTGTGTTGCGATAAGTAGCACACATTTAGCCCCTCCACGAAAACGCTAAAAGGAACAGCGGAGGGCTTCTTTGATGGGATTTGCTGCCAGTGAAAGCTCGAGGTCTTTTGAACGTAGTTGTCAGTCAATACCAGTGGGACCTCCTCCGCCCCCCTCCTCTTGCCCCGCCCGCACACACATGCTGGCAGCAGGCTGTATATAAAAAGATCCGGGAGGGTTGGATTGCCACTCAGACTCTAATAGTTGGGACACACAGGGAAACATGCCCGCATCGCAAACTGGATTTGGCAACTTCTTCTTGGAGAGGAACATCAGCATGCCGACTGGATATCAGATCCCGGTGCTGGGATGCCCACCGGGTGTGCAGCAACAGCAGCAGGCTCAGCATCTGGCAGCTATGGCAGCTGGAGTTCCTTTAACATACTCTGGACTACAGGGATACAACTTTATCCCATATCCACACCACAGGCACATGGCACACATGGTGAGTTGATCAATCGCTGAACATTTTAGTCAATTGTCTACTGATGTCTACTTCAGATGTGCTGAAGCCTCAAGTCAACAAACTTCTTGTGAACTCTGAAAACTGCGCACAACTTGCTGAGCTTGTCCTTACGTTGTTTCTTTTTATTTTATCTTCCAGAGCAATGGTTTCGATTTGAAGGCTGCCTCTCCCTACCATCATGCTCTCTTGGCTCGCGGAGGGGCTTTCTATCCTCCATACCGTCCTGGAGCAGCCGAGGACCCTGGCAGGATCGCCAAGGTGGCCACCCGAGAGAGCACCGGTGCGCTGAAGGCCTGGCTGAACGAGCACCTGAAGAACCCGTACCCCACGAAGGGTGAGAAAATCATGCTCGCCATCATCACCAAAATGAGCCTCACGCAGGTCTCCACCTGGTTCGCTAACGCGAGGCGACGCTTGAAGAAGGAGAACAGGGTCAGCTGGGCGTCCAAGGGGAAATCAGACGAGGAGGAAGAGGATCAGGAGGGAGACAGTGACGAAGACGACAGTCCCCTGCAGAAATGTCATCTGGATGAGCACCCAGAGGCAGAGCCTAAAAGCGACCGCACAGACGCCGTTAAGCAGGTCGAGAGCGCACTGGACGCCTCTGTACCTGTGGATGCCCGTTTGGAGATGCCACAGCAGACAGGCAGAGAACACGAAGACAGAGAACTGGGACTTGTCAAGGAAGTTGAAAAGAGTGACTCTGACCACACATCATCAGCTTTGGAGAGTAAAGAGATCATAACTAGTCAAAAACCCAAAATCTGGTCTTTGGCAGAAACCGCCACCTCAGAGACGGCGAAGAAACCTCAGGACAGTATTTACCACCCCGCTGGGAAATTGTGGGCAGAGTGGGCTTCAAGAAACGGACTGTTTGTCCCGTCATGTTACACCACTCACGAGGTTGTCTAGGCTGACATGTAGACACTAACGAAGGACATCGTCCACATCTTTTTGCACTTTAAACTGGAACCTCAGGGACACCCTGAAGTTTGCAATGAAATGAAAATCTGTCGTGAGACCAAAGACTAAACATATGTTGTCTTTCTGTAAATATTTGTAGATGTATTTTTCCATCAACAAGATGTAAATTATGTTTCCTTTGTCTAAAAATATTTTTGCTTAAATAAACACCGGCTTCTGACGAAATTCGCAGTTCACTGGTTTTTATCAATCACAAATGCATTTTGCATACACGGAAAAACATTACCACCTAACCCTATTTTTAAGTAATGTTGCGTGATGTTAATGTTACAGTTAGTTAGTCACAAGGACGCAGCAGAAGTTAGCCAGGATTATTCATGCAGATACAGGCTATACAAGAGAACTGGAGTTGATTTGCATATCAAACCAAGTCTGTTAATGCTTCCAGGTTTTGGTTCCACTAATCCCCGCCAGATACAAGCAGATACGAAGTTACTTTGTAAATGCGAAATCAAAGTTTAAGATTAGACAGCAGCAGGCCACTGGTCTGTTAAGGTGCCAATTGTCTTCATATGGCTGGTAGAAGGTTTCCTTTCCATCAATCACACCGGTTTCCGTGTAAATTCAGAGGGCCTACCTCCGTTAATCCAAGGATAATGAAACAGCTTCAGTTTCTCAACCAAGTTGGTTTCATCTTCTGGCTTCAACTCTCCATCCAAAACCCTACAGACAGGTGCACACAGGCGGGGGGTTTAGCCCGGTTTCAACTCAAACTTCAAAATGTTGGAAAACAGAAGTGGTTTTATTTCGTTTTTTTTTTTTTTTCCACTTGTATAATCCCACAGTGCCGCTCTGCAGACACTGAGTTTTCAACAGGCACCCTTTTTCGCAGTGCACCTCTAGCGCCACTCTGAGAAATTCTGGAGTAACTACATCACATCTTATTCCACCAACTTTTTACTATTTAAAACTATTGTTTAAATGTATTGTTTAAAATTTTGAAGGGAGCGTACAGATGATAAACAGAAAGTAACATGCAACAAAGACTCACGGAGGTTCCTTAAAACACAAAAGCTTCTAGACAAATAGCTACACTCCTAAACTTAAGGTTGAGGAGACAACACACAAACATGATACACATACTGCATTTGCGTTTTGGTCTTCACACCAGCTAGTACACCGGAAACATTAGCTGTTATTTAATTCCGCTAAATTTAACGCTGACGAGTTGCCAAAAATGGAAATAAAAACGTGGTTCAGGTGTAATCCACCATTTCAAATCAAACTTCCTGGTGCATCGCCCAAAAGCATTATGGGAACTGTATTGTTAAGAGCTAGCGGTGCCCACTGTGACCAAGAGGAGGAAAAACAAACACATCTTATGCGATAGGCTACATAAATATATTAATGCATGTTTAACAGAAATGATGCCGTTTACGTTCAAAATGACAAAGTGTTTTATTGTGTGCAAATAACGGATGCCACAAACAAGTCAGATACATGATTAATTTACAAAAACCTATAATTTAAGAAAATGCTACTAACTTTAAAACTAATGCATTAAAGTCACATCCCACAAGATGCAGCATGCTTGGTAGATTACATGACACTCATTCAACACACAATATACAATATCAACAGTTATATATACAAATTTAGTCATGTCATTATGTACACAAAAAATACAAGACCAGACAACAGTTAATACTGTGAGCTAAAAACATATGTAGAATCAAGGGTCTCGACTGGCATCTCTGAGTTTCCAATCGAGACACTTGACAGAATTTCTTCCTTCCCGTTCTCCTGTGCCACAAGATTTTTGTTGTCCGTTAAATGGATACGCGTCTCCTCGATGCTCGGGTCATCCTCGTTCTCCTCTGGTGTCCTTTGCTCCTGCTCCGTTTCTATATCATCTCTCAGTGGATTTTTGATTTCGTTACGTGATCCAATGTAGTCCTATGAGAGTAGGGATAAATTGAAAATTCTGAATATTGCACTTAAAGTTGAGTAAGGCACAAATTCAACATAACAGTTTTGGTGTGTGTTTACTTTTTTAAGTAGAGGGAGTGATCAGATTTATTTATTCACAAATATACAAGATCATGTGCACAGTATAGAAACATGTTGCTATGTACAATGAAATTCTTTTTTTTTGCCGTCCACATACATCACTATGTCGCTATCAACTTCTGTCCATTGCAGCATAAATCCCACCCCATAGAATTTAATGGGCCCAGCAGATCTTTGCCGGGGCGTAATCTGTTCCCAACGGAGTGACTCCAGACCAACTTTCCCCTCTAAATATTTTGTGGTGGGAGAAGTTCAGGTCTCAAAGCATTCACCTCTTTGAATGCTTTCAATGTGCAGTGAAAATGTGTCACAGGATGGTGATGTTGTTGGTGATGTTTTATAGAGTAAGATGTGAGATTTTTTTCAAAAATGTTGCATTCATGGCACAATTCAAACAAGAACAAAACTAATTTGTCTCTCACCATAGTCTACCCTACATGATTCCCAAAAAGATGTACCACAGTGTCCACCGGAAGGGGTCGGACCCTAATCAACCATAGTCATCATAAACCTAAAATAACTGGTCATTTAATGTGATTGTTTAACATTTTGGGAATTGTAGTGTTTAAGTTTTTTTTTCGGTCTGCACACAAAACATGAAGCTACTGTATGATGAAAGTTGATTAAATCTGACCAGAGCCAGCTAGCCCAGCCTTGTCACAAACTAAAAAACTTCACATTTCAGTTTTAACCTCTACTTTATGCAGTCAGTTAATAAGGTGTCAGTATCAAGATTTACTGGTGGATTTTAAATACTGGACAGTATGCTGAAATAAGCAAAGCCCATCCTCCACGAGTTGTAGTCTCTAACACATGCATGTATAATTATTCCTTAAAATGTACATATTGAAAAGGATCAACGTTTGAAATACTTCTAAGAGCACAATGATAAATCGAAAACCGCAACACAAATAAATAGCATTTTTAGGTGAGCATTAATCATTAGCTGCCATCATTAGCGTGTCTTAGAGGATATAAAAAGTCCATTTACCTTTATTTTTGAGTATCCTGGTAACACAAAAAGGAGAAAAAACAGATTATGAGCACGTTAGTGGAAAACTGAAACGTATACTCATTAAACATGTCTAGAGCAATAGTTTAGACAATTTACAGCAATCGTACCTTCCAAATGCCAAAACAAAACTGCGGCGATTGCAATAAACACCGATAAACCCACAACAACGGTCAGGATCCAATGAGTTCGCCTCTCAGGTGCTAAACAAGAAGAGTAGAAAAAGAGAAACCAGTCAAACACACTCTGACCTTTCTGGTAGCATCAAACACTGATACACAGCTTACCATTAATACTTACTAAATGAAAGATTAGATCATTGAAGTAGAACATAGGTATTTATTTAGAAAGCTTAAACAACCTACACAACAGGAAACAGCTATGAAAATGAATTTGCATATTTTTCAGCAGCAGAGGAAGTGAAAAATAGGAAGATGTGTGTACATAAATAATAAGTCCATTGTTCTCTTTTCATTCTAAGAAGGTAATACTTCAGCTACGAAAAACATGTTGGGTATCTACGCTCAAGAATTCACAGTGTGTAGCTGTTAATTCCCACACTCTAAACCACAGACCAACATAGACTTGCGAGACGTAGTGTCGTCGCCAGGATAGTTTCGTTTGAGTCTAACCACACAGCTGCAGATGACAGGAGAGATACACGTGAGAAACCCATACAACCACGCAGAACTCACCGCATATGTTGTCAGATGTGACTGTTCCTTCTTGTTCAGTCTTCGTCGTACATCTGCAAAGAAGTTCACAATATTATGATAATGTTAACTCCTGGTTTAAAACATTCAGATGCGGGTTACTAACATTAAATCAGTAAGGCTGGTGACAAACTGAATGAGAGCCATTGCAGTTTACCAAAACAGCTTTTCCACTAATTCGTACACAGATGTCTACAAGGGATTTGGTGTTTTTAAGACGGTGAATGTGTTGATTGTTTAAGCCCCAGCACGTGGTTCATATCACTTTCACAATCATGAAGCCTCTTGCTGGCCGTTTCGTGTCATGTATGACAAAGCACTTGTTCCGTTTCTCACTCCAACTACTCTTGTTCGTCGCCAGCTGCAACTAGTGCGTCAGAAACAACAATGCATATAAATGAAGTGGGTCCAGATCAAGAAAGTTAAGCTTGAGGTGTCGCTGCGCTTCAGTCAAAGAGCTCAGAAATGATTGGTTGAGGTAAACAGGTCATGTTTAAGCACAGACACTTAGCGACTGATCAAATGACACAGACTCAATAAAGTATGTCGCTACTATGGTCCTAATGTATTTTCGCATGTCTATCAGAAGCACTAGACTACAAATTAGATGGATATTTGTTATCCTCCTGCTATGACAGAGATTAAGCAATGTTTTTTTACATGCCATATGCAAGGGTTGGCTGTCAGTTTGTGTCTTCACGTCGGCTTCCATTAAGAATAACTTGCAGCGAATTGTTTTGTCACCACTACTGTGAACGCGGTGTAAGTTCATAGACTGCATCATGTTTCTTTCATTCATAAAAGAATTAAAGGGTTAAAAGGTTGAAGGGGTTGAGTGAGAGACTACTTCCAGAGTGACTGCGAGTTCAGAGAGACCATACGGAAACTAAATTGTAAACTAATACCTTAATATTAAATAAATCTGATTCTTCTATACAATTTTACTATGAGTTCTTATACTTACGTGGTCCATGCCCTGCAGACCTTAGATGAGCTCTCATTGGAATATGTACCTTCTGGACACTTCACACATTCTGTGTCATGGATCGAGTTTCCTGAAAACCAAGCGTGATTGTCAAAAATAAATTTACACTGACTGCAGCAAAAAAATAAATAGAAAATTCATTTTTCATAATGTCAAAACAGCATCAATTAGACGTGACATACCCTCAACTCGAATCTCAGTTCCTGGTGGACAGATTTTATGTGGCACACAGGTGATGCAGTCCTTGCTGGAGCAGTGAAATCCCTCCTTACACTTGCATTCAGTCCTTTTAGTCTTGCTCTCGTGGACTGGATCCTCAAAGTTCTTGTCTGAAAGGGGAATGGGCTTCACTTGTAACACGGGCAACATCAGCATAGTCTATAATGTATATATCCTGGGACAGAGTCGTGTAATTTATCACAAGGTCTTACTTGGGTCACAGTATGGCTGACGTTCACACTTCGGCTCTTTCGTGTATTTATCCTGATATTCATCCTCCCCACATTCCTTACACTGAGGTACAGTGCAGTGAAACACAGATACCATGCTGGTCCCTGCATAATGAAGGGGAAAAAAATCATCATTGCAGTTTTTTATTTATCGCAAGTGTGTCTGGTAAATGGATACCAACCGTCTGACTATTTCTTGGATATACACTTCAGTTTGGGTTTATTTATATAGCGTCACTATCGATCTAAATTGCCCTGAGAAGCTGCACATCACCAAGAGCCTGAAATCCCCCAGACAAGCACAAAGGTAACGGTGGTGAGGAAAAACTCCCTTTTAACAGGAAAAATTCCTTGAGCAGCTCAGATGGGGGAAATATCTGGCCACATAGAGACAGAAAGAGAGGGCCGAGGGACAGAAGAGAAGGAAGTAGATGCAGAGAAGAGGGGATCAAAGCAAACAAAGAAAATGATACACTCTTAATGTCTCTGACTTTGACGCAACTCGCACTTCAGTCCGTACAAATCTACAGCCACGAGATGATTAACTTAGCTTAGCAAAAGAAGAGGGGAAACAACCAATTTATTCCTGTCTGGTTATTTTACTCTGAACTGTCCCCAAAAAATCCTATCACAACTAACCAGAGTCTGAATAACCATCTTTAATATCTTGTGTATTCCAATAACAGTCTGTTCACAATGAATATGGAATATATGTGGAGATTGTCAGGTAATGCTTAGGATGGTCTACATCTGTCTTCTACTGTCTCTGGGATTTATTTCACTTATAAACTAAACTACTCAAGGACTTCATTACAGCCATGCCTTAACGACTAACTACAGTGTTTATTAGTGACTGCGACCCTTTAACAAACAGTGAACTGTCCCCTAACATCTTTATCTATCTAGCATGTCGACAGAGTTTTGTTCTTGTTTTTCTAATGCAACATTACCTGGACCGCACAGCCTGCAGCACTGGCCATCCCGTTCATACTGGGTTAGAGGATCACACTGAGCAGCAGCCGACCCCTGCAAAGCAAAGAGTACATGTTAGAACATAATTAAGAAGTCGCTTGGCCTTAAATCCCCTCTGTGAGGTCTCTGTGGTTCAAATGACAGTTGTCTCACTTCCTCAACAAACACTATAAGGGGAGTGGTGGAAAGTCCCAAACATTTAGCCAACTCTGATCCGTGATCAGAGCGGTCAGGTGCATTTCCATATCTATTTTTTTGATCTGTCTGTCTACGTCTGTTCATATTGTTTTACATATCCACACAAAGTCACAGAGATTAGCTCCATGTCGACTCATATTGCTCGAAAAAGAAAGTGAAAGTATTCTGGTGAGCACAACAGGGCCGAAAAGCGCCACTGCGACAAAAGTATGTGAGAATAAAGATCATCGTAGAGTTACATACGGTCAGAGCAGCGAAATAACCTGAATTATAGTATACAATAACACAATTAAATGAAATCAACAACAAAAACAACCCGGGCTATCCTTTTGGTTATCACAGATCAAAACCCACATCAAACCCCACAGCTAGTATACATTTCAACCTATAAACACATTAATCATCCCACTCACCATTAAAGAGGATAAAAGCAGCAGGCAGATTAGACGCATCTCGAGGAAATGTTTTGCGCACCGAAGCAGACAGTACCGTAAATCCTCTAGAAATGAGAAGTGAGGTGACGAAGCTTCCATGAGCTTTATACCCCTCAGCGACTGGGCGGAGCTAAGACAGGCTTCGCGTGTGCGTCTCTTGAACGTTTCTTGTGCCTTTACCATGTAATAGTCCGCCCTCGAAAATGTCCAGAAGTGAAACCATCCTTCTCGTCAGGGATCAGGCGGATCTCACAGGATTCAGAGAGGAAGCATTAAAGCTCTTTGGCCGTGGTGGAATTAACAATTGACTTACAGATCTTTTAATGTAGAAGAAAAAAGTCTCAAATAGCAAACCAGTAATTACTATTAACATTCAAAAGTCAAAGTAAAACCTGTGGTATGACATATTATCACATCATCACTATTGCTTTGTAGTGACCACCCTCTGCACATTCTTTAAAAGGCTCAAACTACTAGGCTGCAGGAAATCTTTCCTGCCACAAGCCATCCAACTATACAACTCCTCATCTGTGTGACACTTAGGGTGTGTGGGACTTAGTACATTTTGCACATCTTTTATTTTTTGTGTAGTGCGATTCATTTGCGATTTAACTGCAATTAGATTTAATTTGTATATTCAGTAATTGTATTGCAGATTTTTATTGTTATACACCAATCAGGCATAACATTATGACAACATTCCTAATATTGTGTCTTCCCTGTTTCTCATGTTTCTTGAGTTGTTCCTAGACCATCAAGGAGTGCCATTGCTATGGGGCTGGGTCTTCTGGTCTGGTCTAGGTGGGTGGTACATGTCTAAGTAACATCCACATGAATGAAAGCAGAACATTGTATTGTCACAACATGGTCAATTCGCTTCTGCTGTCAGTGCTATGCCTGGTCAGTATAGATTATGTATGGTATGCTGAGTGCCTGTACATTGATGCTATAACACTGAAATTTCCCAGTTTGGGATTAATAAAGTATCTATCTATCTGTCTAACATGGCATGTAACTGAATGGAGCTAGTTTTAGATCAAGGTTGTCACTTTAGTTTTACAGTAAATTTTTGTTGGAAAAATAATAAAACGTACTAAAAAAAGTACAAAATGCATGTTCATGTGTAGAACTTAAAAGTGCTCTGCTTTTTAATAATTAGTAGTACTACTGCAGACATCTTCTCGGCTCGCCATTGCCTGCTGTTCTTAATAGCTGTCCATTGCAGGCTTTATTTATATATTTCATCTATTTTACAGGTGAACACCTCAGATTGTTGGTGAGCTCAGAGAAGTTTTGAGCAGATGTCAAAACGTAACTGATGTTTGAAAATGAAAATGAAAGTATTCCTGCACTAAATCTGAGCTTCATGACCGTTATACTGTTCAGTTTATGTTAATACTGTGTAAGAAAGGCCGTAATTCAACAGTAGGCCCTATACTAATTCTGGAGGATAGCGTAGTTTGTGTTACTGTTAAATTAGAATTGATTCATTCACTAATACTTTATGAACTCACCTGTATAAACTGAGTGAGTGTATTATTTTATTTTATTATTATTTTGCAGTAGGAGCACATGTGCTCAGCGGTAACCAGGCATTTAACGATAAAAATAATAATTTATTGGTGCTATAATAAGATCAACTGCATTCACAGACAACACCGTCTGCTTCTAAAGAAAAACAGGCTCATATTGTTTTCATTATTTTCGACCACACCTATTATCCTGTAACGACCAACCATCCCCAGACTGAGGGAATCCCCGAAAAGTTTTAGGGGGGTTTCCCGAGTGGTTAGGGTGTGGATTCCCCAGCGTTTGCAATGCAGAGTCTCAGATGCGCGCTTTGTATTGACCATTTAACATATTTAAACAGAAAATGAGCCCTCTGCTAATTTATTTCCCAAAACCGGACCAAACCCCTGCCAGTTTAAATTAAATTGCGCACATGCTCGTGCAATTACGGTACAGGTACCCGGAGCAGCCAAAAAGAGTTTCTCATAAGCCTTCTCCTTTCTGGGAATCCCGTGGATTCCCTTCTAATATCATTTTATGTGCCTGCATTAGATGTCAAGTCATTGTTCTGTAAATCTTAAGGACTTTTTACACAAAGAGAAAAATACATTTTTCTGAAATTACAGAATTTTTCGTAATAGATAAAAACAATGAAATCCCTATTTTAGCAACGTCCTATAGATATTTTTTACCTATCAAGTTTTTGTCACATTATCCAGCCATGAAAGAAGTGTTATTCAAAAATCTGTTTTTAACCTCTAAATAAGGTGTTTTAGTGCACTAACATTTGTATCAGTAAGCTGTTTTTGTCCCAACATGTCCTGTATGGGACGGCTGTGGCAAAACACTGAACCCAGTACAAAACAAAAAAACAAGGCCATTTACCAAAACCAAGACTCAGCTTAGCTAAGGGCTAATGGGTACCAGGATGACGGTGTAGATAGCTGCAATGGCATGCAAATAACTGATAAGAATAAGATACAAGCCATTGAAATGTTTGCAGAACTTCTCCAAAGTAGCTAAGAGGCAAGATCAAGAGGATCCGTGGAGTATATCATTTGCAGATAGAGGGGGTAAAACATTAAGAAATCCTACCAGATTAGACTTTACTGAAGAACATAGGCAGCACAGGAAAAACTGTAAGGATAAAGAGTAAGCCTGTTATGTTACTGTTACCCCACTCACCAAAATAAAACCCTGCTACAATAAAAATGTCAATTCAAGAAAATACTGCACAGAGAAGAAATCCCCTAACCTCACAAAACAAGTGCACTATGTGCCCCCAATAGATGCAGGGTTTTTTAATCATCCGCCCTTCTACTGGGTACCTTTATGGGAACATTTGCTCATTCCTAATATGATCACTTCCCCTCGGCTGACATACTGGAATGTGTGTCTCCCAGGACTGTACACATGACGTATCTAAGGTGATGACATCATACCTATTAATAGTAAAAAGACAAAAACACAAGGTAAAAAGTGAAACTAAAGCAAAACAGTTTAAAAAAAAGACTCATTGCTCAGTGCTCTAGACTCATTGCAGTTTGCGTACCAGGAAAAGGTAGGGGTGGAGGATGTCATCCTCTCTGCTGTTTTTTTTGTTTTTTTTTTTTGTTTTTACTTTTCCGACACATTCAGTACCATCAAGCCATTGCTGCTGGGAGACAAGTGAATAGAGATGGGAGTGGACTCACAATTCACTTCCTGGATAACAGACAGTTTCACCTCAGTATGTCAGGTTGAGGAACTGCACATCAGTATCAGTATCGTCAGTAGCACTGGAGCACCACAGGGGACTGTCCTATTCACCCTGTGCACCTCGGAGTTCAAGTACAACACAGAGTCATGTCATATGCAGAAGTTCTCAGACAATACTGCAATTGTGGGGTGTCTCAGGGATGGACAGGAGAGGGAGTAAAAGAATCTGGGGAACAACTTTGTCTCATGGTGCAGAGTGAACCACCTTCAGATCAATATAGGTAAAACCAAGGAGATGGTAGTGGATTTCCAGAGGCCCCACTTGCAGCCTGTAACATCAGCGCGGAGTGTGTAGAGGTGTTTTCAGACCTATGGGTCTATAGCTGGATCACAAACTGGACTGGTCGCCTAACACAGACTCAGTATACAAAAAAACGTTGCTGTTTTCTTAGGAGATTTCATTAAGATTGTTTAATATATGCCAGAAGCCGGCTGCACAGTGGCGAGGTGGTTAGCACTGATTGTTTGTCACCGGTCACCGGTTCGAATCCATGGGCCGGCTGGCCTTTCTGTGTGGAGTTTGCATGTTCTCCCTGTGTCTGCGTGGGTTCTCTCCGGGTACTCCGTCTTCCTCCCACCATCCAGAGATATGCTCATTAGGTTAACTGGTGATTCTAAATTGCCCGTAGGTGTGAGTGTGAATGTTGGCCCTGCGATGGACTGGCAACCTGTACAGGGTGTACCCGATGACAGCTGGGATAGGCTCCAGCAGACCCCCGTGACCCCTAACGGGACTAAACGGGTATAGAAAATGACTGACTGACTGACTATTATCTGCCAGAAGCGTCTAGACACGTTCTACTAGACTATCATTAATAGTGCCCTCTTCTATCTTGTGGTGTGCTGGAGAGGCAGCACTAAGAAGAAGGACACTTCACGGCCAGTGACAGGCTGCTGTCTCTGTCCTGCATCACAGGAGGTTGTTTGTCCCTCAGGCCATACGACTCTACAATGCCTCCTTGTGAGGAACCAAGTGGACTGTAGTCATTGCTGATACTACTGTATACACAATATGATTATATAACTTATATATTTTTCATATCTCTTTTTGTTTGATGAAGCTACTGGACACTGACCATTCGATAAATAAATAAAGCATCTACCTATCTAGCTATCAAGAAATACATGTGAAAATTTCATTTGAACTATTTATATAGAAGGATTTTAAAAAACATTATTGCAACTAATCTAAGAGGATACAACATGAGTAAATTACTTTCATAAAGACTAATTCTAGGGAAATGGGAAAACAGACAAATTTAAAAATAGATAATAAGGAAAGAACAGAGAACACGTAATATCTCCTGAAATGAAACTGTCAAATAGGTTCACATTTTACCTGTAGGGCAAACCTAGTAATTGTTTGGTTAAAAAAAGAGAATTAGGCCCCCAAATGACAACCTTTTGTCACATTTTTCATTGTCACAACTGACAGATTTCTGAGTGGGTGGGAGTAGCTGTGTGTGTCATGATGCAACGGCATATACTACAGTCCCCAGACCCACGAACACCATTGACAATTACATAATGTTTATACATACTGTCTATATGTCATAGTAAATAAATAATTAAAATGTTCAATACACTGCCAACACAAGCTAAGTAAGAATGCTATTAGCTAGTGGGACAACCCTAGTTAAAGCAAAAACTTTTTAATGTATTTAAGTTTGTAGTTTTTTTGAAATATGGCATCTGCATAAAGAATAGATGGCAGTGACTCATCAGGTATGTGTGGTTATAACTTTGAAGAGAGAAACCGGCTAACAAAACAAAAAAAGTCAGCAAAAGCAAAGGCAACTTCCCTTTAGCTAGCCAGTCAGAAAGCCCTTTGCTAACTTTAGCTAAAGCTAAAACTCTGTGAGTCTAGCTATCCAGCCATCCAACAAGCAGTTCACAGTAGTGATTTGCTGAGGTTAAGCTCTAATCATTTGAATCATAAGTGACCTAATGTGTTTTCACTTGTGAATTAATAAATTATATTGATTTCAATTTACTACAGATTTACAAAAACATATGCATAAACCATAAATAATGCAAGTGTTCTGCAATAAGTTCTTTAAAAGCAATACAATTTATTAATGTATTGTTTTATCTTATCATTTTTTATTAAATCAAAATTAAGGATTAACCACATGTTATTCCAACTATATGCTTTCATTTGTTGCATTACACGTTTACAGATGAATGAATTTTCCTCATGCCAAACAATATTTCAGCAATTAGTAAGTTACCTAATTAAGGAAATAAATTGCATTGCTCCATTGTGTCATGGCCATCATGAAACATTCACAGGTTTCCTAGCTCTCTCCTGGATGGAAAAAAAGGTGAGCAATAGGTGACACACAATGTCCTGCAAGCGTAGACATGTAACCCGACTGGAAAAGCTAGTGATGTGGGTGTGGCTGAAAGGCTGCTGACTGCCTTACCTGGAAGAAGTGTAACCTGAGCTAAAACAGGGCGGGGGGTAGAACAGGGATACAAATCACGGCTAGTTCTCCCCTTCACTTTTCAGGCACTGCATGACAAACAAAACAAGTCAAAACACTGTGGACATACCTCTGCTATAAAAACAACTGCGTGAATTTTGGCGTGCAATCTATAAAGTTATGATGCCAAGTTTAGGATCGAAGAAGAAAGACAGTCTGTCTAGGATGGATGGATCGAGCCAGAACGTTCCAAAGGTAAGATCAACATCAAGCAGTACGTTCTTTTAATAGCAAGTGTCAAGCTCCAGTTCACCATGTTTATGGAATAAATGCTTCTGCCTATGAGTCACTGAATAAGAACAGCTTTACTGTACACTGTACTCTGGGTTCCGGAGAAAACTGCTCTTTCGCTTTCATTGACATCAGGAGTCAAACACTTTGGTTGTGGGAGTCTCTCAAGCATTTTTTACTTCCTCAATTTGACCTGACTTCCCTGATGTTAGTAGTTTCCCACAATAGGAGCACACATTTACTCAGAATTTTGACAGTGACTGATTTACTGAAGGTACATTTTTTTTTTTTTTTCCTGTAATAGCATGTGTTCAGATGCAGGTTATTTACCAGTGACCTGAGAGCAGAATATGCCGCTCAGTGTGAAGCGGAAAAATCACTGTTATCAGGCATCACATCTAAAATAACACTTAAGCAGTGCTTGATCACGTATGTTACGATAAGGATAATGCATGTGCATGAAATGCTCAGATATGGCCATAAAAATATCAGTTCATCTTAACTTGCTACGTTGTTGTGCTTTCAGCTGAGCAATGAGATGCAGCTGAGCCTCATGAACATGGTGAAGAGTGGAGAGTTATCCATCGAGCAGGCCCTGAAAAAGGCCAGGGAGGAAACGAACCCTGCTGAGGAGGTAGTCTCACTTTAACACAAGTTCCTTTTATAGGTTGAATATTGCATGATTCTGATTTTGATTTTGAGTATACTCTAGAGAGGGATTTTACTGAAATGATTCACACGTGTTCATGACATGAGTCATGGGAAGAAGATGCGACCACATCTGTACATCCAGCTGACATCTGCTCCTGAACAGAGGATCAACTGCAGTCTTGTTTGCTCTATGACATTTTTCCGTATTCAGATTCAGTATTCAGTGCTTGTTTACTCTGCATGCAGGCTTGTGCAGTCACTTCTTTTTTTTCTAGTTGTCAGGCCATAATCTGTGTTTTATATTAACTTTTGTGCGCAATTCATTTGTTTATGAACCCCATCGAGAATCATCACCCAACTCTGTAGTTCCCATCAGAACTAGGAAGTGTTTTCAGTGTCGTTCAGCTTATTGTTGGGTTTTCCGGCCTCCAATATTTCTTTTTTTTTGTATGACTTTCACCACTGTGATCTCTCATTGTAGCTGATAAAGTATAAAAAGTCCCTACACCTTACATTCTCAGCAGCAAACCATTGAGAGTACAGCAACTGACACACCAGATTTAATTCAGGAACAGATGGAGACCAAAAACAGAGTTAAAAGGAAGTTGAATATTAGATCTAAATTCACCAGATTGTGTCACACGATTTTGTATTTGGAAGTGCTGCCAAGAAGTGTTCAATATCAACTACTCAACCGCACCCAAATGACCAAGAAAACATCAGTTTAGCAGTTACAACTAGAACAGGCTGACAGGTAATCAGTTTAACGATCAGCCTGACCTGTTTGTGAATGTTCTACTTTAAAAGTCAGAAACTGGTGGAAACCAGTTGTATATGTCCCTTTTAGCTCCTTAGGCATTGTTGTGTTATTAAGCTGCTCAACCTGCTGGATCAGTTTAATAATGATCACGTTTTGTGAAAGAATCCAGACATACCACCTGTAGTGGTAATCTTATCCAGCGCCATAGCTGGAAACTGTTAGCTGTCCTTTATACACTGCAGTTAACTGACACAAAATTTTTCTTTTCTAGAAGGTTATTTACTATTTGCTAATAACTTGACTTTTGGGGGTTTGATGGCTTTTGCAGGAAACCAAAACATTGACCAAAACATGTGAGGAGCAGTGGCCCACACAGTACAACTTTAGCATTCACAAACACAGTCACTACAGGTGGCAGAAGCGTATTCTTCAGGTGAGTTCAGAAACTCCAGGAATGACAGCAGCGCCTTTAGCAATGCTAGTAGCACATATAGAACGTTACCATGCTGGTATTTTGCTCATACACATAAACTAAAGCTGACATAATTAGTTTTGCAGGTAACAATGGCGTTACACATACACTTTGAACAGAATTATTAACTCTAATTTTAACACTGCTGTTGTGAACACCCAGTTCGATTTCAACACCAAAATGCTGTGCAGCATTGAGAAAGGCATCGTCAAGCGGCAACTTCCCTTCTCTGTCGTCAAGAGTTGTGATGATGGAGTGGGTTCTAGGTTCTCCATTTCCTTTAAAGGGCATCATGATTATGAACTGGAGGCCACATCGCTGGAGGACAAACATAAGGTGGATGTATACACTGCATTGCTTACATTGTAACAGTTCAAATAAAATGAGAAGAAACATGTCACCTAAAGATGTCACCCACTTACATGCCTGTGATTTTCTCTCTGTGAGCAGATTATGAAGCTTGTCAATCAGATCATTTACGGGAATATATACAATGATCCTGAAGATGACAATGCAGAATCGCAGCAGCAGCCTCAAGCATCACAGAGCATCCGGGAGGGTATCCTGTTACTGCACCGAGGAGGCCTGGCGTCATTAAAATGGGTGAAGTACGGATGTTTTGTTATTAATGTAGCACTGCTGTGAAAAGGCTACACACCAAATGAACAGAAGAGTTGACTAGTTAAAAATATGCTCTCTGGTCATTCCTCTCATGAATCTATGATCATGCAGATCATGTTTAACTACAGGAAAGAAGAGACTTCCTAAATCACTGGTATCTTGTCACTAGCTGCTGTCACTAGTATTCCCCTCATAATTTGAATAATAGCTAAATCGGAATAGAGATAGCTCATGTAACCACCTCAGTCAGAAGAGATCAACATGATGGGAAGACATTTTCCATCTGATTGAGATTGGTCATGTAAACCTTTGATATTTCTTTCGATAAGATTATCTTATCTTATCTGCTCCTAAACAGCCACGTTAACGCTTCATCCTATAGTTTTGAATTGTTGGAATAAATACATTCTTTCTGCACGTGCTTGTTCCACAAGGGGTAAACATCAGGTGACGAGCTTCCCTGAGGGGCAGGAACAGTTCAGCAACTGGACTGAATAAAATATTGTCCATGTTAACTTGACAAAACATGTACATACATGTTTTGAGTAGATGACTATAGAAACAACATTTTAATGTGAAATTCTGTACAAATACATAAGGTTTCAACTGTCATAGTACTGGAGGGCAAGACTGAGGGATAAGACTGATAGCACTCACATCTCTAGTGTAAATATGAAGTAGCAAAGCATATCTGCCTAGGTAACGTCAGATAAAATGATGTTGGTTCGTGCTATCAGCTTCCTGCATTTGTGAGCCTGTTATCAACTATCTTGATAGCGGTCCTTTAAAGTTCCTCTAACTAAATCTTTCCTGGCTGGGCTATTCATTTCCCTGTTTCTAGACTTTTTACACTAAGCTGACAGCTGCAGTTTTATATTTAGCCGAAAGAGAGTGGTACTGATCTTCTGATAAAACCTAAAACATTTATTGTTACGCATTTATTGTTATTGCTCCTGTTCCATCTTATATTTTCTGCAGACGTAGGGCAGGTTAGTCTACTTTTTGGTTAGTTATAGTACAACAAAAAGCAGACTTGAGACACAGTTTCAGTTGAGTTGTTGAGGTTTACTCCACATATCTTTCCTTCTCTCTATTTTGTTCCAGATATGAGGTCCAGCTTCACCCTGGGCAGCTAATACTGGTTCCGTTCAGGCGGCGAGGCACAGCCGACAGCGAGGTAACCCCCGTTGATCCCGTGACCACTGTGATTCACTTATCAGACGGTGACACCAGTGTGGAGAAACCTCACGGCTCTGACACGTTCACTCTGGTCACCCACAAAAATGAGTATCAGTGAGTATTGAGATGCAGAAATATCAGAAAGTGTTATTCTTTTAATTCCACAAGGTTGTTATCGGTCAGAAATCTCTGCAAGATAATGCCACGAATATAGGCCTGAACCGTATCTCAGCTGATGAGTTGAGTTGGGTTTTGTTGATTTGTTGCAGGTTCAGGGTTCCTTCAGCAGATGAAACGACTGTCCCTGGTGGTGCCCAGAAGGAGCGGGACTCTTGGGTAAAAGCCATTGACAAACTGTGCTCAGACTGGAAGAGGAAGTCCAAGTTCAAAGGCTCATTTCTGGAAGCGAAGACATTACGTCAGCTCAGCATAAGCGAAGATGCAGAAGACAACAATACAAGTGGTGGATTTGAAGATGGAAGTATCAACACTTCCTGCAGTGGAGATGGTTTATCAGGGCCTATTCCTAAACCTCGCAGGGTTAAGACCGTTAAAGTCACTGGACCTCATATTTTGCCCCCCGTCGCATCACCAACCTCTCCCTGTGCTACTTCCCCGACATCACCCACCTCCCCTGCTCCCTCATCCTGCCATTCTGGCCTAGCTACCACTTCCATAGTCCCAGAGACTCTTACCCACGAATCAGTCCTTGTGCCTTCACCGCCAATTCCCCCACTTCCGCCACCTCTACTCATCAGCTTGAACTCAAGTTCAAGAAAACCACTTACCAAGGCTTTCCACTGGGACGTGGTTGGCTCAGAGAAGGTACCGCTATCATATTTTACTTAGAAGACACTAAATTACCATATGACATAAACAGAAAAGTCAGCTTCAGCTCAGTTTCCCTTCATTGCTCCTCATATTGCATCACTATTGGCTATTGTTCTTTCTTTTCCATCCAAGTGTTGTTCTCTTATTACATCAACGACCGTAAGTCCTCTCAGTACTGAACTCATTTGTTTCTCACCAGATGACAAAATCCTATTGGTCACAACAAAGCACCAGGAAGATTGAAATCGACACGGAACGTTTGTACGAGCAATTTGCCGCTAAAGATCTGGGGACGTTTGGCGTGGCTGAGCCGGCGAATACCCAGCACATAATGCTGAACCAGAAGATTGCACACAACTTCAGTGAGTAGCTCAAACAATGAATATGTCTCTCAGTTTTTAGGTGAAACTGCTCAGCCACAACAGATAATGTTCCTCATTTTAGGACGATGATTAGATTTCTCGCTGCAAAAATAATGAATGATTTTCGTTTTGAAATGAAAAGTCATTCTTCTGGATGAAGTTGAATAAAGGACCTTATTCCTTTAGTGGGTGAGAAATGAGAGGGAGTCTTTTCACAACCACCAGAGGGTAGCAGCACACACAGAAACAGAGCTGATGTCAGGCTCTGTGATTTTCATAAATTGGTCCCAAATCACACAACAGAGAAAGCTGACCTGATATCAGCTTTTAGGGGAGGCCTAAACATGCAGCCATATTTCTTTTTTTGGAAGAAGTTTGAGACATGCCATCTGTCAAGCAGATGGATATTAAACGTGTTTACCTGCAGGGGGCAGTGTGTCACCAACTGGGATCTCTCCTGGAATCTGAGTGGAGCCTGTTGCCTCCCTCATCTGAAACCTTTTCACTTCTGATTAACTGAGAGTATGTTGCTTGTATATTTCAAGAGCCAAGCTATGGGGAGAACATTTCAGAAGCTTCCTCTCACAGGTCCTCCGTGCGGCGCAGTCCCCACTGAAGTGATACTGATGTGGTGTCTGTGGGCTGCTAAATGGAATTAGTGTGAAGGTGCAGACTGGCAACGTAATTAGAGTTCACATGATCATAAAATATGGATGATCTGAGTGACATCGGGGGTGATTTCCTGCCTTGATGCAGAATACAACAGCGTGAGGAGATTGTGCTTCTCCCTGAACTGGAAGCAGGAGATGAGTGATGACAGCCTGCGGGCGACTTCGGGCCATGTATCTCTGCTGCAGGTTTTTAGAAAAAATTAGATATTAGAAGAACAAGGAAACCTGTCTGACTTTCCGTCTGCCCTTATTTGGTCCCATTACCACCTATATAGAAAGTACATTTTAATAGTGCAATACAAAAATACTAGAATATGCAAAAGAGTTTATGTACTCTAAACTATACTATAATGCTATATATAGTGCCATAACACTCTATTACGCCATTTCTTAATTATTACTACCAACTCATACGGTCTTATGTTATGCATGTAAAAAGTTGTTACTATTGAAGTAAGCATGTTTTAACCAGAATAGTAACTGCTGATTAACTTACATCACATGTGTTTTTATCAGGACCCATCCAGATAAGTGATTTCAATAATACATATATGAAAAACACATGAATTCCCCTCAGGATTCAGTTCTCGCTGAAGCCAGATATGGAAAACATGTATTAATACGACTCCTCTTTCTCTCTCCGTCTCTCGGCGTCTCCCACACAGACACATTCACACACGCCTTCCCTGTTTATCATCTCAAACCTCCCCAAATCTGTGCTGTTTCCTCAGCTCATATCTCATATCTTTGCCACACTATTTATTCATCTGATCCCATCACACCAGAAGCCAGCATGCATGCGAATCGAATTTGTTTTTTAACAAAGATAGAAAAAGCTTGACAGACAGGGAGACTTGATCAGATAACATCACAAGGTTGTAATCTGTAATTAACAAAGACAAAAAACTGCCATTCGCACAGCATCCACAGAATAGTACTGTTGCTTGTTATTGCAACAGGTGCCGCGCCAACTATCTGCCTTAAAAGCATCGTGGTGTTTGCAGTTACACGCCGAGGGAGATGGAGCTAGACAGCTTGAACAGGTGGTTGTCTTACTGTTGCACCGCGGCTTTAATGTAGTAATCAGCGTGATCCTTACGGGCAAGCAAGAACCTCAGCTGCATCAAGGGTCCACATGATATTGCTCTGTTGATCCATGTGCTTCCACACAAGCTTTGGCAGGAAGACTGTTGCTCAAATTAATTCTTTTGATCGAATTCTTCAGGAAAAAAAAACATCTAGTGAGGAGATAAAAGATACAGATATGAGGTTTGTTGGTGTGTTTATGCAGGTGTGTGTGTTTGTGTGTGTGAGAGAGGGATTTTTTAATACTAGTGGCCATGACTGACTCTTCACTGCATTCAGTTTAGTTCAGTTCAGTTTTATTAATATAGTGTCACTTAAAACTCAGATTGTCTCAAGACACTTTACAGAACCTAGAGGTTTCAAGAGTCAACACACAAAAGCAGCAAAGAAAAGCTCCCTGTTAACAGGCAGAAACCTTGAGCAGCTCATAACAGGGGACCCATCTGCTTGAGACTGGGTACAGAAACAGAAAAAAGAGAGAGGTGGGACGGGAGGGAGGAGAGGAGAGGAGAAGGGTGCAGAAGAACCAGATAAATTTAGACATGTTTTACATTAATGAGGGCGGGTGTGTGACAGAGAAACAGAGTTCATGACACGCCATATAGTAGTACGATATAAATGCATGGACGGTGAGGTGGGAGAGTAGAGAAGTGCGTAGTGCATCATGGGAAGTCCCACAGCAACCTAGGCCTATGGCTGCGTAGCTAAGGGATGGTTTTAGGGTCACCTGAGTCAGCTCAAAGTTCCATATTCGGTTTCTGTAATCGATTTATTTTAAGTCACAAAAATTAAGTTCTCACTACGTTGAAAACACCACAGCACTGTCCCATATCCACATATGTAAAACGTCAGCCATTCCAACGGGCTCCCAGTTGGGTTATTAGGGAATTATTTTTAAAAAAGGTCTACTGCACACATCTGTAGTCATTGTATCCCAGTTTGATTTGAATATCCAGTTTGAATAAGTTTGCCTCTTCAACTGGCTTTTAGGGTTATTTAAATAAGAGGAAATCCCTCTTTGGTGGATATGCTAACAACTCTGAAATGTCAGTTAAAGTTAATACAATGGAACAAGAACCAAAACCTACATTAGTTGTGGAGTAGAAAGTAGCATTAAATATTAATACTCATTAGATGAAATACGTTGTGAGTTTGTCTGGCCAAAGTGTATTTCTGTTTAGAAAATATCTCTGACTAATATTTACCCAGAGTGCTGCAGTGCACGCTGGCTACTTAATGACTGGAAACGTTGCACTCCTAATTAAAAGTACACCTGTGGCTTCCCAGTGCCCAGTGGGATACGCTCTCCATCTCCGTACTCTAATTTGCCAGGGCAATGCCCAGTTTGTCCGTGAGCCAGCCAACAAAGAGCTTAATTTGCACTTGCGTGTGGCTTTTTGGGGGGCCAGATGAGACAGCGTAACCCTCACTCATGAGGAAACTAGTGGGCTTGGAATAGTTTCTGATGTTTGACGCTGTTGGTCCTCATTTGAAAAATGTGACACGAATGCTCCTGTTGGTCCTGGTGAGAGAATTACAGCCTGAAGTCTTTAATGTCAAGGACTTTGGAGACGTGTTGATTACAGCTTTGTTCCTCTGAAATGCTTATCATTTAATATGATTAGCCCTTTTCACTTTGTCATGAGCAGATCTGCAATCAGTTTGATGATTTGGATTGAGTAGGTTAACTCCTACTTCAGACGAGAATTACTGGAAGACTGATGCTTTAGGTAAAAGGATAGTTGAACATTCAGGCAAATATTAGAGTTCAGTGAGAAGATTGAAGTGTATTAGCTGAGCTTAGCAAAAGACTGAGAACAGGTGAATAGTGCTAGTCTGGTCAGAGGCAGTACAGAAATGAGATGGACTAATTTCATGTTTCCTTAAGTGTGCTACTGTCCTGCCCTTGTAGAAGACCAATGCTTCCTTAAAATGGAACTTGTAGCTTGTGGTTAAATCACTCATCGTGGCTAGGCTTCTCACCTAGAAGCCAGAATTGGCCAGCTAACGACCAGGAAACTTCATGCAGGAAATGCAAAAGCATCACTGGGAATATCAACATCAACATCTTCCTCAGATATACAATTACAAAGACATTTTGTGTAGAACTTTTCCACATATTAACATGCCATCGACTTCAACATGACAAACTCTGAACTGAGATTTCCATTTGTGAGATACCACAGGAGGGTGCTGTTCATGCAGCCATCTCCTGTAAACACAGCAAACACGCCCCCTAGTGACCATTAAGTATAAGTGCAACTTATAATTCAAACGTTATCACTTATTTCTGTTGTACAGCTTTTAAAGCTTCCCAGATTGTGGGTTGACTGTATTGTGACATTAAATGTATCAAAACTCAAAATAAACTTACATTTAAAGTTCTGAGTTACACATATTAATCTTTACTACATAAGGCAATTCCAACTTTACTGCTGAATTAACTAAAAGGCACAAATGGCAATAAACTAGGGAACTGGGTGGGCTTTTAAATTACTCAAAACTATTGACATTCCGCCAGATCATATCAACATTAGTCTTGGAAATTAGGTTAGCAGCTAGCAGCCAGGAGATTTGCCCCACATGATTTCATGAACTACATGGTAATACAGTTAGCTTAGCAGTTAGCAGACTTCTTCCTGATAACTTTAAATAAATAAATAAATAAGTAAATACAAACGCAAGACCCCCAAGAATTTCTGAACGAAGTTTCATCAACAAGTCAACAAATTTCTCATCTGATTGGCTAAGCTGACGCACAGGAAGCTCCCTGATTGGTCCATTTCACTGTCAATCAAAACCATTTGATCAAAACCATTTGATTGACACCACTTCTGGACGTGTTCCTTTCAACCAATGTTGTCAACATGAAAAAATTGAGATTTCATTTTGTGTAAATGGGAGTATTTGGCCACAGTCTGGGGCCTTAAACTTCGCTATGTGTTTAAATAAACTAGGCTGCTACTGAAGTCTTCCCACAATCCCTAAATTATTCAGAGGCATTTCCTATAAAATAAAAAAAATCGCATCAGCTTTGACTTGATAGAATGCAAATTTGTGCATTTCCCTTAGGCATGTGGGAGAAAGTAATTAAGCAAAGGGCCCTTTGTCTTCGGAATGCTTTTTGAGTCATTTCATTGCAGAATAAGAAGACTATCTGTCAAAAAGAAAGCTTTCATGTACCAGTGAGCGTGTTGACTCTTTCTAATCTATTGTTCTTCCAGACATTTTCCTCAAAAGTTTTCCAGTGCAGCCGGGAGAGCTGAAGGACAAACTGTTCGTGGTTAATGAGGAAGACGGAGGCCTGTCTGATGAGCACATCACCTCTCTCAGGAGGTATGACTTTGAGCCAAAAAACGCTGATTTGTATTCAGTCCTTACAGTGTCACAACCGAAGCTGAGAGGTGAATGGCTTTTTGTGCCCAAGTACGTGGGCGGTGTGTTTTCATCAGCGAAGGTACAATCTTTGAAAACTAGCAGCTTTGCGAATCATTAACAAAGAGATGTGACTGCATGGAAATCACTGTCAGCTCATGTGAGGAAGACAAATGCTTTGCACAGCAGTCTTCAGTGCGTTCTAATACTAAAGAGCAGATGCCAAAACCTTTTACCAGAGCAGCTTACTAATAAAAGTTTTATTGCTGGTTATTTGCGGAGATGGAAACTATTGACATGCCCTCAGGAATATAACTATGACAGTGGGTAAAATGCTTCCTTCTCCTTACCTGCAGTTTACTCAGAGTCTCTGGATGTTGACCTGGGAGGCAAGAGTGAGCTAACGTACTTTATGGAGGATTTTATTTATTCTATGAAAATGTAATATATATTTTAATGTGGCCTGAGGAATACAATCTTGAAAGAACCACTCCCAACAGGTTCTGCAATATTAATGACCGGTACTACCCCAGTGGCACATCGTCTGACTCGTGAAAAAGTGAATGCCTTCGAATTTGGGGTCAGAACACACTGAAATGGCAGGAGTAGGAAATCCAATTTAAGATGAGCTGGGTTCATATTCAGTGCCAGCGAGAAAAATGGTCGGTCCCATCAGCGTCTCACTGCTTTATAGAAGCTGACAAGGACCATCAACGTTGCTGGGCTTTTCATTTCTTGCCTTTCTCCATGGAACTGGAAATCAATCGGATGGCGCTGGCCTAAAAGAGTGCGTGAGGGAACATGCTATGTGGCAAAGGTCAAAAACGGGGAAAGTATGGATGACAGGAAAAAACAATTCCCAACTGGGACAGTGTCATGAATAAATAATGATGTTTGGGACAGTTGGATCTAGAGTGTTGCTCCTTAGACCTCAACATGATGTTACATGCAAATAATACGCAAAGAAGGTACTACAAATCAGTGTATTCAACCAGTAAGAATCTAAAGTGTAACTCCTCATACAATGAGACTGTGGGAGGATAAAATATTCATTCACTTACAACTTGTTTCTGCTAGACCCAAAAGCCAAAGGAAATCTGTTACTGGAGTTGTCAGTTGGTAGTTTTTAGCCAAATAGCAGCTTTCTGTGTGTAGTCATTGGGTACCAATATTAAAAGACTCAAACACAAAATGTAGACAAAATAACATTAAATCTTATAGAAGAAGCTGCCACAGAGGAACATTTGTAATGTTAAATAATGAACAGATGTATGCAAACAAGACACGAATTAACACTGCAAAGGACAAAGCTGTAGCCATCAAGGCCCTTGAAAATTTCAAATATTCCCGACTAAATGAACAACATCTAATTTTAAAAATATCTTTAGGAGCCATTTATTACAAAAGTAACCCTCAATCCCACTCTGCTAATCTGCTGCGTCAGCGCTGTGTGAGTGTGATGTGATCAGAGTTGGCTTTTTGCAATTGAGCCACAAACCACAGAGAGGAAACGGGAGTCTCTCATGTGGAATAACTGGAAGTTTTCTACCTTTGGCAGTAATAAATACTGACAACAGAGTGTTTATTTTGAACCCCAACACTGTTGGTGAGACGCTGATTCAGCAAATATATTTTCCTGTATTTTATAACGTCCGCCATGTCTGCAGGGGAAGTGAAGTTGTGTGCTTGTTATGTTCAAGGTACGTCCCCACCATGGATGATGTGGAAATGTACAAATCCCACAAGGGACCTGTGGCTGAGCTGCATATTGTGGACCAGTACATGTTGGAGGTACAGTTTTCATCTCCCTGTATTAACTAGAATTATACCATACAACTAACTGTGGAAGAATCTAATGCTGATCATGCCCTTTAGCACTTTCCTTTACTGACTGAATCTTTATTCACCTGCATTCACATTCACACACTGTGGGCGTCATGACGAACTTCATCTGGCTATCACCTTCCATCCAGCCTAGGAGTCATTCAGCCAGCATGCGGATGTCTCAAGGTTGCAGGAAGGGTAACAGATGAACCGCCAGATCAGCCCCCAGTGCTAGCCAGGAATATTTGACAACTGCCATGAGAAATTTCTTGTGTAAAAGACAAGGTGTCAGTGCTTATGGATGACAGTCAGTCTGACTTTTACTACACATAACATAAGCTAGATAAACAGGTTTTCAGATATTACACTTGATAGAAACTAAAATGTGATCAATTGAAACTCTGGAGAGTGAAGGTGACAGCTCACTCTGTTGAGGGATTTTTAGTTGAATGCTGTTTCCAGTCATTCCACACACTCTCCCCTTAGAACAGGTTCAATTATTTATGAGAATGATTGAGCTGAGGACTTCTTTGTGTCATTATAATTTCACACTCTTTCAGTATCACATTCTTCATTATCACTTGGAGTCCTATGTGACACACAAGATATTCAGCATCCATTATGCACCAATGCATGTTGTCTGCTGATTCACTCTTAAAACTCTAAAACAATGTTACATGAGTGTTATCAAAACTCTTTTTTGGTATAACTAAAATGTTAGGTCAATAAAAACATTTTTAAGTGTTTTTTTTTACCTCTGGTGTTTAACAAAAACATATTAAAGTTACAGTTATATAATCAATATAATCTTAAAATGCAGATTCTCTGCTTTAATTTGAAGGGATTCGCGTCCAAACATCCAAATAGGGAATTACAACCATTTCCGTACACACATATTTTCAAAAGACTCACAATCAACTGTTCAATCATATCCAGCATCTGAGTTATTACTTTGTTAAGCATTTACATTTTGAATCTGACCCCACACACCATGTGTATAACACTATTAAGTGAACAACAAACAAACTTTTTAGCAAGAAAACATTAAAAATTAACTATCGTTGTTTGTTAATGGACCTTTTATGTATTAATTATTTATAATAATGACGTTTATTTTACCAAAGGCAAAGTTTTAAGACCTTAAGTTTAATAGTTTAGTCTTTACATCACGGATTCAGGACTTTTCAATTTTCACAAATATGTAACACTGTTTCAATCAGGGCTGTGTAGGTTAATTCAAAATTTCTGCCCTTATTTCTTGAACATGTAAACAGTCAGACACTCTGCTGTATCTGTCTATCCATATAAGAAGCATAACAGGAACCCTGGACCCTCAGATTAAAAGTCTGATGCTCTGAAGCAACATGACCATGACACATTATTTCTGATGACCTGGTTCGTTTATCACCTCTGCAGAGTAACAAAGTGCATCATCCTGCCCGTGTCATCTCAAATTTCCTGGACCTCCTTAGCCGTTACTGAAAGCGTTTGCTTATCCTTTCTGTGCGGCAGATTTGCAGCTTGATCTGAGCGTCCTCTTGATCTTCCAGATCTTGTCTAGACGTTTACAGTTCCCTTTGCCATTTCTTAACGGCATTTCAGGCTGTGAAAATTGCAAAGTGGAAGCACTTTGATAGCTTTTTATAGCTTTCCACCTGTTTTATAGTCATCAGCTAGCTTCATTGTCAAGTGATTGCACTCAATTATTTTCAATGTAATTCTGAAATGATTTCTTTTTGCCTGAATACGGTCTTGTAGAGCAGCTCACATAGCTGCAGCCTTATGCTAGATTTATACTTCTACGTCAGATCTAAGCTGCATAAATAAACATGCAGCTCGTCAGAAATGTAACTACATGTTCAGGAGCTGCAGACCACAACAATTCTGACTGGTCCAAAATGCATGTCCTCATCCACATCTCTCGGTGGCCAGACAAGCACAGAAAGCTCTCCCTCCTTCTGCCTCAGTGTCTTCAACAGTCACTACATCTACCAAAGCGTCTCGTCTCTTTTTTACATTACATGGCATAGAAATAACACAGTCGACTATTGTTTTATTGGTGTAATCACAGAACAAGGTTTTGTCTTGTTTTTTCTGAGCTCTGAATAATGCCATCTCTCTCTCTCCTTTTTGTGGCAAGAACAGCGGCATCCACAAAAAGCATTTTCTGTTATGATAATATCCGTATATTAGGGTAGGAATGCTGACATTTTTCCTCTTAATAAATCAAATCCTTGTCAGGCTTTCTAGATTATCATGCTCTGATGTGTTACTGTTGTCTGTTCTGTGTCTATCACAGATGTTTCTGTAGCGCTACAGTGTTTTTGAGCAGCAGGTTGTATGAAAGCCAGTCACTGTGCCGTACCACAGCGTTTTCCTTTTTTTAAACAAAATCTACAAAATATCTGAGAATAATAATGCCTCAAAGCGAGGAAAATACACATTTTTAGCCCAGCAGGTTTCGATTCTTATGGTCTCACCTTGGTATGGAATCAGGTTGATTGTGGAAAATGTCAGTATGTGGTGTATTACACTTTTCTTTGGCTATTAAAAAAAGTCCACACTGTCACATAGCAACACTAATCCTAATATGTAACCTTAACCATCCATCAGATGAAGTTCACCTTGGCTTTTGGGAGATGCTACCTGAGCGTGAGCGAGGCTGTCTGACAATGTGGAGTGATTTATAAGAGGTTAGCGGAAACACAAAGGTTGACTAGGCAGCTCAGCCAATTGTTTCAAAGTGTCAAGCCTTCACTTTCTCTGTTAAATCAGCCTGTCGGCAGGACAGCGGCGCTCCACTATCACCTGCCATAATCTTGCCAGAGATTAGAGGCTGAGAACAAGCTGCAGCCAACCAGTGGCTGCATCTCCCTGTAGCAAGGCTTTTTAGATAATTCTGAATAGTGGCACTGAAATAGGGCCGTTCCCTTTTCTATATACATCGATCAACCACAACATTATGACCTCCTGCCTATTATTGTGTAGGTGTCTGAACCCAGAATGTTATTAGTGTGGGCCTTTGGGTCCTATGGGTTGGAGGGAGGGGAATCTGTGGATCAGGCTTGTTCTAGTGTATTCCACAGATACTTAAACAGGCAGCGCTGCTCTCTGTATTTCTGTAATGTCTTTTATAAGGGCATTTTTTTCCTACGGGTTTTGTACTGTCTGTATAGTACACTGTTTGTCTGCACTCTCTGCACCATTTTGCACTGTTCATATTATTTGCACTGTTTGGTATTGCCTACATAAGCTTGCACATGTGCACTTTATGCACAGTCCCTTGTATTGTACTTAGCTCTATCTCTTCATGTATCTCCATGGTCCTGGAGGAACATCCTCTCATCTCACTATATAGTACATTTGCTATCTATGGTTGAAATTACAATAAAAACCTCTTTGACCTTTGATCAGTTTGGGATCTAGTGAATTTGATGGCTAGGTCTACACCTTGGGCTGTTTTTCATGATTTTTCTTTTGTGTGTGTGGCTGCTGATATCAAGGAGTGTCATTGCTATGGGGTGGGGGTGCCTGGTCTGGTCTAGGTGGGTGCTACATGTCTAAGTAACATCCACTTGAATGCCAGGTCCAAAAGTTTCCCAGCAGAATATTGTATTATCACAAGATGGCCAATGTCATTTACTTCTCCTGTCAGTGGTCAAAATGTTGTGGCAGATCACTGTATATACACACAACTAATAAGCATTACATATTTCCTCTGCTACAGATGTGCAACATCCCCTACCTGAGCACCCAGCTGGACCTGCTGCTGACTCTGAGAGAGCTTCCGATCAGCATGAACGACCTGCAGCCTGTGAGTTTACTCAATCATCCACAGAATCAAACCAAAGGTCAGACGTTGAATTGTTTCAACGTCTGACCCATCCAAGCTGAAAAACTCCACTGAAGCCTCCACAGCACACAGAAGCTCGCACATTTATTCTGAAATGCAAACGCTAATGTTCAGTACCTTTAGACAAATGAAAAGAGCATCTGTGGACATTAATGCATGAAAGCTTTTTCCCTCTGTTCGACTTTTAGAACTGAAGCGGTGGGTGAAGTAGTTTCTATTCGGTTCGCTTTAAGAGTCATGATAAAAGAAAGGCAGAAGAGGCACTTAAAAACAATTTCCTTCGTTCGATGAAGAATGAAGATGGATGTTTAATCAGGTTACAGTTGCCTGTAGGTTGTGTAAAGCATACTAGGCTTTTTATCTTTATCAGCCCAATCAAACCCAATGAAAACCCACTTTGGCAGTTTTCACAAATGAAGAGAAATGTGGGAAAATTCATGACTTTTCCAGCTGGGTTCTCTTCAAAGAGAAGCACTCTTAAATTAATATTAATGTATGTTTAATTTAAATATATGCTATTTTTAGCATCTTCCCAACCCTAACACAAACATGTGAATGTTTCAGGCGTGGATCTGCCAGATTCATCATTAGCCAGACTGATTGTTAACACTCTGTTGTTAACAGAGGATATTGTTTATTAGCATTGATGACTGCAGGGTGTGAAGATTTGCAGTAAGACAAGAATACCTCACAGCTCCTCTGCTTTAAAAAAAAAAGTGATTCTCTTAAGTTTCTGTTTCTTTCAGCACCACTGCTTCAGTCCCAGTCTCTCATTTGCTGACTGTCTAAGAACGAAAAGAAACAATAGATAAGAATGATGGCAATGTAATCCATCGACTGGGACAGTAATTTTTCTTTGTCTAACACAAAGAGACAAACATACTGTGTGCTGGCAAGATGACTCGACAAGAAAGTTTAGCAGTTTCATTACATTTCAATTTACTCTAGGCTCTTGGCTTTTGATTTTATTTTCTGTCTACTGACTTAGATGTATTTAAGAAAAGGTCACTTAGTCAAAACTTTTGTATTTTTTGCGCTGGTGCTCTGTGCAGCCTGACTTCAAAAGAAAAATAACAACAGTAGTTGTTTGTTTTAGTGAGATTTGACTGCTGACTTATGCTAAAACAGTCACATTTTAGGTGGAGTGTGGGTGGAGGTGGGAAATGCTTAGAAAAGACAGCTCGCAACCTCAGCCACATCCTTTAACCCCCAGAAAAATTTGTTATAGAGAGCAAAACTTTTTGTACTAAACTGTAAACATGTTTAGTTCTGCTGTAAAGTTGGACATTTTAACACAGAGATCTATGGGAACTGACTCACTTTTGCAGAAAGCCTCCAGTGGTCATTTGTGGAACAGCAGTCTTTCGCGTTGGACGAACAGTCTCGGGTGTTGACACTTGACCCTCGTAGGGGTAATGGGAATTTCTCTGATTTGATAAGAGTGCCCAAAGTTGGACATAGATGCAAAGACAAAGAAACATGGAGCTGCAGTTAAAACACTGAGCTGTAAATGTTGGCCTCCGCCTCACCTCATTTGAGACTGTCATCCACTGCACGGGAGATAGATGACTCCCATGAAGAGCTTAGGAAAGTGGCTGAATGCCACTCTTTATCGCTGGAGAGGAAGTTGACAGATGTTTTTATGCCAAAACAATGGGTTTGTCTTCATCCACATTCTGTTGTATTGTGTGGAAACACTGGATACACTTGGATAAAGCATACATCTTGCATGGTTTATCTCAGTTCACTTGTGTGCGTGTGAATTTTTGACCGATGACTGAGAGGGGTATGCTTTGACAGAAGTGTTTCAAGTTGTATTTTTTCAGTCTTAAAAGAGAAAGTGTTTTGGGGATATCGATTGTGGTTAACGTCAATGCAAAGCCTTTCTGTTGTTTGCTGAGATGGTCTGGTGCTTTCTGGCCACACAGTTGAGGAAACTTTCTGAAGGTAAACTACGCACTGGTATAACCACAATGTTCTGCATGACATACCCGACAACAATATGCAACTCAACAGAGCCTGGACTTCCCTCTCCTTTTCTCCTTCTTCTTCCAACAGCAATAGTTACTATGAACAAGGTCTCAAAGCGTCTATTGTGAAGCATCCACCTCCCACAGTGTACCCAAACACAGCTAGTGTCAGCTCACACTTCTCTTTTCTACATTGTGTAGAGCAGAAGGTGAAAGATGAAGGAGAGATTGACAAATTAGAGAACAACCACAATCATTCAGGGATGTAAACACAACATCTGCCAACTCAAACCACCTCCAGTGATGTTGCTTTGTTAGCTAAGAAGATGCATGGCTATGAAACTAGAGTTTTAGAGCTGTGTCACACCAAGCTGACAGCTCTGTACAACAGATTTCACATTTTAAATTAAATGCGAGATGGCTGTTTGCTGTGTGAAAGGCCTGCATACTAAATAATAATTATCATGCCAAACAACAAGCTATTCTTTATTTTATGAGGTCATATGTGGTGTTGGCAGGCATCTATTTATGACGTGAAAACCTAAAGCCTGGAGTGATTTTTGTTGCATCTTTGTCAGAAAACAAGCCTCTGCCTTACTACGGTTAATTTCATCAAGTCAGTGAAATAAATGTGAGAACCTTTGGGGTTGGATTACAGAACAAAATTACACTGCTTTGTGTCCCTGTGTTTGTATTTCAGCTAGAAGCTCCATATGACGCATTTACGGCTCTTTCTAGTTTCCCAGCTCATCCTAGCTCCCCCATTTTCCCTTTAAAATGATAAATACAGACCACTGCCCCCTGTTCCAATGAAGAGTTAGTTCCTCTCATGCAGCCACAGAATGTACATGCTACAGCCTTTGGCTGTAGTCTTTGTGGTGTGTTCAATTGCTCAAAAACTTTTTGGTCCAGCCGCAGGTGACTTAAGGGGACCTCATCCTGACTTAGTGCCAGTAGTTCTCTGATCCTAGCTTAGTATGTCAAGGACTTGAAATGACGACATACAACATACCTGTCTAACCAAACCACATTTGCTTGGATACATTTAAATACTCTGTATATTCTTGTTAATGTTACAGATAGTCAGATATGAGATGTTTCCCATAGCGTTAACTTCTTTTTCCTCTAATGCTTTTTTAGTATGATTTCTATCCATATTCGACAGGACAGGTTCAAACCTGTTTTTTTTTTTATGAGGTCAAATGTGATGTGTGATATCTGTGCATACTGTAAAATTCTAAATCCAGGACTTATTTTTGTTCCAAGCCTCAGCCTTATACCACATAATTTAAAAATGAACGTGAGAGCCTGCATGTAGCGGGATTACTGAACTAAATGACTTTGCTCTGTGCCTGTGTTTGTCTTCCAGCTGATTAACCAGAAGATCAGAATGTGCACGCAGCTGTACAACTCCAGGTCATTTGTTTCCGTGCTGGAGTACCTCCTCGCCATCGGCAATTACCTCAACGAGAATGCCGGAAGGAAAAAGGCCAAGGGATTCCGCCTGTCCTCCTTAACCAAAGTACGAGTCCACCACTGTTTCCTGACCTTTGATTGAGTTGCGGCGCCAGGCTAATAACTCTACTCATTGACATACACAGCAGAGCTTCTGTGCGTCTTTAAATTTTGTCCGGGTCGCTCAGGATCATTTAGGTCTTTGACACAGTGTGACTGAGCCTGGCTTCAACAGGAGAAATCCAGCTTTGCACAAAATGTGGTCACAAGTGTCATCATTAAGAGCAGTTAGTCCATGGAGGTTTTCATTAGCAACAGTATCAGAGGCTTTTCTGGAGTGGTGCAATATTTGGGGACACACCTTCTTGGCAAGTGTTAGATGAGAAGATTAATGCTATCACCACAGTATCTGATAAATACACCAATGCTAAACAATTGGTTGCTGTAAGCTGTACACCAAACAAATATGAGAGAGATAAATAAAGGTAATGCACTGGAAATACACTTAAGAGAAGTAAAAGGCTGCCCACTTAGTCTTCATCGGCAATCATAGTCAAGAGGCTTTCACTGGAACGGCGGCTACGTTTACCTGGACACTATTTCTTCAACCTGCTTGAAACTAAGTGGAAATCATTCTGGTCAGTGATTCCATCTTAACTGTTTACATAGACACTAAATGGTAGTCTTGATCAGATATAGGTGTTGACATGCCCCGAAACATCAATCACAATAGAACTTTGAAATGAGCAAAGTGGTTCCAATCACTGTGGAGCGTCAGATCTGCTGGAAATATAACAAGAAGTAGCTTTTCTAGACTTTATTGACTACACAGAACTCATTCAATAGAAGATTTTCAAACAAGTGCTTGAAAGGACAAGGTCGTCTTGGTCATCTTCTGTTGTTGATACTTGTTGTTTTACTACCTCTATGTTTCTGTCTCTTCTGGAAACTCATCACATCACCTGATCTTTAGTCCACATGTGGCAAATATGTGAAGATAGATTCTACTCATTTAGAGAGAAACAATTGGATCAAGAGATTATATGATTAATAGACTCTAATATTGTCTTGTTAAAGAGGTTATCAGAGGTTTACACCACCCCTCTCTCTAATTAAAATTCACATCAGGCTAGTGTGTTCAGATTGAGGCGACTACATGAGACATTTTGCTGTGACTGGGCTGCTGTTCTGATCATAAGCGGAATACCAGTGCCTACGTAAACGAATCAACTGACTGGAGTCACAGCCAAAGCAGTGACAGAGAGCCATCCTGTCTCATACCAAACACAAAGCTTTACATGTTTGGTTAAGTATCCAACCTAAAGATAGATTAACACGTCTAGTACATTTGCAGAAGCTCTAAATAAACATTGTAAATAACTTACGACCAGAAATTCCAATAAACAGAAGCAGTTTATGTCAAAATCTATATTCATGTTGGATCAGAAAATGCTCCCTCCGGAAAAATAAAACCTCTAACTTCTTAACTCCCACATATCTCAAAGAAATATGAGGACTAAATTTAAGAAAATGCGCCTCTGCTGGCTAATTCATGCTTCTTTATCTAATACTGCTTCTTCGACTGACTCGTAACTCTGCTCACATAACCCACATACGGCTTACCACAAGGGCACGAGACATTAACGATTCCTTTTATAGGGATCTGTGAGGATGCTGGAAACAGTTTAAATGATGAGAATACATGCACTTACTACAGTTGTGTCTTGCTCAAGGGTTGTTTCTAAATTAGCTTGATCTGGTACTGATTAGGAAGATATGGATAGATATGAATGAACCAAACGTCTTTTTAGGACCTTTCTTATTTTTTAAATACGTCATTGAAAGGTTAATCAGTTTAGGCAATGTATCAATATCTTCTTGTCTAATGTTGGGCAAGAAAACAAATAAGTTTGTTTCCCCAGAATAATTGCCTCAAGGTTGATGACGTTGATGGATGCATAGTTTTTACTGCCATCTGGGGTTTGTCACAGCGTCTTCTCCTGAATATAGTTTGAACCACTGTTTCGTGTGCGAGTCTCTCTGATGGGAAGGTTTAAGGGGAAGCGCTCCTGGCACAGACGTAAAATGTCCTCTGCTCCGTTTAATGAAGTCGAGGCCTTGTGTTGCCTCCGAGGCTTTTCCAGGTTTAAATGAGAAGAGTAAACTTTTGGATGCTTGAGACACACTCTCCTCAAATTAATGGCTGAATTCCTCTGAGAAAAAATGCACCGAAGATGCCTCAGATATCTCCTCGTTTCGGGCGTTATTTTTCCTTATCAACACTACACAATGAGAGGGGTCCTTCTAGCATTTCAGCAATGTTGCGCCGTTGAATTGAATCACCACATTGAATTTTTGAGTTAGAACCACAGTTACTTGAACTCTTTTTTTGCAAATGCTGCTTCTAAAAAGTGCTGTGCCCCAAAACTTGTATTTGTGGTAAAGCATTTCAAATAGAAACCTTAGTAAATGTTCACTGATGATATACTTTCATGTCAAAATTGTTCTTTTCTTTTTTCTTTTTTTTTTAAACATTTGGAGACAAATAATCAGTCCTCTTTAAAACAGTGCCAACAGATAAAGATGATATATTCAACAAATTACACATAACTCAAATAAATGAATAAACTCATCAGTCATCTGAAAACAAGTAATTAGCTTCAGGGGTTAGGTTTCAGTGTTTAGACTCTCCTTAGAGGGTGACAGGCAGAACCGATCTTATTTAAAGCTCTAGGCATCTAAGGCCTGCTGTCATTATGGCAAGATTTAAAACACTCTCTAAGGGCTTTATAAAAAAAACAACAAAAAGTGAGTCTGGTGAGAATCTTAAAAAAAATTCAAGATTATTTTGGAATAAATGTCTCCACTGTCAGGAAAATCATTTACAAATAGCATGGAAGTCAAGCAACCGATAAGTCTCCAGCAAATTCAAGCTAAGAGCAGAGATTTGATGCAAAAATGAGTCTGCAGGTAACTCAGCAGTCTGTGTTAATGTGCATGAGTCATAATCAAAAGAAACATTGAATGAATTTGCCCTATTCTCTGTGGTGGGCCACGAAAAAACCTGCGCAGTCCACCGAGCACAGAAAGATTTGACAGTGATGCTACAGGCCAGGGCCAGGCCGTTTGGAACAACGAGCTCGGGACAGATGAATCGTCTGGCCACAGTAACAGCAGACATGTTCGGCGCAGACCAAAGACAGCGTTTCAGGTGGTGAAATTGTTACGGTTTAAAGCGACTTCACTCCCTCAGGGATTGGACAGCTTGCAGTCAGTGATTCAGCGATGAATTCCGCATCATATCAAAGCGTACTTGAAGATAATGCAAGGCCATCTGTCTAAGAGTAGAACAGGACTTTTCAACAAGATAACAGGATCCTTTTTTTTTTCTTTCTCTCTGCCCATCTGGCCTTAAGCAGATGCGTCCCTCTGTATGAGTTGCTCAAGGTTCTCTCATTTTAAAAGGGTTTATTTTCTTTCTGCTTAGCGCTTGCTCTGAGGATTTTGGGCTCTGCGTTCTGTAAAGACAATGATTGATCATGATCCAAACCATGAGAACATCCACCAATTACAGGGGTGTGTTTAGGTATTCCACATTTATCTGAGACACTGTTTCAAACGTGTCCCATATTTCACCTTGTTTCCTCCATCCACAGCTGTCCCAGTGCCGTGGGAGGGACAAGAAGTTCACTTTGCTCCATGCCCTTGTGGAGCAGATCATGTCGCACGAACCATCCTTGGTGGCTTTTACGGGGGAACTGGCAGAATTTGAAACTGTCCCTGGAGGTATGTGCTGGTGAAGTTTTAATCAAAACTGTAAGAAATCTGTGTGATCATTTTCAGTTGGAGTGAAATGTGTGTTTTCCGTGTCTTCCACTCCCCCTCTCTTTGGGATAGCCTCCATCAAAGGCCTGACCGCAGAAGTCGATGGTGAGTAGATCACGTTTTACTACGGCGTCTGTAGACTGCTGAGATAGCTGTGATATTGACCCTCATTTTTTTGTGCCAGCGAAGTTATTTGTGAGAAAGTGCGATAGCAACGTTTACTCCATCTTTCTGTAATTGCGCTTTGTTGAAACATCCTGAATCTCGGGGGAGCTGGGGTCTCAATCCAATACGCTGCCTGTATGATGACATGTGCTACACAAATACAGCACTCAATAGAATCAGGCAGGAGACAGCATCTGATTGAAAGCAGCGTTGTGCTTCAGTGCTCAAATATTTAAGATGCTAACCAAGATGCGTGTGTGTGTGTTGCTTCAGTCCTGAAGAACGAACTGCAGAAAGTCATTCAGTACAGAAAAACCTACAAGAAGAAGAATGCCGGCGCTCATCATCCAAACTTCTTCAAGGACCTGAAGGTGAAGCGTAAAAGCCTTTGTTCAATATTTATTTATGCAATCACTTAAAGGGACATTGTGGAGTCTGATTACGTTCGGTGTTTCTCACCACACTGTTAACTTCAGCCGTCTGCCCACTGGCTAAGCTCACGTGGATGCCAGTGTTCCACCAATAATCAGAACAGCATCCCAGAAAGAATAGAAATGCTTCATGTAACCACCTCAGTCAGAACAGACTGGAATGATTAGAAGGAATTTTCAATCAGATTGAGAAGGGCGGTTTAATTCACTGATAATAAGGTAATGGAAAAATATTAGTGGCTAATAACCATGCAAACACGTGCTCTGGCTGGACCAGTAACATAACATAATAAGCTGCAGATAACGACAACTCAAGATTTTTTTCCATATGTTTTAGTGCAAAGAAGAACAGGTAAATTAAGAGAATGTTTACATTTAATAAACTATCCTTTAAAAAAAAATCTTTAGAAAAATGAGTGTAATTTGGGACATTGGTGTCTGCTGTTTAGTCCTGGGTCTCAGTGTTGTGTTCTGTCCACTTCTCTCACCAAAACAGTGGACAAATTAGGGAAAGCAGTTGTTTTCATTGAAAATTTGCAGTCTTCTATGTATTTATCACACTTTGCAAACTCATACTGCAGGCCACACTAGACCCTCTGGTGGGCCGCTTTTGGCCCGCCGGCCGTATGTTTGACACCTGTGATGTAGGGTGTAGGAGACGGGATGAGTTTCCAAAACTAGTTTGAATCACCGGTTCTTCAAACGAGATTACACGCGGGCCCATGTTGGTCATCACAACTACTGAGCAAATTCAGCATTCAGAACAAAAACATCCTCTTCCTCCTATATCTGATCAGATAATTTAATTTCGTGCGCAAACAGTAATGACCAGAATGACTAACCAGGTTAAAGAAATGTCCATTTAAATATAGCCACTGATGGATTTTTACTGAGACTTCATTTTACAAAAATTGGTGGACAAAAAAAGCTTCTTGCGTCTTAAAAGTGGGAGACAGGAGAGGATATTTACTGCTGCAAATTATTGTCAGGGGCACAGAGTAACAGCTTCATTTACCAAAGCTGAAGATGTAAAAAAGAAAATCCAGTGAGGATTAGCATTTCAGGTAAGTAATGTAGCGCTAAAAGAACTTGTTGCCTGCAGCTGAGGGTGGAATAATGCTTGAAGCGTAGTCATCTTCACAACTGTTAGTGTGTATTGATCCTGCAAGAGGAAGGATTATGGTGAGGGAATAATACATTTGCATAACGGCATCATCAGTGTCATGTTTGTGATTAAATGGGTTGTGAAAGTCTCTTAGATTTTGGTAAAACCTTCAAACTCACGACTAAATCATTTATGCAAACAGATAAACACTGTTAGTATTAGTGGCTCAATCATGTCGCTGCGTGTTTGGCCTGCTGTTTATCGGTCTAGGAAACAAGCAGAAAGACACAAAAGGAAAACAAAATAGTGAAAGTGGACAACAGCAGTTTGTTATATTCCTTGCCTTTTGTTTCGTGCTGTGGTTCTGAGCAGACAGCTCTAGTAGAGCGACATTATAATGAATCTTTTAATTTGCATCCCTGTCACACACTGTCTCAACCCTCTAATCTCTCCCTCTGAACACCGCTACAGACTTTACTCTTGCTATTCTCACCGGTTAAATTAAATCAGGTGCAGTGGCTGTTTGTACAGATTTTATTCCATCCTTTGTATCCTATATAATTTCTGTCTGCGAGCGGGAATTACCTTAGGATGAATATTGCATGAGACGCAACATACACTTATCGGCGGTGCTGCTTTGCTTCTAGTTTACAGCAGAATAAAAACCTTGCTAAACAAGGAAATGTAACTAATGAGGGTCTGCAGAATGTCTCCAAATGCAAATACCAAGCGTAAATATCCAAATCAAAGTCAGTAATGTTGATCACTGGTGATTTAATTAACATCATCATCACCTTAAGAAATAAATCTACAAACAAACAATTTCCACACAACAGATGCTTCTTTTTTTAAACCATGTGCTTTGTTGTTACAATCGGTTTAAATGCGATAAGCGGTTTGAGTGAACGCTGATCAAACTCACGGGAGTTCCTTTCCTCTTTACCCAGCTGGCGATTGAGAAATACAACTCGGATCTCTCGGCGCTGACGAAGACGTGCGAGGAGATGAAGAAACTCTACTCCGTCATACTGGTAATCCTTCAGTTGTTATTTCAATATCTCTTTTTGTACAGCTTCAGAGATGGATGACCCCTTCGCCCCGGAGGTGTCTTAGACGGCCCTTTCACTTTCACATTTGTCATCTTATCTCCCCTCTCTACACGGGGAGAGTACTTACATTTCAGAGGGAGAAGTTGACGAGGTTACTTCTTTTGCAACAGGTGTCCTTGAGAGCCTACACAAGAATATAATACGCCTCGGCAGCAGTTCATAGCCATGGCCTTGTTTTTAAAGCTACTACGGTTGATTTGCAGCTTTGACATGTTAAACTTAATACTTTGTCTTGACAAATAAATAAATAAAAAACGTCAAAAAGAATCTTCTGTATTGATGAATGCTATAGAAGAAGCTGTTAGAGCACCTTGGTAGGTTGTAGATATCATTTTATGTATTTATTTTTTTAAAAAAAGCATCAGCAAGGAAACGTACCACAAAAAGGTTTGGTTTATAGCTTTTGTTTGTACGGTAATGCGCCACAGTATGGACCCCCCAATATGGGTATCTGAGAACTGCACTCTCCTTTAAGTGTTAGTCTCGACATGAGAGAGATCTCATGAAGGAAACCTCTCATCAGATTTAGAGTCTATTAAGGAGAACATTGTCCTGGCTTGCTAACGCGGTTCGATTAGGTTTATCGAGCCCAAGCCCGCTTTTGACATTTTAACAGGTGCTATGTCTTTTTTTTATAGAGCCCCCGACCAGAAACAATCAGTACAAAGTAGGGCCCATTTTCTCACCTTCCTCATGCCTCTGTGGACAGTTAATCTTCATAGAGAGTCCACTTAGACTTCCTGCTGCGTTTGAGTGCTGAGATATGATAACATGAACTGTGAGCTGGTAGAGAGCAGTTTTATACTAATTAGATTCTGTCCACTCCAAACCCTGTGCACAAAAGTAGCCAAAGGGAGACCTTCAGTCCTGTTCTCTACATCTATTTCTATGTGGCTAGAGTGGATTTAATAAGTGAAACCAACAGCTGTCATTTTGTGGATTTTGTATGTAATATTCAAGCTGATATTCAAGGAGATAGTTGAGAAGCATAATGCTGCTGTCATACATGTATGTATCTAGGACAGATGTATGTTCATCTCATTTACCTGCTGTTCTCGGTCTCTTTTCTGTCTCTATACCCGGCCAGGCTTAGGCAGATGGGTCCCTCCATATGAATTGGGTTCTGCTCAAGGTTTCTTCCTGGTAAAGGGGAGTTTTTCCTTGCCAGTCCCCTTCATGCTTGCTCTGGCAGTTTCATGCCGGAGTTAATTTAAAAAAAAACAGAAATAAAGCCAGAAAAACTTAAAATGCAAATAAAGGTTTCTTTGGCTACAGTTGTCCTAACTAAAATGGTAAAACACAACTTCCTGTCAGATGAATATTGCTTCTCCTTCTCTTGGCTTCTAACAAAATATCAGCACAAGCTGTGCAGTTGAAGCAGCACATCTACAAAGCATTGGCTTCGGTCCTCTGCCTGTGAGTGCATATGAGCCATTAGGTAGCTTAGTCGACTGATTAAAATAGTATGTATTCTGTAAGAGGCATGCGTGGCCTAGCTTTAAGAGAGCTCACCTTTGCCACTTCAACATACACAAGTGACTGCAGATGCCTGTGCTTCTGGTCGCCAAAGGTACGGCCATCAGAAGTAAATCAAAGTTCACTAAACTTTTCAACCTAATCTCAGAGTGACGCTCAGGAACCGACGAGACGGTTTTCCTGCAAATTCCACCTTTCATTGAGAAAAACATTGTTTCAAGTCGCTCCCTGTCTGAAAGATTAGCATCTAATTTGGAAGCTGGGTCAGTCGAAGAAAAGGCTTTGAAGCAGCCTCCTCACCGCTGAGGCTCTTTTAGTTAAGCAGAGATTGTGGCTGCCACAAAAGCACAGTACGTGGGTTTGACTGCTATTAAAGCATGGATCACATAAACAAACTGTTACCTGCTTCTAATTTTAGCGATGAAGAAAAAGCTCCTCACACACTGAGGAGAAAGCATGCAAATATTAATGATCGATTCTCTCCTATAAATGTCAGCAAGAAAGCAAACAGCTCAGCATATTTCTCCAGACGCTTTAACATGCTTTAAATACGCGTTTGAATTATTCCCTTGTTATCCTAATCCTCTTGTATTTCAATATCATTCCTTATTCTCAACATAAATCCGTCCTCCAGGTTTTAATAAAAATGCACTGGCTGTGGCCTTTTGAATTTTAACCAGTTGACCTTTAACTGTGGCGTCCCTGTCAGGTCTGGAGTTATATTTTAATCACCAGACTAAAACGTAGCATCAGCCCTGCATGTGTTATCAAACTCGGACGGTGCAATCTTGAGATTTTTAATAAATTATATTTAATATTTCAACCTTGTTAGCCCTCTGCTGTAGCATAATTCTCCGGCTGCTGTCTGTCTCCTTTAAATACCAACACAGAGCCATCAAGTGTCCTTCCTCCAAGTTTTGTTTTGTCTAGCTCATATTTCTTTACTCCACCTGCTACTCTGTCTCATGTTAGCTAATATTGTTCCTGTGAAATCTCCTGGAAACACAATAAACCCCTTCAGGAGCACTGGGGAAAATGATTAAGACCGACTGGGCTGTGGTGTAATGCGAGCGAGCAGCAGGTTGGGGAGAAGGCGTCATATTTAGTCACATCTTGTCGCGGGGGAGGAAGGGAGAATTCATAACGATGTCCTTGAATAGACAACATGCAAATGTATTAAACACGGAAGAAGCTCATGCATTTTTGGGGGAAGATTTTGCATGAGAGGAGGATTCATGTAACAAGTTGGGGCACCTCTTCTCTAACTTCTCTTAATTTGATTGATTTTTATTTAGAACATCAACACTAAAACCTGGCAGCGATGTAACACAAACACCTACCTTTAATACAGCACGTCAGCGTGAGATAATATAACAAAATCAATTTCACCTCTGCACCTGCAGATAAAAGGATTCTGCAAATGAAGATCACACACTTGCCGATTAAAAACTATATAAGATGCTTCCGTGGGGTATATCGAACGTATCTGTGTCAGTCTTGTATTTGTATCAGCAGATTAATAGAAGAACATTTTACGTCCCTGTTTACGCCTAATGTTTTCTAACCATTCATTTAAAGATTCATATAAGAGGGGCTGAAGAGTTGAGTCAGTAAACTTAATTGATATTTTCTATTTTTAATGCCTACCACTTTAGACATCGCTGGATTATATATTCAGTATTCAATCATACATTTCTAATACCAGCTCAGAGAGAAAGGAGCTCGGGATAATCCAGACTTTTTTAAAAGAATTCTGTTTAGCATAAAATTTAACAGCACAGTACGATACACATGCAGTCCACAGTTAATCTCATTATCCTTCTTATCCTCACTCCTTAAAAATGAAAACATATTGATACAAAGAACGGGCACTTCCTTTATTTCTCCTAATGCTTTTTTATAGTGTGGCTGTAAATTGGCTTTTTTGAGCAGAGCATGTGTTTGTTAAAATGCCCAGAAATGTCGAGCAGGAAAATAAATACGGGAGTCAACAGAGGGCTTTGCAAAGGATTGCGTCATTTGAAACAATGTAATGTTGAACATTCCGGGCAGACTGTGCAAAATACGGAGAGGGAAGTATGCAAAACGGCTCATTTGCACATCTGATACGATTATTTTGCACCGAGAGCAGGTGCTAATTGTTGGCTTATGCCTTCATTTTGGAACCAGAGCTGATGGCTTCTTAAACCTGTGTGACCCTTTCACAAATGCCAGGAGGAGCACTAACACTAAGATGCTCATTGTCACTGATTACATTTTGATCCTTTGGAAAAGCTAAAGCAAAGATCACAGCCACATATGCGTTCAAATCAATACAAAGCGACAAATTATTATAATATGCCATGAAAGTTCACACAGTTCTTTAAAGCAAGAGATGGAGCAAATATAGTTTGCAGTGTCAATGTCTGTAAATGTCCCTTGGGTGCATTTACTCTGGAATTATTTAGATTTAGCAAAAAAAGCTAATTAATTCAGCAGCAACAAGTTTTTCTCTGGGAAAACAAATTCCTCTGTCTAAATAAATGTGTTATTTAAATCTTATTTTATCATTATGTTGACAATATCAAACCCACTGTACATGTATGGTGCAGTCAGAGTTTGCATCAGCAGGTATTACCGTCATTTATAATGGACAACTGATTCACAACACAGTGAAGAAGTGCAAGGCATGAATGATGCTACACAATTAATGCAAGACTGAGCCGTGACCAGATGTAGAAGAGAAGTGATTTTGTGGCTTTTTTTTAAGCTGCAAACAAAATATATCCAGTATACACATGTATTTCTACCACTGACGCGTTTAAAGGTATCCTCCACAGACCAGTTACACCAGTTATGTGGGGAAAACAAGCTCGAAATTTGTAGAATGTATTTAGTCAGAGAGAAATTACCAGTCAAATGTTCACCTAGTGACCATGTGAACACTTGACTGGTAATTTCTCTCTGACTAAATATTTTCCTATTGAACAAATAATCAAGGGCTTACACCACCTTTCTTGATCTGAATAGAGGTCTCTTCTGACCAAGCCGGTCTCCTCTGGTTGAAATTGTTACATGAGACATACTAATTATGATTATTAGAGTAATATTAGAGTTCATGTAAACGTACCCTGTTGACTCACAATGACATTATCTGTGCCGGGTGTCAGCAGACAGCATCAATCTGACCAGACCAACCACATGCAGCTGATGTGGCAATAATAATATTTAATTATAACTATGAGCGTTATAAGAGTCATGAATCTACAGCCAACAGCCAGTTTGACTACAAACAATCTACTGTTTGAAATCAATTTAGTCACATCACTCCATGTGACTTGGTTTGATTTGTGTTTACTGAGACAAATCAGTCGTGAAGGTTATGAAGCACTCAAGTGCTAAAGCGCGCTGCTAATACTAAGCAGCAGTGCATAGGGTATACGTGCATAAAAACGGCGTGATGTGTGTGCCGCAGGGTCGGATACAGTAATCAGTCAGTGATGAAGAAACATAACAGGCAAAGAAAACATACAGCACAGAGAGGCAGCAGCAACAACTGAAGTCTGAATATATATATATATATATATATATATATATATATATATATATATATATATATACAATTAGTTCACTTAGCCACTGTGGCCCTTTCTGATATAGTCTGACTGGTGAATTACTTACATTTGGATGTCAGTGACCCTTTAACCACTGAGATGTAAGTATTAATGTCTGCCTCATTGTACAAGTCCATTTAATTACATCGAGAGACTATGGCTAAGGAGGATGTGCATGACCCTTGAAGCTGTTCCATAATGAAAGTATGTCTAGTTGCAAACTGTGAAACTATTTTCACTAACTTCTTGAATGCTAATATGTTTTTTTGTTTGTTTTTTCTAGGTTCAATTTGGACAACCAGCTGATCAAGACTCTCAGGAGCTCTTTGGACTGATTTGTCAGTTCATCCTTGACTTTAAAAAGGCCCACGCTGAACTTGCATGAGTTATACTCATAGCCAGCACACTGTGCGACTGGCCAGAGCAATACATGTAATTAACTGTGTAGTAATGCTCATGTGTCTGGACGATAGGTTGACTGTAGCATTTGCAGTCGGTTTTGTGAATATAAAAGTGATCATCATTTAATGTCAGAGGTTGGTTTGAATTGGGTTTACTGAGACAAATCAGTCCTGAAGGATACGAAGCACTCTCATGCTTAAGTGTGCTGCTAATATCCAGCTCTCCGTTAGCAGAGGAACAAAATAGACACTTGAGAGGCCAGCTGAGGAGAGCCTGCTTTGGGTTTTTGATTATTTTCAACATGCATCTGTTATTTGGTCGGGGACATTTCCTCTCCAGCCGCTGATTCAGGAACACGTCTGTGCCGTGGCAATGACATGGTCACCGGCACAAAGCTCCCCTCTGAAAGACTGGAAGGTTTTCTTTGAGCCAGTTAGAACTGATTCCTTTTGTGTGCCTGACATTTTAATCAGTTAACGGGGGAAAAAACAACAACACTGTGTAAATCTATAACTGTGAACCATGGTGGTATAATGAAAGAGACCGCTTGCTGGGCAGGAAAAGTTGAACAGTATCCTGCTCAGGTAATTAAAAAGCAAATGATTTTTAATTAAAACGTCGTCCCTGCCGAAACTATTCAAAACGATTTCATTAAACGTTTCTTTCACAGAACGCATCGTTATTTTCATCTTCCAGTTTTGCAGCTGGACAAACTGCCAACGGCTTTTTTTTAAAAAAAAATGTCGTTAAAGAGTGAGCTGACACTGAGCAGGCACACAAACTCAACACTACTTCAAATGATACAGGCTTCCATTTGTCTCTTAATTTAGAATTAATTCAACTTATAAAGAGGCAGGTATGTACAATAACAGTGTATTTTTTCTACTTGTTATGTTGCAGTGTGTTGTTCCAGTTTTCCTTCCATTTTTACTTTGTTGGGTTAAACCCCAGCTTGGTACGAACTCTACTGTTATCACACTGATCAAGTAAAACAGGTCATGTTGTGCGTGGCATTATCTTTTTTTTTTTTACGTGTATTTCATTATGTGTTGTTTATGTGCAGCATTTTCCGTTTTGTTTTTATTAAATACATTTTGTGCCTACTCCTGCCTCCGCCTGCTCTGTCCCGCATCCTACCCCATTACCCGCTAACCCCTTGACAACGGTTATGCATTACCTTTCAATTTATGTTTCTCCAGGTCATTAGCGAGACTGCATTTGCAACTTTCACACCATCAGTAGTCTGAATTCTTGGTCTTTAAGCAAGGCACTTTTCACTTAGGTGCTCCGGTGGAGAAAGTTCATTAACAAAGAGGCACATTAGTGCCAGTGTGAAGGCGTTACTCATTATATTACAGTAATTGTGTTTGGAGCAGAAAACAAAGCCTCACACTAGTTTATGACGGTTAGGTTTCAGAGCTAGAATCCCTCAGACTTTTCCTCTGCTTTTTACAAGAGACGTTGTAGACGTTTGGTCGCATGGTCACAGTGACCTTCTTAGTGTTTGTGTACTGTAAAGCGTATAATGGGTAATTCAGGCTCACACTGAATGAAAGTTTGTAAGAGGCGTGGTGCTGAACTGTGTTTCTATTTTGGGCAGGTTTGCTCAGAGTATAATTTCTGCTTAATTGGCAGTGGAGGGAATAAAAACAATTCACATTGGTAAACTTGTTCAGGGTCACATTTCTGTGTACTTTATACTTTAAAGTTCCGTTAATCAACATTTTTACATCAATGATGGATCAAATAACTGTATTTAATGTGGCACTAAAGCTTGACCCGGATATTTGTCATTCATTCATTGTCTATATCCACTTATTCCTGCTAAGGGTCGCGGGGTACACCCTGGACAGGTCGCCAGGCATCAGTGCTAACCACCTTGCCACTCTGCTGCCTGACTCAGGATAATTGTATTCATGTATCTAGGAAGAATCAACCTATCTCACTGAGCTGTTGTGGTAACATAGATATCATCAACTACTCCTATGCTGACAACCACTGACTGTATATTACAATGGATAGGATTCATAAAGAGCATTTGGAAGCATGTTAAGAGTGTCCCTAACAGCCACCATCATTACAGTACCTGACACCACCTACGTATGCCTCAATTATTTAGCCCTTTAAGGTTGCCCCTCGCACCAGCAAAAATGAATTCCAGGGAGAGGAATCTGTTGAAATCAGAGTGAAATCACATTTAAAACCACTTACAAATACAGTTTGTAAAATTCTGAATCTGAATCATGTTGTTTTTTGCTGCCCAAACTTACTAAATCAATCTGGATAGGCCAAAAAAAAATGTATTTAGCAAGCAAGGTAAAAACGACCTTCAGACTGATCTGCCTTTTACCGAGTGTTTTTATTTTGGCTTCTTGTTTTAAATGTTACGCAGACCTTTCAACTCACCCTTTATATCAACACAGTTTTAGCGAACAAAGCTCTAAACAAGCACATTACAGTACCTTTTCCACTTCCATATAACAGACAAAGTCAGTAACTGCTTAATGAACACGGCGGAGCATTTAGCAGCCACATACTTTTAAATATATATATCTAAAACAAGACCTCTGATTGCACAAATCCCTTTAAAATGTGACTGCACATGAATGTTGCTCTGTGTGAGGATTTACATTTCTGTTTGTGATTATGTCTGTACAGCTCAGTGAACGTGTTAGCAGCTCTGACCAAGGTGAAAGCAGGACGCAGCTACTCCGAGTCGCATAACCCAAACAAATGGCTGCTAATGAGCTGAGCAAAGCTGTTTGTGCTAGAACAAGACAGGAGCCGTACATCACATTCTGGTGAAAATACGGCACATATAGAGAGAGAGAGGAGAGGAAGTGATTATGCTTCAGGTTTGTTTTGAAAAATGACTTTTGTTCCTACAAAGTTACTATACGTCCAGGTTGTTCTCAATGAAGGGGAAATCTGTAGACATCGTGCTGCCACCTTTTAAATTCGTGGGTGTGAAGACTCAAAAGTAAACCGTCTAGATTACGTTGATTGGGATATTCAGTGGTATTCAGGTATGTGCACCCCTTCCTACATTTCTGCCAAAAAAAAAAGACTCAAAACATCATCTTTTTTTTTTTTTTTTTTACTCAAGTCCTGTAAGTGAACCCAACCTAACAAATATCAAGTGTCCAGTTGAAATAAATATTTCTGTTTGTATCACTCTGGGTTGAGTTCTGGGTTTACTGAGAAGATAACTGAAACTTTGGAGAGCCTTTATAAGGCATATAGTACTTACTGGAGATGCGATCAAACCAGACATAATAAATATTAATACACACAATGTATAAAATCTAACCATCTATTTATCTTACTAATAGTTTACTTTGACTTTCTGAATGGACTTATGAACCACTGATAACTCCTAATAACTAATCTGACAATACTGTAATATTCAATGTATAGACGATAAACTGATTATTAGTATGAAAATACAATGATTAAACATGTTATAAAGATTCTTATGAATTAACAATAAAGCATTCATAACTGCACTTACATAGTAATCTCTATGAATTTAGGATTAATGTTCACAGTGTGCATGTTACTACATATTGTTATCCAAAATGTATGTTTCCTGGCCTTAGCTCAATAGAAATGTTATGGAAAGACCTGAAGCAAGCAGTCCATGTGAGTATACTCACCGCAAGATCTCAGAAGTGAAGTGGTTTTGTTCTGAGGAATGGGCTAAAATCCCTCCAAACCACTCTAGAGAACAGATAGCTGCAGAGATGTTTAGTTGCAGATATTGCTGTCCCATCAGGTCACACCAGATACTGAAAGCACCTCCCAGACATATCTCTTCATTTTGCTTCAATAAACAAACACAAAAGCATAACATTTCCATTTCATTTGTTTGATTGGGTTCTCTTTGTCTACTGTCATGACATATTGGAAAATCATCTGAAGTTTTAAGCCATTTTCATGCAGAATGTAGAAAATCCTAAGGGATGCACCGTATATACACCCATATTGGAGAAACAAGCTCAGAAAATCTCCTCAGACAAATCTTAATACATCAAGGTACAATACTGCAGCTCCTTCTGGCACCTAGTTTGTCTGATTGCCTCCCACCTACTGCTTGTTCTCTAGTTTTGAAATGTGGCACATCGACAACATTGTCTTTATGTTTAATTAGCACCAAAGTATAGACAGTGACAGAAGCACTGTTTTTATATTCATTATGTGTGACAGAGTGGTACAGTCAGTGTTGGGAAAGTTCTTTTTCTACACGAACTAGTTCAGTTCATAGTTCACAATCTTTAAAATGAACTAGTTCAGTTCATAGTTCACAATCTTTAAAATGAACTTGTTTGTTCGTGATTTCAAATATGAACTAAATAGTTCATTTTACATTTTTTTTACCTCCAAAACATTGCTGCGAGTGATGACGTTTTGTTTGTGCGACAGGGCGACGAGCGGTTGGCTTTCCGCAGCGCTGTTAAGCACAGTTCATGGTGTGTTTTACATGAGTAATTCAAAAAACAAAACACAAATACGGACAAGCGGAGGGCCCAGTGCATTTAATATATATATATATATATATATATATATATATATATATCTGGCCTGTGCCACCACAGCCACAAAACAGTTTTGATATAACATATATGTCAGTACAGAACACACTCCAGGACCATCCTTACTAAAACACAACCACTGTGCAATAGGCTACATCAAACCCTGTATAAAACACAGCAGCAGCTGCTGCAACAGCATAATAATAACAGCAATAATGAAACAGCAGCAGAAAAAAGTACATAAGTATGTACAAGTATGTCCTTCTGCTAAGTCAGAAGGTTGTGGTCGTGAAGGCTCTGCATCGTCGCGGTCACGGATGTCAGTGGGGATTCATTCACCATATGTAACGTTAGAGCTGTAAAACAGGTCGATAGCGATCAACAGATAGATGGCGAGAGTAGTGCGGGTAGATCACGTGCCACTGAAAACGTGTTTTAGATGGTAGTCTATCATTTATCTATTGCACCTCCAGAACGAAGAGTAAGAGAAGACTTTCATCTTCTATTTTTTTGCAACATGCCCTCAGTTCAGCGCTACACATCTACAGTCACACGCAGCAACTCAACTCAAGGCTATCATCTTTCTAATGGGACAGCACTATTTATCTAAAGGTGTTGCGCAACATTTTTTCTTTCTTAGAATAATGAAAAGAAATAAAGATAGATAGAGCTTTTAACACTATAGCAACAATTGCTATGACTTAGGGTAGGTAGGTAGGTAGGTAGATCACTTTGACTTGGTCATAGTAAAAGTAGCACACAAGCCAAAAACAGTGTGGGCACCCCGGGTCTATAGGCCGAACCTGCTGGAGAGATCAAGTAAAATATTTACATGATTTGACTCTTCTTGGATGAGACATTTAGGTTTTTCGAGAGATCTTCTTCCTCCCAGCACATGCACACAAACGGATGAAAGGATTTCAGCTTGGGGTAGAAAAGTGAATAACTGAAGTTGATCTCAGCCTGACATGGTGACACACGCTTCACTAAATGCTATGCGTGTACCGCAGTGAAATAGTTTTCAGAGCGGGGACTCCAAGGAGAGCACTGCTGTTGAGGACAACAAGGCTAAGTTCAAGGGGGTTTTTATAGCACCAAACACCAAAAAATATTTGAAACCAAATGAATGACAATATTCTGAATTTGATGAGGGTCATGTAAAAAAATGCTTTCCATTAGAATATTCAGAATGATTCATTTCCTACGAAAATTTGGTTTATAATTCTGCAGCAGTTATGCAGAGACTACACAGCTGCTGGAACACGAGTCAGCGGCTAGTCAACAAATAAATTAAATGAAATCACTGTAATGTGGAATAGAGAGAAGACACCAGAGTAAATGTAGGTGGTGAACAAACATTGAACTGACTGTTTTTGTTTTCATTTTGCAACATACACTCATCAACCACAGCATTAAAACCACCTTCCTAATATTGTTTAGTCCTCCTCTTTGCCTCCCACGATGTTCAGGCGCATTGGAATAAAGACACAGGCCTTTGAGGGTGTCCTATTGTATATGGCACAGGGACGGCTCCGTGTCATTGGGAGCAATGTTTAGGTATGTGCCTAAATAACATCTACATGAACACCAGGACCAGATGTCTCAGAAGAACTTTGCATTCCAACAACATTATTGTTCTTTCGCCCGTCTTTGGTTTTAATGTTGTGGCTGATCGGTGTATAGCCCTTTGTCTGAATATAATGAAAGTCTGTGCGCTGTAATTCAATTTTCAGTTTTATTTGTTTAGCCCTGGTAACAATCGCAACTGTCTCAGGAGGCGTTACAAAGCCCAGAGCCTGAAACTCCCAGAGCAGGCACAAAGGCAACAGTAGCAAGAAAAGGTTTCTTTTATGGGGAAGAAAGTTTGAGCAGAACCCAGTTCATACAGACGAGCCATCTGACTGAGGCAGGGAAGAAGAAGAAGAGGGTGGTGGGTTCGAAGAGAAGGGACGAGAGGAGAACAGGAGAAACAAGCCCATCAATTCAAACATACAGCATACTGTATGTTCAGTGTTGATTAAAAGTCTTTATGCCCTTCACAATGTTCTACATTTCCTGTCAATAGATAAAGAGAACCCAATCAAACAAATAAAGCAGGAATATTATGTTTGTGCATTTGTTTATTATTCTTTATTAGAGTCTGTTCTGAAGTGGTGGACTGATCAGCACATTTATAATATTTCTGAAGTTATGAGCAATTTTTAAGACTGAAAAAATAAATACATAACTAATCTGGTGCGACTTCCCTTGCTACCAAGGTGCATGGAGGAGGAAAAGAAACTGTACAAAGGCCAGGACCCCAGAAATATGTATTTCTTGATGACGCTGATAAAGGCTGCGAGCTGAACGGTGTCGGCCTAATACATTTGTTCCATTTACTACAAGTGCTGCCAGAGTGCTAAAGTAAGAGTAAAGAAATGCAGAGAAAGAATTCAAAAACTTTTTAAGTTTTTAAAACTTTCACACTGTACATAATTAGATGATGATTCATAGGCAATGCATGGACAGTAACTGTGGCGCAGTACAACTGATACACACAGGTCTAGGTCAGAGACAATGAATGTACGCAAACCAAGGAGCCAACTTTTTGTAAAGCTGCTAAAAGAGACGCGTGCCCAAAAGAGAAACCCACAGGTTTCTTTCTTTTAAACAGCAAGTTTTTCGATTTGAATGTGAAGGATAGGTTAACTGGAGCATGCAAGGTTGCTAGTAAACGAGAATGTTAGTGGAATATTCCATATAAATAGTTTAGGAGTTGTCCTTTACAAAATACGGACCAAAACCTTGAATATTCTAAATACTAAAGGCTGTAGCTGAGCTGTGAGCGTCTTCAAAAAGCTGCTCTTTCCAGCTGATTCACTCTGATTGGCTGCTCAGCTTTGTGACAGAAGAAAACTAAACGAGAGAGGTGAAAGGGTGCACAGAAGGTTTTTCTTATTTTCCATCTTGATCTCACGTGAAGAACGTTAAAATACACAACAATTTAAAAATCGCCATAGTACAAACACTTCAAATAAAACACCTTTTTTTGAAAGACGTGAGAATGTTCTTTTTAAAATTATTTTTTTGTAAAAAAAAGAGTCTCATTTGTAGTATGGAACAAGAGAAATCCTCAGAATATTTCAAAGAGTGTACAGAATATTTTCATTTTTCCCCCCACACAGTATTCGAACTGTAAAATGCAAAAAGGACAGTCAGTCTTTGGTGATGCTGCTGCCAGAGATCCTTTGTTGTCATTGTTGTTGTTGTTGTTGTTGTGTGTTCAGTAAAATGAGTAAGCATTTGTATTCTCACAAACCCTTCAGGAGTCATTCAATAAGCGTGTGAATGGAAGATTAGCACATAGCAATCAGATAGCCGCGTGATTCAATACTAAATTAGACATACAGACATTCCCAGCATGAATCACAGAGAGAAAATCTTCCTGAATGGAAGCCAGTAGTCAACAGAGTCTGTGCGAAAGAACTTCAGTCACATGAGAGGGAACAGAAGCAGAATTTTAAAGTGAATTGATTTAAGCTGCACCTTCAATTCCAGTCTCAGCAGTGCAGGTCACAGATTTTAAGCTCATTGATTAGATGTTTCTTACCTTGGGAATTAACTTGTACCTTTGTATTTTTAATTATATAACAGTGAGCTGAACACTCTGTAGTGATCATTTAATCAGGAGACACTAGGAAGGACTCAAACTGTAACATTATGTACTCAATAAGAAAAATCTATGTGACTTTTACTTCTGGAACCACAGCTATCCACAGTCAGTTCTTCCTCTTTGCATCTCAGTGACCAGTGGTTTTGAAAGTACTGACCTTTAAGGCAATAAAGACAGAGAGGCTAAAATCGACAAAGCAACCCCTTTATCTGTCTGGGACTTTTACGCTGCAGAAAGTATGGTTTTAAATACTGAGGGATCCAGACAACGTAGCACTTCAGAGTCAGAGGAAGGACGGTAAAATTGATGTGCTGTTTTATGGGGAGCCTATAGTGACACAAGGACAGAGGTGACGTGCTCAAAGCACTAATCTCTTGTCAATATTCTCACAGGACACTTTGAGTTGGCTGTTGATTTAATGCCAACAAAGACAAGAGTGGGAAAAGTTTCTTCCTTACAGCTTTAGATAAAAATTATAGACAGCTAGAGGTTTCTTTTTTTGTTGTTAGCTGCAGGTAAACTGATGACAGCACTGACGGCTAATGTTAGCAAGGCAACCGCACAAATGGTAAACGCTCCAGCGCTGACTTCTGTGACACAGCACAGCGTTGCAGCGGAAACCTGAAAGATTTTCAGCCCACCTGTGCAAAAAGCAGAGGCGCAGCTTGTCAACGGGCGTAGCACACAACCGCGTGGGGCCCCAGGCCAGTAAGGGTCCCCCAAGGGCTGGCAAACTTTAAACCACAGCAGAGACAATGTGCTAAGTGTTCAATGACAGCAGGAGACTTCCCTAAGGGGGACGTGCCTGGCACAACTCTACACAGTCAATCCAGTTACATGTCGTGGACATGACTCTTTAAGGGAGTTAGATGAAAGAACTTGAATAAAGCATTAACATTTAGTCAGTCATCTTAGATGTTTTTACTAAAGTACACATGGTGTGTACCACTTTTTGAGTTTTGCCTGCTGTTCTATTGACACAAGGACATAAGCTAATTTGGATGATACTTTGTTCCGTAACGTTAGTTAACTGTGGAAATGTTCGCCTGGGGCCCCAAAAGACTCTCTAATCTCCTCTGGCTTTAAGATTGTGATGAGTCATTGCCTCAGAGTAAAACCTGCAACCAGAGTGGGCAATGAGTCACAGATACACTGTAGGGAAGTGAAACTCATTCTTCAGAGCAAATTCCGTTATGTACTTATACTACAGAGTGACTTAAAGTTGGGAAATCATCAGAGACGTGTTTGAAGATAATTACTCCATGGATTTGTTCTTGGAGAAAAGAGAAGTCTACACCATCAATGTATATCCAGAGTCTCTTTTCACTGGTCATAATTAACGCAGCCAGCTGATGAATGTATGCTTTGGTTGGTGGTGATCCGATGGAGAATTAGAAGAATGTAAGCTTTGAGTAAGAAAAAATAATTAATACCAATAATTTACGCACGGATATTTAATTGTAAGTTAGCCCATGTGCGTGCGTAAAGTGGATGGTTGGGCGCGCACACTGGCAGCATATCTCAGCACATCACTGCGGGGACAGGCGCGTTCTTTGGAGTAGGAGTGGAGCCTGTGGACGATTTAACGACACCTGCACCTGTCACACAGGAATAATCGTCCGTAAATATTCCACAAGGTCTGATTTGGTCTCATCCACGCGCGTGAAGCACTGAAAATGGCACGCACAGACAACGATCGGTGATTTCTACGTTTGCCGGTGGTTTTCAAAAGACAATAGGGACTTTAGATTATATTTTAATTCCACTCGGCACTATGGCACACATTTGGATCCAGTAAGAGAATTTCACAGCGTCAGAGGGGTCTGCGCCGGTGGAGACGAGTGGAGAGACTGGGCAACTTGAGTTGTGCAGGAGACGGTCGTTCTTTTCGAGTCGGCGCTGAAAACGCAGCTGTCACACAGAGAAAGAGAACCATGGTGAACTCGGTCATACTGATGCTCGGCTGGACTGTGATCTTCGAAGTCGCGAGGGCGCAGAATGACACGGAGCCGATCGTCCTGGAGGGAAAATGCCTCGTGGTCTGCGACTCCAATCCGGCCACGGACTGGAAGGCTTCATCCTCTCCGCTCGGCATCTCAGTGCGCGCCGCCAACTCCAAGGTGGCTTTCTCTGCAGTCCGGAGCAACAACCATGAGCCTTCGGAGATGAGCAACAAAACAAGAATAATCTACTTCGACCAGGTTAAGACCATTTTATAAACAATACTAATGCGCGAAAGTTGATACTTTGTCTTTAATAGTACTTTGGAATTCACGCTTCCTATATTTCACATTGTATATTCAACCAAATTAGCATTTTAAAAAAAAACAAAACTTCATCTTCTAGCTCTGTTGATGCAAAAATGTCATTGCAGCTTTAAGTGCAGCTCAAAGTTTAGTTGTTTGCAACTGGCATGTGGGCACATATCTCAGTCGAGCAGGTTTGGAAGTGACTGGACTGTGTTTGAGGGCGGGCATCCTGCAGAGCCTACACACGCACTCATCATATCACTGATGCCTCGAGCGACCTCCAACAAGCGTGCACACGCGCACCTACACGCGCACCCACTCTTACCTACACAAAGCCACCCAAACAAATCGAGGAGCAGCGAAAACAAGAGGCACCTGATTAGTCATGCAGCGGTGGACTGCGCAAGGTGTTTGCAACAATACCATCACCTGCCCCTCTGTCCTCTTGTTTGAATTACATAACACAATCTTCCGCTATCATAACTCTCTGCATCTGATCTGATTGGTGTGGATCCTGTGCATGCTGTTGCTATGAAGGCAACATTTGTCAGAGGTCCTGATTGAGTCTGCAGCGGTTTGAGCAGGTGGGATTGAGAAGCATGAGGCTCAGAGAGGAAGCCTGTGCTGCCTCCGCCAACACCAACCCAAATAAGTTCCATACATGTGCATCTGACATCACCGTGTAAATGATTTTAGTCACACACTGGCCTATTTTTTCTATTCAGCATGTAAACGTATGTAAAAAGGTATTTGTCCAGCCTGTAGAAGTACTCTGATATGGAGGACTAACACTGTCAAAATGAATGCATAAACTCATTTATTTAATTAAAAGCAGTAAACCACTATTCAAAATAAGTGCAAATATGAATTATTTCATAATATATGAGCTGGGACAGGCTCCAGCCGACCCCTGCCACCCTTAACAGGAATAAGTGGGAACAGAAGATGAATGAATGAATGAATGAAATGAAAGTCTTACCTAAATTCCCAGTATATTTGCGTTCCCATTTACTCGACTATTTTATTAATCATTTCATTTTAATTCATTCATTTATTTATTTGGTTATTATTTATTTCCTCACATTATCAGAATGAACAGAAGAAGATATATCTCTTGTGTCACATTTTTTAAATATATGATTTAATGCCTACATTCCTAACGCTGGAGCATTCAATGCCTTTATACATAATATACATATGCGTTTTGAGTGGTTTATTTATTTATTAATTTAGGTTTAGGTCTCCCATATTCTGCATGTGTCACTTATAGAAGCAGTATGAAACATTCTGGTTGTCTAGCCCGGGTAATATGTTGGAAAATATAAATGTGTTGTTGCTCTGTTGTAGTATAGGATCACTTTTGACCCTCAGCGTGTACTTTTTCTGCTTCCCACAGGTTCTTGTGAACATAGGAAACTACTTCACATTCGATTCAGTGTTCCTGTCTCCAAGAAAAGGAGTCTACAGTTTTAACTTCCATGTGATCAAAGTGTACCAGAGCCAAACCATACAGGTATAGATTTTGTTTTCTTCACACACCTGTGCAGTTGATTCAGTTGGAGATTGATTTCAGTGTTAAACTGGGACACAGTCTCTTTGCAGATGAGATAAAAGTACTTATATTCAGAATTAATAAACCAGTATGTGGGATGTAGAGCGTTATTATCAGAAGTGGAAAATAACCTTTTAAACTAGACATGTTTTCCATGGGTGTTTAGAGCAACTCCCTGCAGCTATGAGAGGAGTGAGTGCCCCCTCATGGAGTCTGCCATGCTGTACCACCATGTCTACACACTGGCTCTTGAGAGGACCCTTCACATTTTTACCTTCAAGTGTGCACCACAGTATATTCTCTTAGATACTTGGAAATGGACACTTCAGCTGGTTGCAAAGTGCAACCTCGCCACTAAAACCTTCTCACTGGTCCTTTTAACAGCTACAAAGGTCGAATTTAAAAAGGTGTCCCCTAACGTTGACATTTAACCGAGACACGTCAACTGAATAATGAGTTTCATTGTTTTAGTTTGAACCGCTTTTTGAAAACTATCTACAAATAATTAGTGATATTGTGTTATCACGAGCCAACCAGTGCAAATGAATGCACTCCATTATCAAAAGCCCTACTCCTAATTTTCTCAGAAACATGTTTAATGTCGCTGTTCCTATGTGTCCCTGGTGTACCAATAAGCAGGTAAAGATACCAATTAGAACAGTGGTTCCCAACCTGGGGTCCTGAGATCACAGGGGGTGCGCACAACCAAAATTAAATTTGTGCACATTAAATTTATAAAATTAAAAATAAAATAAGAACACACCCAACTGACAATAAGCCAAACCAACAAGTTTTTTTTTTAAATTAATTAATTAATTTTTTTCATTGCACTCAAGGGCCTCACGCCGGAGATCCAGCACGGATATATGGATATATCTTAACAATGAATCATTATCTTTCTGTTGTAGTGAGGTAGGCCTATTCCCTACTCTGGTAGGCCTATTCTGGTCAAAAATTAAACTGTGTGTGTGTTTATGTGTAATACACCTGATGACACAAAAAGAAGAAATTAATCTATATACATTGTAAAACAATGAGAATTAGAGCAAAAACCTACAACTGTTGTTTATTTTTGGAAATAAAAGTTTGGAATTAATCACTTTATTCTTTTAGTGCGTGTATGTATGCTTGTCTTGGACACAGGCAAGGGGGGCTTCAAGGAAAGAAGGTTGGGAACCACTGAATTGGAAGATGTAATGTATACGTTTTATGCTAATTTACTGCCTGATTAGGATGTGGTTAACCTGAGCGAGGTTCTTTTACTTGTTCTCTCCAGCAAACCGCTGCCCTCAAATAATTTGTATTGAATTAGCAGGAGATTGAAGTCTTGGGTTCCCGTGTTCGTCAAATTTCATTAACGACAAGCTTCACCACACGGCTGCTGTTTGATTCTGCTCGGGGTGATAAAATAATCATCCTTTTCACATCTGATTAGCTAAATTTAAGTGGCTACGTGCACGTCAGTCAGCATTCAGCCTCAGTGCTGCGCTGATTTACCCCAACCCCCCCGAGGTAAGAATAAAAACAAACTCTTGCAGTGTTCCCTCCTCCGGCAATAAGGGTTTATCTTTATTATACTACAAGTTGTGGAGAATGTTTCACAATTTATAGAAAACATAAATGACTCACTTGATGGTTTATTAAAGAAATACCGACCATGTGTTATATGTCCCTTTATATGTCCCTTTTTAACAAATTTTATTTCATTCCTTGTACCTTCAACTAAGCGCTATAGCTACTGATGTTACTCAGTTAAGATTCTATACTTATTCTTTAAAAAAATGAGAGAAAATTAGAGGACCTTCATCCTATTGACCCACTGATGAAAACAACAGCTGCTATACATTTCCCGCTTGACTACAACATGTTAATAAATGGAAAGAGAGGCTTCATTATAAGATTTAGAACTACCTGAAATACCTTCCCTTTTTTCTAATATGCAATAAAAACATAGTGGAGGAGGTGAAGTGCAGTTACAAAACATCTCTTATATCTTTCCTCTCCTGTTGCTAATTGTCAATTCTTTTGGATTACCCAGGTGAACTTGATGTTGAATGGGAAACCAGTCATCTCCGCCTTTGCGGGTGACAAAGATGTAACTCGCGAGGCAGCAACCAACGGTGTTCTGCTCTTTCTTGAAAAAGAGGACAAGGTCTACCTAAAGCTGGAGAAAGGAAACCTCGTCGGTGGATGGCAATACTCTACATTTTCGGGATTCCTTGTCTTTCCTCTGTAAAGAAAAAAAAAGAAAAAATAAGACTGTACTTTTACCGACTTCTTCATAATGTCTTGTCACAGTATAAACAAAACGTTGCTGTCGCATTGGCTGGATCTTGCCAAATGGTTAATGAACGATGGACGTAAATGGATCCCAGCAGAGAGAGGAAAAAGACTTTGCAAGTCCTGTGCAGTCTCTGAAAGTTCTGAGTGTCCAGATGAAAGAGATAATGTCCCCTATCACTACTGTATGTTCCTGTCACTCAAGCTGCTTCAGAGAGAAAGACTGAAACATCCCAAACAGACATTTTGTAACATTTGAATATGTTTATCCTACTTTTTGTTTTGTTTTTAATGATACCTGTTGAAGCATTCAAGCACATCTGCCTTTTGAGTGAGTATATGCCTCTGTGAATTGTCAGCAAAGTATTCACATTGATATTTATGGGGGAATGTCTTTACTGGAACTAACCTTTCCAGGCTGTGAGGTATTTAAGTGACAGGGATGGTAGTGGTTTTATAGGACTGTTGGTAAAAAATAACGTTTATGTTTCTTATTTGAACTATTTCGTTTAAATAGCGCCTTTAGCGATCAGAGACATAGATGGATAGTTGAATGAGCCTAAAGGATCACAGACATATCTGGGCTGCACGGTGACTAAGTGAAAAATACTATAAATAGCAACTAAATACTACTAAATACTATAAATACAAAAACAAAATGCAGAATGACTATAAAGAAGAGAGAGACACACAAAACAACTACAAGGAGATGCAACGCAGAGAGTGCAAAGTGACTAGAGAAAAAGATGGAAAACGACACAAAGATGTAAAATGACCACAAAGGCTTGCAAAAAATCATAAATACACAAATCAACTATATAAATATATAGAAAACAACCACAAAGAGATATAATGACTATAAGTGTAAAAGGAATGGGATTTTTATTTTTATTTTTATTTTTATTTTTAAACTTGGCTATAATCATCACAAATATCACCAAATCTGTTGTAGTTTATGTTGCCCATCGCAGAATACAATATTAGCAACAGCCTGATTAGAAGATCTGGTGGAGACTAAACCTAGAGCTAAAAGAAGACTAATGCAATCCATGTCTTCAAATGGGGTTGTGTTGACAGTGTTCACAAGAAAAGTCCACTCTTTTGGTATCCACAACCTTGTAAGTGGAGTTTTGGGAGAGGTTCAAACATGCTAGTTCTAACATATTTTGTGATGTTTTCAAAAAATGGTTGTAGTTTAGAGTTTTGGTCATAATTTTGTTTGTTTGAGGAAAATGTTGATCCTTTTTTATTATACCTTCACATTTCCTACATTGCTAAGTCGTTAGCTTGCTAAACTGTTAGCTTAGCTGTGGCTTCTAGTTGCCAGCAGTTGCCTAGCAACAGTGTTCTCATGAATTACAGCCAATGTTACCATTTACAAAATGTGTTCAGTTTGACTCCAAATGACAAACGTGCAAGTGCGTATAACTGCCGTGTCATATAGACTTACTATAAATTACACCCAACATACCAGTGTGATTTTGCCTCCTACGAGTTGCCAAAGGTTAGAGAAAGCTTGTGGCTTTGGTCAAATGTGAATTAAAAAGAAAGACCACAATCCTTCCCTGACCTCAACTGCTACAGAAGATATTACTGAAAACAAACATGATGTCACTGAATGTGCTCATAACTCAGGCAGCATTACTTTTCTCTTAAAACATAATTATCGCTAAAAATTCCAAGTATATCAACTTAATTCCTACTTGAGTATTTATGATAGAAGTACCCTCATGGTTTATGGAGCTTAATAAAGTTTAATGAGAACCTTAACTGGTTAGTATGCAGATAATAAATAGATTTCTGTCACAGTTGGCGAGCATAAACAGCTTCCACTGGGTGGCCTGGGATAACTGATGAATTAATAACCTCCTTAATTGTTGCTCTTGAGCTCAGTGTGCGTTTCCAGTGTGTAATAGCTCTCCTCTTTAGAGTTACTGTGTGCTGTGTTACCTTGACATGAAAATCTACACACTCATCAGCTTGAAGCTCATTTTCACTCATGAGATTTACATTTTAATCGGTCACGATTTTTTGTCAGTGATTGATAAGTTGGCATCAGTGGCTACATTTTCATGGACACTACTGCTCCACTAATAATCAGGATAACAGCACAGTCAGAATAAAGATGTCTCATGTAACCACCTCAGTCAGAACAGACTGACCCGATCAGAGGGCATTTTCAGATCGAGAGGGGTTTGTCAACCTTCAGACAGCTGTTGGAAAAGATGAACAAAGCTGGAACTGTTGTGGGCAGCAAAATGAAGACATGATTCATTCATGACCACCTTCTTCTGTTGAATGGTGTTATATTTGATGATACACATCCGAGCCACTTCATCCAAAAAGCTGTATTGTGATTGATGTTTCGGGACATGCTATTGACTTATTAGATCATTTTATTTAGCGTGACTCTGAAGAGCTGGAATCTCTTATCAGAATGATTTCAGTCAGGTCGAAGAAATATTGTCCATGTAAACACTGTCATTGCCCTTTAACAACATGCATACTCAATGTCAATCAAACCCACATGATGCAGTTCGAAAAAAATAATTGAAAATGAAATGAAAGATGAACAAAGCTGGAATCAGTGTGGGCAGTGACATTGAAAACATGGGTCCAACTTAGTCACCTTCTACTGATTGAATTCACTCCTTTACACGTCAGTGGGGAAAACAGGTGTATAAACAATGGCTGCATTCCACTTGAGGAGAACCTGCTTTTACACACTGCTAAAACACACCAGCTTTCCCTACTGTGACAAATAAAAATGTAAGCAGTAAAAAGGTCTATAAAGTTGGGAAAACGTCTTCTTCTTCTGAAACAATTGCAGCAGATGTGCGAAGCTCTGCAGGATTGAAGACATACTGTCCATACAAGTGAGCAACATTTTAGAATCATGAAAGGAAAATGAAAGAAAATGGACTTTGTTCAATTGACAGGAATCTTAACAAACACCCTAGACATATACAGTCAGTGTTGTTTCGCACCTCATATTGACAGCAGCACATGAAAACAAGGCTGAAATGAATACCGCAAATGTATTCAGTGACTGGGCACCATCTAAACGTACAGGTCTGGCAGCAGTATTTAATTCCCCCCGCAATCTATTTATCACACCCTGTGTATCTGTTTTGCTAAACTGATATAATCTATGTTTTCTGTGTCTGTATTACCTTTGTGTTCGCTCCAATTGGTGGACTCATAATGACCATGAAAACTGGACTGTGCCCTTGATACGCTTATAGTTTGAGCAGATGATTATTTTATTATTCATTGAAAAAATAAGCATTTTAACATGATCACTTTTTATTTAATGCCTAAATTGTATACATGAATGTGTTAATTAACGTATTATTGTATTGAAGAATTACAGCATTGTATGATGAATAAAGTGCGTGGTTTGTAAAAAAAAAAAGAAAAAAAAAGTGATTATTCAAAAAGTTCACTTTTTAATTAAACCCCAAACGTGTGAAGGCGAGAGAAGAAATGTTTTTACCAGTCTACAAAGCAGAGATGATTTTTTTATATATATATATTTAAAGATATAACTGGATGTGACAAGAAAACACATTAAAAAGTGAAAAACCTAAAATTAGACATCAAGCCAGTCATGCTCAAGATACACAAGTGCATTCATCATTCATTGATGTTATTAATGATGCCTTGAAAATGTTTATATTTTTCCCAGAAATAGTTAAATGCAAGTATTTAAAAATGACTGACAGAATACTCCGGGCTTCATAAATATTAATATTTTAATCAAATAAAAGGTCGGAAACTCTACTCTGCTACTCTATTTTAGCTGAAAGGTCATCATTTTCAAGGACTGTATCCTCACATAATTTATTTAATATGTAACAAACAAGAAGTTCTACAGCAGGAATAAATGCAATTGTGGATTTCATTTCCCAGCAGCATCGTCTCTATTTAGTTTTTAACATTAGAGCTGAAACACAGATAGTGGTGTCAGTATTACTTTGCTGCTGTGAGGAGAATTGCATTTATATTCTGGGTAAAGTAAATGTGTGGACAAATGAAAATAAAATTTTGCACTCTTTTACGCAACGGAATCTACATCCACTTGTAAAATGTATAGCGAATAACGCAGGTTGGTCCAGTTGTATGTTGCACTTCCCAAATGATGTAAATGTCAGCTTAGTAAATGTATAACAGGATGAGCATTTTTTTTTTTTTTTTTTTTTTTAGTTCAGTTGCATATTTTTGGAATTGATGACACACAAAAAGGCTCAAAAGACTTTCATCATAATTATACCATAACATAGCTCTAAGTCAGTAATTTGGTATGCATCAGATTGTCAACCAGCCTTGTTTAGTGCAGGGCGTACTGTGGTGCAACACTACCATGAATACCAAACGTTTTCAATTAAAAAGAGACACGCTAACTGTAATTGGTAATTGTTCCAAGGCTGTGATTAACGCATGAGCAGAGGTTTTTAATGGTCCTTTATCCAACATGTATTTATTTGAAATTAAAGTGGCAGTAAAAATGTGTTGAATCTCCGCTGTTTGTGTGATGCGTTGAAAGAGCGGTAATACTCCTTGTTAATGAATCTCATCCCAAAATCATTTGCTGGTAGATTATCTGCCACTGCAGCTTGATCTGCTTTGCGATGTGTTCCGGCTGTCAGACTGTTTACGAGATAAGAAAGCTCCTGCCAGAAACTCATTTCAAGTAAAACTGTACGTCTCTTGATTTTATGTGAATTTCATTAAGCAGCAAACACAAGGTCATCCTGAGAACTTTCCACTCTGTGGTTTTTATGATCATGTAGGTGCGGGACAAAAAAATTCTGCGGAATAGAAGATTTAAGCAACGCAAGGTCCTACTGCCCTCAAAGCTATGGTAGCAGGAGTGCTGTGTGGAATTTAAAGCTTCATTTTGACCTTTGTGCTTAGATTTCAGAGAACATTACTGGCGTGTGATTGAATATATTGTCTCTAAACAGTGCAGCCCTTTGATCACATAGTTTCAGGCACTTGGTCTTAAATATGCAGAACGCCGTTTCTTCTTTTTCTCTTTTTTGGATGCACCCAATGGGATCCCCTGAACTGAGCTACAACTCAGCATTAATCTGAATAAAACAAAACACAAGCCCCTTTTAAAAATAAAATCCTCTTAGATGATGTAAAAGCTGTCCAGACATAAAAAAAAGAAGAAAACACTCTTGTGTGGACACTGAAATTGTGTTAGTACTGTGCAGCTGTGCTCCCATAGCTTTACGCAACACCAGAAAATTGGTGTTTATTTAAAACCTTCATGTACAATAGGACAAAGAGGACTGCAAACACTGGAAAAGCACTTACTTTGGACTAGATATTTGCTTTTACATCTAAAAATACACATTTGCAGACTGAAACTAATATTAAAGCATAAATCTAACCACTGCACTGTTAGTCCAGTTAAGCTTTTCGAACTATTTAATGGTCAGTGTTGGATTAAAATAGAACTTTAATTACTCTACTAATATTGCTAATGCCAAGGCTAACTATGCATCCACATCCATATTTTCTGAAACCACTTATCCTCTCTCTCGAGAGAGTTGTGCAGGGGGCCCTGAACAGGTCGCCACCCTGTTGCAAGGTTAATCAGCTGGGTTTATATTAATACTACACTTATTTTGCATTTTACTACACATGTAAGTAAAAACATTCTCATGAAACTGAATGAATTTGCTAACAGACAATAGAATCAGTTCTTAACTAGATATCAGAAGCTAAATTTGTTTATCTCTGTGAAAATTAAAAGTAATTTAAAAAACTGTCAATCTAAACTCACATCTGCCTCCACTGTAAACTGCTCAGAAGTCAGTTAAATAGTCTTGGTGCCACAGAGACTCTTACGCAGTACAAGTGTGGCCTTTCATACCATTTTTCATCTCACTCCCACTCTGCTATGACAAGCTATTGTTCAGATCCACAGGCCTTGAGATGTGCTCACGTGTTAACATAGTATTCTTTAAAAAGTGATAATTCCTCATAATCTTGTGCCTGGAGGCATTTGTCCGTTTCTGAATAAGTAAATAACCTTGGTGATTAGACGGCTACACGCTAGCAAAAGATGAAGATGAGAGTTGCAGGAGCAGGACCTGAATCTTCTGACTCATTTAAGTTGCCATATGGAGAAGAAAGGACACAGTAAGCAATAATGTCTGTGATATGGGCAACAAGAGCAACAAACTGCCTTTGTGAAGCTTATGATGTTGAAACAGCGCAAAAAAGAAATGAAGTCAGGAGCATGGCAATATCTGAGGCTGAGCTGTTCCCCGCATTACTGCTTGTTTCAAAAATTTCAAACATACTCAGACTGTAAATTACCTGTTATAATAAATAAATAAAGACGGGGAGACAGATTCTCTGTGATAAACATTCAGCTGGTGGCAGCCTGCCTTCCTGTGTTCCCTGTTCGAGAAGATGCCAGGCCTTATTAGAAGCCTTTGATTTCCACCTCGGTGGAGCAAAGACATGACAACACATGGCTGTTGTGCTGTAAAAGACCTGATCAAGATGCAGATACAAATACTACATCACCTCTTGAACTTCAATATAGGTAAATATATATTCTTTAAGAGCAATGCAGCTGTTGTGATAATACTCTTTCAGATGAATAGTCTGGTCTCTTAATTATTAAATGAATATACAGATTTCAAGCAGCTCTAATAAATATTTAGGACTACTCAGTATGATGAAGTTAATATCTGCTGGTTTCTAGTGAGCTTTATGTCGTCCCGTAGATCTTTGCTATCTTGGCCCACCACTTTGCAGATCTGGTTTACGGCTCTCCACAGCACCAGCTGGCAGACAGATACAGTTTATTACTAGCTGGTGAACACTGTGGAGCCTTTAGAGGCTGATGAACTAGATGAACCAGGTGTTGGTGGAGACCAAAGACGGAGCACATGGCAGGACACAAGTATACCTAAAGGCAAACGCATGTTAAGAAGCTATAACTTAGTGGCAATCTCAGTCAGTCATGATTTATTTGGTGACACCTGTAGTAGCTGGTGATATGAACAAATGCAGTTTTATAATTATTATTTTTCCCATCAATGTGAGAAACGGTGATCTAACTTCATGCTGCACAGCGAACAGCAGGGCAAAGTGAAATGAGATGGTTTCCTCACTGAGAGGTGGAGGTGTGCAGCCTGCCGTCTCTATACAGAGAGACTCATTTATATATGAAAATCTCAAGAGAGATTGCCACTTTAGAAAGTGACATGTCAGTGTTAACAGGACAATTCTTTTTTTTTAAAGAAGCGAAATGATCTCACAGTCCATGATTACACAGCTTGTCATCGTGCAGAATGAATTTAGGATCAGATGTCTGGTCGTGTGTATAATAATATGTGTCTAAGCTCTTGAAGTGCCAAAAACTGCCATACACCCACATATAATCTTTAATCAGCCTTCAATCAACGTTTCACTGGCTGCTAGCTGATGTTGAGTAGATTGGGTCATTTTTAAGTCTCCTTGTAAAAGGGATTTTAATGGAATGGTATGTACTTGCACAAGTTGCAAACAATGTTGTATTTCCTTCAAATGCACATCTTTGACATATTTTCTGGTACCTGTTACCTTAAAATGTGGCGTGTCCAACCAAATCATAACCTTCATTTTCTATACTGCTACAATCATCTCTGCTAAACTCTTCAGTGCTAGTGCATTATACAACAACCTGACAAGATGTGCATAAAAGCATGACTCAAACCTTGGTCTAAACTAAGTTCCAAACTATTTCATGAGCATCAACAAGGCTGCTGTGAAAATTGTACCCTCACACTGTGAACATAAGCAGAATATATGAGCGCTGTATGGTATGCAACCTAAGCTTGGAAAAGAACCGCTGATTTGTTGGGCTTAAGGATCGCAAAATCTGGTTTGCATGCAGTGCAGTTTTTCAGAGCACCTCTGTGACGATGCTGTGACTGCAACATGTCTCATTCTGATTTCTGAACAGTAGATGAAAAGCTCAATTGGTGAGGCTCAGAGGATGGGGTTAGGGTCAGGGGGCTTCTCTGGGTAACTCAGAGTTGCCCCATATGATGAGATTTCAGTGGGTTCATTACTCACATTGCTACCTTTGTAATTCGAGCAGCTGTCAGTATCCAGAGGGACTGAGCGCTGCGGAGAGGATGCTAGACATTTTCCTCAGGCAGAGGAAAAGAACGAATAGAAGAGTAAATCACAATATCTGTTCTTGGAATTTATAAAACTGCTGATATTTGCATGTAGAAAGGAAAGTCATAATTTATGTGGAGAGAATTATGTGGGCATATATTGTATTTTTGAGCCATATGAAAAATGGTTAGTGTCTTATGTTTTCACCCAAGTGCCTTCCCAGAGTAATGGCAGCAGAAGACATTGAAATAATACAAATAAAGATAGTTGTGTTGCTTCTGTGATATAGCAATATAGCGGTTTGCAAAGTCCAACATGGACCAGACCGCTGTGGTGTGTAAAGTTTGTCGAGAATTGATTTAAAAGCAGAAATTTGTGACAGCACCTGAAACTACTTGATGAAATGCACGGGAGAGATGTGTGATTCTATGAGCTTGTGATGCTAGATCCATCCCTAACCAGCATACAAACTTAGGGGTCAAAGCTGGAAGGAAGCTGACACAGACACACAGATTCGCCTAATCTCAAACTGATCAAGTATCTGTGGGACGATCCACAGAGGCCCCTCCCCTCAACCCATAGGACCCAAAGGCCCCCACTAACAACATTCTGTTCCCAGACACCACAGGACACCCTCAGAAGGACCATGTCCATTCTCTGATGAGTCACAACTGTTTTGGAGGCACAAGGGAGACCTACACAATATTAGGAAGGTGGTCATAATGTTTGTGTGTGTGTCAGCATAAATCAATACTCTAAAGTGCATTATTGCATTCTACACCTGAGTACATAACAGCTCCATATAGGCTGTTTAAAATTATATTGCCATAATGTGTGATTTAATATTAAACCTACCTATGGAGGATTTTAAGGAGAAACCAGCCTAGTCATCTTCCACTTCACTCATTCTTGACGTCTTTATGAAAATAACCATTAATGACATGACCAGCTCTCAGGATATTGTACTTCTCCTTTGAATGCCTTTGTGAGCGAGACAAGCTGCATTATGTAAGAAAAAGAGATGCACATCACTGGTAACGCCACGAGGAAGACGAAATGCCATCGGGAGAGGGGGCTACTTACTGGCATGGCAGCTCAAGAGTGATCCAAATCATAAGTGCATTAGGCGGGTCTGATGGACAATGAGTGTGTACGCTGTGAAAAGGGACGAGCAAAGTTTTCAGCCGGAAAAGTACAATATCTAAGACAACAGCGACCCCTCTCAATCCAAAAGTTCCTTCAGATCAGACTGGTCGGTTCTGATTGAGGTGGTTACATTATTTTGTGTTGATTGAGTAATTATTCTAATCATAAGTGGAATGCTAGAGTCTGTACAAATGCAAAAATGTAGAAGATGAGGAATAGCACCAACTAGTCAAGCAGTGACGTTTCCTGCAGCTGAGGAGACGTGGGCTCTGATGTCTGTTAGTATACAGCCTATAATAATTCTCTGAACCCTGACTCCCAGGTGAGGTTCAACAACTAATCCCTGCTGATACAACAGCACCGCATAAATTCTGTTCAAATTTAAACAGCAGCTGGATTTTTAAAGACCCTTTACCCCAAAATGTAAACAGAACGATGTGGATCTAAACCTGTAATTTCTTGCGCTGTGACTGTGTTGCAGACCTAATTGTGGCGTTTTGTCAATTTGTACAGCGGGTCCTTGACATGATGAGCTTAGAGTGCACTGACACACACATTAAGCCAGCTGACAGCAGCTTGGGCTGACTGCGGTGACCATGTCGGATTCCTTTTCTAGGAGTCAGACAGAATGCAAATAGATGTTAGCAACATGCCGAGATGAAAAAAACAGGAGTTATGACGCGCCGAAGGAAGTAATTACCGTTTCACTGCAATGGCCTCAGTAGGAAAATATCTTTCTAGCGTCTGATAGCTGAGCATCACTTTTTGTACAATTGTGTTTTTTCAGTGTGAAGGCTAGAGCTAGGAGGGCCGGTCGGGACCAACCACCTTTCATACAGGAGTTGGAACCCTACCTTAACCTTAGTTTATTTTTCATTAACCATGATGTTATTTTATGTTAATAGTGCAGTAGTTTGTGATCTATGTTGTAATCTGGAAATCCAACCACAGAAACCAAAGATCCTCATTGTGTGTTCATGGCTTCAGTTTAAAGTGCCAACTAGAAGGCCGACTTTCTACAAGTGACTACAGGAGTTTTAAAACCTTACCTGATTTTGAAGTCGGGTTGCATTACACACTACAGGATATTATTTAGATTATTGTACCAGAGCAGAGAAAATTGAATGCACCACCAGATCCGGCAGAGCAAATTCTGGCAGGTAAAAACATGGGTAGCGAATCCTTAAACAGGCAGCCTAATAGTCAGGATGGTTGAAAGCATAAAGGCAACGTCAGCAACTTGGCTGGGAGCAGGTGGAAACGGGTTGGCATGGATAGCGACAGGGCTCTGGATAATGAGAAACGGGGGTGCAGGTGAAGGTGGGAGTGAAGTGAAAGTCCGAGGGCATCTGCTGGATGAATGGAGAATGACAAAAACCGCAAAGCCTCGTGGAAATGCAGGGGCCTGGGTGAAGTGGGAATGTGGCTGAAGGAAGGGACAGAGAGGGAGGCTGGGGCAAACTGAGGCAACACTTCTGTGCCCTTAACATCATGAGACATCGTGTTTCACGAGCTCTGGGTTGTCAACTTATTTCCTTGGGATCACATAACAAACATTTCATGATTACACAGTGTAAACCCGACATGCCAAGTTGTCACAGTCATTTTGTTATGACTCTTGTGTCTCTTGTTATGGTGTAGACTCTTTTCATGGTAGCAAGAAAATAAAACGCGAGAGCAAATCCTCCAGCTTAGACGACAAAACTGCACTGTTTGTCCATTTCACGGCCTCTAGGACAAAACTGATTTTGACTCGCTATCTGGAGACCAACTGGACAGTTTGTAGTTATGGTTTTAATTGACACAAACAACAGCCCTCTAAAAAAGAGTAGTGAAGAAATCTGGCCCAGACCTTGCTCTGTAAATATTCTAGCTGTGACTTCTCTCTGCACCTTCCCTGGGCTTAAGCGTCAGTGGATGGTGCATGGGCTTCATTAACTAAATGAGAAAGAGTCACCAGTCTCTTACTGCAGAAGCTTGCCAGGTCTTTTTTTCATCTGTTTCCCTTATTTCTATGTAATTATTCATTAATTCATTCATCTTCTGTAACCACTTGTTCTTGTGAAGGGCCACCAGCTGTCATCGGGTGAGAGGCGGGGTACACGCTGGACAGGGTCAGTTAGGCCAGTCTATTGCAGGGCTAACACAGAGATACAGACAACCATTCACACTCTCAAGCACACCTACGGCCAATTTAGAATCACCAATTAACCTAACCTAACGTGCAAACTCCATACAGAAACGCCCAGTCGGCCCATGGATTCAAACCCGAGACCTTCTTGCTGTGAGAAATGTTGACTATCAGAAGAAGTGTTAGCAGTTTGTTAGCAGTATATGAAAGTTTATTCTCTCATTCATCCATCCCAACCTCCTCACTGTGCAGATTACTCTTGCTTTCACCTTTGTGCCTGTCATAAGCACTATGGCCAACAGAGGGCGTTGTCTCTTGAATGGAAGTGTTATTTTGGGGCACTAGCTGAATTAACTCCTTTTGTTTTGTTGTATAGGTACAAACTAATAGTTTTATGACAGCAACTAATGGCTTTGTTTCTTATTGTTATGTCCATGATTTAAAACACAGGTGTCAAACATACAGTCCGTGGGCCACAACCAGCCCACCATAGGGTGAATTTACAAAGTGCAAAAATTACACTCAAGACATTAACTGGACTTTTTCCAATAGAAGTAGCAGCTATTCCTAGAGTTCACACAGAGGTGTGGACGTAACACAACAGTGAGACACTAAAACAAGGGAAACATTTGGTGTTCACGTTATTGGTTTACGCTAATGTGTTACTGGTCCGGCCCCCTTGAGATCAAATTGGGCTGCATGTGGCCCCTGGTTTAAAAAGATGGGAAATGTTGACTTGAAGCACGCAATCACTCTATTAAACTGAAACTCATCTTTCTTCTAAACTTAACCAATTTTCACTCAGAATTCAAACTCTGGTGTCATAATCGTGCCCGAAGAATAATTAGGTGCTTCCGCGAAACATTATCCTGGCTTAGCCACATTCAGTTCTTCAAAAGAATATGAGTCTGGTAGCACGCCAGCTGACTTTCATTGTGGGACACATTTCAAATGATAATAATAAAAAAATCCCTCTGCATGCAACTGGAAAGTCCTACAACCATTCATTTTGTTGTAAACAAATTCAACTCCACAGCGCTCAGATCACACAGATGACTACGCTGCTGTTACTCTTCTGTCCATCACCACATAAAGCCCACACAAAAGATCAAATCATGTCAAATACCCAGATTCCTTTACAGCCTGTATAGACATCTGTCAACACTTCAGTCAAAACTGGGAGCTCTCCGAGTCTGCCTTCAATGAACTGCAGCAGGAACAGAGCAAAGCACTGAGGGTCAGATGGGACACCTGGATTTTAACAATGTGACTTCAAACAATGACAGGATGCAAGAAAACATCTAAAATATTTACTTGAATCTGCACAGACCATTTTCCCTGGATTAAAACGATAAATTGCCCATTCTCCTCTGCATAACAATCACCCACACTTTGAGAGCTCAAAGTGTCTCTTAATCACACAGAAAATCATTAGAAAACAGTTCAGTCGTACGTGTATGGCTTTAACAGTTCTCAAATGAAACAATTAATCATTTCCAAAGTTCCAGAGCTGAAGTCATTTAACAGTTTGGCACAAAAGTACTGCTTTTGTTTTTTATGTATTCATATCTCAACAGAGCAAAAACATCTTTTGGTTAACAGCTTTAGTTGTTGATTTTGTCTTGTCTAGTCTCAGAGGGGAAATTTGAATTTCATCGTTAAGGGCCTCTATAGCCTGTTGTTAAACTTAATCACCAGTAGTAAAATGGTCCAAAAGATTATTTAGTATTTTCCATTTGTGTAAGAAGCGGTACCATACATTTCAATTATACCGCAGCTGCATATTTTCAGTTTTCTAGAGGGCAATGAAACTGTATATTTCATCGGTGGTGCACTAATTTATGCTGAATTAGCATCTTGGTGATACCACATGACTGACTGGTGACACTTTAAAAAGATTACAAACAAAAGGATTTTAATCTAAGACTATGATTATCTTAAGCAAAGAATCTTTTGTCACTATAAACCAGAGCAGTGCTAACAATGCTATGCATGAAATCTAAGTGGATGTTTAAGTGTTATTATATGCCTATATATGTCTTCTACCTAATGTGACATATGTAGCAGTATATGGTATTTGTAGATATTGTTGGTGACTCATTTTGCACTCACTGGGGCATCTTCACCAGCAGCACTTCCAGCTATAGCACTGGACATCAACATGTATGGGTGGTGGCAGCTCAGGTACCAGCCAGAACAGTGTGGGCTTTTCAGGGATGGGTACAGACTCCATATCGCAAGAAATACATAAATAGGGAAGAATCAGTTTGCACAATAGTAGGCATTTAATGGGGACTGGGTTGAGAACATTAATGTCTGCGGATTCTTGTATACAATGAATTTGACCACATTTCAACTTTAACCCTTGTAACTGACTGTTTACATTCAGTAGCATTGCATTGCTGGACCTTTTACATCACATGAGAGGGTAATCAGAAAACCTAAGGTGCTAACAGTTTTATGCTAACTTACTAACTTTCATTTACAATGGGACACTTCAGTGACAGCATAAATGTTCAACTTCTTGCTTAGTAATTGTACATATCAATTATTTCAAGCTAGTTCTACGTGGGAAAAGTGCAATTTCAAAGAAAAACACTTGTAAATTAGTGGTATGGATTTAAATGGAATATTATTATCCTACTTAATAACATGCATTTCATGTTATATCGATGGGTTAGACACAGCTCTTTTAAAATGGTGTGCAGTGAAGCAGAATGAATTGGACTTCAAGGGTTTTGATCACTTTCAAGCTGACGAGCCATTAATGTCGATGTTAAGTAAAGAAACACTTCACCACAGGCAATCAGTTACAGCGCACTTTCAGAGGTTTTTACCACTTCCTGCGGTGTCCACCTTCGATAGGGGCTAAAAATGCAGCTTTAATGACATAAAATTTGGTCCAATTATACTCTAACTTCTGTAGTTCTGAAGTTTCTCCAACCTCACCATGCTGTGAATGTTCTCGCCAAACATAAACAAGAATGTGTTCTTTTTTTCCTTTACCGTTTGGAGACACTTATTGAGGCGGAGACGTCACAACAACGATTAGATCCCTGAACTGGGAGGGTTTATTCTTCGTTCTTATCTAATCTGTGCATTCATACCAGCAACTCAAATTCAAATTATCTTGGAATGACTGTCAAAGACATTACCTGGGCGAATGCGAAAACATTTGTCATTTGGTCAATAAGTTTGCTGCGTCTTTCTCTCACATGCTTAGAGAAACCTTGGCGCATAACACACTGAGTTAAAAGTGAGTAAACAAACTTTATGTTTGCTCTAATGCAATTAGACATTGACAGTATCATTAGTCTCTCACACACAATTCTTACATCTTAATACATATTAGCTAGTAGGGAGCGCTATCATTTGGAGAATCTGGATTCAGACTTCTTTATTGCAATCACCAGCTCTGCTGAAGTGTCCCTCAACAAGACACAGCATCCTAAACTCCTACCTCCCCGCGGAGTCGGCAGAAAGAAAGCGAACCTCCCCGCTGGGGCCAATAAGCCTTCGTCACATCATTGTTATTATAATTGGCAACCCAAGTGGGATTTGACTCGCACCATACAAAACATAATGACAGTAACAACTGGATCCTTCCATTGTGAGGGCCGGTGGCTCGGCTTTCACTGACAGAGCTGTGGTATTAAATCGTGGGACAAGATCTGAATAGATAACAAGCTTTTAGGTCTCTTATGACATGTGTGGGACTCTGATTACTTTATTCTGAAATGAACACATCATGTGCAGAGAAACAGTTGCACAATAAAATAAAAATATCATCTACTGCCATATAATACACCAGCATGAACAGGTTAGACGTCGACAGAAGACTCAGCAGCCTGCATGGTGTCTGACTTGACAATGAGTGCTGTTATTTACTCTAGTGTTGAAAGTTAATATCCTTCATCTTTCCGCAGAGATATTTTTAAGGTTGGACACAAGTTTGTTGATTTCACTGTGGACCACAATATTTCTTCATGTACTTCTACTTGATGAATCAGTTCAAACTGCAGAAATGATTTCAGTAGGTTCGGATCGGTTATTTTATCCCACAGAAGGAGCTCATAATGTGTGCCTCCAAAAATGTCTGTTTACCCCCACATGAATATTTGAGGCTTTTCACTGCATTCTGTTACAGACAAGAAGAACCTTGACAAATATTTGTGTGAAGTTGTTCTAACTGCATCAGTAAAGGGTTTATCTTTATTAACTATGCTAGTGGCTAGTAGCTATCCTTGATGAATCCTGATGAGTACTATTAGCTAGGTCTACCAGCAGATCAACGAATTTCACTTAGGTAGTAAAATAACTCTAGGTCTGCTGGGATGGACTAACAGGAATTTTTGTAGAGACAATCATGGTCTCCTGAGAATGCAGCACAATGACTTGGTGATCCTGTAACATTGTTTTTAGCAACTCTATGATGCTGAGCTTTATGGTATTGAATGAAGCGTTTAATAAAATATAGTATACACCCAATACACTGACTGGAGAAGACAATAAGACTGACAATACAATGTTACCCTGGGCAACCTTCGGCCCTGGTATTAGTGTGGATGTTACATGTACCACCCAGCAATGACACGAGCAGGATGGCAGCAGCCATCCCCAGCAGGATGCAGTCTGACACAGGCACACACACAAAATGGTTTAGGAACAACTAAAAAAAACATGAAGAATAGCACAACCTGTTGACCTGCCTCCAGATTCACTAGATCCCAAACTGATCAAGTATCTGTGGGATGATCCACAGAGGGCCCTCCCCTCAACACACAGAAGGCCTACGTCCATTCTCTGATGAGTCACAACTGTTTTGGAGGCACTGCATGTTCGCAGTATGCTGTTTAACATGAGTCACAAGATGGTTTCATCACACAGAACCACATGCAACTTTTAAATTGTTTGGAAAGATCAAGCACTTTCAAAAAAGATCCTTGGTATGTGATTGGACCATCTGTTTATCAGTCCATCAATTACAACATGAAATAAACAGATTGCATAATTGGGGAACGGCAAAAAAGGAAACGCAATAAGCTGCTGTTTGAAGAGCTTTGAAAGCAGGTAATGGAAGACAGATTTCCACACTTTTAATCTTGTGACAATCCATCTGCCTTTCAAAGTAAAACCGACTTTAGCATTCAGCTCAAAACATCAGAAGTTGTTAATATCATGCCTCTGAAATTTCTGTTTACCCCACATTGACATATTTCAATTTTCAATTAAATTTAAGGGCAAGATGAACCATTGCTATTATATTTGTATCATGTTGATCTTACTAAATCATTATAGGCTTCAACTGTTATCTGCACTTAATACTGAGGATATTATTTGCCGCTGTGCCAGATCTTCTTGTCTAATCCTGGAAAAAATCCCAAAGAACAGTAAGATATGAAACAGAATCAGTAGTTCTGCAAAGTTTTGCCAGTTTATGAGTGCTATAAACCATCAGTTATGCAGAAGATCAGAGCAGATTTAAGACGCAGAGCACTGTGGTTTGTGTGTTTGACCCTGAGGAGGAAATGTGACGGATAATGATTATTTTAGTCTCATCAGCTTTTTCCACAGTCATGAATCAGTTGACGGGATAAGAATAACAGCACGGACATCCTGCTGTGTGGGGCTTCCAAAAGCTGCAAAGGAGGGAAACTTTCTGGCAACCTGGCAGGAATCGCAAACAATGTCCAGCAACAATTAAGTCTCCCGAGAAGGAAGCAGGCAGATGTGCTTATTCAGGGTGTCTCGGCTAGGAGTCAAACCCTGAGATGGCACAGACCAAGAGATCCAAAGGAGACAGAATTAGCAAACATCCATCCGTCTATCCTTCTTGGTAGATGAGGCCCAAGCCGCTGGGTTGCGGTGTGTTGTCTTGTGGTACTAATTATGTGTTTTTCACCTCAGTGTTCCAGCGGAGGCAGCCTCCCAGTATAGCTCGGTCAAATTTAGTGATATTGGTGTGGCGGTTCAGCTGTACAGTAGGACACAGAGACGGTGGCAGCAAATGAAGGATGAAGGCTTGACTAGAAATGTGTGTGTGTGAGAGAGAGAGTGGGTGTGTTTGTGTGTGTGTGTGTGTGTGTGTGTGTGTGTGTGTGTGAGACAGCAGTGACAGTGAGTCTCTGTGTGGGAGGACGGGTGGGTGGGCTCTCACTCAGTTATTACAGAGGAAAGGCACGGTCTCCACCATCCAGGAGTGCTTCACTTTCAAACTCGAGTGTTGCATTTCTGAAAATCATCATATTTATTTTGCTCTATCGCATCAGCATATTTCCTTTTTGTGCGAGTACACAGTCAAGTTATTACAAAAGCATTGCTAGGATTTTGCAGTGCGTTGCAGTGCTGTGGGAACACTAAGCTGAGCGCCCCAAACTTCTGAAATATTTTAACTACGAAGCGCAGAGGCTATCTAAGACATGTGATTTAATGTGATTCTCGTGCTGTCAAGAATAGTAATTAAGACCCTGGTGCGGTTGTGCCATTTAATTGTCTTACAAGGGTTTTTATTTACTGATAGCCGTCTACGTTAAGGTAGTAGTCTCTGAGGTACAGAGCAGTTTGTCTCCTCATAAGTATTCTCAAGTCTCCCAAGCTCCATCTCTGTGTATTGTTATTATTAAGTCTGGCATAAAAAACTAATTTAGGAATCAGAGTTGGATAATTAAAAATCCAACTGAATCTGATCCCGCAGGAGGGAGCGTGCAGGATGGCTGAGACTGCTGCCAGCCCAGCCAGAGAGCGATGCAGGCCTGCAAGCTGGAAGCATGGTTTATTTATTAATTTATTTATTATTTTCTGTGACATAAGCATTGTAATACCCTGGTTTATGTCTGTATATCCTTCTTTTTTATGTTTCATTGTCTGGTACTGTTGAATAGAAGTATCTACAGACATTTAGGGCTTTTCAGTGATACAAAATATGAAGGGGTGGGGCTTTGGTACCTTTCTAGTCAGGAGGATGAATCAAAATGAATATCTATGTAAAACATGCAGATCGATCATAATTTAGTTTCTCTTGAGAAATCCTGAAATATGTGTACTGTTCTGGTGCACAGAGCTCTTGAAACTTAAAAAACTTTGATCATTACTGACTCAACTTAAGGAAGGAGACCATACTGAATCTACCTTTGTTTTTTTGAACACATTTAGAACAGTACTGCAGAGCCAGTTTTCTATGAGCAGGTATGTCTGTGTTTCATTTTGAAAGAAATCAATTTTGGCCCCCTGCTCCAGGAGAAACGATCCATCCCAAAATGATCCTCCGAGTCACCTGGACACGCATTTTTATAAATATCTTGTAGGCTTGTCAGCTCGTTCGCACATTAATACCCCATGAAAGATGTGAGTTGTTTCCCCGTCTGCGAGAATAAAATCCCCTATTAAGCTTCCAAAAGGCAGCCAATACCCTGCATCTGAACCACTTGACTTTTCAGAGATCACATCTCACCTTGCACGAATTCTCCAGTCGCAGCGTGTTTTGTCTTCTGGTTCGGCGCTGACAGGAAGACACAAGGCTTTCCAGAAGACAGCATTTAAGATTTATAAACATCCCATTGTGCTCTCTTAAATAGCCAGTCATTTATAAAATGTCATCATGCCAAACAGCCATAGCTTTAATTTGACACTTTAATGATCTTTTTGAAATATGTAGCAGGTGCAAGACTTGTTTGTACATCATCTAAAATGAGAACAAGGGGTTCGCTTGCAGACACAGAAAGGTTAGACTGAGACGTTATAGATCCCAATACAAAGAGTGGCACAGCTAACAAATGAATAATCAGTTTAAATGACAGCTGGCATGTATAGAGTTACGAAACAGAGGGCAACAGGAGGCAGTCAGTGTATTCTGTATTCTCGCAGTCGTTACCTCAAGGAAAAATCAGAGGTCTATTTCTCTCTCACTCGAAGCACAAATCCACCCCCTTCCCCACCTCCAGCCGGAGACGTTATCCCTCCCTCGCTTTAAGACTTTGACCCCTCACTGCTGAACAACTTCATCCAACATTCACTGTATGTGCACGATAAAGCACAGTCTCCCAACTTCCTTGTCAAATGTCTTATTCGGTTAATGTAGATATCACGCCGTGTGTGGTAGGGATTATCGTCTTTAGAGATATGCCATAATTATGCTGTATGTCATCAGAAATGAATGATTTCTAAAATATACTGGACCATGAGTTAGTTAAGGAGTGAATGAAAACAGGCTTTACAGAATCCAGAGCCTGAAAAGCATAGAGCAAACACTAAGGTGACGGTAAGGAAACGGGAAGAAACCACATGGATGACATAGAGACAGAAAAAAGAGCGAGAACGGAAGAGATGAAAGTAGCAGAAGCAAGCTGATAAATCCATTCATACATCTGGATAAAGAGTAAATGCTGCTACAAAGGCTACATGATACCAGGTGATAGACAGATCGCTAGATCGATAGATACAGATAGATTGGAGACTGATGATGGGTAAAATGAATGGACAGAGCCAGCATTAAAGGTACTCATTGTAGAAAAAAAAGTGTGCATAATTGCTTATCATGAAGTTCAAAGAATTCAAAGAAAACCACGTCAGTGATGACAGTAGTTACACAGTCGCTGATGTAGTTTCCTGCATCTGTGCTAGATTTCTATAAAAACAGTGGCCAACAAGTTACACCAACAGCTCCAACACGAAGTGTCTGTTCACTGAATATGATCTGTTCATTAACACAGCACCTCGTCTTTAGTACATAAGCAAAGTGTTCTTTTGATAGTTAATACTGTGCTCTCGCCTGGGACTGGATTCACAAAGGACCTCATGTAACTGCAGAGCTTACACAAAGAGTTTGTTTTTAAGAGAAAGGCATATTTTTTTTAAAAGCTGACAAGTCATCTTACCCTGCTTTAGAGCATCGATTGCTGGCTCATCCATATGAAATCATCGGATGAGAGGCAGGGTACAACCTGGACACGTCGCCAGTTTATCTGAGGGCTAACACAGAGAGACAGACAACCATTCACACTCACACCGACAGCCAGTTTAGACCAATTAACCTAACTAGCATGTGTTTGCATGGTGGGAGGAAGCTGGAGCACCTGGAAATAACCCACACAGACACAGGGAGAACATGCAAACTCCACACAGTCAGTCAGCCCATGGATTCGAACCCGGGACCTTTTTGCTGTGTCAATGCTAATTATGCCCATTATGTCTTATGAATAATTCTGTCAGATAGCTGGTGCTGAGGCCATCAAGGCTGCAGACTATTTTTTGTTAATGTTTGAGTAGCATTTAATTGTAAAAATCTCTATCTCCAGTGATTGGATCAGCTGGGTGAGCTGAATTCCTGAAGCACTGTAGCAGAGCTTTTACATACTGCACATCAAGGTCTCTCCAAACAAGTTCACACAATGCTGATGAAGCTAATCAGCGCCTAGTAAATCCCTCTGAATTTGCAGTTTACTAGAGTTTATATCTGGTGTCTGTGGTTCGCCAGAGAAACTGCAGTGGAGGATGGAGTAGACTACAATAACTACAGGAGTGTGAAAAACCTAGAAAGCCTCAAAGACGTGCTCATGTTCTAGAGAGAAAAGAAGAATGCTGCATTCAGAGGAACGATTACAGTCTAAACGAGAAAATACAACGGCAGGAAAATACACTGATTAAAGCGGATTTTGCTTTTCCCTGTTGGAAAGAGCTGAAAGAAGAGAACTAGGGAAAGACACAATGTCACCTTTCTGCTCTTGAACTGGTCGGCATTTGTAAAATATTTATGGCAGGCTATGTGGACATTACATTTGTACTTAAATAATACATTGTTGTCTTTGATCTATGGACATTTCTCTGTATTTTTGGAACTACTTCCGTCCAGAGCTCATACATTAGACATTAGCAGCAATAGCTGGTGTCTGTTTTCAAGTCATAGGATATGTTTATATGGACACTAGATGTTTACTGATGAGGTTTTTTGACTTCTGCTCTGTCTACCAGTCCTCAAGTCAAAGAAGTAGACTACAGGATTCGATCTGCCTCCTTAAAAGGACCCTGTTTAAGATAAAGTAGCTCACAGCCTTCGGGGCAGCTGTAAAACAACCATCAACGCAGGGGAGATAAATTTCTTTCAATGTTACTACGTGACTGACTTTCCAAATTCTTGAAAGGGTATAGAGAACGACCTTACATGGACATGCATTAACTCAGGATGGCAGATATTTGCACTTGGGGAGGGAGAGGGGTCAGGACTGAGGTGACCTTGGTTCTGTCCATATATCTATATCAGTTCTCCTCAGTCAACCTCAGTGAATAGTTGGAGTCTTCAGTGTTTCCTTTGTGCAAGTGAGTCAATCTGATGAACTGCCCACTAGAATTTCCATCACAATGACGTCGCGACAAAATCTGATTGTAAAAGAGATACTTGTGCATTTATAGTGACTTGTTGACTGTCGTTTATTTAGCAGCTTTTTGAATATATAGTTGTATGTGTCAGGCAGTTATTTTATGACATTTAAGATTAATCCTCTCATATTAACAACTTTTTGTTTTTTTATTCTGTTATTGATCTGATTCTCTTGCTTCATTATCTTAAATCATTGCAGACCTATCTTTAACCTCAAGAGGATCATATTATAACTATTACAACACCTCTGTAGACTTAAATTTGCGCCTCAAACATAAAAAAATACTGGCCCATACTTCTTCTAATTACAACAGATGTATAGTTTTTTGGGGGCTGTTGTTGTTGTGTCCAATTATTTCCTCGACCAAAACTCCCCACAGCCCTCCTGCGCTGAAGGGAGAGCTCAGCAAACAAGCTGCCGCCGAATATTATCTGATACGTTGATTCACGATGCAGAGGTTTACTGTTTAATACCACCTCATTAGCTTCATCTAATCCCACATTTATCCCCGTAATTTGACTCCCAATCTTCAATGATAATTACGCTTTCACACACGTTCCACTTTAAAGGATCCAGTTAGCACGTTTCTCCTGAACACTTGTTAGAGTCTCCAAGTGCGCGCTGACGTCTAATGTTCCCCACGTACGGATACAACATATTTATCACTCTTGAAGCACGCAGCATATAATTGACCAATTACTCAAGGAAGTGCAGATTCTGCGCTATGTCAGGTTCCTAAAACGAGGCAAACTGTACTGCACTATAAGCTATCTGAATGAGCAAGTGCTTGGTATGTCTTTGTTACTTTAATAGCTAATGTAATTGGCCAGGTGTTGTCTTCTGCAGTGACGTTGAGCAGAAAGGCCAAAACAAGTAAGTTCCGGTGGTGCAACAAAGAAGATGAGGAGCGATTAGGAGAGGCAGCGGTGAACAGTATATGATGATTTACGATTCCTAACAAATCTAGCTTTGGCTCTCAGACACCAGCACACAGGCGATTGGCGTTCTCATGCAATTTATCTTCATAATCTTCACCTATTCAATAAGAGACAAATCTGTTCATACACAGATGCTGTTTGTTATGCTCATCACGTGCTTCGTTACTGTCATCAAAGTTTTCCTTAAGATATATCCACTCTTTTCCACTCACCATCCTGGACAGAGAGATGTTGTGACTCATCAGAGAATCGATATGGGCCTTCTGAGGGTGTCCCGTGGTGTCTGGTAACAGAATGTTGTTAGTGGGGGCCTTTGGGTCCTATGGAGGGGCCTCTGTGGATCATCCCACAAATACTTGATCAGTTTGGGATCTAGTGAATTTGGAAGCCAGGTCAACACCTTGTGCTGTTTTTCATGTTTTTTGAGTTGTTCCTAAACTGTTTCTGTGTGTCTGGTCTAGGGGAGTGGAAACATTTACTTCCCCTGTAAGTGGTCATAATGTTATGGCTAATCAGTGTATAACTCCTACTAACAATGCACAAACAAAACTGAAAAACATTTTTAAGTAAAGCTGGCTAACTTGGGAAGTTCCTCTGTGAGTTCTCATTAAATATGCTAATAAATAAGTTTCTCTCTCATCTGTTGCAATCATGCATCCATGAAAAATTCAATTTCACACTATGGTTCACCCCATTTGAAAGTTGCCATGTTTGATTGTTTAACAATATTGAGGCAAAGCAGGTGATGCACAGAAAAAGACCCCTGAGTAAAAACGAATCTCAATAAATTCTTCTGAATAAATTACGAATAATAAATACAACACAAGTTTGCAAGAATTGACAACAATGTAGTAATCCCTTTCCATTAGACACGCCTAATTCATCATCAGTGTGGCCTTTTGGATTTAGAGGTCACATAATTAGCTAAATAAAGGTTATGTGCGTGCAGTCGAGGGGTGAGCTTCAACCACAACTTTTAAAGCCAAAGCTACAAGTTTGTGGTTGGCAGAGCAACAAGACTGGCTTAAATACAAGACCTAAAAAGCTAAGCCACCCTATCCTCAGGTTAATTCACAATATGTTAACACACAGTAGTCATGTTTCCACATAACTATCAACCAAACATTTGAAATGAAATAAAAAAAATGGAAGAAAATGGCTGTGTAGATTAGATAAGTTTCCATAAACTGATGTTTTCCTGCATCGTCTTGTGAGAATTCCCCCTGCCCTCTGAGATCACCTTCAGGCTTGAAAGCTAATGTGTGGGAGCATTCTGGATTTAAAAAGTATGACGACAGAAAAGAACTGGATAAAAGTAAAGCTGCATTTGTATTGTCTGGACAGAGCTCCGTTTTTTAGTACAATCTAAGACATAGTTTTGCGAACATTTCTTTCATAACTAAGAAAAAGAGTTTCAAAACAGAAACATCTCTGTTGAAGTGAATCAAAACTATTCAGTCAGTAAATAAGCAGCAATTTCTAACGTTAGCCATCAAGCGGTGGCAGTGTAGGCTACGTTTGCCGGCAAAAATCTCAAAGAGAAGGAAGAAACAGAACCAGACACTTTGCCAAAAATGGAGATACGGCTTCAGGTTTTTTTTTTTTTTTTTTACTGGACAAGTTGTAATCATTCTTTTGTGTCAGTCAGTTTATTGCTATAGTCTAGAGACGATGGGAAAGAAATACACAGTTTCTAATGCACACAGAGAGGACCCTACAACAACGGAGACCATACACATGGGAGAGAGATCTTCTCCTCTGACAGCTGAAACAGCTCACCAGTTATGAGTGTGTTAAACGTGGCTGTTTATTACTATTGACTGAAACTCCTCAGTTAAAGGACCCTGAGTGCTGGTTTGACTTGATTGGTCAACCAATTTTTTTTCCACAAACTTAAAAGAAGTCCTATTCAGGAAGTTCAGTAGTTCTGTACGTAGTCTTCTTATGACGACAGACACAGTCAAGAATTAGATAACTTTGTGCAATGGATGAAATCAACAAAAAAAAAAAAATGGAAATGTGATTAGTTTGATCCAACCCAAAAGTCTGTTGTCTATATATACTGTCAGATCATCATCTTCTAAACATCAACTTAGACTGCAAACAAGTATCTTGTATTTTATATCTGTAGTAAATTTGCTTTCTGTTTTGACACTAAAGAGTTATTTTCTGATGATCAGTGTACCATAAATGTGTTACATCAGTAAACTTCTGTGGGAGTCGAATACGTGAGAGGCCTTTTTATCCAACATATCCCCAAAAACTGACTCATCCGAGCAGCGTGTGTATGAGAGGAATTACAAATGAGCCGTTGGTAACTTTAGGCCAATTGTGCTAGTAATGGTGAGGGGATGACAACAGGTTGGGCAGCATTAAGGCTCATCTTCCTTTGGCTGGTTCAGCAGCTGCCTGCTGGCCACTGGACGATATTTTTTCCCTGACAGCCTAAGCAGGAATGATTGATGTCTAAAGGCCTCTGGTGCTGTGTGAGTGTGTGTGTGTGTGTGTGTGTGTGTGTCTCGGTGCCAAGCTGCTCCATCCATTCAGCGCTCTCTCTTGAAACTCATTTCGGCCACACCTGTCATCGTTTGCTCGAGGTTTTCCTCTTTTAAGATCACTGGACACGCAATCTCTCAAGATAAGCAGGCACTGTGCGGTGCTTATGTATTACTGATCACCTTTGGGGGGGTTCCTTATGCAATGTTGGTTAGGAAATGGACATTATTAGCACAGTTCTTGTTGCAGACAAAAGGTTTAGTAAGAAACAGCCTTCTGATATCAGGCTGCGCAGTTGACAAGAAACTCTTTGTTTGCATACCAGCCGGCTATCACGCTTTTTGTAGAAAAGAGTAATTCCCATGGCCCTTCGTCTCTCCAGTCTCTACTCCCACATATCATAAGACCACCGATGAGGAAACATAACTGTTTCTTCAGTGTTCTGGGTTGATAATCTCGGCATTTGCCTTGTGTACAATGACCTGAATGCACTGCAGCATACTGAAGACTTTACCCTCTTTTTGTGCCGCACACGCACGCACGCGCACGCACACGCACGCACACGCACGCACGGCTCTTTTAGCTCCAAAGAATTTTAAACCTCCCAACGTCCTGATACTATTGCATTTTTCATTGGTATTTTAAGCAAAGAGTTGTGAGGTCTTAGAAGTCAGCTGGCATTAATTCCTCTGAGACAAAGGGATTCCACTTCTCCCTGGAAAGAGGCTTAAAAGAAAGTTCTCCTGCTTCCAAACAGCTACATTTCTCCTTTCTCACATATATTTTTATATCACATTGTGCACAGGACAGGAGCAGACGGCAACCGAGTATGTTTAATGTGTAACAATTTAATAAAAATATGTACTTAACATTTACTTTAGATTCTTTTTTTCTTTTATCTGAAAATAAGTTAATTTGGCTAACTGGAGGCGCTAAATAATGGTCTCATTGTCTTTCTATGCGTTTAAGAATTATACTGAGGGTGTAGGTATGTACATAATATATCAAAGTGAGAAGAAACACAAGGAAACAGATCATTTATGCTGCTTTGTGGAAAAAAATAAAATTTAATGTATTTTTTTTTTCCAACTTCCGTGAAAGTGTGGTGGAGACATGAGTGGCCAGATAACACAGAGCAGTAAATGTGACAAAAAACATAAATTAACTGAAATATTTTCGACTTGCTGTACAGTCGAAGTTGAATCAGGTGATGAAGTCCACTTTGTGTTTAGATTAACTTCTCCATTCGCATCACGTTGATTCTGGCCAGCTTGGAGAACCAGCGATTGGCGTGCGTGTTACTGTGGGATGCAGTTTGAACAAAGCCAAATTTCTGGTACATGGCAATGGCTGCTGTCTGCGGCGCGCTGACGTCCAGGGCGAGCCGGGCAAAGCCTCGCTCTTTGCAGAAATCCAAGGCCTTCCGCGTCAGCTGTGAGCCGAGGTTCTTGCGGCGCCACGAAAACGCCACGACCACGTGGGACATCTCGCCGTAACTTCCGTCTTGAGAAAACTCTGCGCCTCCTCCCAGCACCGCTCCGTTCCAGTCGTCAAACCTCTCACCTTCCTCCTCCTCTCCCCTCTTCCCCACCACCGCCACCATCCCCACCACCTTGGACTGGCCTTTGACGTCTCCCTCTGCCACCCAGAAACCGTTATCTGGGCTTTCCAGGTAGCTGGCTTGAATGTCGGCCATGTCTGTGCTTAGCCTCCTCATCATGTAGCCCTCATAGATGTCGTGGCAGCAGTAATAAATGAGGCCAGCCCATGCACTGCCAAAGAGTAGTGCTTGGAAGTAGGAGCTGCCTCCCAGCACATAGCCAGCCATGGAGATGCTCAGAGCAACCCCAATGTGGTCTGGATGGCTCATGGCCCTGAAAAAGGCTGGGTACACATGTTCAAGAATCCCACTGCGAAAAAGTGACATTACCTCATGTTTATCGGAGGGTTGATATTCCCTGATGGAGAACTGAACTGCATGTTAGACAGGGAGAAAAGGGGGAAAGCAGGGGGAGGGAGAGAATGAGAATTAAGTGAGACTAATCTTCCTGTTGCTGCAATCAGAAATTCCTGCTGGATTTCACAATGGGCTCAATATGCTCACGTAACTTCGTCTTTTTAATACTAGTCCACATAAATATTTAAACCTGGCAATTGCATATGACGACCTGAGGTGAAAATCACAATTAAAATGAATCCATTTTATCATTTTAAAATGTGAACGGTGAAAACAATTCTTGGGATGCAATACAGTTGATTCTAAAATATGCTAATGGTGACCATAAAAGCAAGGCAAGATCCTGAGGCAACTAACAAAAGGTTCTTATGTCACGGATGCATGTTAGTAGTGCCATTCCCTTCCTCTCCTGCTGTATTATTAGTACCCCTACCAGTTATAATCAACACAGCGACTTGAAATGTACAGTCTGAAAAGCAAAGAAGTATAAACGCTGAACATAATCAGACGGTCAACTTACAGTTATTTGTCTGGGCCATGCCGACTCTCTCCACTCGACTTTCACTCAGTCTGAAAGACTTAATGCTGCTGCTGCTCCAGCTGGACTTAAGCTACAGATTGCGATAATCAGCCATTCACAAAAAGGGATTGAAATTATTCTGAGCATGCTCACCTAAGACTGCACACACACACGCACACACACAATGGCTTTAAAGTATAACTGTTATCGACTGCATTGAATTTAATGCAGAAACTTTGCAGTTTGACTAAGATGATGGCAGTGTACGGAAAAGTACTTCATCAGAAGAAAGTTTCATCAGAATTAATCACACCGTTGGTTTTATTATGACACACCGATATTTTTTCTTACTTAATTAACTCAGTCAACAGAGTAAAGCACTCTATCATTAGATTTCTCAGGAAGGATAAGCTCCGATCCTGAATATATTAAGCCTGAAAAACTGAGCAGAATGTGAATTCCACTACTTCAGATATGTCCAAGAATAAAATGATGTTATTAACCTCTTTGTGTCTGCTTCAGTTTAATTTTGGAGGAATCTGCTGTGGATGTCGTTATCCTTCCCATCCCCACGGTATAAGGTGACATAAAAGTGTCCTATGGCGTGGGTGACGGTGTCTTGTGCAATAACCTGGTGGGCCTCTGACATGATTACATTTCCTGGGCAGGGGAAGGGCCTTTACACCTGTTTAAATCAATAGCACAGCCTCATGAATCTGGGAGCAGTGGAAGGTCAAGCAACTCTGGAACTTTCTCAAACCGTTTCACAACTATAATGAGAATTCTGAAAGCTGCATCCTGCAACTCGCCCTGTAGCACATTATTTAGTAAGTTTGATGAGTGTTTATTTGCTCTTTTGCTTCCATATAGCGGTAAGCACAAGAGCCTACTGTACAAACCTATACTTTATGGTCATACACCTAGCCATAAATGGCAGTCTTACAGTTTGGACTGAATTACATTTAAACCCCTTCCATCTGATACAGGCGAAGTGAACTGAATGGAATCAGATTAACTAACAGAACTGTTGCAGCTGTTGCTCACAGTAATAATCCTCTCCTGTTCATAGAAAATTGAATCAATTTAATTAACTGTGCACCAGAGTAAATGAGCTAACTTCCCATCGTTGGGGACATGCCAGATGAGTCGAAGTCCTGACTCTTGTTGAGGTGTTGAGAAACGCAATTGTACAACCATAACAGTAATTATTATGACTAATTTCTCTTTATATTTTCAAGGACGTAAGTCTGAATGAATCTCGAGGAAAAACGTTCATCTTCTGCTCAATGTACTGAAATGTATCCAAAGTACCTACCTAGTAATCAAGATCAAGATTCATAGCTCCTACCTATGCAGTTGGTCGACTGTTTTCTTGCATCACTGTTCAAATGCACCTCTGTATGCATCCACATGACCTGACATTCAGTGGCAAGTCTGCAACTGTTTCTGTCCAAGCCGAGGTCAGTTTAGTAGAAAGAAATAGCCCATATAAGCACTGAACACAAGGTTAGCAAGCTAGTCATAAGAAAATACCATACAATAAAGAAAATCGGCCAGCAACAATGTTCAGACTCCCTCCGCCTGTTTTTTGGCCTTTCCAGATTGTAACCCGGTTTTTGTAACGCCTATTCATGAAGCCAGAACTGAACTACAACTGAAGTACAATAGAAATGATATCTACAGAGGTATTTCAGTCTGGATCCTTGAATCAAAAATCAAATCATTTAGGCGTCCCGCAATGTGACATGATGACAAAAATAAATCTAGGGTGACAAAAGTACTCAGAACAGTCCATGCGGCTATTAGCAGAATAATATGGTAGACAGTAAGAAGAACATCAGTCCGCAGACGGACACTGATATAACTAAGTGATCTGATGGCTGTTTCAGGGGAGGCTTTGGTACATGGTTATTAATGCTTATGTTGTTAACACAGTAATCCACTGAACCCATAAAACCGATCTAGCCTGATAATAACAGTGTGGAGTCTGTCCTTAAGAGTCAAGAAGAAGTCTGAGAGACAAATGTTATTTGCCTGTCAACTAATATAGCCCTTGCCTCACTGATTGCCATTGCAGAATATGTCTACTGCTAAAGGAATATGCCCCTGCATATTGTGGGTTGGTAAATGTGTATCTACTGAAGTAAGTTCCCTTTGAAAATCAATAAGCAGATTTGATTAATTCTAGATCATCATGTTGTGCATTTAAATGTTGCGTGCACCCTTCAAACTTTGTCACGTAGTGTACTTTCATGCGTCTGTTAAGCTGAGCCACTGAGAGCTCTATCTGACCACTACACTACACAGCCATACACGGCTGAGAAGCCACCATTAGGAGTCCAAATCTAGTGCCCCGACAGGCCAACGCCTCCAAACAGCCAAATGTCATGTTGGTGCGTCACGGCCTTCGAACACAACCTCATGATAAAACCGTTTTCTTTTGAGAGACTGGTTCAAGAGAGATGATTCTTCAGGAAATTCTCAAAACTGAAAGGCTATTGTAAGATCAGATCGGGGTTAGAAAATGGTGTCACCTGTCTGAGTTGCGTAGAGACGACAAAGGCAAATGTACCTACCAGGGTCTAAAGAGCAATCAATCAAAATGTAACTGAATGTTAATACTTCCTTCCCACCAAGCATCACATTTCACTGTGTATTGATAAAGTTGCTTGAAGTTCTTTCAGATAATAGCCAGAGTGCTCACCTTGACTATTAAGAAATAAATCATACTTGAATCAGTATGCTTACCTTAAGACCTTGAAACATTGTTAGGAGAATGTTTTCAGAACACATATTCTTATTTCTAACAACAAAAGTTAAAACCTTCACTTGAAGTGATAACAACAAGCTGTGGCAATAACCAAGTGACACTGGAACAGAATTGTTTCAGTACATAATATCTCATCAACACAGGCAGTGTTCATTTCACTTGATAAAATTAGTTAAGAGTCCTTCAGAGTTGATTGCACATTGTCTTGAAAGAAAAAATCACAGTAAAAAATAAATAAATGAATGAATAAATAAATAAATAAATAATAATAAAAATCACACTTCAAAGTTTCCCTGGAAACTAACCACCGTGTTCAGGCTGCATCTCCATTTCCAGTGTGCCCATGAGAACTCACTGAACTGCATTTTTATTCATGGACATGTACAGCGATTGCAAGGGAAAGTGCCTGTTCGGTATGCTTGTCAAAGAGCTACGACATTAAGGGATTAAAGCATTGCATTATTGAGAGTTTCCCCTCATATCTGCCGGCTGGCCATCAACTGAACATACTTAAGACTACTTTATCATCTTTTTCATCTCATCACCTCTCCAGAAACTCTCAAACCAAAGTACCAAGAACTAGCTGTGAAGCTAGAAGGAGCTGCAAATTGCTGTGCGGAGCATGGGTGTGCAAACAACCTGTCACACCAATGCATGCGTGTTGCAGCGAGCTGGAGCAGAACCAGACCAAGAAACCTACTGGTTGCCACTAACCCCATTTGAATCATCTAAGTGGTTTTTCATGCTACATGACCAGTGTTAGCGTATTGTGATATTCAGATTAGATTAGGATGCAAAAATCTTAACTTTATCATTACTTTTGTCACGTTTCTCGTCTTTGCGAGGTCGAACAGCCAGCAGCAGTGGTCTGAGTGGTGCCGACAATGTTTGACACACAGCAAAAACATGGGCATCATGGGTTGAAGACTGGCCAATGGAATGCAGTTGGTGCTGTATTAAGAAAACAAGACACTGCATTGGAAATTAGTGAGTGAGCAAATTTTGTTCCGTTTGTGATTAAAATAAGACAATTACATAAGATAATCCTTTAAGATAATCATTTAATTTATTCCACAGTGAGATACATTTAATTCAAATCGTTCCCATTTCTGAGCTTTGTGCCATGTTATGTTAGCCAGCAGCTGACTCTGTATTTACTGTCCAGACATGAAGGTGGCCGTTTCTCTAAGTCTCAGAGAACATGAATAAACCCATTTCTCAAGAATACTGACTTATCAAACATTAATATGACTTAAGGCTGTTACCTGAGCTTGAGAGATACTTCAGCGTTAACTTAAAGTATGAGTTTAGTGTACTATCATTTAAATAACACAATAATTCAGAATAATTACTTTTGGTTTCTGTGTCGCTTAACAGCAATTGTAAACAGGAATGAAGAGATGGTCAGCACTGGACAACACCACACTCTCCTCCAAAGCTCACAGATGTTTCATGGTTTTCATTACCTGGATGGTTTTATGCTGGAACAGTCTAAAGGTTCACAATAACGGCCCCATGAGAGGGTAGTCTTCCACACCAAACAGAGACACTGCTTTGTTATTCTGAACCACACAATTTGGCCTGAGGGCTTTCCCAGAGAAAAGGCCATGTTGTTGCTTAAATCAAAAGGATTTATTCTCCAGGTGACATGAAGGTGTTTAGAGACACCTCGCTTCCTTTTTATTTTTATTTATTCCTTTTTTTAGCCTCAGGGTTCTGATTCAAAAGAGGTTATCATGGACAGGACATCTTCGAGACCAGACTTTTGTTGCTATGCAGTTGTGTTTCTCTCAACGTTTATTAGATTACAATAAAGATGAATATAATATGAAAATAATGTGAATTAATGCAAACAGAGCTCATTGCTTCTGGGGTAACAATTGTCATCCTCTGGAAAAATAAATAAATAAATGACAGAAACTTGTGCAACGGTTAGAGATAGCCTCAGGCTGTAAACAACCCAACAAAAAAACTAAAATAAATAAATAAATTAATAAATTGACCACTAAACTCCATCTATCACACTTAGCACAAGCGGCCCACCTCCACCTAGCCACCAATATGCCAGAAGATGTAGTGGGATTACAGAGGGATTTTGCAGCAAGATAAAGCTGTGAATAACCAGTGGCTTGTTTTTCGTTAGGCTGATATAGTTTAAAGTTAATTACTGACTTGGGGACATGGCTAAAAAGATATCAACAACATCATTAGGATTCAGTCTCTGAAGACCATGAATATCTCTACCTATCTCTCTGTGTTAGCTGCAAAAAGCTTCTAATCTCAGTTATGCACTGAAGTATTGCTACTACCACTATTACAAATAAGTTACTCCAGTGAATATTATTGGATTTGTGATAATTTGATGATTTGTTTGTCATGCTCATGATAGTTTATGAAATATCTTTGACTTCTGGACTGATGGGAGGAAGTTTACATGGACATTTTTCATTAAACTGACATATAAGCGATTATTAAAGGAACTATATTTCCATTTTAATCTATAAGATAAATTATTATTAATATCAGCCTAATTTCTAACATATACTACCAATAGTGGGGAATCAAAATGATCACAGAATGTTGGCCTTTGGGACCTATGAGTTCAGGGGAGGGGCCTCAGTGGATCATCCCACAGATACTTGATCAGCTTGGGATCTAGTGAATTTAGAGGCCATGGGGGTATTCCAGAAAGCAGGTTTACTGTCTTAACTGCATATGCTAACCCAGAGTTAGCAGTAAACCTGGGATTTCGGTTCCAGAACGCTCAAATATGATCAGGCTATGTATGTAACTATAGTAACATAGGCTCTGAACTTAACCTGGTAGGTGCAGGTTTTGTTCAGGTTATGTTCGGGTATTTAATCTTTAAATTGGTCATTTTCAAACTTGCAAGGCTACACAAATTATACATAAGTGATTTGGGCGTAGGTCTATTAGGGAAACTATATTGCACTAGTTCATTTTGCTCCTCCTGGGAGGTTGAGGGCTCCGATGACGTGCCCCCAGGAATCCCCTCCGTCATCGGACGCCCTCAATTGATACTGATCGCCAACTCCTCCACAGGGGTGAGGGGGGACACCGCTGGCCCGGAACCGGTCTTCCTCTCCTCTGCTTTCTTCCTATTGGCTATGAAATTAAATGTACCTTGTTGCAATATGGCAATTCAAAAATATAATACTGGATAAGTGATGTCTAAGACGATGCACCCAGATACTGTATATCTTACCAACTGCGGCCACGTTCTCTTGAGGGCGGTCGGGTTACAGCTAATTAAAAATAATACAATATATGACAAGGTAGTCTAAGAAAGTCTCATACAAAGCAGTTAATGTGTAGCATAATATCTACTGAATTATTGTGCTTCTGACATTAATATGCTATATTAAACTTACGCATTTACGCGGTAGGCAATTCTCTGCCAAGCAAGGTCTCGTTCTTGGCAGACGCGTAAGTATTGTTTTTTTTCGTTAATATCGCTCTTTCCTCCTCGTACGCCTCGAGCAGAAAAATAGGCTGCTCTGCGCTTTGCCATTTTTACTCATGGTTTCGACTCTCAATAAATGATGCCTTTATAACTTCGCCGTGAACGTGTACAACTCTAGCTTAACTAATTTGGGGTTGATTGAACTGATTGCTAACCGGCGTTTTGGAACCGACATCTCGGGTTTAGTCGCCTCAGGTTCAGACAATCCAGAGGTTAAGTTTTATCTCAGTATTTGTTAAACCTCCTTTCTGGAATACCCCCCAGGTCAACACCTTGTGCTGTTCTTCATGTTTTTTTTGTTGTTGTTTTTTTTCATTTCTGTGTGTGTGTCTATGTCAGGCTGCATCCTGCTGGGGATGCCTGCTGCCATCAAGGAGTGTCATTACTATGGGGTGGGGGTGCCTGGTCTGGTCTTGGTGGGGGGTACATATCTAAGTAACATCCACATGAATACCAGGTCCAAGAGTTTCCAGCAGAACATTATATTGTCACAGGGAGGTCCAATGTTGCTCCAAGTGGTGAAGTGGTGCCATCATGACCTGGGGGGCTTTTTCCTTCAATGGAACAATGGAGCTTCAGGTTGTGTAGAGGCGAAAAATGGCAGCTGGCTATGTGGAGATGTTGCAGGGGGCATCCCTCATGACTGAAGGCCATTGTCTGTGTGGTAATGACTGGGTTTTTCAACAGGACAACGCTGCAGGTCACAATGCCCACCTGACAAAGGACTTCTTCCAGAGAAATAACATCACTCTTTTGAACCATCCTGCGTGTTCCCCTGATCCAAATCCAACTGAGAACATTTGGGTTTGGATCGCAAGGGAAAAAATGGACACCAGTTCCAGACAGTGGATGCCCACCATGAAGCCATCTTCACCACTTGGAGCAACATTCCCACTAGCCTCCTGGATCCACACCCTTCTTTATGCATAACTTTAATCCTTGATATAATCTAAACATGTACGTTAAATAATAAATGTGCCCTGTTCTAAAATTTGCTTAAAACTAAACGACTCTGATTGGTTATAGGGCATTTTCTTCTCCACATCTGCTGAAACACTGTCCATAATGAGGGATGGCATGTTACTAGACTCATACGCACACATCAACAGTGTTATGTAATTATTCTCAAGGCCAGGAGGGGGAGACAAAAGTTCGGCACTGTAGCTTTAATCTAAATGAAAATAAACAATGAAAATAAACAAACAAATCAGCCAAAAATAATTAACTCAATGTGCTTCGCTTGCTCTGATTCCAAATACAAATTGCACAACAAAAGGCTTTTCAGCAGAACTATATTGTGTCTCGGCCTCATCCCAGGCTCTCAGGGGATGACTGTGTTAGAGAAGGAAGCTGCCGAAGCAGCAGCCTGAAACTAAACTCCATCTATCACACTTAAAAAGCAACCCACCTCCACCTAGCCACCAATATGCCAGAAGATGCAGGGGGATTATAGAGGGATTTTGCAGCAAGATAAAACTGTGAATAACCAGTGGCTTGTTTTTTGTTAGGAGAGGCTGATATAGTTTAAAGTTAATTACTGACTTGGGGACATGGCTTAAAAGTGCCTGCATGGTTATGGGCTGTATTGAACAAGTGATTTGTCTCAGACAAGGCACATTTTGAAGAGAATCTTAAAGTAACCCTAATAAAGAAGAGAAGGCAGTACACAGAGGACAAATTTAATTAGACTGAGAAGGTGAATAGAGAAGCACAATCTTTTATATTTCTCAGTCACTGCAAATCAGTAGAATAAACCACACAGCTGGGTGCTTCTACACTACTTAATATGACCCTTTTAAAACAAAGATTTTAAATACAAGTATTTTGAGATGGAAAGTGGTGACATTTTGATTGTTTAAACATTCTTTTCTGCCTTTATTTTAAGGTGGGCTCAGGTGTTTTGGATTTAAAGTCTGTATGTTATGTCAGTACCATCACAATAACCAATGAGAGAAGCATTGCTATAAGGACACACAGCAGTTGAAGCAACAGTGAACCTTCTTGCCCTCTAAGCTAACTTTAGCTAGCATACCACTGCTGTCAGATATTCTGATACTGAGAATCTCAACTCCAGATGTCACTGAAGAACAAACACATCATGTTCACAGGGCCTCTCCAGTTTTTTTTTCTCATCTTTACTTGCTTAAACTTGGTGTATACGCCTACAACCAGTCTATACAGAGCCAACACAATAGGGGGCATATGCCACTTCCTTTACACCTGTGCGCTAGTGTGTCAGCATTGTATTGCAACTATGGTACTAAAACTCTTCACACAGTGGCGAGGAGAAATAAGACAGCCATGTTGGAGTTAATTGAGCAACAGCTTCCCTGAAATCACTGAGTAGATGGTTTGTAAGTGGCTGAACAACGGAGAACTTTCTCGTGCTTGTCAAACCACTGTAACACACGAACAAGGACATGCATTTCGGACATACCACAGCTGTCATGGTCTGCGTCGCCTTCTGTACAACTATAAATTAAGCTTTCTTTTTTCCCTCACTCCAAAGGATTATGCAGTTTCTGCAACTTTGCATGTGCATCACCACCTCCTGCTAGACTGGAGTGTTGACGAGCAGATTTACAGCTAGCTGTTGCACCACAGTTTTGTTTACATCCACCTATCCTATGAGATAATGTGGGGTGTTCCATTCAGTGTCCCCGGATATGGAACGATAGTCTGAATAATTATGTGCAGTGTGTGCAAGTTTGAGATTAGAGAGGAGTTTCTCTTCAAGTGTGTGATGCGACCTGATTTCAAAATCAGGTAAAAACTTAAAACTCCTGTAGTCTGAGCCCAGGTTTAGTCACAGTTCTTGAAAAATCACAGAGAAGCTACTGCACAAAGAAATAAGAATGTATTCACAATTATACATGAATTACTAGAAATTCTAACTGGTGATCCAAAACTCCAACTAAGATTACATTACACATTTGAACTTGTAAAGTTTACAGCTGAATTTGACTGTGTCTAGTTGCAGTTCAGCTTTATTTAACCTCTCCAGGCTTACTTCTGCCCTTCCTGTCTGATGCTGAGATTCTCCACAGAAAGCTCTTTTAGTTGAAATTTCTACCATTAACTCATTTTAAGGTCATTATTATTCACACTTAAAGTTAAATGGGCCTATTGTCTTTTTTTATTCCTCCTCCGTCTCCACTGTTAAGGCACGACAATCTGATGGAATACCTTGTAATGCAGGTCTAAATTTTACACAGTCGTGTCTGCCCAGAAGTAGAGTCAGTAATTTGCACTTTCGGATATTTATTTTTTCCATTACCTGGTAGTGCTCAGTGTTCATCTAAAAGTAAACAGCCTTCAGTTTGAATGAGAGGACTTTTTTTAATGGACTCTGCCGTGTCCCAAAATTGGATTAGATGTAGAGCATATTCAAGTGTAAAATGTTTCCATGCATCAAATCATTTTATCTGATATTACGAATGTAGATCCCATAATGCACTGTGCATAAAAACACAACTCCTTTGTCTTCTGACAAGGCGAAAGCACTATTTGAGTATGCAAATTGAATGCTGGGATTGAATAGATGAATAAAAATAAATAAATAACTTACTTTATGAATTCACCACATTTTTGAGAATATAATTAATCAGTGCTGTTTGGATGAATGACATTGTAATATTCTGAAATGTAAACAAAGCTAAATAACACATAATTAACCTGGCACCCAGCTATTCATCACCACCTGAACATTAAAGATGCTCCATTTGACCTCTACTCCAGCCAATTTCAACACAATATCTACACCTCTGAGTGGAATTATAATTGGAGACAGATGCAACAGCAACAGCCACATGATGCAGTCAGATGGCTTTGCAACGTCTGGGTTATTGGTCATTATTTTTTTCATGCGGGCAAATTATATTGAAATTGTTCCTGTATACAAATGGGGTTTTCATTCATGTAGGCCTACCGTATGCACACATCTTAGAATAGGCCTATTCAATTAGCGGCTCAGAACCAACCCTCAAGTGGCCCAGTCTGTGGTCCAACCTGCTGGAGCTGAACTGGAGTGAACTGAACTGCAATTTGTTTTTCAAGATAAAATTCATTCTTACAATGTTTCAGACCGTGAATGAAATGCTGCATAGCCTAGCAACAGTCTACTCACAATGCAGCATGGCTAGCAGTGCTAACATGAGTAGTGCCAAGATACAGAGTCTTAAACATGTCATTTTCAACCCCTAAACGTGGAATTGACACGAAAACCATTCATTTAACCTTGTCTGGACTGACAAATACTTTATTTTACAATCAAGTTCAAACAGCCACATGTTTAAGTTGTCATGGGTGCATTGGGCTGCTAAAATATTACAATGTCCAAAGGCAGACTATGAATAATAAGTGCATATTTTTCATCATTACTTCTTACTGGGCGCCTAACACGTCTCGTCCGTCCACATTTCTTAATTTCAAAATTGTAATTGATTAGCCCTGTCTTAGAGTATTCTGCAGCCTGGCTGCTCCTTACCTTAGTAAAATCAAAACTAGATCTGCAAAGAGGGCAATGATCACTGCAAACATGTAACCACTGTAAGAAAAACAACATCCTGCCTAAAAAATAGCAAACTAAAGCCTCCCAGATGTATGCAGCAGCTGGTGAAGTTTAGACTCAAAGTAAAGGCATTTTTGTAGAACATTATTAAGCCACAGTGAAGCTGACCTTTGACCTTTTATCAAATGCCATGACATTATTGCAGGGCTCTCAAGGGGGGGGGGGGGGGGGTTGATCTGATAAATTACATAAATTTGCACAAATAAAAATAGCTAGCTAGCTCCTGCACGAGCCTTCTATCTACACTGGTAATATCCTTCCTAGAAGTTGGTCTCAACTCTCTTTGTGAATAACGTTAAAGAAATAACTAAACGGTGGCATAAGAGATAAGCTATGTGAATAATGTGTCCTGAACTAAGACTAAAAAACAAGTGTAAGAGATCTGCTGGAACTAGCCGGGATTCAACTGGCTAGCTAGGTTAGTTCACGCACTGGTCAACGGCTACCATTACTGATTATCAGCTGCCTGGACACAATATTCCCCTGCAACAAAAATCAAATGATTAGATGACTCACAATCATACCTGTCAAGTTTTGGATTTGAAAAAAAGGGAAATTTTCCATCCCACCACCCCAACCAAGCTCCAGTATCCGGGTTCCAACACTTTTTTCACTTGCGGGCTATTTTTACAATGACCAAGTCAAAGTGATCTTCCCATATGTATATGTACATATATATTTATTTATTTTTGTCATATTGATAGTTGCTACAGTGTTAAAATCTCGCGCTGTCTCTTTAAGAAAGACGGTAGTGTTGGGTTGTTGAAGTTGTGCGTGACTGTGGATGTGTGCCGCTAAACTGAGGGTATTGCAAATGTAAAGTAAAAATAAATAAAGATAAACTTTTGTCTTGCTATTTGTTTTGTTTGTTGAGTTGCAATGGATAAATGTTTCAGACTAACATCTTTAAAAAAATAAATGGCACGCAATCTACCCGTACTGCCATCGCGATCTACCGGTCGATCGCGATCGACGTAATGAGCACCCTGCCTTACATTTTAGGCCAGGTGAACAAGAGGTGTACAGTTATCGCAAGGCTAGAGACAGAGCTCAGATTGGGAATGTTTTTTTTTTGTTTCGTTTTTTTTTGTGACTCGATGTGACGGTCCTTTTCTCAGCGAGCGTCTGATACAGCAATTCTATTTTTTGATTGGCTGTTCAGGAGCTATATTCTTTTTATTTGATTGGCTGGTGCGTTAAGGCGCCTCTGAACTCTACGGGAACGCGTTTGATTCAGACCTATTGTTCTATTGTTTCAAAAAATAGCGGCGGACCTTGGTGCGCGTTATCCTGGTAATTTCTCTGCGTGAGAAATACAAAGTGTGGCATGTGAGCGTGTGAACGGGTTGAAATGCGTGTGTCTCACGCCCAATGCGTGAGACTTGAGAGCCCTGTTATTGTATTAGACGCCTGTGCAAAATGTGGTCACAATTAGAATATGGCATACTGAGTTAAGGACAAACATTGTGTGAGGTCTGAGTGACCTTTGACCGCCAAGCTAATCAGTTCAAATCAGTTCAAGTGGGCATGTGTGCCACATTTGCACAAATCCCCTCAAGGCATTCCTAAATAAGAAAGAAATCATGTGACGCACGAGATCCCGCAAGGACCTTGACCTGAGACCACAAGAGTGTATTGAGTTCATCCTTGAATCCAAATGAGCATCCGTCTATTATCTATGACTGTTTACCCTGTATTTAGTAGTACACAGGACAAGATGGTACAATCCTTTGTGCCAGAATCCCAGGTAAAACACATTTAGAGGCCCTGTTCAACTAAGAGGCCCTACCAAACCTACAGTCATGTGATATGACAATTAACCTATATTCTACATAGACTAAGTAAAAGCTGCTGGCTTGTAAGCCCACTGAGCAGCAGAGGATACTTTAAAAATTGTAAAACATACATAGCTAAACACTGCTGGCTTGTATGCCCCGCTCAGCAGCAAACCATGGCTACCAAGCAACATGAGAACAACGTAAAGACAGAGAGGTAGACCAGAGGGAAGAAGTCAGAGAACCAGGAGAAACACCACAGGGGCACAGGGGGAACATGTAAACTCCACGCAGTGACATATATTCAAAAGGCCAGGTTGAATGATTCAAGTCAGAACTTATTTGCTGTGAGGAACACCACAGCGTTGCCCCAAGTGAACATTTGTGCCACATTTGAGAACAAATCCTGTCAAGGTGTTGCTGAGACATCAAGTCTACAAGAAGGGGACGGAAAAGTGTCCCGAAAACATGATGCCTCTGGCAAAAGTAAATAATCAGTACATCACATGGCGTCACAGAAAATGGCGATTTATACATAATTGAACTGTGTTAACATAGCACATAGAATCGCTAATACTTCTCATTATGTAATCAGTTTTTAATCTATAATCAGCTGTAAGGTGGAACTACTTCTTGCTGTTGGATGCCGTTAGATCAGGAACTCCAGGTATGTAATTAAAGGTCAGCAAAAAAGCAAATAAGGGATTTGTCAAACTGCTGAACTAGCCTTTTAACTTATAATTCGAGCAGTGCAGAGCTGATATTGTCCTTCAGCAAATTTATGATTAATCAAATCAGCTAAAGCTAAGAGACATGATCTGGTCCTGTCTGATTGTAAGCCAGCCTTTCAGGTGCAAACAATACTTTGAATCCCAATTTTGTCAACTCAGCAAATGTTGAGCAAAAATAATGTCATAATCTTAATTTCTCTGCACCTTCAATAATTTACAGTATGGCTAGTATTCATTTAGAGCAAGGCTTTAAAGCTTTTTTTTTTTTTTTTTGCAAATTGGACCCAAAAAAGGTCTAGGAAAAGAACTAGGTTGTTTTCTTCAAAGAAAATATCAAAATTAAAAATGTCCAGAGAAACACACGCTCAGTGAAAACAAATGAGGTTAAAAGCCACTCCCCACAAGGCAGAATGAACTGACTGGCAAAACACTGCTTTCAGCATGAGTCTGAGTACTGAATAAGTCTGTGTGCCTTTCTGTACGCTGATGGTGTTCATGTTTTAAATGGTCTTTCGTCCAAACCCCACACTCTACACTGAAAAACAAAGAGTAATTCCTACTTTCAAGAAAAAACGTTTCATTTTTCTCCAAACACATAAACACAAAATATTCAGTTTTTTTTCGGTCTTAGAGACGTTTGTACTGCCAGTTCAGACACATTCAGCATACAATACACTGAAGATCAGAATGAAGAGCTATTCCATTATTTTTCTGTGTTTGTGCGAAGCATCACGAAACGAGGTCAGTCGTAATATGGTAACGCTTAGATCGTTGACTCATAAAGGTTGAAGGCTGAGCTACACCAAGTAAGAATAAGATAAGTCAAAATAAGATAATAGATGATAGTAGATAGATAGATAGCTAGTAGATCTAGTAGATAGATAGAAATTTTGATCGGTTCCGCAGGGAATTGACATCTCATGATAATAGACATACATGTAGGAAAATACAGCCAATACAAAACACCCAGTAAGGACGATAATATAAGATAAATACTGTGACTGTACATAGATGGTTGTTGCATTAGACAGATTGGGTAATTTATGCACATTACTGTGTAGATTAGTTAAAAAGTCATTAGGCCCTTTCCTTTTTGTCCTCCTCCCCCCAAGTGAGTGGTGGTTGAACAGTTTTATGGCACGGGGAACAAAGGAGTTCCTCAGTCTGTTGGTCCTGCACCTTGGGAGGAGCATCCTCTCACTGAAGGTGCTTCTCTGGCTGCTGATGATTGTGTGCAGAAGATGGCTGGCATTGTCCAGGATACACGTTAGTTTGTTCAGTGTCCTTCTCTCTGCAACAGTAGCTAGAGGGTCCAGCCTCGTGCCAACCACAGAGCCAGCCCGCCTGATGAGCTTCTCCAGCCTGGAGAGGTCTGCCTTTGAGGTGCTCCCACCCCAGCACACCACAGCGTAGGTCAGGACGCTAGCAACCACAGACTGGTAGAAGATCCCCAGGAGCTTTTTACAGATGTTAAACGATCGTAACCTCCTCAGGAAGTACATCCTGCTCTGGGTCTTCTTGTACAGCTGCCCTGTGTTGCTCGTCCAGTCCAGCTTGTTGTCCAGCCACAGCCCAAGATATTTATAGGTCTGCACGACCTCCACCTCCGCCGCTCCTATCAGAACTGGTCTGGGGTTGGGTCTGTCCCTCCCAAAGTCAATGACCAGTTCCTTAGTCTTTGAGGTGTTGAGCTGTAAGTTGTTTTTGTGGCTCCAGACAACAAAATCCCTCACTAGGCTCCTGTATTCCTCCTCTTCGTCACCACTGATACACCCTACGATGGCCGTGTCATCTGCGAACTTCTGGATGTGACACGTGTCCGAGTTGTAGCAGAAGTCCGCGGTGTACAGGGTGAAGAGGAAAGGGGAAAGTACAGTCCCCTGTGGAGCTCCAGTGTTGCTGACCACAGTGTCAGACATGGTGTCCTTCAGCCTGACGTACTGTGGTCTGTCGGTGAGGTAGCTGGAAATCCAGGCAACCAGGCAGGGGTCCACTCGCATACTGGAGAGTTTTTCCTGGAGTACAAGGGGCTGGATAGTGTTGAAGGCACTGGAAAAGTCCAGGAAAGTAATCCTTACAGTGCCTTTTCCCTTGTCCAGATGCGAGTGGGCTCTGTGTAGCAGGTAGAGGATGGCATCCTCTACACCAACCTCTGCCCAATTACACAGGGTTTCTAATCAGTTTAATTGTAGAATGCCTTTTTCTTCATACTGGGTCTCCTGAGCCAGATGTATAGACATTATGAATGACTTTTCCACCATTTCACAAAAGAAAAACTGGCATTTCATTAAAAGGCACTTACAGGTTTTCAAGGAAATGACGCAAGGAAATAACAAATCAGTGCTCAAATATTCTGCTGAGAGAAGAAAAACTAATTGTTGCTTTGTGTTTAATTATTGACAGGGAGCACATTAGAACCTGCAACAAACAGCAGAGCCATTGTGAACCACAATTATGAATCAGTGCAACATAAGAGATGCAATTTATTTTGAATGCTAGCGAGCCCTTTATATCTGAGAGCAATTAGTATTATTTCCTTACAGTTTAAAAAAAAATCACTGCCCATTCCTTTTATTATTTTAACTGTTTTAACATTTAACCATGTTTTCCATACGTTAAAGTGAGTTTTTTTTTCTTTGCAATGTGTCACCTTGTTAAAGTTTTGGTATTTTAAATGTATCTTTACACCCATTAGTCTCCCTGTCCAAATTTATTTAAAGCATCCATTAGTCACTTCGGAAAGCTTGATGTATCAATTGAGATGTAGTGTGGAATAAATAAATATTCTAAATATACTAAACCTGCTTATACTTCGCCATCGATGCTGCCCTCCTCATGTTATGGAAATACAATTTCACAAAAAAATGTGAAATAACAATAACAGTATACCGGATGAAACGAAATATTTAAAAGTAACTTAAGCAACAAGTTACATTCATGACAGGGACATATATGAAATGTCACATTTCCTCTCTTAAAACAAATCAAATCACAGACAAAACGAGACATGTCGAGATGCCTGTTGTGAATGACACATTGATCAGTCTCACATTTACTTGATTCTCGCTTGCCATGTGTTAACAACTACCTCTGATGATCAGTCATTATTTCTACTAACAAAAATATGATCAAAGCAAAGCCCAGTACTACAAATAAGCAAGAGATGATATGATCTCATTTGTAAGTCAGAGGTTATCTGTAATTGGGTTATTGGGCTTCTTAAAATTCATTATAAAACTGTGGATGATCACACAAGAGTATTAGTGACATACAAAAGTGTAGATCAGTTGAACAGCATCCATGAAAAAGAGAAACATGAAGGAAAAATATATCCCAAACTAACTCAACACACCTAACAAGGCAACAAGGTACAAACTTTTAGACAACACCAGCAACAACTAACCCTAACACCAGCAGAAATAAACTGTTACCTCTACTTTTTACAATACACATGGAATACACAGAAGGATAGGATTCAGGTCATAGCATACTTAGCAGTCAGCATACGCATAAATGGCACTGTAACAACAGCACAGAAGTAAAGCCACACCGATTAGCCACAACATTATGACCACTGATGGGAGAAGTAAATAACATTGTCCATCTTGTGCCAATTCAGTGTTCTGCTGGGAAACTTTTGGACCTGGCATTCATGTGGATGTTACTTAGACATGTAGACACAAAATCAGTTTAGGAACAACTCTGAAAACACAAAAACGTATCTGTAGGATGATTCACAGAGGCCCCCACTAACAACATTGTTCCTAGACAGCACAGGACACCCTCAGAAGGACTAACTGTTTGGGAGGCACAAGGGAGACCTACACAATATTAGGAAGGTGGTCATAATATTATGCCTGATCGATGTATAACATGGCAGATGACTACCACCACCACCGTATACTTAGCTTAAACTCCGGCGTGAGGGCGAGTTGTAAACAGTCCTGCCATCTGATACAAAGGAAAGGTGCAGACGCGCGGCTCCACGTGATTATTGACTCCTTAATCGGACTGTCCAAAATAAGACGGCGTCAGATCATCAGACGTCGACATGAGACCAGCTGGTCATCTGAGGAACCGTACAAGGTCGTAAAATCCGCGCCAGACACCTGAATGACTATGAGGAGATTACTGGCTGAACAGGTGCGAACGAGCCAATCACTGAGAAGCTTCTTGCAAACAACCAGGTGCCAATCAGCCAATAGACGAGCCAATAGTGCTCTGCAAGCTAACTATGCTTTATTCTGAAGAGCAATGAGGACGTAAGGTAAAGTTATAGCAGCTTATGCCGATTTGTAAATGGCAATCGAGGACACGCAACATTATCATCAATATTTAAAATATTTATGAATGATATTTGCCACAGCCATAATTTCACTTTACTTTTCACTTGATCCTTATTATAAAAATCTGTTTCAGTAGGAGTCCTGGAAATGAACAATCCTTCCCACGCTTTAATAATGATGTGTGCCACACACTGTCATAGGCTGCATGTGATGAATTAGTGACAACGGCACTATAAATAGCTGTATTATAAATTCACTGGTTACCTGTGCTGACAGCTCCTCTGGTGCTGTCGAAGATCTTGCTTTTGTGAAATTGCACTTGCTCCAGGTGTGGCGTGCACGACTGATATCAGATATTATCACTGCACAACAATAAAGCATAATAAAGAATCTATCTATCTATCTATCTATCTATCTATCTATCTAAGGTAAAACAGAAATGATGAGTCAGAAAAGAATCACACTTCCAGACAGTTTCCTTTTATAAATCACAGTTACTTAAACTTAAGAATGTATGCACAAGGAGAAGCCTCATACTACTGAAACAGACATGTTGCAGAGAAACAAAAGTTTCCACAGATGCTGGTAGCTGCAGCAGCTGTTATGCCAGATGTGGAGGGAGATGAATGCCCAGTAGCATTGCTGCAGCTTGTAAAGCACGAACCAGGTGGTACAACAACTGTAGATCAATTATGCATTGCAACTTAACATGCGACAATTCAGAGTTGGTGTGGCTATTTCAAAAAAGATTAATTATGGCCGGCTCCAGAAGTTCCAACCAGGGACTGACACGACACCAGGTTACCCACAAAAGAATGTAACCTTTATATACAAAAAGGTAAACGGTGTAAAATATTCAACAGTTGCTATGTTGGTCTGGTGCCATTGCGTGAGAGACCGTGGGCAGAGTGAGAAAAAAAAAGAAAAAAAGGAGCCACACATCTTCTGGTGGTAGGTGACCGTCAGGTGGGCACCACCCACAGATGTTCCAGATAAAAACTCCTAACCTAACAGCCATCTGGATGAGCAGATATCTCCAGTTGTCTAGGTTTTAGTCATGTTTATAGTTATACCATGACCTGAATAACTGAGAATCTTCACAGACAAGCGCCTATATAGAACCAGCCAACACCCACACAATCAGTCATTAGGGAGCTGCACCTAGAACACAAAGCCATGGAAAAGACACAAGCAAAGCAACACTTCTAACAATTCTTCATCTTTCCATAGCTGTTACAAGGTCCCAGCGTCTCCACGGCGCTAGTTATGACAGATGTGCACGCTCTTCCTTTAAGTTTTTAAATCCCAGCATGTCTGTGGAAAGAGAAACATATGAACCAAAGACGACAGCTGGTGTGTACAAAATGATACCGTAATACAGTATATATGAAATCCTAATATCGAGACATGATGATTGTCTTCGTTCAATTTTTATTACATTTATTTTTAGAGTCCATGATGTCCATGATAAAATAAAAACACACACTAAATTTGACACAGCTCTCATACAGGTCCAGACGCATGCTGAGCGTACATGTCTGACTTATTAAAACTATAAATCAGTATTCACACTGCATCATTAATGCTTCAAAATACACATATATCTGCTTTCAGTTGTGAAACTTTTGACCAGTTCATCATTTATGTTGCTCACTGCCTTACCCGGCCTGCACATACATTTATACATAAGGCTCCTTATCAGTGCCTCACATGTGTGTACATTAATGTTCATGAATGACTCGCATGATAAATCTTTCTTAGCACAGCAACACCCTCGTAGCATAATTGCAAGCAACGTGGATGCCTCCAGGACTCGGAGTACAGGGAAGCAGTAAATGACCCTCAAACGACGCAGGTGCCTTTTAACGCGCAAGACTTTTGATACTGTCGAAGCAGTAATTCATTATCTGTGATTGTAAATTTGATCTCGTTGCCCTCTCCAATAAGCATCTATCTAATCATAGCCTTGCATCAGGTTTTAGATTCTCCTCACTTTAAAGTGATGGAAGCAGTGAGAGAAATCAATGGTAAGTCAAGCCTGCTTATCCAAGTCTAAACAGGGTTATGCAACTGAATAACATATGGCTGTATTTTTGATATTTTTATTTAAGTCACTGCCTTATTAAGAGATTAAAGAAAATATCGCCGTTTATTCAGTGTTTTAGCTTTTTTGCAGACTTCAATATACCCAGTTTTCACAAGGCCTAGACGATTCACGGGCTAAATGTCAGAAGAAGACGCGAAACCCTGAGGCCATGGAGGGGGTCACAGTTACTTCACACATCTCTAATTATAGCAGGACAGAGGGGACAGAACGCTGCAGAAGTTTTTAGACAGAAGAGATGACAGCAACTTTTATGGGTGTGACACAGACTCAGTTACAATTAGTTTGGGCACTATGGATTTTTTACACTTATGAGTTACAGTAACAGCTGCAGTGGATGCTGAGTTATCAGAGCACTGCTATTTTTGGACAATTTTGAAGCGTGACTGTCCTTCTGAATTGTTTACCAGGAGACTTTATACAGTAAAAACGGATATCTGGTCAGCACAGATGCAGACACTGAGTCGTGTTGTTACTGACTGGAGTCAGTCTGGAGACTGACTCATTTTCTGCATAATTTGCACATTTTATGACAGGCACAGTGGACATATACCATATGTACATTACCACAATTTTACATTAAAGTATATAGTTGAGGACTGCTTGTTTTCTCCCAATGTTCCTGGTTTGATGTGTGATACTAGGGCTAACTGTAAACACTTCCACTACTTCTGCTCTCTATCAGCACTGTCCGTACCGTTTCTTTTTGTATTCTAGTTTCATATAATGTTGCCAAGAAAATATTTAAATCATTCAACAGCTTAATATTTTTAAGCCCACAAAAGAGCCCTTGATTAACTTTTTCAGCCGCAACTCACCATCAAGGCTCCTCATGTTGTTCATTCCAGCCAGGATTAATATAACATACTTTGTTTTTACACCCATGCAGGGCAAAGGTGCCAGACAACATTCAGCCCACATCGCATCTACGAGAAAGAGTATGCTACTCAAAAGTAGACAAATTTTGCTGGCATACTTTAACTAGGATGGGTCTCAGACAACATCTGTATTCTTGCAAAATGACAATTTAATATACACATATTCTGTGAAATGCACCAGAAAAACTACAAAACTACAACAGAGCCAACATAAATGAATCGATCTAAATGAAAGGTAAAGAAAAATAAAACAAGGTAAATCTACAATGATAGGATAAACTTGCTTATTGTTTGACATGCTTCCAATCTATGAGTCTGGGTGGTGTCTCAGGTTCACTGGTAGTGTGCGCCGCTCTGGGAAATGAGAATAACTAATGGGCTTATGCTGTATCTTTAAATGAAAATCCTGAACCCTCCTTTCAGTCTGGGTTTTGTTTAGAACGTTTTGCACCCGGTGCAGATTTATTTTATTATAGTTATGTTTTAAAATGTTCCCTTTCCTTTCATCCATCCACTATCTTTAACTGCTTATGTTGCACATTTACAGCCAGCAGTTGGAATCTGACTTGCTAATGCATGTGAAGACTCACGGCCATCCTGGTCTGGGTTTATCCAAAAACACAATGCTGTAACAAAAAGAATTGCCAATTAATTTTTTAAAATGTATGTGCCTGTAAAGAAACAGGAAATCGTGGGGTGATGGAGGGTTGATGCTACTGCAGTGAGGACTATAGCATCAGCTTAATGGGCACCTATCAGGGCATCCCTGAATGACCAATTAAATTTAACAATGCATGTCTTTGGACTTTGGGAGTGAACCAGAATGGCCACGCAACCCAGCGCACCACTGGGCCGTCCTTTATTTACTGATTCATGGTCATCTCAGAGCTGATTCTAGGGCCTTTCTGGGTAGAGTTCACCCTGCGAAGGTTTCCTCAGGGTGCTCGAGCTTCTTCCCTTCTTGGATGTTACTTAGACATGTACCACCCACCTAGACCAGACCAGGCACCCCCAACACATAGCAATGACACTCCTTGATGGCAGCAGCCGTCCCCAGTAGGATGCAGCCTGACACAGACACACACACAAAAACAGTTTAGGAACAACTAAAAAAGAAATGTGAAAAACAGCATAAGGTGACCCCAACTTTACTAGATCCCAAACTGATCAAGTATCTGTTAGAGGCCCCTCCCCTCAACCCATAGGACCCAAAGGCCCCCATTAACAACATCCTGTTGCCAGACACCACAGGACACCCTCAGAAGGCCCATGTCCATTCTCTGATGAGTCACAACTGTTTTGGAGGCACAAGGGAGAGCTGTACAATATAAGGAAGGTGGTAATGTTATGCCTGATCAGTGTCTTCTTTTGCAATATTATGCAGCCATTTTTGATGGTATTCTCCTCTGAGCTGGCCAAGTGGCCTAATTGAAAGTATTCAATAGACATCTCATTAGCAGGATGACATTAGCATACTGGCACACATCAAAGTTACATTTGCCAGTTGGACTGAAGTGTCGAAACCAAAACGGTAGTGAAAATTCAGAGCAGCATCGACTGAGGTGTTAATAGAAGATATTCAGCAGCAGGATGGAGGTGATCATCGCCCACGGACTCCACACTGTCAGGTTTTATAATGGATTTCATAAACCGCACGAATGAGCATTTTAATGGAATTTAGAAACACACGTGAATACTGTGGTCTGATGAACATTTCACTGTTTAGGCACAAATTTAGTTTGTGCTTAAATTTGGGCCCGCTGTGTTGACTAATTTCCTTTAATTTGATGGTTAGCAGAAAAGTTATAATTCATCCTCGCTTAACCCTCTTCTGTTTACCTGAACAAGCTAGGTTTATATGGACAATTACAGCAATGAGAGAAAACCTCTTTTGTGCTGTTGTTGCACCATAAATTAAAACTAATTGGGTGACAGTAGAGCTGAGTCAGTGCAACACTAATGTGACTGCAGGATCATTGGTTTAAACCTCGACTTGGGGAAAATCCTGCTGGAATGAATGCGAGGCATTCATCCTTCTTCAGTAAATCCATTAGAGTAACGTTGTGCAACACACAGAGCCTGCGACTGGTCCTCTGATGCTGTCCAGCGGTCAACTCTGCATGTAGTGGGACTGGACCACCAAGACTGCACTGCAAAAAGGCAGCTAACTCTAACCCAGTGTGGACCCTGACATGGTGCCATGTTAACCTGTTTTATTTAAGTCACATGGAATACAACTACACATACAAACCAGCTGGGAAAGTATGGGAAATGACTTTTGTAATCGTAATAATAATAATAACAATAATGATAGTGACCTTTATAACAGTTTGCCAACATTTTACATTATGTAGAAATCTACAAATGCATTTCTCCCAAAGTGGTCCCCAATTCCCAAATTAACTGGTTCCAGTTTCAGTCCCCAAAAAGTAACACAAGTCAGATTCTCAACACACTTTTTTTTTTTTCATTGACATAATGCCTTCACTAGTCCCATACCTTCATCCTAACCACTAAGAAACCATTTAGACCAGGTATGCACTATGGAGATGCCAGCTTACCAGCTGCAGATGGTAAAAAAATATGTATTTTCTAATGTACATTTGGCTCTGCCGGACATACAGAATGGTGGCTTGTGGTCTTCAAGGCAAAGGCCACACACCATGTGGGATGTGGGACTGTCTGTGTGTGAGAAGGTACAGTATGACATCGCACACATGATGAATGCTTAGGCATAAAAAGCATTCACCTGCAACCTTGACATACTACTGCATAGCTAACAAATTTTCTCCCATTAACATATACACATTAATATAAAAAGGTAAAGTAACACACCCAAAAAACAGTGACACTCCTTGATGGCAGCAGCCATCCCCAGCAGTGGATATAATAATGTCATAATAGACAGCTTTCTAATGGTTTTGTGTGCTTGTTGCCATATGAGGATGAAAAGTAACACAACTAACTCCTGGACAATGAAACATGCACAAAACTAAATGTGATAGTGGCATCATCCCTAGAATGTTCTGTTGTGTTCTGTTGTCATAGAAACACGATTCTGCATAATTTCTGCATTGACCTTTGGAGAGGTGAGAGCAGTCTGAGGCTGGGAGAAAACAGTTTTTTACCTTATTTTGTAGTCTCTAATAGAACTGTTTTCAACTGGCTAAAGCATACAATTACTCGCATTAGAGCTTGTTTACAGATGACGTACTTTTTCTGACACGTTGCCGTCTAAATAAAACTGAGCTAATATGTGAATCTTTGAATGTAAACAAAGGATGCTAATTCACCTTTTGGCCTGTAAAACATTATTTTCATTAGTAAATGTTGCTTGTCTTGTCCAGTATGCTACAGTTCCACAAAATAGACTGCTTGTATAGCGTTTTTGTTTACAGTACAGACAAATTGTGTTGACTAAAATACTTGTAGTCTTCACTTGTGATCCTCTGCAGTTTATGTTATAAATGTCTTCAACAATAATGGTTATTTAATCATGTTTTAATTAAATATAGGACCTGGTGCCATTCTTATGCGCATTAGTTTATTAAACAACACATTTTCGTTTATAATCTTGTATGTGAAATACCTTTCTTTGAACGTAAACAAAGAATTATTTTCATTTGTAAAATTTTGTTATCTGCTTCTTTCTTGTTGATTGACAGCAGAATACACACTTGGCTGGTCAGGTTCCGTAGGAACAGAACTGTCATCAGCAGGAGCACCAAGTTTAGCTCAATGTAAGAAATACCTTCTTTTAATTGTTTATAAAGACAAGATTTGAATACTTGGTAAAACTCTTCACTAAAATTTGTAAAATAATGATTTGTTCTCTGACTTTAGTAAGTTCAATTCCACTGGCTGAGACAACAAGGAATGCTATATTACATGAAATAGTTGTGTATACATGCAAATTCTTTTCTTTTAACCACTGCGTATCATTGCCAGTCTTAAAACAATCACCTGTGTCCACAAACTTAACTTTTTTCATATTTTTCATTTCAGGTTACACTGTGACAGGAAGAGGCAGACACAATGAGGCATTTGCTGAGATTACAACACACATAGAAGAAGGTGCAGGAGATGGAGGAGGAGAGGACATGGAAAGACTGGAGAGGGACAAGGTGAAAAAAGGTGGTACACAAAACAACATGAAAATGGCACAGAGGGTAGTTTGAACACTTCCACTACATCACTATACAAGAGGGTATCTAGTGTATTTAGGTTGCATGGTTATGTGCGCACAAACTGAAAAAGAGAGCAGTAAAACAAAGGGGAACAAATGGGGAAGAGATTTCTTGACAGAAAGAAGGCCTCTTCAGGTCCCAGGTATTTTAATCTCATACAGGGGGTTGTTGAGTTAATTTCACAGATTGATGACAGCAGCAGCAGGGTCGTTCACCCCCTGGCCATCGTGTAAAATGTATCATCATATGTAATCTGTCTGGGTAATCAGATGTAATCTGTATAGTACTAATATCTGCATAGCAGATATTAGCAGAACTTGAATTTCCCCTGGGATTAATAAAGTATCTATCTATCTATCTATCTATCTATCTATCTATCTATCTATCTATCTATCTATCTATCTATCTATCTATCTATCTATCTATAGCAGAGGTGTGGACACTATTGTCTGCGTTCACCCAATGAAGGCTCTGTCCGGCACGCTCCGGTTGCGGGAATCAAAGTGCGACCTGTAAGCAGGGTTGGCCGTCCTGTTCATGTGCAGCGTCGTCGTGATCTTGAAGTGTGGCGTCTGCTCTCTGCCTTCACCACAAGACAGTGACAGTTGCGCCGTGTGTTGACCTCCCTTTGCTTGGCTGTTGAGACCACAGGTTGTGTCTCTTCTCTTCCTAGTGCGTTTTGTGTAGGGCTGCACTGCGCAGTCCGGTGACACGTGCTGCCAGCGTTCTACATGACCCCATCAACTGCACAGTAATTCCACTGTGTGTCCACACAGTTTCAGGTTCTCCATCCCACCACAACTCCTGTTGGTTTGTTTATTTTCTTTTGTTGCTCATTTGGTTTGCACACCAAAGAGCTACAGGATCGGGCTTTGTTCCGGAAGCCAACAGTGTCACCGACCCCCACATCTGCATCTTGCCCACAGTGGAGGTGCCACAGGCTGCGTGAGAGGAAGCAGAAGAGAGGTAAACACGGAGGTATCCAGATTAGACTAGTGGCTATTCCACTCAAGTCAACCATCCCCACAATCGTACTGGCCAACGTACGATCTCTGGATAATAAAATGGATCATATCCGACTACATACGCTCTACTCTGTGGACTGTGAGAGAGTGCTGTATTTTTGTAGTAACATGGCTCAACAATGGCATCCTGGACCATGCCATTAAGCTCGACCGGCTAACATGCTACCGAGCGGCTAGAACTCACATCAAGGAAGAGTATAAAGTGTATTGATGACATCACGTACATCAGGACTATCACTGTTTGGGCCAATCACAAACCATGGCTGACAGGGGAGGTGCACAGGCTCCTAAAGGCTCAAAACACTGCCTTCAGAGCTGGAGACGAGGTGGGCTTGAGGATAGCGAGGGCAAACCTGTCCCGAGGCAGCAGAGTGGCAGAGGCAGCACTCCAGGAGGATAGCCCATCACTTCAGCGTCAGAAGAGACACTCTGAGTCTGTGGTGGGGGATACAGACCACCACAGACAACAAGCCCATACCACAAATCTGTAAAAGCTGAACCTCTCTGCTGAATGAGCTGAATGACTTATTTGCTTGCTTTGAGACACATAACAACACCCAGGCACTGAAGACACTGTCCTCAGCAAGTGTGAGGAGATCCCTTAGCAGGACTGATGCACGCGAAGCCCCAGGTCCAGACAACATACCTGGTCATGTACAGAGAGAGGAACTCACAGGATATTTAACACCTCACTGAGTCAGGCTGTTGTCCCTACGTGGTTCAAAGCCACCAACCATAATCCCGGTCTCAAAGAAGTCATCTCACTCCTGCTTCAATGACTACCGTCTAGTTGCACTCCTTCCTATTCTCATGAAGTGCTTCGAACCCCCACACTCAGCTCTCATACAGGTTGGCACCAACACATCCAGAACCATCACCCTGAACACAGGGACCCCCAGGGATGTGTGCTGAGTCCCCTTCTCTTCACTTTACTCAACCATGACTGCACACCGATGGATACCTCCAACCTATTCATAAAGTTTGCAGATGACACGACCATATATATATATATAGTTATTTCAGTCCTGTGTATGTGTCTTTCTGGGTACTCTGGCTTCCTCCCACCGTCCAAAGACATGCTCATTAGGTTATTCTAAATTGGCTGTAGGTGTGCATGTGAGTGTGAATGGTTGTCTGTCTCTCTGTGTTAGCTCTGTGATAGACTGAAGACATATCCAGGGTGTACCCCACCTCAAATTTTTGTTTGTTTATTTGGTTTAATATCCAGCTATTGGGTTTGCTTTTAGCAAATAGGTTGATTACTATGCCTGGCCCCCGCACACAGTTGAGTTTTTGGTGTTGTTTTGCTTCATTATTAACATGTCACTTTGTTTTCTTTATATTTGTATTATCCACACAAATTAAGCAAACGTCTGCGATTAATGGTCTAAATTTTAAAATACGGACACTTTTTTCCATCTTTAGACTGGCTATAGGAGGCAACAGAATAAGATTTGTGTTTTCTCTGACATGAGAATTATCCCTGAGTCGGTTAAGTTTCATTTCTCTGCTGAGTGATTGGCCGCTAGTGTTCAAGTTGGGTAGTACATTTTGTTTCTCTGCCAGTTAAATAGATATCCAGATTCATGATTCTTGAGTCTTCTTTGGTCTTCTTTCTTTCGAAGTTGTGTGGACACAGTGGAATTACTGTGCAGTTAATGGGGTCATGTAGAACGCTGGCAGCACAAGATGGAGTGACCACATCAGGCTGGAATCCATGGATAGACGTTCAAGATTCCCACATGACAGCACAGGTCACCGGGCTGCTCAGTGCAGCCCCACACAGAACGCACTAGGATGGGAAGAGACATGAGCCGAGGTCTCAACAGCCGAGCAAAGGAAGGTCAACACACGGCCCAACTGTCACGGTCTCGTGGTGAAGGCAGAGAGAAGATGCCACACTCCAAGATCATGACAACACTACACACGAACAGGACGGCCAACCCTGCTTACAGGTCGCACTTTGATTCCCGCAACCGGAGCGTGCCGGACAGAGCCCTTGTTGGATGAACGCCAGACAATAGTGTCCGCACCTCTGCTATGCAGATACTACTATTATACAGATTACATTTTATTACCCAGACAGCACAAACAGCACGGCCAGGTCGCAATACCCTTACACTTGTCAAATTGGCTAGTGGGGAGAAAGTTTCTCCATAATCAATTCCCATCCCAGCTGGGGAGACATGTGGAGATGCATTTTAATGGAAGGTGTGACCACAGGTACTTAAAGCTGTCCAGTTATGATTGGATTACCCAGGACGGATGTTAATGTCAGGTCTTAATGTGGTCAGAGGTTGAATATCACTCACTTGTGTCCTCAATGCATCCTGGGTGCGCTCACACCAGTGCTTGATCTTTGTTAATGCAAGGAGTGAATGGGGTCAGTGTTGTGGGGAAATAAAATGACAGCTTCACCTAGGCTTCACAAAGCTCTAGTCAAAATGACATCTAGTTGACAAGGGACACTCTGGAGACAACAGTGTACACATTTTAGCAAGATGAAACTGTCTGAAAGAGGAAATCTGACAGACATTTATACCTCTACTGAGATTACCAACTGACACGATGGCCGTGTGTGGGAGGGTGGAGGTTGATCAACCCTGTTACTGTTGTCCACCTGGGAAATATTCTGGATGAGAAGTGGAACTTTAAGAAACTTCAGTCCAGTTGCATTCTTTCAGATATACACTATATTACCAAAAGTATTCGCTCACCCATTCAAATGATCAGAATCAGGTGTTCTAATCACTTGGCCTGGCCCCAGGTGTATAAATTCAAGCACTCAGGCATGCAGACTGTGAAACAAGACATTTGTGAAAGAATGGGCCGCTCTCAGGAGCTCAGTGAATTCCAGCGTGGAACTGTCATAGGATGCCACTTGTGCAACAAATCCAGTCGTGAAATTTCCTCGCTCCTAAATATTCCACAGTCAACTGTCAGCTCTATTATAACAAAATGGAAGCGTTTGGGAACAACAGCAACTCAGCCACGAAGTGGTAGGCCACGTAAAGTGACGGAGAGGGGTCAGCGGATGCTGAAGCGCATAGTGCAAAGAGGTCGCCGACTTTCTGCACAGTCAATTGCTACAGAGCTACAAACTTCATGTGACCTTCAGATTAGCCCAAGTACAGTACGCAGAGAGCTTCATGGAATGGGTTTCCATGGCCGAGCAGCTGCAGCCAAGCCACACATCACCAAGTGCAATGCAAGGCGTCGGATGCAATGGTGTAAAGCACACCGCCACTGGCCTCTAGAGCAGTGGAGACGCGTTCTCTGGAGTGATGAATCACGCTTTTCCATCTGGCAATCTGATGGACGAGTCTGGGTTTGGAGGTTGCCAGGAGAACGGTACATTTCAGATTGCATTGTGCCAACTGTGAAATTTGGTGGAGGAGGAATTATGGTATGGGGTTGTTTTTCAGGAGCTGGGCTTGGCCCCTTAGTTCCAGTGAAAGGAACATTGAATGCTTCAGGATACCAAAACATTTTGGACAATTCCATGCTCCCAACCTTGTGGGAACAGTTTGGAGCGGGCCCCTTCCTCTTCCAACATGACTGTGCACCAGTGCACAAAGCAAGGTCCATAAAGACGTGGATGACAGAGTCTGGTGTGGATGAACTTGACTGGCCTGCACAGAGTCCTGACCTGAACCCGATAGAACACCTTTGGGATGAATTAGAGCGGAGACTGAGAGCCAGGCCTTCTCGACCAACATCAGTGTGTGACCTCACCAATGCGCTTTTGGAAGAATGGTCAAAAATTCCTATAAACACTCTCCTCAACCTTGTGGACAGTCTTCCCAGAAGAGTTGAAGCTGTAATAGCTGCAAAAGGTGGACCGACATCATATTGAATTCTATGAGTTAGGAATGGGATGGCACTTCAGTTCATAGAATGAGTAAAGGCAGGTGAGCAAATACTTTTGGTAATATAGTGTATCTTTCAGACATATTTTAGACAACAACAATGGATTCTTAACCTCTCCAAATTTAGATAGAGAAAACGGAAATATTAGACAAATCACCGCCACCACCTGGAAATACCAAGGCAAACCACTTGATAGTTAAACAGCACACTTCTAGCCTCACTGTAACTAACCTGACCGTATCTGCTCTAACCAAGGCTAAATGAACCTAACCAAGCCTTACCTGCTGTAACCGAATCCAGCACCATTGATAAAACAAAACCCAAACAGGGAAACTGTGACTAAATAATTTAATTTAATCTATTTATAAAAACATTTCAGTAACCGTCTAGAAACCAGAACTTGCCCCGACCTTTCCCAACCAAACCTAACTTGACCTCACCTAAGAAACATTATTAACCTAACTCAACCTACCGAGGCTTATCTAATAAAGCCTGACCATAACAAGGCTAACTAGTATTGGTAAAAATACAGTACTAAGCGTGGATCAAAGCTTTGATCCATGCTTCCTCATGTGCTGATGTCCTAGCAACCTGAGACACAGACAGTTATGAAATAATGCATGTGACGTGTACAAATACTGAAATGGGCCATGGGTACATACATGACCAAATATGTCTAGACATCTTGAAAGTGCCACACTGGCCATTGAGAAAGTAAACTAAGCAGAGAGGGAAGAATCTGTGAGGCACTATGTATTGCTTTTAAGTGTGAATAAAATTTGATTTGATTAGATCATCAGTCCCATATGTATTAAATGAGATCCTCCTTAAAGCTGGATTGATTTTAGCCCACTTGTTAAAGTCTCTCCTGGTTGGAATACATTGAGTTAAAATTGTGTACTCATAATTCTGCTACTACAAGTGCAGAGGCTGCAGTCGGTCTGGTCCAATAAATCTTCCACCTCACTGTTAGTTTTAGAATTAGCGTTCCACTTCTGACTAGTTGCTAGTTTTCCATTAAACCTTCAGAAACCAAAGATCTGTAGTTAACAAAACTTAAAAATAAAATCAATCAATCATCATATAGTTCCACTTAAAGAGTCTGGTATGTTTGGAAATGGATTCCTATACTGAGATTAGTGAATAGTGAATTATATTTTAAAATATGCATTTATTGTACAAGAAAGCAAATTAGTTTTCTTTAAACGAGCTTAAAAAGCTTTCATAGCTTGTTAAAGACGGTATTCTTTAAGATGTGATCGAGCGCACACATGGGGACCATAGTGAAGGGCCTCACCAGCAGCAAGATGGTCCATCATGGGCCTGATCCAGCAGCTGGTGAAGGGTTGTGCTGGGACAGACCAGACACAACAACCAGAAAACCTCAGAGGTGATTGTGAACAAAGCAGGGGGATCACAGCGCCATGCAGAGCATCCTGCTTCATGGGGACGATGATTAAAATGATAATAATTATTATAAAACACTAGCATGAATGCACATTGCAATAACCTGTTATAAGGTTAAGCATAAGCTCAGTTAAGAAGCAGGTGGAGTTGCTTGTTTCATCCAGCTAGTAGAGACCAGAGACATTAACTTTCTAAATTGAGACAAAGAAGTGGATGTAGGGTCCTAAATCAAACATCATGCAGCTAAAAGACTCAATCATTGCTTTTATGCACAAACTGGAGTACAACTTTGTAAAATAAATAAATAAATAATAAAGGTGACTACAAGAAGTTGACACTTCTGGTGGACAGTCTCGTGGCTCACGGACTTGCCACAGAAGGAAACGTAGTCCTGTTTTGCCAATTTTAACAAGGTATTTATGCGGCTGATGGAGTCCATCTCTTTCAGTCTCGACAATGTGGAAATCCTCACTTGTGGAGGTGAGCTTGCTGAGCTTTAATTTGGAAATACCCAAGGAAAAAATGGCACCATTAATATACCGTATGTGCAAAATTTCATGATTGTCCTGTATTTGGTTTGAAGCATTTCAGTAAAAGCAAAAATGTAAATTTCATAGTGACCTTAAAGCAAATATAAGAGGATAATCAAAGTCTTTGGACTAATCCACTGGGGGCCATGATTATCTGTACCACTTTAAACTGTCTCCAGACAACTTGGGTGTGTTGGCTTCTTCAAGGAGTTTGCAAAGCAACAAAACAAAAACAACTTAGATATGATATGCTTTGATATATTTGGGGTCATTCTCCTGCCTTTCATGTGGTCATAAGTTATTCCATGTTGTTTGGTGGTGGACATGGAAATGCATTTCCTAAGTAATTTTCCATGTATTAGCCTCTGATTAAAATAGATGAGGGATGGAAGCCCCATACAATCCCACACATTTTAGACTTTCTACATGTAGACTTAATGCTACACGGCAAACGTTTTAATTTCCCATTCAGCTATTCATACATGAAAGATAATTAAATCTTTAAATAAACCACTGGGATGCTGGAAGTGGGCTGGAAGTGCTGATTGCTTCACACACACATGCTGTGTGAGTGTTCACACAGAGACTAGTCTTCATTATTCAGATGATTCATTAACTGTCACAGTGGAATGCACTTCCATTGTCTTGGCAGATCAAACTGACAAGACAGTAATGAAATGAATGGCAGAAGATATCCCTGCGTAGTGCTCAGTCTCCACACACGAAGCAATCCGGAAACCCTGTGCTACAGGAAACAATTAATTATACTCAAATTAGTCTTAAAAGTCTCACACAAAAGTTGTCAGCCAAGACTTGTGATTGTGTACAGTTTCTGAAGCCTGCCCTTTTTGCTGCTTCTATAATACATTGCCTCTCTTGGCCCCTGACACACGGTCTACGCACTGTACTCAGTCCAGCATTGATTTTTTTTAAGGCTTCCCTTTCTTAATCCCATTCTCTCATAATGTATTTAGCTGCACCTGTCATGATAAAATTTTCAGATCAACTTGACTGGAACATACCAATGGCCAGTGGGTGTGAGACAGGAGCTGCAAAAAACTTTTTATTAATCTGATTATTCTTTTCAATTGATCAAAGTGTGGAGCTGATTTTTTTTTTTTTTAATATTACATCATCTCAGCAGTGTTCTTCATGTATTAACATTTACACGTTCGGTTGAAGTAGCTAGACTGGGTTCTGGGTCCTCTAGAAATATTTTCTCATGTGACTTGATGTCGAGGATGATGTATTTGTTTTCCATCTAAAAGCCTCAGCCTGCACAGAGCCTCCTCATGACTGAGAAAGGCATCTTTGAGAATCATGTGTAATCATCCAAATTAGCATATGCTTCTTTCCCTTACAATTACACTTTGCTCTTCCTTCTCCCACATTTAATTAAAAAAAAATGTCTTATGCCCACTTCCAAGCAAACATTCTCCATTCTCCATGCCAGTGTGTGTGGGAAGGGGGCCTTATCTTTTAGGGTCTGTGCACACTAAACTGACATCAAAGAAGTACAGACAGCGAGGGCTGATTGTTGCCTTGCCTCACGTTTCCTGTGTCCCGAGCAAAAAGCTGCATTTGAACACACCACAAAGCCTAACGAAGCAGGTATGTTCCGCGTCTGGATGCAAGGAAATACTTTAACTCTTCATGCCAGCAGATGGGAGCAGTTACAGAATAGCTAGGAGTGGCTAGGAGTGGCTAGCTTGGCCCACTTGACAGCGCAAAATCCAAAGATGCTTCATTTGGTTAGGCATCAAGAACATTTTAGGCTTTTTTGCAAAGTATGCAAAATAATCATTGAATTGAAAATTACAAAAAAGTAATCCTCTGCAGAAGAGTCACTCCAGGTCCAACTAACATACAAATGATACATTTACCAGTCAAATCTGACTTTCATTTTTCTTTCCACTATCCTGACTTGCAGTTTTTATGCATAATGACAACTGAATTAGTTGCTGCTCCACACACCCTTTCCTTTCTTCCCTCGTGTTTCCTGGAAAACCCTCACAGCAAAAGATGAGGTTTTTAAATTTTGCAAACACATGCATTATTGCGCACGATATGAAGTGCAGGCCATTTGACAGGCAGCATGCTGCAGTGTGCCTTTGACAGGCGCTGGATTGCTCCTCCCTGTACAATGAATAAAAGGCGCCTGAGAGAGAACCACTGCAACTGATGAAGAATGGGTTGTAGCTGCTCGGGATTTTTCAAATCATCTGGGCTGACTCTCCTGACATTTAGGCTAACGCGCAGAGACAGTGAGCAAACACGCTTTGTCACTGTAAGAGCAGAGCAGAAAATGATAAAGTGAGCAGAAAGAGAGCAAGAGATACGAGCTAATGACCAGCCCTGCACAGACTGCTCTGTTTCAGACTCACATTTTGAAACATCAAATCTACATGACTTCATTCATTCATCTTCTGCAACTGCTGGTCTTCTGAAGGGTCGCGGGAGGGCTGGAGCCTATCCCAGCTGTCTCTTGGCAAGAGGCGGGGTACACCCTGGACAGCCAACACAGAGAGAGAGAGACAACCATTCACACTCACATGCACACCTACAGCCAAGACTCACCAATTAATAACCTAACAGTGGGAGGAAGCCGGAGTATCCGGAGGGAAGGCACACAGACACAGGGAAATCATGCAAACTAAACACAGAAAGCCCAGTCGGCCTGGATTCGAACCCAGAACCTTCTTGCTGTGATTCATCAGTGCCAACCACCACGTGACTTCAATTAAAGCATTTTCTAAAGCATCTGTTTCAGTAATTTTCCTCTGCAGAAGCGATGATGTGAGCGAGCTTGCCGCGTCTCTCCAGCGTATGCAGCGTGAAGCCACATCCAATGAACTCATGTTGATACTGATTAGAGCGATTTGATTTCACAGTGAAATTAGTGGGGAGACAGAGACACCCTCTGGTCTGCTTCTGCCGTTGCTTGAAGCTTAAAAAGAATGTATGATTAGCGCGTGTACACACCTTATCGTCTGCTACTCTCAGATTCTTGCTGCTAAATCAACATGTTTGGTTATTAGTGGCTCCCAACAGTCTTGAGTGAATTTAAACAGAACGCTCACAGTTTATCACATTTTACCAACTGTAATTGTAATGATGAATTAATCAGATTATGGCAGGCTATAAACCACCATACCGGAACATTGGAGGGTGTATCACAGTAAGTCAGACCACTTTAAAAGAGAGATCTGAATATTCTACATTTATCAGTACACCTGATAAACATTAACATACATGTGATTAGAGGAAGAAGGGTAATGAAAGGATAGACAGAAATGAACAGATAAAGAACACGAGATATAGAGAGAAAGACAGAGACAGAGAGAGGGGGGGCAAGAGTAAACAAGGCCATCGGGGAAACAGGTCCAGTCATTTCCATGTGTGTTCCTCTGAGCGGGAGCGTTAACAAGCTGTGCGTAAAGACGAGGCTGTGTGGGCGGAGTTCCTCTTAATCATAGCCATGAATGCTGAGCAGGAAGCCTACTGGGAGGAGAAACTTGTTAATTGAGATTCTGATCCTCAAGAGGTGTCTGCCGTGACTTCTCCGTTTCTTTTCTTTCTAGATTTGTTATCAGCTCATGCAGGACACACCCGAGGGCCCTGTTTAATGAGGTCTGTGCATTATTTATATTTGTGGGAGTCAACAAAGACGTTACAAGCGGCCGAATCTACGCCTGCATTCACCTTTTTGTTTCAGCCATTGTTCTTGATTTCTGGAGTGATCTGTTGAATGTAATCGAGATTAATCCCTTTTTGATGACTTTATTTCTGACAGATGTAAAGGGTTTATTTAGACTGTTTCTTTTTACGGAACGTAATTGTAGTTGTTAGCCAACATGTTGCATGGAGGATTGAAATGGAGCATTGTTTGGATCTCTGGACTGATCTGCTGAATGTTTCTGAGATGAATCAATCCTTAAAATGCAAAATTAGCAACTGTATTATTCATTACTTTTACTGTATATGTGTGTATATATATATATATTTATTTTAATCTCTCCAGTGCAGTTTTCATTTTTACCTTTGAAAAATATACACGATTGGTTTATTTTCCTCCTTTTACTTTCAAGTTTGTAATACAATGACCAATTTGTCTGTTAACTGGATTATGTCTACACCATGTAAGACTCACTCAAAGTCAGGCAAACAGTGCCGTTAGTGGTTCTGAAAGAACTGTAGGACCCAAGTTGATACCAGATAAACAACTGTTAAAGATGCAATCATGACACAATGCAGGCGAGGAGTTCAAAGTTAGCTCACTGAGGAGTGCTCATGTGTTGAAATGTTAACGTGTTGACGGGTTGCAGTGGATGTGGTCCTATAAACTGATGGTCTTTGGCATTTTTTATTTATTTTATATTGATATGCACTGATCAGCCACAACATTAAAACCACTGACAAGAGAAGTGAATAACATTGACCATCTTGTGACAACACAATGTTCTGCTGGGGAACTTTTGGACCTGGCATTCAAGTGGATGTTACTTAGACATGTAGCACCCACCTAGACCAGACCAGACACCCCCACCCCATAGCAATGACACTCCTTGATGGCAGCAGCCATCCCCAGCAGGATGCAGCCTGACACAGGAACACGCACAACGGTTTAACTCAAAAAACATGAAGAACAGCACAAGGTGTTGACCTAGTCTCCAACTTTACTAGATCCCAAACTCATCAAGTATCAGTGGGATGATCCACAGAGGCCCCTCCCCTCAACCCATAGGACCCAACGACCCCACTAATAACTCCGTTACCAGACACCACAGGACACCCTCAGAAGGAACATGTCCATTCTCTGAAGAGTCACAACTGTTTTGGAGGAACAAGGGAGACCTACACAATATTAATGTTATGGCTGATCAGTGTTCCCCTCTTTCAACTCAAGCAAGTAGTGTGGATTTCATGACATCCATTTGTTGAAATGATTTTATTTTATTTAGAATATTTTTGGTAGGAGTAAGTCTTTCACTTCAGTCATTAATTCAGTGTACACTGTTAAGGAGACATTTCTTTCATTACGGATAGTAAATCCCAAAGTTCAACTGAAGTCTCATGCGGTGTTTTTGCAGCGTAATTATCACACAGTTATTTAGTTTCCTTTTTTACTTCACTCAGATCAACAAAAAAAAGCTGAACATTAAATAAGGGACCACTTAAAAATACATTAGAAATGATGTGTATTTATTTCATCCCCACGTCTCGTCCTTGTGAATTTGTTTCGCGAAACTAAACTGCAGACATGTAAATCAAAAAACAGACGCTACAAACTTAAGCCATTCGTGTTGGTGTTTTGTTTGGCAATCGTACTGCGGATCTGACACCAGAGCTGCGTGTAAATGTCCGTGTTGGGGCAGCTGTCAAAGTCCATTTGGCTGCTCAGCTTTCGTTGGGCTCCAGGTTAATGTTGTTACCAAACTTGGCGTAGAGCTGCACCTTCAGATCACTCAACACTTGCTGTATCGCTGACACCCGCTCCTCAAGGCCTCTGACCTCCCGCTCCAGTGCTTCCTAATCACAGAACATGAAAACTCCAATTACATGACAAGCACCACAGGAGGCCTTTAATGAAAACCATTTTTAAGAAATGTAAAGCACGTTTTAAAGTGTTTAAATCAGATGTAGTTTAAATCAGTTCACGTCTAAGCAGGAACAACAAAAGGACATCAGGTAAGACTCAGAAAGCGGACAGGCTCTAATCTCTGTCAGTGATCACCTTCTCTATGATTTAGCAGCTATGGAGCTAAGACGCTGCTCAGCTTTTATCCTGAAGACACACCAAGGACAATCTCAAGTGCCCCCTTTGTACAAGCTGCCATCTAAACAACGCTTTCGGACACAGAGTCCTTTGGCTGCTGACGTCTACCCACGCTACACTAGACGCGCCATCAATTTCATCGTCATACACTTCAAGGAGAGGTTTGATATTGTAGGAAAAGATTCTTTGCTTTCTTGGTCAAGATCAGATGAAAAGATTGACACCACTTTCATGTTCACAGCCGTCTTATTACTCACGTAAAACCACAAACAAGGTAGCACATTATTTATTTTGGCGGATTTTGATTTCCAGACCATGTCTGAACAGAACGGGTTGCTGTTTTTCTTTATTTCTAGTCGTTCTGCTGAGATAAGATAGCTAACTAAAGATTTAGATTTACCATGCAGACATGAACTTTAACTTCCATGTCTGCATGGTAAACAATAATGCATTGATTTTCTCAACTATCTCAGCTTGAAAGCCAAAAATACTAATCCTTTAAAACATATTTATTATTTACTTGCATACACTTTTAGAAATAGAAATGAACAGATATGTAATTAAATCCATAGCGAAATAATAGTGTTTAGAGGTCTAAACATGCATTTCCCATTCTGAAATATATTTTGGTATGAATCAATTTAATTTTTTCCCCCTAACATTTTTGTTAACATCTACAATAAAGTTTTAAACGTTTGTTTAAACACATTTTTAAAATAGTTGTCTGTTTTCTTGAATTTGTGATGCACAGCTTGATCTCCCCCCCACATCAGTATTTCATTTGATCCACTGTGATTCTAAAATAAGCTTTTAATATGATAACTGAGCGGCGGTGTGATTCATGTGCCGTCCTTCAAATCCCACCTCAGCCGTGACTCATCTCAGCAGAGTGATTTTCAAAGAAATCCAGTTCTACTAATCAGACAAAACAGCATGCGAGCGTTTTTATAATTCTGTTTTGTTTCATAAAGATTATGCAGCGAGAATGAGAGCCGCTACGACGACTACTACAGCAGCACTTTAGGCAGCCCACTGGGGAAATAATCAAAGCTTTCAAAAACACCAGTAATTAACATTTCGGAGGAATTTCAAATTAAGGGATATCTCAGTTTTACTGATAAATGAAAGCCAGAAACCATCTTTGTATTTTAGCCTCAACTGATTTTATATTTGATGTTTAGACACAAAGTAATTTTCCTTGTTGTTTCAACCTGAAGTCATTAAAGAAATAACCACTTTCCTTGCAAAGATCCGACTTGTGAATAATATGTCAATATATTCTGTTTGATGATAATAAAAGCTGATAAGGATAAGTTTATGTCACGGTAAGTCACTCTCCGTTGCCCTTTCAGCTAGTGACCTGATTATATGACAATGGTTTCAAGTCTAAGACGTGAGAAAAAGTTTAGTGAAACATTTACCTTTGCAGCCTCCAGCATCTCTTGTGTTTGTTCCTGGCTGTGACTCAAAAAGACATCACCGATTTGATAAGGGATCAATAGCGCATCGTCGTCTAACATCATTAGGTCGTCACTGGCATCCTGTAGGTCCTGCAGCGTTTTCTGTGTGGAGACATTAGCAGGTCATTACAGAGTCTCAATGACGGCTGTTAAAAAATTAGATTAGCAGCTGTGTTTCCCTTCAGGTCACATTTAATTGTGACAGATCTGAACAAACTGGCTTTTTTTGGAATTAAATAAATGCAGTTTGAACATTATAATAATTTTAAAGGCTGCAGTTAAGCTTCTGCTAGTACGGGTAGAATATATATCAGGAACAATATGTATTTAAACAGCGCAATGTCATTACAAAATCATCAACGCAACAAACAAAGGCTTTCAAAATTCCCATAAAGGTTATTAAACACTTCATTAAAATAGTTGGAAGACTTCAGTCCAAGTGAAAGTAGTCCGTAGACTTTAAAAATATACTGCTTAAACTAGAAACTGAGTGCAAGCAAGCAAAGAGTCACCTGTAAACCCATGAGCGTAAAAATACACTTCCATTAGTTGAAATCGGTTCTGTCCCATCCTCCTTTTAGAGGCTGCACTTTATGCCTGATCAAGGATTCCACTAATAATTGAAATAAAAACACCGTATGTATTCACCTCAGACAGAGCAGACTGAGCTGATCATCAGGAGCTTTCAGTCAGATTGAGATCATCAGTTCAGGAAAATGTTAGCTCCTGATAACCATGTATACACTTGATCTGATTGTTTATCTGTGGCTGGAATAAGTACATCCTTTCTACATATGTTTGCCCAACATGTGAAAAACATCAGGTGATGTGATGACTTTCCAGGAAACAGAGACAAGGAAGTGGAAAAAACAACCTAGTTGTTTGAAAAGATAAATAAAGTCAGAGTCAGTATGAGCAGCTCGGTTAAAATGGTGACTCTGTTGATCTACTGAATGAATTCAGAGTCGGTCAATAAGGTCTTGAAGAGAAATTCTTCCTCTATTATATTTCCGGCAGATTTCACACTCCACAATACACAGGAAAATAAATAAATAAATAAATAAATCTATTCTGGGGCATGTAAACATATCTCAGCAGATCATTACATCTGATGTTCAAGTAAACAGTTTGAATCTTTGATTAGAACGTTTTCCTTCATGTTTAACAAGTAATATTGTCCACGTAAAAGCAGTAATAGTCTAATAACAGAACATAATGGTATTCAGTACAACATACTTTCTTTTCTTCTATCTCATTTTTGAGCTCCGTCATCCGACTCGTATTCCTGGCGAATTTATTGATCTTCTGCTGGTCTTCAAACGTGACACGCACATCTTCAACGGCCTGCAAACAACGGGAAATGGTTAACACTTCTAGTTAGCCTTCGTGCTAGCCGGTTAAAACCGAGACATGGCTAAGTTAGCTCCTTCCAAGCGTAAAGAATGAATGGGGAGTCTGGCTAACGTTAGCATGCTACACGTTAGATACCATCAGCGTCCCCTCCACTCTCACACAGTTGTTTTGTTATCATCGTCATCATAGTTATTATCATAATCACTCGACTGGTGAAGCGGGGGCTATTAAACGACAGGGTTAATCTAGCTGGTAATTTTACTTTGCTAGCTAGCTACGCTAGCTACGCTAGCTACACTTGACAGTAGCTACTATGAGCTACACGAGGGTGTGACCACGGACAGAGATATCACTAACAGGAGACAGTGTGGCTTTTTTCTCACATGGCACACCTCTACTGTTTTGTCAATAGTTCTATATTAAACAAGAAGCATACGTCTCAATAACAAAATAACACATTTCTTAAAATTTTCACTTACAACAGATCCCTTCTTGACGACTGCCATCTTGGCTTCTTCGACTGTTCACATACGGTGGTGCTCAACACATAAACACAGCGACACCGCCACCTAGCGGAACGAACAGTCTGGAGTTTGACAGTACAGGTTTACATAAAAAAATAACATTGTTTTTTACAGATTTACCTAATTAATAGCCTACGCTTGCCGTCCCTTTATTATACAGCTGGTTTCGGGTAAATTATTTAATGGCACTAATTTAGTTCTTAACTGACTAAACAGGCACTAAGCTTAATGAAGTGAAGTTTTGTTTGTATATATTGTTGTCAAATTCTGTGCCACTCTGACAGGAAATGTACCATACTTGGGATAAAACAAAACAAAACAAAAAAACAATGTCTCATGTCTTATGTCTTAAAGTTGCTCTAAGTGATCATCTGATGTGTTATTATCATTAATTATCTGAAGAAATGTGCAAACTTGCTTACAATATGCCCCACTAGTTATTATATGAACCGGAACTGCTGCTCTGTAAACATTCCTACAGCAAACAGTACTGCACCCAAGTTTAAATATTTACTGAATACATCTGCAAAGCAAGAGCAGTATTAATCCAGTTTTACCACACAAAAGAGTAACAGATCAAACAACTGTCTGCATCCAGGTAATAGCACTACATGAGAAATCATAAAGTTCTCATCTAAGTTGACATTCAACTTTTTTCCGCCTTTCAGTCAATGGCCTTTTTGTAAGGGTTGTACCACCGATATAGCTAGTAGGCTGTAATGCGTTGGTACATCATGAAATGTTTGCTTGAGGTCCCTCAGCTGCAGCCTTCCCGTGAAGTACACCATCCAAACAGGGGAATCCAACTCCCACCTCAGTATGCGGGCTATAGGCTACAATCGGGGCATTGTGTTCATGGATTCCAAGTCATGTCATAATAAATTCCATACATACGGTGTATTTACTTGGCTTTCAGAGAACAGGACGAGGAACTTTTCTCAGAATGAGCATGGCACATTTTCTCACAAAAAGCACCAAACAAAACATGAAGATGAGTCCTAAACAACCCTCAGATGGACTTGATGCATCGGGATCATCTAAACACGTCCATGTGGAAGCCTTTAAAGACAGATGATCTAATTACAGAGCCCTTTGTCTGTCTTGATTAACTGTGACAATAAAGAAGACACTTGATCTTTGCAAATCAAAAAGTTTTTTTTAATCAAGTCATATAAAAGCAGTTCAAGAGATATTTAAAGGCACATGCTTGTCGGATTCAGTTTTGAAGTTTCATTCGTCTGAATCTTAGAATAAATTGATTGGATTGATTGGTTTAATGCTTAAAATGCTTAAAATATTAAGATCAAATCAAAATAACCTGGTTGAAATAACTACTGAAACAACTTTTTGGCAGCATGGACACGTGCCAGAACAATATCCTTAAAACACATCCTGTTACTTCCCTGCTACATCTGTCAACAAAACTGTGCTTGCACCGCCTTATGAAGTACGCTTGATTAGAGAGTAACCTCATTATCACTTTCCGAGTGTTCACAGGAAGATTGCCATGAGCTAATCATGTGCTTTTACTAAAGAAGATATTTGGTCGGATGTATTGGCGGGCTTTTCACTGGAGGAAATCCAATTGATTACTTAAATAACAGTCCCACCCATTTCAAAGCACACATAAAATAGCCTGTTAACAGTATCCTAAACACACAGTTGGGCAGGAGCAGGAAGGACACCTCTCTGACTATTGTTTTTCTTAAGAAGGACATCCCTTGCTTGACCTGCAGAGGTGCAACCAGGTAAGACATTTAGATAAGTTTAAGACTGAAAGTTAAGAGCTTTGCAAAACTAAAAGATGTTAAGAATTATTTGCAGCAAATCTTTGCAAAACTACATTTTCTGTTTAATTTGGTTACAGAACTGATAGCTGTAGAGCTCGACTGGGAACACCATGGGAAACGAGCATTCCGCGAGCACAGAGCTCACTGTGGTAAAAACTTTGTTAATACCTCCACACCAGTCACACATGGGAAAGATAAATACATGTGCCTCTCCTCAATAGACAATAACATGTAGATCTTAAAGTCTTGTGAACCAATTTGTTCGTTATTCTCTTCATAGAACGGGAAGATTAGTGAGAAGCATGAAAATGGATCAGTGAATGGTACCTCTGCAAACATCAAGATTAACGGACTGGCGACTCATGGTGAGTGGGCTTTTTAATTTGACTAAATAACATGAAACTAATGCACAATAATAGCTTACAGTGTTAAAATGTAACAAATGCATTCACATACAAACAAAGGTGTCGCCATAAAATGAGTAACCCATTGCTCAGTGCATGGAATTACAGGTTTAAGGACGAGAGAAGAGAAGACTGTAACTAATCTTGAAGTCCTGTGTTGTGTTTTACGGTATTTCTTTTGGCAGGTAAAAATCAGCTGATCTTTCTATGTTTGTGTCAGATTAGTCATTTGGACTCTTATAATACTCTGCAAACACAGTGACTCCCAGTTGGACAGAAGGCGCCAGTCTTCAAATGTAAACTCTAGGCGTAGTCTCAGACATTGACAGGGAGCAACTATTTGACCTGTCATGGTGTTGGCTTCACTGCAGTAGCATTAATGCAGTGGGATACTTTCTGAGTTTAACAAAGAACTAATGTTGACGCTGGAGAAAAAGATTATCACTTCACTTTCTTGCATTGACGAGCCCATGTTTACTTCAGAAAGCTGTACAAGGATGATACCAGCTTAATGTTGGATGCAAGGAGCTTAACATTCAGACCAGTGTTCATGATAACAGCTATACATTTAAATAAGAGGAATTATTTAATCAGAACCATGTAAAGGACATACATAAACACATGTAACTGGACTTTTGGGATTTTTCTTCTGCAGGTAAGAGTGAGACTGTAGTCCACCAAAATGGCGAGTCCCACACTTTAAACCTTACAACAGAATCGTCTGAATTTGAGATAGTCGAATCAGTCTCTCAGCCTGCCAGCGCGCCAGTTGTTTCTGAAATCCCTGATGCCGCCGCCGCCCAGAAGGAAGAGGCCAAGAAAGGCAAAGAAGAGAAAGTGAATCTTTTCGGCAAGGTGTTCAAAAAGAAAGCAGAATCTGCAGCTCACGTGGAGAGTGAAAAAGAAAAAGAAAAAGAAAAGGAGAACAAAAGTGAAGATCAGCCAGATGTAAGTCTGCCTCCCAATGATCCACATCAGGTGAGTACACCTCTGGTGTTTATTTTTAAAGGATAAGTTTGGGGATAATTTTCAATTTTATTTTTACTTTCAACAAAACACGTGAGGAGAACTAAACCAGCTTGATTATGGAAAGCAACAAATGAATCCTGATCTTCCTGTACCATTCAAAAACAGAAAAAACAAGACAACTACCAGCCTTCTCCTTTAATGTTTTGCTTTAATCTCTCTCTGATTGATTGATTGATTGATTGATTGATTGATTAAATTTACCCAACAATGGCAGGTTTATCAGTGCATATATTCCAGAGAGAATTAATTAAGTAATTTTGTCACTGATGTACTTAAAAATGTGACTAAAATTCACCAAAGCAATAGTCTTATGGTGACTGAGTGTGGTACATTTTGAAGATTTGGAGGTTTAGAATTGGACCAAAAAATAGAAATAATCAACATCTCAACAACAGTTAAAACTGTATCTTAATTTGAGACTTTTATACATCCCGATTATATTTCTGATGGTCCAGTGAGATTGTGGTTATCACATGCGTCCCCGAAACAAACACAAACTGTATTTCACCTAAACGTGTTGATTTTCACAATGAAGGACCCAAGAGGAGAAGAAGCCACCACCGTGGTTGTCATTGAGCATCGAGAGGGAAGTCCAAAACGCAAAGTTGACACATCCACGCAAACAGACCAAAAACACGAAACCGATATTTCGACGCAAACCGGCGACGACGCCACAAATACCGACAGCCTTACAGCAGAGACTGAGGACGCTTCACTGAATGACTCCACTGTCATCATAGCCGAGGAGGTTGTTGAAGACACTTTACGTGATGACTTCTCAGACGACCAGGCCGTTGGGATCATCATTGAAGAGGTGGTCGGCGTGGGCAACGATGTTTATGAGAATATAGTGTTCAGAGCAGAGCGGGTGGAAGTCACCGACATTTTTGTGCTTGTGGAAACCGAGCCACAAATGGCTGCAGAACCACAATGTATCAACACAGTTGTGGAGGAACCTGTTCCGCTGGAGATCACATACGACCTTCCGAAAGTAGTGGCAGACTGTGTTGAAGCGGTTTTTGCTGCTGATTCTGAAACCGCTGACTACACAGCTGCAGTCACGTCAGAGCCAGAAAGAGATGAAGTAATTACCGAAGACTACAGCGAAGGAGCTGGAGACGTGTCGGCTGATGTAGCACTGAATGAAACCAATCAACGTGTGGCCAGAGAAGCAGATGACATCCCTTCTGTTGAGAAAGAGTCATTTACCACTGTAACGATCTCTGCAATTGTTCACGAGGAGCAAAGCCCTACACCTGGAAACCTAGAAACTGATGTCCCTTGTGAGACTGAAACTCTACTTAAGGTAGAATCTGCCTATGTGGAGGTCACTGCTGCTGCTGATGCTGCAGTCGAAGTTATACCAGAAATAAGCAAGCAAGAAAACCTCAACCCTGTAGCTGCCAATGACCCTTCTGAGGCAGAAAGTACTATTGTTGTGGCTCCTTTTGCATTCATCACCATTGAGGAACTGGTTGAAGATACTTTTGATGATGAAGTGAAGCCTGAGTCTGTTCCAGAAGTTGTAACTACTAATGAAATCGCTGATGTTGGAGAAGATGCAATACCTGAAGTGGGACCAGAAACTACTGAAGAATCAGCTGCTATTGTTACAGACAATGCTGTGGAAATACCAGACGCAGCCATTGATGCCCTCTCTCAACAATTTGAAGCCACAGATGCCACACATCAGGAGCTTGCAACAGATAATATCAGCTTTCTAGAAGAGGTTATCATGGCAACTGTTTTTGTGCCTCTCGCTGGAGAGCTAGAGCCAAATCCTTCCCCCCCAGAGGAGCACCTTGAGACATCTACTGAGGAAACTAATCAACAAGCTATCGAGATTTTAGCAAATGAAATTGCAACAGCGCCGGACAGTACTGAGGAAGTCATCTATACCCAAGAGTCATCCACTGAAGGAGTCACAACAGCAAAAAAAGACTTTCCTGAAATCTCAGAGGAACCCACAGAAGAGATCCCAAACCTCTGTGAAGGAGATCTAGCCAATGAACTGTTAGAGAACTTACTCAAATCAATTGCTGAAGCCTTTTCAGAGAAGCATGAAGCAAATGTTGAGGATGCTGAGGAACCTGAAGCAGACATGCCACCGATGGAGCCCATTGAAAAGTCTGAACCTTGTGTTCCAGTCCAAGAGGAACTCATTGTGGAGAACGCTGCCTCAGCTGAAGGTGTGTCGGAAGATGCTGACAAGGAGACAGATCCATCTTTGACCGGGGTACAGGTTGTTGAATCTGTTGATCCTGCTGAGGAGCCCGCGGACGAAAGTGAGCAACAGCCGAAAACTGAAATGCTAGTAGTGATCCTCGAAGAGAGCGAAGATGAAGTCACAGAAGAAATAATGTGTAAAACAAATAATCCAGGCGACGTTTTTGCAGCGAACTTTCATACTGACACTTTTGTTGTGGCGGAGGATGACGAGGACGATCTTGAGGCCATCGTCGAGGAAATCATCAGAGAAGAAGCCCAATGCGACATTGCGTCTTCAGATGAGGCAGCAGCAGAGATGACTGCAGAGACGGAAGAGAATGAATCCAGTGCGGACGCAGCAGATTCAGCAGTGGACTCACTTAGTGTCGCAGTCACTGAAGGCGACTCGGGCACAAGTTCAAACATAGATGTTTTAATTGCTAGGTTGATGTCAGCTTGTACGTCAGTTGTTGAGGAATCGGCTTATTTGCTTGGGGATTTAGAGATCTCTTCGTTGGGCTACAATATAACTGTTACCATTCATGTGACTCCAAAGGAAGAACAACAGTAACATGTTCAGTTACAATATTTATTTACATCTACCTCATCAGGATGTCATACATTTAATGTAATGTTTGTAGCATGTGATAATAAACACCCGTAAAGTGATTTGTTGTTTAATAAAAATGCACAGTATCATTGTTTGTATGTATATAATTGAAACAAACCTCACATTGTAAAATACTGAAACATTTTCCAATAAAATGACTAATGAAAACACACAATTTTGTTTCTTCATTCTTAATTTTGTTCATAATTTCACAACACATGCTTTAGGTTGCAAAGAAACAAACAAACAAAAAAGCCAAAATAAATGAATATCGATAAGACAAATGAAACAGATTCTTAAAAATGATCTTAAAATCAGGGATACTCAGATATTTAAAGACACCATAAGCAAGACTTTCCTGACATTTCTCAAGGCATAACTCACACACATTGTTGAATATGAATGAGTGAGGGGTGGGACACGCACATTAATAAAAGGGTGATTGTTGACAATGCCCCGAGTAGGCAGAGGCATGGTTGGAATTGTGCTCCCATCTCAATGCAGCGATTAAGACACTCTCTGCTTGCATATCAGCACCGCTGCTCTAACGTAATCCTCAAAGGCTAATTCTCTGTGATGGTGTATAGGAGACAGCTAACCTAAAGCAAGAATCTGAATCATTAACGGAGGCAGAACGTGCAACTCCAGACTCCAGCCCAGAGGAAGACAAAGTTCCTGACGCTGACAACGGATACAGTGAGCCCGTGGAAAGCCGTGAGGAGAGTAACCCAGAAGAGAATCCAGTTATGAACTTCTTCAAAACTCTAGTAAGTGACGCAGTTTGAGAAATGAAGTGGTGGTATACTCTTGGTGTTTCTAATTATATATTTTACTACTATAAATTACTACTAAAACTAGACTGCAGTTGAAGAGAAAAAAACAAATCCACCCTCTGATTTTCATACGGCAAAAAAACTTCTCAAACTATTTAATGTGTTTTATTTTCTTCCTCATTGAAGCTGAGATATTTGCGGCAATCTGTGATAATACATCCAACAGTGAGGAGCTTTTTTTTTCAATTTGATTCATTTATCCGTGTATTATTCTATGTGAAAGAGTGCTAATGTACATGGCAGTGAAGGTATCGATAACAAAATGTGCCATGATGACGGTGCCTGATGGAAAACCTACAACAAGCGGCTATTGTGTTTCCTCTTCATCGTGCTGCCTTTTGGATTCATGCCGTTTTAAAGAGTTACCATTGGCCTAGCCCCATGCTAATCAAGTCTTTGAACATGCGGGAATGTGGTGTCCTATTGTTCATCCCATAGTGTGAGCTCACAAGGGAGGCCTGTGCGGTTGGAAGTCGAGATTTGTGAAGATAGAGCGAGGGCAGGCCTACGCCATCTCCAGAGCACAATGGCCGTCACAATGACAGCGCATGTACTGTATGTGCTCTGCCAGGGCCCTCAGTGTGCACTCTGTGGGCCTCAGTTAGTTTACCATAAAGGCCTATGTCTGCATTCATGAAAGGCTTCTGTTTTGTGGAAATAATTATTTTTCTGTTCCCCTTACACATTCTCTGACTCTGAACTTTTCACACTGCAGCTATCCATAAATTAACATAATGCTCCATGATGCTTACACATTCCTCATCTTTTTTTTTTTTTTTTAGCTATGTGCAAAAAAGTGTGACTGAAGACAGTTTATTTTCATTCCCGTGTTGCACAGGTGCCTACCAAAACAACCAAAAAGGAAACAGCTACTCCTGATGTCGCAAAAGATCAGGTGAACAAGTGTGAATTAATATTGTCCTTATTTTATTTCCTCTCATTGCTTATTCTCAAGCCACATTTCTATAGCTTTAGTTGTGAATTCAGTAATGCCAGAAACTGATCACTGAACACAGGATATACTAGTTTCGGAAATGCAGTTTGTAGTAGCTGCTTACCCTTCTGTTTCTGTTCTGTTTCTGTGGCTTGAACTGAGAGTATTCCTGACTTTAAAAAAAAGGACATTGTACTTTTAAAAGGCATGTAGAGACAAGCTTTTTTGCAGATCTTTGTTTCCTTCGGTTTAACTTTATCTCTCTAACCGCTTCCTTTTTCTGTTGCACAATAGTCCCAGAAGGAGACCCAACCTGCAGCAACCACTACTGTGAGCATATAGCCCAGAAAGTGCTTTGATTTGCATAACACACCCTGCAGTGCATGTATTTACAACAAAGGGCTGGGTTCACTTACTAAAATTACACTTTATATAGGAAATGTTTGTTTGCTGACACAAAATCTGATTGTATATATATATATATATATATACTGTATATATATATCTCAAATGTGTTTCCTGTTCCTGTAAATTTCCATGGCAGACTATTATTCTAATAACTCTCCTCTATCTCTTTTTAAAAGGTTGCACAAATTTCCGAACCGCCTGCTGCACCCAAAGGAATGTCTATCCCCCCACCGCCTCCCCCAGAACCACCGAAAATGGAGGTCAAAGCAGAACTGGCAGCCAAACCTGCTAAGCCTTCGCCAAAAGAAGAACCAAAAGCTGCTGCAAAGGAACCTGAGTCCTCAAAGGGCAAATCAGCCAAAGATACCCTGAGCAAATTCTTCCGCTCAAAGGTAAATAAACTGGTGTTGGCTGTAGACTGAAGCTCCCACCACTGTTTTAAAGGACAGCCATTAATGTAGACTTCCACTGTATTATAACATAGTGTGAATCAAACTTTATGTGAATTTGAGGTACTGCTAGGAGTCAAGACCTCCAAAGGCAAGGCTGCTTCAACAAGCGGGGCCAAGGCTGCAGCAGTGGTACAGTACATTATCGTACCCTTAAACTGACCATTGCTCACCTGGCTACTAACCAAACAAGAGCTGATTTGTCTGTGGCAGAAACTTGCTACTTTATGTTCCCCAATAGGAGCGGCAGTTGTGTAAGAAACGAAAACTCTATGGAGAATCAGGTTTTGTAGAAATGTGACTCCTCAGTCATGAGAGCAGAGTGAAAATGGCTTCACTCCACTGTTTCTACCATGGCCCATTTTTTAATTGTGAACATTTTTATTTGAAAAAAAAATCAAACATGATTATTTGCTTTTTTTATTAGGTGAGAAGTTTGACGTCACTGTCATGTCTGTGTACAGAATGCAAAGTCAAAATAGGAGGTGATTACCATAGCTTTAGCATAAAGTACACACAACTTGTTGTCACCAATGGTTGTTTAAACAGCAAGTGTTTCAGTTACTGAGCTTTAGGCCTTAACATGGTACATGTAAGACCACTCTAGCATGCATCAATAAGAGAAGGCAGACCCTTTTTTGGCCATTCAATCATGCTCACCATTGGCATTTTGCATTCCTTGCCTTGCATGCACTGTTTTTGGAGCCTTGTCAGAGTTGCTGGTTTGTTAGGGAACTATTATGCTAAGCTAAGTAAATGCAATCTGGATTTAGTTCCATATTTACACACAGACGTGACAGTGTGGCAACCTTCCCCCCTGACTCATCTAATGCATCTGAACTGTTCCTTTAACTACTTCATACCCAGTATGTCATCCTAACATATTAAGCCTGTCATAATTACATCATTTTTCCATTTGTTTTAGAGGCTCTGAAGACATGTCATTTGTGATGGCTTTAACTAAAACTAAGAATGCCTTTACTGTCCTGCAGACAACCAAGGAGGCACCAGAGCCAGTTGTAGATGTAAAGGTAAAAAGAGAGTCTGCTTAGTCCTCTCTGCTGGAATTTTTCTGTGAATGTCATCGAGTGTGAATGTGGATCTCCTCATGTTAGGCCTTGGTCTGAGTCTAGTAACTGCTAGAAAAACAGACTATACTGTCTTTGTATCATAACTGCCTAATTGCATTTTTTTATGTGTTCATCTAAATTTACATTTGTTCAGTAAAAAAAACAGCAGTTTTATTCTGCAGGAAACACCAGAGGAGGCGCCAGCGCCTGTTGTAGAAGTGCAGGTAAACTAAAGGAAAACTTCAGTCTTGGGGCTTTATCCCTTTTTTTTAGGGAGTGGAACACCTTCCTGAAGCTCCTGATTTGACATGCTCTGATTTGTTTGCATTTGCTCAGACTGAAAATAAGGTCGAAGCTCAGGAGGTAGCACCAGTGGCAGAGGTGACACAGCCAGTTGTAGAAGAGCAGGTAAACGAGCAAGAAGTGCTCAAGACTTGAGCTCCACAGGCACCTCTGAAATGATACGGCTACAGATGTACAAATGATTTTGTTGTAACATATGTAACATATAATAATTCATTAATGACAGCTAACTCGCAATATTTCATTTCTTTGCTTAGAAGTCCTCCACTGCCTCACATTACAGTACAATCCATCTTTACCAATAACATTTTCTTTCCTGTAGGTGGTGAAAGAGGTACCACAGCCAGTGGTAGAAGCTGAGGTAAATTAGAGGAGTTAAACATTTTGGGAAATGTTCTTGTTCCTTATTCAAACAGGGATTGTTCAACTCTCCATGTGTCCATTGTTTGTGAAGCCACAGTTGGAAGATTGCTGTGTTAGCTTAATCTAAAGACTGGAAGTAGGGGGAACAGCTAGCATTGCAGCATAGCATGTTCAAGGGTGACACCACCTAGCACCCCTAAAGCTCACTACCTTAAATTCATTTATATTTTAAACAATGGTTTTAAAGAACTGACAAAATGCAGTATATATTACCTTGGACAGATTGCGTCTTCCTGTCTCAAAGCTTTGTAACTTGTCTCTTGCCTGCAGATTCATATTTAATGGGCGGATATAATCCATATATTACTTTTTATGTTTAAGTGAACAGAGCATTTCCCAAACTGGCAAGCTGTCTCTTTAATGGAGGGAAACTTCAAGTGGAGATTGAAACTTCTTCTATTTTTCCTTCTCTTTCTTTTCCTAGAAAGCAACATTTTTGTGCATGGCGGTGTGGGCCTCTTTATTCTTACAGGGACCAGGCCTTCTCTTGAATTTACCTTTTCCCCTCCTCTATCATCTGATGCTGGATATTTTCACCCATTTACCTCTTCTCTCATGTCACAGGTGGCGGCTCCTGCTCGCTCTGTCAGCTTCCATGATGACCGTTCATTTGATCCGCAAATCTCATAATACGTGTTCTCCTCTCTGCTGTTTTGATAAAAGAAGGTGGACCCCTCAAAAGCTGGCACTCTGGAGGCAGCAGCGAAGCCAGAACCGCCACCACCTGTTCAGGAAGAGAAGAAAACCGCCTCTAAATCACCCTTCCTTTCTTTGTTCAAAACCAAAGTAAGAGCCCATTCACTTTATGATCCCTCAAAGCTTATGGAAATCTGTGGGTATGAACTGTGATGGAATAATTTAACAGCGAGTAACAGATTAATGTGAATTTGAGGTACTGTTAGATCACATGACCACAAAAGTCCAAGCAGCCTCCACAAGTGGAGTTCGGCTCCTCAGGAAAACTACTGGACTGGTAAATACTGTAAAATTACCTCGTGAATAGATGCATCATTAACCAGAGTCATTTCATCGGTTACATCTGGTATTAAAACATGCCCTTAAACAACTATTTTGCCAGAATTAGTCTTCATTTGAAAACTATAACAACACATCGGATAAATGATCATTATCCACCATTCAATCACTAAGACGAGCTGTGTCCTAACAGCAGGTGCACATCTTATTGTCGGCTAATGAGCGGAACACACCTTCCACTGGTAGAAGTAACAAACAAGTGTATCCTCTGCTGAGCTAGAGCTGGAATAACTGGATTTTTCATCATGTACCACAACACTTTCAGGCTGCTGAGGCCAAGAAGGCGACCCCAACCCCACCTCCAGCAGCAGGAGAGGCAGCTCAAGCAGTTAAGGCCAAAGAGGAACCGAAAGCAGCAGCCAAGTCGTCAGAGGCAGCGGTAGATAACAAACCAGCACCCGTGGCCTCCCAGGCAGGAGATGATGCAGCCAGCGTACCCAGGAAACTGGAGAAGAGGAACTCCATCCAGCTGTTCTTTAAGAATCTGGTAAGAAGAACACCACTTTTTCCCAAATACAAGGTAGAAATCTGCTTCTAATTCAGTGATGCAGTGCTTGAATGGCCCTGGATATTGAAATGTCTTTTTGCAATACCTCCACTAGAGGGCAGCAGCCACTATTTAAAAAAGAAAACAAAGAAGCCACTTTAGAGGTTCTGAATTCCTATCCAGTTTTTACAGTAACTGCTATTTACTGTTTACAAATGTATGTGTGCTTTCAGTGTATCTTAATTCATATGCTATATTTTAAGCAGAAAAGGGGAAAAATGGAGTGGTGCGTTCACACAACTAGAAAAAATCTTAAAGAATCAAATCCAATGAAAGACCTAAAGAGACTAAACTTGTCATCCAGGATCTCGTTCTTTAAGATAGTAGACACTGCAACATGCATTTACCGCTTTCTCTCTTTAAACTACAGGGTCAGAAGCGTCACTCTACAGATGCCGGCGTCCAGACCGAGCCAGTGGTTGTTGCTCCAGGAGCTGAGAAAGCCAAATGAAACCACAACCATCCCCTCCCCCTGTACAGACCCCACCTCTCCATCTAGCTCTTACCCAGTCTTTATCTCTCTCGCCCCCCTTCATTACTTTAACTACATTTTTGTTACTTTTTAGGAAAAAGGAAAGGTTATTGGAAGGTTAAAGGAAAGTGATCAGCTCTGAGGCAGAGTAGGTGGCAGGGAAGGAGATTTGAAAAGGCTTACTTGAAGGCAAGGTTGTTGAGATATATTTTCGGTCATATAAATGTCTTGACAAGTACGGCGGCGTGAGCGTGAAACCTTTTCTACAGACATTTAATGAATCTCTGTTTTGCAATCTAACACATCGGGGCTTGTAGCGCCACGCTTTGCTTTTAACTGTTACTTTGACTGCAGATGTTAAGAAGTCATATATTTTTACAGCTCATACCAGAATATGGGTGCAGTTTTGGTAACACATAGATGATATAAGATCAATAAGGTACTTAATGGAAAAAAGAGACGCAATAATATAGCCGCTATGAGGAGCATGGTTATGTAGCAGATTGCACTTACAATTTTTTTTTATTTTTTTTTAACTGAGCTCTATGTAGACTAAGGCACAGACATACATACTATAACAGTTACGTGTTGGGCTGCACGGGAAATCACAATCTTTACTGTTCTGTGGGGAACCTGTTGTAAATATTCACAAATGCATCTGTGGTGGCAAAACGGTGTCGTTGTGCAAATGTGTCCTTGCCGTACATTGTGCAGTCACAACCAATTAGCTCTTTGTGGACTGTCATTTAACCAAAGTCTGGTCGTTCGACTTACATGTGCAATTAACATTAGGCTTCTGTTCGCCTATGTGTATGTGTGTATGCGTAACTTCAGCTATCTCAAAAAAAATAAATATGTTCTCCCGTTTGTCTGTTGTTCATCAGTGTCAAATATTTTATTATTAAAAACTTTTTTAAGAATAACTGGACGTCGCAACACCTGGAAAAAATATGTCACTCAACAGATTTGGCAATATAAATGTGAAATTCTTGCATCTCTGATATTCTCATCATTTCCAAGTAAATTTAAAGAACCTGAGAGCTACTAAGGTGTGGAAAATGAGTCACACATTGCCATGTTGAGTGTAGAGGTAAACACTGCCAGCCTTACTCATCTACCTAAGAAAACTTACGTCAAGCCATCACCGTGACAGACATCCTTCTGGCTGCTGAACGTTACCCATGAATCTTACTTTTTATAGTCCAGGAGAAACTCATCAAACACAAAGAATTAGACATCTCCAGTAAAGGAAGACCTCAAATCTTCTTCAACGTTTATGGTGTAATTTCCATGATTGATAGTGTGAGAGAATGTAGATAGAAATGTCGGAGACCCACCATTCCCCAACTATTAAGTGATGAGCTGCAGGCCCCGAGGGCATAACTCACACTACTCCTTTGTTATCAATGAGACACACTCCTCTTGTATCACTGCCTGTAATAGGTGTGATCATTTTAAATTGTGCATCAACGTAATTGCACTGACTCAGAAAAAGTGAGCTACGGCGTGCACAGTTCAAGACGCGCGGTCTCTCATTTCCCCCCGAGGATTGTTTCAAATAAGATGCAGTGTGGCGTCAATGTGTGAAGAGCTCATTTTCATTACCAAACAAAGCGAGGTAAAGATGGAATGAGAGGAGAGAAATTTTGACTTTTAGTGAGGCGCAAAGGTGGAAATAGCTTCATGTTTCTATCATCTAAAAATGAAAAACTTGATAGAAACCACACTAGCTCTTACCACCCGGCTCCTGATGTCTTTACTTCATCTTGCTGTTATTAGGAAATGTACTCCTTTTTAGCATTAAGATGTTTTGGCACAGAGACAGTGTAGATGATAACAGCTGCATGTCTTCACTTGCAGGGTATCAAACTGAGAGCTTTAAGAGGGAAGGATTTTCTGTACGATTACGAAAGCAATTTTTGCAAGAGCGTTTGCACAATCAATAAGAGTAGTAATATAGCAAGTGTTATGATTTTAACAATGAGAAGACTGTACACGCTGCACCAGAGCTGCTTGACCACCATGTTGCTGCAGTTCATCCTAGGACAATGCATGTGACTGTATGAATGCACTGAGCACAGAGGGGGTGAAACAAGGGAACAGTGGGCAGGGAGGCCTGACAGGAGGCCTGCTGTCAGCAATAATGTGCATCACGGCGGCGCTCACTACTAGCAGGTCTGTTCTGTGGGGAAACATTTCTAGGGACCACTGAGAAGACAGTAATCATAGTTTCTGATCTGATGACAAATTAATAGCGCTGATCTAGACTTTAAAGGGGAGTCTTGTTCTCTTTAACCAAGTGTTGAATGTGCAGGGCCTGCAGGCACAACGTGTGTGTTAGGGAGGCATTATGATGCAGATGCTCTCTGGTGATTTTTCAGTCTTTTCAGGGGAACGTTACATCCTCCTGGAGGCACAAAAGCTGTCTGTGGTCTGATGCAATTCTTTAAATGACTAAAGTTATTCTGATGCTATTCAACATACTGAAATGCTGACATGTGCGATTTAAACATTTGCTTGGTATTCACATTGGTTTAACCTGAACTAAAGGATAATATAGTCAGCTGTGCATTTTAAAGCCAGTATAGTAAATTGAAATGTTTAAAACAAAATGCTTCAGTTGCTGTGTGTGTAATTCATCTGGATCTGTTAAACTTTCTGTAAAATATTGGGATCAGTTTGAAAGTGGTGTAAAAACCAGTGATATGTCACCAGGCGCAGAAACAGTGTGACACTAGTAAATAGCAGTCAAATTTCATTTCTAAAGTTGAAAACATTCAAGAATAAGGCTTCAGGTTAATCTCAGAATCACAACTGACCTTTTTTAAGCAAGTATGTCTTTACATGCAAGGAATTTGCAAGCTCTGCAAATGAAGAAGCACAAATATAAAACAGGAACTTTTGCCATAAGAAAAAATGGCTTCATAATGCATAAAGAACACATGGCTTTAAATAAATCCTAGACCCAGATATGGCTATAGATCTTCAGGACTGGGCTTGAGTCATATAGACAACTGTGTAGTAATTACATACAGTATTGTTAGATTGGTTGTGTTTATTCCTGTTTCACAGAGCTAATCTGTCTAAATTTAGGTGTGGCAGTCAACACTTACCAGCTTCAAAGAAGGCATATTTATATGAGCACCGTGCACTTCAGGTTTGACGGGAGATCAAGGTGACAGCCATCATAATTTATTTGGTTGCCCTATTTTCATGAATGGAGAAACCGATCACTTACAGGATTAAACACGGCTCTGTTGATTTTGACAAAGAAAGAGCAGCAAGTAGAAAGAGCTATGAGTAAGACTGTGTTCTCATGTGTTTGTCTGTTAATAATTTCCTTTGATTGTACTCATTACTTAGGGAATGTGTGTAACTGTGCATATACTGCATGTATATCAGAGAGTAAGATGGCAAAGAGGTCATACAAACAGCAGTAACAATCTCACCTAAGGCAATAGGAGGATCTAATTCAGACATTTTTTTTTATTTTGGTGACTGATTAGATTTCTCTGATGATCAACAACACAACAGCTGGCAGCGCTGAATAAACATTTCTGGGCTAGGGGAGTGAGAAAGGAGATTATATATTATCAGTGCCTTTCAGAAGCGACACCAGGATTATGAAAGAAGCCAGGCTGTGAATCTGAAGGAGAACAATGCAGTCAGCTGCTCCTGACACGTCAAGACAAAAACAAGCCACCGCAGCCTTTCCCCATTCGTTAATCCAGTTCCTATCAGGGTTTCTGTCTCAGGGTGAATGCATAATAATTCACTCAAGCGTTCAGTTTCCAGAGACAAGCCTTTATCTTTAATTAGAAAAAAAAGATGCTTTTAGCATAATGTCCAGTGTATAAATCTATTTTTTTTTATTTTTTTTTTTACAAAGAAATGATTTAATATGATGGCTGAACAGTTGCATAAAGTTAATTAAATCAGTTTGAAGTAAACAGTGTTTGCCCACTTGTTGCTGTCATCATTACCCCAGAGGCTGGATGCCAGTCAAATAAAATAATCAGTCATGAAATGTCCACTCACAAATGAAAGTTTAAAACCAAACCCCCACCACCGCCTCTATTTAAATATTTTTTTTTCTCCATTTGTCTATGATAGGCTTCAGCATCTCTTAGCAGTTTCATCATCCTGAGGGATCATACTGCCGCTCCAGATTGATAGCCTTTCACACTGCCTTTGTGGCCACAGAACAATAGGAAATGAGCGGGAGGCCTCGATGTGTCACATGTGGTGCCTTTGATTAACATAGTAGACTTGTTTGTGGAACAGGATCTGAGGCAAAAATACCCCAAAAGTGAATCACAGTGGTGAGTTGTAGAAACAATTTTTGAGTTTACAGCAGCACATGTAGGGGACAGAGTCTTAATACAAAACACAGATGGGATATCTTCTGTTTCAAAAATGTTATATTAGGATTATGAACAACAATATAATAAATTATACTCAATTTGTTATCATATCTCAATTTGCTACCTAGATGTATTTGTTTATTATTAGGTTTCACACTTTGATTGAGCCTGCTTGCTAAACCTGCTCCTCTGCTTTCATTAACTTGTCTATTCAACCAGTTTTGTAACAACAAGGATTGGAAGACAATTTTTATTATTTAGGTAAAACAGCATGGAGTTTAAGGCCACAGCCCTCGCCTGGGAGAGATAGTTTTTTGGCAAATGGAGCCTTTGTTCACTGTTCCTGGGAGTGGTTACTGGTAAAGTTTTTTTTTTTTTTTTTTTCTTTCCCTTCCAGACATTGCTACCATTCGGGGGGAGGGAGTGTGTGTCTCAATAATGAGAGTACACTGGAGTCATTGATTGTGTAATGTATAGCTTTATCAGTGTGTCTATAGAGGGTTTGAAGTGGGGAGGATGGGCTGCCACTGGATCTCACAAACATTACATCTTATCGATTTTACAATCAAATAGTTACTTAACTGTATTGTACCATTTTTTTCTATTATCATCAGTATCATTATAATGCGTTTTCATAAGTTGTCCTTTACTTATAAGCTTTAGAGTGCCTAACCACCTCCCTTTGAGATCAAACACATCTCTATATATACACCTATAGACAGCAAATAGCATTGGACATAAAAGTGTCATGGTTGTGCGTTGTTTATACCATGAAATAGGAAGAACCTGAAATTTGTCATGACTCAACCAACCTGCTTCTGCAAAAAAAAAAAAAAAAAAAAAAACACAAAAGAAAACCTCATGTAACTGTGAGAAGTTTAAAGCTCCCCTCCCCCATCTCCACATGGTAGCTGATGCATGAAGTGAGAACGTGGAAGAAGAAGAAGAAGAAGAAGAAGGGAAATACTTTTAGGTGAGTTCAGTGCATAGCATTAACACTTCAAAAACCAAGTCACCCTGAAAGTAACTTTATTATTAACATGAGGTCAGTGAAGTAAACACACTAAACTCCCTGTGTACAAATATAAACAACAGTGATTAAACATGAATGTGCGGATCACAACTATAATAATATAATAATTAGATTAAAAAAATAATAAGCTTTATTGGCTGTGATTATGCCCACTGAACCTTTTATGTTATTCGTGACCACGTGACTGCCCTTAGGGTTTTTGGGGGCCGCCGTGCACGCGCTCCATCTTCCCCTCGAGAGCTGTTTGGGAGAGCGCGCCTCGGGATTCAACAGCTGCACAGTGAAGACTCGCCAAGTAGAACAAATATGACTCAAACAATTAAATAAGGTGAGCTGTCCGCCAGCGAACACGCCTTGCGTGAAATGAAGAAGCAGCAGCTCGCACAAGCAGCACAGCTCACTCAAATCAGCTCGCTCGTAGTGTCAGTATCATTATTAATCCGGAAACTCTGACTTGGTAGGTATTGTTTGGTGAGTTTCTACAGTTTGCTCGAAGACAACAGAATGTGTAGTTCGCTAACGTTGGTGTCGTTGCTCGACTTTTGACTTCGTGTCTTTCGCTGACTTTTAAGGTTTTATTCATGTAGACTTTAACTGTTGAAACAAAACAAAAAAGGCAGCAACGCGAGTAGAGACACAAAAGTTTGTCCGTTTGATTTGCACCAATCTGTTATGAAAATATGCTCGTGGGGACGCGTTTGCTGTTGAATTGACTTCGGCTAAATTTAGCTTTTTATGAAATAGTTGGCTAAAGCCTCCCCAGTGTTCGGTGATATTGATCCGTGTGGCTGAAAATAAAAGTAAGTAACCCCTCCCTCGTGCTAGGCATATGAAGCACCTATAGAAATGTAATAGCCGCTCCGTTAAATGGAGCATTGATTGGGCTTTATTGGCGTTAGCTGTTAACTGTTACCCCGAGCATCACGACTATAGTACGTTAGTGGTGTTAACGAGAGATGTGTTTACTTGAACTACACGGTGGCTAACGTTGACGCTGCCTCACACAAAGCATGTGGGCACTTAAAAGGAAAATAATTACACATGGTCAGAGTTGTTCACCTGGATTAAGTGCTACCAGTCTTAATTAATTATAGTTAATAGTAAATGTGTAAAGTGGATGTCATCATGTTAAACATACTTTAATAGTGAAAGAAAAGCGGTAGCATGACGAAACCACGCACACCCTGAATATATATACCAACAGTTGGCAGAACAACTGTACACAAGTAAAAGCTAAAGTCTTTAACTAGATCCTCATTCATGACTGTTAAATCGGGTTTATGTTGAAACAGAACCAGGATGTAGTTTGTGGCGCTGTTTAAATTAAACTTTAAGGTGTTTCTGTTATTTAGGCTAGCCCCACTGACTAAAATGGGGTTGTCAAAATAATAGAAACATGTGTATGACTCAGTATAATTCAATAGAACTAATTCAATAGAACTACAAAACACATATTGAATCAAAAGTTCTGTTATTTTGAACATGAATACCATAACCTCCTTGAAGATAATATTTAGTGCAGGACGGCTCAATTAGAAAGCATTTGTTTTCACTACTGCATTCAATGACCTGGAAAAAGAGCGCATATTATATCAGTGAGAAGGTTTTATTCTATGGGAAGTGAGTGGAAACCTAGAGTTGGGATTCCCCCCTTCAACTTAAGACATTATCGCTGACTTAAATTAGAGAGATGTTACTAAATGCTGTGCTGTTGCCTCAGTGTTCATTTCCATTTGTGCGAGCCTTGAGCTTGTGAACCTGCTCATCCAGTTAGTTCACTTTTGAGTCAATCAAACCATTAACATGATTTCTCTCTAATGTAAGCAGTTCATTATACATGCCGACAATATTCAAAGCCACAGAGCGGTTGTCCCAGTGGTGACAAAAAGCAAAAGGAGAACAAAAGATTTTAAATGTTCATACAGTAGAAATGTGCAAAGTGTGAGTCAACAAGGACTGTTACACAGTGGAACATGTTAGACAAATGTCTTTGTTTTTTCAGGTATAATGCTGTTAAATGCCACTCAAACCGAGTCTGTAAGACAGCTGTTAATGGATTAATGTATTGTTTGTACATTCAGAAAGGAGAAATAACCCAACTCTTTATCAGAAGCCTCTGACTATTGACTGCATTAAGTAGGTCTGATTCTCTGAGTCTGTTAAGTCTTTACAAACTAAGGTTATATATGGTATACATACAAAGAAGTAAGAAAGTAGAAAAACATAGTTTTATCAGTGCCCTGCACATAGAGGAAATGAGCTGTCTGTGTAGTTGATTTCTAAAAAAGATACATTTCCTGTTTCAGTTTAAGAGAAGGCAATTCTCACTCTGATGTATTTTAAACTGATTGTTAGGTGCATTACCTGCCTGATCTTGTTTGTATATCAAGCATAGCCTAAAGACACTCTTCCCATTCTTTCCAGGGTCCTAATAATCTGGACAAGGTCTGCAACTTCAGTGGAAAATGCCGACTCACTCGTTGCTTCCATTTGTGGATAGCCCAGATGGACTTGCCCAAGATATTCTTATTAGTAACAATGCAAATATCCCAGGGTCGGGCTCCAGCATGACACCACACACCACCTACTCAGAAAAGACTGTGCTGGAGTCTGAAGGAAGTGTACCACTATCTTGTATGTTCTGTGATCAGATTTTCAGTCATCAGGATGAGCTAGGTCCCCATGTATTAACGCAGCACCCGACAACTTTCTTTGAACCGACTGTGCTTCGCGTTGAAGCAGAATTCAGGATCCCAGGAGAGAGACCCCGACCCAAACCAAGTGGCCTCCCTGTTGAAAAAGAGGAGGTTCACAGTTGCATCGTTTGTGGCTTGATATCTCAAGATGCCAGCGAGTTGGAGACCCACATGAGGAAACATAAAGACTACTTTACGTATTGTTGCAATGTTTGTGGACGGCGGTTCAGAGAGTCATGGTTTCTCAAGAACCATATGAAAATGCATGTGAAACCAGGACCAAAGAGCAAGGCTCAGCAAGACCTGGAGACCCCAGTAACAATCAACGGCATTGTCCAAGAACCTGCTTCAGAGCCTGTAGTCACACTTTACAAAATGTGCATGGTTTGTGGGTTCTTCTTCCCTGATCATGACAGTTTGGTTGAACATAGTAAAGTGCATAATCGAGAGGTGGAGCCTGGCAGAGATAAAGACCAGGAGAAGATGGATGGTGCTACTGAATCCCTTGCCAAACAGGAAGCATTTCTTCACAGTCTAAATCTAATGCCACGCTCTGCAGGAAACGGTTTGCAACATGTGAGATTCTCGAAATGGATTCCCCAGTTAGATCCCTATAACACATATCAGGCCTGGCAACTTGCTACAAAGGGCAAGATAGCAGTTGGTCCTAATAATACTAAAGATACTGGCCAGGAAGTCAGCACAGACAATGAAGACTGTGGCTCTGATAAAGAGGAGTTGAATTCTATTTGGTCTGAGGGCCAAGGAGACAAATCTATGAAAGAGACTCCTGGGAGAGAGCTCCGGTCTCAGCAACAGGCTGTTGCAGAAAGCCCCGCCCCACAGCGAAGGTCTCTAATGCAAAAAGATAAGGACAAAGAGAGGCCAACCACTTGTGAGGAATGCCAGAGAACCTTCAGGACCTATCACCAGTTAGTTCTCCACTCCAGGGTCCATAAGCGAGAGAGGGGGGGTGAAGAAAGTCCAACTTCTTGTGTTGACGGGAAGCTGTCGAGAATCGGCTCACTGGATCATGCAGAAGAAGGCTCAGAGGAGGGCTTTGACGAAACCTTGGGTTTAGGTAAATCTGTGTGTCTTTACAATATCATACTGCCTTAGTGTTGTTTCATACCAAAAAAAACTGCTACCAACAGCTCCCTCTGCTGACAGTCAGGATGATAACACTTCCCTTTGATTTATCTCTGTTCTGTCCATTCCTTTTATTTACTGAAACGTTTTTGTCTGTTTTCAAAGGTGAAGATGGTTTTGATCGCAAAGTCAGATCAAAAGAATGCAGTTACTGTGGTAAATCATTCAGATCAAGCTACTACCTCACCGTTCATTTGAGGACTCACACAGGTATGTCCACCACATGAGATGATACATAATCCTGAAAACTTAAAAGTTTGAGTTCTGTTTAAAATTTGTACATGACTTTGTTTCAGGTGAGAAACCATTCAAGTGTGCTTATTGCGACTACGCAGCAGCCCAGAAAACTTCATTAAAATATCACCTGGATCGGCGTCACAAGGACAAACCTTACGTTGGGATCCCAAGCAGACCTGTGCCTTTAGTGCCCTCTCCTCCTAACTCAAAACATGGAAATGATGATGAAAAACCTGCCCCAAACAGATCCAAACTCTGGGTTCCTGGAACTAGATCTTGCACCAGTGTAACAAAAGATGGATTTGATAGTGTTGGAAGCCAGCTTGGCAAACCACTTGTCCAGGTGGACGTTGAGTGTGAGAAATTAACTGCAAAGTCCACTTACTCCCAGACTGATGATGTGCTCATGTGCCCTGTACCCGTTAACCTGAAGAAGGACAAGGAGGAGATGAAGGAGGAGGGCTCCGAGGCTCCATTAAATCTGTCTTTGAAAGTGTCCCTCTCCATCTCTGCCAATGCACAGCCCAGGAATGCATTAGTTCCAATTTCCTGTTCATTTTGTGCATATGAAACCATGTACCCAGAGGTTCTGATAATGCACAAAAAGCTGACTCATAAAGACAAGTCAGACAGTACCAAAAAAAATGGATTTGGGGGCAATGTAAAACAAAAACGCTACACAGGCTGCCCTCCTGCACTCGATGGGAAAGATGTTACCCCACTTCTGATGACAGACAGACGCCACCCTCGTCGAACCAAGTCCCCACCCCCCCAACCTGCTAAACCACAAGAGAAAGCCCCAGTTAGTCCACCTCCTGCTCCTAAGCGCTCCCCGGTCCGTGCACCTCAACAAGATGTTGTGCAGGAGGTGCTACGTTACAGACACAACACTGACTCACATCCTAGCCAGGAATTCTCCAGGTATACGGAGCTGATGAGGAAAAGCAATACAGGCAACAAATATGCCATGGACAGAACTGTCCTTCCAGAGAGAGTGGGTATTGGTGAGAGGAGTTACCCAGCAAGAAGTGGTGCCATTTGGCACTCGGATGCTGCCAGGCTGTGCCTGTCAAGCCGATTTGGAAGCCTCCCGCAGATGGATTTTGGTGACCCTTCCAACAAGAGATTAAAGTACTCTGTTCCTACAATCAGGGAAGCTGAGACTGGTGAGAAGTCTGGTTTTAGAGGAGCAGCAGGGGATGGATCCAACAGGCTGCTAATCCCAGGGCTGAGTGTGAAAACTACATCACAAGGGTCAGGTTCATCCACAGCTTCTGAGGCACTGGGTTCTGTAAAGACCACATCTATTGGAGGAGGATGTTTGGACAGTGACTGGAGCATGATGAACCTTCTGCGCTCCTACACCCCCAGTGACCTGGCGTCCCTTTATCACAGCACACCAGGAAACCCCAGCCATAGTGGACTGGCCAACCCAAGAGCAGGTATGTAGTAGGCCAGCTGCATCAGTAGTGTGATTCAGAGTTTTTTTATTTAAATAACATGTTTTTATTATAAATAGGTCATTTTATATTTGTGCATTCTAGCAGTTTGTAGAGTTAATGTTAAAGATGTTTTCTCAGGAGGCAGGACTGTGATGTACCAACACTTACCCAGTCTACCCAACCTGCAGAGGAGAGACCCCTCAGGCTCATTCTCTAGTCAACGCTATGGGACCACTGACAAAAGTGCCTAAAGTAGAAAAGCATCAAGGTAAAAGAAATATTCTGATACATATATCAGGGTTTCTTTTTCCCCAAACTCACACCAGGCTGTTTGAAAATATATTTACTTTACACTTGATATAAAGGAATTAAACTGTATTTGGAAATTTAAAAGCCTTTCCCCCTCTTTCCAGATTTAACCTGTGCTGCTACCTTATTTTGGAGAAATTCTTGAAAAATTAGTTTAATGTATAGATTGAAGAGGAGAGATATTTTTTTTCAATAGAGGACAATTTGCATAGACATTTGAGGGCTCAAAATTTCAGTGTACAGTTTTTCTTTTTGTTTTCAAATGGAAAATGCAAATAATCTCCCTGAAATATTATTCCACTGGTGTTCACTGTGATATTTCTTTACGCATAAATCTATTGCTTTTTCTGTTTTTGACCCACACTAATATTCAAATATCTACAACATAACAGTGGACCTGGGATAACATGAATATATCTCTAAGCTTTCAGTACATATACATTGTGTAAAGCTAAAACCTAAGAAACAAGTGAGTGTGAAAATTTGCTGCTCTGTTCATTTACTGTTGATGTCCAGGCAGTAATTACACACTACTCTAATTTTTATTTTCCTTTTCCAAAGCACTGGAGGGTGGGGAGTTTCTGTCCGATAACTTAACGGCTTCGGCTCAGTAGTTTACAAACAGGCCACTGTAACAGTTCCAATTGTGTGTGTTGAAGCGTTCTACCTCATGTTGTGCTCCAGACACTTCTTTTTGTAAAGCTGCTGAAGCTATCATGTCAGCTGAGCCTGCATAAATATTTGTCTTTCGACCACAGAGAGATGTTTTGAGTTGTCGCACAAGTACATGATGATGATTGTGTCAAATGCCGCATAACACAAAAGCTCAGAACAACTACTGATTAACTGTAACACAGTATGTGGATTTATTTGATGTACACGGTATTTACAAGTTTTAAACACAACAGACTTGGTTATTATTCGTCCAATCAGCTGCTTTAGTGGTGCCTCCAATCCATCCGCTGTGTTTTGTATCACATTTCAAGCAGCTGTGTTGATGTTTGAAAAAGCCACGCTGTATTATTTACTGCACATCTAGTCACTGTTCAGGAGTTTACTTCTACTACATAGCCTTGAAAGTGTTATTTAGTGTCATGTGGTAGAAGTTGGTGTTGACTGGTCATGACTGTGCAGTTTGGAATAAAAAAGAAGCGGTTCAGTTAACTGCACACTGTGAATAAAAGTCTCAGGTTGACTCATATTTTCATGTAGACTGTTGTGTAAGTTTGCCACTTTGAACTGCCTGAGTTAAGTTATCTTTTTTTTTTTTGGTATTCACATTACATGTGTACTTATGTAAAAAGTAAAATATTGTTTCAGAGTTGTATGACACATTTCAGTAATAAAGTGAGAGGTGAAGAGCTCTACCAGTATTCGTGTCTTCACTGACGGCCACTCGCATTCCTCTACTCAACAGGAAACAGATCTGGCTGCAGTTTGAGTCAGTAATTAGTACTTTGGTATGATGAACCTGTCTTTGAGTTGGAGACACCGTGTGAAAGGCATAGGTGACACATACTTGTATTTTATTTTGAACAGTTTACTCATTTTCCTCTTTGCTTACAGGGCCCGCAATAGCTTCTGCTGAAATTATACAAGATGCAAGCATTAAGAGTATTATTATTTTTATTTAAAAGAAAGGATTGTTTAAAACCCAAGGGTTTGCACCAAATAATCTAATTTGCAATATATTTTATCTGCAGTAAGGGACTGCTTTGTAGATCCAAAATACACTGTTCACGTTGGTGAAAGGGCTGAACAAGTTGTATGGGGCCTTTAGCTCTAAAATAACTGAAATACTTTAGGCCTTTGAAGACATGCTCGAGCACTTAGATGTTTTTTGTCAATCCAGAAAGAGGAAACAATCCTAATAAACCACTTGTAGATAAGGTTCGTCTTTTTGAATGCATTTGGTCAGAGTGGTGTGAACTTTAAAAAGACTGAGATAGTATTGAGATATTGATGGTACTAAACTATACATAATCTCTCCCTCTGGATTACAGGACAATATATCATCCATCCATTATCCACTAATCCTGTAGAAAGCATGAGTGGCAGCTAGTGGCACCAGTCTGTCACAGGCCTAACACAGGCAAACCTTAGTGGGAGGAAGGCACAACCCTACAGGAGTAAAATATCAATGGACTCATATTTTAGTAAAACAGTACTATCTTCTGTTTTTAACAGGAAACACTATGGACTACATGTACAAGCCTCATATCACCATAACAACTTAACTAAAAGAAAGAATTCATTATCAATATCTGTGATTTACTCCAGTGTTTCTTGTCAATGTTCCGTCAATGACACAGTTCAACCACTAGAGAGCAGTATTTACAAAGTCAATATCACGGACCCGTGCAGAATCAGGTTTCAGAGCTTTTATGTTCAGCCTGAATAGCAGACCTTTGTAGAGCTGCTAGCTGTCATAAAACGTGGCCATGCTGAGAATAGAATTACAACTATAGTGCAAAATACAGGATTGAATTAACCTTCACACTCAGAGGGCCTTAAAATTCATGGGTCTGCATTCATTTAAAGAAAGAACAACTCTCTACAAAAATATCATCAAAGAAAGCAAAATACATAAATGGAAAACATGCTTGTGCTTCTGTCTTTGCTCTAAAGCGTGTGGGAGCGCGGGCATGTTTGTAGCATACCTTAATAGGTGATGTCACACAGGTGTTTCCTATCAGCTGTCAGTTTGCAACACACCTGCTGTGACATCACAGATGGCGTGAACTTCCAAACCGATCAATACCACGGTATCTTTTTTCCCTTTGTGATTCAGTGAGTGCTTACTCCTTAAAAAAATAAGTCTGGTAATAGCTTCTACATCTGCAGGGACATCAGTACGCCATTGCAGATTTTCCTAATTTCTATAAAAAAGGAGCAGACTAGCTGCGCATCCTGTCAACAAGAAACTGCAAAGGGACAATCTTCAGCACATTGAACACTTTAAACTTTGATTTTTTTTTTTTTTTACCCCTCCCCTCATCCCTTTTTTTTTTTTTGCGTAGACCACATCTGTTTGCTGTCTGTTCCCCTGGGCCAGCACTGTGTAATCTATTGCATTAGCTCACATTAGTGCATATCGCCCATGGGCCTTAGTAATCACAAACGCAAAATGAGCATTTCACTTAGCATCACCCTCATATTCCCTCACACTGTGGCGAACTTAGTGCAAATGCATGGCAGAGAACGCAAGTCGACAACAGCTTATGACATGCGTCCCGTTACACTCGATCCCCGTGTCCAGGATGCTGCGAGGGTTTTGATGTCAAAAGACATTTTAATAGGCAAAGATACACACTGAACCTTCCCTCTGTTTACATCGTGTCTCGGATTTGTTTTTCAAAATTTGGAATTTGTGGACTTCAAGAAACATTACAAATTGTGTGTTTCTGTCAGAATTTTTAGCCAGTCATTGTACACCTTCCTTCGCTTATGCTGCATGATTGTTGGAATTTAAAATGAACTAAATTTAAGGCTTCAGTCATTCATTAGCTGCACAAAACAGTTTTATTGATTTGATTAGAGCTTTATTTGACCACAACTCATCATTCCCCAGTATTATTCGAAGAGATCCAGACCAGGACAGCCAAAGAAAATACCCATGTCTGGAAAATTCACCCGGGACCTAAAATTCTTTGGCACAAAACACCTGAGGTCTTCATGGCTCTTTATCAAGCTTCTTTCATCACATTAGGTTTTCTGCGATAAGGATTCACACAGCAGCCATTTTAGTGCACAATCCACTACACAAATGGCATTTTATGCTTGCATTGGCGTCCATTCATCTGTTCAGAGGTCATGTTTAAGACTTGTGGACGTGTTTTAGCGGTTTCCCCTTCTTCCTCTCTACTAGTGCGACTGTCAAATCTTCCACCTCCCTCTATTCCTAAGTAAACTTCATGGTTTTCTCCTTCCCCTTAAGTGCTCTCTCCTCTTATTTTCAGTCCTTTCATCGCTCATAATTGTTGCCTCCAGATTGTCAACTTGCATGAATTAGCAATTGGGCCAACAAAGCGGATACGGTCAATTGTTGAATATCCTGTCAGGATTCGAGCCTGAAAGTCTGCTCTGGCTGTGATTGCTCATCATCGTCACCCCATTCCTCTGAGGAAGAGGAGCAATGTAACGGTTCCCACAAAAACAGCCCCTGGCTCGAGGAAAGGGATTTGGGTGTCTAGAGACAACAGGGGCCATATGGAGCGGGCCGAGATAGCAAGGCACATGTACAGAATAATGGATGACGTGTCATGTTTCATGTTGCAGAGAAGCCATCAAGAGACTTGGGTCGGGGAAATCAAAAGGCTCACATACTGCTAAAGCGACTGTTGGACCATTTAGCATTTTTTTTGTTTATTTTCATGTTGGGAGAGCGCTTCAACATATAGCCTTGAAGAATGTGCTGTTCTATTTTCAGTACCTTTCAGTCTTCTGAGGTTATTCAGAAGTAAACACAATAATCATTCTGCTCTGCTATTAAATATAGACCTCCACTGTGTGAGACGGAGCAGATGCATAATGAGAGACAGAGACACCTGTTTATTGAACCTGAGAACAATGAGGTGAATGAAATATAATTTAGAAAGTCTTTTTTAGCATGCTAAGGGATGTCGGTGTCTGCTGGTCGATCACTTTGAACTGGACAGGTATCCCCAGACTTTTTATCCAACAAATTTCTACTAAATATCTTAGTCATCCTTTAGTGCTAATTAGCCTCAGTTACCACGTCAGCACAGTAATTCAAGATGGCAAGTACAACCTGCTAAGCATCAACATGTTTGCATTGTCTTTGTAGCTCTGCCTGACCTCATATACTGTATCATACTGTATATATCTTGTTTCGCTCAACATAAACACATTTTAAATGCAAAGAAACTCCAACTACTAATGGACGGAGTGGATTTACAAACGATAAGGAGAAACCCACTACTGCCGTGGAGATAAAAACTCATCTGTCCAAGCTCTCCTGCCACAGGGGCACCGTATACTTAGTCCCTCCCTCCCCGCTCTTATCTGCTCTACCTGCATGTGGAATAAGCCGAGCACCTCATCTCTGTTTTTCTCCCAGTGTCAGAACTACACTTAAGTGCTGTTTCCGATACCCATGAGTAAGCCCCATAAAAGCTGCCCCATCGCCACAGCGTTATTGTTTCTTGCGGATGATTGATTGATGGATGAGGGCTGACACTTCAATGAAGCCATTTCCACTGGCATCTCTATCCGATGATGTGCAGCGTATATTTTCCATCCACGCCTCATTGCTCGCCTGTGTCATTCCTGGAACTTCATTTACACCATGTTCCCTGAAGGACCTTTTTTAGCCCCATCTCCCTTTTTTCCTCTCCCCGGCTCCTCTTTTTATCTCTTTCTTTTTCTATGCCATAAAATAATGCTATTTCTCGTCGGCTCTGGAGGGGCCTGGGATCATTTGCAGGGAACGATAAAACCAAAGGCATGGAGGGGTTATTTACAGGAAGTGTAACACTGACAGGGTCCCACTGTTCTGCTTTTTTCACTGTCAGATGCCAAGTCCATGCAGAGACCGGGCAGGGCTATGATATACATTTCAAACGCTCTCGACCTACGCCGCATGCACACACATCATTTCCTGCTATCTCCACAAGCCAAATGGGGACTTCCAGCTTTGCACATTCCACCAAGATGTTGTCCAAAGCTGCCCGAAAAACATGTTAAAGTATATTAGTTCAATGACAGTGTGATTGAGGTGCCTTCTCTGAGACAATTGCCTGTTTTTTGCTCATATGGGGAGCAGATGGTAAGCAGGCATCAATGCGGCAGGCTTTCTGGGATGACAGCCATGAGATTCCCCCTCAGGTGCCATTGGAGCCCCTTTAGAAGGGGAGAGTGATTGGTAGGACATGGTACCCCTAAGCAAGTGTTGTTTTTCCCCGAGTTTTCTGATTTTACAGTTCTCATCAACAAGCTACAGTGCAGGAAATATATGTCTGATGTCACCTAAGACGCTATCTCCTCATGCAGCCTCCATCATATGTGGAAAACAATACATTAATCACTGACACAATAGATAGTCATTAGATGACGTGTGAGAAATGACGAAAATTAAGTAAATTAAGTTTCTGATTGTCAAAGTAACACGGTATTTTAAACTCCCAAGCAGAATATGAACGATGAATAAATGTGTGTAAGTCCTTATGTCGACTTAATGTTGTTTTGTGTTATTACATGAATTGTGACATAAACGTAATAAGATAAATGACAGATAATAAAAATTAAAGGTGGTGTATTTGCTATATAGCAACAATGCACAACAGATAGTGGCATAAAATATTTTCCCCTTTTCTCTTAAAAACTGCTTTTATTGTCAACAAGACAAAACTAATCCATACTTATTTAAATATATACCATGATGTTTATTTCAAATAATTTATCCCACAGGATAAATAAAGTATCTGATCTAATCTATTCTAATCTAATCTAATCTAATCTAGTTTCAATTGTAGTTTGTAAAATATGTCAACGTCAAGTATTTGCCACTTGTAAAGTATCTACTATCTATTACCATCTAGGAAGAATATATTGTCATCTACTGTCTGAAACTAGTGTGAAATGGTTAAATGGATATAAAATTAATGTTTTCCCTTTACCTGAATGTAATAAATCCTCAAAGTAGCCTAGTTTTTTAATTACAGTCCATTAGGTTGAATGCATATAGTTCAGTTCCATATTCGTATATAGTTGTCATATGGCAACACATTCATTTAAGCAATTTACAAAAAACAGGCACAATATAATTAGTTTAAATTGTAAAAATTGAAAGCTAGCTAAGTCCAGATAACACCTATTTGAAGGAATTTGACCTATACAGTTTGAAGCCATCAAAACTTTGGACTAAAAACATGGATTTTGTATAACTGCCTTTTAGTAAAATGTAGTTAAAGTAATTAAGGTATTTGTAAGGATTATAATTCAAAAGCCCTGATTATATATGGTTATATGTGATAACAACTAATATAACGTGGGACCAAAAACTCACCATACATGCTAAGACACATAGGGCAGGTTAGGGTGGTTTGGTTGTAATGCCCAGAAAGGGTACACAAGCTCAGCATTGCATGTGTACAGTTTTTTCCAAAGCAGTTTAAATTGGACCCTATTAATTAATTTATTTTCCAGATTAATTTTGCTCATTTTCTCGTAGTTCTACCCCAGAAGACTCGTCCTGTTTACAGATAATAAGTCGTCTCTCTGTCTACCTCAGCTACGTTTACCTCAAGTTAGCATTCCATGTTGTGCCATGTGTATACAACAGAGCTCTGCGTGTGCTGCCATGTTGTCTGTCTGCCATTTGCATTGATTCAAACCTAGTTATGAGTGCCTTATAGGATGAGTAACAGTTAAGAGTAATACATACTTGATATCTATTTGCAGCTACATTACAGCTTGTAAAGGATCCTGATATGAATTGTTTATATACTGCTAATGCTGCATAGACAGGTCTATAGATGCGATCATGTGACAAACAGTTCAGGCGATATGAAGATGTTAATGTGTTAGTTCTTTGTGTGAAAGAGCTTTTAAAGCATCTGCCACTGAGTACCTTGAGATCAAAACGTTCTCTGTGTCGACTACAGGGAAAAAAAGAGGACACAATGCTCAGTTGAACACATGATGCATTCACTGTAGCTGTGTGTGTGTGTGGTGTACTTGACCTTGGCCGCTATAGGACATTTTGGTTCATCAGGAAAGATGATTGTTTCCTTTAAAAGATATTAGGATGACTGTGTCTAAAGGAAACTGACATGGCTCCCTGCATCCCTGATGGTTTCCACTCCGTTTCTTTTATAGTCACTCAATAGGTGAGGGAATAGTGTCCCACCACAGTATTTATACATTAAGCAAGGTCTCCCACAGAAACAAGAGAAGAGCAGTGATTGGCCCTAGAGAATCATTTCTCCCGTGTCTACATTGGCGTGTCATCCTTTATCAATAATCACCTTGGAGGGAGCGTTTGAGAGGGGGGCTGACCTCTGCGGTGATGAGGGTACTTGGACAGTGGTCATCCGTTACCACAACTCATACTGGACCCTGCGCAATATCTGCAAATGGGGAGGGTGGGAGCAGGCCTCTTATTGCGCATACTGGGATTAGAGTGGGGCTATCTCAGATCAGTCATCTCCACTGCATGCCTGCTAAGAAGGAAATATTGTGCTACTTTTCTAAATTAAAAAAACAAGGGGAAGTTGTTATGATCCGTCCCGTTTTCCTTTTTTCTTTTTAATGCACCCCTTAAAGCAGCATATTTGCATTAAAAAACAGAACCTGCGAATGAATGAGCAGCTAGAAGGAGGAGCGAGGAAGTTACGCATCCATTCCACAGAGCAATAGCCCTCCTCCTCTAATGCGATGTGACACTGAATACTACACACAGAGAAACAAGTAACCTCAAATTGGGTTATTCTTCCTACCTGCCAGTAATCCAGTTGATAAGCACTATACATGTAGATTTCTGGGGAGCAGAGAAATCAGATTACCCTGAGCTGAACTGGGATTTTCAGTCTAAATTGGCTGTTCTTCCTCGGGTCTCTCATTCTAACAGGATGAATGAGGGGAAATAAATGATTTGACTTTGCACCAGATAAATTGTCTGCACTGGAGCACGCAGCAAAATAAAGACAACAATCCGAGGGTTGTTGAACATTCAGAAGTGCGCCGTGTGAATACATTTAATACAAAAACTAGTTAGAAAATCTACAACAGAGTTAGATGATGTGCTGATTTCGGGGAAATCAAGGAAGAACAATTCCGAAAGACAAACACAGGTGAGACTTCTCAACTTGTAACTTCTCAGCTGTGCAAAGGGTAAGCAGCTGCATGGTTACCGAGGCCTTTATTGAACAACGAAGACTGATCTGGTGTCAAAGTCGTGATGACCACGGGGGTGTTTCATAAAGGTGGCTCCGAAAAAGCAGAGACCTGCAAAACAAACCAGGATTAATCTGTTTCATAAAGTCACCTTAGAGCTAATGGCATCATGCTAATTCAAGCTCGGCTGATGATGTACAGAGATGCTTCTTGCAGTATAAAGTCTCAATGCCACCCTGGTTATGTTATGTCATGTTGACTTTATTTGTCAGTGTTAATGGGCTAACGTTTACTAATTAGCAATAAAAGTGCCGTAAACGCTGTGGCATTTGTTGGACACTTAGAACTGATGGACAAGGATGTGAACTTTTCTTTGTAATGTTATGACTTTCAGAATAATTCAGCAACTCTCTCAGCTTGATTTAGCAAAACCTGAAGCCTCCAGGGTGGAAACACTGCTGGACTTCTGGGTGTATGTTTTTATTTAAAGGTGTCCCGTGTAGCTTTTTGACCTCTGGTACAGACATAGAATAGGATTTTTAAGGGCCGGCTTATCTTTTCTTGGTGTTATGTGAATATTTCGAGGACGCGTATTCATATCAAGTTGCAGCACATAGACCCTAAAGCCGTAGCCTGGCGTGCACACCCTCATACATGTAACTAAGCATCACGGCAACGCAGACCACAAGAGCTGTGACTGGTCCACTTGGTAGGAGCATATTTACGCTTTACTATTTCCAGCTGCTTCTCCATTTTCGCAATTTTCAGATTGATTATTTTGGATCAATTAAGATGGAACACGTAGAGGAAAGGTTAACTGAGGAGGTTTGGGGATACAAACCTCAGTATGACTCTGCTTCTGCAAAATTTCGGCAAAGGTTTCAGTTGGTATTGCTGAAAGTGAAGCAGGAAGCAGAAACAAAAATTAACCCGACAAGCAAAAAAAGACACAGTGCAGGCTAGTGTTCTTTACAGAGAAAACCAGACTGATGAGTGCCTGCATGGCTCACATGTAGGCTATGTGTGTAGATTACTGCGTCTATGTCCCACGGAGGTATGAATAGAATATAAGCCAATGCAGAGGTGTCAGAAACTGCAGTTCCACAAACGGCCACTTGAGGCTGGCTCCAACAGTGAGTCAATCCCTACAGACCTCCATGTTAAAATGTCCTGCATTTAAATTGTATTTAGGATTAAAGCTGCGCACAATTAAGGGCGTGACAGGTGGGTCTCCCTTTACACTTCACCTCTTTACCCATTTTTGAGTTAGGCGGGAGTTGGGAGGACGGCCAAGATGGCGACGGCAGGAGCCACCACACTGAGCTTCAAAAGCACTATTCCAAGATCTATCTCTCAGAGGGTTTGTCCACCTTCATAATAATTATTCAGGGGCCCTAACAATGATTTTGCAACTAAACAGCTCCACCCCCAATATGAATTTTATGCTGTTAGTTTCGAAATGTTGTGTGATTAAGGAAGTGCATATTAATCAATCATGATGTGTTTTGGAAAGGATTTCTAAATGTGAACATTGTTCCCAGATAGGCCACATCTTACCTTTGAGTGACATTATAGGGGAGAAGAAATGGTAAAAAATGATGGTTTCTTATTTAGTGGCTGCAGCCAAGCTTCATCGTAACGAGACTGGAGTATTGTGAAGATATTTGAGACAGAAAAAAGATATTATCTCATATTTAAACTGTACAATAAGAAGTAGAGTGCAACAGTAGAAAGGAATGGGCAGGGAGCTACTTGTTTGTATCACTGGAAATCTTAACCTGACCAGAATCAGGCTGGTCATTTTTCATGGTAACTTAGTTCAGGCTAATTTAAAACTGCTTAATGAAAGAAAATGTATTAAAGATGTCACTGACGCCAGGTTATTTATTTCCAATTAAGACCAAAAACACAAAGGAGGTTTACAGAAGGATTACACCATGTGTTTTTGGGCACGAGAGGCACATAAAAGTTCCCTCTCCATCACCTATTTGTTTTTGTTAGTAATGGCGCATTTAATATTCTAGAGAGCACCGTTTAGGCAACAACATTAGAATTCAAGCATTTATGTGGCCCTTGAATCCAAGCATGTGTGACTTGCATGCAACCTCTCGGCATGATTTATGTCCTAAGCAGCATTTTCTTGCATCACAAACAGCTCCGGTCTCAGCCTCTCTTCTGCTGCTTTTGTATTTTCTAACATGACACATGAATCCCCGGTGGCCCTGGGAATCAGACAACCCAGGTGCAACACTAATATCCTCCCAGTATCCAAACATTTCCTTTAAAAGTAACTGGCACATTGGGGGCCATAAATTAGAACCGAATGCTGCTCAAGATGTCTGGCTTCCAATAAGACCGTACCCAGAGCAATAAACTTTGACATTGCTGCTTGAAAAATGCCTGCCCTTTTTCATTGTCAAGTGTTACAAATTGATGAAATGAGTTCATCGATGTTCCCTGGTCATTATCTCTCCAGTGGCACTTTGTTTTACAGACAGTGGGAAAAGGGACAGTGCAGATTAGAGGCCCAGGCACAGTTTATCAAACAAAATCTAATATCATCCATAAGAGAGGAATCTGGAAATCAATACTTCATTACTAAATTGTTAGTGGGGATGAAGAGTAATTGTGTGAGTTCAGAGATGTGTCTCGGCGGCCGGGGCATAGGAAGTTCAATGTCACCCGGGAAGTGATAAGTAAAGGCACTGATGGGAAGAAACATTTCTGTAATGGGGGGTGCTGTAGGAGGGCAGTGGCCTGAGCACAGAACAGACAATAGACACTGGTTTGCCATTGATTGGCTCAGCTATAAAGATGGAATGGTTTAAAGAGTCGTAGAGGGAGGACAGAACGAGAGAGGGGAGGAGGAAAAAAAAGAGTTAGAGCGAGCACCACCTTCTGAATTTACCCTTGTCTTGTCACCAGTTTTTGTGCATTGCGTAAAGTCCTCCTCGGTGGTCACTCCGATCAATCGTCCGGTACATTTGCATCCTGACAGAGATAAGTGCAATGATAAAACAGTTCCTCTGCAAAAATGGAAGACCGCTTGATGACACGGCCATTACCGCCGGCTGAAGGTTTGTCTTTGGAATGGCTTCGTGTTAATGAACGTTAATAAATAACTCTGATGAATAATCACGGGCCATTGCAGCATATCCTGTAATGTTTACAGTGCTGTACGTCCGGCTATCTGTTAGGTGTGATGTTAGCAGAGCCCTGCAGCTCTCTGCTGTGTGTAAGGTCACATCAGCGCAACGAGCACATCACCTCTGTGCAGCCTGGCATAGCCTCATCCCTCTAAAAGCTTGTGTCTGGAGTCCCTCTGACCTGTTCCCCGGCCTCGCCATGTTCAGCCATGCAAATCAGAGTGCCTTCAATTTGAACATTCATAATCCAAACCTGCAGCTTGTGTTTGGAGCCAGTGGGAGCCCAGAGAGGGCACGGTGCTTCCTGATGTACAATAAGAGACTTTTATGTTCCGGTGAAAATAACTTAAAGGTGAGGCAGTGGTAGTGTAAGAGATGAAACTGAAATATCGCATCAACTATTTATTTACATCAAAATGTTGCACTAACATTCATGGTCCTCAGAGGATAAATCTTTGGTGATCGTCTGACTTTTCTGATGTTTTTTTGGCTGGCCTCAAGCAAATGTTTCCTCCCCATATGACCTCTGTTCTCCTAAGATTTTTTTCAGTTAAAAGGAAGTTTTTCTTGCCACCGTCGCCTGTGTGCTTCCTCTGGGGGTTTCAGACCAGGTGTTGTGTTGCATCTTGAGACAAACAGTATTATTCTTGACGATATATAAAGAAATTTGACTAAACTGATATCTTTTTAACCACATTTCGTTTTAGGATATATCTTACCATTAAATTTGCAACACAGATTCAAGGTCCCCAGAAGATGACCTCTAATTTCTAGCAAGCATCGCAACATGGAATTTGCCCAGTACTCTGTTTTACGACGAAATACCTGCAAAAAATATAATGGCCCTCCCATCAGCCCCAGCTGCACGTTGCGTGAGGTGCTAATTAGCAAAAAAAAAAAAAAAGAGGATAAGCTAAAACAGAAAACTTGGATACACCTGCTAAACATCAGCATGTTGGCATGCTGACATTAGCATTTAGCTCAAACCACCACTGTGCCAGAGTATAACCTCACAGAGCTATTAGCGTGGCTTCAAACTAACCTTGCTTCTTCTTTGGTCTTTGTTCACCTATTAGGGCTGAATCTTTAATTCAGGTTCAACTTGTTCAGTCGACGATCACAGCCAGTCCACATTCCTAAAGGCTGGGGAAACCGATGAAGGTGAACCGAAACAATGATCTGAAATATACTAATGCCATTCATAAAAGAGCAGATCATTCCCCGGGTATTCGTCACAACAACCTTCCTTATACATTTGATAAATTATTAATTCGAAAAACATCGATTATTGCAGCTTTAGGCCTTCAGAAGGTCAAAACACGGATTATAAAAGCAGCGGAACTTGGCCCCCGTCTCAGGTACGCACCAAATATCCACCGCTGCAAATTCTACAGATGGAGTGTTTTTCTAATTAACAAAAACACAACCTCGCTTACACATCAAAAACTAGTGGTGGGAGTGATACAACAAGCTGTTACAATCCAGATCCTCTCATTTCATGGGCGCACGTTTGAATGTTCAGCAAGTATACTGTTCCATTTAAAAGGAGGCTTTCCCTGTTGTTGACAGAGATAAACATTTTTTTTTTTTTTTTTTATCGCAGTGCTTTGACGTCGGTGAAGTGAAGCTGACAGTCCAGTAACAGGGGCCGTTCGCTAATGATTTTTGAGCAGCCCCCAACTGAGTCCTAAATGTCTGCAATATCCATAAACAACTCTATACTGTCCAATTAGGCAGACAGAGATGTACTGGGCTGTCAGACAGATTTGCATGGCTAAGCACCTGAGATCCAGAGGATGATGAGGGGGATGGTTCACCGGCCAGGGAGAGAATGTGCACAATGGATGACTTTCATTACAGCATTACCGCTTTACATACACACTCATCCAATTACTGCCTGGATTAATTGATCATCGTACCTTTCTTTTCTCGGCACCGGAGCAGGGGCTGGTGTTTTTCTCCCTTCTGTACCAACTACACAACCCGCTGCTTTCATTCCTTCTGCTCTATAGCCCCTGTCCCAGGTTTTCAGCCGGAGCTCTTCATAAAAAGTCTGAGGGGACATTTTGAAAGGGGAGGGAGGAGGGGGGTTTGTTAGAGAAAACCGTTGTCGGCCACCACTGTGAGGATGGCCATTTGCAGGATCGCATACATTGGGAATAATTAGAATTTATGTGTGCTCGTCAATCCCGCCTCATCCTCTTCCCTGCTGCAGACCCATCAGCGGTCAGAAGGGTTCACCGGAGCATGACTCATCCCTGAGTGCGTTTGATCAGAATGAATTATGCCTTTTAGATTCATTATGGCACTTTATTTCTCCTCTCCGTCCTCCTCCCTTGTCCGTTCAGCACCGGGAATGAAATGTACAAGACAGGGTACATATTTTATTGTATGCATGCTGTCATGCACGCACGGTTAGGGATAAGAAGTAGGCAGTGGTGCTTTAGCCCAGCCACCCAATATACAGCACATTCTTCTAGGAGACAGTGCGAAGTGGGTTAGAGAAAACAGTCCCAGAATCTCACAGGGCCAGAAGCCTTATGGCATGGCAAACATTTATCAGAGCCACCTTGCAGATAATTAAAAAACACAACAACACACACCGACTTCAAAATGTGGCATCATGAAACCACTTTAATATGACAAAAAAAAATCTAATTGAACTCACGCTGTTTGGTATACAGGACCATGACAAGTGCTAATGGGATCATTTAAGATCATTTAAAATACAAACGAGTCTTTTCTTTCTGTTCATTAATTACTGCTAATTACACGAACAGCTAGCCTTGTCGGGGCAGTGCATTCGGCTGTCTGCGAGTTGTGAACATCAGGTCTGAACAAGGGGATGTCCCATTTCCCTCCTGGATGACTGGCTGATAACGTGTGGCGATGGGAAGATGAATAAACATCAGCGTAGCTAGAAATGGCTTCATTCGTAAGCGAGGACGGTTTTACCGGCTTAAGTAGTGTCCATTCGGTTCTTTTTACCCGACTAGATTTACCTTTTAGTAAAGTGGAGAATGTAGATGCACCTATTTCCCTGATATATCTGTTTTTTTCTTGTATTATTCATTCTCCGAGCAAAATCAGAAATGGGAGAATTATCTGGAGCTATCAAATGAAGCTGTTTATTTTGAAAACATCTAATCTTTCATTCGGGTATCTGCGATTCAGAACTGCCCACTCTCTCTGAACGCATCTAACACAGCCATGAGATTCCACGAGAATAAGTCCACAACATCATTTAAAGTGAGCAGATTGCATCAACTCATTTCTGCATTTTTAATTGTTTTTTTTCCCTCCCATAGCCCCACTCCCCTCCAGGGAAAGAGCCCCGTCTAACAGAAAGGTTAGTAATCTCTGATGCAAGCAAGCTGCTAGATTTCAGATCATGTCAAGTCCTTCTCTGTTAGTGTTTTCAGCCTGGTTAATAATGTAGTTTCCTATCCTTGTTCATTTATACATGCTAGTATTACCTATCCAGATGTTTAAAAAAAAAAAAAGAAGTGATATCTGAAATAATTACAAGTGGTCAATCTCTCTTTTTTTAACTGTTGTTTTCAGCCTCTGTTCAGAGCTTCATCAGTAATCAAGGGTTAATTTCACACCTCAGTGGATTGCCTGCCTTAATCTCTATTCGGTGTAATTAAATCTGTCCAATAAAGTGAGCTCTTTCCCTCTTTGTTCTCTCACATCTCCTACTCCTTTTTTTTATTGTTTTACACCCATCACATCTCATCGTCTGAACTACGGGCCATCCAGCGTCGCTTGACAGGCAGAATCTATCCCTAAAATTAAAACATTCCTGACTGAGATTGTAAGAGGGGGGGAAAGGGGGAGACGGAGGGTGGGAGTGGGGGAGTGCGCTGAGCTCTGGAGAGGAAGAGGAAAGGGAAGCTGACACATCTAGTGTCTATTTTACTTCTTTTTTTTTTTTCATTTCAGCAGAATGGAATGTGAAGATTTGACCCTGTCAATCAGGCCTCTTGACAAGTTTAATCACGGTGTGCCCTCCGCAAAATCATGGCTAAATAGGAATGCAAATAATAGAGCGCCGGGGCCTCTTATAAATGGTAATCAAGAGGACTAATCAACTGACAGGTCCACAGATCTGGCTTGAGCAAAGAGTCACTCAAACTTCTTTTTTTTTTAATTTTGTTTTTTATTTTAAGGCCTTTAAAGGACATTAATGTGGGTAAAATCTGCATGCATATATGTAACACTTTTATTTATGCTTGCTTTTCCTGTTCCCCGCTGCCTATTTTTTATTTTATTTTATTTTTTTAACTCGCGGGGTAGGAGACAAAAGGTTACATTTAAGCCATGTAAAGGGTATTTTTCTTTTCAAGACAGACCAGCCGCCGCCGCCGCCGATTTCTGAACAATGTAAATGAGCCTTGCCAATCCACTCCTCTGTGATCTGCCACAAAAGTCAAGGGCTCCATGAAGACTTTGAAATGTTGATTCAGTTGAGTATGGTGACTTCCCTTTGCACCTTTAAAAATACAACTGATCTAAGTTTTATGTGCGCTTGAAAGTTGTGAAGGTTGCTTCTCTCCCCAATTGTCAAAGATGTCAAAGCTAAATATGAAATTCCGTCTTGCCCTGACTACATCAAAAGTCAGGGCTCTTCTTCTTCTTCTTCTTCTTTTTTTTTTTTGTTTAAGTCCATAAGATAAAAAGGCGGTACAAATCCCGCTGCTTTCCAGGTCTGCTGGGTAAAATTCATCCCATGTAAAATCTAATTTTAAATCTCATCTTTTATTTGCACGACACAATTAAAATCCAGAGACGTTCTGTGTAGAATGCTTTATATATTTCTGTGGCTATAATTCATCTATTTAGAAAAACCTACATTCAGAAGGGGTAAATTGGATTTGCCTCGGCATAATTATACATGATTTTAGATGGTTTGGTTTGTCAGTGGGAATAAAAAGGGTTATATGGCACGTCAGCTGGATCTAACATTTTAAAGACTTACACTTCTCCGCTCGCTAATGATGGTTTACAGGCCAATTCTCTGGGGGCAGCCTGAGTGCTTCCAAGATATCACATCTTCACAGGCAATCCACATAACTTAGTCTGGCAATGCCAAAGGGAGGTTTAAAGACAAGCCAAAAGAGTGAGTAAGAGATGTGTCAGGAAGCGGCATCATATATAAATCTCTGCAAACAAAGCGTCGCAACATCAAATCCTCTTCCACCTTCTCGCTCCTGCTGTGGTTAATTTCTCTAAATTACAGAATCTAAACATTAATGAGAATTTTTGGAGGCTTTGCTATAAATCCCGTGGATTCGATCTCCTCTTCTGTTGCTGTTGATCTGCTGAGGCGCATTCATATGTCGCAGCGGCGTGTCATTTAACGTGAATAATTATGAGGGAAAAAAAAAAACAAGAATTCTCTCATCACCGATACTCAGTCTCCAATAACACTCAGCCGCCTACATCACCTGCAGAGGAAGATCAACATCCAAACAATGGAGCAGCCAAGACCAGACATCATTAGGCTTCTTAACACCTCACAAGACACAGACAGATTGACATCCAGCCAATTTGGCCATGAGCTGAGATAGCTACTAGTAGTCTGCAACCTCACTATGGACTAATGATGGTCTAAGCCTGTCTCGGCCCTTCACAGGCACGTTTGATCAGGTACAGTCGAAATCCAGTGTGACGTGAAGTTCACTATACATTCAGCAGTATTTACCTGCTTGAATTCTATTGTGAGTCTGGCAGATGATCAACACCGGTGTTATTTAAACTGATGTACTGTATGTGGGCCTTACAATGCAGCACCTGTCACCCATCACTCCATCCGGGCCGAGGTATGTGCTAAAATTAAGGGAGCGAGCAGCAGAAAACATCTAAACACGGACACGTTGATGACGTGCGATGCGCGGACGCTTCCTCAACACGGTGGCGGATGTAAATGTGCCGTCATTAGGCTGTCGACTCCACCGCATTGTCCATTTTGATTAAAAAGAAATGGCAGAGATCATTTGGCACCGAGCAGACCATCTCCTCAGGACTGCAGGCAGCTGGATGGATGGTATGAAGGCAAATATAAGGAGGAATGATGCACGGTATTTATAGCATCCAGATAACACTAGGTTGGAAATTGACAGGCCCACCTAATGATGCTCCTCAAAGTGGCATGGATGCAGACGAGTGGACCTCTTCAAATGGGAGGCCAATCCCTGCTGACACAGGGGATAATAGCCCAGCATTGAGCCCATTGTCTGGGCACCACACACCATGGCATTTGGAACTGAGCGGCCCCTGTTCCTGCGGACAAATGATCCGCACTCTGCCAAGGGATGTCAGCCATCATGTCTCTCAGTCAGTCCGTTCACATGAGAGATGATGGCAGAGGCCACCTTCTCTTAACCCTATTAGTTTATGAATAATTAGCCCTGCAGCAGCAAAAAAAACGATCTATCTATCTATCTATCTATCTATCTATCTATCTATCTATCTATCTATCTATCTATGTTATGTTATAATTGCAAGTAAACAAAAGAAAACACTCGACAGTCATTATAAACCCACCCACAGCTGCCACTGGGACCTCCATTAAGCCCAGTGTTCCTGAGATGCTCTGGTCTTATCTGATTCATCAACAAGACGCTGGCTGGCATGATTTATCTATGCCACTTACTTGTTTTCATTTTGCCCGGGGGCTGCTGCCAGCATCAGGGGCTTCTTTTTACAACGTGACAGCTCCATCTCAAGAGAAAAGACTCCCCATGCAAAAACAGTGCATCAAAACAAATAAGGCCCGAGCCACTTAAGAGAAGTGGCTGCGTTCAGGACCCATTTTCGCTACATGTCAGCCAAATGATGCAGCGGCACGCACAAATCCGCACTGCTTCTCGGCTTGTGCCTTTTGTCTGCGTGAGAGCCTAAAAATAGGGCTTAAGTAGGGCTTGTCCCTGTTTTTTTCGACAATTAAGCGTAATGACGTTTTTATTGATTATCTGTGTTTATTTTTTTTCCATTTAGCCATCATCTTTGTGAAGAACCCCCTCCTCCTCGTTTACATCGCCCTTCCCCTACCCCGCTCCCCAAATCTACAGGCAACGGGACGCTCTTGTACATTAAATAAGAACTGTCACCCTGGGCAACTTGCAGCAATGAAGCATTTATTCTGCCTCACATTTCCTGGCACTTAGAATTATTTCCTTCATGCCTGATAACCAAATTACAATATGGCAGGTCTCCCCGGAGCCACGGGATTGTTAGTGCCAGCTCACAACATACTTTCAACTGATGTGGCATTTCATGTACAGCTGCCAATCAAAGGCAGCAGAAGGCTGAGATGTAAATGAGGGCGGGCCCGACGGTGTTCAATTACTGCTCTGAGCTCTGCATAATCCCCCTTCCCACTGACTGACTGACTGACAGCTCCACATTCCTCCTCATCCCCAGCTTTCTCCCCTAATTTCACCTACCTAGCTTTTTGCCTCACACTGGGACGTGGAATCAGACATTGGAGGGAATTTCTGTCGCTCCCATTTCCGCTCGGAATAGAGCATGAAAATGTATTATCTGACATCTGAGGGACTATAACGGAACGGCGTGCGTATTCAGAAAGTAAATTATCGCTAGCAACAAATTCCTTTCAGTCTGCGACCCCGAGCTCAAAGCTAAACAAAGTCTCCTATATGTTATGTCTCCTCTTCTGTTGAATATCATTTTCTCTTTCCCATTACAAAAGAATGGGAATTTCAACAGCTGAGTGGGCCGAGATTCTCCTAGCTGCCTACTCAGCATCAACCTTTGGTAAATACTCAGATTAAGAAGATCCATGAATAGTGCTGGTATCTTTTGCTCTCTCTGTCATAAAGACGCCTTTAGATTCCACTTAATCCTCGTGTTAAAGGTACGCCAGCTGAATGGCTTAAGCAATGTTCTGCTAGTGACTGAAAAATGATGCCATTAGACCTGCAGGATTCAAAATGCTATGTTTTGTGCAGGAGTGCTTTAATGCCGTAGTGCATCATCGGACATAATTCCATACAGCTCGCCTGGCTTCATTTAATTTTAAAATATCAAATTGTTTTCCCTCCGCAGTCACCTGATTTCGTCTGCCGCCGTCTTTGTCGCTTTCCCTCTCTCGTCTGTCTAAAACTGGCACTTTTGTTGCATTCCAAGAGGTTGATAAATCAATCCATCAAAAAATTCTTTGCGGTGAAACTCAATCAAGAAAGGTCATGTCGGCGGGAAAAGAACAGATTAAATTAGCATTGAATTAGACATGGAAAGTGAGCTCTGTCAAAACCATCACTGTGCTCAGCACAATTAGAATATGTTAATTATGCATTTCATTAAGGGGCCTCAGCGCTCTTTGAATGTGAGATGAAATGTCACTGGTGTAGGCAGCCGAAAAATGGAAGATTGCCAGGCACAACTTTCTTTGTGCAATGTGTGACACCTTCATTAACATCAGGGATTGCTAGTCTGATTAGACTTTTTGTATTAGTTTAAGCCTTTAGGCTTTCAAATGCTATGCCTTTTTTCTCCATTTTGATGTGGCAGCTAAGGCCCTTCTCCATTTCCAGGCCGATATTGTCTACGGTTCAATTCTTTGTGTAAATTCTCCGACATAATGCCGTGACATTGGACGTAACATCTCATTGTCTTTGTGTAGATGACGGCATTTACCGCAGCTTTGTTTCAGTAATCTCGGGTCACTTTCGGCGGTGCGAGACTTGAAGAGCCAAATTCCCACACTGTGGGCTCGTAACGAGGGTATTCAGAGACGCCTTTGAGTCGAAGCACGGATGATGTCCGCATTAACTGCGCAGAGTTACAATTTAACAAAATACAATGTGTGGTTTTGCAGCTTTAGAGCATCAGTGTTGTCGTTAATCCTCCATAGATAGATAGATAGATAGATAGATAGATAGATAGATAGATAGATAGATAGATAGATAGATGAGGTGGATATGTAGTTTTCTATCTGTATATCTGCAGGACAGACTTATTTCTTTGCACCAGTGATTAACTTCTGTGTGAACTCAGGAATATCCCCCGCACTGTTCAATGCTTGACAGGTCATCATATCGCATTCTGTCGCAGTCGCACAGAGAACAGATGATAGGTAAGTGAAAGTTGGACTGTTGCAGCAGCAGCAGCAGCAGCTTACATTACAGATCAGCCAACTTTTAAAACTTCATTAAAACAAAATGAAAGCACTTCCCGGCACACTTAAATTAAATCGAAATGCTTTGGGAAGAGATGATGAAAGCTAGAAGTGGGAGCTGTCTGACAATTTCAGCACTCACATACTTTCATGACATAAGATGATTCTTGTGTGCTGGAAGTGAATGGTAGGAATGATTGTCTCTGGAAGACCCCATCTCGCAGATGTAATATAGATGTCGTGAATGAGTGACTACCCGCTGGTCTGTCTTTATACAGTACCTGTAGAATACAGCTCCCACACCAGCAGCTACTCCACAAGATTACCTTCCTCTGTCAACCACAAGAGGGTTAAGGAGGTGAGACTGGAGCTCAGGATCAATTCCTTTATGTCTTATGGTTTGCCGTATAACAGTCATTAATGTAAAATCAATCACAGCATGGATATTATACTTTAATATCAACATTTCCTTTTTCACCAAAGACTTTAACAGGCGGAGCATCTTCTGCAGAGCCTTTTGTCTTAGTCAGACAGGATGTATTACAGTTCACGGCGGTTCATATTTTCTGTGGCTACTTTTCACTTTATCCAGCTCGCTAGGTCAGCATTAGGTTCCACATGAGAGATGGTTCAGAAACCTCCACGAGGATGAGGGTCCTGGAAATGTTGACGTCCGATCATTCATTGTCTCCGCTCGGCTCGAGGCTTCGCTTCATGGGGATCCTGCGGTTGCACTGAAGGCTCTGACACGTGCAGGACTGACTGCTCAGGTGGGAGAAATTCAGTTTGCTCACAACTTTGCCACAGGTGTGTCATTTGCCTCTCTTGTCTCGCTGTCAGACGTTTGTCACATTAAAACCTCAGCAGCTCTGACGCTTGCACTCCTAAGAGAAGTGGAGTAATTAAAATGTATCAATCACCTGTTTTAGCGCGCGAAGCTTATTTTTCACGTGTTTGATCTGATATGGGCAGCAGCAGCAAAACGAACAATGAAAGCGTCATGTTAGAGAGTAATCTACTTACAGGTCCAGCACTGCAGGGAAGCACTCAATCAAAAGTGAAAAATGGAGGTCTGTGTCCAAGGCCTAAATGTATTCCATGGCCGGAGAATGAACTTGCTACCCATGTGACACATGATTTACACAGGAAAAGGCCCGTGACTCTCTACAATGATAGATCTATGCCTAAGCCTGCCTGGGCTCACTCAATGACATATAATCCTTCTCTTTTAAGTTGTAAGATAGAGATAGATAACAAAATGCTATATTGATTTCCCTGTCTGCACACTGGCTGGGTTTTTTAAGACTGCACATGTCCATGTCTGAATTTTGACCACAGTGACAGCTGTCTCATACGCTCCCTGCTGCTTAATGCCTCATTAGATTAATTTAATTCCACTGATTTCCAATGCACTGGTCTGCATAAAATGACAATCATATTCTTCTATGAAATATCTGTTTTTTTCTTTTTTAACTATTTAGCCTCAGACAGCTGCAGCGTGTTCATTATGTTACAGAGGCGAACCGTACATCTTGCAGTGTTTTCCGGCTGATCGTCCCCGTGCCTGCTATTCATTCTAGGAGAAGTAGCTTCTCCATAAATTCAGGCGCCGTTATGAATTCGTGGCATTAGTTCACACATGCTGCTACAGAGGAAGCATATTTCAAATATGCAGAGGATTGAAAACATTTTCAAAATGGGTCATTTGTTTTAGTAAAGTTGAAGTAAGACTTACAAGGGTTATTAATACACGCGATGCTATGCGGCCGTGTGTCATCAACAGACCCTAAACTGGCCTTCATGCCTGTGAAAGCACTCAAGAGTGAGCCGCAGTCACTGTTTGTCTTGCAAAAAGATATCGTACACAATAGTGCATTATGCAGCGTTTCCCCCGTCAGTGTCTTAACATTTATGTTACAATGTTTTATAGTACCGTCTTTTAGTTAATGGCTGAATTAATTTTCTAAAGCACATTTAAAGACAACAAATGTTGACGAAAGGGCTGCACAATGGAGCATAGAAAAAAGTGTGCAAAAAATGGCAAGGCAAGGGATAGGAAGAAATTAAAAACACAAAATTAAAATGGACTGAATTCAAACACATTTTGTTACCATAAAAGGCAGCTCCCAAAGTGAATTTAATGCCAACAAATAAAAAATGTGTTTTAAGAAGCAAATTAAAAACAGGCAGTTGTCTGGGTCTGTCTTAAATAAAACAAGAAATAAAAATGCACAATTGCTGAATGCCTGGGTGTGCAGCAAAACGTTCATATTAGGTTATTAACAAAGGCTGATCTATATGAGGATATTGTTTATTTATCAGATGTGTAATTAGATGAGACAAGAGACTAGAAAATAAGCAACAACTTAACGATATATTTCATTTGTATCCTGTATCCTGATGCAGTACACACATGAACATGGTGTGTATGTGATACAAAGGTATGAAAACACGCGTGTGCGGCTACTGCTGGATGGTGAGTTTTAGAAGCTGGACGTGGAAAGCTGCAACAATAACTGACAACTGAGACCGCTGTGTCTACGCACTGCAGACAGTGTTGAGAAATCAAAGTGGGGACGATGCTAATGGTGTGTTTTGTCCACCAGTTATTAGACGTCAGGGCTGCCTGAGCAACTCTGGTCATTGCTTGCAATTTCCCACATAATAATACATCAAGTAAAAATGAAAGTTCTTTATACCGTTACTTTTCTGGTGCGCCCTCTAGTGGAATCTGCTAGTAACACACGTTGCATATGGGCAAGTATGTGAATGACTATGTTCAAGATGCAGGGTTTTTCTTGATGAATTGGAATATATCTCCAGCCTTGAGAGTATAAGTTCAGTGAATGTGATAAGCCACAGCTTTATATTAAGAGCATAGATTTAATATCAACTTTCAATACAGCTTATAATCGAAGAAAACTTTGCTGCCGACTTCCCACAGCCCTCAAAAGTTTTATGGTGGAAAGTTGGTATGGAGTCACTCCAAGATCCACCAGGCCAATCAAGTAGCTGAGACAGGCTTTGTATGGTGATAGAAGAGTAACAGCGACTTCCATCATGGTCAGTACATCATCAACACAAAATGAACATTATAACGTTCATGAAGGTAGAACTGAGTTGGTAGTAATCATTATTAATCACACAAAAGGTTTCAATGTTGAACATAACTTTTTTCATTCCCATGGAAACAAATAAATTAAACTACAGGGACTAATCTGTCTAGTTTCAAACTTGGAAAACTTGGGATCAACATTTTTCAAATGTTGGATGGACTTCATCCAACAATGAAAACATCGTGTTGGAATAATGTGAGACTTACTGCTAGGACTCTGGGCTTTCTCTCTTTGAAACTGTGCCCTCGTCTGGGGCTGGAAAAGTCAGTTGCAGCAGCATGTCATGTCACATTAACACAACCTGATTGTCACTCCACATTTAATTGGAGTTATATCACACAAAAAACATGTCTAACCGTATTCTTGTGCATGCTCTCTCATGCTCTTATGGGTCATTAGACAACATTCAGTAGTTTTTGGATAGGTGGTGAGGGGTGTTTTTTTTTTCTCCTCCTTTGCTGGAGGCCCATGGTCCCAGGCTCTGTTTACAGACTGAGAGAAATAGCTTAAATCTGCTGGCGTCAATGCTGATTCATGTCAGATTGAGTGGCAGGTGACCCGAGAGCCAGCAGCCAGACAGTGAGACGGATTACAAGTGAGCAAAACGCCAACAACCTCTGGCCTGCTGTGGGGCAACAGATGACAGCAGAGGAGGGCAAGAGGTGGAGAGCCCCCCACAACCCTCCATCCATCCATCAACCCATCCCCCTCTTGGCCACTATCCACTCAAGCTGACTGATAGACAAGGGAAAATGAGAGCATTCACTTGTTAAAATAATACCACTCTGTCAGGTATTCTGTTCACAGTGGTTTACTACGGAAGTGCTGCTACAGTGACTATGCTGCATCTGGTTAGGTTTAAGATCCAAACTATAGAGATTGTAATATTGCTTCTCAAAGTAAAAGTCAATTGCCTATTATGTGGTTGTAGCAGAAGTAACCAAACCCAAGAGAGGAATACATGTTTCTGGCTTTAGGACCAACAAGGCTGCAAGTCAGGAAGTGATCTAATAATAGGAAGGTGTGAACGCTGCATGCTCCCTGTGAAAAAGTGGGAAAAGAGAGAGAGAGGGAGGGAATTAAAGGGCTTAAACTAGCCTACAAATTTATAGTGGCAAAAAGAAAGCATTCATGTGCCCTTGTTGACTGCTGGCTGCAACGGAGCCAACAAACCCTGAATTCTCCCGACAGCGTCTGAGGGGTCCAAATCCAATCCCTTCCAATTCCAGTTGTTAGTTTACGGCGCAGACGACCTTGCACGGCGCTGACAGTCAAATTCTTTCCAGGCTGTTTCCTTGGATTTTATAAATGTTATACCTAACTGTGCTGTGACGCTCCAAAACAGTGTTTCACGGCTGAAGGGCCGTGAAATGAAATGATTAAAAACATCCATGTTCTGTACCAGTGTGCCCTCTAAATATGTAATGTCAGTAAAGCAAAATAAAACGCCCTGCCCAAAAAATGGCCCCACCTGGGCCGATCAGCAACAAATGTGCGACTTTGTTTTGACTTGTAATTTCCCCTTGGACCAATCAGTGTAATTCTGGTTGCCTGAAAGAACTGTTGAGATGCATCATTTTCTGAGTTTCGTCGAAGTGAGATTAGTCAAGTCTGATGTTTAGCGTTCGACACATAAATGAGCAAACAGATGTTGCGCCGCTCCTGCCGCGCTTTTATAAGTGGAATTCTGAAAATCTGAAAGCGACCACGAGCTTTAACGTCCTCAAGTTTCAGCAGAAGTACTCCACTCCCTTTTTGTGGCATTCATCATAAATGTTACCTGTGTTTATTAATACTGCTCAAAATCACCACCTCCAATGTATGTGTAATTTTTAACAGGTTCAATCAATCCACTGAACACTTCCCGACTGCTACCAAGAGATATTCCACTAATAAACCAAATAACAGCCAATGGTGTAAACATTGTAGGGTGTGACATGACGAGTTCTCAGGAGGGACACACTGGTAGCAAAACAACAAGTTTAGTGGGCCCGTCTTGGTCATCTTCTATTGAATGAATTCAATCTTTGCAAGCTGGGGAAAAAAATGTAATTAACCACTGTCATTGATGTTTTTTGGGGCATGTAGGCACATATGTTATTAGATCATTTTATATATTGTTCATGCGAACAGTTAAATTAGGATCCAAATGATTTCAATAGGGTTTAAGAATATTGTCTATGTGAACTTAGCCAGCGTTAGCAACTAGCTGGAGCATCTAGAAGGATATTTAGATATTGTCAGGTTTCTGGTGAAGTAGAAGCCAAATGCGGGACGCCAAAGGGAAGCAGCAGTTAGAAACAAAACAATTTTAATAAAAAATTAGGAAGGCAAAGGCGCCACAGGAAAGGGAGGGTATCCAGAAAGACAACTCCAAAAATAGGTAAGGAGCAAAACAAGACAAGAAGGAACACAAGGAAGCATGAATAAAGGATAAACAGATGTAACATCACAGACAACTTGACAGAGAACAAAAGGAAAGGCAGGGCTATATATACAGGCAGAGGGGTTAACGAGACACAGGTGAAACTGACGAGGGGCGGAGCACACAAGGTGAAACCAATCAAACAATCCAAGCGGGAAAACACAGGAAGTAAAACAAGACAAGAAACACCAAGGAAGAACTTTACAAAATAAAAACAGGAAACACAAGGAAAACCAAACAGAGTCTCAGAAAACATTCACAATCCAATAAAGATACAGATTTTTCCATTGTTAAAGTATGTATATCATCTCAGGCTAATGAGCCCAAATAATTCCTGCTGCACATTTCCCATGTCAAATTTATAAGGGGGCAATTTGTTAATGTTTTGTTTACAGCTTGTAGCATTGGCCCCGAGCAGCAAAATTAGTCGTCTTCTCTCATGTTATTATCTATTTTTTGTGTGTGTGTGTGTCCTGAGTTTAACCACTGAATTAACAGTCTAATTCGGTTTTTTTTTTCTGACAACGAGCAATAAAACGACAAATGATTGCTACTTTTTGTGCTGTTAGAAAGACTACATTACATCTAGGTATGCTCTGCATGCTGCTGCCAGCGGGGTCTGGGAGCCACCGGTACTTTCACCATCATGCTGGGAATAACCATATATCTAGCGAGTGCCTCGTCCAACAGGAAGCTGCAGTCAGTTGCTATCTTGTTCCTCGTGGCGCTCGCTGTTTAGATCAGTTTATCTTTGAAGAACATTTAAAGCCCCCTTGTCACACACACTGGCACTCTCCCGTATCAGAGCCTCTCAAAAAATGGGTTTCTGTTGGCTCCAATCTGACACAAAGTGACTGGGTTTCTGTTTGCTCCCAGCAGTGAGTCTTTATGGCTCATGCTCGGATATGTTTCGTTCTCCAGCTGAGTCTCTGTTATCCACATTAAAGCTCTGGATGCAGCCGGGAAGTCTTAGTTCCACGTGCCATTGAACTATTTATCTGCATTGATTTGTAGTTTCTTGACGTATTTGTATTGACTTAACCTTAAGCTGTGATCTCACTAATCTTGAAAGAGTACTCCACAGTTATAGAATTACACATGTTCAATTACATGGACAGTTTAAAGACAAGGATCAAAACTGATGAAATACCATCTAACAACTGTCCTTTTTTGTGCCGTGCTTTATTCCACCTCATCAAAACTGGCTCTACAGTGTCCACAATGCATTTTTACTTCTGACAAGTTAGACAATTAGGTGTAGTATGTCAGTATTTGGTGGCTATACTGTAGGAGCTGTGTTAATCAAATCCAGAAGTGACACAACTTAAGGCAGTTTATCAGGTTTCATGCAGCTTCGTCTTGTGCTCTCTGAGTCCTGGAGAGACACTGATGTGCAAGATTTCCTTCTAATGAGAAATGCATTCACATTTTTTGTCCTAATACAGTAAAACATTAATGATGAAGGAATTCGATGAAATCTTTTAAAACTGGAGGCAGCTGACTTTTTAATTTTTCTACTATTCACCGCCCAAATGATATTTTAGCCATGGCTTGTGTGTAAGAATGGAGTGTGGTTTCAAAGTGGTGTCTCAGCAGCTGACGTCTTGTTAATACTCCCACAACTAATCTACGCAGAGCCTATGTTGTAGCCTATGCAGGTTCCTTGTGACACTCTCAGCACTTAGACCAATGACCACCTTCCTAATATTGTGTAGGTCTCCCTTGTGCCTCCAAAACAGTTGTGACTCATCAGAGAATGAACACGGGCCTTCTGAGGGTGTCCTGTGGTGGAGACCTTTGGGTCCTATGGGTTGAGGAGAGGGGCCTCTGTGGATCATCCTACAGATACTTGATCAATTTGGGATCTAGCGAATTTGGACAACTTGTGCTATTCTTTCATGTTGTTCCTAGACCATTTTGTGTGTGTGTCTGTATCAGGCTGCATCCTGCTGGGGATGGCTGCTGCCGGGAAGGAGTGTCATTGCTATGGGGTGGGGATGCCTGGTCTGGTCTAGGTGGGTGCTACATGTCTGAGTAACATCTACATGAATGTCAGGTATATATAGATATATACAATGCCTGGCCAAAAAGAAGTTACCACCCAGAAAAAAGGGTCACACACTCTAAAAGGTCAGCATCATCCTGCAGCTATGCTAGTAGGCAGCTGGTCAGTTGCATTGAGTTTCTCTATATGCTTCCAGAACTGGGATTTGGAACCGAACGGATCAACTGACAAAATTTACTTTGACTGAAATCACTGCCACACGGAAAAGGTGACGACATCTGAGGATATCTGTTGTGGCATAAGAGGAAGAAGGAGGAGCAATTTCTTGGACTTATTTGGCTAGCGAGAGACGAGGACGAGAGTTGCGTTGCGCCAACGCGTGGTTATGTTTTTGAGGAGACGCTATGCCGCAGGGTGCAGATCATACGCAGAAGCCTAAATGTAGCAGACCAATTCAAAAACGGACAAAGAGGCGGAGCTGAAGCAGACAGCTAGGATGTGAGCCTGTGAGGCCACCCACCTGTCACTCACAGCAACCAAGCCCTTAATAATGCATAACTTTGAGCCTTGATATAATCAATAATGAAATTAGCTGTAGAGCCTAAAACAGCTTTGCGCCAGGCTGTAAACATGTTGACATTTTAACCTGGAAGGCTGACTCACTCTCACATCCAGCCTCAAGTGGACATCTGAGGAACTTAATGTCTCTTGTTTTGTCATCACTGTTGGTTGGACACAGAACAAATTCTTGAAGAATGCTGGATTTTACTGTTTTTTTTTCTTTAAAAAACATGTAGACATTGATTTTATGATCTCTCCCCTGCCTTTACTCTCAGCCTCTCTCCACAATTCTGTCAATTCTGTAGCTGCAGCGCTTTTTATCGTTTTCCAAACATAACTCAACTCCCCGGTAAGAGTTCAAACAACAGACTAATCCACTGACTCAAATTTGGACGTCCCCTCTTCTTCTGTCACAAGATCCCATGTGATCAAACATGTTTCCAGATGTAATATTTATTTACAGCTCATCCATGCTGTAATCCTTTTAGATGAGTTGCACATGTTCTTACCAGCGCATTAAAGCCTCCTAATAAGCGTAGGTGTCACCCCTGTCTCTGGTGTCTGGCCATTCTGCGGTTTTTCTCTGCGAGTCCAGAGATGCTCGGGGAGGCACAAGCAGCCAGTCGGCAAGAATTAGAGCAGCGTCCATGATTGTGCTGACGTCTGCAAGGGGCTAGGCTGGAGATTAAGCCCAATAAAAACGTGTGATTTGTTGCTTTCATATTTGGAGGATGTCAGCTTCAATTTGAGCTAGCACGCTGCCTCGAGGCAAGCTGGGTGACAAATATGAAGGATGCACTGATGAACTGCTGGCAATCAAGTGTTAGTTCTCTCATGCACTTTATGACGGCAATGAAAGCCTCCGCACATTGTTGCACGGAGGTTTGGCAAAAGCTAATGGCATCATTTTTTTGTTTATTATAATCTGATGTATCGGTTAAAAAGGAGCAAATTTGATTTATTTAGTCATCCTTTGTTCACTTGTTTTGCTCTGAATCAATTTAGGATTTTGCTAAAGGCTTCTGCTCTGGAAAATGTACGATGCTTCACCCAGCGTGTTAACAGTTTACGCAAAATCCCACTATTTAGCATTTATAAGCACGCCGTAAACGGTTTATAACACACTATATATTGATGTAACCTCATTTAAGTGTTTAAACGAATAAGATATTAAATTGATATGTGAATAAAGGATAAACAAATCCTTTACATTCCTTAATATATCAGAATCAGAAATAATATGTAAAGCCTGGCTCACAGGTAACACTGGAAATGTGGAATTATTTATAGCATGACATTAGGGAACATATGTAATTATTACGCAACAGTTACGGAGCATTAATAGGATCTTGGGTCGCCTGAACGCTATCAGGAGCGAGGATGGACCGACTGTTTAAGATTCTGGAAGTTTCAAAATACCTCATGCATTATAACTGAAGCTCTACCCCGAGTTTAATCCTTTTTGCAAGTGCTTCATCAACCTTCAGCTTTTCTGACAAGACAGAAGTTTCAGCATGTATGATTAATAAGATACAAATGTGCAACTGATATTTGATAAATGACTTTGGTTTCATATTCATGATGTACAATGAATATGCAGCACCAGGGGCTTAGGCCTACTTGATTGATCAAATGTATTCCATTCATCACTTATTTTTTTTGCATAATTAGCATATTTGAAGCAACACCATTAACAGCGGAGGACTATGGGGCTATTTGGAAGATGTGATGTATGTAAGGGAGCAGGCGTACATGCATAACTCTTTGTCTTGTCGTTTTCTCAGGAGGAAGAATTGATTATCAGGCAGATTCTGCGGCTTATTATTAACAGAAGAGGAGAGGGGGAGACGTGGCGTTGTTTTCCTCCATATTTCCAAGTATTTGCTCAGCCACATTTGAGAATAATATCACGTCACTATGTCTGCGGTTGTACAATGTAAGTATGAGACAATAAAATGTTCTAATGTGTGAAAAGGAATGGAGAGAAGTAATGCTCTTTCTGGGATATTTCTCAGAGGGACGTAATAACCTGAGGACTTTGGGGAGAATAAATGGGAGAAAAGGGAGTTAGGATGTGGGTCATTATGGCTATAAGTTCTAAAGCCCTTCATTAAACACATGAGCTAGTCATTACCCTGCTGCTGTGTGATGAACATTTTGAACCCTCCTCCTCCTCCTCCTCCTCCTCCCCCCTTCCGCCCCCACCTCCGGTTTACAGGCCAGATGATGCAGTGAATCCATGCTTGTCTGGCGCGGGGCAAAGCAAAGTCAGGCTCAGTGTAAATGTTTTGTGTGTACCGAAGCAGGAAAATTCTGATGCACATTTGGCCTATTACGGCACATCAGCATCAGCGAGACGCACGCCAGTGCAAGCAAGGAGCGTACACTTATCATTATTTGATAGCATGTTTAATGACAGATTGACAAAGGATTTGCAAATGTGAGCTGGCGTCAATTTTGTCAAGGTCGGGTTTCAGTGCGTCTGCAGTGCAACGTACACTCATGTGCATAATTAGATTTTTTCAACTAAGCTATTAGAAGTAGTTTAGAAAGTAACTCCAAGCTGGGAATAATGTAAGGACGCCTAATGTTTTCAGTCAGACTGTGAGATATTGGTGAGGCTTTTGAACGTTTCAAAACTATTTCAACGCTGAACTTTAGTAAAATCAATGATACTAATAGTGAAAATAATAAACTGTGTATGCGTAGGCTGTAGATATTGACCGGCTGCACTACACTTAGAGTGACATGAGACTCTACCCATTGTAAACGCTTATTTATTTTTATTCAATAAAACCGCTGATGGAGTCATCTCTGCATCATCCACCCATCAGCTAATGTAGATCTGCTGCAGAAATATGTTTACTTTTTTTTTGTGCGCTCGTGTGCGAGCATGTTACTGTGATTAATATATGTGTGACAATCACTTTAAAGATTGTGCACGTGCCCGAGCATGTGTGTGGGTGTGCGTGCAAACGAGGGTGACTGTAATTAGCCGTGACATGTTATATATACGCGAGTGATTATAGCAGTTAATATGCAAACATCCAAAATGAATTAATATAAAGCATCAAAGGAATCACGGGTTTAGTTCACTTAATTACCTGTGATGTGTTATTTTGAGTGTATCAGTATTGAATAAATAGAATTCATGTTAAAGAGAAACATTGGATTTCCATCCACTACTCTTTATGCACCTTTAAATGATTGCTGATTGCTTGTTAATAATCGTATTAACCTCATAAAGTTTGCGCAGCCACACAGCATTTTTCGTGCACAAACAATAAATCCCAGCACTGACTTTGACTTATTAAAGGAAATTATGGGCTGGGACAACTAATTTCCTTTTGTGACTGCACTGATGATGGCATTTTTCTTTAGTTAGCCTTGGGTGAATGTCTGCTACGTTGCGCTGATGCCACAAAATGCACCCGCATCCTAACTACGCTCAGAATAATGATTTGGATCAACATATGGAGAACTGCTGTCAAGCCAGAACAATGCGCGTTTTCAATAAAACGGTAAACCCTGCCTTGCAACGTAACATGTTCCGTTTAGTTAGCAAAACGCAAGGCCCCACTATTAGCTTCAACTCATAAACACGGCCGATTGTGTTCTCATCTCTCTGCGGCGGCTTAAGAACAATGCTTGCTTCAATTTAAAATAAGTTGCTCCTCTAAAACGTAATGGCCCCACAGACAAATCAGAGATCCATTGGCAAAGAAAGGCACTAAATAATTTATAGCTTTAATCTGCTCACTGAGGTGTGTGGTCTTTGACAGTAATTATAAATGCAGGGAGAAATTATAGCTGAATACTTTAACTGCATTAGGAGTCATCTGATGAAGAACGTGATTGCCTGCTCATTTCCAACAATAGGGGGCAAGTTGGTGTCACAGCATTCAAATCACCACAGTGCCCATGTGCTTTTTCCCATTTACCATCAAATGTCAGTTGCCTGTTATAAAATAGAGATTTGATGGGTGGAGGTAATTGAGGACTTGATTGCTTGAAAAGAGATGAATTGCATGAAATGTTTATGAATTTAGAAGGCAATTATTTTTAATAGCCTTGAAATAATAGAGCTGGAGGAAATATGTTTAATTGTTATGATACCATCTTGCAGCAACAGCAGCGGCGTTCGCAGGAAAGCAATAAAGTCTGACAAGGAGATATATCTTAGAAGTGTATCTAAAAGTCACGAGGTAAAAAGAGTGTGCTGTGCTGCTACTGGTATATGTCTCGCGCAGGTTCTCGGCAGACTGAACGGGTGAGCAAGATGTTTGGAATTTAAATATAAAGTATAAGGGTTTTCCCAGTTTCTTTGAGAAATATTCTTGAAATAAAGGCAAATAATCAGCACTCAGTCATCTTTGGTAACTTAAATGTATAAATATGTTGAATTTGTGTTTTCCTTTACTCAAATTTGACATTGACAGTTGACAAAAAGGCAAATCTATTATATATTTAATTGAAAATGTACCTGCTAGATGTTTAGAAAATGACCATAGGAGGAAAAGACAAGACTACAAATCACAAAAAATACAAGCCATTATCAAATGTTAACTCTTTATTTGAATAAGTAAAAAAGGTGCAGGTATCACAGGTATCATTTATCTTGCTGTTTTCCTTGTTGCATGAAACACACAATTTTTTTTTTCTTCTAAAATATATTTACATGTGAAATATTTCCAAACCGTCTAATTATTTTTGAGTCATGTACAGAATCCGAGTCTAAACTGGTGATTAAACATTTATTAAAGTGCTTTTTTTTCCCTCTTCTATCATTGCAACACAAAACATCTTTACATAGCAATACACTGTACAGGTCTGGGTGTGTGTTATCGTGAGTCGGGCTACCTGTTTTACCAGCTGTACTGGATCACAGAGGTTGTAAAGTACAATTAGTTCATTATTTTGTCTTTGAAATACAAGTGAGACTTGACATATCATACAAATAAATAGTAGTCATAGCCAGGGCTATTGCATGCAAACATCAGCATTATGTTTCTTCAAGCAGTAATACAATTCATTACTGGTGATGCATTTGAGCAGGGTGCAAAAGTATCTCTTAGTGTTTCCTTACACAGTTTCTAACCAGTGTGTCTTTGCCGTACGCCATGATTTTTTTATTTTTTAAAAAAGTCATAATGATGCACACTACACAATGCTAATTGAAAAATGGTTGAAATATCTGACCCGTGTATTAAAATAAAAAAGGAAGAAAAGGGAAAAAAGTGATGATAATATGAAAAACTACTCCTTGTCCATTTCCACATATTGTGAATGGTTGTCCGGGGATTTGCTGTGAGTTTTACTCAAATGGAGTTTGACTGCGTGATTACTTGCAAATGTCCGACAGCAGAGCTTACATTTGAACTTTGAATCAATGTCCTCCTCCGCGACTAGAGCCTCTGTGGCTCTGACACTGAGGGCCTTCGACAGTTCTGGCTCCTCTACCTTCGTATGGTGCTCTACGGGCATTTTGCACATGTCTTTGATTTGGAACCCGAGATGGGATTCCAGATGGGCAATGAATCCGGCCGGTGACCTAAACTGGGAAGCGCAGTCATTGCAGTAGAAGACTGGGTGGCCTGTGTCCATGTTCTTCAGAAATTTGGTCCCTCCTGTTTTCCTCAGTTGGTATTTTACATTTGCTAACCAATGGCTTATGGTGGTCATGGACAATCCAGTGAACTTGGAGATGTGCATCCGTTCCTGAGGGCCAAGGTCTGACAGCAAGTACTTTCCCTCCGAGGTCTGGAAGAGGCTGGAGGCAAACTGAGCTTGTAGGATAAGAAGATGGCGAGGATTCCAGTTTGACTGCCTACCCTTACGCTTGTGGACGGAGTATACCTCGGCGGAAACATCCTCAAAGCGCCTAACATCTGATTCCAGTTTCATAGTCGGAATTCTTGATGGTATGGAAGGTTTTGGTGTGGTGGCTTTTGGAAGAACTTTAACCATATCAGCAATGTCAGACAGAGCGTACTTCTGTGGCATCGGGGTGGAGGACTGTAGCAGTAAGGAACTCGCCTTGCTGTGTTTAGATTTGGTCAGGTCTATTGGCTGGTCATCGGTAACAAAGAGAAAGGGTTATCAGGCCTGTTCCTTATAGGATTTCCGAGCATTAAAGCCGGTTTCTCACTGCTACGGTTAATGTCAGCAAAAAGAGACTGTGTGTGAGCAGATAGTTTATCTACTCTTGAGTTATTGGGCTTATTTGCTTTTCCCAGATGATTGTTCAGAACTGACTGCAGCGCACTAAGAGGGTTTATGCCAAGTATATCCGGAGTGTCACCGAGAGGCTCTGAAGTAGTGCTGCGTCCATTGCTGGCAGTGGGGCTCGGTGTCTTGCCTCTGTCAGAGAAATCTGGGCTCAACTTCCCTTTGATCGCTTCACTCCCTTCATTCACACAGTCTGCATCAAGCTTTGAAGAGGAAGAGGAATCATCCTGACAATCGCTGTCATCATTCTCCACCAGATCAAACTTAATATTCTGACTTTCTTTACCATCGCTAATGCCAACCTTTTCTTTTTTGATGTCCACATTTTGATGCTGTCCCTGGGGAGCCTCAACTCCCACATCACCGTGGTACAACTTCCCCTTTGGGGCAATCGGTCTCAGCTTGTGGTTAAATGTCTGCTTTAGCTGAGTAGGGGGAGATGCAGAGAGAGGGGCGCTTTTGATGATGCCAGAGAGCTGATAGGCAGCATGAATGCTCGGGTAGGCACTCCAGCTTGGTGTCCCTGTTTGAGCTTTATTGATGGCAGAGGCCACTGTGTTGGCTAAAGATTTAAGAATGTCCCCTCCTCCACCTGAGTCCTGTTCAAGATCCTCCTCACGGAGATAAGGGTACTTAAAAGCCCCATTGCCTGTCTTTTGATCCTCGCTCTCTTGCTTGTCATCTTTAGTTTCAGTTTCTTCCATTTTGTCTGATGTACCTTCCCCCTGGCTATCCTTCTCACTGCTCCCAGGGGAAGGATTTTTTGGAGACACCTTTTCTCCCTCAGTGTCACTGGCAGCAGGCTCAGCTAAACCCTGGATCTTCTCTATGGCCAGGGGGTCGAGCGCTAACTGTTTACCCTTTTTAGAAGCCGAGTTGGTGACTTTAATGAAGTGTCCTGTAACCATCATATGCGTGGTGAGTTGCTGAAGAGTGTCGTGGGAGCTCCCGCACTCCATGCATTTGAGAATCTGAGACTTGCACGTCTCAAACTGCCAGGTGTAACTCGCCCCATTCTGATATCCATATCGATTATTGTTAGCATTTGAAATGGCAGCGGCCCGTTGTGCCTCAGTGTAGCCGGACAGACCGGTCGTAGAGTCAGGGGAGCAAGGTCTTGTCGTTTCAAAGGCCCGTTTCTTTGCTGGTGGCAACAATTTGGGTGTGATTACTGGGATTGGCTCTTTTAAAGGCACTTTTTGGTAATGTTTAGTTTTAATCATATGGACGCTCAAATCCTGGAGTGAGTCAAAAGAATGACCACAGAACATGCACTTCAAAACCTTCTGTGCATCCTCTTTCCCTTCCATATCTTGCAGATTTCGTTTCCTAGATTTAGAAGAGGAGGCAGAGGAATTACTCTGTTTGCTGTGGTTGTTGTCTTGGTAGTGTCCACTCTTGTTCATGTGGACTGTCAGCTCCACAAGAGTGTCGTAAGCAGCGCTACAGTCCTTACAGCGGAATCGGCTGGCTCCCGTGAACACTGAGCCACAGGGTTTGGTGGTTTGCCTATACAAGTGGACAGAGCTAAAGAGGTTGGGTTTGGATGCAGGCTTTGGAGAGAGTGTCTGCTGCAAGGTCTTAGAGAGCGCATCCTGGTGCCAGTCAAACTCACTCTTGGCGCTTCCATTGGTGCTGTCACAGTTGGCTTTGCTGGTGTTTTTGCCCATTTTCAAGTCCATCCCGATCCCCGTCCAGTAGGAATCTGAGAGAAAGTTTGCATAGGCTGCCCTCATTTTCTCCAAGCTGCCGCCCATATCCTCTTTATGTTTGGAGGTGCGACTTTCTTCATCCCGCTGACTCTCGGGTGGCGATGAGGTTTTGAAGTCTGAGAGCCTGTCACTGGTGTCGCTAAGGCGTGACTCCAACTCTGCCTCTTGATTAGAAAGGACACTAACGGGAGAGTTCTGGTTGCTATAGGTGTTAGTGCTCTTGTTGTCTAACTCCCTGTCCTCACACACTTTCGGGCTGGTCTTCTCTGAGCATTCCTCCTCGGTTTGAGTGTCGTTCTCTCCGTCTTCTTCTGCAATTGAATCCTGAAGAGCTGCGTCTTCATCTGGCATGTACACTGGAAAGGAAGAGACATGGAAAACAACATTAAAATACTGTGCAATTAATTCATTTATCAAGTATAAACCATTTAGGACAGCATAACGACGGCTGCTCTGTGCCTTGGGAGGTGGACATAATGTTTGTGCTAACAGACTGCTGCTGGTGTAACAGCACCATTTGATTCACGACAGGCCATTGACTTAGTGCTGTGTCCAAGGTTTTCCTGGCCTCAAGTTGAGATGTTTACAACAATCATTGGCCACTGAGTGACAAAAGGAAATTGATTCTACTGGGGCCTGTTAAGTGTTATTGCAAATGACCTATTCCATGGTGATTATGGATGCCTCAAAACTGCAATGAAAATGTAAGCCTTCTGCTCTGGATAACATCTCAGCCTGCCTGAAGCTACATGTGAGGAATGGCTCAACATAAACTCAGATATTGTAATGCCCCAAATTGATCTAAAAAAAATAAAAAAATGAAACACTTGATTACTTCAGAAGGCATTTAGCCGCTATTACAAAGTTTCAATAATCTGTAATTCAACATGAGGGAAATTATTTTGTCGCCAGCAAAAATAAAGCGGGGAAAAAAAAATATGTTGCCACTGTGACGGCTGATCGTGATGTAGACGTTGATCGCACTGGTGGAAATGCTGATTCAATTTGCAGTGTTAAAAAACAGACAATTACACAAAATTTCTAAAGATTACTGGCAATCTGTCACGTCATTATATTTTCCCTGACAGTCTCATAAACAGCAATTACTTCTTTCATTATTCACCTGTTCATTCTCGCAACTCATAGAGCACAAACATTATTGCTTCAATTAACAGATAATTAAACAACAGTATTTCTAATTGACACATTTCCCATCATCCAATTAGCGGAAACTCTGACTCAGCACAGAGGTTATTTCCAGTGGCTCCAGGATCTGCTTGGCATAATATGAAGACAGAAGATTAAAATAACCTTTCTGACAATCATCGTTTCAGATTATTTTTAATCTAACCACCATGCAAACCGTATTTTCTGAAGACGCAAATGCAGTTTGCCAGAGTTGTCACATATCTGAGATATTTTCCACCTCATAGTCATGCTGGAAAATGTGCATTTTGGGAGAGATGTGGCAGATGTGCTACGAGTTAAATATGAATGGGACATAACAGCCTTGTCCAGGCACTTATGCATTTGATGTTGTTAATATTTCTCCTCTGAATAGAGGGCACTCCACAAGGGGATGGCTGAAGCCGAGCACTCAGGAGTCCCACACTGGGCAGCCCATAGAATGTCTTTTTTTGCCTTCTGAAAATAAGACTTTTTTTTTGTATCAATATTTCACAAGTGCCTCAAGAGAAACCCTGGAGATGAACTGCTTGCCAGCTAATGGACGGGGATGGAGATGGGATTCGGACTTTCAAAACAAACACGTAGAATGGGGCCTGGCGAACAAGAGCCTGCAGTGAACACACACCCAGGAGCCCCAATGTGCCGTGACCTTGATCCACCGCAAGAGAGATGTTTTGATTGGCCAGCCGAGATCAGGGATGGCCTCCAAAACACCCTTGATGCTAAGGGAGAGAGTTGTCAAGAGCACAGAGGTATGTTTTATTTATAGTCTTATATATAGTATTCACAGTGAAGGAGAACTCCAATGGCTATGACAAGCTCCCAGTTGATGTCCTCCCTCTTCAAAGTCATCACTAAAACTGAAGGACCGGTAACACCAAAGTGGGGAGATGAGCATTTTTCCAGTCCAGTGGTGGCTAAGTAGAAAATTGCTCATTCCTAGGACACACTATAATTCACAGTACAGGCGTTGTCCTGCATTTTTTATGTACCTTAAAAATCTCCAATAAACGCAGCTCATTTGACCCTATTAGTAGAAAAGAAGTGCATTTTACAATGAATGGATAAGCACTGTTTTCCAGGAACATGGACTTTATCAATTTTAATGTGAATGTTTGTCCTTATCTTGGTATTTGAGGATGGAATTGACAGAGATTAACAGCTGCCCTTCCTGCTGTTCTACGGCTTTCTATCAGATGCCCTAAGTAGCAGACATCCAGAGGCACCAATTAACCTTCTGGGAGGGATCACTCCAAGATACCCGCATGTCTAACTCTGCTCCACACACCATTTGTAGCTGCGCTTTGCCAGCTCTTGATCTACTACAGCACTGCCGCCGCGCCAGGCTGCATTACTCTGTAACACAAGATCAGATTCAAGGACAATGGCAAAACAACGGAACACCTACCTAAGATTATTATATTATGTTTCTCAAACAGCCGCTGCGCTTCATAAAACAGCATAGCTGGAACTTGCACGTCATCTAGTTAAACAAAAGTGACCGGCTATTGCTTGTTCTAGGTAAAAAAAAGAAAAAAAGAAAAAAAAAGAACAGGAAATGCCTGCTTTGAAAATGTTGTCTCTGAAGTGAGGCAACTCCCAGCCTAACTAGCCTTACAAAACAAGACGCTGGCGTGCCCTGCCTGAGATTTAGCATGTCATAAACTGCTGTAAAGCCTCCAATCTGTGTCACTACAAATTTATATCTTCAGACAGAGATATGCAAAGGTCAAAAAACCTGAGGTGTCCATCATAAATCAGGCGGCTGAAGTGTTTATAACCTTTATCCGTTAGAACAGACTCTTGGCATAGAGAGGCCTGGATTTACAGAAGCAGCAGCTTGTTTCTGAGCCAAAACACTCCCCCCCAACATCTAGAAAAACCTGCTAACTGCATAGAAAATCGTACATTTTATTTACTGCTACCTACACGGCAGCATGCTGTCCAGCTGGATTGGTGCTAAAGCCTTTTATGACAACATATTTATGACTCAACTTTAGACATCAGTATCTTCATGGAGTGCAACCCCCTCCCACCCCCCACCCTCCTCCCCTGTGAGTCTATTCAGAATGTGTCAATCAGTTTTAGAAATGTGCACGACAGCTGTGAAAAGGCATTCTGTTTCATATTTTAACATCCGAGTAGAAACTTTTGTAATGGTGAGAACATCAACATTTATCCCTCGGAAGGTCAACATTTCCTTCATTAATCTGACAAGCCGCAGAGAGTTAGCAGCTTGAGGAGCTTAGCTAATGGACAGCTGCAATGCCCATCGCAGGACTTTGCGAGTATCCGAGGTAACACTATCTTCAGAGAAGATTGGGTAATTCATAGGTGCCAGTGACAGGTCTGCACGTCTGTGCCACTTTCCCCAGCGCTCTCCGGTTGTCTCAAGCTACAGTTTTTGCTGCTCGCAAATCAATATCTCTTTTTACTTCTCATTGATTGCCTAGCGGTGGGACCAACCTAAGCAGGACTGTTATGACATTTCTAGATTTCCCCCTGTCCTTGGAACAATCAATTACACGCGCATGGCAATCAAAACCTCTTTGCAAAATGAACCTGCTCCATGACATTTTCATCTCCTGGATTTATGCCATGTGAAGGAAAAAAAAAAAGGGCAGGAAAAAAAAGAAAAGGAGGCTTGCTGGATAAGCAGAGCACACACTAACAACGCGGGTCAGGATCGCTGAGCAGTCTCTAGGCTGCCTCAGTAAATGTAGTCTTGTGTGTCTGTTTCTCCTTTGTGCTTTCACTTACTTGTAAGCAAGGCACCCAGTTAATTGTGTCTGTACATTTAGAAACACTTAGTCACAGTGCTCATCTGTTGTTATAAATAGGTGTGAAATGTCACTCAAAAAGTACTTGGTGTACAAAATTCCAAACAAAGTTGTGAAGTTTTTTTTTTTCTTACTTGCAATGACGGAAACAGGATGATGGTGTGTTTACAAAAGTCACCATGATGTGATTGCCTCACCGAGCTATCATTAGACTGAGACACATGCCACAAGGTTTAATATTTGACAGCGATTCCTGACTAACTCGGTGAGAAGTGCACGTCAAGATCAAATAGATACATTGTCAGACATCCTGATGATAGCCTTGATGACACATCTGAAGTTAATTCAGAACCGAATCACATGAGAAATGGCGAAGACCTAATTCTGAGCCCCGGAGCCATCTGTAAAGATCTGTAAACACCTCTCTCTTCATTGTTCCCTGTCAGGAAACAGTCTCCCCGAGCCCAAGGACACTGCAGAGTAAAGAGAGAACAATCACACTCAGGCTGCTCCCTTTGACAAAATTTGTCTGGAGGTTAATTGATATCACAGAATGAAATAGTTTCTGACTTGCTTTTTAAATAGGAATGTGTCATTAGATCCCATCTGACCCATTATTTAGTTTTCAACGCTTCTCTGTTAAATGACTCCGATGATGCACTTAGCAGACTTCAGGAGTGTGCAGACAGACTGTAACCGAGTCCGGATCATGTTGTCTTTAGCTGCGAATGGTTATCAACAGAACTGTGGTGCATGTTTTGGTAAAAGTAAAAAGGGCAAAAACAGATGAGATAATGTGAAGTGGGTTTAAAAGCAGCCATGAACCCCCACAAAGCGATTTTGTCAGATCTTTCTGAGGCTCCGACTGAAAAACCATGAGACGGAAACACTCGTTAATTTTTGTATGCATGAAGGAGATGTTACTTAAAGCGGATTACGTACTTCACTAAACACAGCCTATTCATGCAGATAAATGCCTTGCTTTCATACACCCTCAACTTTAATATTTAATAGTCTAATATAATCAAATAAAAACTCGCAGCTCAGAAAAGACATGGAAAACTTGAGGACAGATTGTGAACACAACAAATGGTACAATGTGCTCAGATGGACCCGGAGCCAGATTAATATGATAGGATCGCAAATATGACACCATATCCTGCCATCTGGCTGTTCATTTGGGCAAAAATGATCACAATAATTATGGCAATTAATCAAAAATGTTTTCCCAACCAACATTCTGTTAACTAAAAACACGGAGAACTTTGGAATGCACAATCAACACACTAATAAAAACGCAGAAAAAAAATATCACACAGCCTCTGCGTGTTTAGTCTGAGTAATGGTAGCATGTTTATGTAATGACACAAACGGGGGAATCTCTAAAAGACTGTCTTTGGATGTTGCACGGATGCTAATCATGGCATTTACTGAGCCACATCAGATTGCAGCGCCTAACTCCAGTAGCGCCTTCTCTCCATGATGTCACTGAGCGACGCTGCTCCTTTTGATGCCTACTAGAAGCTTCTGCTCCAAGACGCATCAGTCGGCCCGCTGCCTAATTGGAAGTGAGCGGTGGGAGAGCATTGCAATCTGCACTCCAGCACCTAAGTCATCACTTTGAACGTGCCACAGCCGCCACATCACATGCAGTTGGCTGGTGTTGCATCTCACCAAAGGGTCCTCTATCAGCACCGGAAGAGACAATTATACATGCGGCATTCCCATCCTGTCACATAGATGTTGTTTTATTTTTTTTTATTTTTTAAGAAGACTAACAGCACGAAGCCAGGTGAACATTGCTTTATCTGTATATTTTATTATTTATTGTGTAGTCTGAAGTAAGACAGTTTAGACTAAATGTAGGTGCCATCTAGCTATGTAGATTGATCTGTAGGTTGTAGGTTTAAATCTGCAGTAGTGTTAAGTATTTTTACACATTTACTCAAGTACAATGCCTGGGTCAAAATTTGAGTTACTTCTACTTCCTTGCAGTAAATAAAGGTCGGATACATGGGTTTCAGGATGATCTAGTGGCAAAAAAAATTAAAATGAAAAATTACAAATTATGTATTCATTTGCATTTGCAATTAGCTAAAAATATTGTGTTTTGGATATTTACACAGAGAATGTCTGTGTTTCTATGGGAGCCCAGAACAGAAAAATTAAATAGTGACTCTGACCTACACTCTCCAAGGGGAGAGGGATGCGAGGGATACATGACTGTAGTCTGCAATATGACCACTAGGTGTCACTAAACCTTACACATTGGTCCTTTAATATTAGCCACTTTTACATTTTAATAATGGTCCAATAATAAAATACTACACTGCCCTAATACTTCAAGTACGTTACTTTTTAAAGTCATGCAGATTTTGAAATCAGGATATTTTCCTGTAATCAAATATTTTACGCTGCAGCGCTACTACGTTTACCTTTAAATTTAACTTTTTCTGAAAACCTGTGAGCACCACAAAAAAATGTCATAGTCATTGTACTAAGTGGGCAGAATGCTCAGAAACAGATATCTCAAAATCCACATTTATCCACCCGGCTAGAATCCAATTAGAGAGAAAATATATTTTTAAGCGACTAAATTCTTAAAATTACTAGCTGCTGAATAAGCTGCTGTTTTGTCTAGGCAGTAAAAAATATACTGCATACAGCACGGCTGTCTCCTGTTCCAGCCTCCATCGCTAACAGGCAAAGGTAAATATAAACAATTTGGCGAGTGCTTGATGATGTTACAACCGAAGAGGCTCAGAAGCCTCAGTGTATATTTCCCAGATTATGGATGATCTTTTCTGCCCTGGCTGATAAAGTTCCAGTCGGCGGAGCAGAAGCAGGACGGCTTCAGCTCCAGTGTATTTTCCACTATCGGGAGGGGAGCAACCTCTCTGTGCTCTGTCACTTGGTTTCTGAAGAGCCCATGACACGACTCTCCAGGAGCGACATGATGAGGTCTGATGGTTCCTTTCTGCAGAATAGCAGTTTACCCCTCATTCACCCTTATCAGAGAGTGAACCCATCATCTTACAGTACGCCACTCAAACCGCTTCGCATATTGGAGCTGACCAGTAGAGCAAACAGGGCGGTACTAATAAAAGACCATCTTGCTTCGGTTCAAATTTCCCTGATTGAATGTCAGTCAGGAATGTTTGCGTGGCAGCAGGGAGGAAAGTGGGCCATCGTTTAAAGGACCACTGCCTTGAACACATAAGGCCTTTGTTCTAGTTTTATGAGACACTGAGTGAAAGGTATGATGGCCTCCAGTCGCCTGACGTGCTGTTTGTTTTTCATGCCCACTCGCCCGACTAAATAAAGAGGTTTTCAATTCCAATTCAATCATTGTCTGATGTTTCATAAGCATTTGCTTCAACATTGGATTCTCTTTTATTTTGCATCTGAGAGGCAATAACCAGAATTTAATTGTCTTGAATATTAAATTGGTCTTTTATTTTCTTGTGATCTCATGGTATAATATCAAAAGCTCCTTCAGTCTTTGCTCCGTGGACTGTGCTCCATTTAGTTTCCCCCCCGAGAGCTCTAGATGTATATACAGTACATTGAGTCCCTGCATCATAAACTTTGCATGAACCCTAAACACTGGCCCTCCCAAACAACAACAGCCCTCCATCAAGGTCAGGCCTTGATGAATCTGATAGTGCAGCTGGAGAAGACTGTGTGTATTCTATTAAAACAATCTGCATTTCACTAACTCTTCCCGCCCACTCAGTCCCTGTATGGATCTTTCATTAGATTCTGGATGGGCTCCAGCCAAAGCTTTCCTTGTACAAGCAGTTTTATGCCGTTTTCAGCAAAGGGAGGCATTTTTTTTTTTACATTCCGAGTTCATTAATAGTAGATTGCCACTTTTTCCCTTCATTAAATACAATGAGGCTACAGGGTGAATTTGCAGCTGAAGCATGGTACTGTCAGTTTCTAGTGGGACCAAAGGCTGCTTCATGGCAAGCATAAAGGGAGAGAAGCAAGCCAGCCAAACCTGGAGCTCCGTGGGACAAGACAAGCAACAGTAAGAGAGGCAGAGATGCTTCAAAACAGCCCTGCTCCCTCCTATTCAGATTCATTTTAATGGCAAATTTGTTGTCAAGTGTCCTCCACAAAATGATTAGGGCCCGCTGTTTTCTGAAAAGTGCAAACTTCTGGATTTGCCTGGTGCGCATTGTCACTTTGACAGCCCATTCTGAGAACAATGGCTGCCCAAATAGTGAAATGTGTTGGCACCCAATAGTTGAAAGTTTCCCCTCAAAACAGGCTTTCTGCTGTTTGTGGGTATTCTGCTGTGTTGATATCGAGATGTTGATTAGAATGAAAAAGGGAGCCGGTGAATTGGGCTCCCCAGAGCAGGCACATCAGCCATTGTGTGAGATTGACAGTCACTCCATTGAGCCAATTATTTCTGTTCATAAGACCTGTTTCTATAAAAACTGGTTAAAGACTACAGTCATTGTTTGACTGTCTGAATTAAACCACTGGTAGGATTTACAGAAAACCAACAGCTTTTAATGGCAGGACTGCCCACTTAGTGGTGCTTTTACTGCGTGAAATAATTACAGATATAATACTGTTTCCATTAACTGTTAAGGTTGAGCACAATACTTTTACGGAACATATGCATAAAAGGCAAATTATCCTCACGTCATCTACAATAAAAGACACATAATAAAACCAGATGCGACGCTCTCTATATGTGTGGGATGTATGTTCATTAATACCACACTGCAAACACATCCAAGCTGTTCAAATATTGCCACTGGAAAAGTCAGCGCAACAAAAATATTTTCTCTGTGCTATATCCTCATTTAGCCCACGAGTCAGCGGCGTGACATTTCTAAGGTGTTCTGCTATAATGGAGGAGGAGTAGGTGCCGACTGTAAGACGAGTGCAGAGCCCTTTTATTCATTGCATGGGAGAAAGTGGTTAATTTATTGAAAAGAAGGTAGGCGGACGAAGCAGCGGAACGGAACTGATACCCTGCGTGGCTGTAGGTTGTGCACCGAGGGGGAGGAGACAGGAGTGGGAGAAGAGGAGGGGGGAGGGAGAAAAAAATAAAAAAATAAAAAAAAGGAGGTTGAGGGAGGCGGAGACCAGAGCGACAGAGGAACGGTTAATGGAAATGAGTGACAGGCTTTCAGAATGATTTACAACGGGTGGCGCTGCGGCAGAGCCAGCGCTTGATGGATGATCCTGAAAGACGGAGACGAACCATAAATCATGTCTTTGAATCATTGACAGAGATAAAGGAGGGGGAGAAAAAGCAATGGCATTGACGTTCATTCTTCCAATAATGTACATTGACGAGTTACACTACGGAGCCTTAATTAAAAAGTGAACACGGGTCTTCTCCCTCTCTCAACTCAGCCCCCCACCGCCGCCGCCACCACCTCCTCCTCCCTGCTCTCCCCCCCGCCGGCTCCTCTATCCCTCTCCTCTCTATTGCGATATCAATGGTAATTAAAGATGCAGCATCCCCGGCCCCTGTCCCACAGCCACTTCCTCCAGCTTCCCACAGCAGCCAGATTAGATAAGTGCTCTGCTAAAAGATAATGTCACCCCTCAACAATATCAATGCGGGTCTGGCCCATTTGTTTCTACATTTGTAAACACACACATAAACGGAGGGGAGCGGGAGACGGGTAGGAGGAGGGTCGCTTTGTTTCTTTAAAGCAAAAATAACAAATGAACCAACAGCGGCTAAACATTAATGATGCTCAGTTACATGTGTTGCCATGCAGGTTTTTCAGCGTTCAGGGGGATTCGATTCATTTTTTTTTTTCTTTTCTTCTTTCCAGCGAGTCTGTCCTCCCGCTCTTAAAAATTGTGTTGTTCTGTCTTGAGTGCAGATGGCACTTTGATAAGCAGGAGGAGCCCTGTAGGAGCAGAGAGCCTGAATGAGTGGCATTCCACATCAGCTGAGCTCCCTTAAAGTGCACACAATAGAGCAATGAGGTGAAAGTAATCCTAAACATCTGTCTTATGTGTTCTACACGCACAGGCTGTTTGTTCAAGTTCGAGGAAAGACATTAGCAAGGGGGAGAGAGAGACGGAGAGAGAGAGGATATATCAATTCATGCACTAGTTCTCCAAAGGGATTAAGCGGGGCCTCTGTTGTCTGTCCTCTCGCTGCTCTGGCAAACAAAATGGAGAAGACTGCCCTACTAATGCAAATACCCTCTTTCATGACACACTGTGGCCAGCATGGGCTCGCTGCAAATTAATACTTAGAACTACTGTATCACCGTGATTGTTTTCAATCGTTCGGACTTTATCGTACCCAAGTTTATGCTGTCACGTTTGAAGCTTTGAGCTTTAGAGTTTTAGAGATGTGGCGCTTCTGAGGCCTGGTGGCAGTCTCCTCTGCTCATGTGAGAAAAAAGACAAGTGCTGGAGACGTAGCAGGCCTGGTGCACTGTCCTGTCTGAGGGCTGTGCAGGGGAGATCGGGGGGCGGCCGGTCAGTCCACTGCGTGAAGGGACATTCACCGGCTAAAACTGAAAGACACACAAAGCTGTCGCTCCCTCGCTCGCTCCCTCTCTCTGTCCCTCACCATCCCTCTCCTGCTGTGAGAAGACATTTTGGCAAGCTAAAATGGAAATGAATACACAATGGTCATCTAGCATTGAAAAGCTGTGGCAATAATATTGGTCAGGCAAAAGCCAGTGCATCTGAGTGTGCGTGTCTGTGTGCGTGTTTATGAATGATTCATGCTGCAGCGCAACACAAAAGCTCACACACTCAGGCTTCGCACGATTTGAGAATCATTTTCATTTGAAGGCTTGAAATTGTTCATATCATGTTTGATCGCATCCTCGCATCAAAACACAGTTTGATGGACAAGGGAAATAATTACTTGTCATTCATGTGTCTGGGGTTTCTCTTCTCTCCTCTTTTGTTGCTGTTAAACATGTTCCTCTGTTAAACACTTTTCCTTCACCAAACTCCAAAACAGTCCAACCCTGCTTTCAAGTCGCACTCTAAAATGAAAATGAAACAATTTCATAAAATTTACAGAAGAAGAAAATAAACCTGTTTACTGGGTATTTTCTGAAAAACTGACTGCTCAGCTGAATGAATCAAAGTCTTCGAGCGTAATGAACTTCTTGGAGTCTGTGTCATTAATGGGCGATGGCGCTCGTTGATCTTAAATGCTCTTAAAAGATGATCCATACAGTAATGAAGCCAGCTCTGCTCCTGGCCTGACGCCCAAACCAGGACATAATCAAAGTCACAGGGGATACGCTGGAGCTACTGTTACCAAATAACATCCCTCCGCTTCCCGTTTGTCCGCGCTTTAAAGGGTAAAAATCTGTTTGTCATTACTCTGTAGATTGTGAATGCTAAATATTCAAATTCATTGCATGTGTTTCAAGGCCGTCAGCTGGGACCACAGAGCAGCAGGACGGCTTACTGGGGCTTTTTTTTTTTTTTTTTTGAAAAGCAGCATGTAGTGTCCAAGGCCCAGCCTCCTCCTGACTCTTCTGCCTGGACCACCCTGCTCGCTGCATTACACGACATGACAGGACGATGCTGCTCAGTCCTTGGACCCATCGCATTGTTTTTCTTGGACCATGGTGAAAGCAAATAGCAGCTAAAGGGCCCCGGCGCTCGCAGTAAAAACCAAAAACCCATGCAGTCATTCATCAAAGCCCAGACAACTCGCTACTCCCCCACCAACTACCAACCCCCCCGAGGCACGGCCATCTCCCCCCACTCTGGGTTTTAACTAGGACTCCAAATAATTCCAGAAATGACAAATGATACTTATATCTCTGGCCTGTGCCGAATCAATAAGCATGCAGAACAACTATCCATCTTGAGAGGTATCGACAGACGCGGCTCGACATCGGCGGAGAAACACTTGGTGGCTTTATTCAGGATTGGGGTGGGAGGGAACGGAGGAAAGCAGGCAGAAACAGCACACTCGTTTTTAAATTACAATAAACCACCCACCACTGTTAACAATCAAAAATCTATTACAGGAAGTGCTGCATCTGGAGATATTGTTTGAAGGAGGTGAAGGAGGAGGACGGGCGGCCACAGTGAGAAGGCCGAGTGGCCATTTGTGAAAATTTGCATGACCTTGTGAACTGGGACATGGGTTATTTTGACAGCAGCACCTGCACATGTTTACATGGCAGTTGTGTGCCGGGTATGAGCTGATGGGTGGCGATATGGCCCCTCTCTGGTCCCCCGGCTGGATCGGAGCAGCTGACAGATAGCACTTCAGAGCAGCTTTAGCTGCAGCTCCCCTTGAGGGGCTGTGATTGATGACTCGCACTGCCACCTAGATCCATTTTCTCCTCCAATCTGACTCCTCACAGGTAGAGTGGAGTCCTGCTCCTCTCTCTCTTTCCCTCTCCCCCCACGTCTCTCTCATCTCCCTTTAAATTTGAGTGTGCTCATTTTCGCAGAGGAGTTTACCAACAGAGCGACTGCAAAACATCTACTTTGAACAAATTAAAGACAGAAACGGAAATAATTTGAACTAAATGCCTTTCAAAGCCATTTTGATCCTGAACATTAGAGATCAGAAAAGTAAAGGGAAAAAAAAAAAATACTAACTGTGAGATGTTTGCAGGCATAATGTCATTAGTGGGGAAAATGTTAAGACCCAGGACCCCTGCAGGTCTGAAGGCATTTAAGAACAGTTAGCTTAGCCATCTGGTAGACAATTACACAGGAACAAACACACCGCCTCAGCAAATAAAGCTTGGCTCATCAATCACGACAATAGCCAGAACTTGGCCTGTTATTCCCTCTGATTTAATAACCCGGTGAACTGCAGTGTTATCCACCACAAAGTCTTCAAGTCAACTGGAGAACGACCCAACATTAACCAAAGCAATATGCTACAAAATAGCACCAAGGAAAGTATGAATAACACGTCCTTGTTGTGCCAAGTTATTATTTTTGATTTAAAATTCATGCAATTATTTATAGAAAATATTTCGGTTCTTAAGCAAAGACCGTAGCGGGAGGGGGAAAAAAAAAATCTCTTGTCTGTGTTGCACTGTAATTTTCACCAGCCTGCGAATATAAATGGAAGTGAAAAGAAGCGCAAGGTTAAAAGTAAAAACATTTGTCGCTGTTTCCAGTTTCAAGTAGTTTACTTAATTAACATTTGCCCCGTGCTTTTAATTGCAATCATACTTCCCCATGGGACCTGAATATGGATTGTCTGGTAATTGCAGATGTTGATATGAGATGGTGACACAATGTCAAGTCCATTTCTGAAAATTACAGAACAAAAAGGAGGATGATCAGGAAAGCACAGCCGCTGAACGCAGTCCTAAATTCACTAACAAGGGGATTTTATTAACTTAAGACACTGCAGCGAAGAACTACTGACCCAGAAGAGTAATTCAAAAACCGACTAGCTGTGTGCTATCGCAGGTGGTAAATGAAACAGATCCCTGAGCATAAAAAGGCTAAGAATAAGCCTGAATTTCGCCTGGATGCAGGTCAGTCTTTGTCAGTTTCACCGGGATGTTTTCTGAGCCAAGAACATATTCATCTGTGTTTCTGGGCTGTGGCCTGGACGGCCTGTGTGGAAGAAAAGAAGTAGGCCACCTCTGCGGTCTCCGATTCTCCTCAGTACACGCGTCACCTGCCAGCTCATGTGGCCCAGCTGAGATGTGAACAGGTCTGGCAAGAACCAAATGTTTTCATTTACCTCAGGGGCATCTACACTCTTCTTTAGCAGGCGGTGGCAGGCTAACATGTCAAGATACTGGCCCGGGACTCTGGGCCTCAGGGAGAGGTCACACACTCACAGCTTAGGTTCAGAAAACATCAAGATGTAACCCCGTGTAAGAAGGAAGGCAGTCCAGACTTCTGAATACCGCCGTAGCCTGCGACGCAGATATTCCACGTCAACATCTGATGTGTTATTTACGCAGCCCGGCTTGCAAAGGCGGACCGAAGCATCAATTTGTTTTACAGCAGATTCCAACACCTTGAAACCTGAAAATGTGCTTCATTACACCTCTAGGCTCGGATCTGATACGTGTTCACATTGTTTGATGGATCCACATTCTACTGGGCAGCAGGGGGTGGCGGAGCCTCTCAGGCTAACCTCAACACGTCTATTTCTAGCTGAGGAGTTGCTGACAGCACATTTAACTTTGTGATCTGCACATGAGAGACAGCTAACAGTTGCTGACAGATGAAACGCACCAAGACCCATTTCCCTATATAATACCTTATTGGCACTTTTCATTTGATGAGGACTTCAACTAACTTTCAGAAGACAAAAAAAAACAACAACAAAAAAGTAAGAATTGTGGGTACAAAAATATCATAAAGAAAAGGTCGATTCCAGTCAGCTTGTGGAAACCAGTAGTTCCTTTGGGGAGGCTCTGGTAGGATGGGGGGGCAGCGGCTGTCTATAGACGCCTGATTTATGATCTGCTCAGTTTTGCATGTGTGTTCACAGGTTTCTGAGAGTTACACTCAATTAGAGCAGCAGGGGTTAGGGGTATGTTTTTCAGAGGATAAGTTAAAGCTTGACACGTTTATTTCTGCCAGTGCAGCTGAAGAGCTGGTGACAGCCTTATCAAAAGTCGTTTTCTTTGATCACCCAGCTCAAAATGTGGGAAATAGTAACCGTCCCTGACAAGTGAAAAGAAAAAATCCAAAGGAGCACAAAATGTTTATAAAGCACAATCTTAAACACCAGTCAACATAGCCGAGAGAAGAAAATAACTGTACAGTGAAGATGAAAATGTCATCACTTAGCAGGACAACAAGAAGCTGACAAATGCAGCGCTAATCAAATTTGTAAATTCAAATTAGCTTAAATATAATTCTTGCAAGGCGCGAGCAGGGAGCTGCATCAAACCAAAGACTGAAGAGGATGACTTAATGGATTCAGCAGGACAAAATCCCCAATTACAAGCTAAATGCCATGTCCCTTCACAATTTATATAAAACTAGTAAATCTTATTTTTGAGACTTTTAATGACTGAGCCAGCCAGCGAAATGGGGAAACAAAGTAGCAGTTTGAGGAGTTGCTCATATCCCTGTTGAAAAACTCCTCCGTTTAATGATTCACCACTAAGGAGAGTCCACACACTTCCAGAAGAATTCAAATCCCTTTTCCCACAGCCTCTTTCAGTCCGTATGATAAATGACACCCGTCATTCCGCCGTTGCCAAACAGCACAGAGGGGAATTGTACTGATATATGATTCACAAGAACAGGAAATAAACTCTGCCTTTCTCTGTAGCTCTCCCTCTTGCCAAGTAGGACGGACCTGGACAGTGTCAAGGATCTCATGGCGGAGGCAGTGGGAAGGCTGACGGCGCTGAAACCCAAAAAGGGAATAGACAGTGGGCTTTCAAAATGAACTCTCCCCTCTCTCAAAACGCTGGAGCTTCTGATGACTGATGAAAGGCACAAGAGCCACGGCATTAAAATAACAGCGGCATCTATGGGAACAGGCATAGGAGCATCGAGAAAAAAAAAAATTAAACAGAGGGCACATTAAAGTCTGCAATTACCAAACAGGGGAAAAAAAATATAGATTGAGCAACCTCCTTCTGCCCCCAATTACAATGCAGCAAGTGAGGCTAATTACTGTGCCTTGGTTATTCAAGATTTCTGAGTGAGTGAGGGTGACAATGACTTAGAGAGAGATGGGACGCTAAGTTCAGATAAGGCTAATACACACTGTATAGATGAGTGTATGAATTAAGAAAATAAAAATATATATATATTCATCTAATTAAATACTTTCTTTCAGTCTGTTCTGTTAAAAGCCGGAGAAGCTAAGTTGGTGTTCTCCTGTCAGGAACAGAAAGAGAGGCACATCCTGCTGCTGTGCGGCTGCTCGCCTTCAGGCTAGTCCCTTCAGGCCAGCGCTCAGCGGTAGGCCTCCCACTTGGGCCCAGAGCACAGGGATGTGCCCACGGCCAGGACCAGCAGCACTCAATCACCCAGACAGCGACATCCTTTCGCCATCACCATCAGAGAGGCCCCTTTGGGGGTGGTGTGAGGGGGGGTTGGGGGAGATATTTATGGGTAGAGCGTTCACACACACACACACACGCCCATGCGGCTGCGATTCCGCTGATATACTGTCGGCTGGACTGTGGGATGGAGCCATATAGTTCATCTCCTCCTCATTTTTAGCCCCTAACCAGACCCCTGTAAGTGCTCCTCTGAGCTTTACAGGTTGGGCCTGATGCACGAAGCAGACAGCGAGCACTGCACCGTACGCAAACCTCCGACGCGAAGTTACAATCTAGTTACTGGATCTCATTATCAAGAACCGAACGAGCAAAATAAGTTGCAGCAAGGGATAAATACCTACGCACCAGCCGCAGTATTTTGGCGCTATTTGTTACCGAAGACACTTTTGAGTGAAGCCCGACATGATGAGCAGCATCTGTTTACCTAAGAGGTGTATTTTAATGCCTCTTTACCTTTGATTTCCGAGCAGAATAATTACAGAGGAAGCCACGTAAAACCCTGTGGCAGATTAGGGAAGTGAGTTGGAAATGGGTTCAAATTGTCGTTCTGAAGTAAAGAGGCTACTTTGCACCACAAGGGGTTTCTTTCCTCAGGCAGGCCAGGGGATTAAAAGAAGCCATAAAAGGTCTCTGTAATGGCATCAGTAATGTCTTGCTGCCATTAAAAACGGTGAGAAAAACATCTGCTTTGCATTTTTCACTCCCCTGCTACTCATTTGTCTTTCAAACTATCTGAGAGTGCTTTGGTTTCAATGTGCTCATATTTCTCCAGAATAAGGTGATTTTACTGACTTCATCCGATGACTGTTTGCCTTAAATCAGGATTGTATTTTCAAATGCCAAAACAATGGCAAACTCGCAGAGGTCACGCGTCGCGGGACGGAACATTTTCTATACCGGTATTTGGAGTTAACCAATTTGTCCCGAAAGGCAACATCTTTGGTGTTTATTTTATCCTTAACTTTTGATTTCAAAAGTATCTTTATTCACATCCAGATCACATAATAGCAGCCAGCTTAGAGTAAACACCTTGATTGGTTTATGGGTAGCCCCCAACCATTAGAGGTGCTCTGTATCCTCCTTCACTGGGCTTCTGGGAAGCTGCAGGCCCCGCAGTAATCTTTTCTCTGCTAACCCTTTAATAAACCATAGCCTGCTTCATTAGCTTCCCCTCACAGAGTGATTGATCGGTGCCAGTCACAGAAACCCCATCCTCGCTCTGCCTACCTCTCCTCAACCAACTAAATAAGGCACTTTTTTTTTTCTTTTTCAGCCAGCTACCACCCATCACACTATTAAAGGGGAGTATTCAGCATGAGCCAAAGAGGGAGTGGCATCAGACGCGGATGGCAATGCAACAGTGTTCCTTTTGTTCAAAGGCTGGGTCAAAATCAATTTATGGGATGCACTATACTGAGTTCAGTATATTAGATCCTTATAGATTCAGATTCAGAGTCTCGGCACGTGAAATGAAAAGATAAAAAAAAGAAAAGGCTCAACAATTATCTGTTCGTATTACACTGACAAAATAAGAAGGCAGACCGACAGAGGGAAAAATCAGACGGGATTAAAGGTGCAGTTTATAGACAGAATGAGTCATTATTTTTGCTTATTGCTTAACAAGTCTGTCTTTATTAAATTACATTCACTGTGATTCTGTTTCTCTCCTTTCCAGTGGATAAATATAGAGATAATCACAAGGAGAAAAAAAAAAAACACTGATAGTGAGAAAGTTTGGGCACATTCTGTCCTTAAATTAGATCACTTATTAGATTACTTCAGAAAGGAAATGGTAAAATAAGATCTTAATAGCGACATAAGAAACTGAGCAAATCCCCCGTTACCAAAACACTGCATCCTTATCCAACAGCTATACAGGATCCAAGCAAAAAGGCAAATAACGCAACGTACTGTGACTTAGGATGCGACTACAGTAAATGTAAAATCCTGGCAGAGGGTAGAAAACACATGCAGACTGAGGACAGGACCGGATAATGCAGCATTCCTGTAATAATGACATATCATTTCCCTGTTCTACATTCAAGCCGGACTCGTTTTGCGTTAGTAATGCCTACAATGTATATGCTTTGTGATCCTTCACTGCTCTACAGTGGAGGAATAGAGAGATACAGAGGGGAGATGCTCCTCAGCTGCAGTGATAAAGTCAGTAATATCACTATCTCGCCCTCCTCTCTCAAGAATTGCTATAAACCTATTTCGAAAATTGCAGCCATATATTCAGTGAAGACAGTTAGCTCATCCCAGTGACAGTGCAAACTTTTAGGCTGAATTATGCCAGTGTCATTCAGAGGGGTTTATCAAAGAGGGTCAATAACTCAAAGACCCAAATCTGAGATAGGCCGGCACGGTGTGTCTCTCCCTCCCGACTGCAGGCAGCTGGTGTGCTGCCACGGAACAGCCTGCTGCTATTGCTCAGGACACAAGATGGTGCCCAGTCACACTACTACATGGCAACACTGGAAGCTGTTCAACTCCAGGCACAGGAACACGATGTGAAATACTGGACGAGTCAATACCAGCACAAGACATATAAAACCTGAGGCTGCAGCTAGTCACCACGCTGCAGATTATTTTCTCAGTTAACCGATCAGTAGTTTTGTCTAAAAGAAATCTTACCTCCGTCTTTTATGCAAATGTCCAAAACAGTTAGCCAAAAATATCCGAAAGAATTAGTCACATTGAAAACTGCAGCAGGGGACATTTTTGCTTGAAAAACTGACTGATTCAATTAACCCGTTTTGAACGCAGATGCAAATTTCCTTCCGCTGATTAACTAATCAACAACTTGCATCGCATTCTCTGATGTTAAATTCTCAAGGTTTGTACAAATTTAATTTAAGACCTTCTAAATACCACAAACCTAAGCAGGTTTTCATGGTCGTCTGCCAAAAAATGACAAAAAGTAAGGACTATTTATTTAAGAAGATGAATTTTCTGGCAGCACTACACACGATATTCATAAAAACACACTTTAATCACTAAACGTATACTCAGATAAGAGTCAGAAAGAAACCTTAATAGGATTAATCAGGTAACAAATAATTCATTTAATATACATACATGTTTTTTTGCAAGATGTTAGCTTGCTAAAAGCAGCTAACGTCGCCCCAAAATAAAACTAAACCACCTCTTGTGCGCATGATTCACCATCATGACACCGTGATCTCTTATAGTTTATACTGTAGAAGTATAACGTTGTGTGGCAGATGGCATATAAAAACTATTTTAATTACAGGCCAGAACAACATCCAAGACCTTTGCAAATAAATTCTAAAAGCTTTAGGGAAAGTGAATTTAATCTGCAGATACCCTGGATCACAATAAACTGAGAAAAGAAGAAAATATTTACTCTTTTTTTTTTGCATGAGATGCACGTCTGTTATTACAGATGAGAAACTGAGAAATTTGCTCTTCCTCAACTGACCCTAATAAACCGCCGTGACTCAGCGCTGACAAACACCGACGAGGCAGACAAACGTTTCTCACTTTGTGAAAGAAGTCTTCCGGCACGCATGCCAAAAACCTTGGCTTTATCACCACTGTACTGAAACAGAAATACGCGACGCCATTTTGCACCATCCTAGGCTCAAAACACATTTCACCCTGACACTTATCTGCAATTAGCCATGTTAGATGTTTGTCATGTGCAAACACTTAGCAGAATTTGACATTCATTTGATTCTAATGGGCTTTTTCGGTGTATGTGTGTGTGGTGGGGGGTTCCTGCAGGATGCCGCAGAGCAAAAGCACAACTGTTCACAAAAAATAAACATTTGTCACTTGAGGACAGAGTAAATTGGAATCATTTATTGTTAAAACAGACATTTTATATATTCCTTAGTCGGACAGAGTGGGTCGCAGTGTTCCTTTAAATCCCGAGCTTTTCACTGGGACTTATTGCCCCTGCTTTGCCTATAGTCTGGAGGGTGATATCACCTGCAGCTGTTTACAATTAGCTGAATTGTGTCCCGTAGCAGTGCTAAAGTTTTACTCACCGTCTTTAAAACCTGAATTTTCCAGATGGCTTAACATGAAGTTCCATTATGCAGAACAAGAATTTTATTAATTTAAGGCCTCATGGAAAAAAAAAAAGAAGTTTACTTTAAATAGTTGATTTGGCAAAAGGATGACTGTTAAATTTCTCATTAAAAGCTCCACAGCTAAATGACATGCATACACATTTTCAACAACATTACATAAATGCACAGGTAACACTATGCCCACCTAAATATAACACAAACTACTCAGCAGAAAAGTGTGTTGCCCACACTCGCGCTGCGTGGAGTTAAAGCTGTACTACAAAAGAAACTGAAGCCTATCAGACACCCACAGCCACAAGCTATTTTGCATCTTGCAGACCTCAGATGACAGACAGTTGCATGAGTATCCACACTGTACTCTGTACAGACGGTTAATTCTGTTATCATATGTGGCCCAGATTTGGAGCCAAACACTACAGAGCTCTATAAATTCGCTGGTGAAAACTATCAAGCGCCATCTTTGAGAGCGAACTGTCGCGCTGACGACATGAGACAAAACGGCAAGAATCAGACACAAAGTTGTCCCGATCACCACTTCAGAGTGTTTTCAGCCTTCAACTTTCAATTTTGGTATGGAAAAACAGACTGAAAATCATCCAGACAGCTTTCAGTGATTAATTATTTAGAACTGTGCAATCACTTGAATTTCTTTGTTTGGTACAAATCTCAGCTTTGTTACTGTGATCTGCCACAAGGAGCAAGAATCTCACTTCTTGCTTCGCAGTGTCGTTTTGTAACAATGATCACGTGCTTCCCTGCTAAACACCCAGACACGCTTACCAAAACACTGTGTTCTAGGTGTAAGTATAAACTCTGTGAATGGTGCGTCATGAATAATGATCAGTGTGGGATGATCGCAAACCGTATACACACTCTGTGGCTGTATACGCCTGAAGGGCAGGAGTGCATTCCAGCGAGTGGAGCGACACCACTCTTTATCCAGCCAGAGGTGGAGATGATCCTCTCTCACAGTGGGGCCTTTCCTTTGTGTACATGTGTGTTTACGGTTGTCTCGGCAACTGAGAGCCTGCGCCTTCATTGGGCCAGGCCTCCCCACCCTGAGCACTGTTGCGCATAGCGGAGGGCAGGATCCTGCTAGCGGAGCTAATAGTCTACCTGAGGTTTGGTTAAGTAGGCGCATGTGTGTGTGTTGAGTATATATGGCATCATCAAAGCATGCCAATAATTACAGAGTTGGGTTATTACTGTACGTGACTGTTATTTTCATTAACATTCATTTCCCGTCTCCGGTAAGAGTAAATACCCACCCACCAGTTTAATCACAGGTTTATTTCCAACCATTGCAGTTATCTCCATGATATCATCAAGCCCTCAAAACTTGACAGTGGATAAGATATTTATTTTCTGAAAGGGAGACCTATGAAGACACAAGAAGTATTACAGGAAGTAATACAGACAATAGTGTGATGTGAGTAATTTAACAATGATTCATAAAGGTTTATCATTCTCTTCTGCGCAGGGTTCCACACCAAAAATTCAAAGTTAACGTTACAATAACAAGCCCGGGACGCTCTCTTTTTAAAAAACACGGCATGATACTAATAACATGGAAATGGTCATGTCCAAATGGGAGCGTGTTTGCAGGTCTTTGCAGATTTACGTCGCATTGAAATGCAGGCAACCTTGGCAGGAAATAAGAGATGGGAAAAAAGCCAGCCTTTCATCATTTTCCCCAAATCAGAGGAGGAAATGAATATGGATGCCCTCAGGCGTGAGGGGAAGGAAATTCAGGGGCTGATGAGGTCCCTAAAGGATGCGTCTGGACAGTACCGGAACTTTTCAGCTGGGTCGCTGCCAGGGTGCGAGGGCTGCCACGAAGCATGTAGGAAACACATGTAAACACAACACTAACACAAGCTAATAAACCCCCAAACAAGTAGCCGAACAGGCACACAAACAACAGCACGAGGACATACAGCACAGTCTGATTAGCTTATGGTTTGCAGCCGAATCTTTTTTATGAATACGTTAAAATCAGACTGATATAAAAGTCATAAATCAAATCGTGTTCCTAAATGCCTCACAGATGAACCCCCGCAGATGTTCTGATACAGACACCCTCAGTCACAAGTCTCACAATGAAGGGATAAAGTCTGTTATCACAGACTCTGCAAATAGTCATATGGCACCAATGAGCCTCACTGCTACACGTGAGGATGTGGCAGACGAAGCTTAAGACAAATAAGACTGGTTAGACTCAGTGATCTAGAAGCCACAGATCAACAGCAGGGCCGGAAGAATCAGGATGTTTTCCTGGAAATTGGGTGCAACCACCAACAACAGCTAATTCACAGAGGGAATTCCTGGTTAGGGACTACAACAGGCTTCCAGGTATACCTTGAAGAAAAGCACAAGCAGTGGTTTGGAAACAAAAGAGACTACATTACAAAAGACTGACACGCACAAGAAGTGGATTCTGATAGACCGTATGTATCGTCTTTTTAGCCTGAATGATCATTTGCCACATATTCCTGTTGTTAAGGAGCAGTAGGGTTAGAAAGAATCCGGCGCAATGTTCAGGTTTTAAATCCAGAGTGCATCATTTCTACAACAAACCCCTTAAGCCGTAACATAATCTGTCAATACATCCTCCCAGCGTCTGCCTTCTATTAGTTCACGCAAGACGCTAATAGCTAGCGTCTCATTTCTAGATTTAATAAGCCGTAACAACACCTCTTTTGTTAGTTTCTTTACTAAATAAAATATCTATTAAACGTGCTTCGGTGCCTGAAGGCTCAGTCAGATCGTTTTTCTCTCCCTTCTGTTTCGATATTTAAAGCGCTAGCAGGGATTACATTTTGATGGAGTGACAGCTTTGCCGAGCGCAAAACAATATGGAGCCAGCTGACCCCACACATAGTTTTCCAGAAGTCAAATACTGACCATCAGCTAAATGTCATACTCTTAAAACCTTAAAATAATCTCCGGACATTATGACATTAGCTAACAGTGGCTAATGTTGTCGGAATAGCTGAAGTGAAGCCTGAGAGCTGTCAACAGTCTCATTTAGGTGACATCTGATGTCTTCAGCTTTAATTAGTTAATTAATCAGACGTGCCTTACTTAGGCACTACATAGCGGTCACCTTTAAATACTTTTGCAAGCAATCAGTGATGTAGCTGTAGCTACTACACTAAATTCGTTTGGTTTTCCTGACAGATTTATTTTTAGGGTCTTTGACTTTAAGCAAAATCATGAAGCTGTGCGTTGAACTTTAATCTATATGACTTTATAATGTACTAAAAATTCATTCTCGTTTCTGTCATGCAACCAAAAAAAGTCCATTGTCAATATATTTCTTAATCCGGTCAAATAGAAAAGCTGATCAGAGTTAAAAGCAGGTTAAGCCAGAGATGGTTCTGTGATGCTAACAAATCAAATACCAATCTAATAATCTTAATTCTCCAATCTCAGCTTCAGTCTCATCCAAACCAGGTTTCAGCTCATTGAAAACAACCAGACTCCCTTTAATAGTGATGATAAGGCAGATTATCCTCGTGTTATTTCCAGATCCATCACTGAGCAGCCGCTGTATCACTGTGTCCTGTGCAGGTCACTCTGTGTTAAAGTCAGGCCCTTTGGCAAAAGCAATGATCTGTGCGTGACCTCTGCTACATTTTAGGGATGAGTGGGCCCCAGGCGACTGTTACCAGGGATACACTGCACAGCGCAGAGAGGACATGTCAGTCACTAACACAGTGAGTGAGACGGAGAGCTGGAAGGACAGGTAGATGTTCAGACTGAATAAGAGCTAAATATAACAAGGACTAGTTTTGACAAGAGGACAAATGGCCATACAGTGAGAGGAAGGGTATGCAAATGGAAATACTCGACAAGACTCATATATGCCAGTTTAATAAGTTTAAAATTGACAGCTGAGCAGTTGTAGGTGTGTCAGGTCTGAATAAAAGTTTGAAGGAGTAATCAAACAAATGTTTCTGGACTTTCTAGCAGCGCCATGAGTACAGAGAGACAGGCATGAAGACTGACAGCGAGCGGCGACTACACCGGACAAAATGTCTTTAAGGTTCCCAATAGACTCTGTTTCACCACACTGAATAGCTTCGCTGACTGCCACAACACTGACCTCCTACTGACACAGAGAAAATGACCACTTTCTACAAGTTTAAAATGGCCTGGGGGGAGCATGAGATACCAGCACAGAAAATACAACAGACAATTGCTGACTCAATGTTTGTCAGGATATGGGAGGGAGGAAAATGTGTCCTTGACACCTTAAACGGTTTTGGATTGAACACAACTTATTTTGACAGTTAGTTCTATATCAATGACTTTTCAGAGGCAGACACTGAGGCGCGCACGCACGCACACTTCAAGACAAAAACATATTCTTCAAAGGAATATGCGACATATTGAAAACAAGCTTTGGAGGGGGGGTGAGGGGAAAAAAAGCATGAAAAGAATAACCTTTTCACATCTGATGTGCACTTGTGACGATGACCAGGTCCAGCCTGGTTTCCTGCGACGTGTATACCTGTATTATCATTATCAGCCTAATGAAAAACAGCAGTAACACAACACCATTATTTTCTACACTCCCTGAGGTGCAATGCAGGCCTATTAGATCCTTAAGCTGATCTGTCTACACACACATTCTTGGCCGCGCACACTAAAAGCCATAAAATATGACTGTAACATATTGTACTATTATAGTTTGCTTTTAGAGGCCTCCCTGTCACTCAGTTAATCTTAAGAATGCTGTTCTGGTTTACAAGTAACAGCTGAAAATCAAGCAGAGGAACACGGGTCTCGTCTTGATAGACGGGATGACTTACGGCTGGCCTGGCTAGCAACCTCTTGAATGTCTGGCCTGAGATATATGATGAACAGGCAAACGTGGGAGGACACGGAGTCCCTGAAATTCTTGTAAAGGGGGGAGGGTGATGAATCTGCATCTGCTCTTAACAGTACAGCAAATGTGGACATACTGTAGTTATCATCAGTGAGGTCATGGGTATCATTACAGAGATGTGTAACCTTGAAAAAAGAAGGGTTTTATTGAAGCTAAAACACATATGCCCAAAGGTCGTTGCCAGCTGGATGCATTTTACTCCGACTTCTGCCGTTGCTCAATCACTTGTGGGCTTAGCATCATGAAATCTGGGTGACGATGACATCACCCCGCACCCACATGAACCATGTGTGTGACGTGTCGGTGCAGTTCCTACTGGCAGCCTTTGGCATCATGTTTGCTCTCAGTCAAGACGCAGTTGGACCATAATTAGACATGCTGCTTCCTGTACAAAGACCTCCCTGTGTAATATTAATCATGTGAGGATAAAGTTGTAAATCCATCCTCTGCGGAAATTCCCCCTCTTTCATGTACTCTCAAAATGGAGAAAGGGTTCTCTCTGTTACGGGCGCAGAGCGTCGGTATAATCAGATGTCAGCAATGCGAGAAGCTACATCGAAATCTGCAAGTGATTTTTTTTAATGTTTTCTCCGAGGCCATCGAAAAGAAAAAAAAACACACAACAAAAAATATCTGATCATTGTGTGTAACTTGAGTATCTGCCACATGCCCTGGTGACCCGCTCTGTAGTGAGCAAACTATGTTTCTATGACGATGTGGAAAAATATTGTGAATAGATTTTATGGGGTATTTAGTGAAATTAGTTCATCTTCATGGGATATCATGGCATATAAAATGCAGCAGAATAATATTTTTGGTTTCCCAGCATTCATTTTCTCCTCTAAATTATACCATTCGTCATGCGCTCATTACAAAGACAGTCAATTTTGAACCAATTCCAATTGCCTCTAATTTCTAACTGAAATAATACAAGATGCACATTTTTCATCTGCCTGACATCCATTGACTTTATTATTGTATGAAAATGCCAGACTGTGGCTGAATAAACACAAAGAAAAGTCAACGTGATTCCCATTTTTAGATGCGGTTTATTGGTAGGTGTTACACTCTCCACCAAATCTATCAAAGTCAAATAAAGCTATTTTCAATCCTCATGCAAATTCGTGGCACTTTTTTTGTTTTTTATGTAGAGTTTAGAAGCGCTCACGCTTGCTTCGGGTTAGCTTAAAGGTGGCTCTGCAGGTAGCAATGAGAAATCATTTTAAGCAGCTGGTAAGTGCATACAGACCAAGCCATAGGCTACAACACTGACATGTTGTGTGCTTCTCCTTAATCAAGTTGTAAGTACAACAGAATTATTCTACATTCATCACGGACACCTAAGCTGTCACTGCTGTTTAATGAGTATCAATTAAGCTGTTTCAACAGACTAGCTCAGCACATACTGTAGACACAAACAGGCAGGCGCAGCCTCCTTAACACAATGCACAGTCTCAGACAGGGTTCAGGTACAGAGTTAAAGCTAAAGCTTAGAAAATGTGGGGTATTTCTATAAAGCAAATTTGACATATACATATAGCCTCTGCATTTATATATATTTAACTTTGAAAATGTAATTAACTAAAAAATATGTACTCCTTAAATAGTCTTTTTGGTCTAATTGGCTCTACTATATCTGCCTTATTTTCACGTAGCAAAAATACTATTGAGAACATTTTAGTGAAATTAAATCTTTGCAAACTGTGCAATCAGATACAACTTAATCTATATTCAACTATATTAAATAAAAAAAATACTTTACAGAGTGAACTTGCTATTCTATTATCATTCTTTATTCATGTCCAGATTTTGGCTTCACCGCCACCAAGTGTCACCGGGGCCGAATGGTAATGTGTTTAATAGAGTGCATGATCCACTGGACCCCCCGCCACGAGGAAAAACAAACTCTTTATTCTTGTCACTTTACATTCTCTCTGACATTAGAACTTGTTTGCTGCTAACAAAAATTACCAAATGAGCCATTCAGTCTTTGAAAGCTCGGCTAATTAGAAAGCTGGAGTTTATGAAATCAAGTGTTTCCGCTGAGAGAAGAGTTTGTTAGATAAGAGCACGGAAAACATTAACAATACATGGAACAATTAGCCGGCTAACAGCGCTGATTGGTTTCTGACTCAATGCTACCAATTTGACTTATTACTTAACTGTTACACAATATGTGTAAATGAAGCTTTCCGCAGCTGTTTAAAGCAATATGTGAGATGACCATAAAAAGTTGTAATGGAAATGGAGTGAACGTTCACACCCAATGAATTACTTTTTTTTTGTATTTGTTTTAATTTCAGTTACGATATCTTTTGATGCTTTTAAAACAAGGCCATAAATGTCAGAAAGCGGAGAAGTGTGTAAATAGAGCTGATAATCGGCTGTGCTAATTGTGGCCTAGCCCTGACTTACTCGGTCTCTATGGCGATGCCACCTAAACAGATTAGCCAGTTAATGGTGTTTAGATGAAGTCAATTATGAAGCAAAGACTGTAAAAATACCTTCAAATGTGATTTCATCTATGTCTATATAATATGTGTCACGAACATAAACAAACCCAAGAAACTTGAGAATCGCCGTGAACTGACATATGCTGGAATGTTAAAAGCGTTATTTCGCCTCGACCTGCTGACTAACGGATTCATTTGGACTGTTTTAAACAAACGCACTGCACAAATCAGTCCAACCTCGAATGGCAGGAATAAGAAGTACATGTCAGAGACTTTCCTCTCCTGCCAGAGTGTGACTGAATTGCACAAAGTGTGAAAGCCTCCGCGTGACCCCACAAAGAGAGACAGACGATCGCGGGCCACCAAGGTCAACGGAGCCGGTGGAACATTGACTTGATTCATCAAATTAGGTCCTATGTAATTGCGCTGCATGACGACTCATAAAACATGTCGGCTATAAAGCTGTCGGGAAGCCATCAGCCTCGTGCTAAATGAAGTTACAAAAGGTGGAAGGTTCACAACTTCATATAGTGCTGGAGTAAAGTGTCCAGCAGCACTCCCTCTGGTCGTAACCTCATCGTCTGCAGTAACCACGGTGATCAAAAACTGGCTGCACTCCTATACTTTGAGGTTTGCCTACGTACAAACGCTATTATAAATAATAACAGTCAGTGAAGGTTGGTTTTACTTCACCAAGTTTTTACAGACCATGATTTCTCTCCAGGTTTCACTTATCAGCTTAAATAAATATAAATGCATGTACTGACTGAGCTTAGATCATTTTTAGTAGCGCATTAAGACGGCAGCAATCTTTCTAATCGCCTTTCATCACATTTCTATCCGCTAGTATTTAAAACGCACCTCAACGCGGACTTAATAAACAATTTTCCAAATCTCCAGAACACCTGAATGCATATTTAGCGGGGCTGACCTCTCGGGCGCCTCGTGGAGCATGCAGTGTGAAGGCAGTTTACCTTTGTAATTGTTACAGATCACACCATTAGCACAATATTGTCATAGCTCCTGCTCCTGCAGTCAGAAGCAGCTGAGGGTTAATTTGCATAATAAATCTTAATTGAAGCTCATTAAGGATTTGATAAGAAGCAAATCAGGTACACCGCGGATAACTTAAGATTAATGTTTTCTCTGTCTCACACATTGAAGGGAAATGTCACATTCATTCATTACGGGGCCTTTTGCATCATTGTGCGGTATTTGATATAAATTAAATTTAATTCTGTATGGTTTATAAATCTCAGCTCGTCTCTGGCGGGGTATAAAACTGCAAAAGGCTTCTTTTCTTTTTGAAATGTGATATAGGAAGTTCTTTCCAAAAGCATCTCAGGTTGGGTTAACCTGAGCTGGTCGTGATTGTTTATAAGAGAAAAACTCCTAGCCATATGGCCAACATGCACGTATGCCCTCTGACTGACTACACATGTAGGTCAACAACTACAAGATGGATGTCTTCACTTGGATCTTCTTGCCTTTGTATGGACACAGATGATGTCTTGACAAAAGTGCTTAGGATATAAATTACAAAGATATAAACCATGGTGGGAATGTATATCGTTACAATAATACAAAGCACATGAGTTGCAGGCCATTTTACCATAAACCATATAAGACATACCTCCCCTGTGTAATCAATACCAGGCCCACAGTGCTACTGTATTAACCGTAAGCTTGCCTTGCATTCTTATCCCCTAAATCCACATAAATGAACAACCCAAGCTGTAAAGTCTCCTCCCCATTTTCCTCTGTAAATCATTATATCTGCAGGGACCTGGACAAAATACCATAACATAATTTCTTTTGTACTTGGAATGTCTAGCAGAAATAATGAGTTTTAGCCTCCTCGCAATAAACTCTCCCAATATTCTAGTTATTGTCAGACTTAATGAGTAAAGAAAAAAAAAATCATAACAAGAAATAGTCTCTTTTCTGCAGTGATGATCACATGGAAACATTATCCACATGAATCACCCCAACGGCATATCAAATTGTGTCATTTGCCTGGAAACTAGTGCAGGTCTCAGAGGGAAGGCAAGGTGAACGAGCAGTTGCTGTAGAGAGGTGCAACACTGCTCAGGCACTTGCCTTGAGACCAATCATAACAGGCTGTTTTTTCCACACAGGAGAACGCGGCGTGGAGGAGAGAGATCACTGCGCTGGAGGGCACAGGAGTCTCGGTTCTTATCACCTAGACAGTGCACCACCCTGTCTGCCTCTCGCGCAAACAAAAGCTTTCGCAAACTATTAGCTATCTGCACCTGTCACCTAACTAGCATGCGGAGGGATGGAGGTGGGGGGGGGATGCAAAGAGATCACATGAGAACCACCTGACTTGATTTTTCTCTTCTTCTTTTTTTTCTCCCACCCCTCACCGTGTAAGAATATACAGCAAGAAAACTAGCTGATGAGGAGAAAGTTATTAAAGGGTATCTCTACAGGGAGCGCCTGCAAGTTAGAAAATTGCAAGCTATGCAACAAAGTGTAAGCATATAGTTAGGTTTGCTCATAAGCTAGTGAAAATTTCAAGGCTGGATTTGATCAAAACAAAATATTTGCCTCGTTGACATCCAAGTCAGAGAGAGAAAATACACAGATTTAATGACTACTAATGATAATATCTCTTGGTAACGCTGCACTGCTGGCGAACTGACCCAACAAACTCCAAACTACATTATTTGTTATTAAGTGCAGTCCGCTCACATCTCATTACAATTAACCCAAGTGTCACAACGGCCATAATTGCAGATTGAATCAACAGCTACAATCACATGATTTCCAAGGCCAAGAGGAAGGTCTGCCTCATTGTTGCTTTCCTCTTGAACAGCAGTGAGATTATGTGGCCGCCTGTAATCTGTCTTTACAATATTGCTCCACTGGCCATTTTCATAATATAAATATAATTAACTTGATTACTTAGATGCTAAACTTGTAACGCTGCAGCCATAATTATCGCTTCCTGTGGTTAATCAATTTAAATATACAGAGGAGATTAGGAGAAAATAAAAGATGCTAACACGTGGATGCAAACATCTATGCATAAAAAAATACACGTAATCACACGGCGACTTGAAATTCTTTTTTAAAAAACAAATTCATCAAGAGTATCAATCTCGTTCTGATCTCGGTTTATAACAACGATTAAATAAATTTAAGCAGGAAAAAAAAAGGAAATGTTCCAGAGGCTTCAGACAAAAGGAGAGTGCACACATGGGAGAGAGAGGGGTAATCTGGTATTTAAAAAATACAATAAGACACCCCTTTTAGTTGCTGCCATCTTCCTCCCAGTTTTTGTCATTCAAAATGGACTTCCTTTCTCTACCTAAACTGGATAAACAACATCTGCCTTGATCGTAGGATGTTTTCTGAACAAACCACTTAGGAGGAATTTCTACTAGCCAATTCCCACAAGCTGCTGTCAGTCACTAGCTGGCACTGCAACACTTAATGCCTTTGTCTGTTCTCCAATTTATCTTGTTAACAGCAAATTGGGCTAACGGTTTGAGGCACAGAGCTATTGTAAAAAAAAAAAAAAAAAAGAAGAAGAAGAAAAAAAACAGTAAGAGGAATACTCCCACGGCCGCAAAATAACATATGGCTGCCTTCACTCAAAAATGCATCCCATGCACTTACAGGGCTTTACGTTTACGCCATATATAAACCCGATACACAAATTTCATCCCGGAATCTGCAGCCCGATGGCCTCCGTCTTAGTGATGCTTTCTCAGTAATAAAGCAAAGGTTTAGTGTGTCCTATTCTGGCCCGGTGAGTAATTGGCATTTGAAATTACCATACAAACCATGTATGTAACTGAAGTAAATCAGATATAACTGGCCTTTACTGATGCATCTGTGGTCGCACATTTACAAATACGCCTATTAATAATACAATTCCCGGAGGAGTACACAAGCACCCTGGATGCGGAATGCCTTCTGAATAAATGCTTGAGCAAGAAATGGGGATTTTTTTTTATTTATTTATTTTTTATTTTAACAAAACCTTGCAAAACACCATTTCCACCAAGAGGGATACTGCATCTTTAAGAGCCCTACAAAAATGAAACCTATTCCTTTGCATCTTCCATGCTCTTATTTCAATACTCCTCTCTCCTTGTTCCCCCTCCACACATCATTAAACATATTATTATAACATGACTGTCAGCCTGCGCCTCTCTTCGCTCCATTCTTGCTCTGCCAGGTAATCAATTTGTCGTCACTCTCTGTAACCCCAGTAAAGTCATCAAGTGAAATGAGTTACAGCTGCAAAGAGCCTTCAAGAATACAGGAGGAAAAAAAAAAAGAAGAGAGAAAAAAAAAAAAGAACGCGAGAAAAATGACAACACAGCCCAGGAATATTCCACCGCTTGATAGCACATCCCAGGTCTTGAAGATGAAATATTAATGCACAATTTGTTTATCTGCAGGCCCACATCTCTCCAGTGCCGAGCTGTTAATTTTCTATCGGCACAGACAACGGATCAGTCAGTCATGAACTCTTCACAGCCATTACCGGGAGACATTTTGATTAAGTATTCCTAATGTAGTGGATAGGAAAGAATGAAAACACTCTGCCTGCCAACTTTTGATTGACCATTAAGCCACTGATGAATGTGCCTGTCAAAGAGGAGACAATTACCTCAACAATGAAGAAACTCTTCTGGAAGGCTTATTTCTCTATAGGGCTGACACATTTACCAGAGTACAGGCGAGGCAGCTGAGAGCGTGTAAAGGGATCACTTAGGCATCTTCTCAAAAGTTCTCTGAATAAAACGGAGGGCATTGTTTTTAAGAAAAGGGGGCTTTTGGAGGCTGAAATGTGGGAAAAATATTTAGCGTGCGACTGTATAGCAATGAGCGCCTGCGTGTGTGCGTGCGAGCGCGCATACATGTGTATGTGCAAACTGAGAGTGTGCCGGGCAGATAAGGGTCTCAGTATCTTAAGCGGGTATAAAGAGACGCTATTATTGGCAGAGAACAATCGCCATCTGGTTGCTACATCCGCAACCATAATAAAGACTGATAACTTCTCAACACACCACAACCAAGTAATTGCATCCTCAAACGCTGAAATACCCTTGATCAGTCTGCTTTCCATCCATCATAACGAGGCAGTTTTTTGGGAGGCAATATAATTTACATGAACTGAAAAATGGCTGCAGAGAATAAGGTCACAGGTACTGTTGATTTGGTGACCTTGCGTGATTTTATTTTTTTCAGGGAAATGCCGTAAAGAGCGATTTTCTGGAACAGAGGTGCTGAGATTTAGTTCTAAAAAAAACAAAACAGGATTACATTATGTTAAAAACAAAAAAACAATAAAACGTTCACTCTCACAGAACCACTTTACAACAAACATGCCAGCCTAAGGTGTGCGAGGGCCTGTGCGAAGATTATGAGCGCATCATTTCAACACACAAACAGCAGTCTGCACATAAGGCGGATTTGCTTATATTACCCCGCTGCACAAAAAGTCAAATCTGTGTGTTGTGGAGGTGTGTTTGCGGCCCCCCTCTCCTCCCCTCCCCTCTCCCTCCCCAACCTCTACCCCTACACCCCTCTCTCCTTGCAAGCAGCGTGGATGGAGTGTGTGTGTGTGTGTCTGAGCGAGTGTAACCCATTCTCCATTTGTCCATAAGATTATGAAGAGTTCATACAGAGTTCATCTGCCACGGATACAGCGGCTCCACATCTTTCAGCCCCTCTCCACACTTCATGCGGGTCAAATCAAAAGCAGCAAGGGAGGTTTTATGCAGATTAAAAAAAAAAAGAATAAATCAAGTGTGAGCGGAGGAACTTTTCTGATCAATGAATGAATAAACACCACCTGGCACGTTGTGTGATTATTAAAGAAAAAACTTTACATTTATTTTACTTTTTGGGAATATTAGGCTTCTTAATTTACCCAGGAGCGTTGTAATGATACTGCTGCTCTCTCAACATTTTTGATGCCCAGACTGGGAGCCGAGGCCCCTTTAGTGGACTTTAAAAGGTCCCCAGTGAAACAGGAATTAGTTGGATTTTTTACTATTATTAAATAACTGCAATGTGTATCTGCCTCCATATTATTAACTACAGTGCACTTAGAGTTATATAACTAAATCCAGAGCAACTACAAAAAAAAAAAAAAAAAAAAAAAATGCTCAGATTGGGACAATGTCTCGCTAAACGCAGGGGTCTGAAGCTCCTCGGGGGTCCCACATGATAAAAGTTTGAAAAGGGAAACGGTGTGTAATAGCTGAGCTACCCCTCAGAATCACAACAAAATGTTACGGTCACAATAAGGAATAAAAATCGCTTACCCGCAGCCCGTTTGGGTGCCTGCTGTTTCCTCCGTGGCATTTTTTTTTTCTCTTTTGGAGTCGCAGTTCACTACTGTGCCCAGGTGAAATCTGAATGCGGTCTACGATAGTCCATGCATAGAGAGAGAGAGAGGGAGTGTGTGTGTGTGTGTGTGTGTGTGTGTGTGTGTGTGCGAGTCTTTATTTTGGCTCTCCCGAGTACTTCGGTCTCTCTCACTATGTAAAAAATCCAGTTAGGAATCGTTTTCAATGAGGTGGGAGAAACAGATGTTAACCCGGGCTTGTTCTTTCACCTTCTTCTTCTTCTTCTTCCTCCTGCGGGGTGCGAATCGCCTCCGTTCACCATCCGTTTTTGTCCATCAGTGCCACATACGTTGATCGACGGGTGTCAGTCAGTCCCGCGGGCAGTTTTTCGGCGGATAAAAATGTGCAGGGAATGCGCGTAAAAAGGTAATGGTACAGTATATTACGCACGGTGCGGGCGAGGGGAGAGGCGATGCCAGCAGACATCGATCCATAGAACAAACTGAACATTAAAAACTCCTCCCTCCTCGCCTGGACTTGATGATGGCAGCGAGACATTTGTTACACTAGATAACCATGAGTTTATTAAAGGAACAGAGGCCAGAGAAAAGAGACAGGAGCACAGGCAGAGCTGCCGCCGCCGCTGCCTTCCGTCGCTCCGTGCTCGGTGCCTTTTCGTGCAGTTTTGTCTCGTTTTTCAGAGCCTTTCTTCCGCCAGCTTCCGCCTTGCCTCGCCGGATGAAAGGCAAGTTTGTGAGATTTCCAGCAGATATGAATGAACCGCTGCAACCGTTGTGTTTTTTCCTACTCGGTGCGGCTGGATAACATGCTTCATGTAAGAATGATAATGCTGGTTTAAAAACGGTTTCTGCCTGGTCATCACATGTTTCAACAAAAGTATCAAAACACACAAAAGTAGTTTTTAACAAAGTATTCCGGGGTGAAGGCAGTTAGGGAGGCCTGATTGTGTTTTTTTCAAACGTTAATTTCTAATAAAGTTACTCTAAAATGCGAGCTACTACAGATAAAGTATCTCTGTGGTGTAATCTGATTACATTTCTGTGAGTTGTGCATAATCTTTTGACATGGTATCCCAAACTAAGATTTAAATCCAACACAAACAGATATGGTACCCGACACATTATATCTGCGTTTAGATCCCAACATCAGTTTGTACCTTTGGTTTCTCTCTTTATCTCTGATGACTTCCTCTTTTGCTGGGGCCTACAAATTAAAAGCATCAACCCATAACCCATAACATGCAATCAGGTATTCAATCTAGGGTTTTACTTTAGGATTGGTTTACATCATCAGCTGATCTACCAGTTACTTTCATAAAAGAAGGAGCTTTTATTTAAGTAAAAACGTCACGCTGTCAACAGAAATACGTATTTTTTAGCAAGATAAAACGCAAATGCCAACGTTTGTGAACCAATTTAATTTAAAAAAGTGCAGTATTTGATTACTTCCCGCTACAAATTAGTGGTTCCATCCAAAAAATAGTGAAAAATGTCAGCGTTACTGTCGTTAAACTGATGTTTTCCCTGGCAAATACTCCAAAAAGTTGAAAATAATATAAGTGTTGATGAAACTAAACAAATGCAGCAACTCATCAGAACTGTAATGATGACATTAGGGATTGTTTGGCATTTTATTTTCTTAACTCTAGTTTAATCTTAGTTCTTAAAAGCGACAAAGTATTTCTCCCACGTGCAGGACGAGTACTTTTCATGTTGCCACACTTTTCAAAGAGAGCACTCTACTCTTTAACTTCTGATATATTTCTTTTTAATCCGTGTTACCCTTCAGCCTCTATCCTTGGTCATTACAGTGAAGAGAACAATCCAAAAGCCTCTCTTTCTCTTTAAAAGCTACTCATGACCTAATCAAATATGAAGTTGAGGTGATGGATGACTTCATTTCAGAGAGACAACACCCCTTAGAGATCCAGGCTCGCCCCGCATTACAAATGGCTTCCTGATAATATTCCATCACCCTATTTTGTGTCTGTCACTCATTTTGCCAATGATACCAGAGACCTCCTGTGAACTCCACCTGAACCTGCGCGATCAATCACGGCTCAGATCAAGCCTGAGCCATACCTGTCTGACAGCTCTTAACACCCTGTGTGTACACAAAGCATGCGTGCGCTGTGACAGTCGTTACACCAGCGCCCACCACCACCATCGCCGCCGCCAACTAACCTTATCTCTCCCAGAAGGCCTCGCTCCACTGCCGCTCACACCTACTCCGTGCTTACGTCATCCGCCTCTCCACACCTCCATTCACCAAGCTGTAAAAAGAAGTTTCTGATCAGCGCTTGTGCTTAAAACTTTTCTGTTTTTTTTTTAACCCACGATTCATGCGTCAGTGTCAGCGTGCAGATGGTGGATTCTGTCATCCACTAAGTCTTGATGAGCTCTTCCTCCCTCACATGGCTGCAATTCTCATACCTGGCTGCTCGAGGATTTTCCAGGATACAACTTCAACAGATTTCACTTAAGTGTGATCTGCCACTGTGACAAACATGTATCTTGTTAGGGCTTTTACAGAGCTACCTGTGGCTCTCGTTGCATGGCAAGGAAGCAAATGTGGAGCACGCATGCTGAGAAAGTAGGCAACAAAACTTAATTAATGACTGCTCACACTGACCGGCGCGTGATGACAGCCTTAGAAAAGTGCTTTTTTAAATTGCTTATAAAACATAAATTGAAAATCTTCCCAGTTATATAAGCAGATGTTTTCCAGTGCCTGTAATCAGATAAGTAATTCTTTTATCTCCCGTCTCATCGGGAAGTGGAGCAGCTTCTCTGACAAAGAAGCAGGCTTTGCGCATTCCTTGAATGCTTGCTGGAGCTCGTACACCCATGGACGCTGGATGTCCGGTCCGCTCCGATGCACAAAATGTGCCCGCATTTCTCTGAAGTCACTTCTGAAGTGTCAACAAAATCAGCCTTTTTATTTATCGGCAACAAAGCTGCTCCAGAAAGTGTCTTTTGACGGCAGCCAGAGTTTTGACCTCTCATCATTTTTGCTGTGAGAAATTTCGATTCATCTTCAGAGCCTATTCTGGAGCGTTCAGAGGTTGACAAACACTGTTTGTGGAGTCTGGTTTGAGGTGAACCTTGAATCTTACGCGCCACATACAGTCAGTGTACAGCCAGGATGAAAGTGCAGGACAGGCAGTTATCAGGAGTATCAGATGTTAGATATCAGCGTCTGAAACTCAAGGTTTCACTACTAAACTGTACATCAATAGGAATCTGCTACTAATAAGGGCCTCCAGGCTTTAATTCATTTTAACATTAATCACTGTAATTTTGTCTTCAACGTCAGGAATACTCAGAAGCATATAGCCAATTAATTAAAATCCGAACAATAGACATGAAGTAAAGGGAATTATCCTCAACTTTGCTGTTTTCTTCAACCCAGTGTAGCATCTTTCAGCTTGTTGTTTTGGTCTGTGCTCTTTAACAGCGTCTATAGAAGCAAAAAGCTTTGTGTTTAAAAGGAATGTCTTGATCCATAACTAACTACCACCCCCAGCAATTTTGAAAAAAACAACAGGTTATGTGTGATGATGTTGTGTCACACTACTGCAAGCTCACCGGGACACGAGTTGTCCTGATGTGAGAGTTGAACAGAACTATCTGAGGGTTTGGAAACCAGACTGAAATCATCTAAAAGGGATGTGCCAGCAGAAGGCCGTGACAGTCACTGACTACTGAGCCTAATGATATGATAGAAAAAGGGGCGACGCACCCTTTTGGCGGTATTTGGTGGCACGAACCGACCATGATGCTAAACCAATGAGAGATGGCCGTGAAACAGCCCAAAATAAAAAGATCAGAAGAATATAAATCGAAAAAGACAAGTGCTGATCAAGTAAGTAATGCAGAAGTTGCTCTGTTTCTTGGCAGGTGGGTAACATTTGTATCACTGTCTATCTCTTTCTGCATGTTAGCTCTGCAACAGCAACTATAGCAACACCACACTGACACACTGCGCAGCTAACACCAGTTACTTTCCTCGTTTTGTTGTTGTCCATTTTCTGTTATTATCATCGGGGCCTTGGCAATGCCTGTCCGTGAATTTGAGAGGCCACGGAGCACTGAATGGAGGGAAGTGTTTGCTTGGCTGTTGAGTCTGAGTTCACCTTTAATACCAGATGACATTCATCGGGAAGCCTGAGACATGACAGCAAATGAAGGCTAATTCCACACCGTTTCTCCTGAATAAGAGAAGCAAAAAGCAAAGATGTTAACCTTTTATCGGAGACGTCCCCAGGTAGACATTTTTAGCCGTGTTTCTCACTGGCAAAATGTGCAAACCTGTTTCTATATTTCTGATCTACCTCCTTATGAAACTAACGACTCCCAGAGAAAATGAACCTCAGCTCTTTGGTTTTCAGCCACCGCCATGAGACAGAGGACGACGCTTTAATTAAGCTGTTGTAGTTCTTTTTCCTCATCTCTGACATTTGTGTCAGTCTTCAGCAGCTCTCTAGCATTTCAAACATATCTAATTGGTTGGATATGAGCTCACACAGTTCACAAGTATTTAAGAGTGTACTCTGGAATATCTGACTGTGAAATGTGTCAAGATTTTTCAGCGTGTCTTTGCAGGAATTATGCAACTCTGAAATGATTACATTTCCTGGTTGATCATTAAAGACACAAGTAAACATTAACTATCTAACCAAGAGCTATGGGCACATTTTCCTGGAAACAATACCCACATAAATACTCCATACATGAAACTTTTCCGTACAAGCATTATCCAGGGGAACTTTATAATCCGTCAAAGAGTGCAAAGGACTCCAGCAAACATTTGACAGACAGCAAAATGAATCTGCTCACATTGTGAGATTTACGACCTGTCCGCGAATCGAAAACATTCAAAAACGCAACTGTTTTGTGTGTATCCACATTGTCCATTGGAAGTCTAGACTCAGCCAAAGACTGTTTCCAATATCATAACACTGGCCTCCTTCGTATTATGTGGTTAAACTATTTAGTTACAGTCTTTCCGCAGTAGGGAGTGTAATTATAATGATCCGGTGGTGATAAAAGGAGGATGGTTCTTGGAAATCCAAACCTGTCTTTAAAACCAGAGATGAAATTTCACGTACAATGGACAGCCTGTGATTGAAGTCTGGCAACATCATTTTCAAAGCTTCGCAGCAACGTACGCATGCAGTCAAAAGCGGCTGATTGATCTAAGATGTAATTTATGTGATGCTTGTGGAAACTTATTAAAGTTAAAGACAAAGAGCTATTACAAATAATAAAAAGAACATTTTCATTCAGGTGATTGACAGGTGGTTAAAAATAACACTTGCAAGAGCAGGACTACATCGCAGCAGTTAAGGGATGTAAGCTTAATATGGATTTGTTTCGGGGAGGAAATAGGATCAGAGCAGTCTGTGATCACACACAAACACAACTTAACACAATGACATGGTTGTATACTTTCCTAGAAACCAACAAGATAAAGCTGCACACGCTATAAGAAATGTTTGCTCTGTAATGACTCATTTAAGGACCAAAAAGCAACAAAGGGTGTTCATGGTTTCACACATAAAAGTATGTGGTCCCTTCCTGTTTAAGAAGAACACAGTTTAGTTGAAAGTAGGTGAAGTTGAACAAGCTGACGCGAGTGCTGCTGCTGCCGCTGCGGCTGTTGTTGTTGTTGTTGTTTAAAGCAGTTAAAGGGGCTTTGTGGGACTCAGCGTGTTTGTCCTCAGGGCTGAATGTAACAGATGACAGAGATCATTGGAGTTTTTTGGTTTTTTTTCACCACATCACTCAGAACTTACACCTTTTCACAATTTTATAGTGTACTATAGAGACACAGACACCACTGTGATATTGTTTCACTATTTGTACCTAATGTTGGAAGCTGACAAGGGGGTACTTGTCGTTCTTTTCCTGACAGGTGCTAATACCTCACACTCCTTCTCTTATTTTTGTATGCTGGTGACTACTTTTGATTTGGTGCCGCTGCAGGCTTTTTGTACATCATAAAATGCAGAGGAACAAACCCAGTCGCATGTGTAGTGCGCACACGGTGCGGCAACAGAGATCCTGCAGGTTCCTTGAGTATCGCACTGTATGAAATGATTCTAATGAAATCTTCAGACTGAACCACATCTATTTTGAGTTGTACCAGACTTTCAGGTAATGACCACTGCTTGGTGGTGCCGTAATATAAGCAAAGTGGTAGAAGCAAGCAGATAACTCTCAACTCTCAGTGAAAGACAACAAGCTGAACAACTATCCCACATGTTGTTGTAGGCAGGGAAAGATCTGAACAAACTTTTTGGGATGACCAACAAGAAATAGATTTTAATGAAGACTGATTAAAGCTTATTTTCATATGGAGAAACAACGGATCAGATGTGTAAAATGGAAAGGCTGGCTCTAAATGCCAAAAACTCTGCAGTTCCCATTAGCCCTTGGTGGCATTTTAGGACCTTTAAGCTCTTGGTTTTGGTTCACTCTCATCAATCTTAACAATTTGAAGAGCAACCAGCTGTTTTCAGCAAAAACACTCCGATAAACTCACCGCATATAACCTTCCCAGTAACCAACCCCAACTATCTGCTGAACAAAAAGATCAATTTGTAATAATTGAGGTGGGCACGATCGTAAATGATAATCAAAGCATGTTACAGTTTTTCTCATTCACTCACACAAATGGCAGAAGCGCCCACGCAGGGTGCACTCCTGCCACCAACTACGGGTTCAGTGTCTTGCCCAAGGACAGTTCAGCCGGCCTTCATTGGCAAATCAGAATCAGAGTGCTTTTATTGTCATTGCGTGTCCACATACAATGAAGTCACGATGGCTCTCCTTAGAAAAGACAGCAACATAAATTACACCCCACCCTCCTTCCCCAAACCCATAAGTGACTCAACCGCCAAACTTGTGACTCCAAATAAATGCTGGCCAGTGTCTGCAGGATGTATAAATGAGCAACTAACCAAAGGAAATGTCCCGGATAATGTGTTAATGCAGGTTTAAACGTGGGTCAAGTAAATTGATTATAGATTGAAAGTATGATATGGTTGGACTTTTGAGATAACAGAAGCTTCTCATTTCTCTCAGGTCACATGTTATACTAATAAAACACGGCGATATTCTTTTATGTATATAATATCCATTAATATGTAACTAAACATTGGGGCAGTAAACCATTGTACAAGTATGAGTCGGTGTTATACGAAGGCATTTCCTGCTGGAGGGTTCTCATGGTGTTAGCAGATGGCCTATTATGGTGGGGCTGCAGGAAATCCTTTAAGCAAGGTTTAACATACCTTCCATATTGTGTGTTAGCTTTCTAAAACTGACTAGCAGTCTAAAAAAATGAAAATTCCAAAGAAATTGGGTAATTTTGAATTGTTCAAACACCTTTTATGCCCCTTACATTATACCCAGTACACCCAGCATACCAGTATACCCATGTGTTTCCACCAATCATACTCCATTGTTATATGCTGCTCCGGCTAACTCATTTCTGATAAATACTTTACTCAATAACTGTGGAAAATTAGATAGAACTCCTCCAAAGCAGATGCTTATTTACTATTTTACACACTGTATTTGCTGATGACGGCCTTACGCGTGCCAGAGAGCACCGCCTGCAGTGCAGCGGTTAAAGCTGACGAATTATCTAAGGTGGAATGGCACTATGACCCAGATGTAACCCTAACACATGCATGACTTATCAGAAAAGGCTTTCTGTGGGAAAAACCAGTCCGAAGCTTGAGCTGTCAGTCAGCCCGCAGACTAAGCAGAGTATGTGGGGCATGAATGCAGGGGAGTATTGTTCACCGTCTTATTTTAACCCAATAACGCCCATGCAAACAATCTTCCTTACGTTGCTGCTTGACCTATTTCCTCTCATGTAATATATCGTTATACAGCCTTGTGAAATGGCTTAATTATTCATGCTTGATTTCAAAATGAAGAGCTTTGAGAACATGGCTCCACAGGAGGATTGACACACGCAACAGTGCTCTTACAAGCACACACACTGAGGCACGCGGAGGCACACTGGGGCCTGGCTTCCTCCAAAAAAGAAAGAAAGAAGAAAAGAAAAAAAAAAAAACACAAAACAACGCACACCCTTGACTGACTTCATCCACTGTGTTGTGCACAGAGCATTAAAGCAAGAGTGAAGATAAATGCCCTGTCAGCGCCTCTAATGATTTATTTCAAACATTTCACTCGATCCAATAAGGTTACAATCTATGGCAGGTAATTGTTTATAGAGAAATAGAGGGCATTTTGTTTGTTTTATTGAGCATTGAGCAGAGTGAACACACTAACCTCAGAAATGGATGCACTGTCAGAAATATCAATTTGCTGTTTCAGACTCCATTCTCCGCTCGTAATTTTCATCACACATATTAACATACAGTGCCGTCTTCAGCATTTTGACTTTTTCAGATTCAGCACTGCCTCTTTAGTTTGTTTTTTTTCCTTTCTCTTTTTTAAACCCACTTTTTTTTAAGGGCCTGTCTCCCCATATGGTGTCCGACCAGCCACACACTATTTTTTGCCTGCCCTGGTGTGTGTGCTGCAGTTAGGTAAGGCATCAGAGCAGCCTGTCACTTGTCCCTTGGTATTGCTTTAGTCTGCGTCGACAGTGTGTCCACCCTGGGTTTGTCAGTGTCTATTCAGACCTGACCTGTCTTGTTCAGCACATGGCAGAGGATGCTGATGGACATTTCCAGTTCTCCTTCTCGGTGTCCATCACTCGTTGCAGGATGCATCCCTGACGCATCTTAGTTTGAGCTCCTGAAATTTGTTGACAGTTGCAGAGGGTGGTCTGCAGTTCTGCCACCCTCAATTATGGGAGATGTGATCTGATTCTGACTTGAGGGATGTAGGTTGCCTGCTGTGCATAAATGCTCAATTGTGGTCGATCGATATCTTGCTAATAGGTTTTGAAAATTGAAAACAATGCAAATAGAAAAGATGTGTAAACGCTGCTGAGGGATTTTGAAACACAAACCCAAAGGGCTAAGTGAAGGTGGGGCAAGTGACATCTTTTATTTATTTATTTCCAGTCCTGGCGGATTAGATTCATTCATCCCCTTTCATGTTTGTTGCTTTGCTGCCAGTCAATCCCGTGTTTGTTCTCTTAATTTCCTGCGAGTCGCTGATGAAAAAGAAGGGGTATTTAATTAGCGCTCCCTCTGTTCTGTTGAAACAGTTAGTGTATTTTTTTATAGGAGCAGGAATAGAGCTGGAGTCTGTTTCTAATGGAGATGGAGGCAATCAGATAACCAACACTGCCACCCATGCTCTCTTCTCCTCTTCTTGAAGAGGACAACTTCAGCTTTTAATAAACATGTAATAAGAAGGAAAACAGCTGGTAGCTGCATCACAGATGGTGCCGTTCTTGGCATCTCCAAGGAAGGGACCACACATACAGATGGCTCATTATTCCAGCATTTGGTTATGCATATTGCACAAAATTTTATTCCAATGCTTAACAACCAGTATAAGCAATACAGGTGTTACTATTTTTCACGAAGCTCCCCCTGCAAAGTAAGCAGTCGGGATCTTGTTTTGGTCATATCTTTTGATGCGGATCACTCGCACAAGCCTCAGAAACTACTTCTCCCCATCAATATTTCAGTGCTGTCTCTGTTTGTGAGCTGTGCCACGTTAATCTGCACTCAGGTGTGATTCGCGGCTAAACCAGCTGTCAGTCTCGCCTTGACTGCAGCTCGGTTTTCGAGAGCGCACCCTTTGTGTCATTAAGGTAACAGGCCGCAAATACCTCAGCGGGTAGTTGATTAAGACAGAGGGAGGGATATTGATCACAAAGCAGCGGCAAAACAAGTCAGCACAGGCGGCCGAGAGCAAGGCCGAACACCTCAGCCGGCAACCTTGACCTCTTCAAAGACCCTCAGACCCCGCACTTTCATCTCAACTTATACGCTCCTGCTGCCGGCTATCTGCATATCTCTGAACCCTGTCGTCCTCTGTGTATTATTTATATTCACTCAAATAGAAAATGTCACTGGCAAAAAAAATAATAATTTGAATGAAAACAAGGCAAAGGATCCAGTCCCACGAGAGAAATGTGTTCTTCGTTGAGGCTTTTTTTAGGTTGACTGTTTTAAATTACAGATGCTCTCTAATTGGCCACGGTCAAATAAAACCCGCCTAATGAGGCATTGCATTCATTTGCTTATTTCCTTTCAAGTTGTTTCCCTTTGTATCTCAGAGCAAAAAGTCTGCTCTTGTGCTTACTGGGTATTCTTAGTCAAAAGACGATCATGCCTCAAATGAATATGTAAATATATATTTTTCTGCAACAGAGCAGCCCGGAACTGCGAGTTTACTCATTAACTAGAAACAGCAACAATAATAAACCCCTGAACTTCAACTGCTGTCTTACCTCAGTGCATTATTTTGATGACCGCGAGCAGATTTTGAAGTGGAGACAGAAAAACCAAAGGGTGCCTCTCCCTCCCCGCGTCGCCATTACATGATGAACTCCTCCTTTAACGTGATGATTAAGTGCGCTAATCACAAGTGAGAGCGAGACGCAGACACTTTCATCCGTCGGCCCGGGCGCGTGTGTCCCGAAACATCCGAGGGATTTTCTTTCAGACCTCCTCACACTTGACACTCCATGTATGCTGGAGCTGTCCTGTCCAATTTATAACAGGAGTCAATGTGACCTTTATCCTGGCAATGACTATAATGTACTTTAGCACATGTCAGTCTCAGGTCAGGATCATCCCCTGTGTCATATGTTTTGTCTTGCATGTTTTACAGTCGCCGGGGACGTACCGCTGCTCTTCTGCGCTGCAGCCTATTCAACTTTAAAATGAACTTAGACAGGTGATAGCTCCAGAATGAAAAAAGAACACATGTAACATATTATTGCCATAGACATTTTATGCGGTATGCCATTATGAACCGATTCCTCTAACAGTATTATATGTTCACAGATATTCATAGCCCGCAATTAGACATTATAATTACAAAGTAATGACTATTTTGAACTGCGGTTTAATAATAATATCTTTCTTTTCCGCTCTATTCTAGCTCACAACAAACACAACACGCAGAAAAAAGCCAAACGGTTTTAACACGCTTAAAAGCATGGGCAGGCGGCACAAAATAACTGTCGCATGTTTTTGGCTCTAATTTCCCCCCTCATACTCATCTTATTGCTCATCAGCTAAGTTGTCAGGTCTGCTACGTCCCTTTGATGGCATCACTGACAATTAGCAAGACGATGCCACACAAAACCATCTGGACAGGCACATCTCTCGTTGCTGAGGGAGACAGTTTCTGGTGTGACAAAAATAAATCTCAAGGTCACTCGCTGTCACTTTTTAAAAGTATCAGATTCCTTCAGAGGTGGATTTATGGGATTGGATTTATTTTGAGAGGGTTTACTGGCTAATGACGAGGTGTCTGAGGCTGTTAAGCGGAGAGGAGGAATTAAATCAGTATACAACCCTGTCCCTGCTATAGATAGATAGATAGATAGATAGATAGATAGATAGATAGATAGATAGATAGATAGATAGATCATATAGGTATAAATATACGATGCTTTGACAAACATCTTCGTAAACTTAAAGAATCTTGGCAATAAAACTCATATTAAATATAATGTTGATAAGGCCCAGTCACACCAGGACTTAAACTAAACTACCAAAAATTGCAGCAATATAAGTTTTAGTTTAATCAGATTTGCTAGAGGGCGAATGCATAGCAGCTACAACATTATGGCCACCTTTCTAATATTGTGTAGGTCTCCCTTTACATGTGAGACTCATCAGAGAATGGACATGTTCCTTCTGAGGTTGTCTTGTGGTGTCTGGCAACAAAATGTTGTTAGTGGGGGCCTTTGGGTCCTATGGGTTGAGGGGAGGGGCCTCTGTGGATCATCCCACAGATACTTGATCAGTTTGGGATCTGTTGAATTTGGAGGCCAGGTCAACACTGTGTGCTGTTTTTCATGTTTACTGAGTTGTTCCTTGTGTATGTGCCTCTGTCAGGCTGTATCCTGCTGGAGATGGCTGCTGCCATTAAGGTGTGTCACTGCTATGGGGTGGGGGTGCCTGGTCTGGTCTTGGTGGGTGGTACATGTCTAAGTAACATCCACATGAATGATAGGTTTCCAGCAGTACACTGAATTGTCACAAGATGTTCATGTTATTTACTCCTCCTGTCATTGGTTTTAATGTTATGGCTGATCAGTGAATTGTATGTATTTACAACCCCACCCATTCACGTAGGCCACCATTAGTCCAGAGACAGTGCGTGTCAGTAATAAGAGACAACTCACTTTTTGATCCTGCACAAACTGTGCCATGAATTGCATATCTTGCATATATGACGATTGTCAAAGGTTGTGCAACGTCATTAAATTTCTCTCCACAAGACATTCAGTGCTGCTTAACATAAAGACAGATAGAAAATAGTGGTATTCGTGTTAATTATGTAATGCCGAGTGGATGTCAAGGCATTGGCCAGGTTGGTGTTGAGGGCGTGCTGTGTGAGACAAGAGATGTAGTTCAATGAGCAGTTTCACACTAAACTAAATGGTACAATAGTAGTAGTATTTACAACAAACTATATTCTCTTTTTGTAAATTGTCAAACATAATCCTGTATGTATAATTCATTCCGCAATTCAAACAATTGCTATTTATACATATTTCTTCCCATATCTCCGTTATTGCAGGGCCTCAAAATAACAAGCCATCTCCATTTTCTGATTATCTCGTGATTACATCACAGGAAGTTGCGTACACAAAATATATGGCGGTCAAGGGGTAACATCGATCTGAACCATCGCTGTCTACAAGCGACCGAGGCTAACAGCTTAGGAAGCTAATGACTGGGTAACGTAATGTAGGAAATCTAAAAGGTATAATGAAAAGATGAGGCCAAATTACAGGCCACTTACTATTATTAGACAAAATTACAGTATATCAACACACCATGCACCTACAAATTTCAAGTTACTAGGTTGTAAATACCACAAGACAGGGCCGTTCATATGTAGTTTAAGTGCAAACACAGTTAACACATGACTATTTCAAGGCAGCATTGGAGTATATAAAATGAAGGAAGCTAGCTTATATACTGGCTCCGTCCGCTTTTACTTAAACAGCTTAAGTAATCACTGAGGTTAGACCGCTACACAAATGAGGCATAGTTTATAATCAGCTACAGCTATGAGACAAGTGTTGATTATGTGAATATGTAGTCTGAGTAAACTGTGTGTATTACCTTGTTAGCAGCCAAGTTAATGAGCTTACCAATTGACAGATATGTAGGATAGCAACACGGCACTGAGCTGTTTCCATTTATGTGACATTTTACTGAAATAAAATGACGACTTGACCACCTTCATCTTCTTATTCACACTATAAAACAAAACATAGCCAGCTTTTGCCTTGCCTAGTGTGGTATAGCTAGGTTTAATGCTATGAAAACACATTATAAAGAGCTCGTTTAAAAATTAATTAAAAATACATAATGAAAAGATGTGATATTATTCATAACTTCTTGTGAGTGCTTGTGTATTTATTTTTTATTTTTTACAGCAATAAAAGAAAATAGGAATTGAAAGAAGCACTTTTGTGGCTAACTAGCACTAGGATGCTAAAAGGTGTCTTATAGCGTGCTAGCTGTTAGCTCACCAGCTACAGAGCGGATAAACAACAAGCCTGGAAAGTCACCAAGCTTTGAGCACGACCTATTTCCTGGAGATGAACAGATGGATTTCATTATCTCACTTTCCTTTAAACCAGGCCTTCAGTCATTATGTAGCTTAAAAACAGCCTATGACTCTGGATGTCTGTTTTTGTTGTTTGGTGTTTTGTTTTTTTTATTGTTTGTTTTAAGAGGATTTAGAGGATTCTATGAAGGTCGCAGGTTTTACCATTTCCTATAATTTCTCTATCTTTGTATTAACCTGCTTTATTTTTGCCAACCAGGTTTTGATCAAGGTTGCCGGGGCAAATGGATCATTAAACAGAAACTAGAACATACTGTCATTGTTTTGAAGAGCATATTCGACGCAGGCCCCGCTCTCGCTACAGTAACTCATCCGCAGCCCTTGCATTGTGTGGTCCCATGATGCTTCTCTGCTTGTGTGTGTCCATACATCATGTTTGTGCGTGCTGTACTAAAGCAGATCCCCTACAGAATAGGCTCCAGAGTGTCATCCGCACAGAGTTATCCCTCACCACTGGCTGACCGTGGCATTATTCCGATGGGGACTGTTTGACTAATAAGCATTTTCATTTCACAAGTGCTGGCTCTAGTCAATGCTGCTGCTACGGCTTTATACATACTGTACCAGAGGACACCTTGAATTGGAAAAAGAAAGGTGGCCAACACTATTAAAAGCACCCACTGGTCCGGAAAACACACTGTGATTTCATTACAAAAATCATATAATGGTCGTAAACACAATAACAAAATTGCACTTTTCACTTTGCAGCGTATGTAGAATAGAAAGAGCTCTCTCTCTCTGTCTTTCTCAAGAGGATTTCTTTTTTTTTTTTTTAGACAAGTCACACTTGAACGCTTTTGATTTTGGTATTAGAGGAGAATTACATGAATACTTCACCGAGCAAAAGGTGAAGCATTAATAAAGATGTATGATAAACAAAATGAACTTTATTTCAAATGTATTGTAAGAAAGGCGTGGGCGTTAACACTACATAGTGAGTGCCTGTGCGTTACTAAAAGCTTTACAGTGTGCAGCAGATGTTATATAAATGTAGGTGAACGAAAATAGTACATTTGCTTTGGGATGTCCTCCAGTCAAGTGCATGTATTCTGAAGCATGAGCGGCCACTGCATGTGTGAGCACTACATGTTAATGTATCCGCTGCACACTGTCCAAATTCCCAATCAAATTCATTTGCAGCGGACTGAAGCCGAGAAAGGAAACCAGACCTCACTGAACTTCCGTGCGCTCGTAGACACTCCATATTTCCACAACCACCTGCTAAAAAACTATTTTAGCTCTTTGATGCTACCTGAGTGTTTTCCTCCCACACTCGGTTAAAAAAAATAAAATAAAATAAAAAAATGCACATCTCAAAATGACCTCTTTCTTTCTGCTCAGCTAGTGGAACAGAGCAGTCGCAGAGTCACTTGCAAATTTGTTTTCGGTCTATATTAATATGTATGTCTGTGCTGTAAATAATATTTGTCGCAGGCACCAAAACAAATCCTCAGCACTCTTTAATGCAAATTTTAATGAGCAAATCTCACTAAGGATTCAGCGTTTTCATTTTTTATTATTTATTTTTTTGTCTTTTTGTGCCACCACGTATTTGCTCCTGCACGCCGGGGTCAGGTCCGAGCCCGCTGCGTCTCAGTGGAGCGCTGCGATCACCTCAGCCGACCACCCTGACAACCTCTCTCTCTGTTGTTAGACTTCCCGGCAGAAAAGCCTCTCAGCGCAGGGATTCGGTCCGTGGAGGTTTCCATCAGATGGCGTATAGCATCCCCGCAGTCTCTCGCGGTAGGGCTTTGGTAGAAGTTCAGCACACATGAGACACCATCATTTGAAAAACATCTGTCACTCTGACAAATAATAAGTGCATAGTGCCTCCAGGGAAAAGGGAAGTGCAAGCTCCATATTTTATTTCTTTCTGTATAGCACTGCGACTGACTGCTGTTTTTGTGTGTGCTGAACTGTACTTTATATCTAATGCAATGCATGCTCACACTGACAATTGACATTTTAAGGGCATTACCCTTGACAAGGCGACCTGGACAAATGAAAGGAAAAGGCAGAATGATTTATCTGGAGGGGGGGCCTGACGAAATATTTTGATTTACATTTTCCTGTGCCGTTCGGAGCGAATGGCGAAGACATGCACCACACCCCTGCTCCGGGCTGTGTGAGCTGTCTGCTGAATAGCCTGATGACCTGAGATCAGGTAGGGCTATATCTCCCCAGGGTGCTTGCAAAGCCAAGACGACTCTGCGCTGCTCTCCTTTTCTAATTCTGCCAGTTCCTCCTGGCTTAATTGAGAATTTGAACAAACAAATTAATCATTGCAGCCCATAAAAATGACAGGATTCATGCAGTAGCATTCTTCATTCTCTCTAATTTGTTGTGTGTTGTCGCCCTCCCCCCCCCCGCCCCTCTTCCTGTGCCTTTTCTCAAACCCCCACAGCATTTTTTGTGCTGAATCTGCTGGTTTACCCCCTTATGAAAATTACAAATACTTGTCAAGGTTAACGAGTTAATATTCTCATTCAATATTTATTTTATGGGCGAAAGAAAGCGTCTCTCTTCAGCGCGTCCTCTTCCAGAGCGAGGATGGGTTTGTTAATCAAAATGACAAGGACAGTGTCCTTTTGATAATCCCCTGAATCATCGGGAATAAAAAATGAACTTTATTAATCAGCGGCCTCTGATTAATTGTTATGAAGTGTTGCTCATCCATTTCCCCTGCATTTCCGTAATTTTCACAGAAGCCTAACAATCTCCCCAATGATTTGAAGTCTTTTGAGCTGGCGTTGCATTCAGCAGCATAGCAATAAATAGCTGGGCAGCACACTCTTCTTCTTCTTCTTCTTCATCTTCCTCTTCCTTCAGGATGAGCCTCTTTTACGAAAACACAATGCTTATCCCCCTCCACCCCACACCCTCTCCCCTCTCTGCTTACAGCATTACTTTTTTATATTACTCTTTTTTAGCCTCTGAGTTTGCATTTTTAAAATGGCACCGTCCAAAAACATCAATACTGACACTAACATCAGTTTAGCATCAGCCATAAGTCCGCCTTTATGTTTGCCTCCTGCATCAATACTGCTGCTCCCGCACTCAATCCTTGAACGTGGGGCCGGTCCACATCCAGATTTTTTAAGTTAACACTGAGGCTTCGGATAAAATATAAATAAGGAGTTGGTAAATGAAATCATGTTACACATTATCTACAAATTAACAAGCCCGGTCAGAGAAGACCTCCCCACTGCAGAACATGATAGCCCCATCTTCCTTTTGCTTAAGAAAGTAGGACAATTAATACTGCATACACTGATGATGTTTATGATTAATATATAACTCTGAGTGTCGTTTTCACAGTGAATGGTGCAAGGTTGGGATTCTGATGTAATTTACATGAGTGCGCGAGACGTGTGGTGCTCGTTTTCTCTGAAGTGATGTCCATGAAACGGAATATACAAACGATAGGAAAGTTTCCTATCCGAGGGGCGTCTCTGGTTTTCTTTCTTTCTCCTCAAGGCACATTTTTACTGATGAAGAGAGTCCATTTCATGCCACGCACATTAATCAGTAGCCGTCCTTTACTGTATTTACATATAAGGTATTATTATTTTTTTCTTTTTTACATCCAGTCCAGTGTAAGGAAATTGTACATTTAACGAGCCCACGCTGTGAATCTGAGCCTCTTCAACTGATTTAAAGGGGGCTGGGTGGCTCACATGCAATTAATTGTGGAGGTGTTTTATCCATCAGAATGAATAATTTAAAGGGAGTGTTAATAGGTATCCCAGACTTGGCCAAAGGAACGGAGACAAAGTGTTGTTGAAAGACATTTCATTACTTTCCCTCTGATGCCGCTCTTCATTTGTTCTCCTGTGTCTTTTTTGGGTCAGTCCAGTCGCAATTAAAGGCAGCGACAAACGCTATAATAATAAATAATCATTTGCATCGCAATAACAATACGAGTAACGTCCGGGGAAAATTTAAGATGTCAAGCGTGCACGCGCGTTGGATTTGATTCATTTCAAAAACTTATGGCTCGGCGTCAAAATTATAATCATTGCAGCACAAAGGCAGAAGTTAAACTTTCCCCATAAATAAAAAAAGCAGGGTCTGCTGCGCAGCACATGGGAAGTGAAGTAAATCTGGCCAGGAACTTTACCCTGCTGAGTTACCTTTAAGAAATCAGCTTTAAATTGTCAAGAGGGAGGAATATTAAAACCACAATCCATCTTTTTTTTTTTCTCGCATATAAATGTTAAATATAATCTCATAAATAAGCGGTCTGATATGCAGATTGAAAATAAGCTCATCATAATTAAAATCATTCGCTTTAACCGGCAATGCTGATGTAAATCGGGGCCTTTAAATTACAAGAAGTGGATTATATGCCGTTTTAAGTTGAAAAGTTTGGCACTTGCTAACAAATTTATCACATTCGCTGAATAAGAACCATGTTGGCCTGAATTACCATACACTCTTCTAACACATAAAACCACAGGTCCCCCTTGAAGGAGGCATTAAGTTGATGATGGCGGAGACTTGATCTCGCCTCAGCTCTGACGGATCCTTCCTGTGCGTCTCCTCTGGTGGGAAACAATGTGAACTTCACTGACTCCCACATGCGCGGGGGGATGACATCAGAAAGAAGTCGTCTCTGTCAGATGCAATAAAGGGACGTCCGCGTGTGCACAGCTCCCCATCCTTCACACTTTGTGTACACCCAGCCCACAACATAAATTAGCTATGGTGACTACTCTCCTTTCAACAGCCGTCCAAGAAGTGGAGATTAGGACGGAGAGAAGAAAGGAGCTCTGAGGGGTGTGTTGCAAGCCGCGGCTGCCGCAAAATTTGAACAGTAAATTCAGATGAGATATTGGAATATTAATTTTCTGACACTATCCTTTTCCCCTCGGTAAAATGCGCCTGTTAATTTTTCACAAAAGGATTCGCAAATACATGAGTCCTTTTGTACAGTTCCCTCTGATGGAGATCTATGCCGTTGTGAACAAAAGACACTCCTTCAATGACAAGTGCCAAGTACATCAGCCAGGCCTTCTTTTCAAGTAATTCCAACCCCGGCTATTCAGGGTTTGCCCTGTGGCTAGACCGAGCTCTTCGTTCTCCAGAAATAGCCATAGCTCATCTTTCACAAGGACTCAGGTCGTCTTATCACGGGGAGATAGGTTCATTTGAATTTCTGTCTCTTCAATATGCCTGGCAATCATGATGCCCGCTTAATATTGAAGTTTGGGGAGTGCTTGGTGTTGTTCTCCCCCCAGGCTCTGTGGCAGGCATAAAGAACTTGTAACTTGCCATCAAATATCGTATCACAGGACTTTTATCTGCCAGAAACTGCAGACGGTCCCACCTCAACAGATCTCCACCAAATCAGGATCCCCCGCATGTGTTTACTCGTGATAGCATTCAGCGTGGTTATTCTTTATGAACCAATATGATTTTCTGTGCTTATGCTCAAGTACTGGGAACAAAAAAAAAAAAAAAAAGAAGAAGCATTTTATGGCTCCGGCACAAGACAAAGACTTGCCTTGCTTTGCTGGCTTTGTATTTATTTGCTGTCCACCGCAACTCATCTGAAACCTGATTCTCCTTTTGTTCCCCGTTAGAAAGCAGAACAGCAGAAATTGGCTCACCACATCTAATTAACACCCAAACACACCTTGACAACTTTTTCATGACACTCACTCAGCTAAAATCTTTTTAGTATAGTAGAAAAAAAAAACACACTTCAGCTGAAAAGAGAGGCGTTTTACTTGATAAATTTAAGATAAAAGACGTGGCAGTCATTTTTTCCTCATGACATATTTGTTCTTTAACAACAAATCAATGGCTGTGAAAGCTTGGCACCTGAATACAGAACAATGGGGAGATGAAGCGAAGATTGTCTTCATTAGGCACATTAATATTCATAGAAAGTAGAAAATCTGACACCACGGAGGACTTGGTAACCTTTTCTCATATTAGATTTTTTTTTCAACTTCTTAACACAATTAAAGTCCAGCAATGACTTAATTAATGCGGCTTTCTGTCAGGCGCTTTAAAGAACTGTCAATTTGGCCTGGGTCTGCCTGTCAGCGGGGAAGAAAGACAGTCATCCCACTCTTACAGGAGACAGTCGGAATCACAGTGCCGGATAAAGTCACATTCTTAGACACCTTGCCAAATTGATTCTTTTAAGGGTTTTCTTGCAGATTACCATTTCTTCCCTCCTGTCTCTTATTCTGCGCGAGTGTCAAATCTGAGAGAAAATCTAAATTCAGTTTTAGGTTCTGGCTATTACCATCCTCTGCTATTGTTGCTGATATCCTGTTAAATCGTGATTTGAATGAAACATCTCTCGTGCAAGACAGTGTCCTCAGAGCGCCGAATCAATTACAGAGATCCCGGCAACGGCGTGGTGCTGGCTGGAGCGCGTTGCCCTTGCAGTTGCTCAATTATCCGTTTGGCAAGTTGCTGTGTGTTTCCTTCTCGTTATGCATTTTCATGACTTGCCCCTATAGAGGAGGTATCGGTGAAACAATATTTTGATTGTGCAGTGAGTTTCTCTGGAAATCAGCATTTGCAGAGAGAGCCCGTTTGCTCGAGGGGGCTGCATTTCCTTTACAATCAGGACACTCTTGAAGAGGAAGCCACAGGCTGTCCAAACAAGATGACACTGCAAATGGCTGCTGCTAATGACTGATTCTCCTCTCGCCTGGGTTTTGATCAAAAATAGCTCCTTCTCCTCTCTGCCTCTGAAATGGCAGCGACCAAAATTGAGGTAATGGCCCCTTACTTTTTAGAGGGCCGACATAGCAGCCTGATTTGTTATCACTTTGACTGAGATCAGTCTCACTTCATAATAAGTGAGCTGAGATTTTCATGAAACACTGAATTACGTGCAATTTGAGCACGAGCAAAAGCAGGGGCACCGTTGCTGTTTTGCCAATCTCAGGTTTTAAATTCCTCCTGCTCCCTATGAATGTAATTTCTAACCGCGCGAATTCACCACGTGAAGAAAAACAAAAAAAAAAAGGGAAAAAGGAACGCAGTCAGAATCAGATTATAACATTCGTTTTCTCATCTATCCACTAGGTGTGACCGGGGGAATTCATGCACTGCCATTCTCTGTATTAATGAAGCAATACCTGTGATCATTCTGCAGGAGGTGTAACTGGCTTGGCAGGTGTGCTGCCACTGGGAAACAGATTAAAATAGTCAGGGTTCCTTTCAAGGCTTGTACAGAAAACAATGGAGGCTTCACAAGGTAATCATGCCATTATACGAGACGGAGGGACTAATTGGAATTATACTAGAACAGGCAGGGAGCTCATTAAAACCTTGAGCACTACCTCATGATAAACAGTCACTTTAAGGGCTGGCACTAATATGATGAGGCAAAGTCTTTATTTCTCACTTTCCAATGAACACATCTGATGTTTAAGCTCCTTATACTCACTCAGCAGGTATCATGTGGAATGTAAGACTCCTTAATTGCCACTGGAAATTAGCAGCATGCTTATACAGAGCTTTGTCGTCATGCAGAAACGCAGAGGTGATTTCGTACCGTCGCGCACAAAGACCACTTTGTCATCTGCTTTTTCCACATGCATTTCGCTATTACAAATGCTAATATATTAATTGTTAAAACTTTGCTCATTACAGCCCTATAAACCCCCCCCAATACAATTCCATAATAACACAGTGAGCTTGTTATGGACTCTGACAACCCGTGATTAAAATCAGACTCATTTTGCTTGATGAGAAATTGGCTTTACCCAAAATAACTTTATATCCCCGTGCTTTCCGACCACAGTTCATTAGCTCCATCTTGCTCAGGCAGGATTCTTTGTGCCATTTTGACTGTATTCAAATCTCTTTAATGCCATCTCATGTTTAAAGACTGGCCATAAATCCCATATCAGTTCTTAATGACCACTGCTGGCCAGCCGGTAATATGTCATTGTTCGCAGGCGATCACCCAGCGGGGAATAGACCATGCCAGTCTTTGTAATTGCACACCCAGAAAGATTTATATTGCCATTATGCACACCCATAAGAAATAATTCAAACATATCATTGGAAAAAAACAGCCTGCACATTGCTGATCCCCAAATCTCCACTCAGCATCTAGCTAGTATAATATTCTATTGCCTCTGCTAACATAGCTTTACCGTCTTATAGTAAAGATGTCTTGAACACTCATTTTCCATATGTCTATTTATTAGTGATACTGTTTTTGCTTCTGCAAGGCACTTTGGAGGAGCATGTATAGGAAACGCAAGATGTCACGTAGCTGCTAACGGTGGCTAAGCGGAGCCGGAATATTCCTCATGCATCAGTCAGCTATGTGTGCGAGTGTGTCCCCAAACAAACTCCTCCATGTACCTGAATTTCTTTTTCCCTAAACGCCGGCCATCCTCGGACGGCTCGGAGATGTGGTGATTGAAGACGCACTTATAGCTGAACTCCCCAAGTGTTGTTGCCGCAGCTTTGTTGTGCCAGCTCCTCCTGAGAGGGGAGGCAGGTGTAGGCTGACGCAGGTTTGATCACCTTGGTGAATGTGGACCTAAGTGGCTTCTCCTCGTCCGCAGGGATGACAACAGCAGCTAACTGCAGAAGGACGAATGCTCGACTCTGGGCTAATGAATTGCCTGGTTGAGCAGAATTACATCATGCTTGTTTTCTTTAAGAGGATTTGACAGGTACTCAAATATGCTGGTTGACGTTATAATTTAAACTACGACCCCGCGTGAGGGAACAGATAGAAAATGTTACTGTAGATTGACAAATTGTTAGCCGGATATGCAGGATGTTTATTCATGAATAGCAGATACAATATATACACATGTAATATTTATATGTATACATATATATTTAGAAAACTACGAACACCAGGACGGCGGTGGACTCCTTGTTCTCTTTGTCCTTGGTTAGAGGGCCGCAGAAGTAGAGGGGAAGTTGAAATGCCCTGCTGAAGTCAGCCATCAAAAGCAGGCCAGTCATACAGACTCCTGTTTCAGAGTCTACTGAGACCGCTCCCAGGGACTCTTTGTTCCTTTTCAACCAGACTGCTGCTGTCTCCGCGCTCTGGGGGCTCACTCACCAGTGACAGCCACAGTCAGATCATACCCCCACAATCAAATACAGTTTTATTAGATCTGTCTTGCAGAGCGGCACTCCACTGCAAAAACATGTTTTGTTCTCTTTAACCTATTCCACCGGGGACACAAACCAACAGTGACACTGTCATTTGTGAGCAATGCAGTATGACTCCCTTGTGGTACAAATGTCAGATTATACCGTGCAGTACTAGTTATCCTCCCTAAATATAGCCTCTCTGGTATCATAGCCTGTCGCAAGAAATTCATGGCTTCACACACATGGCCTTTAGTGGAACCCCAGACACTGTCACAAACCTTAAGAAGTCGCCAGGATGAGACTAATTGTAAATTCATATCTGTCTGCAAACTCTCCTTGTAATTCTGAGGAGAGAGGCACCTGCCCCCAGCTTGATCCCGGGCCCGTAATGTGTGATGTGCACTTTTCAGTCCCCGTAGATATTAAATTGATTTGCACACGGAGTTGCCGTCTCTCATTAGGCTGGCATTTAAGTGGCGTACGAGATTTAAATGGGTACATGCGTTTGGATGTATGACCAGCCGTGAGATGGTTTTGATACTGGTCACTCGCGCGCGTTTGCTTCTCTTGAGGTTTAATTAACGAGGCTTAACATCTTCAAAATCTTATTTTCTCAAGCAGCCTCTCGCTACGAGCGAAGGGAACCTAAATGAACCCGCTATTCTTCATCCATGCTGGAACAGTTTTGGTTATTTCACATGAGAAATTTCTGCATTTTTTTTTTCTCTTCCTCTCTGTACTCTTTGAAGTAGGCTCTTTGAAGTGGGTGTGGCTCAGTATGAAAAACAGTATGTCACATGCGTCTGTCAAGCAGCTGGGATTTAGAAACATTTGAGAAAGGATGTGATGACGGGGACTAGCGGAATCTTTGAGTGCATACATGTTAATAAATAATACCTTGAGCTGAGTTCATTTTGGTACCTAGTTTTAATTTGATTTTAGCATGTGTTTAGGTAAAACTGAGTCATTGGTTTTCTGTTAGTTTTGGTCAATAAAAACAAAAGACATTAAAATCTCTCTGAAATTTTAGACATGTTCAAGCCAAAGCTGTCGCCATGTTTAGTGTGTATAAACCATTGTATGATTCCTTAGGGTTCCTAAAGAGAAGTTCTGAAGCTCAGTGGGGTGGCCCTGGCCGTCGCCATGCTGCTGTTACCAGAATCCTCCCAGCTCCTGACTAATTCAGAATTGGAAAAAGAGGTGGAGACTGAAGGCGGCTAAGAAGACAGCCAGCATCACCGTTTAGAGATCGGTCGGTTTCCTGTGGAATTCCATTCTGCAGGTAAAAATTATGTGGGGCTGGTTTGGGATTATAATTGCGTTGTTTTTTTCTAATGACTTTCCTATGGCAATCTGAATCAAAATTAAGCATTTATTTTAATTTTATCACTAGCATAAGGGACCTGGGTGGTAAAAGCACTAAACAAATATTCTATATTCTAATATTTTGATGTTTTTTAAGCAGCTTTTAGGCTCGAACCCACAGTTGCATATGGTAACACTGGCTAGCACCCTCTAGTCACTCAAAGCAGCCACAAGCTTGATTATAAGCTTCTATATAATTTAAACAGGCGAGTAATTTAAAAAATCCACCCCCCACTGTCACAAATTAAACAGACTTAAACATATTTTTCAATCAGACTGTACATGTTTATTGCTGTAAAGTTGGATAATTTAACATGGAGGTCTATGGAGATCGCCTCATGTTAGGAGGCAGCCTCTAGATGTTGCTACTTGAAGTAGCCACAATAATGGAAAATGTGTTTCAGTGTCCATGCCGCTCTGCTCTGTAAATCCAGTTGGCATTTGCAAACGGTCACGTTCACAGAGTATTGCCGCTGCCACCTGCGCTGTCAACTGCAGAGCAAAGCGTTCTGAAGCTGGAGTCATTCATTCCTTGGCTAAAATACTGCATACAGTTTGGATTTAGTTAGAAAGAAGAAGGAATATTCTTTTGAAAACATGCAGAGGAAGATTTAGGCAGTTGAGCCCTGACATTAATCCTGGAACGTAATCCTTCCTTTAGGTAGGAACATGAAAGACAGCTGAATGAAAATAATGATTATGTTATTCAGTACAATATAATGTAAACTAAAAAAGGTCGATCTACAAATATTTTTCATAGTTTTGTCAAACTTAATACTGACCTTAAGGAGTGTAATTTTTCTAATTTAATTGATGTTATTATGTGATGAGTACTGAGCTGAATAGAGGGGTAGTTTCAGAGTTTCTTTAAAACCTCCCCACTGAGCAATTAAAACATTACTCTTAATCACTGCTTTATCGTCGTGGGAAAGTAAAAAGATGATTATCTTCAGAAGGTAAGGTGAGCGCTGTAACATATTACCTCTTTCTGAGGAGGTAGCCGAGATGCCCTTTCTTTCATACAAGTTCATATAATTGATGGGCTTTTCATGCTGCCATCACTGGGAGAGAATTACATAGGAACACAAGGTGAGGTCACAATAATGTCACAAAGCACTGGCCGTCTTTCAGGCTCGCTCATAAGCATGACCTATGTCTGGCGCGCAGGGTCATGGGCGTGCATTAGAGACGACATGTCATGCACCAGCGGAAACTCTCACGAAGAGGAGATGTAACAGATGTGCTGCTTCTCTGCCATTTGCGCTTCTAGAAAAGTTTTGTGGCTAAAAACTAGAACTGAGTGTGTCGGTTTTTCTTACACCTAAAAAGGGTAATGAACAAAACCTCAATAATATTCTTGTATTATTAGTTACAAGAAATAATCTAATAAAGAAAGGCATATAGCATTTTTCTTCTCTTCAGACATCCAGCCCTATAAATAATCAAGGCCTTCTCCGATCCCTGCAAGTAATTATCTGTGTTCTCTGACAGCCACAGGCAGCAGCAAACTGACAGGCCTCCATGAGGGAGATGTTGTGTAAATTTTATGAGTGACAAAGGAGATTAGTAGAGTGACTTTGTACATGTAACTTTGACCTCCTTGGAGCTGTGCATGCAGGAAGGTGAAGGGGAGGCAGGACGGGAGCCGCCCGGGGACCCACATCTGAGCGTTTTCATTTTGTGCCAGATATGACGAGAAATATGTTAAAGACTGCAAACGGAAGAAAGATGGATTTGTGATGAAGGTATTTTTTTTAAACGGTGATGTGATGTCAGCGAAGCGTCGTTAGTATTTCTGGTGCATGCAACGAATCATTCTCCAAGTTTCCCAAGTATGTTTACATCAGTCTGTTGTCATATTTTGGCAGATAGTTCGGATATTGTGTTGAATTTGGGGGGAAAGCAGTGGTTTTCCACAGATATAGTGATTCTGAAGAGCCACTCATCAGTTAAATAGCAACCTGCCTCAACGATGGCTGTCTCCGAAACTCCCCCTTTATCATACTCCTATTGTGTGCCGCTACAGACAGACCAACCCTAAGCATTCTTTGCTCTGATTTCCCATTGATGCTCTTTCATATAGTGAGTCTGCTCAGAGAGGCTTTGTTCCCCATAATTACAGGGACTGTGATTTCAGCACGTACGTATGTCTTGCCTCCAGCGCTGTGATTGTCAAGGAGATTTGATGGAGGCATCAAGCACATGTGAGTGAAGGGGAACATGGCCGTGCCATCACACCCTTCTGTTTACTCTGAGTGTCAGAGGGCTGATGTCACCCTGAGAGAGAACACAAGAGGTGGACCTTGGTGGATTCCTCCACGTCTCTGTCTGTCTGCGTGTCTGTCTGTCTGTCTGTCTCTCTGGACGTGTTATGGAAAGTGATGATAACAGGGCGGTGCGTGGAGTTCAGCGGCCACGCAGCATTGCAAATCTCCCTGGCCATCTTGCACGGCTCACACTGTTCAAACAGGTTCCACGCCGGCTTGTGTCTTGTCTTGTCAAGTGGCTGACATTCTGATTTAATCAACATCCACGCCTGCCAGATGAATTAGATCACTATCAAAAATGCACAGGGAGCGCCATGTCCCTCACTTGTCAGAACCCAACTCGTCTGCTCATTTATTTATTACATTCTCCATGAGAGGAGCATTGTAACACGGTGCGGGCTTAAGGTTTTCCGTCCTTGGTGCTTTGTTAAACCTGGATGAGCCCCAGGGACGTCTTTAATTCTATCTCCGACTTGCATCTATTGAAAACACATGATGGCGGTCTGGAGAAGAAAAAACAAACACAGCATTCCTTCCTTCCGCCTCTCCTCTGAACATCTGACCGCTATCTGCTCTCACTGCAACATGAATCCGCTAATATATTTTAATTTCCACCCTATCTAGTTGTTCATAAATGGTCCAGGCACTCTAAACAGATACTGAAGCTTTCTTTGTTTTTATTTGATGAATGACTTGGAAATGTTTAGACATGTATGTTGATTGTGCGCCTCATGGAACAACGCTCCTATTACTCCTTGTTTTTTAGTTTGCTGCCATGATTAAAATAAATGAGGATGAGTGCACGCTGGCAAGGCAACTGATAGCACTGTGATAATATAGAAACAGCTGAAAAGAACTGATGTTGTGTTCACTTGATGGAATCAAGGCCAAACTGCTCATTGGAGATCATTTCTGGATCTATGTACTTTATAAGAAAATGCTTTTTCTAATACATATATGTGCGTGTGTGTCACTGAACCCAGGCTTTTTCCATTAAATTTACTATTATGTTCACTAATCAAAAAGAGTCTGTGCTGCAGCCTGAATGGATTGAATTGATGCTCATTGGACAATTGTGTCTCAGAACGATCACCGTGTCTGCGAAATGACAAAAATCCATTTCATTTCAAGTTTAACAGAATTACTGAGCTTGATGTTGCCTGCGTGCAACTACGTGAAGGAGAGGACTGCACGGGGACGGTTCACTGTGCTCCTAATGCGAGTGTATGTTGCATGAATTATCAGTGGGAGGACGGCTGTGGTTTAGCTGAGCTGAAGAGATTCAGATTGAGATGTCCACTCACGGCTCACTGGTTTGATATTTCCATCATCGACAGCAAAGGAGACTCTGACAGTTGGGCTGCACAAAGCCAGCTGTTTTCATGGTTTGAAGCGTCCTGAACGTGCACCCAAGTTGAAGGATTGGTAGGAGATTATTAACCAAAGTGACACCCAGAACACAGGCATCCACAGTCGGAAAATCACCGGGTGTCTCTCCTTCTCTCTGCCTCTCTCTCCTTCTCCCTCTGCCGCTGTCTTTCTGGCTCTCTAATTTTGGCACTGCAGCAAAGTGCTCCAGCATGTTTGTGTCAAAAGTTCCAAATTGAAAAGTGTGATAAGGTAGGAGTAACATTAAAAATAGATAAACACACATCTGTGGACTAATCTGGTGAGGGGAGAAAAAAAAACAATGAACATGATCACAGCCCTGCTTATCAAATGATTCAGAGCATGAAAGAAGATTAGATTGATGTCCTGAAACTACTTGATTATACCTAAATGAATCAGAAACTCTTCTGGTCTCATTAGCTCAGATCATTTTGTGTATCAGGGCAGCATCTAAATATCAGTAGATTCATTTATATATAAGAATATATAGGAACATTTTACTTTTTATTTTAGAACATATTTAAACCAAATATAGTCGATATAGAATTTTCCATGGTTGAGTTAATGTTAATGCCTGCCACGCTACGAGCAATAGCATTTTATATAGATATTATCTACAGAGCAACAAAAAGGAAGCCAACAAGCAAGTATTTCTCCATTTACCACAGCTGTATGGGGGTAAATGTTAATGTTTAAATTAGATCAAGGCTTAAGGTTATGCAGTAACGGGTGGGTGCCCTCACAACTTACAAGCTGCCTGTCAAAGCATCACCCACCCTCCTCAGCTCCTCTCACACTCCACCCATTTTTGACTCAACCAGGAGTTAGGCGGAGTCAGGACACCACAATGAGCTTGACAACTGGTCTTCAGGAATCCATGTCATGGAGGGATTTTCCATCTTAAAATACAGTTAATGTGTGAAACCCATATCAGCTTGGTGCCTTTATAAGCAAAACCTTTCATGACAAACATTCACTTTACAGTTATTCCAGTGGTGCCTTTCCTGTCTTCATTACGCTCTGGATGTTACACAGTCGATCGTTCACACATTTGTAACAAACTGGGCAGTGGGAAGGTTTGGAGATGTCATAAAGCGCCTTAAACTGACACAAAATAAATATTTCTTTCACATTATTTACACTTTTAAGTGGTGGTGATTAGGAAATAGATGAAAAGGAAGATTATCGCTTACTGCTCCTTCAGACAGTCCGGATGAACACATTTGTGTATTCTTCATGGAACACACAGTTTCCCTGAGCGGTACACCAGAAAATAAAAAAGATATTGCGCAACATAGTCTCCAAATTTCATGCATACACTTCCAGTATAGAGTATTTTCACTTTGAACCTGAGTTCAAATAAAGGAACCTTCTTTTCTATGATGTTCACAGCCTATATTATTCAAATAAATAGATCACGTTGAGTACTCAGCGAGACATGCGTAGCTTAAAAAACTACTATGGTCACGCTATTATGTTGCCAAAATCTGACTGACACACTCTTACAGTGAATACAATACTAGCCGCGTTGTGTTCAATTCTTTAAACATTTCAAAACGAATTAAGAGAAAAGTAGCCCTCTTCTTATAGGCTTGCATACCACTGCCTGTAGAGAAAGACCAAACCTTTTGTGTGGCGTTACTCTAAATAATACGCTTCATATGGATGGAGCATACGTCTGTGAAGGTTCTCAGTGAATGGAGCCTTTCATCAAATTTCTATAAAATATTGAAAAATTCATAAGTCAGAACTGAACGTCACATACCTGCAACTTGGGTTACGCTGACAAAGAGCTTTTGATGTAGTTCTAATGGACAATCTGATAATTTCACCCTGAAGCTCCACTTTATAAGAGTCAATAAAATATATCGTTTGTGTTTCAGTTACTTCCAGAGTCGCCCGGATGGAGGTTTTATGGTGCATGAAATATATTCTGCACTATTTATAATAGAATAGGCTTTGTAATCTTTCAGTTCCATTCAATAGCAGTATCATGAATATTGACAAGTATTTTAACTTGTAAATCTTGGTTCTCAAACTATGTGGAGCTCTCTCATTGGCTTTGCTTGATCAAATACGAGCAAAATACATGGTGCTAGGTTTTATATGGCTGAGGGCCCCCTAAGACCCCAAAGGCTGGAGCAGTAATGACTGCAGTTATCTATACCTTCTAAATATGTTGCCATCCGTATCAGCGGAATAATAGCACGCGTGCAGTAGGTGCTGCTTTCATTGCTCTCCTATCCAGGTCAGGTTTGGGTCATTCCTGAATGTGGTCTGAAAAATGTAACAATCTTCAGTGATGCCTCAAACATGTATTGGGGGGAAAAAGGAGGGGGAAAAAAGCTATTTGGCTTCTGAGGATCAGAATTCCTCTCAGGCCTGTGTTCGGGACTGAAAATACAATATCATTTTGGAAGATGCTTGCATTCATCTTTGAATGAGCCTCCCTACCTAACCCTCACTTTTAGCCACCTCACAGGAAAGAAATAAAAAAAAAAATCTCGAGGTTTAGGAAGAAATGAAAACCCCCAGCGCTGCTCACTCATCTAAGAAACATTAAATGTACGGTTTGTTTACCCGCATGTGCACTTATGAATCCCAGGGGTGCCACAACCTGTGTATAACTCACCCTTAGGGCCTCAGAGTATTTTTCACTATGAAATGAAATTTTATAGCATGCGAGATTAGCCGACACTAATGCAAGGTCAAAAATAATAGAATCAATAGGCAGGCTTGGCGATGTTAACATTTACAGAAAATAATGGGCTGAAAAGCGCTGTTGAAAACAGAATGAAATGAGTCTCTGCAGAATTCTTATTGATGGCTTTTCATTATTTCTAATAATTTGACTTTCTTTTGTGTGCTGTTGCCGGGGGTATGGCCCTTGCTGTGGCGCTGTGGTTTATCTCTGTAGGTGCTTGTGTGTGTGTGTGGCGTGTCTGCGTGTGCGTTTGTGCTTTCATATGAACGCGCACATGTTTTATGGTCAATAAACAGCTATTTCCTGCCAAAGCCTTTCAGGTGCTGATCAGATCTCTGGTTTGTAATGTTGCAGTGGCAGTTTGGAAGACAAATCTCTGCAGATCAGCCAACTTTGTAGATGTGGGCCTCGTGTCACATTCAGAAACGCTTCAGAATTCGAGATGTTTATTGCCCCTGACAACGCTGACTCCTTCAGAGAATGGAGAACATCAAACGAGGAGTCCAAGATAAACCCAAATGAGAGTTCTCAGTGACCCCATGTTTTATAGTCTATTGGAGGAGTTGCAGTATTCGCAGCTAATTCAAGTGTGATTACAGAGGGGGGATCTGAGATCGCTCTCCAATATAACCCCACTCACTGCTATTGTCTTTCTCTCAGACTAATGAAAATAATGGTTATGAATGTTTTTGGTGCACTTTGATTGTCACATCAACTGTTTTTATTGCTGTCATTATGGTTTAACATCGCACTGTTAATTCTGTTAATTAAAAAGCTGATTGCTTTTGCCAGTCTGTGATCTCCATTTGGTGAGTCCATATGGTAGAGATTGCTTGTTGTAAATTTCAATGAAGCCTTATCACGGTGTTGCTATGTATAATCAAGCAGTACAAGTGCTTGAATTGCCTCGAACCCCCCCCGTCATCCTCGCCTGCGTATCCCGTCCACAACTTCATTCAAACTACCATTCCCTTTAAACAGCTTTTGTTTAAAATCCCTGCAGAGATTACGGGGTCATTGTTTGTTAGCAAAGCAAGCACATTTTAATGCACACGGTACAGTGCATAATATGAGATTTAGATAATAACCTTACAAAGTCGATTTGGAGGTGACATTTTCAGTTTTCGATGACCAAACTAAATGAAATGTTGCGGTAATTAAAGGCGTAGTTCGGTTTCAAATGGAAAGCGGGCTTGTGTGAGGTACTTAGTGAGATTATTAGCTACAGTAGATGGTGGTCAGCACGCTCCAAGTTTGGAGAAGCAGAGAGGAGAAGCACAGAAGCTAAGCAATGAGCCACTGTGGACAGGGTCAGCAGAAAAACCTTTTTGCCACCCAAAAAAAATCAATAACACTTTCAGTGTACACTACTTTTAGAATATGATCACCGCTTTACCTTGCTTTCAGAAATATATAGAGTATATACAGAGTGTATTCCTCTCCTGAAAGCAGCCACACTGTATATATAGTACATTCATATATGAATGGTATTTTTTAAGGTAGGCCTTGTCTTGGGTGATTAAAGACCAAATTCTTAGCAGTTCATTGCCTTCTTGGCCAGTACTCATCTCCACTTGGCAGCAGCCGTGGTTTAGGAACAACTCAAAAAACACGAAGAACAGCACAAGGTGTTGACCTGGCCTCCAAATTCACTAGATCCCAAACTGATGAAGTATCTGTGGGATGATCCACAGAGGCCCCTCCCCTTAACCCATAGGACCCAAAGGCCCCCACTAACAACATTCTGTTCCCCACAGGACACCCTCAGAAGGAACATGTCCATTCTACGATGAGTCACAACTGGAGGGACAAGGGAGACCTACACAATATTAGGAAGGCAGTCCTATTGTTATGTTACGCCAGACTGGTGTACTCTACACTACACTACACCACTGATGAGCACCTCACACAACCCCACCTAAATTAGCCAAACCATCCCTTTAAATGAAGATGCAAACCAACAAAACCTAGCTGACGGAAGCACTGTGGTGTACTCTACGCAACAAGATGTACTGCAGAAAAATAGCCATGCTTTGTGCCATTAAAAAGTATTACACAGATACATGCACTTGTTTACAGCTCAGAGGCGATGACCTACTTCAGCTGGATTTTGTTTGTTGTTTGTTTTTGTGAAAAGTCCTTCAGCCCACAGAAAATACACTGCTGGAATCCCTAAAGGACAGATTAGATCTGCTTTTAGGTATCAGGACATAAATGTTATGTCCAATATAAAGGAACAGGCACCGCAGCAATTCAAGCGAGCCACTTTATACTATTTCTTTGAGAATTTGCTAAAAATGGAATCAAAAGTTGTGTTGACATTAACACTAAAACATGCTATGTGGTTTGTTTTCACCAGACCAGATATAGTACTGGGACATGCTGTCAGAGGGATCAAAGTGTGGTTTCCTGTATGTGTCCTTAGAGCAGGTTTGTACACACAGACATGAGAGTTTTGTTGTACCACTAGAACTGAGACCTGAATTAAAATGCCACAAACATGTCATGTCTATCTGGGTGTCTGGAGGATTGACGACTGCAGAATTGTGAACTTTAAAAGGTGTCACTAACACACACCCTAACCTCAGACCCAGTTTACAGCTGTCCACGCTACCTCGCCAATCTCACTATATAAACAGAGGACTCCTCATGATTCATAAGATATAAAACCCACCATTCTGGGTGAGCCACATAACTCTTGTCGCTGCAGGACTTTGAAATCTTGACAAAGCTTTTGCTAAATAATGATCTCATGTGTGTGGAATGCCAGTGTTTACAGAAGAGACAGGGAGAGGGTGCACTCACGGACATGTCGGCCCTCATCGAGCCTGCTCGGGAGTGGACGTCTATCAGTTCAGAAGTCAGCGACTTGCACGAGTCATCCATTCCTCATTTTCATTCCCTCTGACAGGCCCGGGCTCTGTGTCTTCTCTGCAGTATTTACAGCGCTGGAATCTGTTTATGTCACGCAGATGTAAATGTTTATACTTGATGAACACTGGCTGAGTTTTTACAGTCCGAAAAAGATGTGTACAGTTCCGAATGTGTGGAAATAGTTTAGCTTAATTTACTGTCATCATTAGGAATGTGAGATCTGTCTCAGACACCAGTTATTGGTTTTAAAGCATGGCGCCAGGTTTACGTGTTTAATCGCGGCTTGTTTGTAGTGCCAAATCCAGCAGCTTCCTTGTTAGGGTCTCATTTGCAAATGCCAGCTTATGTGGAATAAATTAGGTGGTTTATAGTTTGTTTTGTTTTATTTTCACACATGAAGAACTTTCTTATTTTTTTTTTTGTGAGCCACATAGTTTAAATTTCAGCACAGCAAAATGAAATGATGGGCAGTATGTACACTATGGTTTAGGTTATACATACAGTGAACAGGGTGATCATGACACATTGTAATGACCGGTTGATTATTTGGTGAAAGAGAAGACGGGCAATAACACCTTTCGGCAGAGCTCGGCAGTCTTAATTTGTTAAAGCCATTGTCCTGAGCTCTTTTCAGGAGGCGAGCTATTTATCATTTAGGCGGCCGTTATTTTTAATGAGTCTGTTATCATTCATTTTAGGGCATCCCACCTTTCCTTGACACGGATAGTATTTCTTTTTATATAGGACATAGGATTTATGTCTCCCTCTCCTCTCTGCCGCTCTTCCCCTCTCCCCTGGCTGGGAGCTGTCAGCTGGATGGCAGTTGGGGAAGGTGCAGAGGTACGCTGCCTTCCACCGCCAGCGTGCCATGGCCACGGGGCTCATGGAGCTCCAACTATAACTCGCCTTTGTGAAATCACTTACGCAACAGAAAATGTGGCCATAATATTGGCCTGTCCTGCGATTATCTGTTCTTCACTGGATATGTCCGCTGGTGCTTTGGCAGAGGATGCTGAACATTTTTGAAAGACACCAAGTTGGCTACAGGTTAAAATATTATCATGTTGGATCAGTGTTATAAGAATGAAGACATGATTAAAATATTAAAAGCTGGAAGTGAACAACTCTTAGAGATACTATCAAAATCCTTGACCTGCTTTTTTTTATTCATGGAGATGTAAATTCAAGGCTAAAAATTATGCTATAGAGTAAACTAACTTGTTGTTGTAAACACCCATTTCTTTATTATTTTCTGTCTATATGTTTCTGCTTGCTATCTTCTTCTACTTTCTTAGGTATTTTTATTTTTTCTGTTTTGATGCTATAGGCATTCTTGGCCTCCACAGGGTAGAATTATTAGCAAAGACTGTTCTTCAGATTGTGCTTGCCATCCACAGCATTAGTGTTGCTTTGACCACTCCCTGGTTTTCCAGATTGTCATAACACTGTAACAGTGAACTGCAATAGGCTGCTGACCTTTCCAGGGTGTACCCCACCTCTTGCCCATTGACTTCTGGGATAGGCTCCAGACCCCCCACGGCCCTCCAGAAGGACAAGCGGTTACAGGAAATCAGTGAATGAATGAATGAATGAATGAATTATTGAATGATTACAGTGTAATCATCCTTATGTATACCTTAAAATCAAACGTACATTATTCCACCCAACATTACTTAAATTCTACAAAATAAATTTGAGTAAATATGTGGTTGTTTAAAAATGTGCTAAGAAAGACACGTGTGTGTGTGTGAAGTAACACAGAAATACAACTTGTAAATGCAAATAATGATTGCATGACGCCAACAAGCCTCCAAAACACTCGATCAGTGAGACTAATGAGGCATTCAGGCCGAAAACAACCTTGCATTTTGTTTCATGTAATGCTGAGCTGATAGAATACGTTCCGGGAAGTCCAGTTGAAATAAGAGATCAATCAGCATTTGAAGGCCTATCGAACGTCAAAACACTGCACAGTGATTTACCGCACCATGTTTTAAATAAGTTCTTATACTGGTGAACATTTTATTTATTAACACTTGACACAATGTTCTCATTGTTTTGCAGATGACCTGTTTAGCCAAAGTGCTATACATTGGTAACCCAGCAGCATGGGATGTTCTTTGTTAGAGAAATACTTTCAGTCCGACTGTGACCTAAGTACAAATTGTCTGGAGGATAGTCACTTATCTAGAGCTAATTATTGAACTAATTATAATTAGTGAATTATTTTACTAATTAAATTACTTCAGTTGCATTCAGTAGATAATTATGACCCATTTAGCAATACTTTTATGTTAAACACTAACATTTTGCAAATTTAAAATGAAAAAATAGGCCCACATTAAAAGAATAAATCTTTGCAGTAACACTGGCTCCCTGTAGGTGGCACATGTCTTAAGGTTTTTCCTCTGCCCTGTGTCTATTGTTGGCAAAGGTTGGCGACAAACCTCCATGATGTCACCTAGAGGTTTCCTGAAGATCAATTCTGAAGCTCAGTGTCGTATCAACGGCTGTCGCCATCTTGGCTGAGCCTGACTACACCTCACCCCCAGATGATTCAAAAATGGTTCCTCAAAGTGGCCAAGGCTTTTTTTATGCACTAGCTTAAGGCTTGATACAATTTAAACACTTGAATTGTTTGGGTAAAAATCAATCATTTGAGCTTTGCTTTAGTCAATAAAAGCTAAAGACATTTAGTCTTTTTTAGTCATGTCCTGTCTTAACATCTTGAAGCTGCCACTTTCACCATCCAAAATGTGCCTGAAAAGCTGTTTTGAATCTCTTCAAATGCGGGTGGCTCCGCCTATTGTCATCTGGTCATTACTCGACTCTAAACTCCTGACAAACTCAAAAATGGATAAAGAGGTGGAGCGTGAGTGGAGCTCAGGAGGGTGGGTTACACCCACTGGTTACACCTAGACAGACAGACAGCAGCCCACGAGGTCACCCACCTGTCACTCAAAACAATTTATCCTTTAATTCTGCATAACTACAAGACCTGATAAAAATGTAATAAAAGATCAATAAAAATCCCGTAAAAATGTTTATTTACAAGACATTTTAACATGGACTTCTATGGGGGCTGACTCGTTTTAGGAACAAGCCTCTAGTGGCCATTTGTGGAACTGACGTTTTTGACACTTAGGTGTTAGCTTTACGAGCTGATGTAAGCTGAAGAACAGTGTTGCCAGATCGGATGGTACCACCTACAATTTGGTGGTTTTGAAATAGATATTGCAGATGAAGTAAATACATTTATTTTTTTTACTTTTACTTTACTTTTTACTTTTACTTTATGCTGATTTAAACTGCTGTATGACTTCTATGCTTTCTTTTCTTCCACTTCATTAGTTCTTAAAGATTAGCATAAGCAGTCTGGGTGGTTAAGGTACTATCATTTTCTAATATTTAACTTTCAGCTGTATCTGGCAACACTGCTCAAGAGGTTGCCACTTGAAACTGATGCAGCTTCATACGTTGCTTTTGTGGGTTTTGGCCGCTTCACATTATTGTAGAAGACCACCCATCATGCTCTTAAAGTCACACTGACCCAACTTCAATCACAACTGCATGTCAGGATGAATCACAGTAAACACTGCTCCCTCAGATTCATCTTCTCGATCCAGTAACGTGGAGGAATGTATTGTAGACAGCAGGGAACCAAATACGTATAATTCCTTTAAATGGTTGTTGTTATTAAGACATTATTATGCTCTTGAAATCATTTTGCAGTGCCCCTTACAGTATCTCATGAGTTCCTCACTTGGTAGTGGTTGTTAAATAAATGTGTCACTGCAGTATGCCCACAGTGTATACATATATCCTGATCATGCTAGCAGTAGACATGTGTTTGTACTTGTACTTTGCTAAATGTTGAGCTATGATGCCCGTTCCCTAAAGTGTTCATCTAGGCCATATGTAGAGCTGGCAACAAACTGTAATGGCAGGTGAAAGAATGTGCACTTGGCATCTTTCGCACTCTCTCAGATGCACACACAGGACATTGGCTCAAATTTTCTTGCTATAACAGAAATGACCTGACAGGTTTTGCGCAGCAAGATGTTTTCTGCTCTACTACACTTTTGGGTGGTGGTATCAGGATGTCCACTCAGCGCCAGCACTCAGTGGCTCGTGTGCCACTGCTACATCTTTCCCCGAAGCCGTCAACAGAATCCATGTTTACCACTTATGAAAATGTCTTAACCCACCAGATGATGCTCACAGTGGAGGCCTTAGATGTGAAGTGGGATAAAGTAACAGACTGTTCCACTAGATAGGCAAAGCGCCCTTCATTGAAAGTTATTGCCAGGCAGCCGGAGGTAATACATCACGGCTTTTGTGAGGACAATGCTACGAAGCCAAATCCAAGTACAGATGCATCATAGTTGCACAGTGAGCATTTTGTTACAAATAATGTTGTCATCAATTTTCATCTTTTGTTTAAACATATTAGTCTTTCGGACAAGATAGGTCATATTTCAGCAGGTTGATAAATTTTCTCCCCTCTCCTCTTCACAGAATGTGCACTTAATTAATTACACAACCTTTAATTGGACAGATTATTCCTAATGGTGGTACAGTGCTAAATGTACAAACTCTGAGAGGGCTCACAAGTAATTATTTTAATGCCACTTTCTCTGCTTGCAGTAATCAGTATATTTCAAATAATTAGTGGTTTTCACAGGGTAAGGTACAGATACCCTAAAATAGACAAATTACATTTACATTTGTGCACTGGAATTTTTTTTTTTCTTCTACTGCATCACTTCCATGTGCTGAGCCTGTGCAGTGCTAAGGGGCGTATGATCACCCCTTGATATTTTACGATATCTGGCAGTATTACCTCCTGTTTAATTACCTCAGTAATGTGCATTGATGTACATGATGGATTTTTACGGAAGCCCACTTCTTAACTATCGGATGCGGCGACATGAATGATCATCACTGCTGCAGCAGTCTGAGTTGGAGATAAATTAATAATTGTGAAAGAGGAAGTGGAATACAATTAGCAAATGCATCTGCGGTCAGCTAAGGAAGACGAACACAAACATACTTATGTGCTGATATCAAATCATTTCTTTCTTCTGGTTTGAGCAGTTCAAGCAAAAGAAACTCGCCGCGTTGATTTACCCACACGCGATAGAAGTACACAAACAATCTTAATTTCCTCTCTAAGAGCGTCCCTGCTTTACACCGCCATGGAGGTGGAACAATTTGGAGAGGAGAAAAGCGGAATGATGGCGCTGTTAAAACTTCACAGCTTGACTCTGAGATAAGGGGAGAGTGGCTGAACTAATGGCTGAGGTCTGGTTTGAGGGTGCCCAGGCCTCAAAGTCATATAATTCAAAGCATGTATGTCAGCCTTGCGCTCATTACCATGACTGATCATACCGTCTACCAGTATCCTGCCCGCCTGGCACCCAGGACCCGCAGGTGGTACTTTATCTAACGTCGGCGTCAATTTTTCACAGGAAATTTTCGCTGCTAAGCAGTCCGAAATCACAAGCTGGCAGGCAACAAAGAGCAGAAACAATGTACTCAAAATGAATAGCAGAACAACTGCATACGGCTTCAGTTTGTCCAAGGTAAAGACAAACAACAAAAGCAATGCAGCTGTACTCGGCTATATCAATTTGTCCTTTTATTGTTATTCGTTTCAGATATAGTGGACAGTATAAAACTATAATGTATTTCATGCATTTTTTATGTCTTTGCAATGAGTGGCCAAATACCACACCAACACTCCATTTCGACAAACCCTGATTTCATATATCTAAGTGCTAAAACGCCCAAAAACCGCGCGTCACCCACTATCATTCATCCCTCTTCGGCATCTATGGATCTTTTCTTTTTTTGTTTTGTTTTTTTCCACACGTTCTCCCCCCTCTGTCTCTTGTCCTTCTCTTTTATTGCTTTGTACAGCAAAGCACCATTACTGATCCCTTCCAAAGCACAAACTAAAAATCTATCCCGTTGTCATTTGCTGCACCGTGCCATCTATCATCGGGGGTGCTTGGCAGCGTCTCCATACGAGAGAGGAGGTGCTGGAACAGGAGGCAGAGTCAAGGACTTTCACGCGCAACAAAAAACTTGTCACAATTATTTATGGCTCTTGCTGGGACACATAATAGGACACATCAAACTGCTGTTTTTTTGTGTGATGAGCGCCCTCACATCGCTGGCTCCCTTGTCGAAGTGGGTCACAGGCATCTCTTGCCTTACACATACAATTTCCAAGACAATGGCGGAGCACTTGGGGAAGTGACAGTGACAAATACTGGAGCCCCCACGGAAAGCTGGGCAGGCTGTTACATGAGTGATTGCGCCAATAATCATGCGGAGTCGTCACGTGTCTGTGGAGCAGGAGGGAGATGGGCAGCAGGGGTGGCAGGGGGTGGGAAGAGACAGAGCGAGAGAGAGAGAGAGAGAGAGAGAGAGAGAGAGAGAGGGGGGAGAGAGGAGTATATGAGCGTGTGTGAATAAGACAGGGCGGAGCTGAGGGGGGCAGCAGGCCTGTGCAGAGAAGTGGCTAACAGGTCCCGGCAAATCATTTTTTATTTCCTTATCATCCATCTCCCACTTCCTCCCCTCAGATGAGTTGCTGCTAAATGACTGTCACTTTGGACGGTGCTGTGATATGTTCTGCTGTAGCGCCCGTAATTGGGAAGGGGTCACCAGTGCCTGTTTCTCTGTGTGACCTTTCTTAAACTCAGCCGCCCAGGGAATTGGGCAGAGCCTCAGATTAAATTACTTCTCCAGCGCCTCGGCCCTTCACCTTAAGTGCTGGCACTTGGCTCCAGTTCATGGGAAAGAAGCCCCTTGTTTTCGCTTCAGCGCTTCAGGCACCAAGCACAGACTTGCCCAGTTTGCCAGCCCGAGCTAACAGGAAAGAGCTCGTTGGCCCTACGTGTAAGGCTGGGAAAAAAAAACGTGCCTTTAACTACAGATATTTTTCCAGATAAGCGGTCAGTGCATCCAAGCTGCATGATATTTTCTTTATGGGGTGTCCTTTCTAAGCCAGATGATGGGATGCAGCATGTCGTGGTGGCTAGAGTAATTACTTTGTTTCTTCTATTAGTTTCTGCCGTTGGTAAACAACAACGAAGAGTTAAATGTGAAATCATCATCTCGCTGTCAACAATGAGCCCCCACCTCCTCCCTCCCATCACCACTTAAAAAATGGCACATTGACCTGACACAGCAATGTGAGGAGAGAGGCAGCTATTCACTGCTCTGTTAGATATGATATAATGAGACGCCACCGCTCTGAAAGACTGACAGAAGAAAAAACACCACCCAATTGTTCTCCAAACATTGTGGGGACGTCTAAATAAAAATGTCACATTTTGGCTCGCTATCATGCAAATTAATGGCATATCTGGCTGTAAAATAGACATTATGTGAAATCAAATCATCTCCCAAGACATAAAAATGCTCTGATCAAGTGTTCGTCCTCCCCTTTGAGAGCCTTCAACAGCTCGACTACCTCCTCAATTACTTTGGGTGTCAACAGACAGCTATCTGCAATGAGGGCATGTTTTCCCACATAATGACAACTGATAGCTGGTGTCAGACAGGTTATGCTTTTCAATTTGTGTCTGGCAATAATAACAATTACAGCTTATGCAAGTCCTCATTACCTTACAGTATGAATTCGTTTTGCTGGGCATATTTCCCAAAACACTTATGTCCAGGCCCGTCATCTGAGACGGGCAGCAGCTTCGAGAACAGAAAATGGAAATCAGAATGGTGAACTTTGTTCGGGTCGCTCCTTGGCTTCGAGGAGGCTCAGTCCAGCAAGACCAGCCTCTGATTCACCTTGGTTTCAAAGTTGTTCTGGTGTAACCTCCACGTCTTAGGTGGTGCTCTGTTCTAGCCAACAAACCAGTGAAAATAACGGATTAGGGAAAAAACAAGGCTGGCAAAGAACCTCCAGTCAGCGGAGAAGATCTTGTTCCTGCTGAACTAATTATAACACAAGTTTTTATTTCAGCATCTCTGCAGCATTCCAGGAACGGCGGTTTTATTCGTGTTGAGATGAGCAGCAAAACTCTCCGCCTCTTGGCAGCGCAAGTTGCACTAAAACAGGTGGCGTGGCTCAGATTTTAGGATGGGAGCACTTCGAGTCCACACACACACACACAGACAAATATGTGCAATGCATTTCACATAACGTCCCAAACTCCGTGTTATGCTGTGTGTTTTAGAGTTAAAGGGACATAAAGTGGGATTAAATCAGGCATGAGTTTCAGAAGTGATGTGCAATCTTTTTTCCTCGACATCACAGTTCCCAAATAAATAGCAGGCACAGCTTGTCAACACCAGAAGTTTATATAAGAGGCAGCTACATTAACACTTAGGCTTTGTCAGAACACTGCAAAAGCTACACTAAGGAAATGTACATACAAATACTCACAAATTCATTTTAACAAAATCTATTTGTGAGTGGCCAAAAGTCAAAAATGTTACAAAAACAACACAACTTCATAAAGTGATCAATGAATTATTAAGTGAATTATTACAAATTTACAGCATGATTACCCCATGTGAAGCAAACATGAACAAAATGAATATATTTAATCCAATGATTAAAAGATAAGATCAGTGGTTTACATGCTTATTGGTACCTAACATTTTCCAACTGGACAGATTGTCAAAGGTTTAGATCACCCTTCTCTGTTACATTAGACATTTTTATACAGATGGAGCCATTATTCTGATCATAAGAGGATCCGTGTAAATGCACATCCATTGCTAACCTCATTTGTAATTTTAAGGCTCCACATCACTTCTGTGGTTTTTGGAACCACTGGATAATGGACTCTCTACTTTAAGTTTTCACAGTTTGATTCTTTTCCATCATCACACAAACAAAATACATGTAATATTCGCTGGACCTCTCGTATCTATAATTTAGAATGAAATCAGCCTAGATTGTGGGAAAGCTGCCGGTGAATCAGCAGGGATTGAAACAACATAAACAAAAAGAAACTGGTGGGAATCTGTGCAGCTATTAGCAAGCCAAGCTAACTAGCGTCCACCTGGGGATGAGTGGTGTACAAATGGAACGTCTGAATGCTACTAAGAAGCTGATATCTGAAATCTTTAATGGTACTTAACTGACATGGTTTCAGCTTATTGAAGTAGAAAAAATAGTTGTATCTATGATTGTAGGATTTAAGACCTTTGATCAGTAAGCAGAGAACACCACTTAAAAGTCAATGACCCAGTGCGCACAACTGATTGTTGCTTTAAGGATTTAAGGATTATTTACATGAACATGGAGGTTATACCATAAATGCTGTCGCCATCATTATCACACATGCTGTATACTATAAGGCCTTTATACTATACAGCATGTGTGAGGACTAAAAGTCCACTCTGTCTTAGCTGGATATGAGTGTTTCTATGACTTCCTGTATGGACCAAAGGCTGCTGGACAAATCCATCTTGACTCATGTCCAAGCACACGGCATTTCAAACAAGTCTAGATGTCCTCCAAAAATTAACTGAACTTATGAATTATCACGAATGTAAGCGAAAAGATGTATGGCGTGGTTGCTTTTCATTTTGTGTTTGTCCCAAACTGTTGCTAAAAGCTCAGTACAGACCTGCACAAAAGCCTAACACCTCTCTGGAGGAAGAATGAACTCCTGCGGCCTCAACCTTTCAGTCATTCTTATGGGCAACGCTGCCAGCTCTTAAGGAAATATAATGTTCTAAACTGGAAGACCAGCGTTAAAAGTGGGTCATTACAGCAGCAGCACATCCGTAAACAGTAAAAGATGGTTGAGTTGAGGGTCATTGCTTCCGTCACTGAGCTGCAGTCTCTCATTTTCTCTGCCTGACATCTAGCCCTACAAGTCGACTGCCTTTGCAGATACAACAAAGACAGGCATGTCCGGGCACCATTCGAGGCTACATGGTACAATGCCCACCCTTTCTGAAATGCTTATTTATTTTTACTTTGCAACGGTCAACACACAAGCTTTTCTGATAGGAACTGCCCCCAAAAAGAGTTTTCTTGGTTGTAAATTAGCCTGTTCATCAAATTTCTATCATTCCATTTGTGCTACTGACCTATTCACCTCTGACTCATATCACATCTTAAACTTTTCCTACAAATAAACACACCTTTGGTTCTGATCCATTAGCACAACGCTACACCATGTGCTTTAGTGTTTTGCTTTTGCCCTTTAGGGCAGCTGAGGATGAAATCAAAGAGAGGAAATGAAAGGTTAAGGGTTCGTTAAAGTTTTTATAATTAATCTGGGGCTGTTCTCGTGGAATACAGTGACAAGGTTAAATATTTATGTTCATTCCAATTATGCCAAATCTTGCAACTCTGCATGCTGAAAACGAGACCAAAAGAAGCCCTAACCCAATCATCAAAAAACTTCAAACGGTCTACCACAGTAGTGTCCACAAACTTTTGCCTTCAAAACAGCATAGCAGCATGCATATCTGGACTATTACAGTGAGCTTTGTGCGATTGTTGGTTGGTGGTCAGGAGTCTGCTGTGTTGCAAACAACCCAACTAAGATTCTCGAGCAGATGCTAATGGATAGCATGGCACTGCTGCTTACCAGTGCATCTGAAAGTTTGTAAAGCAGTTTGTCTCTGTATATTCAACAGTATCCATGCCAGTTACAAGCAGAACATAGTAAGCAACACATTTGTTAGGTCTACACTGCATATATCTTAAGTTTTGTAATGAATGAGGGAAGGTTTGAAATGTTTCATTCATTCAGAGAATTCATGTCAAAATTGTTGTTTTATAACAACAGTTTAGAAATAAAAATTTACCTTTAAGATCCCTCATGGGGATATTCTTCTCTTTCTCTGCTTTTGACCCATCCCTTCATTCCCACAGTAGTGAGTACACCTGGAGCAGTGCGCTGCCACTTGGGTAGTGCCTGGGGAGCAATTTGGAGGTTAGGTGCTTGCTCGAGGCACCTTAGTCTTGCGAACCTGTGACCCTTTGGTCCCAAGCTGCTTTTCTAACTACTACACCACAGGGCATTAAAAAACTGAGATAAATTCAATTTGTTCCCCAACCAAAATCTTTAGTAAAAGGCAAAATATTTATACGGCCTGAAGAGAAGAAAATGTGTATTGAAACTTTAAAGGTAGAAGTGATGGTTATTAATTAGTAAAGCAAAGGATTATTGCATTTCTAAGAAAATAATCAGTGGATTAGTCTAATAAAAGAATTCATTAGATAATCGACTGATCGATTCAATAAGTTATCATTTCATGCAGTCCTAAATTCATCATTCATAGGGCAGACAATGAGCTGATGAATCCAAATATTGTCAGGACAATTTCACTCATAACCACGAAAAGCCACTTCATAGTAAAAAATGTAGGCGTCACCAAAGGCCAATAACATTCATCCCCTGGAGACCATGAATGTCAATGCAAAATATCAAGGCAATCCATTTGGTAGGGGCAGAGATATTTCCGTCTGGATCAAACTGGTGGACAGTGCCATACACAGGGAACACAAAGCATAGCTAAAGAAAGTCACTGAGGAGTGAAGATGACCCAGCAAAAAAACAGCTTTTCTGTACCTGCCTCTGGTTCTCTACTCATCCCTGAAAGTGACTTTTCACTGAGCTCACAGCTTGAACGTGACCCAGTCGATTCTGGGTCCATGAACCTGGGGAGGCGCTATTCACTCTGCCACCTCACGGTCTGTGTGATGCTCTGACCACCAGCAGTTTGCTTTTAGGATCCTTGTCAGAGCAGAGCAGCGCAGGATTAAGAACGAAAAGATAAAGTCTCTGTGACGAAGCGCACTGACTAAAGGATTTGTTCTTGAGATATACACAGATCAGGCATAACATTATGATCACTTATGACCATTATGATCACAGGAGAAGTGAATAACATTGACCATCTTGTATAAACAGTATTCTGCTGGGAAACATTTGGACCTGGCATTCATGTGGATGTTACTTAGACATGTAGCACCCACCTAGACCAGACCAGACACCCCCACCCCATAGCAATAACACTCCTTGATGGCAGCAGCCATCCCCAGCAGGATGCAGCCTGACACAGACACACACACAAAAATGGTTTAGGACCAACTCAGAAAACATGAAGAATAGCACAAGGTGTTGACCTGGCCTCTAAATTCACTAGATTCCAAACTGATTAAGTATCTGTGGGATGATCCACAGAGGCCCCTCCCCTCAACCTACAGGACCCAAAGGCCCCCACTAACATCATTCTGTTACCAGACACCATAGGACACCCTCAGAAGGCCCATGTCCATTCTCTGATGAGTCACAACTGTTTTGGAGGCACAAGGGAGAGCTACACAATATTTAGGACATAATGTTAAGCCTGATGGAAGCATACTGGTCTATGAACTAATGATATTGATACTGCCTATTCACCTCAGTACATATTGGTATGTTATTATGTTATGTTATCCGTCCTTAATTTTATATGCCCTTTGTCCAATTATTATCTAAATCCTGAATGGTTTTCTGTTAATGTTCAGAGAGTAAATCAAAGTTGATTTATGACTAAATTATTTTCATGTGTGAGTGGTCGTCTATCTTGCAGTGCAGAAATTGAGGCTCAACTTTGTTCATAGTTAAGCAACAAGTTAATATATGCTCACAGGTAGTTGCGTACTGCGATTGGAGACCAGAGGCTCTGGGTGCAACAGGAAATTTTTCAATATATTTCTAATAATAAATGTGTTTTTGGAAGTACATCTACAATTTACAAGTTAGGGATTTTTTTTAAGTCAGCATTAAGTGGTTTAAGTGGTCAGTGTTGAAGGGTGTTTCTAGGATTTAACATATTCCTCCAACATCTTTCGTAATTCTAGCTGACATCCTCCAGCGGAGGGATTGCATTGCGCTGGCATCCGTGTGTGTCTGCTCCTTTTAAACACCATCCATGTGTGGCCAGAGCCCCGCTTGACAATGACGCAGAGTGATGCCCCCTCAAAAACAGAGAGAAAGAGAGATAGAGAGAGAGGGGATCTGTGATGAATCACGTCCCGCGGAGAGAAAATGTGTTAAATAGTACTTGGACACTGCAGCATGATAATTTTCTATCACAGCAGCCTATAAGTATCTGACAAGCCCTATGCTGACTCGGCAGTCTGTTACAAAATGGCAGGCGTGCCCTTTTATCTCGGTACATGTTTCACGGCAATTGGACAATCAGCCACTGCAGTGAAAATCCATAGTATTGATCGGCCTGTATCTTCTCTATAATTCTCCGGCAGGAAATCCCTGATGACAAATTATATCTGCACCAGTTTTTGATTGGTGCTTTGATGTAAGCGATCTCCAAGGGCAGACTGAGGAACTGGTTGAGGCTTTATTAACTGAGTCTAACCTGGCTCTTCCTCGTCTCACACCTGCCCAAAGCCAGACCTTCTGTCAGACAGTCAGGCTGCAGGCAACCAGTCAAAACCGCTTCAGTGATTCTGAATTTACAGCTGCACATACAGGCCACCCAGCATCATCATAGAGAGGAACGCGGGCCGACTGTTGGGAGGGATAGCTGGCTGTGAAGGTGACTGTCTGCCTCCTGTGTCTAGACTTGAAGCGCGCACACACGCGCGCGCAAGCCAACGAGCGTGGCGCAATAAATCTTGCATCAGATATCGCACAACTTTTTTCCCGTTTATTTCTCGATCAGTGCAAAGTCATTGCTGTATTTCGTTACGTTTTACAACATGTACACCGCGTTTTTACAAGTCTATCCTCAGATAGTCACCGCCTTTTATTGCGCCTTTGTAAATTGTGCTGCAGTGTTAAGTTTCAATCTGCTGTCAGTGTAAGCGGTCATTTTATCCAAGCGGCTCCTGCTCTGCTGTTTTCCTTGCATCTGCCATAACGCCTTGGCTACAGTGGCGCCGGAGCCATCTCCTCCAATCTGCTGTTTATGAACGTAAAGCAAAGAGGCAGAAAAGGCAGCACGAGACAAATTAAATGTGATAGTGTTTTCTATTGATTCTAAACAAACACACATGCTCTTTCTCACTCTCTGCTTTCAGCACTTGATGTGTATAATGAGCCTTATCATTATGCACTGTGTACTACCGCCGTCTTTTCTTTCCTCAGTTGATAACCCTGACCACAATGCACCGCTCAACGCACTGGAGTGCACACACATCAAGAGGCCTCTCCTAATCCTGCCAGGGTACTTAGCAGGCATCAAAATTGGCGAAGAACTTTTTCCGAAATCCACTGTCATAAATCCGATGATTTTTGAAAGGAGAAGGGGAGAGAGAAAGCCCTTTATTGGAGAGTCGCGGGTGTGTGTGTGTGTGTGTGTGAGGGGGGTGGATAATGTTGGACATAATCCAGACTCTGACAGAGGAGGAGGGGGAGCCAGCATCGTTTACAGAGAGGCATATGCTCCCTCCCTTCACACAGACATGAACTACAGCAAAGCAACCTTTTACCAGCCAGTCAGAGAAGGATAATCTTTCCCTTCGTAGCACAATGCAGGAGATTACATGGAGAACATGTCAGTCTGCACTGGATTTGCTAGACACTGGATCTCTTGTCCCTATCGATTTGCAGGCTGCTCATTCATGTTTTCACACGGGTCTCACAGGCATAGAGGCCAAAAGCATATGGTTAGGGAAGCCGCCATTCTTTTCTTTCCCCTCTCCTACCCCTCTTTGTGTAATCCATGTCTGCGTGTGCATGTGTGCGTGTGTTTTACCATTGCGCCACCATTTGCACATACATGACGGCAACGGTGTCAACGTAACACCTGCTCCCGGGAAATGCGTTTTGTAATCACAGGACAAGTTAACCTCGACACCGCAGACTGCAGATGTTGTAATCCCCGGTGCTATTCTGTCGCTGTTGATTTGCTTCGGCGCAGGCACAATCATCGCCCTCATTTTAGGGGTTACAGTTTTCCCTAAAGCTTTGCATTATTAATCAATTATTATATTGCGCACCCTAACACAAATAACAGACGCTGCTGTAGTTTACACAGTACACTGGACCCAGGTGGTCATAAAACCTCCACTATCATAACCACCATTCTCTTTTTTCATAATGCGTCAAAGCAATTATAAAAAAAAAAAACACACAGCTCACTGCTGTTTACCAAAGCAGATCAAGGAAGCATAGCTGCTTGGTTAACTGAGCATTATTTGACAAGCTATCAAACCATTATTTGATATAGTTGCTGGTAGGGCTGGGCAATATGGCCAAAAAGGAATATCTCAGTTTTTTTGTCAGACATATTAACAGACACTAATCATGTAAGTAACAGGTCCTAACAGAAACTAGTCAAGCAAGTTTCTGATGTTTTACACACACAGGTGTTTCAATTTAAAGCCCAACTCCCCACCACTCCTCTAGAGCTTGGATGAATGGTAAAAAATCTCTAAGAAACTCTACAAGTCCAGGTGCCTTTTCTTAACCTTATTGTATATGACCTCTTTTACAGTGTTTGTTTATGTAGCTATGCACTTTAAGTCACAATTATTCTAAAGTAAAGTGACATTGCTCAGGTCCAGTCTGCATACTTCTCCTAGTCTGGCATAGCCAACCTCACTTTTTATCAGAGAATGATTCCGATAACGTCCTGTTTGGATTTCATTATAGAGGATGTTTCAACTGATACAGAGACAAAAACAGCTCTAATGCAACTGAATAGTCGTACAACCAATCAAAGCCATTTACAAATTCACTGCTACTTGTCTGTCTATCATTACATAATGCCCGCCCAAATGATCTGATTGGCCTGGCAGGTCTTTATGGGGGCGTAATCATTTTTCAAAAAATTGGGCAGGGAAGTTGGTTAGCAGGCTTCCAGGCGATGGTTCTGCTGGTCCACAGATCTGTTGTTGTTGAGTAAAATAATCCCGACACCACCCGCAGAGAGATCTTTGTAGCTTGACGGTTCATGTTTGCGACTGACTGCGACCCGTTTTGTCATACAGGGAGACACTGGAAAACGTGGCGGCTAAGGTCTGCTGCTTTCTAGTTGTTGCTTTTGGAGCTTGTTCGTCAGCTGGCAGCAAAATCTAGCAGAGACGCATTTACTGCGTGTTGCTGTTTGAGGTGCTGCGACATGGTTTGTTTAATTTAAACTAATTCTTTAGAAACTTTACACAGCAAAGTGGCCTGATTCACTTTGGACCAAAACCAAACCATTTCCATCCACTGTTATGTTATGAAACTGTCTAGGGCTGCCATTACTCAAGCTTATTGTGTGAAATGGCACTGGGCAGTGATTGGGTGACGGGAAAATAATCTAGAAATTTAGACATTTATACTGGTCAAAAACAAAAATTAGAAATAACCTAATTAATCTGATACATCACACAGCTGGTTTTCTGTTCCACAGTTAATTAAATCAAACAAGAAAAACAGAAGAAGAGCAAGTTTAACATAGAGGCAGTACTGTTCAAAAATATACAATATGAGGAGCTGATAAGAAAAACTACTTGTATCCTATTTAATATAATGAAAAGATGTTGGGGGAATCTTTGCAGCAAGTTTCTTCCAGTTAAGTTCTGGTACAAGGTCCCTGATGTGTCTCTTGTCCTGAATGACAAAAATCCTTCATATTTTATGCAACTTTGAAGAGGGCATGTTAAGGCCCACTGCAGCAGACTTTGACAGAGGAGTCCGGTGGACTCACAATGCCCATTTTAAGGAGCAGAAAACAAGAAGTCCTCACTCATGCGTTTCTTAGTGATCAATATGCTAACTCGGGGAATGCTAAAATCGAGGCGGATGCTTGACAAAGATGGATAGATTTGCACCGTCCGTGAAATGTCACTGATTCAGTGGAGGATGTCACCTCAGGATCGCTCGGCTGTGTGATAAGCCTGACACATCAGCTTGGGGTGGAAAGTGGCATGGCGCCACTCTCTCACTCTCTCTTCCTGTCAGCGCAGACGGATGACAACGACCACCGCTGCTGCGGGTCCGGTGGGACCCAGGTAAAAATGAACACAATTAAAAAATGGATGAGTTGCAATCTGTGGAGAAAAGTCAATGTGTGAGGTTTCGGGTGGTTAGCGACTGAGTGGTCGCAGCAAAATAAAATCATTAATTTCAAGTGAGGGTTGTCAGTCTGGATTTGATAGGAACACCCTGAGCTGAACAAAAGTTTTCTCAGTGTTTTTTGATTAGATGTATGGCTAAGCACTTTTGTGTTTATTTGCAAAAATGTGATCAGTTGTGAGACCTTTAAACTGCTGAACGTGACACAGTATGCTAGGTGATACATTCAGACTGACATACATCACTTTCATTTTCAGCACATCTAGACACTCCTTGCTAGCGATTTCACTGATAATAGGAACAAAGCTCTGTCATTTTCCACAGATAATGTAATTGCCATAAGGAATGAAGCCATAAAGATGGCAATAAAGGTTTTAATTTTACTGCCTTCCTCCAGAATTTGACCCTTTGTGATGCCCATATTTCTTTACGCCCCAAGGCAGGTGCTCTGTGACTCTTCTCTCTATTTGTTCAAGATCAAAGGTCTGTCCAACAACAAGCAGCACTGACAGGCTGCTTTGGCATATGTTGAGCCCATCTATTGGACCATGGGGAAGGTGAGAGAGTGAGAGCTTTCTAGCTTACAGTTTTCCTCATCACTCTGTCAGAGAGGCTCGTCTCCGGAGACTTTAGGCCAGTCTGTGTGGTCAAAACAAGAGAGTTACACATGGGGGAAAACAGCAATCAGCCAAGTGGTACTTTAGCCCGACCCATAGCTTGACCTACTGTCAAATTCTCCACCTTATTCAATTCGGATGCTTCCTTTTGGCTGATTTTGACTGATTGGTTTGGTTTTGTTTTGCCTTTTGTTGCTCTGTCTTCCGTCTTTTCCCTTCTAGGCAGCGGGGATCATATCTCATGTTGTATCCCAAAGACTTTGATTGTAATCCTGTTGCTTTCTGAAGGAAAAAAAAGAAGCTGACAGAAGACAAAGCACCATCCACCCACAGGATCCTGGGTAACTAATAGCCCAGGTCAAAGTCTGTCCGTTTATTTATAATCCTCAACAGCATGAAATATGAAGGGGTAGATTGAGATGCATAACTTTGCCCTTTTTTTTGAAGCAGGAAGCCCTCAGACACCAAAAATGATGAAATGCTTTGGCTGAGAGGTAAACTATTAATAGACTCCTCTACCTGAAACTGTCACTGTGATCCCTGCTCCACAGCCCTGCATCCACACCAGGAGCACCTTCCAGGGACCAGTGGAGGGCTGCCGAGAAGGACTATCACATATGCCGAGGCGCACACCGAAGGCACACTTATCCAGAGACCAGTATGTTTCATAATTGATAGTAGCATGCATGTGTCAGTAACTCAGTGGCGTGAAAGCAAAGTGTGGGCGTGCAGACATTTCATATTGTGCTGATTCTGGACGTATAACTGCAAATCTGTTACAAAAGCCTAAAGTGTTGTTGAGTCAAATGGAGGATGAGAGTCGGAAAAAAAACAACAAAAAACAGGCACGCCTGCATTTTTCATGGCCAACTAATTAGCCATTTCCCCTAAGAAGCACAATGAGAGCTCTTGTGTGTGTGTGTTGTCACTGCTGTCTGCCATGCATCATGAATAAAACGCTCATTTTAAATATTTTGGGGACAACTTTCGCCATGTAAATCAGCCGGCAGTAAAGTTATGTCAGACGAAAAGTCACTGCCGGTAGCGACCACGTTCCACAAATGATCATTTATTACCCAACACTATTTTTAAAGGGGGGAAATGGCAGGCTCCCTTTGTCAAATCTAACAAGGGAATAGCTTTCAGGTGCTTATACCACAATAACTCATCTCAGTGACCTTTTGAGCAGGAATTAGGGCACTTTCATCCTTGCTCAGGTGCTTGTTGGGAGTCCATTAGCATTTTTAAAAAGCGCTATGGAGTGTAAAGAAAAACAAGGAATGTTTCATTAATAGACCTACTGAACTTTAGCATGTTGGGTAAATTATGAAAAATCACCCAATAAAGGACGACTACAGCCTACAACTTTAAAACACCACGTAGTGACTAGCAGGTTGAATTATGTTGGATTTTATTTTATATCACCGCATGTCCTGATTTCTGCACAGTATTTCATCTCCGAGCTAAGATCCATGACATCCTCAAGCACACGCGGCAATCATGAGTTCATATTTCCTTGCTACAAATGTTCAGCACCTCCTTTATCATTATTCTCCAATTCAACATGCTCCTCCTTCTGGGAAATTACATAGCGAACCACCTAATCCCAGATGTGGTGAGTGCTATTCTATGCTAGCAGAGCAAATTAAACATCTGACTGAGATTGCTGAGAGAGACAGAACACACAGTCTTCTAACCCATTCTCGATTTTTGAAGCTTCTAAATAATTCATAGATAAAAACAAAACACAACAAATACCTTGAGACGTGCGCTACCCAGTAAGTTAATCCCACAAAATGAAATAGAACTTTATCTTGGAGCTTAAATTGAAGCAATACGGCGATATTAAAGTGTGAAAGAGAACACAAACACTGCAACAAATTACAAAATGCCAGGGGGACCAACAACAGTATTACAGAGGACGACCAAATACCATTTCATTTTAGAGTGCGGGACATGCAGTTCAATATTATCGTTATTGTCAATAAATTGTAACATGCGAGCTAGTATGAGCGGTCACAGAGTCACGTATCGAAGAAGCATGAGACAGCTGTATTATGAGGCTAGATGATTCACAGTTGTGCACGGTCAGAAATATCATGCAAGGACGGGGAAACTTACTAAAAATAATAAAGGGGAAAAAAGTTTGATTCAAGCATGTAAAGCACTCCACAATCCTAATGTCCCAGATTGTGTTGAGATGTACCTTCTGCTGTCTGCTGCTCGTTTTGTATTACCAGTTTCCCTGTGATCAAAAGCATTAATCTAAAAAAAGGCGATATCTGAGTGCAAATATCATCTTTATATGGCCATTACTTATTAATCTTTATGTTCATTCCGGGGCCACTAAGTCATGTCACCTAGATGTCCTCTGAAAGCAAATGGCCCGACACGGTATATTGAATTACATGTTCCCCTATTTACTGGAAAAGCAGGTCTTGGAGATAACAAGAAAGGTGATATTTACAGTTGCCTGCAGCAGCATGATGCGCCCTGCCAAATCACAGCTCAGGTGGGCCGAGCAGCCTCTCCGCGTTGGGCGGAGAACGAGGAGAGAAGATGCATTTTAAAATATCACTCTCACATTCATGTACCAAAAAGTAATTCATATAATTTTCTGTAAATATCGATAGATGGTGGCGACAATATGACTTTTTTCACCCTCTCGATGCGCATCTCCTTGAAGGCCCCTTTCAAAGACATTTCACGGCAGCGAAAGCACAGGTGCAAATAATAAAATTAACAATGACTGAATTCCATTTATCTACTTGAGTTTCAGGGTACATGTATCGTGCACACTGGCTCGCTGTCACACTCGGGGCTTATTGGAACAGAACAGAGCCATCGCTAGGTTATTGGTAACACCTGTGCTTTTGCTGCTGTGATGCTGCCTTCGAGTGGACGTTGTGAGCTTGTGGTTACAAGGGAAGTCATGCACACAAAATGCTTGGTCTTCAAATGGTAACATCAGCTGTTAGTCAGAAGGACACCACTGCTGGGCAACTTCTGGCATCTATAAAGCACAAAGGCTAACGGTTTAGCAAGCTAACAACCGGGTAACTTAAAGAAGGAAATGAAAAGGAGGCTGTTGGAAATATCATTTTCTTCAAACATAATATAAAATTACAAAGAAACCTCTCTACGACTAATTTACAATATATTAACTCACCATCCACCTCAAGCATTTTTGAAAATGTCAGCAAACACATCACAACTGGTGGACTTTTCTAGCAAATGCGGTAAACACAACACCATATGTCAAGGGACTTATTCAGTATTTGCCATATTTTGTGATGCCGACTGCTACCTCCCTCAGATAGATCACAGAGGCTGCTGTCAGCTCCTAATGGAACAATTAATGTAGACTCACTAAACCTGGTGAAAACGACGCTGCTTATGAATATTATCAAGATTATCCGATTATTGTTTCCATAATAAAGCTTTATGTGACTTGACTGTTAAGCAAAAACTGAACGTTTGTCCATAAACATATGCCAATTTTTTTATTTATTTTTTTTTATTATTTTTTTTACGTTTTTTTTAAGATTTTAAGTGAATATTGTGCAGCCTTCAAATGAAGCATGTGGAATACACAGGAAGCCGCGTGCACAACTCTTGAACTTGGACCTTGGGAAAATGAGAATGATACTGCAAGAGGAGGCCGTTCATACGGACTTGTGAGCGTGGCAATCGCAACTCCACTTGAAGGCAGCATTATATCCCATCAGTTTAACGCAGTATTATATTGAGTTCAGGTTTGCAAGGCTGGTCAATGGCTTTACAAGAATAATTAATAGAAGCAGCACAGATTAGTCAATCAACAGTTAATTACTCTGCAAATGTACAGCTGCATTCAAAATAGCATAGTCTGCACAACATACAGTACTCAATATATTGTCCAAAACTGCTAAACTGAGAGCCTCATCTCTACTGCCAGTGAAGTGTTGAGTGTTTTCATACTGAATAAAATCCTGCAAACAGTATTTAACTCCATGTGTTGATTTCCAGTCGAGAACCAATTCTCAGATACAGATAACATACTAAACAGTACGTAGTAATAGTGGTAGTTCTAGCTTCTGAAAAGTGTGAACAGCAGCTTTTGGTTAGGTTGTGTAGCTGCTGGGTTTTGAACTTTTGATTAGAGAAAACAAGAACTCTGCAGATATCATTATGACTGTCAAAAAACATGTCTAAAATGTTCTAAATCAACCAAACTGAGTTCATGAAGAAAATGCACAGATAAATTGATACCGAAATATTATTGTAATATAATATTGTAGTCTGACCCTCTAATGTAAAGATTCTTCTGAAATATCTGAATTTTTTAAGCAAATACATTCTAAGTTTGAGTTTAATGTCATAACAAATGCGGAAAATTCACATTTTATTTGTATTTCGCTGACTTTGTTCATGATGTAAATGATCCACCCTGTTACAGAATGTGTCCATGAGTTGGTTTTACTGTAATTTAATTAACTATTCATCAATCTGCAAAGCAGAAAATGAAAATTTATCATCTCAGTTAAAACACATTTTCCTGGATAAAATACATAGCGTTTGACACAATAGTATCTGCAGCTTGAGTTCATTATTTAATGATGATATGTGCCTGATAGAGGCAGAGACGGCGCAGCGTGCAAACGAGAGCACTTTATGGTTAATAAAGTGTTTTGATCATCGTATACAGGACTCGGGGAAACAGGTGCAGATGAAACAACTGGAACACATGGTGGAAGCCAGAAGCTCAGCACACCTGTTCCCTTCCTGCTAAACAGCCTCGCAGTGGATCGTCTCTAGAGCACAAAATAGCTTCCATCTCGCACACGGCACACATTTCTCCAATTCCAATTGCACGGAGATGGAGAACAGACATTTGTCCCTTTTAGGGCCAATAGCAATGGTGATAAATGAAAGCAGGACTCTTTCTCTATGCTGCTGGAAGATCTTAATGCATTTTCCTCTGGTCTGTGTAGACAGAGCACTCCACAGGGAGGGAGGGGAGGATAAGTAACTATAGGAGGTGGTAATGGTGTTGGTATCGGCTGGTGTTGTTTGCCCTAGCTGTATTGAAGCGATGGTCCCCGAGGAGCCTGGCACAGGGAGCTGGGTTTGTCAACCTTGTCTGAGGGACTTAATATGAAAACAACACTAATGAGAACCATTTCCATTGCTCTGTTTATTTTCAGAGATGCATTGAGCGGGGCATACGCACGGCTCAGTGATCGCACGTTGCATTGCATTCATTATGGGGCCCTGGATGGGCTACTGATACATTACACACAAACACACTTATAATTGCATTTTTTTTTATTGTTCAGTGCTACTTTTAATGCTGCACTGAAGCAAAATGAGCTCCATCTGACCAAACACGATCATGAGGTTATACATCTGGCTGGCATCTTTTATGCTTTTTGAGATTCTGACTAAAATGCTGATAGCATTATATTTAATAGGGGGTCCGGGACTGCGGCAAAAACACTACATCTATACATAGACTGTAGATTCTATAGCATCTGAAGATGTCTTCTCTTCATCAATAAATGACAAGCTTCAGCAGACAAGTATCATTTCCTCAAGCAAAATGAATCCTCCCGCGTCCATCTATTCACTCACAGACATGCCATTTTGAAAATCTCTCTAAAGTGACATTACTCTAGAGATTGAAACCACTATTTCATTGAGCAGAAAATTGCTATTGAATTTGGGGCTGAATAATTGGAAGCCATGTTCCAATGCAACCCAGAGAAAAGGTAGAGTTATGTTTTATTGTCACACTCAAACCAATGACATTCTGAAGCTGAGCGGCACAAATGGTATGGGTATTGTTGGACGGGACATTGCTCTCCTTTGTATATGAGCCATATCAAGCAAGGAGTTGGGAGGCAATTCGGAAAGGATGCAATTCACTTTCAGTTGATAGAAGACCATGAATGGCGTAAAAGAAAAAAAAAAGAAAATATCAGCATTTTAAAGAAAAGATACAAGCGTTCAGCTGTGTAGTTACATTTTCTGTCTTTGTCGAAGCCTGCGCAATGTTTGCTGTGCTGAAAACTGAACACAAAATGATTCCTGTGGAGATTGCGTGGCGTTTGACATGAGAGAGGGGGGCATTGTGCAGTCAAATTGTGAGTACAAAATCATAAATTAAATATATTTTTTTACACGTAAGCAGCATCATGGTTGCGTGCATCTCCGTCAGCGGTAAGTGGCAATCATTTTGCGGGCCTCTTTTAAAATGAAAACAGCCGCCGTTTAAGAAAAGAATAAATGTTTCAGTTGTTCTCCGTTTGCTGTTTTGAGATTGGTGGTACTGTCTCCCTCTCCTCTCTCTCAGCCCCTCCTTTTATCCGGTGATCGTTTTGTGAACCCGTTAGCCTGTCATTGGTTTAGAGACTCCAAATGACCCTGTGTTTCTGCAGAAGACTAATTCATCCCCTCCCTCTCCTTCCCCTGGCCACTGGCTATACTGATGACCACCAGAAAGACACACACACACATGCATGGACACACACTTTTCATATAGACAGACGGTACGCTTGCACGTATACACACACACACACAAGCGCGCGCGCGCACACACTGATGGCTGCTGTGGTTTGCTGGTGTAATGTGCTTTGTTGTGTGAAGGTATCAATCAGAGGGGAGCAGATTATTAGAGTGTCTGAAAGAGATCAAACAATGTTGCCGTCTGCACCCACACATGGCTGATTTACAGGCAGGCTGATAAAGTACTGCAGCTCTCTGTCAGGGGCTACATGACGGCTCGCCGCGCTCTTAGGATAAATTATTGCAGAGGCCCGCGGTAATGTCTCTCCACCTAGCAACCAGCCGCCCCAGCCGCTGCCAGGGGAGCCCTGCATCGTCTGCCATAATGGCACTGTGTCCGGGGTCAGCAGTTACTGTATCGTAGCAGAGTGGGAGGGATACACACACACACACATATATATATATATACACAGACGCATGCTTGAATGCATGCGCATGCACGTCACAGCACTGCTTCTCATTTGTCTCTACACCTGCCATTGGAAGCAATGCCAAAAGACACTCAGGGATGGCTACAGGAGGACTGAGTGGACACTCGGGAGCTGCTGATGTCTCGCTACATTTTTGCAGTAGAGCAACATTTTTGAAAAAAGTGACACCAAGGTTCCAAACAAGACAGCGCCAAGAGAGGAGGGGGCTTCCATTATCAAAAAATAAAACTTGGCAAAAGCATTATGGAAAGCCATCCATAACACTAAGTCTGATCTCACTTGTGTGATTTGCCGAGAGGCAATTCTACAGACACATTACTTCATACTATGCTCTTGCTAACTGCCTCTGTCCTTATGTTCGCAAGCAGGCCTGCACAAAAACAATCCTTTGTGATTGATAAGAGCCTAAAAGGAGCATCTTTACACACTGGTGGGTTTTATGATACAACACGGCATCTCCTTGATCCACTTTCCAAAACAAGACTGCGTTTTTTGATCTGAGCTTTAGCTGACAGTGACAAAGACAGATATATAGACAGATAGAGAGAAATCAGAATGAATAAGTCACCAACCAGAAGTGGATTTCACTTACAGATGACATAACTATTTTATATGCCGCCGAGTTCCTGGCCTTTTATTTACTCAAGATGGCTTTTTCCCCCCGCACACCGAGCAAGGTCAGAGAAAGTAAAACTCACCCAAGAAATTGACAGGAAAGAAACAGGGCTGCAAAAACAGAGTAGAAAAACTATACCGAGATGCTAAAAGATAGATGCTGTCGATTGAGTGTAATGAATATTTTACTGAGGCTTTCTCCATTAGAGCTTTTCAACAGTATCTTTCTAAATAAAATAAAAAAAGGGAGGGGGGGGGAGGCAAGGAATAAAAATACAAACAACTAAAAAAGAACATTTCTTTCTTGAACTAAGCTGGTCTGCAGTCAGGAGTTCAGAAACTGGCTTTGGCAAGCCGTCTGCCATTTTCGCAGTGACTGGGTGATCGCCTTCTCCCTGCCCCCTCCCCTGTGTTATCTCGCTCAAAGCAGTGCCATCCCTCCATTGTAATAATGCCGCTTCCCAGCAGCCCTTGGAATGACCTTTCTTTAATTAACTGCATCTTGATGAGCAGATCTACATAGAATGTGAAGGTTAATTAATGAAGTATCACTGCTTAGTCTTAAAACCATCACCTAGCGGATGACAGCCAGCCCACCACTCTCAATTTTACCCCCCGATCTCATTAGCAATGGAAGGCCAATGGACAGCTCGGCTCTGGCCAGTGGATCTCAAATAAATTGTATCACAGACAGGCCCTTTGATATCCTTCATATGGCTACGTAAGACCATATTCTGACTCTACACTTTGAATAATATATGAGAAACGCTCACAAACACACACACACAAACACACACACACACACACACACAAACACACATTCTTGCATCACATAATGTGTTCATGTTTTTCTCTGAGGTATGAATCTAGTCAGCCTCTCCATAAATAATTCAAATGAAGGTAAAATAATATTTCAATTAAGATCCATGTAATCTGTTTCCTGCAAACAAATACATGACGGATGGTGATGGATAATTCTTGTATTATTGCACAGTTTCATCTTGATAAGCTTTCAGTTTCCGCGTGATTTCATTTCACCGCGCGTTTCAGCGTAGCTTATCGTCGCAATTTGGAAAGAAGATCCACATTAGCAAATGTTGCCCAACTACTAAAAGTGTCTCGGCGTGGCAGCTGAAGCTGGTAGAAGATGGGACGATGACGATGATCCAGGGTCTATGGTTACAGTGCACTTCCCCAAACTGGCTTTGCTCACACAGCTTTTTGTCTATCCCTAATCTATCAAAGTGGAGGATGAGTTGAGCTATCACCTCAGTGCGCTCAGCACTTAGAGCACAAACACTTGGTGGACATGCGACACTATCCATCACCGTGGAGGCTCGTTTTTGTTGCTGCGGATGGCAAGGTTTCCCTCCTGGGTATCACAGGCCAGGCAAGCCACCTGGGCTCATTTACCTCCCCACCTGGCCTGGACATTGGAAAATTAAACTCAAAGTACACAAGATTATTACCCTGGGCTGAGTTTTCTGGCCCCTTTCATGTTGAATAAAAGCCCCAGTCAAAAGGGGATGACTTTAGAATTCATTCAGATTTTGCACCTAATTGCATATTTTTGCAGTTCTGTTTTTATTCTGCTACAAATCTGCCAGCTTAGAAGAATTGTATGCTCTTTCACTGACACCTAAAAACTGGTCTGAGTGACTGGGTACTTCTGTAGTGTGTGTATAAGGCAAACTGACATGATCTTCAAATACTCTTCTTTCTTGAGGTGTTCATGTGCTGTTAAACTGGAATGTGGAAAACACATAGGTGCAACAACTGAGATATGATATCTGCATCGTCATTTGCAGCCATGACGTATAATTCATTTCATTATCTCATGAACGCGCAAGTAGATATGCATGGAAATCGCGACCACAAACCATCGGTAAGATCGGTCAACGCAGGCTACATTGACATCTGATAACAGATTTCAACTTAACTGTTTACATGCACTCAGAAATAAAAAGATCTAATAAGATATATGTTTACATGCCCCGAAACATCAGTCAGAGTACAACTTTATTGACACGCTGTGGAGCAAAAACATCTGTTGGAAATACATTAGAAGTTTTTATTCCCAACTTTATTAACGACTTTAAATTCCTTCAGTAGGAGAAGATTACCGAGATGGGACCACGTTATCAGTGTTGCTGCCCACAACAGTTCTGGCTTCAGTCATTTTGTTACCATGTTTCTGTCCCTCCTGGAAACTCACCACATCACCTGATGTTTACCCAGAGAGAGGGAATTTATTCCAACCACAGAGAAACGATCTGATCAAGTGTTTGCATGGTTATTAAGTGCTAATATTCCATATTGAACATATTTTTACATCACCCCTCTCTAACTAAATTTCTTGTGATCAGGTCAGTGTGTGTTCTGAGTGAGGTGGTTACATGAGGCCTCTTAATCATATTGGGCTATTATTCAAATGATTAGAGGAATACTAGTGTCCATGTAAAAACAGCAACTAGGAAACATATATGTAACATGTAACTTTGTCATTTTTCTCGACCTAAAGTCAAATTAATGCACAGCTTGGTGTCAGGAGCACAGGAGTCAAAAAAAAAAAAAAAAAAAACTTCCACAAGACAGCAAAGTTTGACGGGCGCATTTTTATGCTTTTTATCCGGTATCTACAGAATAAAGAATAAAATATGACAGATATACCCAGGCCATCTGGATACTGTTAACCCACGAGCAAAGCTTCCAGTCTCTATTTGTGTCTCTTAGCACTACAAAGTTATTGATTCGAGCCGTTTACCACCACAACCTCCTGACAGCAGACACGGCCACATATGTTAAAACTGACATGGCTGACTCCATGACAAGCTAACAAAGAGTGATACCCTGCTGCTGTCTGGGCTTTTATAGAGCAGAAAACAAAAGAATAACATTTCCCCTGCTAGTGGTATATCTTATATATAGAATGACAACAATTTCCAAGCCTCATTTATGGATCAAGTCATGAAGAAAGACCAAGGGAAATTCCATTTTGTTTCTCATAAATTGTTAAGATTTTGCCAGAGTAAACTCGCTCCCTAATTGGTGTAGCTTTTTGCTACCAGTGATACAGTGTCACACCTTCACTGATGACTGTCAGGTAAACTTTCTATATAGAAGTATTTCTCCGCTGAAGCGTCTATCTGATTTCCCTTTCAGCACCTCGAATGACACCCCACTAAAAGCTGGCACAATACGCTTCCCGCACACAACGCTGTCACCAAAGACAACTTGGGAGAAGCGAGTGTTTTGAGAGTTTGAAACAAAATAGCTGGTGCAGCATTTCCCCATTTCCGTCTGAAATCCTTGACACCAGAGGATTTACAGTGAAGTGAAGTGAGGTGGGTGCTGTATGGAACGAGCTGCGGGGGCTGGGGGCGGGGTGGGGATTGGGGGGTCCACACTACACTCATGCTGACAGGGATCCTCCCTGTAGCGCATGCTTTTTTTCCATTAGTTCCTTACTCACTCTCTTGCCCTCCAGACCCACAGAGTGAGGAAGATTTAAGTGGCCAGTCAAGTGAAATCCCCAAGGTTTGGCAGGTGTGAGGTCTGGCTTCATTATCTACAGACACCTCTGTCCAATTATGAGCCTTGCTCCCTCTGTGACGATGATGATGCTGTGTGTGTCTCGAGGTGTGTGTGCGCTGTCCGTGTCTGTGCCTGTGCATGTGTGTGCAGGGCACGAATAAGCCAGCCTCATTGTTATCTGTCTGACTATCAAGATTTCGCTCCTCCATCACGACATCACTGACAATTTCACACACACACAGAAAAATAAAAATGCACGTGTGACAGATCCGCACATCACACATGCACACACAACAGCCTTTTGTTTGGATTTTGCTCGGTAGATGAGCTCGAGCCCAACGCGCTCAGCCCGTGGCCTCGTTTGCCGCTCTGTTCTACTTGGGAGAAAGAAGGCAACACCTGAAACCTACTTGTGCAATCATGTTGACGGTCAGCAAAGATAATTAGGACTCTCTGCGAAGGAGAAGCAACGGCCTGCAATAAATTACACGCAGCCATCGTGTGATCAGAAATCTCATTGCTTTTGATACATATCCGTGGCTTCTCCATTTTGCTGACCCACTGGTTCCAAAATGTCAGCTACTACAAACTGGAGCAGTGCCTTGTAAGCTGCTTCCAACGAGCACTGGGTCTCTTTCTCTAGCCTGATTTTGGACACCCCCTGCTGACACTACAGCAAAATACAAGACGCCTACAGTGCCTTCTCTCCGAAGTGGACTCCACAAAAATGATTTCAAGTTAGAGACATGAAAGGTAGTTTTTCTACTTTTTTCTACATGACACTCATATTTATATATCTGCTAGGCAATATTGGTGCCCGCTTCTTTATCAGCAAAAATTTAACACTCAACAATATTAACAATTCTATACAGAAACATCTAAAAAACGGGTTGAAAGTTCTAATTCATACCCCAGCATGTTTCTCAGGATTGAATACTCTCCTCCAATCTCTGTGTCCCGCTATTGTCTATGAAGCCACATGTACCCTCCAGTCTCCGGTTAGCCTGCACTCATCTGCAGCCTCTATCATCTGCATCAGTTGGCAGATACAAAGAGCATAGCGCTGATTTGCGTGTGAGCATGTGTGCCTTTGTGCGTGTAGCACGGCTGCACTCGCGTGCGGGTCCAGCCCGTGCGCGCACGCGCGCGCCTGTGTACAGTGTCTTTTTATATGATAAAGTGGGAGTGTCGGAGGCATCTGATGGCTCCCAGACTTTGGCTCTGGTTTATCTGATGCTGAGATGGCAGCTGTTGACCAAAGGAATTCATACATGTGTGTATAATTTGTCTTGTGGCTGAAAACAAACACAGGACACGGGACATCTTTTACCCATTCAATTTGACATGACCCGAAGACAAGGTCACTATGTGTGTTTGGTTTCCGAGTGGCTTGATTATAATTTCTGGACTCTCTATAAATAGGATGGATCACAAGCGTATTATGCAGTTTTTGTCTCAGAACTATATACACTTGAACTAGAAGTTGCCAATTCATTAGGTACACTGGTGACCACAAATGCATTCTAATGTAACATTGCTGCACCTAATTGCTTTTCATGATGTTCAGTTTACGTGGAAACTGCATGAGAAGGTAATTCAACTGTGTGATCATTTTGTGGAATAGTTAGTGGTGCAGTTAAACTGTATTAAATAAAACACAAAAGTGTTTCTGTTATTTAGCCTGGCCTAAAATGGGCTTGTCAAAATAACATAAGCATATGTCCATACAACACAACACAGATGAATACTACTACAAACCACAGCCTCCAAAATGAAAACACAGTTGAATCAACAGCTCTCTCTGCAATTTAAAAGAAATATGACTAAATGCCATAACCTTTATGAAGGTAAAATTTAGGGCAGGACTGTTAACTGACAATGCATTCGTTTTCACTAGTGTACCTGATGAAGGGAGGTGTGTGTGTGTGTGTGTGTGTGTGTATACAACAAACCACAAACATACTGGAACAAATATGGGTTGAAGCAGGTTGCAGCAGAGCTTTGAACTCACCAATTTATTTGCCTCGTCTTAATGATAATAATCTCCGGACTGGCAGCGGCGAATGAGCCTCCCCTGAAACGCAAAAAGGGAAAAAAATGACATGAATTAATAATGAGCAAAATTACTCAAACTCTGCACACCGCGACCTGCCGCAGCACGGCGAGCAGCGGGCCCTAAGGTGACAAAGCTAGATAAATATTTTATATCTAAATATGATTTTGGGGTCCAGAGCCTGCTGTCTGACAACCCTGCCCAGATCTTTGCAGCACATGGCAAAAGCATTAGGCTGAAAAGGAGACTTGGAATCTGCGCGTCTGGAGACAGGAGCAAGACTCCAAGATCAGGTTTATGCGTAGCAGCCAGCTTTTGGGGCTTGTGTCAGGGAACTGAGTAGACCGCGTTCTTCGGGTGCCCTCAGGTGGAAGCCTGGTATAATTGCTGTTGACAACCTACAAGTCATTGTGCAATTAAAGCATCTGCCGCTCCTGTGTGGCAGCGGGCTGTGATGCCTTGTGACAGCTCGTAGCCATTAAGCAACTGTAAGCAGCTGGCGTGCCTCGGTGGGGGGAAATAATGTGACAGAGGCACTCCCCCCTATTGTTGCCCTTGTCTCATTGGGGAAAAGAGGGACATTACATCACTCACTGAATACACGGGTGTCTCGATGAATGGGAAAGGGGCATGTCTACAAATTAGGACTGGCACAGCTGGAGGTCCACATGATACTTTGTTTCCAAGTACAACTGAAAATGATTTTATTGCTTCAGAGTTATAGCTAGAAGCGTAAAAAGAGGAAGAAGGGAACTCAACAAGTAGAGATTGGTGTTGAGGTAAATTAGAAATTAAACTAGCAACAATTGTGATATATTTTTGGAGCGGTTCCAGTTTTTACATACATAAAATGCTATTTTAATGTCTTAATCACATTTTGGAAAACTGCAATAACCATTTCTCACCTTTTTTTTTTTTGATATATCAAATGATTTATCAGTTCATTTAAAAATGATCCCTCACTGTTTGTCGCGGCACTAATGCCTCATACTCCCAGTGCCGGTGCGGTGTTGTGTCACAGCTGAGGCTTATAAATGAAGAGGCCAAACTACTCAATCATAAGGGGGAGGAGACTCGTAAGCTTCAAGTGTAAAGAGTTAAAAAAAAAGCAATTCTTGTGACAGTAAAAAATGAAGAGTAGATCAAAGCAGAGAGCATACTGGTCCTGTTCTCCTTTCTGGGGGGATAACATAAGTCTTCTTTTTAATTACCCCATCTCTGAGTCATTTGTCTGTCACATGTAAATGTGCTCTTTTGATGTACATTTAACTATACTGAGTCTGTGGGGGATTTATATGGATATAATTTGCACACACTTTGGTCAGATCTAATTATTTATTTAATTAGCTCCTCTTTGTGTATTCTCCCCCTCTGAACCGGGTCATCAAATCGCAAAAATAAAAACATAAACACAAATAAATATATGAATATATGAAGGAAAAAAGAACCTAATTCCACAACAGTGATAATCGACTACTTCACATTCATGTGGGCAGGCAATGAAAGGCCCCGCAACTGTGTGTGTGTGTGTGTCTGCCTTGTCTGCTTAAGTGCAGTGTGTGTGTGCCTCCTGTCTGTCTCAAGGATTTGCTGTTTCAGCAGGGAAGGAATCAGTCCTGTGCCTTTGCCATGCGGGAAAGTCAGCGTAAGGAAATTCCTGAGCTTCACAGTGGCAATCAGGCAGTTAAGGACCTGCCACTGAAAATGGAGCTGTGTGTCAGTCACTTTCATGGCTTATTCACACCAGCACAACTGCTCTGGCATAAAAAAAAGGCATTCTCATTCACTCACCCCAACAACCCAGTAAATTGCCCTTACTTGAAAATGGTAGTGTGTGTTTGTGTGTTTAAGGGGCCTGCAACAAAGCTTACCTCTCACAGATATAGTCTTTGAAGTCACTGGTACAACAGGAAGTGCTGAAGCTATTTTCAGGAATATGCTAACGCCGTTGCCAAAAAAATGAACAACAAAGCTAAAATTTGTGCCGGCGTCATTTTAAATTAAATATTATTTATGTTAATCAAACAAACGAATGGTTTTGGCTCGTTTGGTAGGCCGTTGTAAAGCTTTTTAGGCCTTCCAATACGACAGGTGGCAGTATGTGTATTGGTAGGCTCTCAGGAATCGAAGAGCAGTTGTCCCGTTCTCCCGTTCTACGAAGCAAACGTTCCCTGAATCGTAATAACATTTAAAATACAATTTAAAATATATATTTTTTAAATGAATAGCGCTTGCATCCTTTAAAGCATAAATAAATATAATTTTAAATAAACACTTTTTTTTAAAAATGCTGCGGTTCCTGAATCCAACTCTTTACAATGTAGTAGTGCTGCATTCAGGTGCTTTTATCTAACGTCAAGAGTTACGGTTGCGGCCCATTTACTTGAATAATTATCCTAAAACGACATTTCTCCTTCTTATAGTTTAAACAGTTACGAGCTCTTTTGTGAGATTATAGCCGTAAAATAGACATGAAGAGAAAATAAATGCGCCGCTTTTATTGTGTTGTCCTCATTGTTCGAATGTGGCAGTTTGATTTTCTTATACCCTTGAAAGCAACACTGACGTCACATGTAAACGCATGCTTATTCCGCTGCCGCAAACCTCGCGTAGCTTGTCGTAAAATCCAGTGTAGTCAGAGAAGTAATTTATTCTATTACCATTGATATCCAAGCCGCGACAGATTTTAACAGTTCAAAATATGGAATAGTTTTACTGGTCGCATTTTTAACGCGAGTTTGTGCAGTTGGACGCAACGATGGATGCCGTGTAGGCTCAGAGGAGCCAGAAAATGAGCTCATCTCTATCAAAACAAGCTCGAAGATGGCAACATACAACGCCGAAGGTAAAGGAGAGCAGTTGTAAGAATCATTTCTTAAATGGACCTACACTCTGACTTATTATAGTTTTTGTGTGCAGGCATCTTGTTGTAAGTTTCTTTAATGTGTTTCATCCACAACAATCCTACTGAAGTCTGGTTTCCTGTTCCCTCTGCAGGACATTCTGTTGTGGTGGAGGTAAGCCCAGACATCCACATCTGTGGCTTCTGCAAGCAACAGTACAATAACTATGAGGTCTTTGCCGCTCATAAGCAAAATGGATGTTCTCTGCTCACCTCTGATCCACCAGCCACTACCACGACAGCCGCTCTCAGGTTAGACACTAATGCTGCTTTAGTTGCCTGTAGTCTACATGAAAACATATCTTGCACCTCTCACATTCTTGTACTTCTCAGATTCCAGCGCTGAGTTTGTCTTTGAGGAGACCTACCAGACGTGTGTTATGAGAGGCGTCAAAAAGATCCTGACCAAAGCACAGAAAACACCTTCCAAAAAATTAAAACCTGCCCTGACTTCAAAGAGACACAGCTGCTGTTTCTCAGGTTGGAGCCTGTTGCTGTTTATGACTGTAACACATTATTTTCTTTTGAGCTTCCAGGCAGGGGGAACTGGACATCCTGCCATTCATTTTATTTGTTTAGTTCACTTTTAGATGAACTTTCCACAAGTGCAGACTACACACATATTTGTTCTTAATCTACAGGCTGCACTTTTAAAACGCAGTATGGCCAAAAAGACATGGAGCGGCACCTCAAAACCCACACCGGTATGCTAATGCAACGTACATATGCCATTCAGTTGAAAGACCCCATTAGAACCTGGTGTTTACAATTTTTTTTTTCCTTCCGTCCGCCATCCAGGTGAGAAGCCGTTTGAATGTGAGCTGTGCCACAAACGCTTCAGTCGGCGGGACAAGCTCAACATGCACAGCCGCTCGCACACCGGTGAGAAGCCGCACAAATGTAAACACTGTTCCTATGCAGCGGCAGACAGCAGCAGCCTGAAGAAGCACCTGCGTATCCACTATGATGAACGGCCATTTAAATGCCAGATTTGTCCTTATGCCAGCCGCAACTCCAGCCAGCTTACTGTGCATCTCCGCTCCCACACAGGTAGGTAATCAAATCAGCTGTAAAGACTGCAGTAAAATCTATTTTTGATTATTTTTTTTATTTTTTTTTTGTCTTTTAATTTACTTTCTTGTTGTTTCTTAAGGGGACGCACCTTTCCAGTGCCAACAGTGTGACGCAAAGTTCAAAATCAACTCAGACCTGAAGAGGCACATCCGGATTCACTCTGGTGAAAAGCCTTACAAATGTGACTTCTGTGAGTACCGCTGCGCCATGAAAGGCAACCTGAAATCCCACATTCAGATCAAACACGGCACAGAGAACTCCTTTCAATGCGTGCACTGTGATTTCAAGTGTTCCAACAAGACCGCTCTGCGGCAACACTCGAGAGCACACCAACCCACTCAGCCCATTCAGTGTTCCAAGTGCACTTACTCCTGCTCCAGCAAGGGGGCGCTCAAAGTCCACGAGAGGATCCACTCAGAGGAGCGCCCCTTTAAATGTGACTTCTGCAACTTTGCCTCCAAGCAACGCAGCAATCTCGTCATTCACAAAAAGAAGTGCCACTCGGATAAGCCTGAGAAAGGCAGCGGAGGGAAGGGTGGCAGAAATGGAGGCAAAAGTGGAGGTGGTGACTCTCCAAAGCCTGTCAGCTCCCGGTATCGGGCCAAACTAGATGCAGCTCGAGCTTTCTGCTGCGACTCATGTGATGCTTCGTTTGTGAGGGAGGACTCACTGCGGAGCCACAAGAAGCAACATAGAGACAGTCAGAGTGCGCTGCAGTTCCAGCTCTCCACCCCAGCAGATGCAGTAAACTTGGTCCCTGTTACAGTGTCACAGAACAACACCCAGCTCGAAGTTCCTATGCCGTCTAGCTCAATGGCTCCTTACAGTAATACACAGCTCAAAATCATCGTATCCCATCCTTTAGGCCACAACAACACATTAATTCCAGCTGGTGGGGACGGTCAGAATAAAACCAGCATGGTCTTGCTCAGCCCAGAAAACCAGGACATGGTAGTCAACTCTATGATCCAGCAGGTCAACCTGCTGGCTCCTATGCAACCTCTCGGGTCGTCCCAATCCACAGAAGGCGCCCTTGAACCCCAGACGGTCCTCTTGACGCAGCTCAGCTCCGAAGACACCAACCCTCTCCACCAGGCCCTGCTGCAGACGGCCATAACTGCTCAGGATTCCAGCAGCAACACACAGACTTTCATCACCACCTGCTCTGAACTGGAAGGCCTCAATGCCTTGATCCAGGAGGGCGGCACAGAAGTCACAGTGGTGACTGAAGGGAACGCCGCCTTGGTGACTGCGGGTACTCCCCCTGACATGGACATGTCCAAGGCAGCAGGGACAGTGATGATCGAGGAGAGTGCCTTACCCTGTGAGGAAAGTGCGTTACTGGTTCCAAACATCAGCCTGAGCAGCCAGAACGTGGTCATTCATGGTGTTCCACTGATGGTGTCTGCTTCACAACAGCAGAGTGCAATAGAGCAGCTCTCTCCTCACACACTGTACTCAGATTCACACACACTGGAAGGAATCCCTCAGTGATTGAGGGTGTCGTTTGTTTCTCTAAAACCGAATAGACTATAACTGCATCATAAGCTATTTCTTTGCCCGTAATAAACTCGTAGGTCTGAAGGTAACCACTGAAATAACAATATTGTCAACTAATTATTTTCAGACTTTAAAGTAATTCATTACTGTAGTAGCACAATTGTTTTGAATGATAGTAGCTTAAGACTGAATAACGTTTAAAGACGGAAGGTTAATTCTTTTGGATGTAATTTCATATGGTTTTATTTTCAAGTTAAAAGAAACACCTTATTTTAAATAATTTAGTTATTTAGTTAAAATAAGGTTTGTTTTTGGCAACATCACAGCAACATAAAGACAAATAAAAAAAACAAATGAACTTGAAACTGAATGAATATATTTGAGCCATGCAGTTCCCACGTTTGCCCATCAGGTGGCAGCAGAACGACGAGTAGAGGGTGAAGTTTCCTCTGAAATTGTGGAGTACTGCAGTCTATTGTTTATACATACTCAGAATCAGTACGTTTAGGTTTTTTGATTAATATTTTCAAGTCCTCATTCTGAATCTATGAAGTAGATGGCAATTGTAGAAAACATTAGGCTACATATCAAGGTCTTAGTTTCTAAAAGCCAAGTTGCTCTCTCAATAGATTTTTCAATAAAGTGCCTGTTTTGCTTGTTGCTATCTATTATTCTGGTCCTTTTTTTTACACGCAGACTTCAGCACTTAGTATTTTGCAGAGCGTGGATGCTGCACCTGAATAGGAGTCGCCTGTGAACGCCTGACCATTGATTTCTTTCTCGTCTCTCAGCCCTAATGGCTCTGCTGATGTTTTTCTGGCTCAGCATGGCCACATACTCAGATGAAGTCGCTTGATGATGATGGTGATGATGAGGTTTGCCTGCAAATCTGAGTTTGTTTGGGTTTCAGAGTTTGAAATATAACTGAACACAGTACGCATTTATTGTGTCGTTGGGCCCTGTCAGTGTTTCATTAAAAAAAAAAAAAAATCATTGTTAAACTTAATAGCAATTTAGAGGTAATTTTAGTACTTCCATTTTACAGTTAGGGTTAGGGTTAGAGTTGTTTAGGGTTGAGATTTATACCTTTATAGATATCCAAACAGGCTGCTTCATACTGTATTCTGTTGCTAAAGTAACTGCTTTCATTGCTAATTCTGTTTTACTTGAGTACAGTTATAGTTATTACAGGTACTGTGTATAATTTAAAGATATTGTAGTACTTTGTTATGTTTACATTTCAGAAAAATATTTCAACTTTAATTCTTAAATATTTAATGCAAAACTTAAGCTCTTCTTCTGTCCTTAGTTATGAAGCTATCTCCAGTAGCCGTTTAGCTTATTTTGCCTGGCTTTGCTGTATGATGAGGGACAAGTTATCTAACTTTAGTTTTGGCCAGACACCATGTTGTGTGTTGCTTTTAAACAAATTCAATCAATTACTCTCACACTGTTCTCAGTTGTTAAGCTAACTCTCTGTGTCTCACTAATAACTCAGTTTCACTTAATCAAAACTTTTAATTTTAACTTGTGATATATAATTTATATAGAAGCCTGTTAGCTTAGCTTAGCGCAAAGACTGGATACAAGGAATAAGCTGCTTAGCCCCATTTTGTAGCTCAGCTAACTCTTTCCTTTATGCTTTAGTACAGTTTTGAACTACTTGCACTAACATCTGCTGCGTGCTGAATTTACATTTCTCAGGTTCCACAGTATTTATCCCAGTTAGGGTTAGCTGTTACCTATAGAGTCCACTTTTTCAGTTAGCATAATGACTGAATACAAGGAATCTGCTGGCCTGGTTCTTTCAAAAGATAAATAAGCTGGTTAACTTAATTTTGGACATAACTGTTATTCATTAGAAGTAAAGTTGAACATTTTTTTTAATAAGTCATATAAGTTCATACCATTTTAAGCTAGGTTAACTGCTGGCTACAGACATTTTTCTGAGAATTATTCTTTACTTAAGTAAAGTTATGTATGTGGTACATTTTCTATATTATTGCCACTAAAGGTCCAGAAAAGGTCCAGAAAATTATCATATAGAACACACAGTGTAAAACAGTATTCCATAAAGAGCTCTCAGTCTACATCAGACATGAACTGGGACGTTATCCTGTTGCATTGTCAGTACCTGCACTCAAGCTCACATTTGTATTCTAACAGCACCAATGATCAGTAGCGCTTTTGAACATTACGTGTGATTTTTAGGACCAAAGTGTGTCACCTCAGCTTCACGTGGAATTGCAAAAACAAAAGCAGAAGGAAAAAAAAAAAACCTCCTGGAATTCCATTATGCATGAAGATGATCGCTATGTGGGAAAAGCAAGAAGTGCTCTCTGGTGTATCTCTTTGATCTATTATCTAACAGACTTCCAGGCCATAATCCTGAGCACCCTTGAGGAAGGGAGCCCCCCTCTCTCCTCCCTCCTGTTCCACATGTGACATCATGGCTGGGTTAAGTGCTTTTTCTATGGGCTACAACATCTTCAGAGATTTTGCTTGGAGTTAGAATTTGAACTGCTGCAAAGTGTGGCATGTTAATATCGCGCACATCATAATCTTTTGAGTGTGAATGATAATCGCACCTGCTTTTACAGAAGTCCTAGTTTATTTTTCGATTTCAAAACACAGCTTCTATTTTTATCAGCAAGCTCAGGTTGAAGTTTCTTTTTTGGGAACGGCAGCAGGAGTTTTAAACGCACCTCACGATACTGTATGGCACTTCTCAGCTCCTTCCTTCCTGTGTTTGAGATGTCAGCCTTTGAATGAGGTCATAAATGTCTCCCCAAAAAGCAATTTCCACTCACAGCTGCTTAAAGAAATCGTAAGTTGTGATGCATTCCTTCTGGACATAAACAGAACCAGAAAGTAGCAGGTGATAGGAGGACAACAAGCAGAGCTATCACACGGGAGCTTTAGCAAGAGTGTTTTAAGTTGTGTGAAAACGTCAAGGGGCTGTAAAATAAATGAATTTACTATGTTAATTTCTTTGATCAGAGCCACTGAGTGCTAGCAGTTTTTTCACACTCCGCTCCTGACACTCGCTTCAACAATACATTTCTGACCTTTGCTTTGTTTGCCCACAATTTGCTATCCCGACAGTAAATGCCATTGAGTGCCTTAATGAAATTAACTGATTGGTAAAGTATTGATATGGATTCGTTTTTCCGATGCAGGCATCTTTTGCGCTGTGACACTATTGACATCTTAAGTGATGTTTGATTTCTCGGTACACTGGAGGCTTTTATCTTGTCTCTGTTCAATTCTTTTTGTTGGTGTGATAGAAATTCAAGATATGATCGGGCTGCCGAGCAACAGAAAGACACCTTAATTTGCCCTCCTGAATGCAATGTGATTATTTGCTGAGACATTATTAGGCTATTGTAGAGTGCAATCAATAGTATCACTTCAGGGCAAACTCCAGCTTTAAGATTAGTTCGCCTCCGGGTGAGGTTGTATGTTTCATATTACTTATTTTGTTTATGTTTTTTACTGAAATTTTATAGCTGCTTCAATGTGCTCTGAGATTCTTACACCTTCTGCAAGCTGTGTCATTTTTTGTGGTGTTCGTTTTGTATTGAGGGTGTTGTTTTTGCCCTTTTTTGTCTATCTTGGGTTGTCAGGAAGCATTACTCTGACACCCCCTTTTGTTGTTGTTTCTTTAAGATTGAAAGCAGAGTTTAAAACCAGTCCTCAGGGGGCAGAAAAATAAGTTAATTTTGAGCCAATAGGCTGCAGCGAGAGCACCAAAGCCCGTAAAAGTCCTTTAGTGGACAAAAGAAGGCTACAGTATCTCGTGCTCTTCAACACAGAGCCAGCGCCTTTTATAATAATGTCCCTTTATTCCCTTTATGACAATGCGGGTTTCACCATTTAGCAATGAGCGCTGACTGTGATCTCGTGAATGCAAATAACCAGCTATCAGCTTTTGTGATTCGGTAACAAAGACATTTAGCCATTGTTTTCCTGTCTTGTTTCTGTGCCACTAACCCTAAACAAATGAATGTTCGCATGGTATTGGCCGTGCACATGGTGCCATGTACCGAGGAGGGGGACAATCACCCAATTGTTGTCTTTTATTCCATATTTTTCGGGATGCGAGTTATGCTGGGAACAGTGGCTAAGTGTTGGTCTTGGGCCTGTCAGGTTTGGCTCCGCGCATATTTGTTATTTTATGCCCGGTTTTGTGACGACCTCTGATCGTTTTCACATGTCAGCATGTTGCTTTGTGTTTCCTCTGTGTGCATTCTCATAGTTTGCAGAGCGAGACCGTCACTTTTTGTGTGGTTCGTCATTTGCTGTCATCAGGCTGCCATTACAGAGCGATTAGATTGTTCCTAAGCATTCTGTAATTTAGGTTAACCTCGCAAAGAACTGCAGTAATGATCCGAGTATGAATTCCCTGCATGCAGAGATGTTTATTTCTTTGATTGATTGGGCTTTGAGAATGAGTAAATGTCAGTTGTAAGCACTTGGCTGCATTCACAACTTACACGGTCAACTTTTAAATCAATACTCCTGTGTTACTTTGTGTGAAGCCAAACAAACCTATTTACAACTTTCTGAAATTCCACCGGTTTCAACAGATGGCAACGAGCAAGCAAAATATTTTCTTTGTTCACACATGCCTTATCCTAAAAAAACAAACATGATGGAAATCTGATCTTTACACATACAACCCATTGTTTAGTGTGTATGCGTGTGTGTGTGTGTGTGTGTGTGTGTAGGCGTGCACATGCATGTGTATGTGCTTAAGCCTTTGTTTACCTTGCCTTCTTTCTAAGCCCTTAATGCACACAGACACCAGTGCCGCATTAATGCTTATGCAATAAATGAACAAGATAAAGTCTTTCGGTGGAAGTGGAAAAGTTAAACACCAGGTATTGTTGACATTCAGGATTGTAAAACTGAATTGCTTTCTAAATACTGCAGAAGAGTTTTCCTTGTATTTGTTTCCACAAAATTCATACGTGATATGAGACTGTTTTCTCAAGTCATCAGAAAATAGGCTGGAATGTATTTATTGCATCTTGTTTTAGGTTTCTGTAGTGTTATATACCTTTCATTATTATTGATGAGTCATCGGGGGAATCAATCAGTGGTACAAACCCAGGAAATGTTCTTGTTTTCATTTTAATATAGTGTGGAGAGAAGATATGATTTAGGCTAAGTACAAACATTTTTACCAGTGGGAAAAAAATGTCCATACCCATCCTTTTTTTTTTTTTTTTCTCAAAATGAAGAAACGTCCACCCAACCCCACGATCTAAGTCATAGTCCGTCCATATTTGCTGTTTGTTTGACCCCGTGAGGGCACGAACCCTGGCTGATCCTTCATCTGAGGACAAAGCTTATGTTTGCAGTGACATCATAAATGCCTCGGCGGGGAAAACAATGGCTGATGAATTTGGGTGGAGGGGTCGGGCACAGTGGACAGCAGAGACGCGCGGAGACGTGGCCCGAAACTTCCAGTGTCATGGAAAGTTTTCAGACGAGGACCCACACCTTGGTCAAACACGCTCCCAAAATGAGTGCGAGCTCTGATTAGTCTCAAATTGCCGCGGCTGTTTTAGAGGCAGCCCGAGCGGTGCCGGGACCATCAGGTTATAACACTGAATGTTTATATGAAGCTTTGTGACGGTTGGAGACAGTCAGAGATGGGGCGCTGCTCCTTGGGGAAGAAAGACGCTTTGTTTTTATAGGCTGCCTGGAATGTGTTGAGGACTGTGGACATCTGCTTTATTAGCATATGTGAATCCACCCCCAGCTATGAATCTGCTGGTGGTCTGATAATGTATCATACTGTTACTGATATCTGTAAATACAGACTGTTTGAACGTTGGCCAGCAGGTTCAGAATCACACATTTATTTAACCTTTGACAAAAACGGGAGTAGGTAAACTTTTTGAAGTGTGTGCTTTTAATTGTGAGTTGTTTTTTTTGGCTTTGTTTTTCCAGTTGCACTGCCCACAGATTATGTGTTGCTGCTTCAGTCTAGCTCTCCTGGAGCTTATTGGTGTGAAAATTCCTCAGGAGCATTCTCAGAGTCACTCTCGGGTCATTACAGATGCATCCCACCCATTCACTCATACTGGCTCGTGGATTACCATTTCCTTTGTTAAGCTAATTGCATTATTGAGGGCCCTTTTTCAAAAAATCAAGTAGGGGGTATGCGAGCCTGTGTATGGATGTACAATCGCTTATGGATGAGGTTCATTTTCTTCAAATGCAAATTAAATAGTTGTGTCAGGGTGCCACTCTGACGTTTTTCACGGTCGGAGACTGATCGTGAAGTTTAGAACGCTTCATGATTAAAATTGATTATCTGCTTTTCATTTTCATAGCAAATATAATGCATGTGATCTGAAACTCTGTTATATAACCCTGGTTTGAGTTTGACCCACAACACGCAGCCTCCCTTCAGATCCTGTTATCGCAATTTCATAGCAGAAAATTAATTAGTTTATGAATCATGCACCATTTCCAAGAAGCTTAGTGGTAAAGATCATGTGGTAAAGTCCCTTCAGACAGATATAATCTATTAAATAGACCAGGCCTATGTAACCTAACACCTTTCAGGGAATGCACTCAATCAAGCCTATTGTTTCTGTTCACATACAGTTCCTTCTGTGAGATAAGTATGGCCTGGCCACACAGATAACAACAATGCCTTAAAAGCATGGATGAGACACTGACTGTCAACACCTCACTGTGTGAGATTTCCACCCAGATTCATGTGCAAGCTCCGCTCGGTCAAGCAAGTTAGAGAAAACTGACGTTATAAATAACTGTGCTTGTGGGAAGTGAATCTCCAGCACGCTATTGTTTCTGATATGACATGATCCCAGACTAATATTCAGACTATTAGTCAGGATGCAATGAGGTGGTGCCTGTGGTGTGATTCATGTAGCGGTTTGATGAGGGCAGCTCCTGAATAGGCAGCATAAATATTATGGCACAGAGGATGTGAGTCAGGACAGAGAGAATCCAGTTCACTGGGCCATTACTTGAGTTGAAAGGAAGAGGAGGAAGTTGGTTTGAAGATTTGTCACCATCAGATCTTTCTGTTTTAGAAAGGGGGTGGGCTCTGCACAGCTCAGGAATGTGGAAAAAGACCTGGGTGTTGGGAGGGTTTTCTTTTCCCATAAATAAGACAAACTGGTCTCCAGATTCTCAGTGTGGGGGACAGGTAATAATAATTTAATTGCTAAGTGATGAAGTACTTTTTAATATAAATGTATGAGTCATATTTTAAAACTGAGTTATCAAAGGGTTTAATGTTAGCTGTGTAATATTGTAGTGCAGGAAATAGTAATTCCAATCAGCTGTGAGTGAAAACCTGCATCAATTCTGACTGAAATCTCAATGTTTAAATATGCGTCTTGAACAACTGGTTTAGTCAACAGGTAAATCAGAAACCAAACCAGACTGCTCTCTGTCAGCCTCCTGACACGCTCTGGTTGGCTCCTTATTACATTTAAAAGCTCATTTGAGGCAGTTGTCCCACTCAGGCACTCATCACCGGCGGTGGGAGGCTGATATATCCATCTGCGCCAGCGAAGGAGCGCTAATCCTTGACAACTGTGCCCCTCTGGCACCGTATCCGTTGCACTTCTGGTTGGGTGATACAATAGGCTCCCCTCCTTTGTCCTTGAAATTGTTTTAATTAGCCCCACGGCGGGGGTTGGGGCTGCGAGCATAAGGCTGACTCAATAGGATTGACAAAATCACATGAGTGTGATACTACACCGACTTGGAGATGACAGACATGTGGTTGAAATGGTAACAAAAGTGATAAAAGTGACAGACACGGAGACGGTGGCTCCTTTTCAAATACACCAACCTTACTGCTCAGACAGTGTGATGGATGCTGTCTAAAAACATACTGGAGCAAAGCTAGTATCAGAAAGCTGAACACCTTTAGGGATCCTACATTTAGATGAATAAAGAGAGCAACAGATTTTGATTGAATATCTCAAAAGAATTAACCGTGTCTCTTATTCCAGTAGAGGTATTGTAGTGGAATATTTAAGCCCCGAAAGCTAATTTTTCTCAAATGTCACTCATTGCAAAACCCTAAAAACCTGTTACACTTGCTGCTCCATGATTCACCAAACAAAGTTGTGGTGGGTGGTTGTGTCCGTGTGTGTGAACATGCATGTGCAGATAAGCTGCAGCCACAAACAATCACTTGTCCCTCCACCAAAATTGGAGCACGGACCGCTTGGACCTCCCAGTGGCCACCCAGCCCTGCCAACAAGAGGTGGCTCGAAGCAAAGTCTTTACGAGGTCCGAGAGGATCATGTGACCTCAAAAAACTCTACTATAATCCAATATCCATGTCTGTTGTGGGGGTCACTTTTACTGGACACTTAATTCAGGGAACTTATGTGCATTTCCAGCCACAGCGTTAATGCCAGCTCTTGGTAAGAAGAATTAATGGTATCAAAACTGTGAGTCTCTGTGGATTCAAAATTGAGGTTAAAATCTTAGATTGGCCATTTATGTAAATGCTCACACCTCCCCTCCTCCCAAAATCTGCTCTCCCAAGTCAAACACCCATCCCCCTCATGTCCTCCTCCTTCTCATTGCCCCATGGGAGGAGGGGTGGTGGAGAGAGAGGGAGAGAGGGAGAGGTCCCAAACCATCTGAATCCCTTTTAACTAAGTGGCTAGAGAGGAGTAAGGGCAATTATTCCACCATGATGCATTCCTTCTCAAAAGAGGATACCATCAATGTTCAACACGTGGAATGCAAGCTGTGTTATGGGCACTGGAGGCATGTCACATCCTCCGAAAAACTGGACGCGCGCACCAGAAAACAGCCAAACAGGTGCTCGCTCAGGTATAAAGGGCTGCCAGCACAGTGGAGAAGCGAATACATCACCGCATTATATAAATATTTAACTAAGTAAAAGTGAGACATTGAAAATTGAAGTTAAAGTTCAGTCGAGTGGGGGGGTTCTCTGGAAAGTGTAGAGTAAAAATATTGGTTGAGATGGAGCAGTATTCATGGTGGTGGAAAAGTATCCATAGATATCTAATATTTCTTTAGCAGCATGAAGTGGAGAATTGCCTAAACCTGTGGGTGAATACATATTTAGCCCAATGTATAAAAGCCAAGTAAAAGTAATTTACATACAGAAGTTCTTTATCCGCATATGAACACATGTAATCATGCAAAACTGGGTTTTTCTATTTTTACTTCCTCAACAGTTTAGCTGAATGGCCGCGTTTCTGATCACAACATATTCTTCCTGCATATTCGGGAGGAGCGCTCACACGTTAAACAAATTCTGTAACCTTTTCTGGTTGCTGACCACATGCCGTTGCGGTTTGATTATCCATCACTAAGATTCCAGGTCAGTTTCCTGCCACTATAAACACAGGCTTAATGATGAAAAATACAGCTGAGGGACGTTTGAATGGAGAAGCCTACAATTAACCAAGATTAATAACGGTGTGCTGCAATGGAGCCCCTCCTCGAACCGGCTCCCTCAGGCAAAAAAAAGTTCTGTGAGAATAAAGGTGTTTGTTTTCACCTTTCATGGTCATGCTGATTATAAGAAATGTTTTGTAGTCTTCCCTGTTTAGATTTTTTTTCTGGCCTGTCACCTCTCATTGTCGCATTACCACAAATGGAACAAAAGACTTTCATTTTGCATGTATTTGTTCATCAATACATTTAAATTTCCTCATCAACAATTTTGTTTGTGCTTGTGTTTGGCAATTATTCACTTTCATACACGTTAATAGGACCAAAGAAGTGTGCTTTCAGTGTGGTCTGGCCTCCTTTCCCACACCCCACCTGTAGATTGTGAAGTATTGATTGCTCCAGACGGCCTTTGCGAGTTCCACTTCTTCAGTGGTGTTTAATGGAGCTCATCGTCCCCAACTAATTCTCTCACCATTTCCCCTGAAACTGGACACTCCAGCCCATGTATCATCCAACAGCACCTTCCTTAGGAAGTGACTGGAGCATGGAGCGAGAGCTTTAACACTTCTTTTAAAGACTAAGACAATGAGCACAAGACAAATTTCCAACTGAGCAGCTGTGTGGTGGGAAAAACCTGCCTTTGTCCAGTCCTTCCCAGAGTCGCATAGGGGCTGTCATATGCTCAGCATTTGTTTGACTTTTTTAGATGGGTTTTTGAACGCATTTGGTGTGAAACCAAACCCTTTCTTAGGTGCCTGAAAGTCACAAGGCATACAGGCAGATGCAGCGTTGCTCCGCTCCTATTCTCTTACCTCGTGTCTGATATTACTTAAGCATTCGTTCTGTAATCAGCTGGCTTGTAGTATTAGAATCATTATTTCATCATCAGCAGATTTTAGCTGTCAGTCTAACATTTGTGGTTGCTGGAGCAAGTTAGTGTTTTGAGTTTGGCTTGACTGAGATGAAAAAACAACAGTGCTTATCTATCTGTATGCTAAAACACCCTGTCAGAATCTTTGGAAAGGCATGACTGTCAAACTGCTACGTCTCATGTTACTTCTGGTTTGATCGGTACACAGTCAGTTTACCTGAGATTATGTGCCTGGCTGTTTCTGAGTTCTGACGTTTTCTGTACACTGAGCAAATGTAAAACGTAGCAAAAACAAGATATTACTGTAAATAAGTGAGTTTTAGACATGCCAGCAAGGGATTGTTTTGGAGAGAGCCAGGCCATCTATTTCCTCTTATTTCCAGTCTTAATGCTAAGCTAAGCTAATGAGTTGCTGGCTTTGGAGAGAAGAGGACAAGCTATTTACCCTTGTTTCAAGTCTTTATGCTAAGCTAAGACATGCTAAGCTATTAAGTTGCTAGCTTTGGAGGGAAGCAAGCAAGCTTTTTATCCTTGTTTCCATTATGCTAAGATAAGGTAAGATAAAAGATTGCTGACATAGTAGAGAATTTTATTTTCCCTTTATTCCTCTCTTTATGCTAAGCTAAGCTAAGCTATCATCAGCTATTATGTGTTGTTGGTAGTAGCAATACAAGCACCTTATAGACATACTGTAAGTGGTATAAGTCTTCTCATCTAACTTTAAACATGAAATCAATCATATTCCTAAAAAATAACTTTTTAGGTCCTAAACATGGTGTTGTAATTTTAAAAGCCGAATCAGGAGCAGTTTGTAATGTCTGTCGTGTATACGTCATACCAAACTTCACAGTGCCTGCATCGTGTGAGAGGCAGATTCTGTGCGCTGACTCAGACAGCAGCCAGTAGACAGCAGCCCGCTAAATGTTTCTGTGAGATAAGTCCAGCCCAAGCCTTTCATCCTCTGGACATTTGGACAGAGACTCAGACAGGTCAGGGTTAATGACAGGCTGTCATTGCACCTTTAATGCACTATGTGTTGAGTAAAGGCTTGAGCTTGCTCGTCTACATATGGATAATGGTTTTCCATTGATAAGACAAAGGTCAAGTCTTACACATGAAAGGATTTTGATAATCAAATATTTATGAAAACTAGTGGATTCATCTCCCAATGTGCAAGGTGAGTTCATATTCCATATCTGTGCGAACAGCGTTTCATCTCTGTGAGCAACAGTTCCTTTAGGGAAGTCTGACTGTAATGGAATACTTGTTAAAAAGAGAAGAATGTGCTTTAATTTGTCAAGGGGATCTGAGCTGACAACTTTAGTAAAGTCCACTATAACAACCTTCCAGGGCCCCTGACCTAGGGAGGGAGTGACCCCTGACCTTATTTGGGCCTCTTTTATGAGGACTTTTTTCGGCTCTGGCCAGATGGCTAAACTATCAAAGGGATTTTTATGAGAAAAATCTGCAGGCAAGAGTGGAGTAGTATATTTATCTCATTGTGCGGAGGGCCGAGCCTCTGTAACTTCCGACTAGGTGGCTCGGAGGTGGTGTATGTGCTCGCCCTCAACCTTTAAAAGTTACATACATAACTATGCATGTAACAGTTTTATTCAGAACCTTTCATAAACAGTATCATCACATTTATTAATCTTAAACATGCTCATGCTCACAATCTTTTTCCTTTGTGATATAATTGCAGAATGTTTTCCAGCAAAAAAAAAGTAGTTATCAGCAGCTATTGACTCAGTCCTCCATCCTCATCCAATGCTAACAACAGCAGCAAACATTATATACATGCATATTGATTTTATGTCTTTAGAAGTCAAACGCAGCTGTGTGTCAATACAAGCAATAAGACAGTGGAATGAAATGAATGGAGCTGCTGCTCTTCCATGTAAGAGAGAGAAAAAAATAAGTTTTTTTACAGGTAATGTAAAACCAGTGTATGAGCAGATTTTACAGATGTGGCCCTGAAACTGACGTGACAGTTGCTGGTGATCACAGATGAGTACAAATCAGTGGAATTTGTGTGTTTGGGGAAAGGGAAGAGTTGTGTGTCCCAGGGTCACTATAACTCCCTCTACTCACATCACTCATGTGGCGTCTTTATGAGCGATGGTCTGTTTTGTTGGATTGGGTTTCTGGGGAAGCATTTAAGCCCTGTCTATAAGCATTACAATGGAGGAGTAGGTTCAAGATCCCAGTAAATGTTTGATAGGACACGTTATTGCACGAATTAAGCTAGGAGGGTTATCTCCTGAGGAGATAACAAAAAAAAAAAAAAAAAAAAACTACACTGTGTACACTCAGTCTTGGCTGTGCCTTCTTGTACACACATGAATTGTGACACAGCTGTTGTAAGCATTACGTGTTTGTTGTTCTCCTCAGCTGCTCCCCCGGAGCCCACTCATCACAAGTCTTCTGACTTCTGTATGAACAGGGGCAAAATAATTTCCAGACATGTTTTCCACGTGACCGGGAAGTTGATACACATGTAGGTTGTGGCACCGGATTAATCAGAAACATGCACGTAAACATCGGAAGATAGCTGAGACTGAAGGGATCCATTCTGATCCTGAACTGATTTAAACCTTTTGATGAGTGAATCAAAATTCACTCATCAAAAATGGTTGCCAGATACAAAGAGGAGACATTGATCAATTGTTTATGAACATTTGTAGCTTTGTAGTCGTTCCTAATCCTTTGTAAGTGGGGTAACCTAAGCTGTCGCCGGCCTGCTTGTTTTAATGTGGCCATTCCTCCTCTTGATTGCGCTCAGAGGTCGAGTGAGATCTGAAGTAACTGGAAGCAGTTAAAATAATAGGAGCTGACCATGTGTTTGAGGTTATGAGAAGGGGAGGACCCTCCTTACGCCGAGGGGACAGCTGCATTTTCCTTCAGCCTGGAGAATATATGATAAAACCTGAGCTGAGGGTTTTCATGAGGTGTATCTGTTAATTACGTCCTTTCTTCTTTGCCGGATTCCCGTCAATAGATAGCATGCCACGCTCATTTGTTCGGCTCATTCGCTGTCTAAAAGTTTCAATCAACAACCTGCATTTATAATTTTAAAGGGAAATCTGCAACAGATGCAGCTGCAGTGTCTAAATAGGATTAAAAAAACACAGTAAACGATGTGTGAAGAATAATCTTAACGGAAATCTATGTAAACAGAAACTGTACAAAAATGTATTATTGCTCAAGTATTCTTGGTCAATGCAGGCTGCCTGTTTACTTTCCCTGCAGGGCAACGGCTCAGCACATGTACACACTCATACACACACACCCACCTGCATTCAAAAATACTGATCCTACACACGCATGTAGACCCCACATACTCGCTGTCTCCACCCATTTTCATTCACAAAGCGTGGGGAGTGAGGCGGAGCTAAGGTTCACCCGAACTTGCATGAGTCGATGAAGGAGCACAGCAGAGCGGAGCATCACGTGTCGGCCTAACTGATACTTTTACTGTGAAAATTAACTCAGACGTCCTCAAAGACAATGTTCATCATCATAAAACCCCCTCAGGAGTGCTTTTGCCTCGTGCCATTTTAACTTCACAGTTTGATTTGTGAGTCTTGCAAATGAGCTGGAACCAGAATTATGAGAGGGGGGGAGCGCTCCTCAACATTTCTCTCCTTCTTCTTCTTGTTTCACTGTTTAATCTCCTGAAGTTTAGAACACAAAGACCCCTCAGCGCTGGCCAGCCCACCCTGCAGATGGCCGGAGGATCAGAGGCTGTCAGCACGCTTAAACGAGCCAAGAGTCGAGGCTTCAGCCCTGCGGGGGAGGACAGAGCATGAATGGGGTATTTCCACCAACCTCTATAGCCCCCCGCTGGGCATTTGTAAAATGATTTGTGGCAAATTTGTTTAATCAATATGGATGCGGGGGTTTGGATACCTGAAGTCTGAAGTCTTTCTTTCCCCTTTCTATTCTTGCCTGTAAATGCATCACTGGGCGCTACAAGAAGCTCAGGGTTCATTTTTGTTCAGGAGTACAATGCCCTCATACGTGAGAGGAAGAAGTTATTGATCAGGAGAGACTGTGGCTAAACAGCAGAAGGATTTATACAAGTCAAGTTTGGACCCTTCATTTCAAAGACTTTTAAAACATCTATATGTATGTCTGCTCTAGGACAGGAGGTTGTCACATGTTGCTGGTGGAAAACCCTTTGAGGCAGATAGACAGGACAAATAAAAGTCCTACTTTTAGCTTCTTGGTGACATGTGTTTCAGAGACAATCACAAGATATCACTAGTACATTTATGTTGTTTGGAAAGTCCAGAGTGTAAAAAGAATAAATGTATTGCACACCATCCTCCGTCGTGGAGTAAAGCAACAGGAGTCCACCTCTTCTTTTCACCGTGCATGGTGGCTTCAGTCCAGTTCTTGTGAGGCTGCTGCCCGCAAGGAATAAAAAGACAAAGGCACTGTAGGGTTGTCTCCTTTCTGTCCAGCACGTGATTTACAGTTTGGCCTCTAATAAAGTAACCCACCCCGATTCTCTCTCGCTCACACACACTTAACTGTTGCTCATGAGAGAGAAGAATGATTCAGAACCTGATTTACCTCCATGTGTGCTCACACATACAAGGCGTTTGGTGCAATAAGCAGCCAGAGAAAATGATAAAGTAAAGAGCAAGCGCTGAAAGTCAGAACAAAAATATATAAAAATACACAATGTACAAAAAAATACATAAAACATCTGGTTTTAAATATTCAATGGACGGTACAGACTGTGCGTGGACATGAAAAAAACAGGCTCAGGGTGTGAGATTGTGAGGTTCCTATCGTATCGTCTAAAACTGTAAGCAACATGGAGTTATTTATTTACTTTCAACAACTCAAGCTCGTCGTCTTCATCACCAAGAATTCATGCTAACACATGCTAACACGGCTCCTGCATACCTTCCTGGTTGCTATGCAGTAGCTACTATTTTCCAGCTCTTTCAGCTGGATGTTTCTGGCTCTTCCTCTGAGATTGTTCCCCGTTATAAACCCACCAAAGTACTTTTGTCACACACGTTTCAACCCCATCGACTTGAATAACTTCAGCACACCCTCACAGCTCACCTTTTTTTCCCCTCTTCTCTTCTTTTTTTTTTTTTTTAACTTCCTATCTAAACTGCGCTACCATAACAGTTCCTGGACAGATGCGGGCAGGATTCCTAATTTCATTCCCATTCTCTCAGCCTGTCAGTTTTGAAAGGGGGAAGCAGGACAGAAAATAATCGGCAGAACATCCCATAAGTCTGAATGTGAGGGCAGCAGATGTGGATGTGGAGGGTGGGGTGGTGGTGGTGGTGGTGGGGGGCTTGCAACAGGGCCTCCCCAAAGGCCCATCTGACTATTGTTTAGCAGAGAAGCCATTTCTGCAGTTGCCATAACAACCGTAATACACTCTTATCCATGTGCAGCACTCATGGCCGCGTGGAGTCTGATTCTTTGAAGTGTGTTGACGGGAAGAAATGACAAAAATATGTCTGTTTAATGAGTTCTTAATAAACAAACTGTTTGATGAGACATTACCAGACAAGGAGGTATCCGGTAGTCTGTTTTCAAGGACAAAAAGTAACAAGAACTCCGTGATATATTCGCATGTTACAGGAAATGGGAACAGATTTAAAGGGCCCTGTGAATACTGCTGAATACAGTAGGCAGAGGCCGGGGGGATTAGGAGTTTCTTTCAGCAGTCACAGAAGGCAGTCAATACCTCTGAGGTCCACGGCTGTCTTTGTCAATGGCCGCTGTAAACCTACATTGAAGAGTCTGGTGAAAACACACCAGGTGTCTTATAGTCTTTGAGCCCCACAAGAACGACCACATTCACTGTCAAGGGCTTTATTCTGTGTGTTGCTTTTGTACTCGGGGAAGTTGTCCCCCTTTGACAACCAGGGCTACTTATGAGAGCCCTTAGCTGATGTGAATTTTATTTTTTTTAAACTGCACTAATTTCACGTCAGATCATCTGTCTGTGTGTGACGTGGTTTGAATATGTGTTTATGAACTCATATTTGACCTGATCAGTTAGATCTTCAGAGGAGACTTTCTGCTTTCTTCCAACTGTGTGTATACGTGAGATCGCGTTAACATTGGGTGCGTTGCAATCATCGATGTTTCATCTGCGCCATACTTTACTCTGGTCACTATGCCATCTGCTCTCCACAAAATCCATCGGTGAATGAGAAGAATGTGCTCTCATGTATCAGAAACCACCTCAGTCACACAAAAACATTTTTAACAATCGCTGAAAACCCATCAATTGGTTGTTTTAAGTGGATGTTTTCTGAGGGCTGATCTCCCAAAACTCCCACTACAGTGCCACAGTTTGAACTTCATCGCGTTGCTTTAAATTGACTGGTCAAATATCAAGTGAAACAAGCGCATGGAAATGACCAGACCGGGAGCTGATGGTGTGCTGTTGTGTAACCTTTCTCATAAGCTAATTAGAAGTGAGAGAGGGCTGATATCCAGCAGCCCCTCTGCTCAGCACTTCCCACCCTGTAAATGTTTATGGCCCTGACCCAGATTGCATCTCAGATTTGAGGGATTGGCCCCCTGTTGACTCACAGCTTGATGGTGACTGCCGACTTCTCCCTATCTCTTTGTTTATTGTGTCTCAAATTCTTCAAGTTTGACCCCCTCATCCCCCAGCTCCTCACAAAATTGTATGTAAACTAACAACTAAGCTAGAAAAAAAGATTTGCAGCAAAAAAAACTAAAACTAAATGGGATAAGACTTTCTCTCTAATGTGTGACTTCAGCTTTGCAGACTTATTATTGCACATCATTCGCTTCTTCAGTGTGTCGCTGATTAGAAGTGAGAGTGAGAAGTGGACACAGTGGGGTTCTCCCCATACAGTGAGTCCTTGTTTCCCCCCAACACTCTATTGTTTATTGATGGAGGCAGTTGTCATAGTCGTGCAGTAACAAAAGCCTTCCTATTGGCGTGTTTACCTCTGCACAGGAACCACTGGGCAATTCTCCATTAAATTACAGCCATGTGTGGGCCGCTGATTTCTCCCCTCACCCGCCTACACCAGACACATTCACATACATTCACGCGCACACACAGGATATCAGGCTCAGTAGAAATCGAAACTCGCTTTTCTCGTCATCTGTGAGGAAAAAAAATAAACAAATTGCTGAAAGAGAACTAAATACAGGATTCACAGAGCAGGGCCAAAGTTGTTTGTGGAATGCTGTGGCAGATAATTTCCTCCAGCCCCAACCCCCAACCTCCCAGTTAGTGGTGTGAGACAAATAAGCACTCATCTTGCTATCACTGAAGGCACAGATGCAGTTTAAATACAGAGTCCTCCGAATTTCCTGTTTCACCCAGGTGTTACAACCATTTCCGGTTCAACTCTCGCATGCAAATGATTTGATTATGTGTCTTGCTGGGATTCCTTCCTTGTCTTTTATGGTCATTTTAAAATGAACAATCCTCCCCTAGACTTGTTTTTTAATATCATTTGCTTTAAGTTGTGTCTGTTCAAAAGTTTAATGAACTCATAAAAGGATTTTAAAATGGCATTTACTCCAAATGCCTGGAGAATATGCAAATATTGTGCTTCTACTGCATACATTTATGCTACAGGAACATTCAGGAATCACACTGAATTCAAATCACACTTTAAATTACATACAGAACCTTAACTGACCCTCAGCTTGAGCACAAATTCAAGGCAATGACAACAAATGCAAAATCAGCCATTTAATGTGGCAAAAGCCAAAAAGATGCAGAGATTCCAGCGCATATGCTCCATATCTGCATCTGTGTGGCCAGTTGACCAGGTGCTGCATGTGTTCAGGCTGCGGCGCCTTTCAAAAGAGAAACATTCAGCGGGGAAAAACAATATTGGCAGAGCAGACAAACATCCAATACCTTTCACCTCAGTGCCCTCAGCCTCTATTCTAGGCTGATGCTACCAAACAAAAGAACTAAATACACATGTTCATGAAAAGGAGGACATTGGAAGGGGTGTTGGCTGATCAATAATGAAAACAGTCTGACACTATAGTAATTGCGGTGAGCCTCTGTATTTCTAGATAATGCTATGTTTAGATGATTGAAAAGCAAAGGTGGCAGGGAAAATTACTGTAAAGTCTTAAGAGCACGAGCATGGGGGGGGAAAAAGGGCGCATTGATTGCCTGCGAGCAAAGCCTCGTGTTGTGGTATGACTAATATGAACGGGACAAAAAAACACAGGAGTAACTAAAAAGGTCACCTGAACTGTTTTCATTTGTGTTTGCCTATCCTCAGAGTTACCTTTCCATGGGAATCAAGTCTGGCATGAAGAGAAAAAAAGGCCTTTTTTTTTCTCTTTGTCCTTTGTGTAAGTTTAATGACGTTATTTATGACTACAAGGGAGGAAATGTTTTAAGGGGCACCTGAAGAAAGCCAGCGGAGGATAAAATAATAAAACAGGATCTAGGAAATACACTCAGAAGAAACCCTGTCACTGAGCAAGAAACTGGTCAACCATTAAGAGGCTATTTGTGGTGTGTTGAAGGGAACACGTCTGGAACGGCGACAGACTAGGCTCGATTTTTAGGTCCTTACATTAATAAAGACCTACTTTTACTTTTGTTTTGTTTTGATTTTTGATTTTTTCCAGGAGACAGCGAGGTGTTCGGATTTTAACACTTGTCGTGTGTGATTCACTGCAAAGAGATCAGGAATGGACTTATTGTCATGAAGGTTATACAACCAAGAATATGTGGCTCATAACCAAAGAGTTCCTTTACAATGTTTCAAAATACAATGCAGTTTTTCCTTACACATTCACACCTGAATAAATAAGCATATATCTCGCATATTTCAATATTTCTTCTTCTTTGCGGTGAGGTTTCACTGAAGTAGCTGAAGATTCTTTGTCCACGGCAGACAAAGTCCTAACCCAGCGAAGGCCGAAAATCTAAACGTATCAGGGGATGTAAGCAGATCTGTGTCCTCACTCAAACAACCAGGGTGAGCAAAGCAGACACTTTCCAGCAGCACCGACTGTCACACTGATGTGAAAAGGCTCATCCTTCCCAAGTTTGGCCTGCGTCTTTCATCTTTTACTGAGTCCTAAAAAAAACACATGTTCAGTTCACAATTCCTCAGCAAGTGTCGGGCTGTTATTGTCTGTCTGCGGCAAGGTCATCGTAAACCTAGTGACGCATCACAGAAACTAGTCTCCATCTTGCAACACTCTCTAGTGTAAACCCCAGAGGAGAATGTAAAATAAAGCCAGGATATAGAAAATAATCACTCATCGTCTTGACGCTGAGACCTTCTGGATTCACTATTGTCAGGTGTGTGACCTGGTCAAGGACATTATGTTTTCCTTCTGTGTTCACTTTGTGCCACCTCTACAGTTCTCTCCTGCAGAATCACATAACTGACATCGACTAGCATGAAATGATCACAAAGGATCTCAGGAGCCAACAAACAGATATAAGTGTAACAAAGGGCAGGGGTGAGGGGGAAGCCAAGGATCTGTTTATCAGGGTTATAGCTAAGACCGGAGCTGGAGATGGATTTCTCCTTTTTCACGCAGCGGTCTCCGTGGCTTCTTTGTGCGAAAGTCTAAACAGATTTGTTGTTTCATTATTCACTGACATGTTTTAGCTGAGATTTCATCTTATTTTTTAATTTTCAAAAGGTCCCTCTGGTTCCCACAGCTGCAGCTTTACAGCTCCGCACAGTTTGAGCTGTTTGGATTGAACAGTGTATTCAAGTATAGTTTCTTATTGGGGCAATAAACTGTCTAGACAGCACTCCCCTCTTTTTCACCTTCAGCCAGTCCGTTAAAGGGCATTTGTTTATCTGAATATATTGGCGCGTCTTTGTCTCACACTTATCGGCCGTGGCATTCTATAACACATGCTGAGGCATTTTAACCTGGGAAGGAATGGCAGGAAGGACAACGCAACTATGAGTGATGGCAGGGTGAGGTTTGTATTAATACAAACCTTTGTCTGAAGTTTATTTAAATGATCGATTTCATTTTATTTCCTCCTCTGCCAGTGCATGAATCATCCATTTATGGACATTTGCACGCAGCCTGTCATGTTCCTGGTATGTGACACGTCAGGTAATCAGCGAATGTGACAAATTCTGAGGTCGTGATGTGTGATATACAGCGTATGATATGTTTGCACAGACTTTGAAACGTTAAGAAAAGAAATCTGTGTGCTTTTTTAGTATTGTCGCGCAGCATGCTATGAACATACAGGAGGTGATCATTGTCTGTTGCATCGATAAAGGTTTTCCCCTTTGTGAAGTTTGCTTTGTGCAGTGAACTTCCTGGAAACTTTCAGGTGCAGAAAAGTGTGGGGTGGAGCAACAGAAATATTCCAGCATCTCTCTTTTTTATGCTATCATTTGAGCATAAGGGATTCAGAAGACTGTACCCGAGAGACAAATCCTGTGTCTTTTATAAGCAGTGCAACGCTACGGATTAATAATCTCAAGCAATAGTTATGAACATCCCGACCCAGAAACAATACCACCCCTGCATTGGATTACAATTTGTTAAAAGTGTATTATCAAAATGCTTTAGTGATCTCATTCACATTTTGGAACAGACACACGCAAAAGCAAAATCATCGACCACAGTTGGAAAACTGCTGTATGTCACTTCCAGTCACAGTAAGAGTGCTGGGAAAAACCATGAATGCATCCATGAAAATGTAGATGATCTCATGTTTCATTCTTTATGCTTTTAACTATTTCCTGTTTTGGCTGATGTGTCTTCTGTAAATCATAAAATCTAATAAATACATAATTGTAGAGTGTAATGTGCATTCTAGAGACAATTTTTAACTTTTTGTATTTGAAAGAATTAAGGCGACCATCTAAACCCTTACTGACTGAAATAGGTATAAAATATTTGTACTGTAGACTTTTATTGCCAATATCAGACAGCTGTTGCGGCATATTTGCTTACAGGAACATCATAAATACAGTGTTATGCTGTCGGAGAACTGAGATGTAATATATGGCGAGTTTCCTGGAAAGCGATGAGCAGCCCTCCTACGCAGCGGGTCCCTGTGACAAATACAACGGACGCAGCGTCGCTTTGCGTTTTTCAACGCAATCAGTAAAATAAGAATAAAGTTGTGAGAAGTCTTCAAACACTGCGTGATCTCTCGCTCGCTTCTCGGCAGCAACATATATTTCATGAACAAGGAAAAGAGCGATAAGTTGGGTGTTATTAACCCTGCCTCCATCCCGCAGTCCATCCACTCGCATGGCTCCTCCCGCCCCCTCCTGGCACTCCGCTCCTCTCATCAATAGGGAGCGCATTTGAATAATGTGTGACCACTTGGACTGGAGCCAATCAGCTGTCAGAGGACCGTGATAAATCGCAATGCATTATTGATAATAATAATTACGTTGACATGCGCATTTCTACTTCAGGGGCTAATTTTCCAAGCTGGAGAATTTGTTGAAGAAGGAGAGGAAAAATTGTCTGTAACTCTTTGCTCCTGATGGTTGCACCATGTCGAGGCGCAAGCAAGCCAAACCGCAGCACATCAACTCCGACGAGCCCGGACCGATAGAAAATGGTAAGTTTTTACGCACGAGATTTGCTGAGTGTTGATCACCCAAAAAAAGTCAGAAACGTGAAGCCATGGCACGCTGCTGTGCAAACTATCGACATTTTATCTCCCAAACTTTTTGGGGCTGACTTTTAACATTGTCCCCCCTCGCACTCTGACCTGTTGCTGTCTCTTTGAATTGGCCAGGAATAAAATGTTAAGCCCCGGAAAGCGACGCTTAGAGGAATAATTTTAAACGCGTACAGGTAGGTCGCACTGTAGAGGGTTTCGAAACGCAGCCCAATTTAGAAACTTTTTCTGTAGTTTAACTCTCTGGTCCCATTCATATTGATATGTTATCTGAGTTGTTATTTCGTGGGCAGACCTGGACACGTTGAATCGCGTTGAACTGTTTTGGATACTTTGATGCGTGTGTTTCTACCTGTTGGTATTATTTGGCTCAGGCATACTTGCTTAGAGAGGAAGCTTTGCGACAAACAAAGACTGGAAATACGGATTAGAATGCCTGTCTTGTGTGCGTTTTGTCTGTTTGTGTATTTTATTTCTTGGTGGATGTTAAACTACGGATTATACTAAAAAGAAAAAAATATTTGGTGATATATTAGTACGTCCTTCTGATGGGTCCAAGTTGATCTTGTTACCTTTGCATCGTGTACTGATTATTATTATTTATTTGCCATTTCTCACCAAACATTATGTATTTTGATAAATCTGCTTTGTATCTGCATGTGTTTTGGTGGGATTCGTTTGGAAACGTGCGTGATACGTGCGGGCAACACAAAGGTTGCCCAAAAACTGTATGAAATGTGACTCTAGAGTAAGCTCACCTAAAGGCAATAAATCCCCCAGTTTAATGCATGACTGTTTCCTTTCGTACATATGTGGAGAGGAGGTGGGGGATGGAGCAGTGGCCTTTTTGTGGAGACTGGGGTGGGGGTGCGTTTTGGTGTTGCCATATGCAAGCCCCAGCGCTGCCGTAGACCTCACCTTTTTTTTAATATCTGACTTACACGGAGTTTGACGAGCAGTTTCGGACTGTATTCTGATTTGTGGCTGCCACACTATGGTTAAACGGTCACCCTTTGTGTACTAAACCAGAGCGCATAGATTGAATGTTTAATCTGACCTCGTGTCATGTACCCCACCAAAGGTGATCGGATACAGGTCATGCGCCGACAAGTGGCAAACTAGTGCGCTGCCCCCTGTATTTACCTAACTGTGAGTAAGTTGGGGCTTTATTTAAAGCCTACGTGTCTTTTTAAACAGTGTTCATAAACATTGCGTGTGCTGCCAGCGTCGGAATTAAGCGCTTTCAAATAAGGGCGCCTGAAACGTATGGTGCGTAAAAGTGTGTGGCGGAGCCATGCTTACTGTTTCCACATAGATCAGAATGTAATGGAGGTATTGGTGACAACGCTTCGATGCCTCCTGGTGAGCAATTAACAAGTAGAAAAGTTTCCTTGGGCAAATGCAAACATGTGGTCTACCCCCATTCTGTGGGACATTAGCATTTAACAATACACCCAGTTGTGAAATGGCCTCTTAGTTAGCAGACAAATTAAAATGCACACACACCAGCACTCCACAGGCCGTGAATGTTTTAAAGTCCTTAGCACTGAAATTCCTCCCGTTTCTTTCTTTATTTTTTCTTTTTAGCAACTCACGTTTGCATAGTAAATGTGTTGGGACATCAAATTCAGTCTAAAAGTATTAGTAAAGTTGTACAGTCATTTTTATCTGGATATTAATTTTGGTGTTGGATGCAAGTGATCCCTACAGTGTGAAACGGGAAGCATATTTTTTATTTATATATATATATTTTTTTTTGAAAGGGTTGATCAGAAACATTTGTTAAATTTAATGCCCTGTCTGTCCATCTCTTTGTCTTTCTGAACATTGTTCTGGGTTACGGTAATAGTAGATTGTTGCCCTCTGCTGGCCTTATGGGCAAATTCAGTTTAACAGCCCAGTGCAATGACCTGGGGAGAGTGGATAAAATAAGATGAACATCTTGAAATGTTGTATAATCCAGTGAACACAAACATCGTGACACAGTGTCATCAGTAACATGTCTCCCAAAAGGAATACAAAAAAAAATGTATATGTAATGTATTGGATTTCCAGATATTTTAAAGAAGTATTGCTCTCGCCTTTGAAAATCTGTATGTAGGTGGCTTTAGTCAGGCAGATGACCAATTTATCAGTTTCATGGTGTGGCCAGTATTGATTTATATCTTTTCTCATTTTGAAGGGATTCATCGAGATGATCAAGCTGTGGAGACTGGAAATGAAGTAAAGAGGTTCAGAATGGACGAAACCAGAGTCTGCAACAAGTGTTGCGCCGAGTTCTTTGACGAAGCCGAGTTTCTTGAGCATGAGAAAAATTGCACTAAAAGTCAGCAAGTGGTCATCATGAAGGATGGAGATGGCAATGACGTGCCGGAGGAATACTCACACGGCTCTCCTGAAGGCCTTACCAGCGACCATGATGATAGCCAGTCCAGCAGTCATTCCCTATCGCATGCTAATGCGGACCAGCTGGAGAGAACAGAGGAAGAGTCCAGCATGAATGCAGAGGACTCGGGACACCATGATCGAGGAGAGATGTCTGCCAGTCCCGAGATGGCTTTCCATCAATCACCCAAAATGCAAGATTCAAATGTCACTCTTGAAACCCTAGCTGATACTAAAGTGGCAGTCTCCCAACATTCTTCAAATACATCTCTGACTTCATCTCAGGAGGCTTTGCAGGCCATCCCAGTGATCTTGGAACAGCTAGTGTGCCTCCAGCAACAGCAGCTACAGCAAATCCAGCTCACAGAACAGATCAGAATCCAAGTAGCCATGATGACCCCACAAGGTCTCCAGGCGTCAGTAGGGGCAGCAATGGACCCCTTGAAAGCCTTTGGTGCACATCTCTCTCAACAACTGTCTGCAGCAGCAGCTCTCATAGGAAAAAGGACAGGCAGTCAGAGCCTCTCCATGGAGACGATAAAGCAAGGTAAACTACCTCTGCCCACTGGCATCCCTACCTCTCTGAGTACAGGACTGTGCTCAGTGACTTCTAAAACGGACATTATGAAGGGAGTTCCAGAGCTGGCCAGCCGTTTACCAGCACTACTGCCCCAGTCACCAGGTGTCATGGGTTTCCCTAGCCCCTTCAGTGGTGTCCAAGCAGGGATTGAGTCCTCCAAAAAGGTGAAGGCGAAGATGCTGAACCTCCCACCAGAACCAAAGAACGGGGACTCCTTGTACAAGCACAAGTGCAAATACTGCGGTAAGACTTTTGGCAATGACAGTGCCCTGCAGATTCACCTGCGTTCTCACACTGGAGAGAGGCCCTTCAAGTGCAACATCTGCGGAAACCGCTTCACAACCAAAGGAAACCTCAAAGTGCATTTCCAAAGGCATAAAGACAAATATCCTAACATTGGCATGAATCCTCATCCGGTACCAGAGCACCTTGACAATATTCCCACCAGCAGCGGCATCCCTTTTGGTATGTCTGTGCCCATTGATGAGTCAAACCTGACTGAAATGAAGCCTATACTAAGTCACCCAGCTGCTGGGTTAAGCACATCGTCATTACCAGGATTCAAAACTTTTGATGGTTTTGGGGCCGACCCGTTTTCCCAGAGGCCTTCCCCATCAACAAGCGATGGTTCCACATCTGTATTTGGCCAAGAGTCAGGACTGGATCCAAATCAGAAAGATACTAAGGAACTGCTTGGAGCACTGCATCATATGAATGGTAATGGCTTCCCAGGAGAACAAAGCTCGGGAACGGCAAAACTTCAGCAAATGGTTGATGGCCTGGAAAAGAGGACCAATGACCCCAATGAGTGTGTAATCTGCCACAGGGTGCTCAGTTGCCAGAGCTCACTCAAAATGCATTACCGTACGCACACTGGTGAACGGCCCTACAAGTGCAAAATCTGTGGTCGTGCATTCTCCACAAAGGGAAACCTCAAGGCTCATTATGGAGTACACAGGGCCAACACGCCTCTGAAAATGCAGCATTCGTGTCCCATCTGCCAGAAGAAGTTCACCAATGCTGTGGTTCTGCAGCAGCACATTCGCATGCATATGGGTGGGCAGATCCCCAACACCCCGGTTCCAGAAAACCAGTTTGAAGCAGCAGAAGTAATGGAGCCATCTCTACCAGAGGAGAAGGCTATGGATACCAATGGATTTGAGGCAAGCATGGAAAATCACCAGCCAGAGCGGAACTCCCAGAACGACACCTCAAACTCACTCCCATCTGCCCCAGAGGAACAGCCGGAGAAACACGTAGCCCCTGCTGTTTTTTCCAGCCTTGATGTTTTGAAGAATCTCACCTCTGCTCTTGCACTGAACCGACAGAGCAGCACCACTTCAGAGAGTGAAGTAACATCCAAAGAGTCCCCACCATCTCTTAGGGAGCAGGAATATCAGAATGACCGGAGTCCTGCCATTTCTGACTCGGCCATGTCATTTCACTCCTCTTCCCCAGTAAACAATATTAGTACTAAGAGTCCCGAGTCTGCTGTTGATGAGATTGCCCGTGGTGGGTTAAAATCGGAGCCTGATGTTACTCAAGATGGTGCAGAGTCAAGTGGGGCCCTTGACCTCACAGCCTCCAGCAGCTCCACTCCCAAAGTAATTAAAGAAGAACCTGGCATGCTGTTTACAAATGGAGACTACGGTGAGTTTAACAGTTAAGAAAAGTATCTTGGATGTTGACTTACTGTGTGCACATATCCTAATTTTTTCCACCTCGTACTTCAACAGCTCCCAGTAACATGTCTTTCATGAGGATACCATCAAGTTTATCCAGCATGGAGATGAAGATTCCCCTTGAGAATCCTTTGGGCCCTCATGGTTTGTTCAGCTCCCATATGCCTCAGGGAACAGCCATGTCCTCCTCCATCTCCAGCGCATCACGGCGGTCAACTAAGCAGCACGTGTGCAACGCCTGTGGCAAGAACTTCTCGTCCGCCAGCGCCTTGCAGATCCATGAGCGCACTCATACAGGGGAGAAGCCTTTTGCCTGCAACATCTGTGGCAGGGCTTTCACCACAAAGGGGAATCTAAAGGTAGGTTTTCACTGCTCAAGATTATTTTTGCTGTTCATCTCAGCATTTCAATGGGATTATAATTGTATCCTTTTATTCTTTAGGTGCATATTGGCACTCACATGTGGAACAACGCGTCTCGCCGTGGCCAGCGCCTTTCTCTGGATAATCCCATGGCCCTGATGGCAATGAGCACCGATGCCAAGATGATGCCAGAAATCATGCAGGCCCCCAAAGAGCTGGGTGCTCCATCAATGAACTTTGACCCGTCTCTGTGGAACCAGTATGCCGCTGCCTTCAGCGGAGGCCTGACTATGAAGACCAATGAAATTTCTGTCATCCAGGGGGGTGGCATCCCGCTCCCTGGGAGCCCTGCTGGTGGGCCTCTGATTGGCTCCACTGGAGGCCTCATGAAGATGGACGGATCCCACTCCGGCCTGCCTGCCTCCATGGCTGAAATAGAGAAGAACAGCTCTGACAGTGTACCAAAATCACAGTTTCCACATTTCATGGAAGAGGGTAAAATAGCAGTTAATTAGATTTCTTTTAGCTCTGTTTGTGAATGTTTTTTTTGTTTTGTTTTTTTGAATGAGGTACAATCAATTTCCGGAGAGAACCTCTTAGAATTCCACTTTAGATGTGTTGAAATTTTCCACTGTCTTCACTGCAGCTCTCTCCCCTCCCTATCCCAACGACTCTCAAGTGTTATTTTTAGTTGAACTTGATATAACTACTGTAGTTGTATTTTATTTTATATAAAAATATATATGCGGGTATTTTTTTTCCTGTGACTTTTTTTTTCTTTTTGCTGTTTATCCAGAAGTTTGAATGTATGACTTACTTGAAACTGCTTTAACTCAGACTGTCTCTTGATGCTTTTGAAGGATTTAGACTTTGATAGGAAACTTTTCAGGACATGGCTTTTTAAGGACATCAGTTTGACCAGTCAGGACGCGGTCTCAGTTTTCAGAAAGAATGGTGCAGTTAACCGTGTGTGTCTGTAATGACTACTTTCCCTCCTGTTGTGTGCCATAGGTTTTATGGCATTGTACATGTTTGTAGTGGTAAATGTGATTAGCTTGTCTCATTGTTGAAGGGACTTTTGACCAGACTGACAGATTATTCCATTTTCTTTTTTTTTTTTTTTTTTTTTTTTTTTTTAAATCAAGGTGCAACGGTTAAGTCATAAGTTTTAGATGATGCATGACATCTTTGTTGCGTTAGTGCCAAGATACAGTAGTTGATAACTCATACCTTTCGGCAAGTGCCTAATCTGAACTAAAAATGTTGGCTGTTCACTTCCAAAGGCTCATACCTTGCTGTGCTGTACCATTAAGCTTAGAATGTATTTCATATTTTGATCCATATATCCCACCTTGTGAGCGCCAAAGGCATAACGGGTGCTTAATGTCCTCATGCCTGCACTTTATTTCAGGTTTTCGGTTGCATTTGCATTTCACAGCTTTTATTATGTCGAGAAGATGGCAAACTTTTCCTTCCTGCCAGAAACAACCATTTAGATCGCCAGGCTATATGTATATTTTCTTTTTCCTAGGTTACCAACTTGTAGCATCATTAATTTATTTAAAATACACACCCCAATGCTTGAGTTTAGGGGGTAATTTCTACCTCGTCTAGATATTAGTCTCCCGTGCCCCTTAATACTCAATGCGATGCTCTGTACATTTTCTGATGCATTTTGTTTTTCTCCTGAATACGCGTTAAGACTTTTCATTCTCCACCTGCTGAGTTGAACGGTAATGAATGTATCACTGGACACTTTACGCAACTCAGACTGGTCAGAGTACTTTGCGGGCCCCGGCTGTACATTCCTTTATCAATATATGCATTTGCCAAATTGTGCCTTTCTTTAGCAAACCATGTCAAAACTGCTTTCAAGTTGTCTCCACGGTTCAAGTATTGTTGAGCCAATTTGTTCTGTTTACAATGTAAATGTTTTTGTGTCTTTTTTTTTTTTCTTTTTTTTTCCAAAAGTTTCCTTCACTTAAATGCTTTCTGATTTTGAAAAAAATAAAATAAAATCAGGGTGACTTTTTCAATAAATCCTCCTGTCATTACTTTGCAGAAAACCGGACTCTTAGAGCACAAAGAGGCTGTGTTGTACTGAAATTTACCCCAACCAAATACTGATGCGATGCCTATACCAGCACAGGCTAGTCTGAATGTACATAAAATCCCTCATTTACATCATTTTACCTTCAGATGAGTCCAGTGAAATTCTTTTATTTTTTTCTTTTTTTTTCTTTCTATTCTCATTACCAACTAGGAGCCATTAATCCCTCCCCAGTTTGCATTCTCAACGAAAAAGTATTTGCATCCACAACTGAAGCATGCTGTAAAATCGTGTCCACAATCCTCTTTAAGGTCAACGGCACAGTGGCTTTGTCCTTCACAATTTTGACCCATCGCAGTGCTTTGCATAATTGTCCTTACATAAGCTAGTTTTAGGCATACGGCGAGTAAGCAGAAACGCAAAGAAGCTGTACTGCAATTAATCTGAGCATTTGGTTCCTGTGGATGCTAGTTTGCATGTAAACTCACTTTGGTGGTAGATTTTGATGCTGAGTTTTGTATATGATTAAATTCTGTCACGGAAAATGCACAAAAAACACTAAGCCGGCACAAAGATGGAGACACCTTGGACATATCAAGGTCACTTCAAAGTTTTTTTTATGCACAAAATTGAAACCGTACTGGGTAGGCATTTTCATAGTGGTGGCCCTGCAAATAATAGTAACAAAGGCTGTTTTGCTTCTGCTTCTATCACCAACTGAGGTCAAATATGTGGCATGCAAATATAATTACTCTAGGCATTGGTCATTATACAAATGGTGCATGTTGCTACAGTAGTAGACATACATCCAGTTTCTTCCCATTTCATTTGCTTTAGTAGACATTTGCACCTGCTTGTGCAATCTGTGCAGAAGCCTCAGCGGGTTTCTAGAGTGCAGGAACATCTGTAAATTGCCTATAATCTGGTCGGTTGTACTGCATTATACAGAAAGTGCTAATATTCTACCTACATTGCCAAACAACTACTGCAACTACTGAGATTGTTGGCACAAGGCACAAATATGGATCGCGTGACTTGGAGTGCAAAAGTAGATGTTTTTCTGTTTTTCTCAGATTCTACAGTAATATTAAAACATCATATGTAGTCCTCTATTCAAAATATCAAAACTATCAAAAGTATTTGTTATATGTTATATAGCACGGTAAAAAGTATATGTTATATACTTTTTAAGACTATTGGGTTATTAAAGGCTTTTTAAGGCTAATCTGAACTGTATTGTCTAATGTCCATAACCCACTCCCACAATATTTTTGCTTTGTTATATCTTGTCCTAGTATTATATGGGAGTGCACACACTTATTCTTTTTAATTTTACGTGGCATCTGGTGCTGAACAAGATATGAGATATATCTTTATACAAGCCTGAGCTGAACTTCAGCCTCAATAGTTATCTATATCAAATATGGCCATTATTTATAGGGTGCTATAGATATGATTTAGAATAATAAAATTTAGTAACTGTAGTGGGATAAATAATAATGTAATCATTTACTTTCTGCAACTTTTCAACATTTGCCTCCACACAGTATTGTGTATTGGAAGGACATTCTCTCCTGTGACTTTGACACCACCAGAAATAATAATTCTTAGATATTCTAATATGCCCTTACATCTAAAAATGTAAGGGAGAAAAGATGCATTGGTTTAAAATGCAGTTAAATATTTAAGCAAATACCTAAAAATGGGAAAAAGTAGAATTGTAAATGTATTTAGCTACCAACCAAAATTCCTAAATACTAATAGTAATAACATTTTAATATAAGAAATAACAATAATTGAATTTATTAATAATTAAATACAATTTCTAAAACCATTAATTCATGATATTATTGGATGTAGTGGTGAGTTAGCTTGTAGCATGCTAACCTGCTGACTGTTGAACCGTTCTTTGTGAGTGACAGCTGAAGCCTCCGCCCAGAACCGCTACAGGCAGGCGGACAACCTCCAGCTTGTCGCCGCAACCAGGGGCTGCAGGAATGACCGACATTATACCCCTACAACCCGTGAGGAGACCGAAAAGACACGACAGTAAACATAGAAATGGGTAAGGACGTTGTACAGCACGGTAATATTAATACGAAGCCGTTTGTTGTTGTATTTTTTTTTCTTTTTCCTCGTCGGCGTCTGTTGTTAGTGTGGCCGTTAAATTGGAGCGACATTGTCTCATAAACTAGCTAAGCGGTGTTGTGTGTTGGGGGAATACATAACCTTTAGCAGACCTATATATGCTCATATGTGACGTGACCACTCATTGTGGCGTTTAAACGGCTCACGTTAGCCTGGGCTCCAGGAGACATCCTTGTTCCGGGGTGCAGTTGGAGCAAGTGCATTTGACGCCCATGTCAATATTTGCTCGGTTGACTGACGAGCTCTGTCGGAGAAAGAACAGATACTGCTTAGAAATGGTGGCCATGACATAGAAAGTACAAATCACTTGCGGACAAAATGAGATGATTTGTACATAAACAGACAGGCCTTGTAAGTGATGTTGGGAAAAACAGGGCAGACACAGTGCTGAAATGCACCCAGAGGACTGATCATGATATCATGGTGATGTCAGCTCCTGTAGAAAGACTCAAGAGCTGCGAATGAGCTATGATGATAGTGCACAAACATGAACAAATGCACAGCTGATCAGGCTATACATTGCACTGGGACAAATGGTCAAACGCAGTAAATATCTGTTCATCCTCTGCTCATGTCCAGTGTCCCACATGGTGAGGCAAACGAAGGCATGGCTGGTTAATGGTAGAATATGTAATCACTGCACATAAGACATACAATATGATAAATGCACACAAGACCATTTAAAAAAGTCATGAATATTTATCAGCCAACAGTAACACTATCATGACAATGCAATGTTCTACTGGGAACATTTTGGACTTGGCATTGATGTGGATGTTACTTAGACATGAAGCACCCACCTAGACCAGACCAGGCACCCCCACCCCACAGCAATGACACTCCTTGATGGCAGCAGCCATCCCCAGCATAAAGCAGCCTGACACAGACACACACACAAAAACACTTTAGGAACAACTCAGAAAACATGAAGAACAGCACAAGGTGTTGACCTGGCCTGCAAATTCACTAGATCCTAAATCTGTGGGCCCATCCACAGAGGCCCCTCCCCTCAACCTACAGGACCCAAAGGCCCCCACTAACAACATTCTGGGTTGAGACAAGCAGCAGACAATATTAGGCCTGTTTTTGTACATTGAAATGTTTCATTATTGACACAAAATGTGTGTCTTTATGTTTTCAGTGAGCAATGCCATCGTTGGTGCAGGCCAGCCCTTAACATGGGCTTTCCATAATAAAATATTAGTCATTGTTGTAAAATCTTGTAAATGTTGTAAAGTTATTTAGTGTCTTCCTGATGGCGAGGACAAGGCAAGGCAATGTTTATAACACCTTTGAACAACCCCTTTTAAGTACTTACCAAAAGACAAACAAAATGCTCAAGGAACATAAAACCATATAAATATGATTTGAACTAGTAACATTATATACTGTAGAATATGAATATGACCTTTAAACATCCAGTAAACTCCTGCTAGGCTTGGCAGACAGCTTTTGAGCAGTTAACATTGTTGGTGATAAGAAAATAGTTAAAATTAGTTAATTTATTAACTCCAGTGCCACAGAGCAATTAGTTGATGAAAGGTTTTATAAGGTATGATCTCTTCAGACTGTTGAGTCATGGACCTTTAGCTTAGCCCTCTCTGTTCTGTGGTTTTGTGGCAGTAATAATCAACGCAATAAGGAAATCAGGAAATTCATTAAAAATGGAGCATCTTTCTGTTTAGGTTTTTGTGAAATAAATGACTACAGATCACTTGAATCTTTTTAATATGACGGTCTGAATTAAAGCAAGATTGCCCTTGAATATGTGAGATTAAATGTGAACTTGTTTAATATTGCCCTGCCTCTTCCTCTCAGGTGCTGCCCGTGGTCGAGATGCTGTGGCATGGGTGACTTCCGTCCCCGCACTGTGTGGCTCGGCCACCCAGAAAAGAGGGAGCAGAGGTACCCCAGGAATGTCATTAACAACCAGAAGTACAACTTCTTCACCTTCCTGCCTGGGGTTAGTGTTAGTCAAAGGTCACCCCTTCACCTTCCCTCATTTTATCCCCTCCAGAATCACCACCCACTTATTTCATCCTGACAGTGATTCAGACACTGATTGTTCAAAACGTTTTCTGAGAATCATAATCATCTTCATTTTGTGCTGTAACTATAAAGCTTGTCTATCAATGACGAGTAAATAATGAAAAATCCCCTCGTCCCAAAGATAATTCAGTTTAGTATATTAAAAATAACAATGAGGTAGCACCGAATGTGCATTTTTGCTCAAACTATTTATTGTTTATCAAAAGAGCTGTCAGTGAGCTTGTGAATCAGTAAATGGACCGATCCTTTCAGCTCTAGACCAAAGGAGTTCTTCTGCTGTCATGTTGTTCATGTTTTTTTTTTAATCAGTTTTCAATTTTAATTAGTTTAATCTTAGAATAATGTTTGCTTATACTCAGCCTAATCCAACATATCGACATATTAGCATGCCTCCGGATGCTTAGACACACAGAAACTGGCATTTTTAATACTATGACTCAAGCCAGAGGGCATTTGGTGACAGATGCACCATTTAAACTGATAGATGAATCTTATATTCAGGTGAGGCTTTGTTTTCTCATTTAAATGTCAATTACCTTTTTCAGTTTGTACATTAGCGCTATGAGAGGATTTTAACATAAAGCAACATTTCATGTTAAATGAAAGATCTTTAAGAGATAGGAGAGGTGTGTGAGATACTTTGAGCAACATTTAGACAAACACCCGTGTAACTTCATAGTACCTGATCTCTTCGACCACATGTATGTTGATTATAGACGTGACTGCGATGCGAATTTGGCTGGAGATTAGATGGACACTAAGCTCTGTGTTTTAGATTATTGCATTTCCTTTCCTGATTTACATATGCATTTGTTTTCTAGGCATTCACCTGTCTTAAGATCTTATTTTTGTTTATGGAGGCAGACATTGAAAGTAGCTCAAATTTGTTTGAAAAGCAAAAGACAAGAGCATGGAGTTTTTGCATTGCAAATTACGATGCTTTTTATTTGCCGTGGTTCATGCCAAGAAGCACTTTTCTGAAGATCATATTGTGAACTTTATGTCTCTGTGAGAGGTTTCTCGTGCTCTACTCTCTCTGCTTGGGTAACAGCTTTGGTAATGACGTAAAGTACCAGTAGTGAAGAAGACACATGTTTTCTCTTGGTTGTAATCTCGCACTCTGGTGGTAATGAAATTGAGCAAGTCTGTTGTGTGTGTGTTAAATTTAAGAATGACACTGGTGGATGAAAAGCAACTATATGTGTTTGCACATTCCTCTATATCCTCTGGTTCATAAAAAGATTTGTAGGCCTAACTGAAAATTGTAAAGTTTCTAGTGAGAGTGTGTGATATGTTGATATATACTGTGAAATGATTCACATTTGAATGACTTCATGTTTCCACATTACTTTTTTGTAGTAGTCACCGTGTATTTCTGTGTCTATAAAGCTGTTAGAATCCAATGCAGATAGTATGAGATTTACTATGTTTTCTCTTTGCGATCAATGGATACTTGAATAGAGTTTGTCCATGGCATGTCATGACGCCCAAATGGAACTCTTCACAACAGTCGGGTTTTTATTTTAGGAATTTTTGCTTAAAAACAAGTATTTTTTTCTGTTTATTGTTTTTATACAAAAAAGAAAGCAATTTTCAGTGAAATGTTAAAAAGTTATAATTTTATCATCTGTTGATCAACTTATTCGTGGCATTGACCAGGGTCCTTCAACTGTAGTATGCATTAATGTTCAGAAACTGAGTTCACAACCCCTGACTTAACCCTAACACACTCAATAAGTGGTTCAACACCTTCAAGGAAACTCAACCAAGTCCAGTTGTCTTTGCTTTAGCTTTGTATGAAATATGAACTATAACCTAGGTGACTGAGAATCACCAACATTTTACTATGTATGTCTTTGTGTTCACAGGTACTGTTCAATCAATTCAAGTACTTCTTCAACTTGTACTTTTTGATTTTGGCCTGCTCTCAATTTGTCGAGGAGTTACGCTTAGGTGACCTCTACACCTACTGGGTCCCTTTGGTATGCAGCATTTCACTTTTAACTGTTAATCATTACGTTCAACTGGCTTCATTTTCCAGACATTGTTTGTGTTCAGTGCCTCTTCAGTGCCTTTCTTTTAATGGAGAGTTCATGTATTTCTCCAAACCTCCACTGCAATAGTTTGTTTGTTATTCTCTGCTCTGTACTGTTTAGAATTGGGATATTAATTGTGACTTTTCGCTCTTTAGGGTCTTGTTTTAATTATTACCATCATAAGAGAGGCAGTTGATGAAATAAGATGCTACCTTCGAGACAAAGAAGTGAATGCTCAGATTTACAGCAAGCTTTCGACAAGAGGTAAGAATTGAAAGCTCTGGCAACATGACCAGTGTCGATATGTGCATTGCTTATTTCCCAGCATCAGCGTCTATTAACTGTAGGAGGCTGGTCGTGTTAAAACTTATTGGGGCTAGGGGAAATGGTTGGTAATTCAAAGCAGAGATGTAAAAGTGTACATAAGAGGCCTTGGTATAAAGTGCTACCAGCAATAAAAAGCAGGGGACCTCTTGTGGTTTCCATCACTTTGCCCCTTTGATGTGGCAGCTTGTTTTACCCATAAACACAATGACTGGTTGCCTCCATGATAGCGACCCCTGCTCATATTTTGTGGTTTATAGAAACTTTATGGTGTCAGAACTTGCTGTAATTTTTGGTAACACAGGAAGAAGCCGGCCGTGGCTGTTTTGACTGTGTTCTGATAAATTATATGTTTAGGACATATGATGAAATATTGGCATTAAATTGATTCATTTCTTTATGTTGACAAATGTTTTGTCATGTTTTATTAGCTCAGCTTCGCTGAATTCCTGTGTTTTCTGAAGAATTGATAAAACATGGCATCAGCAGAGCAGAGCACCAATGTGAAGTCCCATGCATAGCAATATTAATGTGCTTTAATGTCTTACATATGCAAAGCCCAGAGGTCATGGCAGAGTTCAAGGGTCAGTGATCTCTTCCAAACAATTTTGCTCGTTCATTCCAAGTGGAATGAGAGAAAAGGCTTGACTCCCCCAGCATTCTTTCAAATCTGTGTGGAGAATTACTTTCCCAAATTCACTGAGGTGACTGCTGAAGCATTCAGGACAAAAAAGTCCATCCAAAGAATACATTAACGTTTAAATTAAAATATTTAAATGCATGCCCTAGATTCGACACATTTCATGCAGTGACACCATGAATAGCCCATCAGCTAATATACAAACTCTTCATTAACTTTAACCTTTATTGTGTTTCAGGCACTGTGAAGGTTAAAAGCAGCGGCATTCAAGTTGGCGATCTTATAATTGTTGAAAAGGTTTGTTGGAGATAAGTTTCATCCACATCTGTGAATAGTTTTGCTTTTTAAGACTGTCAGGTTACCATTTATTGTGACAGCAAATAATGAGGGGGTTGTTAATCTTCTGTGCTCCACTGGTGACTGAGGTGAAAGGAGTTAGTAAAGATTTTGTAATCTTGTGATCAATGCTCAGTGTCAGCCTGTCAAACTCGATGCATACAAAACAGAAGTGAACCTAAAATGCCTTTAATTAGATCTTAAACACAAATTCCATTAAGTGCTGCTTATTGAAAGATTTTTTTTAATCTTAAATGTATAGTTTGCACTTTAGCATTTCAAAGTTTTTTCAGGGGAATCTCTTGTCCCACTCTCCTCGTGGTCAGCCTGAATATTCACAGGTCTTTGTGCATGAAATATGAGAAGTGAGTTCTGTCTTCAGTTTCCAACCGAGGGTTTCTTTCTGAATTACTCATTTCAGTGCTGCTGAGGGAAAGGTCACACGTGTTATCCTACACAGTCATCAGTAGAGATTAAATCAGTAGTGGGAATATTTAAATGAACCTGCATTTGAAGAGCCAGAGAACCTCTTTATTAATATAACTACTTAGCAATAACCCATGCACAGTTCTGCTTTTGGAATGCTTAACTGAATAATAAATTTGTGTAGTGTGATGAAGGGAGCAGGTCAGGCTGAGTGTAAAATCTGGCCGAGGTCCTGTTCAGGTCACGACAGGATGATTTGCTGGAGGGCTTATTATTTTGACTGACTGTCTGTTTGTAATGTGGCACATGAAAAGCTAAAAGTCTTACTTTTCTTCAGCTAAAGAGCAGCGAAGAGAGAAGGAAAAGTGCAGGGTCAGGAAGTCTTGTTGATATTTTTCTTTCTGCCTTTCTTTCTAGAACCAGCGTGTTCCTGCTGACATGATCTTTTTAAGGACCTCTGAAAGAAATGGTAAACATCTGCTGGTCATTCACTCAGATATCCACAACAGGCTGTCTGGCTGACTAGCTGGGGGAAATGACTTGTTTAAAAAGGCACTGAGGAGCAGGGATTAGCCCTGAGTCAGGGCAGGAAGCCACACAATATATAAATTCTAACTAGGCGCTATGCTAAATTATGGCTCAAAGTGTTGGCTACTCAGACACTGCATTGTTTTCTCTTCACTTCCAACTAATTTTGTCTTTCAAATGAGAAGACAATAGAAAGGAAAATCAAGGGAGTCAAAAATCAAATGCAAAGAGACAACAGGAGACGTGAGAGGAGGATACCTCATCTGAATAATCAAATATGGATTAGGGCGACATTTGACAGAGATCACACAACTTGGTGTATGGCATTGCATTGTCCTTTTAAAACAACAACCCCTAAGGCACAGCACATCAAAAACCCAATACCCGGCAGCTGTTGTTTTATTTTCAGCCTCTCGAAAGACAAACGTGACTCTGTAAGTAAAGCTAGAAGCTTGTTGTTGTTGCGTCTTCCTGTTGGAGGAAGAAAAACAACAACTTTGTTTTACTGGAAATAGTGCTTGGTTATCTCTGTTCCATGTGGAGGCCATTAGGTCAATTATGAAGGGCCTAGGTCAGGATTGAGAGTTTGGGGCAGGATGATGCACGCAGACCAGTGGGGGGATGGGTTTTAGTGGATGCCTCCACTTCCATTCCAACAGTAATGCTCCAGCTCATTCACAGAAGTTGCTGTTTCATGTGTGACCTCAGGCTAAAATTGATTTATTGCCCCTTTTTCATGTATTTTGCTTAAAGAATATAATGAGTAACCCTCGGTAATAGCGTTCAGCATGTTTAGACAATACAAACGTTTTGTACAGTTTATGCCATAATGAAGAGTAAATATTATGCGGTCCCTGCTTCAACTGAAAGCCTATCTATTGTTGCCTCCTAGAGGTGAATGTTGTTTAATGTGTCATCATCAGCAGCAGCAGCAGCTCTAACTTGTCCTCTCCTTCCCAGGCTCCTGCTTCCTGCGGACTGACCAGCTGGATGGAGAGACGGACTGGAAACTACGCCTCCCAGTGGCCTGCACACAGAGGCTGCCCACTGCAGCTGTGAGTGATACAACAAAGATGAAGAGGGAGCAAAGATGTAGGAAGAGATAGCGTGTTTACACAATTGTTGCCGGACAAAGGTGCCATTTAACTTAAGTGTAGGGAGCCCGGGATTCAGAGAGTGTCATGACCTCTTCTGTTAAAGACAAATATTCATTATTAGACTTTGAACAATTGTCAGTAAATATATAAAAAACAAGACACCTGATGGTTATTTGTGATCTGTTTTTGCCATCTTCTGTCATCTTCCAGAACAAATGAACTATCACCTATGTTAGAAATACAGATAGTTTCAAACCTTATCCTGACTCAACCTTAAACTTCAACTATTCACGCACATGCTGCTTCTCAGTCCCTGGTGGCTGAATAAACAATATATAACTGCCATATTTGTCAAACAAGTTGGGGTGTATTTATTTATTTTTGTGCCTCTGCAGTTTGTCATTTAAGCCTCAAGCAAAGTTTCCCATTGTAAAATGCAAAGCCACAGAGTAAACACTACATAGGCTACATAGAATATAAATTAGTTGTATGCAAACATTTAGCACACCTGGGTAAAGTAATGTTTGTTGATTTTTGTCACCTTTTATGTCATGAACCTGACAACAAAAAAAATAAATGATTATAATGTGCAAATTTGGGCACCTTTCTGCATCCTTCACCATGACTTGCTTGTTCTTTTCTTCTGACATAAATCTTGTTGTCCATGTCTCACAGGACCTTCTCCAGATCAGATCATATGTGTATGCAGAAGAACCAAACATTGATATCCATAACTTTATTGGAACTTTCACCCGGGTAAGTGCTCACATTACTATTCAGCTAAATCCTAAGCCCCCTGTTTCTTAATTTCATGGCTCTGTATATATATATGAACTATCGCAGAGAGACCAGCTCTCTATGATAGTTTGTAGCTATTCCTTGTAAATGGTGATCTGAAAACTGCTACATGTATGTTTGTAAAAGTTGAGTTTGGCAGAGATCCTTGTTGCTTACGCTGCATCAAGTGTAAAATATTATGCATTGCAGCAAGAGTGTTAAAGACACCCACTGTATATCTAAATGGAAAGAAAAAGAACATTCTATTAATAGATATTTGAAAGTGTTGCATATAAAATTGTTTACAAAAACCTCTAATTGACAGGAATTATTTGACAGTTTCTGACATCACTCATTGTTCTGTGTGTTTGTTGTATCAATTGTTACAGGAAGATGGAGACCCACCAGTTAATGAAAGTCTCAGCATTGAGAACACCTTGTGGGCCAGCACCGTTATTGCCTCTGGTAAATATCGGACTGGTGGGGTACCTGTAAAGGACTGCACTGAAGCATTATTTCATTCATCTTTTAATCTGGTGCTTGTCTAACCAATCAAACACTGGAAAAAATACTGAGGCAGACAAACATTTTGCTCATTAATAAATTGCTCAGGGGCAGCTTAAATAACTTTTCAAAAGAGAAATGAATCCACTATCCCACACTCACGTGTGTTTTCCATTAAGCAATTGGAAATCTGCATCCTATATTCCGAATGACATTCTTCATTTGAAAAAGTCTACTCATGTCAAGATTATAAGTCTGGGAAACATCTTCTTGACGTACCATGTTTCATGTTGTACCTTTATTTTTTCTTTTTGGGTCTTTTTCTCTCCCTCACTTTAGGCACAGTGGTGGGGGTTGTGATTTACACAGGCAAGGAGCTGCGCAGTGTCATGAACACCTCCAACCCAAGGCACAAGGTACAGTAATGTGGACCAGAGCATGAAGACTGACATTTGATCATTTAGTTACATGAACGTGTCATTAGCTAGGATGATTGTGATAAAAATCTATCCTTATTAAAGAAGTGGTTAATGTAACATTTAATTCATCTGACTCATGATGCTTGCGTCTGTTGCTCATGGTAGGTGGGTTTATTTGACCTGGAAGTGAACTGCCTGACTAAGATCCTTTTTGCGGCCCTGTTGGTGGTTTCCTTCGTCATGGTAGCCCTTCAGCACTTTGCTGGCCGTTGGTACCTCCAGATGTTTCGCTTCCTTCTGCTCTTCTCTAACATTGTTCCCATTAGGTATGACTTGAGATTCTCTTCAGTATCATTCTGCGATGCTGCGTTGTATTTACATGTAATGAATTAAAAGCACTGTTTTGTTTTTGTCTTATTTGACACAGTTTGCGTGTCAATCTGGATATGGGAAAAATGGTGTTCAGTTGGATGATTAAGAAAGACTCCAAGATCCCTGGAACAGTTGTGAGAGCGAGCACCATACCTGAACAGCTTGGACGCATCTCCTACCTGCTCACTGACAAGACGGGTAACATTACACACTCTTTGGCTAGTACAGTTGAGCACTAAGGGCCTGTTCAGACCTTGCATTAAGATCCAACGTGGGCTGTCCGATCGCAAGTGACTAGCTTTAGGTACGTGTGTTGAGATGTGGCATTAACATACGTCTCTAATGTGTCTTCAGATCTGATCTCAGTTTTGTTGTCAGTATAGAAATAGACCCCAACATTATCTGGGGCGCAGTATATAATTCTACCAGCGTCTGTCTCTAATATATCTCTGCTGCTCCAGAACTGAGAAAGTAACAACACTGTTTTATTTGTGTGCGTCATAACTTTGTCACACATGTTATTAATTATTGATCTCTGTCCTGACGCTAGTCTTGCAGAAAGCTCAGATTATAACCCACATCCCATGCACACCGTGATCTCTGGTTATAAAAGTAAATAAAGACATTGGTGGATGAGGAAACTTAACCACACACAACTCCTTATATATTAACATGACATATTAACAATATTTAACAAAGAATTACACTTTGAGTGTACTCAATTAAATAATTTCATTTGTAAATTAAAAAGATTCTGATTATTAATGAACAGACATCACTTATGGTGATTTTTCCTTTTCAGTAATTTCTAGTAGTGGTTGTGTGTTGTTTTTTTCTGAAAGAATGAGGTAAAACTCCACTGATGCAGGAGCACCCTGTTGAGTATAAGGCGGTCTTTAATGTGACTCAGGACGCATTGCGTTCACACTACCAAAGGAATGCAGACACATGCGGACACATGTGACTCAGTCCATTTCTAAATGTGATCAGAGATCAGATCTCTCAAATGCCATCTCAATGCAGCCTGAGGGTGTTCACACCTGTCTTTTACATGATTGGATTGCCCAGATCGGACCTTGCAAGTTCTAATTAGGCCCTAAAATGAGAGGTAAGAGTGCTGAGGATTTGCCAGGGAAGTATCCTTTAAGACAGAGTTTAGTTGTTTCCCTCCCTGGAGGCGTTGCTCTGTGGTGGGGTTTCTGTTCCCTGAGACCTGCTACTTATTGGACCCTTAAATCATAATAAACCCAAAGTCTCTCATCCATACACGCCTTTAGAGCATAACACCTCCACTGGTGCACTTCCTCAGGCATGAGGTGTTACACATCAGATTTACAGCCCTCATGCCCAATAAACTGATCAGCCATTTCCCCATTCAGAGTGCGATAAGCTGGTGGGGTCTGCAGGTCACACTAATGTATGTGCGAGGCCCCTGAAGTCTTTTTGATATACAGACAGAAAATGCTTTTAAAGTAAGTGTGGGGATACGAAGGTTGTATGTTGTGACAGAGGCTTCTGGCTTCCTTTCTATTTTTTTTCCCAGTCACCATATGTGACATGGTAACTCTGCTTTAGGTGAAATTTTTTTTTTGTGTAAAGCCATGCTCACATAAAGTTTACATACGCTTTTCCAGATAGTCTAAACTCTAAATTTATGCTGTTAATCTTAATCCAAATGTTTTAGATGTAACATATGTTGTACTGGAATTGTAACATCATAGATGTAACTGAATTAATTCAGTATTTTAATCCCTGTAATTTAATCTTTGCCAGGAACTCTCACCCAGAATGAAATGGTGTTCAGACGGCTCCATCTTGGAACTGTAGCATATGGGATGGACTCTATGGATGAAGTACAGAGCCATGTATTCAGTGCCTACACTCAGGTAATTGTAATATTAGGTGTCTGTTGGGTTGTAAACTTGTGATATTATGAAAAGAAGTCTGAAATTCCAAAAGCCTGAGAAAGGCTGAAACAAACAAACACAAGCATTGTTTTAAGAAACATATCAGTTTGTGATTATTGTTTGGTTGAATGCTTCCTGACCTCAGATGACACTCTTTGTCCCCCTTGACACTAGAGGTTAGTGAAGCAGGAAACAGGATTAGCCGACAAACGAAGCACTGACCGGACTCCTTTAATGACGCTGCCATTAACCCCTGGAACGCACAGCCTTCTAAAAATAGCAAAGCCACAATGCAAAAGCAAATTGTTCATATTTACTCCACACATCTGGTTATATTTACAGGCCACTATCAAAGCAATGAATGGAACTGGTTTAAACGAAGCAGCCAGTTTGTCTGACCAAAACACAGACATCTAATTTAGGAATCTAAAAATTTTAAATGAGTTTTTTTTTTGAATGTGTGAGTGTTTATGAACTATGATATATAGAATTAAAGTTTTCATACATCTTGTTCATCTATCACTTTTGACCCTTCGGATATTCAGGCACTCATGACACAGATTATTGGCAACAGTGGCTGCTCTTTCCTAGAAAAACTTTGACAACAGTGAAAGACTGCCATTAAAAAAGACTGTTAGAACTCTTGTCAGATTTCTCTATTGCCTTGTTTTGACCACAGTACTTTTGTAATCTTCTTCAGCCCACCCATGACCTTCCAGCCTCCAGAGCTCCAGCAGCCACTAAGGTTCGTAAGACCATCAGCAGTAGAGTCCATGAGGCTGTGAAGGCCATCGCTTTGGTGCACAACGTGACGCCCGTATACGAGTCCAACAGTGTGACAGACCAGGCTGAGGCCGAGCAGCACTATGAAGACACATGCAGAGTCTACCAGGCGTCCAGCCCTGATGAGGTATGAGTTTAGCTTTTGTTTCTTTTTTGTATTTACTTAATTAACTGAAACATAAAAATAGATGGGTACATGTCTGTAAGCAATGGGGGGGTTGTTCTTTATTTAGTAAGGGCCATTATTTGGAGTGTATTAAGGGTTTTCTTAAAGGGGAGGGGGGCTGTCAGAAAATATTGCATTCCACACTTATGTCCTTGATCAGTATGAATTCTTTGAACATCAGGAAGAGGGCTGCGGAATTCAACTTGATCCATTTCCTGTGGTGTAAATACGGATTTCCTTAATGTGCTCTTCAGCCCATTGCACTGACCCTCATCTAAATTTCCTCTCTGATAGCACTTTTTAATAAAGCCCAGCAAGATCTGATGTGTAAAAAAAGTGTATGTTGGGCAGGAAGTGGAGATGCTTGATTATTTTAGACCACTCTGGATAAAAACTGTTGTCTTTAAGTGGCTGAGACCTGAACGTTGCATTTTATCAGTCTTGTACAATCTAGACAGATTCAGTATGCTTTGCTACGGCTTTCAGGAAGTCTTAATTTAGATCTGGTTTTGACTGAGCACAGTGGATGCAATGTCAGTGACTGTTAAATGTATGGTCTTTGCAACTGTTCTCAAAACTGACGTTCTACTAATATCTACATACAACATTCATTAGATTTAGTTCCATGTTGCTCATACTGTATGTATAGATATAATATTCATCAAAAGGTTAGTGTAATGGATTACACCCAGGAGTGTTGTATCGGCTTCTTCTCTTACAAAACCTGTCAGTGATGTGGTTGCTCTGAGTCAAGCCTGCACGGTTTGACATTATTCAGTCCAGTTGAATTTTGACAGGCAACCCACAGCTGTTATAAGATAGTGCTGCTGTGGCGGACACCAGATCCAACAATGTCTCCACAGTGAATATTTCTAGACTGTGACTAAGCACAATCTTCATACTTCCCAACCTGGATGACAAACATTATGGTAGTCAGAGCTTTTCTGACGTTAAAGAGCTCCTGGCTAAGCATTGTCAGACTATGTGGTGCATATTTCTAAAATAAGTAATTCTGAAACCACAAAATCTGTGTTTCTAATGGTGGAACAAGGCAATCTTCCTTGTTTTCTCTCATCTGTGTTCATGTGGCTTCTCCTGTTAGACCATGGATGACAAATTGGGTTTGTGATCTGGCTTCTGGTCTGGAAGTCATTGGTAAACGTCATCTCCGTTCTTTTCTCCCCGCACGCATGTTATAATTGTATTAATAGATGTTGCCGGTTGTCCTTCATAAAGGGTCGAGCAGACACAATATTTTCAATTTAGGAATGGACATTTTTCCAGTTTGTCAATCAATAGTCTTAAGTGCTGAAAATGCATGAGTTATTGATTAAGGCTGAATGGTTACTGTGTTCTCTAACAACCTACTCTCTCTCTCTCTTCAAAGTGGTCTTCACTCTTTTCAAGTAATGGAACATCATATTGACATAATGGATTTACCACAAGAATAATAAACAACCAAAGCAGTGGTCTCTTATTCTCATTCAGTTCCTATAAAAATATTTTATTATTCTGTTAAAGCATTAAATATTATCTGTCAGATTAATATTGCAGTCTACTGATCTTTAACTCCTGTATATTGAGTGTCAGTTTTGTGTTAAAGTCACCACCAGGCCTTTCCTCTGTGGTGTTGATAGGTGTCGCTGGTGCAGTGGACTGAGAGTGTTGGGCTGACTCTAGTGGGAAGAGACCAGTCCTCCATGCAACTGCGGACCCCTACAGGCCAAATTCTGAACTTCACCATCCTTCAGATATTTCCCTTCACCTATGAGAGCAAAAGGATGGGCATTATAGTGCGAGTGAGTGTCGGGAATATTACAAATATTTTGTTACTTGTGTTTAATGTTCTCTTCTGTCAGCAGTATTACTTTCTAAAATTCTCTGCTTCAAAGAAAATAGACTTTCTAATTTGCCTATTGACTTAACATTAATGCAACAATCAATGTAAGGCATTAGTTGTTGCTTGAATGCTGATCCATGCTTGGCCCTGCTTTTAACAAGAAAAAATAAAGAAAACAGAAGTGTATTATCTGAGAAAATCATCAACTTACGACCTCTGACTAAGTCTGATGACTAACTTTACTTTTGTTGGCTGGGATATGACATAGGAAGTCTGGGATTTTTCAAACCTTTTATGAAAAACAAAATAAGTTGTGCATATCTAGGCAACACAAAATCATAAAATAGTGCATGTGAACCTCAGTACACGTGGATATGGACTGGAATCCTGAGAGAAGTGTTTTGAGTAAAATTACTATTAATATTATTGTTATAAACACTTAATGCATTGTTTTCTAGGATGAATCGACAGGAGAGATAACCTTCTACATGAAAGGTGCCGACATTGTGATGGCAGGCATCGTCCAGTATAATGACTGGCTGGAAGAGGAGGTACCTATTGTTCACAAGACATGATGCAGACAGAATGATAGCGATTTATTCCCATTAGAAATAACTCACATACTGATGGTCTTTGTTGAATCCAAATGTTACTGTCTTTGTTTCATAGTGTGGAAACATGGCAAGAGAAGGTCTGAGAGTCCTTGTTGTCTCCAAGAAGTCACTGACAGAGGAACAGTATCAAGATTTTGAGGTAAGTGCCCGCTACTGAGAATAGCTGACCGCTCCCATCCTCAATAGTAGTGTTAGTTAGTTAGAGACAGTGTTGTTTGTCTTGGCTTTATGCACCAAGTTACACATTTACTGTGTTTGACCTGTGTCTAGTCAAGCCAGTATGACTTGTAAACCACTGAAAAACCAACAGACCAGTAGATGTCTCAAATATACTGACTGACAAACAGAACAAATGCAGATTGATATTTTGTGAAGGCATGTTCAGCATTTCCAAATGTCAAAGTGTGTTCTTGGGTAATTAGACTAACCCCTCCAGTCTGTCCACCCCACGCTCCCACGCACTTATACTGCACACCAGACCCCACTCATTGTTTGAGCTGGGCTGGGCTGTCTCCCCTGCAGTTGTTAGCCCCAGGCCCATTACTGAAGTGTATAATTGAGTGAGCAGAGCTGGTGGGCAGCATTGAGTCACCAACTGAGTCACACACAGAGTTTGTGTTCCTGTATGAGTCACACTTGGATTGTTTTTGCTTTATCTGAAATTGCTGTGGAGCTGGAACGCTAAAGATGGGCGTTAACCAATTGATTATGTCTGCTCTTTATCTACAGCTTTGTAAAACATAATAGCTTTTCAGACTGCTGAAACTTAGATGTCTTTCATTGAACTTTAGTGCATTTTGGATGGAGTGTATACACATATGCACACAGTTTAGTGTTTGTTTAGGTTGCAAAATTTGGCTCATATAGTTACATTGTTTGAGGCATTCCTGGTGCTTTTTTATTGTTTTCTGTTGGTCATGACTTCTGCATCTGGTGGCCAGCTTGATATTTTCTTCATCTATCCCGGGATGTTTCCATTTTTAGTCATGCAATGATTTTTCCTGATTAATACTAAATTCATATCCTCCCACTCACGATATTCCCATCCCACTGCTGCTGTGCAGGCACGGTATGTCCAGGCCAAGCTCAGCGTCCATGACCGCTCTCTGAAGGTGGCCACTGTGATTGAAAGTCTGGAGATGGAGATGGAGTTGTTGTGTCTGACTGGGGTGGAGGACCAGCTGCAGACAGATGTCAGGCCCACCCTGGAGATCCTCCGCAATGCAGGCATAAAGGTCTGAGGATTATATTCTTGTAGCTCAAAGTAGCAGCAACTAAGACCACAAAACACAAGAGTGCATATGTTTTTCAGATCTACCCAAATGAACAAACTTCATTTAATTAAGTAAAAAAGTATCCTCTGAATCTAAAACTGAAACTTTATTTTTGTTTCAGTGGAATTTTAGATTTCTGCCACTGAAATTTTATCATTAATGGAATTTGCTTTTTCTGCTCGTAGCATATTAAAAATCGTTTAATGATCCGCAGCTGTGCCGTTACCTTGTAAGTCTTGACAACCACTGAACAGACTGTCAGCTCTTTTCACAAGGGCTGTTTTGAAAAGTAGTTCCAGCATAAACTTATGTCTGTGTTTTTTTGTGCATACTCTATAGCAACATTGAATTTGAATTTGTTATGTTACTCCTGGAGGCAGCAATCTCCAGAAGTAAGAATAACTCAAAATAGAAATAAAAGCCCAAACTGCCAGTTTTAAGAAATCCTATTTGGACAAGTCAACCATTTCAGCTGTTTGCTATAATCCAAAATGACTGTGTTAAAATCAGAGTGAGACAGAATTTGGATACTATAATCAAATCAATCTGTGTGTTGACCTAGTTTGTGTTTTGTTTGAAGCACAAATATTAAAATAAAGTTAACCGTTTTTGATCTTAAGATTAGTCTGCAGACTTTCCCCCCAGACACAGCCGTTACAAGTTACTTGATCGAGTCAGTGATTAGTCTTTGATGTCTGGAGTTTAGTGGGGTGGAATTTCTCTTCAAACATCAGTGCCTGCTTATATATTCAAAAACTACTTTATGACATAGTAATTGTTTTCTGGTTTCTGAGCAGGTTTGGATGCTGACAGGAGACAAGCTTGAAACTGCCACATGCACTGCTAAGAATGCCCATCTGATCACCCGCAACCAGGACATCCACATCTTCAGATCAGTAAGTGCAGGAAGCAGGCCAGTGTGTGTGTGTGTGTGAAGCTGGCAATAGTTGCTTTTATTATGGTGCTCATCACAGCAGCACTGACAGTTTGCTGACTTAATCACACCACTGGTAGCAATGCTCTGCGACCAGACCCATTAGCTAGTGGTCATACAACTCCACACAACTACACATGCAGCCCAAGCCAGCATCTACAGCTGAATAAATCACCTCCCACGAGCAAAAGCATCCAAGCCACTGTCAAAGTGAACAAACAGGCCTTTGCGCCAACAGAGAGGGGACACCAGTTGAACCACTCCCAGAGGGAACATGCAGAGGGCTCACTTCCTAAATTGTTTTGCAGGTTTCAGCCTCTCTTGTTGCTTTGATAGTCCCCCTCTGCCTTCCCCTCTGGACCCATGCCAGAGCAGAAGGAGAGCCTGCCATATAGGAAGGTTACAACTTGCGTACAACTGCGGTTACTGGAAGAGAATAACAATGGCTGGCATGGCTTGAAAACCTCCGTCCCAGTGGACGGGTTAGTGCTGACTGGGCCTGCAACACATACATCTGGATTAGTTTCCTGGTGGCCAGCAATGGCCTGGATTGACGTATGAGTAGTCAGCGGTTGAAGGATATTCATACCAGAGCGTTGCTCTTGTTGACAGATTTACATCATGCCTTGTCAGTGCTGCATTTTTGGAGAATTTTTAATTCTATATTTGAACCTGAACCTTTTTTAAGGAAGCACTGTTGATTTTTTATGCAGTGCATTTCCTCTCAGTTTCCCTTTTCAGTTTAGAATATGGTACCACTTTATCACACAGACGGTTAGAAGCAGGTTAGAAGCACTTGATAGAATTGAATAAATGGCTTATAGAAAATCATAATATAGTTGTATCATGAATATATTTGTTAATAGTTGTAGCTTTATATATTTTATGTTATTTTTATATTTTGTTTTTTTATATTCTGTGACAATATATGTTTATATGTTGATACCGTTTTTTAAAATGTTACTTGAATGAATGTGTTATGACAAATTAAAATTGTCTTAATTTAAAAATGTTGGATCAAAACAACAATACAAACAATAATTCTTAATGCTGATCTATTACACCAACAAAAACATGAACAATGTTTAAAGAATAGTGATATCCATATATGTGGGTCTCCATTTAAGGTTAAGGTGATATCATGAGCTGCATCGCATGGTAACAAATAATAATAAGATGGATCCAAGTGATGTAGATTTCACTAAAATTCATTCTCTCAGTTGATTAGGAAAAAACATTCAGTTCAGTATTAGGATACGAAGAAATTTATTTTGATATCAGCACGTTTGTCAGGTATTTTGTTGCTCTGATGTCTGTGATCACTGCAGCTGGCATGAAGCAAGCTGCCATTCTTTTATCTGATAACCATCAGAGCAACAAACAGGCAATGGCTGAAAGATTGTGATCAATGATAATTTTTTCCTGTGAGTGCTTTTTGTGCGCTTGCATATGCGTGCATTTAAAAATGTGGTTGGCTTTGCCCTAGGTGACAACACGAGGGGAAGCCCACCTGGAGCTCAACGCTTTCAGAAGAAAACATGACTGCGCTCTGGTGATATCGGGGGACTCGCTAGAGGTAAGTACGCCTCTGTGTGTGTGTCTAACCCTCATCCCACCGTCTTATCTCTCCTTATGAAACTTTGACGTGTTTTCTATGCGAAGCTTGATAATATCACTTCCACTGAAGCATCTCTGGAAGTGGTGTCTGTGGTTAGAGTCACTTTCTAAACCACAATAGGAGTTAAACTGTAAGTTAAGTTGAGGTGCTGAAGATCCACAAATGAAATCAGTTACTTGTGGTGGCCCAGGTTTCTCACCTGTCTGCTCTTGTTGCGTGTCTTGCAGGTCTGTTTGAAATATTACGAATATGAGTTCATGGAGCTCGCATGCCAGTGTCCCGCTGTGGTTTGCTGCCGCTGTACCCCTACTCAGAAGGCTCAGATAGTCAGGCTGTTGCAAGAGCGCACAGGCAAACTCACCTGTGCTGTAGGTGAGCAGAAACTGACACTGTGCAACAGCTTTTTCACAAAGAGATTATGTGTGAACAGCCTTCAGTTTGGTTTGTTTTCTATTCTTTCATTGTGGTGTTTTAACATTTAACACAATCTTTCCCTCATCCACATCCTCTTCAACACATATTCTGGCTCAGCCACAAACTGCCATCACTCTCTTCTGCTCATCTCACCAGCACGCCCGTATGAGTATACACGAGATGCAACAACTGAGCAAAACTCATTTAAATGTTTTAGTGCTGAGGCATTAGGAATCACAATGTGATCATATCATTGTACCAATCCTTCCAAGAAATGTTTTGTTTGTCATGTTAAACGTTTCTTATTGTATTATTGTGGAATGCTGCACACTGAATTTAACATGATCAATCTGAGCATTTTATATTTTTGTGTGTTGTGTCTGTGTTTACCCAATAAACAAGCTGAAAAAACTTGTCTTAAAGAAATACTCTAAGACTAGTTGCACGTGTTTCAGCTGGGGGGATATGAAATGACATGAATGACTGAGAACCTCAGTTGTGTTATTGAAAAGATATTCTGATTTAAATGTATTTCATATCTTTTGCCAAGGAATTTCCTAACAAATATTTCATTTTCCTTTCAACAGTTCCAATCCCCTAATCAGGCAAAATTAAGGGCGTGTCTTGTTAAACACATGCACACAATATTCTCGCTAACAGTTTGTATCAGTGAGTCACTGATGTGAATCCTGACACCTCCATGGCTTTTGTTTTCTCTTAGGGGACGGAGGAAACGATGTCAGCATGATCCAGGAAGCCGACTGTGGCGTGGGAGTGGAGGGAAAAGTAAGACTCTCTCCATCTCATCGCCTCACATTGACGTGCTGCTCACAGATTTTTAACTTTGCGTTTCCTGTCAAGATCTCTCCCACATTCAGAGAGTTGTAGAGGGACGTGCACACAGATGATTCCTCTTTATAGGGATCTATTGTCTGAGTAGAGGAAACAAAAATGACAGGATGCTTTTGTGCTAAAGTAAAAGTAAGAGTCTCTCATCAGCCTGCCTTGTATTTCTCATGGTTTTCCAGTTTCCAAGATGATTAGTTGGATCAGACATCGTACTTCTGCACATGGCAACAGTGCCATTACTTTTAGATAGTCTACACGTCACCCATGCTAATCTTGTTTAAAGGTAACAGTCAAGAGTTTCTCTATGAAGTGAATAATTGTGATGAAGAGGAACACAAACTTATAAAACTGCTTGTAACCTTATATAGTAGGATGTATAATCTCATCCACCAACCTCTCAGTATCCTACTAGATACAATTGAACTTTATCCAGCTGTGCACACATGTTTGCATATCACGCTGGGGGCATGAGCCTATCCCGGTATGTGCTGAGCAAATTGCACCCTTGCCAGGAGTAAGGCATGTAGTATAAATAAAATAATAATGATCTTTTCCAATTTACCTACACACCTGTCAGTATTTGAGGTATGGAAGGAAACAAGAGTACTCACAGGATACTCAGTGAGCTGTGAGCAGAGAGCTGCTCCTGGATGGCCTGGAAGAGCTGTTGAAAATCAACACCGCTTGTATCTGAATTCTTTGGTCGGCATATCTTATATTGAGCTAGATTTTTGTCTGCTGAATCATAAAGGATTTGGAAAGTTGGGACGGGCACTTTCACGTTTATTTCCCAGGATGTTATAAAATCCATACTTTATTCCCATTCCTTGTATTTTTGAGTGCTGCATACGATATCTTGTGGTCCTCACTGTCCTCTGTGCTGTGTGTTTGACAGGAAGGAAAGCAGGCCTCTCTGGCTGCCGACTTCTCTGTGACTCAGTTCAAACATTTAGGCCGTCTCCTCATGGTCCACGGTCGGAACAGCTACAAAAGGTCTGCAGCCCTCAGCCAGTTTGTCATCCACAGGAGCCTCTGCATCAGCACCATGCAGGTAGAGACCAACTAATCCATTTGTGTTCATAAGTTATGTTGAAGTTATATTGCTTTTGTTCCATAACCAGTTTCAAATGATGTTTTTACATCTGCATAAAATAAGATGGATAAGATGTGTCACAACTGTTTCTGTTCTGCATCAACAGCAAAGCTTGTTTTAAGTCAAGGCATCAGATATTACATGGTTCAATCAATATAATTTGTGATGTAATCTAAAGGAAATAAATGATTATTTTTCCTTTATTTCCTTTCGTTCCACCACGGCAGTTTATTTTACAACATTCTCTCCAGACCATTCATTTTCACAATATGACAAAATGATAACAGATACATCATGCTATCATCCAGTGATTAATATGTTTAGTAATAAGTGTTGAAATTTGTGCTAATATGAGCTGACATTGTACCTCAGAGTGAGTTAATTTACAAGTAGTTTTCAGTTTTTCATTTTGCTATCCCGAGCCAAAGCTGTAGTCATCTACTGTAAAATATCAGATAATAATTGGGTGCAGCCTTGAAAATCTGGCAGGGTGGTGTTTGTTATGCTCATTCACAGCAGTTAAAATCTACATGTGAGGAGGACGTACTTGGAGTGAGGCAGGGAGAGATTTCAGGGGTGGTCATGGATGGATGGGTGGGGTGCACTATGACTCAGAGGAGGCTGCCTGTGGTGCCCTTCTAAGCTGACCCCCGCACACCCGACAATGTTGCCTGTCCAATTCCCATGTCCCAGTCCAACCTCCGCCCCCACTGCGGAGGGACAACCCGTGAGTCACTGCATCATGGACTTTGGGGTTTTAGGGAGGCCCTCCTCCACATGTCTCACATTAACACCAGCCGCAGCTGCAGCTGTGACCCGACTAGTTTGGGACTGCCTGGTTGGCAGGCTAACTAGTTGGCATCCCAGTATTGGCATTATGCATAAGTCACAGACAAGTCCTTGGATTGGTGGATTTCATGTGTGAGATTTAGCCATCTGATTTTGATTTGTGTGTTCCCATACCAGGTTAATGGCATTTCATTTTCATGTGTTATTTTAAATGTAATACCTAATGTTTCCTTGCGTAGCATTATGTCTATAATGCTATTTGAGCATTTATAAGAAGTCTTCTTCTTCTTTCTCTCCTTAGGCAGTTTTCTCCTCTGTTTTCTACTTTGCTTCTGTTCCACTCTACCAAGGATTCCTGATTGTTGGGTGAGATACAAGCTCTGAATGTCGATGACTTATCAACAGAGCATTTGGCTGCCTTGTCTCCTTGGCATTTCCTTTGTGTTAAAGCACTGTTGAAATGCGAGAAGGGGAAAATGTGAAAATATGCTGAACCCTACAATGAAATGTATCAAGCATCTTGCACATTAGCCATTTCATCTGCCAGTTACTCATCACACTCACTTTTGTCTCTTTCAGCTACTCCACTATCTACACCATGTTCCCTGTCTTCTCTCTTGTGTTGGACAAAGATGTGAAGTCTGAGGTTGCCATGCTTTACCCAGAATTATATAAAGACCTTTTGAAGGTATTTAATAATGTCTTTTGTCACACAGTCGCATTTTAAATAGAGATATATGTGAAATTAAATAAATATAAGTCTGGTTCTCTTTTCACAGGGTCGACCACTATCTTTCAAGACATTTCTAATATGGGTCTTAATCAGTATCTATCAAGGTAAGAGGGCCTTTAGACAAACCTCTGGTGAACCCATATTCTCATCTAGATGTTTGTAGATGTACAAGACATCAGATCAGACACAAAGATAAAGCTCATATATTTAATCTGGGCAGACAAGATTAATGACTCCCTGACAAACAAATAAAGGTATATTTTTCTGCTTCATGACATATCACTCTTTAACATCCCACACACTCGCTCCTTTTCTTTATGTGTAAAGACTTTGTCAAAGAAGCAGACACAGACCGCTTGCAATGAAAAGATGTTTACAGGGTTATACTAAGCTACACCCTGAAATCTTTTATCTATTTCTGTCAAAACTTTCCATTTTGAAACTCACGTTAAGCTACTATGTGTTTGCAAGCGTTGAGCCACGTTTGCCAAACACTGTGTTGTCATCGCTTCACTCGGTTTCTTAGACTTTACCTCCTACCTGAAGATTCAAGGTGAAAAAGCGCTTTCAGGTTGTTACATAGTGGAACATTTTATAGAAGATGAATATGTGGACATAGGGTGTTTTTGGTGCATATGCCCTGAAACAAAAAAAAACAGTAAGTCAAGCGTATTAATACATTTTCATTGTTATTTATTTCTTTTGATAAATTGATCCTTGTTTGGTTCTCTCTTCTAGCCTCTTTTCACACACTAATTTTGGAGCTCTTTGCTTTTCTTCCGGACGTTTAATTATTTATATATTTCTTGTTTTCCCCAGACAACATTTTCTCATGCTTATGTGATGAGATGGCCATCTGTCTGTTCAAGCAGCGAAGCAATTGAGAGGACTGTGTGGCATGCTGGTTTATTTAAGAACACTGCCGGCCAAATACACCAGCTTTTTGCAGCTCTCTTTACAAACTCTTGTAGTCATAGCTAAAACATTTTAACAGTCAGGATAACACTAATGCAGTTAATATAAAAAACATTGTGAGCTAATAAATGTTGTTGTGTTGAAGCGTGGCCTCTTTTGTCCTCCTCAGGGGGCAGCATCATGTACGGAGCGCTGCTGCTCTTTGAGTCAGAGTTCGTCCACATCGTTGCCATTTCCTTCACCTCTCTCATCCTGACTGAGCTGCTGATGGTGGCCCTGACCATTCAGACGTGGCACTGGCTCATGATCGTTGGCGAGCTCCTGAGTTTGGCATGCTACGGCGCCTCATTGGTCTTCTTGCCTGAGTTCATAGGTAAACAAACACAGACACACTCATTATTTCAGCCACGCAGAAGGTGACTCTGAGCCTGTAGCAGTGTTTTATATAGAGAACTAGTGTTAATCTCACTGCAGACTGATTGATGTTATTGTGCTTCGTCCCGACCTTGAAATAGTACGTCAGTGTGCAGCAGTAAGGGTGACCTGCTCATTCATATAATGTCTCTAGTGTACAATAAGCTGTGGTATGCTGGATATTAGGAAGTCTAAAGATGAGTGCATTGACAAATTGTCCTGGGGTGGCCGAGGTTCAGGCATACCGTAATATCAAAAAGGAAATGCCAACAGTGTAGTTTCCTGTGTGTTGCCGAGGTTTATGTGTTTATGAGTGAAGGTGTATTAGGTAGAAAACATCACCCACATAAATAGTTGTATCCTAACAGATCCATAGCCATTAGAAGTCTGAAAGAAAAACAGCTTTTCCAGCAAAAGACTGTGTTGTTGGTGTTTATCTCACTCTATTACACCCTGCTTGTTGCCAGGCTATTGGGAAAAAATAAGCCTTTTTTTGGCTGTGCCATATTGAGGCCCTTGACATATACAATACCCTGACCAAGAGCTCTTCAAGGCTTTATTTTCAGCTTTATGTGGGGTGTGGAGTTCCATTTTCAGCCTCCAATCTCGACCACTGAGAATCATGACTGGCATGTGGTCAAGTTTACCCTATTTTGGACACTTTTCCTGCCACTTGAAGTCAGACTGGAATAGATTTTAAAGGCTATTCTTCTGTTGCAAATGCACTTTACTCACTTAAATGGACATTTTCCAAGGTTACGTTTTTTTTTTAAGCATCCTGTTCTTTTGACCGTTTACACCAGAACTTTCTTCTGGGGAAGTTATACACCTTTTCCTACTCAGATTCCATGTAACATATTCGTTCCAAGCATATCGTTATCTTAGTTGAAATAAATGCACTTCCACTTATGAGTCATAGAAAAAAAACTCACCTAAAGATTAGATAAAACCCTCCATGAACCCATATACCAAACGTAGAGCACAAAACTGAAACAATCAAAACTGAACTTGTTGAACAGTGGAACAACAGAGACAAAAAAATAGAGATCTGTGTCAGTCCCAGTCAAGTGATAGCTATCTGTACTGCGATGGGTAAAAATACCTCTGAACTCAATTGGCTAGTCCTGCAATTAATTAGAGCCATTTTGTTGCAAACATATTCAAGTCCACAAAGCTCAGGGGACGTGTATGACTAGGTTACTATTAGTGTTCTGTACACGCCTACCAAAAGCAGGTGTAGTCAGGCTTCCAGGCTGGCTAATGTGAATAAACCTAAATGTGAATAAATACTGGCTAAAAAACAACAAGACTCAAGTTAGCAGCCTTACAACCAACAATGAGGTAAACAACTAAATGTCCCAATCATTTCTGATTATTTAATAAAGCAACTGCTGAGTTATACTTCTAAAACTCATGACTGTCAGAGAAAAGACAACTTCTTCAGCTCTAAACTGTTGCATGCTGTTTAGAAATGTATCTGTATCCTACAACAAGGCTCTGACCTCTGACTCTTCATCTCTGCCAGACATATACTTCATCACCACAGTATCGTTTCTGTGGAAGGTGACTGTCATCACGCTGGTGAGCTGTCTGCCCCTCTACATCCTCAAGTACCTGCGCAGGCGCTTCTCTCCACCCAGTTACTCCAAGCTGACCTCTTAGACACTGAGAGGAGCCTCCAGCCTTGTTTCCTGTGGGGAGATCTAAAAGATGTCTCTGTTTTCATCCTGCACAGCCTGCGTCCAGACCAGAGTCAATCATGGATTCATCCCCTTTAAATTCTTCTGAAAAGAACCAGATTTGACAGGGACAGATTAATTACTGAGAATGAGAGTTACTGTCAGTTAGTTTAAAAGCATTGTGTGTTTGATGCAAGGCTTAATAGATGATTTGTTGGGTCATTTGATTTCCTGAACCTATGTATTGTCAGATGTTAAAAATAGTCTATACAAAGATGCAGCTGTTCAGCCTGAATGTATTCAGTGAAATCACACAAACAGTTCAGTGAATCATTAAGGCTTGGCTCACTTTATAATGTCAGAGATCACATCGGGAAGGAAAACCAGTTTTCCTCTAATTTCCAGCACTTCAATAGTACAACTGTTTTATTGTGAGAACCTGAAGTTTTAGTTGTAGCATTTTGACCTGATTCACATTCTCCTCAGACAGTGATTTCTAAATGGAGTATTTGAATTATAAGGTTAAAAAAAAAAAAGTTTACTGGCTAGACTTTGCATAAAACACACGTCTGCAAGTTTGTGTATTTGTTTATGCGTCACCCCGAAGCTGCAGCCTGACACAGCGGAGGTGGTGTGGTTTATTTTAGCATGACCCGTGGTGTCTGATGTTAAATCTGTCCATGTCTCTTTGTATGGACCTCGACTTGTTGGTGTTTGTGGAGCGCGGTCAAAACGGCCACGAAGCAGTGACGGTTATTTGAAGCCGAACCTTCCGCCGCGGCTCCTGACAGGCCCTGTGCCTGCAGGGGAATGCACGGCCTCTAATGTGGCCGCTCGGGCAGGGCAGCACCGGCCACGCTTCTGCATTGCATGATGACTCACTGTAATGGTGACCTAAAGCCATAACTGAAAATACCCTGGTGACCGGCGTCTAACTGCCCCCCCCACTACCCGTCCCGTCCATGTCGCCTAATCCAGGGCGCCCTCACGTCTCACTGCTACTAACCTGTACAGTTCAGCTATGGAATAAAAAAAAAAAAGATCAAATTGCCACAGCTCAATGTGAATATTGTCAATAGGTATTGCTAATGCACACTGAAAGAAAAAATCTACATCTTTCATACTTAATTTCACTGGTGGTGTGATGATGGTCCGTGAATAAATAACAATACCATGATTTTAGCTGAATCAGAAAGGGTGACTTTGATGAACTTATTATGTCAAACAGGGAGCAGGGTGCCATAATTAATCAGTCCTTTAATATTCTAAACAGACGTTTTGATGAGCACTGAATTCAGCAAGCAGTTTGCACAACATTTTGTTTTGTACAACTGTTAAGTATATTTTTATGTTCTAAACGTGCAAAGAGTAAATTATGCAGTAATGATTTGCTTGCTTGTAAATAACTTGTTTTTTTTCTTATTTATTAACATGTTTTATTTAATGGGCAGAACAAAAAGGGAGAATAATTGTGCTGCTGTCATTGTTGTGACGATGGTGATTAATAAATCTCACGTTTCCTTTTCGTGGCTGCTTTTATTGAAGTGTTCTGTCTCGATACGTTCCCAGTCCGCTGAAGACGGAAATGCGTTTTGAATAATGGCTCAATTCTAATCTAAAATGCTTACAAATGTCATTAAAACCAAAGGAAATAGTGTGCATGTTGGAACCTATTTTCAGCTGTACGTTAATACGCCTTTGCTCTTCCAGTTACAGCAACATTGTAAGAACACTGAAGGGTTATAGCTCAGGGCAGGATGTGTCAGCTGTTGAAATCCACTTATTAGTTCAGCTGTTTGTTGGATATTGTGTTTTTAAACATCTTTGTTTAAACCAATTTGAGGATTTATAACTAATGAATCATAAACAGTTTTACATATTGGCCAAACATGTGTTAGTGGACTCAAACTAATAACATGCTGCTGTAAAAACATTTATTTTGTGTGTGTGTAATTGAAACTATAAGACACTTGTTTTTCCAGAGCATTCCTGCTGTCTGAACTGAGACTAAATCATCCAATGTTTGTATGCAAAAAGCACTCCTGGTTATCCCCGTTTTGTTCCACTTCAGTTTCTGATGAGGTGTGAGATACACAGGACACACAGGCGGAACACAGAGGCTGGATGTTTGGCTCTCTCTCACCAGAGGAGGGAGTCCCTGATGCCTGGAGACGCCGTGGTGTTTTCCTCACATGGTCACATCCAGGTCTCCCACTTTAAATGCAATCAGAAATTTAAATTGACTTTATTTTACTCTCATAAAACGCTTAAGCATTTCCTCATTTTTCTTTTAAATCGGTGTCCATGCTTTGTTAGGTTTTCAGACGGGGCTTGGGACACAGGTTACAAGTTATAAAAGTGTTGATGCTGTGGTGGTTTAAACCGAACTAGATTCTCAGCCATAAAACCTTTTCCTTTTATTAACATGCAGTCAGGCTCCTCAGTACTGCATGTTACCATTAAAACTCAAAGAGTGTGTCCAACTTTTTTTTTCTTCTTCCATTGCCCAAATGCGTAAGTTATACCGTTAAAAGAAACCATTTAAGTTAATCAGGCCCATGAAAACTGAAATTCCACCCCAGAATCAACAGAGCTGCCTGCTAACCTCAACATTTGTGGTCTTTCCCCTCTCTCCTGAAGCCAGCTATGGAGCCCCCGCTGGTTCACTGCCAAACTCGCAACCCAGTCAAAGTCAATTTTAAAATTTACTTTGCGTTTAACAACGTTTTCTGGCTTTAAAAGAGAAAAGGGCTAGCTTACAGCTGTTGCATAACATATCCAGGGTAATTATCACAAGGTCCATGCATTTTATCTTTGGCACTTCAACACAGGAATTTGTTTCCAGCTTGGAAATATCTTACGCTCAGCTCAGCTCAGCTCCCAGTGGAACATTACAAGAAAGAGAGGCCGACTGCAGAATACACTGGCAGCTGTCTCCTGGATGAGAGCTGCTGATACCAACGTTAGCATGGATGTGGGATCCGTACCCGACCTTTAGTCAAAGGCAGCCACATCAACGAGGTCAGTGGGTCTTTGCCAGTTTTCATGAGAGGACTTTGATCTACTTTGGGTTAAACCCGAGGTCGGCTGAGCTTCTCGGTCACATCTGATTGCTTGATGAACTCAATCATCTGCGCCTAAATGCCACGATAGGCTGGTCTGCTTAGAAGCAGCGAGCTGTTTTGGAATAACAGAAACCCCCTGATGGATGATTTGTCAGGGCACCAAATACTGAAGAAGCTGCTGCTGATGAATTGTTTACTACTCTCTGTTACTGCTCTGTGTAAGCACTGGATTTTGGCAATGACAGGCCCCTAACAGAAACATTGCAAAGCATGAACACACGCCCTCCTCTGGCACTATTTATAGCTCCTTGGGCCTGGAATGCTTTGATTTGTCCTAGCACCCACAACTGTTAAATATGTGTTTCCCTGCCTCTCCCTATAATCTCTAATAACACTGACTAATGCCTCCCAAACCAACTAAACAAAACAAATCACTTTAAGACTGCGTGGATTAGATACATATTTTTCCTTACAGCAGAAGTAAAAGAGGACCTGGTGCAATTGTTGAGGCTGAACTCCAGGCTGTTGTTGTTATGAATGAAGTTGCAAAGGGAGGAGTGAGTTTTTCTTTCAGTTGAAATGCTGAATAGGCTTCTTCCACTCTGTTTTGACTACCAAATATTGACTCCTGTGCATCCATACTGATAATAGATACTGAGAGATGTTGAAGAAATGCTGCCGGGCCAAATTGGCAACCTGGTTCATACAGAAAACCCATGAGCTAGTCCGCCACTTTTCCACTGGACTTAAAAATTCTTTCCGCAAACATTCGCGTATTGATCAGAAGGCTATTACATAAGCAGGCCGATTCCATCCAGCGCGTACGTATGGAGTTTCCATGTTTCCATGTTGATGGAACGTATTAGCTCATTTATACAATTTGGAAAAAGAAGGAAAATGTTTTCCAGGGATCTCAAGTTGTGGCAGGAAGGAAACAAGACTCCTTATTGCACAATGACATGCCAGCACTGCCCCAACTGAAATCCTGTCAGGGGTGTCAGCAGCTTCTGCAACACTTGTTTGGTCATAGTTTTAGGTTTATACATGATTGTAAGACGACCCACAACATCTTAACTTAACTGTGATAAGTGAGTTATCAGACGTTCTCCCTGAGAGTCACCTGACGTGGCGCGGTGGAGTGGTGGAAAATTCAAACATTCCTGGTGGTGAAGGCCTTCTCACTGGAAACTGCTCCAGCCTTAAGATGCCAACATGTGCTGCCTGCTTTCTTTTGAACTCTTTCCCGACTGTGTACACTACCAGTCGAAAGTTTGGACACACCCTCTCTTTATTTTCACATTGTAGATTCTCACTGAAGGCATCAGAACTATGAATGAACATATATGGAATCATGTAGTAAACACAAAAGTGTGAAATAGCTCTAAATATAAATATGATTCATAGTTTAGAGTCCTCGGAGTAGCCTCCCTTTGCTTTGTTGACAGCGCTGCAAACCCTTGGACTTCTCTCAATGAGCTCCATGATGTAGTCACCTGAAATGGTTTCCACTTCACAGGTGTGCCTTGTCACATGGTTCATTTGTGGAATTCCTTGCCTTCTGAATGGGGTTGGCACCATCAGTTGTGTTGTGCAGACATCAGGTCGGCACACAGCTGACAGCCCTGTTTCACAACTGTTAGAATTCATATTATGGCAAGAACCAATCAGCTAAATAAAGGGAAATGACGGTCCATCATTACTTTAAGAACTAAACATCAGTCAGTTTGGAAAATTGCAAAAACTTTAAATGTGTCCCCAAGTGCAGTTACAAAAACCATCAAGCGCTAATTTGAGATCTTAGGTTCCAGCCTGACCTAAACCCAGTCGAGATAGTTTGGATGGTTTGGGATGAGATGGACTGCAGAGTGAAGGCAAAAGGGCCGACAAGTGCTCAGTATCTCTGGGAACTCCTTCAAAACTGCTGGAAAAACATTTCAGGTGACCACCTCATGAAGCTCATGGAGAAAATGCCAAGAGTGTGCAAAACAGTAATCAAAGCACGGGGTGGGTATTTTGAAGAATCTAAAATATGAATCATATTTGGAGTTATTTCACAGTTTTTGTGTTTACTACATAATCCCATATGTGTTCATTCACGATTTTGATTTCTCTTCAGTGAGAATCTACGATGTAAATAGTCATGAAAATAAAGAAAGACCATTGAATGAGTTCACATGTTACCGTTTACCTGTTTCCTCTAAGTTATTAACCACACAGACAGAGAATTCTACAACGGGGACATTTAATACATTAAAAAGTTAAAAAGCACATATTCCTGTTTGGTTCTTCATGACTGGTCTAAATGTTTTAGCTGCTCCTAACACTTTAGGCCAAGCTCCAGAGTTGTTGGGTTTTCTTGAAGGCGTTCAGGACATCTTCTGCTTCTGAACAGATGAGTGGCTTCACTGGCTTTGGTTAGATGAGTAGTGAAATATCTAAGGCCTTTGCTTTAGCTTTGTTTTAGATGTGCAGGCTGTAGCAGAGATGTTGAGTATCTATTAAAAACACTTGAACATGCATGCTACAGTCCTGTGTTTTTTGCAATCGTATAGTCTGTTTTCTTATACTTTCGAGAGTTGTAGCATTTTAAGTACTCTTTAGTGTCCTTGGGATTTTGCCACCTTTTCTGTTTCTTTCTTTCTCCAGTCAGTGGCGATCTTAGGTCCTGTGGGGCCCCCAGGAAACGATATATGGGTGCTATACCACTTGTCCAAACTGGTGAAATCTGTCATAGAGTACACGGAAGGGAGCAGATGTGGCAGACTGGCAAGACTGAGCCCCGCAGCTCACCAGAGAAAACCGATATATAACATAATTATTATTAAGAGGTCAAAGGTTTAATTGAATCTGATGCAAAGGAGAAAAGAATAAAGTGCCCGGCATATACAAAGGCAGATCAAAAGACCGTAACAGAGTCAAAAGTCCAGGCTTCTCGTGGCCCCCTGAATTTCCTTGGAAAGTTTGCCATGAGACACAATCAAGGTTCCATTGCTTGGATTTAAAAGCTCGGTCGCACATGTTACACTTGGAAAACTAAAACAGGGCACTGCTCTAACCCAGACGACTCTGCCTCAATGAGCTGTTTTACACCGATGGAAAAACCTGCATGAACTCGGAAAAAATTGGCCCTCTCTGAGAAAAAAAAAACAAAAAAAACGGAAGTGCAAACTCGGCTGTCTGGACACAAGCAGTTTTCCTTTCTTAAGCGTTTGCCATATTCATTTACTCATTCATGAGCTGAGTTGCATAAGAGTTCCGTAGCGATGGAGGAATTTACATCTGGTAGACGAGGCTGCTGGACGGTCACCCCCGCAGGCCCGGTTTACGCATTGCAGTCACCTTGTTCACCCAGCTGTCTGTTGCGCCATGAGACTAATCAATGCCTCAGCCAAAAGCAGATCCTCTGATTACACCCACACCACACACACACACACACACACACACACACACACACACACACACACACACACATAAGGCTTCTTTCAAGTACGCACATTTTCCTATTAACAGCCTTGGGACTGACAAGACTGATGCAAGCAAAGAGTTAGTCACTGCAGTTATTCTGAGAATCAGCACGTGAAATGTAGACCAGACAAATGTTTTGGTTTGTCTTGATTCAAATGAAAGGCTTCCAAATTTGTATTGTTAACAATGGACTGCATGTCTGAAGTTGATCTTTTTTGGGGGGATGTGCTCTTATTTTTAGAATAGCTAGTATGTAGTATGAGGCTAAGCAAGAAGCTAGTCCATTATACAAATTCAAACCTATCCAAATTTGTATAAAACAAAACAGACAGACAAAAGGGGAATGGTTTGGATGAATAGGCATTTACATATATATTTGAATCCATCCTTTGAGCACATCGCTGCATTGAATGCACCAGAGTAAGCATCAGCTGTCAGGACTGAAACAATAAAGTTTTACTAATCTATGTTGCTGCTTCATGTTCTCATCTGAGAAATCTCCAAGAACTTAACAGCACATGAACCCAGACATACACTAATCAGCCACAACATTAAAACCACCGGCAGGAGAAGTGAATAACATTGACCATCTTGTGACACTTCAGTGTTCTGCTGGGAAACTTTTAGACCTGCCATTCATGTGGATCTTACTTAGACATGTAGCACCCACCTAGACCAGACCAGACCAGGCACCCCCACCCCATAGCAATGACACTCCTCGATGGCAGCAGCCATCCCCAGCAGGATGCAGCCTGACACAGACACACACACAAAAACAGTTTAGGAACAACTAAAAAGCACAAGGTGCTGACTGGACTCCAACTTCACTAGATCCCAAACTGATCAAGTATCTGTGGGATGATCCACAGAGGCCCCTCCCCTCAACACATAGGACCCGAAGGCCCCCAACATTCTGAATCCAGACACCACAGGACACCCTCAGAAGGACCATGTCTATTCTCTGATGAGTCACAACTGTTTCTGAGGCACAAGTGAGACCTACACTAAATCAGGAAGGTGGTCATAATGTTATGCCTGGTCAGTGTAGCTCAGACATGTACAGGGTTGACTCATGAACTGTCTGAAAACTGGTCTGCAAGAAATCTAATTTGCTTTCATTTATGTGGTATATTCCAAAAAGATCATGTCTGATTGGAGGTCAAATTTAGTCTGCGTACATGTATGGTTAAAACAATAGAAAATGAGACAATGAGTTTATATTTTGTTGTGTGACAGACATAACTATGTAGAACAGATATTTTGCACACTGATCCAGCCCTTGATTCAAATGATCCATATTCTTATTTGTCTTCTTTTTAGAAGTTATACAACATATTTTGCAACTTAGTCTGTATCCTCCTGTGTCCTGGGGTCAGGTACTGGTCTGTCCAGGGTTTTTTTTTTTTTTCTTTCTTTCTTTCCAGTCAAGTTTCAGAAGATGCTGCAGATTTCCATTACGAAACAGAAATGGATAGTAGCGTCTCCCCACAGTGGAAACAATGGAATTCTCTATAGCCCATGTTTAAAACGAGTCTGCCTCTTTAATATATACTCTGAAGACATTACAGTTCAGCACTGTCTGCTCATTTAAAAACCGAGCTCCTAGACAGACGAGTCTAGTAAACTGTGTTAAGTAAATTTCATGTAATGCGTCCTGTAATCAAAGTTCAGAACTATTTTTCATTTTCTCTCTCTCTCCTTCTCCCTCTCTCTCTCCTCTCTCTCTCTCTCTCTCTCCTACAGCGTCCTACAGTAATTTCTTCATCCCTACAATGAAGTTCTTGTGTGCTACTGTCTGAGAGAAGCCGCAGAAATGCCTTGGCGCAGGAGCCGGAGACGTCATGGATTCCTGAGTGTGGGGCTTTGCAGGAAAGCCCTGAGTCTCCGACATGGACCGGCTCCAGGTTTCCATGGCAAAGGCGCACAAACAGGAGGAAACACTGAGGGAATCCCGTTATTTTACAGCATTGGACCATTATAAACACCCAGAGCGGGGAAGGAAGCCGCTCTGGGTAGTCAAGTAATCCTTATAGAGCTCTAGGAAGGGGGACTTCATACCAGAACCGTTGCTGTAGCTGATGCGGCTGCATGTTTGTGAACACAGAAAAGGAGTTTGCGCGCAGCTGCTGTGTCGCAGCTTGAAGTTTTTGAACGTGTACAGAGTTTTTTCTTATTCTCCTTTCCTCCGCTGTCGGCATTTTTAACGGAAGACAGTTTCTCCTGTGATGTTTGCAAGAGGAGAGTAATTTTTTTTTTTTTGAACTGCTTGTTTTATTTTATTTTTTTATTTTTTATTTTTTCAACTTTATTTTTTCTCCAGATGTTTAGAGAAACTTGGAGGCTGGCACAGTACCACATGATGAGGTCGATGGATCAAGGTACTGCTGAAGTGTTGTGATTATCTGGTAATCAACCCATTTCCTTTTTTAATCGATAGAGTAGAGTTAACCGTGGTGTGTTTAGGGCTAAAATGCTGGAAAGTGATTTGTCAGTGGGCTGTTGGGATGTGGATGTTTGGAGGCATGCTGCTGCGCTTCAGGGGGTCAGCGCGCAACGCGTGCCCCAGTATCCCAGGAGGAAAGCCGAAGTATTAGACAAGAAAATGAAGTTTCTTTCATTTCTTTATTTCGCTCAGGATAAACAGAAGTCGACTGACCTGCTCGAAAAGCTGTCAGGCTTTACGTTTACATCTGATGACTGTTAATCTAAGCTTATTCTTAAGATTGATACGTTAGTGTAATGAGAATGTTCTGCATGTCACTTGTGTAAAACAACTTAAAAACCTCCTCAGATGTCAAATATAACAGGGATGTTTAATCTGTGTTTGGTTTGATAGCGCGATCATATATAAAAGTATAATCAGGTTGTGATTTGCGCGTCTCAACGCCAGAAAGAACACCTACATTTAAAGTTTACAGCGCTGCCCCAATTCCTGCTGACATAGTAAATATTCCTGGTGTAAGTCGACTTGAAGGAACGCCCTGGCATGTCTGTTGCGTCGTGCGTGAATCCGGGGAAACCCTCTGGAGAACCTGCGTGTTGTCACAGATAAATATCGCGTCGCCGACAAATCCGCACTTTGGAGACTGTAAAGTAAAACGGGGGGAAAAAAACTGTCCCTTTTTTTAATCGGTCCGTCGATCCGTCTGTATGACCACACAAAACTGACATTCTGCCCTTAAATGTATGTTTTCGTGGACGGTCGTAGTTCAGATTTTGAGCAGGTGACACCCTGCTGCGTCACTGCAACCTGCCAGACACCCGGGGGCAGCACCAGGCTGCGTATCCCGTCGAAACATGCTCTCTTCGATCGGGCCAGTTAATTCATCACTCGCACCTCTGCTTTTTTTTTCTTTCTTCTTCTTCTTTTTTTTTTTTTTTGTGTGTGTTGTTGTTCGACGCGCCAACCAAGCGGGAAGGCGTGATCGTGTTGAACTCTGCGTTCAGTGTGTAAATAGACCCGCCTTCGTCTGAAAATAACTGCGGCTAACTGAAGCAGGAAACTTGTGCGCTTCACCTCCTGCAGCTCACCGATGCTCGATCTGACACTTGAACAGGTTCCCCAAATCCGCGTCTGCGCCGCAACTCCGTAGCCACGTCGCCTCGTCTGATCCCGGAGGAGTCGAGAGGAAAATAAAACAATTTAGACAGATGACCTCTTTCTACGACCAAAACGATTTGGAGGAAGATCTCAGTCGAGTCAGCTGCCCCGATGAGGATTTGGAGTTTGAGTACTTGTTTGAATATGAACCGCCTTGCAGTGACTTTGCTGGAGGAGATCAAGGTTTGTCCGTGGCGCTTTTGGCAACCTCAGCTGAGTCCCCGTCCTCTTTTGGTGATCTGTTTACGCATGATTAACATACGTCCTGTAAAGTTTGATCTGTGAATGAAAAAAAAAAAATCAGGAAGTAAATTTGTCAGACTTGTTATGAGGGCTCAGGCGTGTAGCCACGTGAAGGAAAATGTCAGTATGAAGGGGTTACATGCATGTTCAGAATAGAATCATTCGTATCAGTGCAAGAGAAACACACACGTGTGTTAAATCTTACGTTTCGTTTTGTTACTTTTGGATTAATGGAAAATATCTTAGTCAAATCTGTGCATCGTAATAAAATGTAATCTTTCCTCTCTGCAGATGACCCCAATCTATCATCTCACAAAGTCCTCAGTCCTGAATCTGAGCAGGTTTACCCTCTGGAGGAGGTCTCCCCGTACGGCATCAAGTCCTGCAGCCCCTCCTACGGTGATCACAACCCTGAGGTTCTCTCAGGGTATGAAAATCAGGAGGCCAGAAGCTACCCAGAAGGTGTGCGGCCTGCAGGCCTGGCCCTGAGCCCCCGGATTGAAATCACTCCTTCCCGTGAGCACTACAATCATGGCCGGGACTCCCTGCAGAACCACCACCTGAACATTAGCCCCAGACCCACCCTGACCGTGCCGGGCCATGACAACCTTGCCTATCGTGAGCCCCAGTGTCTGAGTCCTGCCAGCAGCAACTCCTCCACCAGCTGGCACTCTGAGAACTATTCCCCCTGGGCGTCTCCTTGCGTGTCCCCCAGCAGTGGCCAGAACCCCGGAGATCTCTGCCCACGATTGCAGAGCATCCACACTGGCTCTCCACGCACCTCCCCAGGAACCTCTCCTCGCACCAGCCTAACCGAGGACGGCTGCCTGGGACCTCGCTCGCCCTCCCCGAGGCCTGGCTCCCGCTCCACCTCCCCACAGGGCAAACGCACCTACGACATGTACAGGAACCCAGGACTGATCCCTGGGCACCGATCCCGCAGTCCCTCCCCCCACAGCGGCCATGAAGACCACAGCATAGGTGCCCACTACACACACAGCGGCCTTCCTGATGGCATGAATGGTTTTGGCAGCACTCAGCCAGGCCTGGTGCCCACTAAAATAGTCAAGACAACCAACCAGGTTTACACTCTGTACCCAGAGAACCACGGAGACGGGAACTACTTGGTGTCCTGCGAGCAGGACATGAAACCCAAACCTGCTACAGAGCCTTTCTTTGTAATCCCCCCAATCTGGTCCAAGCCGCTGGTTTCCAGCATCTGCAGGTGAACTTACTGCTTTTGATTTATTTCACTCAAGACTTCTACAGTTCTTTTGTGATTTGCTCAATTACCTGTATCCTGTCATGTTTCACAGCATCCCCGTGGCTTCTGTCCCACCTCTGGAATGGCCGATGCCTAATCGCACTGACCAGTATGAGCTCCATATTGACGTGCAGCCCAAACCACATCACAGAGCTCACTATGAGACAGAGGGAAGCAGGGGCGCAGTCAAAGCCCCCACAGGAGGACATCCTGTTGTGCAGGTATGAAACGACTACTTAGTTTAATATAAATCAGAACATTGAAATTGAAGCTGTAACGCTAAGATTCAGTGCGCTGGATGACCACAGCGTCGTCAGCTTTGTCCTTTAAGTTAGCCTTCTATTTTGGGAGCCTCAGCCCGATGGGAGAACTTGCATGTAACGCTATTTTCCTACTCATTATGCACTCGCTGGTGTTGCAGCCCAGAGCCAGCTATATGAAAATGTCTCTAAGCGAGTCACTCTGACTGCTGTCAAGTCGCCGTTCCTTTTTCTCACTTTCTAAAACAAAACATATTTGGGCAAAACCTAGCTCGTTATGACACAGCGAAACCTGCATTTAGCCTCAGGACAACCCTCAGAAGGGAACTCGGGTCGGTGACCGACGCAGACTTTCTGATGTTTTTATTTCTGCTCACTCTGCCTAAAATAGTCGGCTATTGTGAGCCCTCACCTCACAGTTTTAACCACACAGGCGCATCTGTGTTCATGCCGTCTTCACTTCCTCTTCCACACTGTGCTGTCCTCTGCCCGGTTTTTGGATTAGGCAGTTGACTCCAAATTTGGCAGAGAGAGTTAAGACGGTCCGAGATCAGTAGAAAAAGTTTCCTATCACGTTCCTGTTATAGCCATAACTCTGAATTCAGACACAGCATGCTGAAATTAGCCGTGACACACTTACAGTTGTCTGTTGTGTCCATAAATAGGTTCAACTTCCCTTTTTTTGCGCGTTACCGTGGCTACGTTTCAATGCTGTTTTTGTTGGTGATAGTGGGGACTTTGTGGAAATAAAGCTTCTTTTCCATTTTCTGCCCATCCCCTAAGACCTCACCCTGAGGTCAGTTCTGCCCGGCTTGCCAGGCCAATCAGATGGTCAGGCCTGGCTAGCCACGGCTGCACTCCCTCACCTCGCCTTTCCTCTTCCTTCACCCCGTGTTTTTCCTTCCTCCTTCTCTCCTTCTCTGAGCCTTGTGGCCTCCACTTTACTTTTCCTACGCTGCTCTCTGTCATGACTCACTGCTCCTGCCACTGCCATGACAACCGGCCGACTGCTCACATGGCCTGTTGAGTGTTTGCAGTCAGCTTCCTCTGTTTCACTAGCGTGTGTCATCTACCTGCACAGGAGGCAGCGTGCTCATTCACGTTGCCATAGTTTCTGTTCGCACCGAGCAGCTGCTGAGAAGTCCGTCAGTTGTGTCCACTGAGATAATCATTTCTGCATCCAGTTGTTTCTTTCTGACCCCAGTCGAAGGGAGCTGTCTCTCTACTCTCTTCTGAATGGAAACTAAAAAAATACTTTAAGCTGCTAATGCCATTTTCTGCAGCTAGAATGATGACTGAAAACAAGTGTTACCTGTAGCATTTGTTCCATTAGTCAGAATCCTGTTCAGTGTTGTCTTCAATGACAGAGGTCATGCACCTCAAAGTTTGCACAAAAACAGCATTTAGATGCAAGTCGACGCTTTGTGGTTTTTGCAGGTTTCCTTAGAAGGCACTCTCGGGCTAAAAGTAACTTCTCTCTCAGTTGACAGTTTCACAGATGCACTACTTTTTTTTATTTCTGCAGCAGGACATTGAAATGGGTCGAAGGACATGTGTCGTATGTCAGTCAGTCAGGATGACTGGCAGTTTCAATTCTCTCCATGAAAGACACGGCCCTTGCTAAATCCCTCATACTAACGGATGGCTGTTGGATTTGAGCTCTCTGCTGGCCTCCGTTCAAAGCTGCAAAAAGAAGACTCATGCTTTTGCACGTGGGTCTGACTCTGACTGGCCGTGTCTAAGGGGAGGCAACATCTGGAAATGCAGAGTTAGAACAAGAGATTATGGACATGTACAATGTTCCACTGAACATTTCCTTTATTCTCTGTTTCATGACCTTATAGTGAGACTGCTTTTTTTTTTTTGTGTGTTTGCAGTTACATGGCTACAGAGGCAAGGAGCCGCTCGGCCTGCAGATTTTCATCGGTACAGCGGACGAGCGCATCCTCAAGCCTCACGCCTTTTATCAAGTTCACCGCATCACCGGCAAGACGGTTACGACCACGAGCTACGAGAAGATCATCAACGGCACCAAAGTCCTCGAGATCCCACTGGAGCCAAAGAACAACATGAAAGCAATGTGAGGAGGAGCAGCCGAAAAGGTTTCAAATGTGCGAAACGTGCGCTGCCAGTTTAGCTCACATGCTTGATATTCTTCTCGCAGAATCGACTGTGCCGGGATCCTGAAGCTCAGGAACGCAGACATCGAGCTGAGGAAGGGCGAGACGGACGTCGGGCGGAAAAACACCCGAGTTCGCCTGGTGTTTCGCGTGCACATACCTCAACCTGGGGGACAGCACGTGTCTCTCCAAGTGGCCTCGCATCCTATCGAGTGCTGTAAGCAGCTACACTTGAAATACTTACGCTTTGAGTGCTTTTCTAAATCATCTGAAAAGCCCTGATACAGTGTGGGCTTTGTGGATTGCTTATGTATGCTAACCGTTGTGGTCAAACTGCTTTTCAACAGTTAACAAAACTTTATACAAAATAAACATCATAAAAAAACACCTCACATTCAAATGAGCTTGGAGCTCGGCTGATAGTCCAGAACCCTGTGAATAGAGACCTCTTTTATGCAGCCCGGGCTTCCATCCAGTAGGTGGGCGCTGCATGTCTGTGTACCTGTTTGTGTATGCACAGTAGTAAAGTCTGTGTTTGGGTACATCAGTGTGTGTGTACACAGTGTTATTAAAGCACCTGGTGTAATCAAAACTCAAACAAAAAGGCCCTTTTTCCAGCTTTGATCAACACTTTGGCCGAGCGCGGCTGCCTGCAATATGCTCGTGTCATTGTAAAAAGTCATGACGCAGAGTATAATATCGTTTTATTATTGTTGTTTCCCGTCAGCGATCCGGTCGCAGAAGGGCAGGAACAATAGCTGCCGCCTGTTTTTCATGTGATGAACTTCAGACAGAGCAGTGGAAAGCAGTCGAGCGTGAAGACGCACACAGTGACACCTGTGAGACATCTGTCTGAGCAGTTGATAAGCAGGCTGGGCCGACGGTGGCGGTGTGTTTGAGGTGGAAAGGCCTCTGCTGCTGCTGTCATCCTCTTTGCTTTATCCATTTGCTAGCGGCGTGAACAAACCTGTTAAAAGGGACAGTTTGGCAATACCTCAACTCCCTTTAGTGAGTGTTGAATGAAGGTTAAAGCCACTTTTTCTCGTTTCTCCCCCCTCAAGCTGCTGCATTTGTCTTAATCTACACAGTCTAGGGTTGCTTATAGCCTGCATCTATTAATGATTCTTCTCTGTTCAACCACCCTTTCAATCACGTGGAAATATTAGTCAGATGTCAGATAACGACTCAGGATATCGAGCCCCTTGAGACTTCTTTAACATTTTAGCTTCACGTACCTTTGGTGGTACTCATTGTTTTATCACATTGCATCAGGCTGCAGGGCGTTCCTCTTATTTCCTGCACAGTACTTTATGGTATGACAGACGAAAGCAGCTTCTCCTCGTACCTAAGTTGTGATTTTAAAATTGCCGTTAATTAAAACTGAAAGAGATGCAAGGATTGTCGAATGACTCAGTATTGTGCCTTTATTGTAAACCGCAGTCACTTCTTGGTAATGAGAACAACGACAGGTTGCATGTTTTCTGCATCTCAGGATTATCTTAATTATTTTTTTTTCAGTTAGTCTATAAAATGAGAAAAAAACATCCTTACTGGTCTTACTCAGTGTCTTAAAATGTCTTAAAATGTTTTATTCACTTTACAACGATATAAAACCGACTATCCCAGGGATGGTAATCTTTACACACCACCCCTTTGTGTGTCCCTGCAGCCCAGCGCTCCGCTCATGAGCTTCCCATGGTGGAGAAGCAGGACATGGACAGCTGCTCTGTTCTGGGTGGCCAGCAGATGATCCTCACCGGGCAGAACTTCAGCTCCGATTCTAAGGTCATTTTCATGGAGAAAACTCAGGGTGAGTCGCAAACATCTTTTTGGGAAACTTCCAGTTTCCAAGCAAAGGTTGTTTTCTTAACGCGCGCTGCCAGAAAACCAGGTCCGTGACTGAATCTGTAAACTGTTCATGGTGTGTGGATGTTACTTCTGTTATTACACAACGCGCTGTCGCACCACAATCATTAGTGATAACTGATGAGTCATACAGCAACTCTCAGTGTCTGTACAACAAGTTTTGTTTTCATCACCGTCATTGTATGGATGGAGCCACATGAGCTATTTGCATGATCCAGAGGATAAGGCTGCGGCATGACTTCCTTTTGCCCTTTTCTTCCTCGCTGACTTCCATGTTGTCTTATCGCTGAAATTAGTCTTTTGTTATGTGGTTAATGGTTCAGTGTGTGACATGAAAGGTTATTTCATGCAGATTTATTGATGCTCTTAAAAGCATCAGGATGGAATAAAAAGGATTTATTTTGTAAAGTGCATTTTTTTTCCCCTTCAGTTGTGTAATACCAGTAAGTGAAGTCTAATTGAATCCACCCTAATATATTAACATTTTTCTGCCAGAAACTGAGTAATTTAATCATGCTTAAATATCTCTGTGTCTTAGATAAAGGTTAAAGGTCAGTCATCCCATTGTTATTTGCCTTGGTGTGTTGGCGTACTGTAGCTGTGGGACGACAAATTATCAAAAAGGTGTTGAATCTGCTGATCTGAGCAGCTTCCTCTTGCTGCTGCTTAAAGATTCAGTGTTGTGTCATGTTAAAACATTTGTGTTTGTCTGATACAGTGACTCACTGCCTCCACTGCAGTTTTTTGCCTCTGTTTTTTTTTTTTTAATGCATGCATCTAAAACTTGGACGTGCACTCCCTGGTTATGTTTTTTTCCTTCTCCGGGGTTCCCTGCCGCTGTGTTACGACACACAGCAGTAATGGATAGTAAGACGGGGACGGAAAAAAGAGATCTTACTGAGAGGGATTGCCATTGTTTTGGAGAGTTTCTGCATGACACAAAGTTCTGGACCAGTTAGACTGCGAAATCCCTCTGAATGAGAGACAGCTGCCTCTGGCCCGAGCTCCCCTGATTCCTGTGCTTGGACGGGGAGAATCGCACAGAAGGGAGGGAAAGCCTGAGCTGCCTGGCTTCCCAAGCCAGGCAGCTCAGGCTCTCTCTCCCTAGTTCCATCGCTCCCCCCTTTCCTCCCCCACGCACAATTATCTCCAGAGGCGAGCTAGTCAGGGGTATCCCTTAGAGTAGAACTGTTAGAAAACACAAACACAGGCACGTGCCAAGAAAGCAGTGGTCGTCACACTTTGTAGGAGAAGTGGAGAGAGTTGATCATAAAAAATAAAAGCAAGAAAAAAAAGCTGGCTACATGTGTGGAATCCCCCTTCCTCCTGCTGACTCATTTGAGCCATGTGTTTTTAATTTGTAATTTGACAGAGGGTTTCCCACCTACGGTAACATTTAAACAGAACTCTCTGCAGCAGCAGCAGCAACGGCAGCACATGTCCCGTCATGTGTTAGGGCAGATGGAGTTTACATTCACAGGCACATCTTGTTTTCGACTTTTCCACCCAAACGACAGCTTAAATGCAATCTGATGAAGAGTAATGTAACATAAGCCACTGCTGCAAACACCTGCAGCTCTCATCACATCCAGGCTAATGTCGCTCTTCTACACTGTCCGTCTGTTCTGGCCGTCTTTGAGACCACATAGGTGTGTCTTCTCATGTGTCTCTGGTCGGTTGAATGGAAGGCTGTATGTGTGTTAGAGGTAAACACGTGGATCATCTCTATCTTTAGATGAGCTTGTCGGTGTAAGACGAAGTGATTTTAAAAAGTGCACAAAGAGGCCTTTTTTTTCCTCTCCTCATGAATTTGAAGGTTGCAGACGTGACCAGACAAGATGTCTACAGCTGCATTTGGATCAGTTAATGAAACAAAAGTGCTTTGAGTACGAAAAGATTTACGAGCTTAAGACTAAGTAATATCGTTTGAAACAAACTCATTTTCTCTTTTTGCTTCTTTGTAGACGGCCAGCAAATCTGGGAAATGGAAGCAACAGTGGACAAAGATAAGAGCCAGCCCGTACGTGTCGTGCACCAGACTTTTCCTCAAATGCTTCAGTCATACTTGCAGAACACACCGAACGTGTTTATTGCGTAGCTCGTGTAAGAAGATCCTGTGCGGCTGAATAATGGAGCCTTGTCTTGCAGAGCATGCTGTTTGTGGAGGTGCCGTCGTACCGCGACACGTCCATCTGCCACTCCGTCAAAGTGAACTTCTACGTCATCAACGGCAAGAGAAAGCGCAGCCAGCCTCAGCACTTCACCTACACACCGTTGGCATGTAAGAATGCCGCCCTGCTTCTTTGTGGTATGCTTAAATGACACTGAGGACAATGCCTGGAAAAGGATTAGATGATGACGCACAAATGATATTTTCTGCGCTGTTCTTACTCAGTGTGAATGTTTACAGCCCTCGTATTTGATTTGTTCCTCCCTACAGCGCCGTCCATTAAGACCGAGCCGGTGGATGAGTATGAGGCGGACCACATGGGCTTTGCCGTGCCTCAGATCTTGGGCTTGTCCCCCCATTCGTACTACCATAACGCACGCAGCGTCCTCCACTCAGACAACGGCCTGGTCTCTGGCATGGCTTCCTGCCAGCGTCTCAGCTCCAGCCTTCCCAACCAAGACACGCGTTTCCAGCAGCAGAGCCCGGCCATCGTGTACTCCCGCGGGGGTAAGAGTCTGAGCGGCAGCCCTGGCGTTTGGCAGACCGGAGGAATGATGCCTGACCCCCACCGGTCCGTCCTGGTCCACACAGGTTCCCCGGCCCAGGCTGTAGGTCCCATCAGCGCAGGCCCTTCCATCATCCAGTTCTCTCCCACCAACCACCACCTTCTTCGACAGGGAGACGCTCAACCCCTCACCGCCTCTCAGCCAGACAACCAGCAGATCATCTACTGCGATGCCTACTCTCCGCAGTCCGCCGCCACCCATTCACCCACACCCCCCCAGGCGGCAGTGACCCACCCGCAGCACTATCCCACCGTGATCCAGCAGCAGCCCTACGTGCAGAAGGGGCAGCAGAAAGGTCGAGCCCCTCCTGGGACGGGGCAGATAGAGGCTGCGGGAGACGGCACGAGGCGGGTGACGGTCAAGGAGGAGAACCTGGACCAGGCCTACCTAGATGATGGTGAGTGTAAGTTAATGATTTTATACTCTGTGTGAGTGGGATAACCGTGACATTTGCCGTGTGTGTAAAGACGCGTACAGAAAAAAAAAAAGCGCAGGCGGACAGAGGGATGGATATGTGCAATCACCTCCTGTGAAAGAAATGAATGATCAGATCTGCCAGCACAGATATGACTTTTCCCAAGAACAATTCTAGGATATTTACAGTATCTGCGCCATCTCCTTTTCATGTATCCCAGCCCAGTCTATGTGCTGTAGTATTCCCCCGAACAAAGCAAACAGAACAAGCTCACACTGTTAAAACAATCCCCACAGGGAGGTGTAGATATGTTCCATTCAAGGTGGAAATAACAGGGATTGTGAGTCATATGTTTATACTTATGCTTGTCAACCCCATTACCCTCTGACAGAATTAATGTCAGGCCACATCCAGCAGCAGGCAGCAGGTCGACCTCTTCCTTACGTTGGAGTTAAAGGTTCTTCAAACTGTGTTATGTTTAACGATAAAATGACAGGCTCTGGAAATGGTACAGTACTTTTCTTGTCTTTGGATTATATTTTCAGCCAGGTGAGGTTTTAAGGCAGTGTGTGCTCAACCGTGTTCCTTCTGCCGGTCGCAGGGGTTCGCCTGGCACCGGCACACATCAGGAAATGAGCTTTTTTTCTCTCTCTCTCTGCATTAAAGGGAGCGGGAGGGAGAAAAAAGTGTCACTCTCCTGACCGCCTGGACATGTTGACAGTGTTATGAAGTGAAAAACAACTTCCATAGCAACCATTGTCAAACAGTGGAACGTGCTGCCTGGGAGAACTGGGGAAAGCCGCTTTGTTTGTTATAGTTGGCCACAACTGCTCCTTGGCCTTATGCCCCTTGATTCAGTGGGGGAGCCCACCAGAGGATTAGCTTTTTTTCCGACTGCGGGATTCTGCCAATCTGGCACAAGAAATTCCTATTTGCAGCTGCTGTCCTCCAGAAATCCAGCCTGATCCCTGTAAGATAGCAGGAGGGTGGAGGGTTATTTCACAGGAAAAGGGAAGGAGCTGTGTGTGTTTCAATGGAAAAAATGAAACGAAGAAAAAAGGCCGGCAATGGAATTTGTGTTTTTTGGATGGAACTCGCAGGGTTTCCCACCGCGGTAAACAGCAACAGCGCTGTGAGTTTGTGAATTAACAAGGAGTTAGAGAAACACTCGCACTGGAGTCTTTTTGATCCCTCTGTTGTTTAAAGGTGACAGCGGCTCGTCATTTTCCCAGGGTCTCTCTGCATCCGTTTGAGGTTTTTTAATTCTATAGACACTTTAACCCCTTCCTTCCTGGAGACCTCAAGAAAACTGCTTGTAGAAGTAGTAGCTAGGAGTAAGTTGCTGTCACTTATCCACGCGTACGTTCATTATTTTATGGCAACAGCATGACGGCGCGCGTGAAGGCTTGCATCTACTGTTGCAGCTGTGTAGCGCAGCCCTCGTCTTATCGCTCCGACAGGTGATAATCCACCCACTCATGGCATCGTTGCTGCTTTAATGAGAAAAAAGCGAGGGGACTTCCCGATATTCAAAACATCTTTTGAAGGTGAGGTCAAAAAAAATCCCTCGGAGTTTGACTGAAAAGTGTTAAGGCATGATCCCGACCGCAGAACAATCATTTAAGCTGGGACCATCAAGGGCATTTTCAGCCAAGTGAAATTGTCAACATTACTCATCAAGGCATGTGTAGTCATTTGTGAAAGAAAGGGGTGATGCCACATCCTGGTATCGTCACAGTGTTGTGGTCGATAACTGTCACATCTCACAGGAGCCGCCTGAACGGTGTCAACTTTAGCGCCAAATGAAAGCCAGGTATTTGTTTTCAACCAAAACGTTTGATTTCTCCCACACAGGGGGCCCTCGCACCGTCTGCCCCCGGTATAATTTCCCATGGCTTGTGCTCAGACAAATCCACATCTATCTGTCCGTTGTTCATATTTATTACGTCTTGTCAGCTGAACGAAAGATGCTTGTAAGAGCTTGACAGAGAATGTTTGGCATAGCTCGCTGCATGCCGCATAGTTTGCAAAAACAACAAAAAAAAAAGAGCCACTGGCGAACCTACAAAGGCTGAGAGTGGCGGATTTAGTGGGTGTGGAATAAAGCCCGGAGGCAGTGGAGCAGGTGAAATTGTTCCAGCGGGTAGAGATCAGGGCAGGAAAGATAAAGCACACACAGCAACAGCCTGGTGGACACGCATTAGTCTCAGCTCACTTCCACCTCCCTTTAAAAGGCCTGGTCAAATACACAGCTTAGCCATATTCAGACGGCTCTGATGAGCCTATGCCTGTCCATACGCACGCAGTAAACTTTTACTATCAGTGTGACTGATCTGTGGCTTCAGCAAAGTTGTGTGTAGTCAATCCAGCATTTTACTTAAATCCAGCAATGTTATCCCAATTGTAGCTCTTCAGAAGAAGTTACAGGATAGCTCTCATTTCCTGGGGACCATAATCCACAATGATTTCTAACTAGCCAGTGAACCGCCATTATGGAGTCATGTTTTTGGTCGGTTAAGTGTTAGTGAAGCCCATCTAACCCTGGTTGAACTTGGACTGATGTGAAATTAGAGAAAGATAAAACTGAACGACACAATGACCCAGTTTATGTTTTCATGGCACCATGAGATGGGAACTGAACAATGGCCCTAATGCAAGAAGTCACATTAAGTGCATATCGTCTACATTTAATGTTATTTATGCAAATGTCCTGTCTTTGTCCACACACAGTGTGATAATAAGACAAAGCATGAATTTGGTACGAAAAAAGACTCACTTACTATATAAGACAGCGGTAGAACCACATTAACAACAACTAAACCTATACACTGATCAGCCACAACATTAAAACCACTAACAGGAGAAGTAAATTACATTGACCATCTTGTGACAACACAGTGTTCTGCTGGGAAACTTTTGGACCTGGCATTCATGTGGATGTTACTTAGACATGTAGCACCCACCTAGACCAGACCAGGCACCCCCACCCCATAGCAATGACACTCCTTGGTGGCAGCAGGCATCCCCAGCAGGATGCAGCCTGACACAGACACACAAAAACAGTTTAGGAAGGTTGACCTGGCCTCCAATCTAGATCACTAGATCCCAAACTGATCAAGTATCTGTGGGATGATCCACAGAGGCCGCTCCTCTCAACCCATAGGACCCAAAGGCCCCCATTGACAACATTGTGTTTCCAGACACCACAGGACACCCCCATGTCCATGTCCATTCTCTGATGAGTCACAGCTGTTTTGAAGACACAAGGGAGACCTACACAATATTATGAAGGTGGTCATATGCCTGATCAGGTGTAGAGGTGTACGTTCATGTAGAAATTGGATTTAAATGAATTTCTTTAAAGCCTTTATAGAAATAAGGTACAATAGCACCAAACAGTGACTGCATAGTTATATGATTGTCGTAGACAGACATGAATAAACTTGAGCTTGTCTCTTGAGCGCTGTCACGCTGCATCTGTGGTTAAAGTGGTGGTTAGCTGCCAGTCCACTTTCTCTACTTTCTCTTTTCTCTCTATCGCTTTCAGCAGTCATTTCATTCCCACACAAGCCTCACTCAAGTTGATCCAGTCATACGTAACCCATACTGTACACACAGACACTGTATGGACATGCACATACTTGCAGACACAGAAACACAGAGATCCCACCTCGCAGCAGGCAGTGTGCAGCAACTGAGTCAGCTACTGTACTGGGTGTCTCTCTCTCTCTCTCTCTTCCCAGCGTCGCCTGGTAAACAGGGCAGCTCATTGGTGTAGAGCTCAGGAGCCAGACACTCACCTATTGAACAGACTAGTGTTCCCTGAGCCTGCCTCAAATAGTCGGTCCGTGCCAACCCTTCATTAGAATCAGTAAAGCCCCACTGTGCTGTCCCTCTGTGGCCGTCCTACTTCTTCTCTGAGCTCGTTTTATACTCAGGAAAAATCCTGTGGCTTCGCTGGGGAGATGAAAGTTTCTTTAAGGCATTAGGTGTCAGAGGGAATTCCACTACAGACTAAAATAAACAGGGACGCTGATGCTGTGACGACAGCAGAGCACCCAGTTTGGCTGCTTCTGCAGTTTTGGGATTCTCGGAAGCTGCTCTGACCATAAAATGTGCTCTGTGTTGAGCGGCTCGCTCACATCTGCAAATGATCAGATAGAAAGGCAGAGAGGGGAGAGGCAGAGAGAGAGAGAGAGAGAGAAAGATCAGCTTGTTTGATGGAAGAGCATTTCTGTCTGATTAATTAGACAAACTAGATGCCATCATGTATTACACCATTCAGTGAGAAATAAGTCGAAACGTACTTCTCTGATTTTATTTATAGCTCCCTTAACTGCTGGCGAACAAAATAAAAATCATCACCTTGCAACAGTTTCTTTTTCTGAGACAGTTTTTGTGGTGAGGCCTTCTGCTCGGAGATGCTGCTGCGTGGGTGAGATGGTGTCTGATTTTGTTTGTTTGAGTTTTAGCACCTTTTGTCTTGTCACTATGTAAACCAGGCATTAAATAGAACTTAAGTCTGCTTGACAAAGCTCCTCTACTGCTGAACAAGCCAGTGTCAGTCCCCAAACAGCACCGTCACCTACACTGTGTGCTTGTTTCTGTAGAAGTATGAAAATCTGTAGAGGTGAACATGAATAGACGGCAAAGATTTCTATCTGTTGAACAAAGCTGGGCTTTGACCGCATACTCCCGTCACACAGCAGCCTCCACAGCTGAAGCCAGTTCAGAGCAAAACAAATGCAGTTCCTCAAATGCGTGCTGGCTACAGCAGCAAGTTAATCAGCGTAGACCTCCATGTTAAAATGTACAGCATTACAGCAGAAATAAAGCCGTTTACATCCTGGTCATCTTCATTCATGACTGTATGGCAGTGAATTTTTAAATTGTGTAAAAGCTTAAAGTCCTTCATACTAAGGGCATGGTCACTAAAAAACTGAACAACACCATGACCCAGTTTATAGAGGATGGGTTCCCTCAAGGAGCGCTAGCTGTCTGTCTCAGCACCGCTCACTTAAGTAAACTCTGCCAAGATGGCGACCGCCATAGGCACCACACGGAGGCTCAAAACTGCTTTTCATCGTCACACGACAGATGTCAGTCATTACAGACGGCGAGTGATTTCGACTCTGAATGCTAAAATATTAAACTGTATTTATTTAAATGTGTATCTATGCGGAAGAGAAGTCCAGTATAGGAACTGATGCACATACATACGAGCCTTACGCAGCAAAACTGCAGTAAAACATTTGTATGCCAATAACACAGACTCCTTTATGGACCATCAATGCAGATATTCACACTTTAACAGTTAAATAGCCCAGCCCTGATGTGAAGCCCATTACCATGGCTACAAAATCACAGACACGATATGCTCTGTAATGGCTTGGTTGCAGGCAAAAAGCTTTTTTGGCCCGCTTTGAAATACTTATATTACTCATCGGCTCTAATGAGTTCCCCGAGGCACAGTGGAAGCGGCGGCACTATAAGGTCTTAGTGTACACAGACAGACACTCCAGGCTCCGGCTCCCTGACAAACACCAGAGCTCAACCGGCACGGCCTGGTGTATCTGGAGAGGTGACATGTTAAACATTCTCGTCATTCCTTTCTGGTCAATGCGGAACTACCTGAGCAGGCGTAGTGGTTCAGGTAGTAGGAAGTGTAAATACGACTGCATGTTGCAGGCAGTTACACTTCCTTTTGACTTTACTATGTGGAACGTCTGAGGTTCTTTATCTGCAGATAAACTCCCACAAATAAGCAGAACCTGTGGGTTACCTGATGGGACGCCGACAATTCTTCGATTCTGATAATCCATATTTGAATTTATTGTCAACACATGTTTTATGTCCTCCCACACTTTGTGTTCCTATTTTTAGCACTGTGACACCACAAAAGTTTCCATTTCAACCCCCTTCCTCCCCTGTTGATGTGTGTATACACACACACTTGCATTTGACTAAACACCAGTACTTGCTTGCTACCTCTAGAGGTTACTCTACATTAATGCAGCATTTTTCTGTTTTCCATCTTAGCCCTGTGCAGAAACATCAGCCAGACCATAATCTTTCCCCGTCAACAGCGTTTTAAGGATATAAATCAATTTCCCATTTTACGCGGTTCCGTTTTAACACCCTTTTGGAATTTCATTGTAAAACCTCTTGCGTGCATCCTGTCTAACATTCCTCTCTTTATTTGCTTTACAGTGAATGAGATCATAAGAAAGGATCTGACGGGCGTTCAGGCCAGAGCGCAGACATAGAGAGGGGACCCGAACAGGAAATGACAACACACCTCCAACCCCCCTGCCGATACCCACAGACAGGCACGCACACATGCAGGCTACAACCTTCCACTGAGGTGACGCACTTCCGCCAACAATCAGAACTTCTTTACTCATACAGATAGAAATATCAGCTCCTGACTGCTGTGTTTGCTTTGGACGCTTTCCTGCAATAAACATTTGCCAAACAAGAGATTTCATTTGACCCACATCGTCTGACACCCCCACCCCCTCGCTGTTTCCAACAAATGAAACGCAAGGCAAATGTGCCTTATTTGCTCATGATATTTTCAGGTTGAAGGTCTCTTTTACAAAAGACTAAAGAAATACAGAAATCACATTAGCCTTAATATTCAGGCAATAAACTCACACCTGTTTGCCTCATAGCAGAGAACGGCAGTGATGTAGCATGAAGCAGTTTCAATTTCTGACAAAATTATCTCAGACCAAAAATTCAGCCCAAATACGATCTCCGTATCTTTCTCGTGGCCAAAAATGTTATTGTATTCTTTAAAATTTGCACAATATGTTGTCTGTGTTTAACTTTCTATGTAGATTTATATAAAACAACGGCGATCATCTCATTTTAAGTTCAGTTTTCAAATTGAAGTGAAGCGCACACTGCCTTATAACCATACACAAATTGTGACCCCCTCCTAGTATGCACTGTTTTTAATCATGGGGAGGTCAGTGTTCTTACCTTTTGTAAAATATTTGTGAATAACGTATCGTTTTATATTCATTAAATATATATTCAGAGGTGCCAAAGTAGCTCCAAAGAGGCCTGTGATGCTAATCACGGGGTCTGCGTAAGACATTTGGCTCTTGCAAGCTAAAGTGAGAGAATTTGTATACTCTGATTTATAGGCGGTCTTGCTTTTTGTTTTTTAATCTTTTTTTTGTATTGATTGTAATAACATTTGTGGTTGTTTCCACACTCCAAAGCATAAACCGTGTGTATTGTTTTGTGTATAGTTGCATTTTGAGTCTATCCGTAACGGCGTACTAAAAGCTGCCTTCACGCTTGCAGATGTAAGGAGCGTGCATTATATTTTCTATAGATGCCATCATAATGTAAGCACAACAGGGGTATGCAGTAAGGATTGCTGATATGCTGATATGGCTTCTTTGATGAGAAAAGCTTTCATTAAAATGGTTAATTTTGCATAGTTATATTCCACTGAGTGATTTGGAATACGGTAAAAGTGCCAAGTGCGACTGTACAGAAAAAAGAAAAGTAAGACTGAGAAACATTTGATAAGACCTATTTGATAAAAAAAAAAAATCTATTCTATTTTCTATTTTCTTATATTAAAGCTACTATTAATCTCTTAAGGATATTTCTCATTGAGCCAGTACAGCACAAGTGCATTTGACATTTCTTGAATGTAATTAGTTTTTCCCCTTTTCTGTAAATATTAGATATAAAGTCTAAAATAGAAGCCGCTTGTCTTGTGTAAAATACACAAAGTTATAGTCATCATTATACTTTCATCTGTTTTATTACAATGTCCTGAAGAAGATTATGACACACTTACACGTAATAGTTCCTATTTTTGTTCATGTGTTTGTTATTATTTTGTAGTCTCCTCGGTAATGGAAGGGTTATTAATACTGTCTTATTTTATTTTCTATGTTCAGCGATGTCATATGTTTCATTTGTGCCTCTTTAAAATAAAATCTCTATTCCTGCTATTTTTGTATCCATAAAAGAAGCAATAAATAATAACCAAATGCATTATGAGTGTCCTTGTTTTAATGTGTCACCCTCTCATTCTGAAGGTCCTGATCCCAGAGGACAGAATATTCTCCTGTGTCACTGAGGTGCTTCTCTTGTGTGCCCAGCAGAGACAGCACAAAGGTGCCTCTTTGCTCTCTGGTGCCAATTATAGGAGGAAAATTAAAAAATTAGTAGAGCCGCAGTAGACAGTGACTCATCAAGTGGTCCCCTACTGCTCTGAGCAGGGAGCAGATGCACTCATGGGAGACCCAGCTTGTTTGTTTATAATTTCCACAACGTCAAAATATTCAGAACTCGAACCCAGGAGTTTTATTTACATGGGCACACGTGATGTCGGACAGTGTGGACACAGTTTCTAACCAAAAACCCTCCGTCAAATAACAAATAACAACATGAGAGGGACTCACATGCCCGGAGGGTGTAGGTTGCCATGGAGACGGCTTGTTTGGTGCTCAGTCCCCGTGTCGGGAGGAGGTCTCTGTGAATGAACCTTGTGTTCAGGAAGTCTCTGGTTATGACATCATGAGGGGAGAAAAATCAGCACGTGGGCTTCTGTCCATGAGCCGCCTCCGGCCCACTCACACAGATATGCCTCGATGACTCACGTGCCCTTTAGCACTGTGTGCTGTAATGAGTTTGGAGTGCATTCACATTTGCTGCGTGGAAATCGGACGAGAATGAAATACATGATGAGCTTGGCATTTCATTCATCTCACTTTTGTGTAAAAAGAAGAAAAGGACTGAGCTCATCTAGGCACGGAGGAAATATACATGGTCACCACGTCAACCATGAATCAACAGCAACACACGGATCCAGATTTTTAAATTTAAGAAAATAATAACGGAACTTTTAGGTGGGTTGATATAGTGTTTAGGGGTGATTGCTTTTTTTTTTTCTTCTTTAAAAAGAGACAGGGCCGACTGCAGAGCAGCGGTATAATGGGCTGTTTGTGAGGAATAAAGATGATATTGTATGTCCGCAGACACTTCTGAATACTCAGCCTCCCTTTCAGAGACGTGAGTCAGTTTCCTGAGCTTGAGGTGTGCGAAATGCTCCTCTGAATGCTAAACTAAGAACTAAACTCAAAAAATAAATAGGTCGGTTCAAATGAAGGCAACATTAAACATGCCAATCCTTGAGGATGAATCATCCTAATATACTGTGTTTCTTGAAAAATATGGCATTTGTTTCTGATTAATCTTTGGAGTTTCTCCACAAAATCTCACTTTGACTCATGCGAAACACAGAGCAGGATACGTGGGATGCGATCTGATGACTGATCCATGTAATCTACATAAGAACGATGACACAATACATTGAAATACTATAAGCCCAGTTGTGCTAATGTAAATCTTTACCCTCTATCGTAGTGTACACTGGTGTGAAAAGTGGGAAACTAAAGTCAGTAGTCATCTCTGCTAATGCCCTGCAGAGGGAGACAACAACATGTGAATGTAATTCAGAGGAGAGGCTCAGCAGCTCTCTGCAGGAATCAGGAGGCAAGAAGTACAGGACACAAGGGCTCCCTCTGTGGAACAATGGGAATACTTCACCACAGTGGATTTTGTTGTTTTTTTGCCACTTCACAACAACAAATTGAAAGACATTAAATAGATGGGACCAGCTTTCAGATGGTACTTCAAAAAAAATTAATGAACAGCTACATGCTTCATTTAGTTTTTAAAAACATTTGAAGAAATGCAGCATATTGCACTTCTTTTGTGGGAAGATGTAATGCTATGTACTGCTTTAAAGGTTTCCCATGGACGAGGTAAATCACTGACAATGAAGCTGACTGAGATTAGATTTATGGGATCTATCATCAGCTACCAGTGCATGGTTGATTGTGTGTTATATCTGTGTATATGTAAAGACAAGTTGCATGAGATTGTTAGCTAATTTTAAACCTATCATCACTTTGATAGCACCTAAAAGCATCAGTCCATGACAAGCTGAGTGATCATTTTGAGATTATTTAAGGTTTCAAATCGGAAACTGCACTATCTAATTATACATCAACAATTTTAAACAATAAGCAAAGCCAGTACCTAGTGACAAAACAGAGGGAAATGTATTTCCTATGTGACAGCTCAGACTGCAGTGAAACACTTGCACCGCGCAGGGCAGAAAGCAATCAGGTGAGAGTCCCAATCTGTCAAGCAGAGCGACGGGGAGCAGGTGTGTGACTCCACAGCCTCAAACTGTTGCTTCTTTGTGTGCTGCCTCCTCCCTTTTCCCCGAGACAGTTTGCTGTGCTTACACAAGGCCATGAGGCAGCGTGATCCCTGATGTTGTTTGTAATGAACGATGGATCATCGTTGTGAAAGTCTTGAGGAATTGTTGCAAAAACCGTGTAACAGCGAGAGGTATGAATAATTAAACTCAGCCCACACCATGAAAACTATCAGCTTCAGAATTATCTGTAGCATTGGTGGTTAGTCCTCAGATGATTAATTAGTGATTGATGTGTTTTTGCTTTTTCCACTAAATGTGGCAAGTAAAAACCACGCCTGCCTGTTATGAATGTGCTATGCTTAATAATCAACTTCACTCCGGATCTTTCTAAGGTAATGTGATCGTAAATATGAGACTGTAGGAATGGACACAGAAAAGCAGGCCGTTCACTGGCTGCTGGAAAAAGTGCCCAACACCATATGTACATGAGAAGAAAGGTGTGAAAACCCTTGCAGGAGTGACCGGCAGCGACTCCACTTCCTGAGAATACTGCCTGGGAGAGCCTGCTGATGACCTTCCACTGATCCACCATCGACAGTGTGCTGCCGTACTCCATCACTGTGGGGAATGCTCGGTGAAGCACAGCAGCTGACAAGAGAAAGCCATAGAGGGAAATAAGGTCAGCTGAAGAGACTATTGGCTGTCCTTTATCTCCTTGGGTGACGTTGACATCTCTTGTTGCCTCTCTAACACTAAGAAGATCATCTGCAACCAGAGGTGGACAGAGTACACGCCTTCACTACTTGAGTGAAAGTACAGATACTCCTTGTCAAATATTACTCCAATACAAGTAAAAGCAGCTTAGTCAAAATATTACTTAAGTAAAGTACTAAAGTATTTAAAAATACTCACTTGAATTCTTTAAAGTAGGCAGTAACACAATATTCATAAAATCAGCGATACAACAAGCTACATCCTCCAACAGTCAGTGTCGAATAATAAACATCTTAACGCTGAGGACTCTTTGATTCGCACTCTCAGTGTGGCGAAACAAACGCAGACACTGTGGAGAGGAAAACAAACTGTTCTAATGGTTTATTATCTATCATCACCAGGTGGTGAAATCCCACTCCTGCTCCGAGGTGAACGGTGACATCAGCTCTGAAGTGGACCCGATGCTCATTAAATCTGAGGAAACAGGCTCCACTGGTAAATACAGCTGCCGCCCACCATCGGCAGCGCAAGCAACACACTGCTCCACAGTTCACTTCCTTCCAACGGCACCGGGGTCAAAGGTCCTGTGTTTACATAATGCTTTCTTCTTCACTGCCGTCCACAAGGGAGTAATTGTGAGGATATTCATAGAAAATCTGTGCATCTGTACAGATTTTAAAGCAAACACTCGCCAATATGATCAGTTGTATAGATATGCGTTTTGTTTCCTCTTGTTGCACAGACCAGTTCCCCTAAGCATGTCTCATATTGCTACTTTGCTTTGTGCTGTAATTTCCTGTTTTTCCCACAGACTTCTGGCAACTGTTGGTGGGTGTGAATTTGCTGCTTTCAGTCAAAGGTGGGCGTGTGTGTGTGTGTGGGTGCAGGGTCGGCAGTCAAATCGTTTCTGAACACAGGTCCGTGTGCGTGACGGCCGCCCTCACCCTTTCCTCGGAATGCAAAGTGTCCTGTGGTTGATTTGCTGATACAGAAATCTGCACCTCTGTGATCTCTGTGACTGATTGTCAGAGTAAAAGAGTGACACAAATCAGGAGCTGCTTCTTTTTAATAGTCATGTTTATAATCTGCAATGAGGGCTGGTTTGGTTTCACACTAGTTCACTCAGGGACGTGACACAACAAGCTGTAAATTGTACTGTTTGCCGGTGGAGGGCCATAGTTTTGGTGGCGTGTCTCACACCATCGTCACCAGTCTGACCCCTCTAGTTCAGCATGTTAGCGTCGCTGTCAGTCGGAGGGCCGTCACTCTGACTGGCTTTTCGGAGAAACGCTCTGCTCTTTCTTTTTTCATTATGACAACTCAGACATCTAGAATGACTGAACCAAAGACCGGTTCGGAAGGATCTAGCTTCCTGCTGGTATGAAGAATTAATTCCTTCACCAGGTGCAGAACATGCAGAACGTGCAGGGGAGCACTGTCACGACATGCAAACCATGTTTTTGTGTGGGCCAGCCAGGTGGCTTCCTTCTGGCATGCCCCCTTAAGCCTGCAGAGGCCCTACAGTTAATCGACAATACTCCACAACCCCTCCTTTGAGCCCCCTTCAATTAACCCAATAATAGATTTTACTCATTTTGGTTAGGGGGACAGCACAGCGACATCTTTGCCTGAGACCCTCCAGCATGCAATATGCACTGAGTATTTGCCAAGTGGCTTTATCCTTTGCGATGTGTTGTGCAAATTTTTATCCAGAAGAGGAAACGTGAGTCAGCCTCCATTGCCAGTGGTTCTTTCCGTGTGTTGTGTCTGGGTCTTCAGTGAGCCCCTCTGCTCCAGACTGAATTAAATATAACAAATAAAAACAATATAATATTAGATACTGCCATCACAACATTGTACGTTCATGATCGGCAGAGGTTAAAGCCTCATTCAGGTAATCCCTTGATTTTTCCATGTTGTGGTTTGAGGGCAGACTCTGGATGAATTGTTATGATTCATGCATTCATGTCCTAAGAGACTCAGTAAGATAATCAACAGGTCAGTGCCTCAGTACCTGTAAAACTAATAATATTCCCGTAGGATTGTGGTTGTATTTAGTGCTAGTTGTATTTTTGAAAAGGACTGTCTATATTTCCCTAATTTAAACTCTGAACATCTGGATGGTTATAGCTGGTGTCATTGTTAGCTAAGAAACATCAAATAAATACAAATACATGGTTCACACTGCGCATCTTCCCTCCTTCACATAAAAGTGCTCCATGTTCTTGCTGCATATGTTAATTAAATCTGCGGAGGACACTGTACATCACAGCTTCACAAGGTCAGCTGGAAGTTAAGCTCAGCGCACAAACATATACCTCAACAGTAATTGTTGAGGGAGGGGAGGGGTTGAGCTGCGGAGTGGACGCTAATGTAATTTTCCGTCCCCGATGTTTTTTAATCTGCTGTTTTTTATGCTAAAAGTCATCACGTCATGCTACTCTGAAGCACTGTGCTATCTAGCGAGGAGCTATGACCAGCAATGATGTCAACCTATTATATCTTATCAACCCCCCTGAATTATTTGTTTGTTTACAACTCTGCAATTTGTCCCTGGCTGTCATAAAGCAGCATCAGGTTGATGGCGTGAAGACGTGTGCTCGCAGAGGTGTGCTATTATGCATCTCTTCTTGCTGTGTAATTGCTGTCACAGAGAGTGTGTTTTCAGTGTTAAAACATGAAGTGCTGCCAGTAAGTCAAATTACACGCTCCTCTGTCCTGATGGCCTCTCACATTTCACATCCACTCAACTCCAGGGATGTCTCAGAGGACAATGAAAGTGGCATCAGTCGTTTCATCTCAGACATCAGACCATTTACAAGCTACTTTGGTCCCTTTAACAGACCAATAATGGTCCTTCCAATCTGTCTCAGTCTCATACCGTTGGTACACAATATTGGAAAATGTAAGACTTAGTCATTCTAAACTGTAGACACTGTTGCTTGATTCTCTGTTCCTGTGGTTCCTGAGATCACTTTCTTTAGACTAATCAGTAATCATATAACTTGAAAAAACGATAATAGGAGCAAAACCGATAATGCCAAAGGGTTGTGCTCTGTCGTGGCTACTTGATATATAGTAAATTAGCTAATCAGCATATATTAGCATGTTAACATATCAAATTAGTGTGGCTGACTTGTTTGACATCAGCACGTGAGCTTTGTCGTCATGACCCATGTTAGCATTGTGGCATTAGCATTTAGCTTGGAGCACATCTGTGTCTTGATGTCCTATAATCTGCTACGTACATCTGCTGAGTTAGCTGTGTGTTCTTGGCTCTGAAACCTACAGCAACCAAACTTGGCAAACACACACACACACACACACAAAAACTATTGACTCATTCATCGGTAAACCGACGTTTTGGGGGGGCCTTGGCAAAGATGTTCATGTATGATCCTTGCAGTTAGCACCAACAAAATCTGTCATTGGATAGATGGAAGGGGACACCTGGGTGCGGTTGTGGAGTATTGTCGATTCACTGTAGGGCCTTCACAGGTTTAAGAGGGGTAGTGGTTTTCAGTACAAAGAGGTACCCATGTGAGCGCCCCCTTTCAATTATTTGTAAGGACTCACTTATGTTTCTCACAATATTAAAAAATCATAACATTAACATTTTATAATATTTGATGAAATATAATATGCCTCTATAGAACACGTTGTAAAATACAAGAAAAGGGAAATGGAGAGTGTTTGTAAGCAAACACAAAAGTGCATTAACAAAGACCATTACACTGGGCGAGTAATGAAAAGGCAACCATGAACTGATCTGGTTTAATGCATAATGCCTATAATACATTTTTTTATATGTACATATTGCCTTGTGCAAAACAAAACCTAGAATTTTCAGAGCCTTTGCATTTGACATGGTAATCGCCAAGACACCTCTCAAATTTAGAATTGTACTGATTATTTATTATTACTGGTGTTAATTTGCATATCTAATATTTAGTTAAATCTGTCATATTTTGACATTTCTCAAATTTTAAATTTGCCTTACTGGAATATGAAGTTCCATATTGTTTTTTAAGGTTGAAAAAAACAGGCAAACAGGAATAAAAATCCATCTGCAACGTCAAGAACTGACGCCAAAGACCTCCTGTCACTTTATCTCACTTTTACATTGAGTCCAAGAACTAATTTCCATCCAGCAGAGACACTGTCACTTCGCATGAGTCCAAATGGTGTGAGTAACCTTGCTCATGAGGAAACGACACATTTTCTCTCAATCTTTGGAGAGAAATCAAAAGGCATGTGTTAACTTCTCAGAACGGAAGAAAAGCAAACAAGCCAAACGAGATTTGGGGCTCAGATATAACGAGGATTATCCAGGATTATTTAAAAAAGTTGATTGGTATTGAACAGTTGCAGAGATTGTGATTAAAAGCTATAAATAAATCTAAAGCCAATGGATAAATGGCGCTAATGCAGATTTAAAAAGTCTGAAACAGAGAGCAGAAATTCAAATACATTCCTCTTTAATTAAACCAGGCAGCTGAGAGTAAGGGCATTGTTGTGCCAGTAATACTTTCCTGATAATAACCGTCATTAGAGAAACATCACAGAGACACAGGACCCCATTAAATGGCACACAGCAGAGCAGATAGAGGATTGTCTGCACAGATTGCTGTGAGAGGGGAGCTGTTATTTTGCACGGCTATAATCAAAGCCATAGTGATCAACAGACCTGCTGAGTTATAAGCTGACATCTCCTTAACACTGACAGCAGACGGTGACTTCTCACACTTGAAGTAGACTTAGAGAGAGGAGGAACAGAAGGAAAGAGAGCGAGAGAGAAAAAAGACTTCTGGCATATTTGTATTTTTCTCCTCAGTTTTTTCCCCCATTTAATTACTATGTGTTTCTTTGAAGACCAATCACCAAAACAAAGAGGCTTCAAACAGCGCTGAAAACAATAAGAACCCAGCCTGACTGAATTAATGAACCCTGACTGATTGGGTATTCAGTTAGTCAAAGCCCTTTTGACAATCAGGCTATGCTCGGCGTTCCGGCTAAAGGTAAAGGTTAATCCTCACCGCTGACTTAAGTCTAATTAAAAATCAGATCTTGGGCGTCAAATGTTCGCAGTACAAAGCACACACGCGTATTCAGTCTCTCACAAATCCCTGTTACAAGATATTTTAAAGGAGAACCCAAAGGAGTAGCTCAGCCGAAAGAAACGGCGGAAAAACACAGCTTTGCCTTTTGTTTTAAACGTATAAAAACTCTGTATGTCCTGCATGCGCCATACAGTCTCCAGCTTATGTTTCAACCCTGTCACATAGCAACAATGTGGTATCCATAGAAACTAAATTAATTTTAAAACAAAGGATATTTTTATATCCGTCAGCAACAAAAATTCTCTAAATGGAGAAGGCTAGTTTTGCTAAGCTACATCTCTGTGTTTGCGCTGTTTGGTTTTAATTACTAAATGACCATATTTAAAATATAAACACATCATGTGGATCTTTGGGACTCAGTTTGGGATACAGTAAAGTTCATTCTTTGCCTTGGAAACAGGTTGGCAAATCCATGCCAATGCAACATCTACTCATTCTGCTTGCAGATTTGAATAGATCTCAATTGTCAATAGTTAATTTTCCAATTTCGTGAAAGGAAATTCCCCAAAGGATGAGAAGCTGATTCAAATGCATTGCTGAAAGGAAACTCAAAATGATTAAATAGGCTGGGACTACACTCTGCAAACATTTCATTACATGGGCCTTAATCCCTGGAGTCTGAATAAATGAGCTTCCTTTAGCCTGGTGGTTGTCAGCTCTGACCCGGTGGAATCAGTTGTTTTCTGTCCTGCTAGTTTGATAATTATTGGAGTCCAAATGAAGGTCATCAGGACTCAGTCTAATCCAGCTACAAACTGGGGTGGCCCTCCATGGATTGTGCACATGAAGTCGCACTATTAGCATAAATACATGAATATAGCATCTCATCATTTAATGCCTGTGATGTCTTTCTTATCATACCTTCCTCATACATCTATACGCAGCTCACAGCTTAGAATGTCAAGTGTGCTCCGTGCTGTATTTTGTGGCCTTTGACCGACTGCTTCGCCGAAGGAAATTCTCAGGTGTATTTGTGAATACGCTCTGCCACTGCTGACCTATCACGCCATTTTCAAGAGGATCTACAGTACACGTTTCTCATTTTCACAACTCCCCCAGTGATTCGATGACAGCGTTTGCACAGGGATGAGTCTCGCTGCTGTCTGTGAAGCCAAAGGTCATCAGCTGCTCACCGTCGGCAGGATGTGAGTCTTAAAGACTGGCTGCACAGTTGGAATTCTCGGTTTCCTTGCGAATGTGGTTTCTAACAGGAAAATGACGTTTGCTGAGGAATAATGAAAACCAGCTTGTCTGACATGTTATGATATCTTCTGAGGAGACTTTCTTTCTTCTAGTTCTAGTGTGTGTAAATCCACTGACATAGGACTAAAGCATCTCTAATGAGGATCTGGAAATAAATTACTAATTACACTGCATGCCAAGCCAAGATCGTACCTTCTTATGAGACTTTTCAATGTTTCAAACATAGTGGTCTAAGCACACACTGATAGCCAAGGTGCAGAGAAACACAGGGACGAGAATACAGAGAAATTAGGTCAAATAAAGCTCGAGATACAAATTTCCCCACCAGACTGCTGACTCAGTAAAAAGGATGCCTGGTAGAAATATTGTCCCATAGATGTCTTTTAAATCATATTAAACATCTGACAACCTAAACTGCAAGGGCTGGTGGCAAAAGCTTGGTCAAAATGATGTGCACAGGCATGTGGAGGAGTTGTACTTCCTTATACTGTAGTTCCAGTTCCTTATATTGTGCAGCTTTGGATGGCAGCAGTAGAAATACCTGAACATGATCTCTATAATGATTTGTATCATATCATTTTATTGACAAAGACAGTAATTCTTTAATTGCCTTAATGGATGCAACAGAGGTAATGTACTGACAGTACCCAGGGGAAATCGAATGAGGGGTGAGAGGGGACAGTCTTCTAAACACATGCACATTTCCACACTAGAACTAGAAGAAAGAAATACAAGCACCCGTCTGCTAATGAAGCAGACTATTTCCTGGAACCGTATAAAAAAAGGCTGACTTTCTAGCTAAAGCATTTGTGACTTTCCTGTGCTTTTGAAACAGTTTTGCCAGCTGTCCAACACTTCCTGCTTTTCATCATTATCTCTAACTAGAGCCCTATAACTCAGAGTGCAAACATTTCCTCGTTATACAAATCTCAGGAAACAATATTGGTGTAAATACTATCCTCATATCTGCAGTCTCAGTCCGTGTAGCCGCCTGCTAATGGCTTTGTATGCTTTAACAGGAGTCTACTTGCTAATATCAGCCTGCTGTGGAAATTAATGGTGAAGTCATTAAGGTCAAACTGAACACGCAGCCTCTGGAGAGAAATCAGGGAGGGGAAGAAACAGCTGTCTATAGCAATAACACAACCAATAACACACCGTGGTGAAAACAGAAATTATTATTGTGCAGCTGCAGCAAAACTGCTTGCTAGGCTACGACCTTATGCTATTTTTGGTATGGAGTCATGTGAACTCCTGATGCTACGAATGTGCGATGCTGAAATGTCAGATACCGAGGCTACGACATTACCATTCTAACTACTTTCTGCTTTGTTTTTTTCTGCGTGGAAATAATTGACAACAGCTGTAGCTTCATCACGGTGCATTCATACTATGACGAAGCATTCATGCAGATTTAAATTCTGTTATTCTTCTGGTTGTGAGGAGTACAAAAACACACTGAATGCTGTCATAGTAAACTGTTCAGTAAAGCACTGAATATTTCCTTCCCTGCTGCGTATTCTATTTTCTTTTCTTCTCTTTATTCTTTTTAAATGCTTGCTTTTTCCTTGTATTGCGTCAGTTTTTTTCTGCAATGTGAATATGTTGAGCTTGCTCCTGACAAAAGCATTTAAAACGGTGACATCATGCTAACAGGGATCCCTTCTGAAGCTAGTCAAGGTCTCACCCAAGGGTCTCCTCCCAACTAGCCCTGTCTGGTAAACTTCTACAGGGAGGCACCATGGTGTTATTCTCACCAGATGCCTGACCCTCAGCTGGCGGTTCTACTCAGAGCTCTCCATCTGTAAAGTCAGACGCTATAAAATGAGCTTGAGATTACACAACTGAGACAACGCCCTATGATGAAAGAACTGCAGTTACTTATAGATTTCTATTATTTCTAACTGGCTGCCTGTGCTGACCTTTGTGGGAAAGAAACCGTATGAATTTACTGCGAATGTAATCTTGCTGAGCTTAGCAGCCACTGCTATGTTATGGAAAAAGAAGTAGTGTCTACAGTGAGTAGTTAGATGAGGAGCTGTCACAGGGTACACACCTCCAACTCAGAGGCAACTAAATACTTTTACTACACTCTGATTCATGTGCAGGTTTGTGCTGTTTGCAGCCAACAATACCAACAATAAATTCAAATATCCTTTGGACAAAGCTCACCGGTCACAGTGCTATTATTAGCTAACAGCTAACTGGACTGAAAGGTAAAAAAAATGTTCAGGTAGGACACCTCTGCAGAAGATGGATACATTCAGATGATCTGTGTCTTGCTGCACAGGCTTAATGTTTTATGCAATGTACTGTATATGGTTGACATGTACGACACAAACAGCTTCTGCTTGAGGTGGCAGGGGAGCCGGAACACAATCAATCTGTCACCTGCATCACGAACACTGTTCTCTGCTGTCCTCTCTGAGAGACAGCAAAACCTTCATCTTGCTCTCTTGATTCAAGAACACCTGAGCTGTATTGCACTCTTCTCATCTTGTCAAGTTAAATTTGATACCCAAATTACACACACATTTTACCACATCACAGCGGGAGCGGCCGACAGGGTGTGGAGTACTTTCACTCGCATTTAAAAATCAAAGCAACACTAGGCGAGTGCTATTTGTGAAGAGTTTTCTACCTGGAATGTCCTCATCCTTTCATTGATTTTCTTCTGGTAAACTTTTTTTTTTTTTTTTTTTTTACTTCAGCAGCCTGTTTACCTGGCTAACACAATGTTCCAGTGTTGGTGAGGAGACACAGTTGTGCTTAGTCATACTGTGAGACCAAACAGCAGGATCACAGCTTCTGGCTGTGGGAGTTTTCTGTATTGTGAAAGCGTTCTTTACTAGAGTCAGTGTCCAGATATAATGTATGTTACAGTAGTACAAAGGTACAGTAGTATTGTTTAGTTTTCCAATTTATGTAGTTTGTGATTCATTAATAATTAATGAATGCATAAAATGAAATAACAGATGAACGTGTTAATAAATGATGGCAGAACGTTATCACTTTTTTGTTCAGACAGAGATGATCTTGTGGTTGTGGTTGTTTAGAATGGACATGGTCCTTCTGAGGGTGTCCTGTGGTGTCTGGCATCATAATGGTATTAGTGGGGGTCGTTGGGTCCTATGGGTTGAGGGGAGGGGCATCTGTGGATCATCCCACAGATACTTGATCAGTTTGGGATCTAGTGAAGTTGCAGGCCAGGTCAACACCTTGTGCCATTCTTCATGTTTTTTTAAGTTGTTCCTAAACTGTTTTTGTGTGTGTGTCTGTGTCAGGCTGCATCCTGCTGGGGATGGCTGCTGTCATCAAGGAGTGTTATTGCTATGGGGTGGGGGTGGCTGGTCTGGTCTAGGTGGGTGCTTCATGTCTAAGTAACATCCACATGAATGCCAGGTCCAAAAGCCTCCAAGCAGAACATTCAGTTGTCACAAGATGGCAGTGTCATTGTTTCAGTGTTGTGGCTAATTGGTGTACATCATTATATTCATTCGGCCATTCACTTTAAGAACTGATATTTTAGGAAACTGCAACAACCGAGGGTGAAAAAGAAGCCAAACAGCAGTTCCTCGAATGGCAATATGAGGCCTTGCCTACCTCACCTCCACTCACACTTCATCTCTTAGATCATTTTTGAATTAGCCCAGAGTTAGGTGGAGTCAGATGTTACCAAGATGAGGGTCATGAATCCTATGGGAGGTTTTGTCATTCTTTATATACAGTCAGTGGATTTTACGAGACGCATTTGAAATCATGCATAAATTACAGCTGTGACCAGAGAGGCTATTATTTTCTCAACATAACAGGTCTGTTCGTGTGACACACAGCTCTACAAGTGATCAAGCTCATTTAAAAAGCATGCCCTTGATTCATGTGAGTGATCATATTTTCTGCCATCCACACCTCCATCTATCAGCTCAGCTTCTGTCAGTGTTATCTGGCTGCTCTTAAACCTTTTGAGCCGGCAGTGTGCTCAATAAACCATTACTTTGAGAGCAGTTAAAATTAGCTCATATTTTAGAAACTATCCAAACTGGTTCACAGCACAGATGGACCACCATATCTGCCAAAAAAGGGTTTTCAAATATTTCCCTGGTTTACTTCTGGAAGATGCCATTTTTAGAGCATCCAGGTGGATGATTTAACATCTCAAGGGCTGGAGGGCGAGTAAAATGAGTGGTGCTGGCATCATTCCAGCTAAAATGTGTCACTGCATAAATAATCAAACACTGATATTTTTTTCTTTACATTTAATATTTGAAAGATTTCCTTGAGGGAAAGAAATACATCTTTCAGCTGTTATAGACTGCCATGGATTTCTATAACAAAGGCACATACCTTCATGATTGATATGCAGCTGTTGGTTGTGGATAGCATGATCGGTGAGTTGTTTGTACAAACACTGTGACCTAGCAGCTGTCAGGAATAGGATGAGGTCACAGATACCACCCACGCATCTTCTCACTGTCATACATTGTGTTATAACTCTGACACTCTGTGGTCTTGCGTTATTGCATACAATTCTCTTTCTGTGATTCCAGGACGCACGCACATATTGCAGGTTACATCTAACTCTCAGAGATGTTACATTATAGGCACTCAAATGAATATGCAGAAAGCTTTGACTGAGCTCAGTCAAATAGACACAGCTGTGTCTCTTTGGCGCTTCAGCCTTGTTGTGGTGTTGTGCTTTTGACCGATACTGAAAATGCATGCACCTGTTTACGATTTTCCAGACCTTTGCATTCATATATCAACAGAGAGAGTCTGAAACATAAAAAGGTACTACTGCTGGGCTTGGATTTTTTCATACTTCTGTTTTTAATTTTACCTATATGTTAGGGATCAAGCAGGGAGGCAACAAGGACACATTTGTTTATGATTGAAAAAGTGGATTCTTTACTCATAAAATGAAACATGAAACAAAGAAATAAAGAAATAAAGTTAATGCAAACCAAACCAAACTAACTTGCCAATAACTGCATAACGTTAATGGTTGCACGCCATATAACACAATGTGGTTTAAAAATCAAATAAAAACCTAAATTAAGCGAACCGTTGTGTTAAATGAGATTAAATGTGATGCAAATAAAACTGAGGGTGAGTGTGGGCTGTCTGACTTTACCACGTTATGGCCGGGTCCATCCACCCTTCCTAAAGTCATAAAATGAATCAAAGATTAAACCAACTGTTCCCAAGACTTCTGGATTGAAACCAAGACCAGCTTCTCTGATGTTTTATTTAAATAACCTGTAGATACAAAAATGTCAAATCATGCAGTATTTCATCACAGAAGCAAATAGTAGTGTGAGTGTTTGAAATGTCAATTAAACATTGGGCAGAAGAAGCTAACAGCTGAGATACCAAAGAGTATTTAAACTTAGACTGTGGGAGTTTGGCGTATAAATAAATGTCTGTTCAATTCAAGCCCTGACCAGTCCACACAGAATTGATTAACTGATGGTGACCACAGGTGCCAGGTCAATCTCTTATGCTCCTTAGTGTGTGAATTTTAACACCCCGGTGACTCACACGAAAGTAATGACAGAAAACTTTCTGTTGAAATTGACTGTTCTGAATGATTACAGATGGTTAAATGAATTGAACATACTGATGGCTTTCACAATCTGAGCATTTTTGAATGAATGTTTTTATCTTTCTAACAGGAGCTGCTGCAGTTTCCGTTGTTTTTTTAAACTTGGTGGTCCTTCCGCTATGTAGTCAGGACAACAACCACTGAGGATGAGAAGTGTTTCTTGACCATGGTGAGTACTGATGGTGCACTACTTGTTGCCATACCTGTTTAAGTTTGGAAGAACATGATGTGAAGCTGAGACCTGGTGTCTCTGGTGACATTTTGCTTGCTGGTGAACCAGTTGTGATGGTTTTTACATGGCTGACCTACCAGCATGAGGTAGGGACATAAACCATAGTATCGTAGGCAAACGTCTCACTCTAGCTTAAAGTTTTGTGTGATTATTCTGCCAGAACCAGACAGAGGTTTTCATGTTGTAGTTTTAAAACTATCTAAAAAGTTACCTGCAAGCTGTATGTTGTCTCACCAGTGTAATTCCAATAATATAAATCTATATATTGCTCAGTTTTTCTGCAGGTACTTTTTAATGGGAGACCTTTGCTCACATGTTTGTTTCACTGTATGGTCACTCTTACACAAGTAAAGGATGTGAGCACTTCTGCCACCGCTGAGTCACCCCGTAGAATTAAAGCCACTGTTATATTAGTCCTGTAGTCGCTGCTGCAGGTTGAACTTGAATGCTCTCGTTGCATCAACCTTTTTTCCTGCGACTGCTCGAGTAACATGCTTTTCCCACCACAACAGGCAAGCTAACGAGAAAATTAGATGATCAGTCTCAGTTATCCCTCCTACACTCAGGATCTGAAATGATCAGAGACTGACTGTGTCGTAGATATTTAACATCATTATGAGAAACACAATCAGTAATTTCAAATTCAATATATTAAGATTTGTAAAATCAAGGGGTTAATGACTTTGATCCTCATTAGCTTCAAGGCTTCTGCCTAAACTCTATGGCTGATGTTTTAAATGAATATCACCAGGACTGCCACATGACTAGCATGAACTGTGCACAAGAGCTGCTATTAACAAAAAAAAAGACATTTCGGTTGCTGTGAGGACAACACTAGGGAAGAGTGGCTGTTGAACCAATGAAATTATCTGAGTGAGTGCTTTTTTGTCTGTTTGAATGGAAATAAAGAACGGGCCCTTTTGATATTCAAACAATGCCTCCCACAAAGTATTCCTCTCTTTCGCTTGTCACAGCTGAAACACTGGAGCCAAACAGTGGCTGGATGGCTCCGATTATTCTCCTTATGAGAGCTCAATCAATCCCAGTTCAATGTTAAAAGGCTGAGACCATGACATCAGAGGCTTTGTTAGCAAGAACCACAAGCATTTATAAAATCAATTATTTATTTTTTTTCATTTCTAGGAACTTAGTGGTTCTGTCTTTACTGTGGCTTTACATCCATTCCAATGAACAGGAAAGTCCGCCTGAACCTGCCATCCACATCAATTCACTTTGAGTGAAATGATGAGTCAGGTCTGACAGCTGTATCCTGCACCTGTCCAAACCAAACTGAAGAGACATAAGGAGTTATTCTGCAGATCTCGGTTCTTCATTGAGAAACTGTAAAACAGTAATTTCCTTCTGGAATTGTCTCAAAGCATATTTCACTGAACAGCAAATATACTCTGCACAGTAATTAGTCATGATTTACTTCTGAGTGCTTTTCAGCTCAACCACTACTTTTGCCCAAGACTAATCATCACTGGATATGGAATGGGGAAACAAAGAAAAGATGGCCGATCAATAGTTCCGTTAATGCACCAATGGTCAGGAAATACAGTGAGGTGTTAGGAATTAAGGGGGAAATGCGGTTCATAAATGTTAATATGCAAAGGTCAGATGTGAAGTAATCGAGACAGATGACCAGAGGCTTGAGTATTAGATTTTATTAGGCAGTCTGCTTCTGCAAGTTACATTGTAACCAAGGATTCTTGAACAATATTTCATCAGTCTCTTAAATACAGCAGTAGTTTGACAATTTGAGAAAATCTTTTTTTAGATGAGATGATTGTTGCCACCAAACGAAGCCATCCTCTGTCAAAAGATTGACCAAATTGGCCCACCATCAGCCTAATATCTCACCAGTTAACTCGTTTTACCTCATTTATTTCACCCTGATGAAATGAGGACTTCTTCATTGCTGTGTGCAATGACCTCCTGGAGTCTCCATCTGTTGCCTGGCAACTACACGGCAACAAGAAGACTACAGGAAGTTTCCGCTGTCCTTGAGCCAAGCTAACAGTCTCTTAATTATAGTTTAATGTTCACAGAGTAACCAGTAATAGTATTTTTTTTTCTCATTTAACTTTCTGCAAGCAAAGAAAAAAAAATAGATATATTTAGTCTAAACAATGTTGTGAGAGTAAATGACCAAGAACCTTGGAGTATACTGACTTTATCCAGTAATTTAACTATGTGGGGCAGTGAGCCTACTCAACAAACATGGAAGACTAACATGTTTGTTAGCGTCATCGCCTGCATCCACTGGAACCGAGCCACATCAGCATTATTCTTGCAGAACCTTGAGGTAGGTTTCCACCGCTGTCAGGAAACTCAGCTGAAGTTTTTCAAAACCCTTTTTTCTTGTTGCTGTTCATCATCATCTCTGGAGTTTTGCAGATAAAAGGTGCCTTTGATATTTGTGTTTGATTTTTAAGCAGCGGGCGATCAAAGGGTCCTCAGTGATCTCTTTGTAAATGGTAAGACACGGTGGAAAGATGCCGCTGAGAAAACAGTTGCAGCGTCAGAGTTAACATCAATCTTCAGCTTGAAAAAAAGGCTGAAATTGTCTCAGAAATTAGCAATCAGCAGCCAGGAGGTGAACACCTGTAGGCACAATCACTGGCAGCCCTAACTTGATGAAATACTTCACTAAAGATAGAGTTTACACGCCCGGTTTCTGCCTAGTTGTAATGTTTTTCAGATGTTATTCTGTTCCATCTCTGACTGATTTGTATCAGGGAACTCAGCAAGCCTGAATCCTAATGTAATGTGATTAGGAACTATGAATTGCAAATACATCAAAGGTGGATTGGTTACTGACATGATTTCTGAATATATTTAAACCCATTGTTTGTGCAGTGCAATCTCTGGAGATCTGAGTGCCACACATAAACTAGCCCACTCAAGTGTCAAGCCAAAATCTGCATACATTAAGACTGTCATGAACAACAACAGGCTGTCTCAAACCAGACAGTAAAAATGTCATGACACCAAACGCTGTAACACAAAAGTGAATATTTGATTAGTCACTGCTCACTGTGCAGACAGTGGTAAACCAGATTAACTTCTGTGTCGTCTGCACCTGCACCAGAAATGCATTTCCATGTAAACATCTCAGTGGCCAGACAGGTGCCTAGCTTTTTCTCTTTCTTTTTCCTGCATCTACTCTGGCATCTTTTCTCATTTTTGAACTGAGTTGCAGTGATTCGAGTAAAAGTGACAGTTCAGCAATTGCAGACACACAAAGACTATTCATTCTTGCAGCAGTGTAGGGCCAGCTGCATAGGCTGCAATGTAGTCTCTCTGTTGGTCTGTTGGTAAAGCAAGCTTTTTTAGTCTGTCAATCTTTTATCCTCCACTTGCACTTGCCTCCACCTCTGCATGTACTGGACATTGTTAGCAATGATAGCATTTTCACAAATCTGTTTTTATTTTATTTTTACTTTTTACTTGCTGTGGGGAATATTGAGATCCAAGTTGTCTACTTAGGATGAACTGGTACATTTGGTTATAAATTTAATACCAAACATAACATAACATAGTCAAATGATGAACATTACACCTTCTTAAAATGATCATGGTGGTTGTGTTAGCATGTCGACATTAACACCACTGCATCTGTGAGAGACTGAGCTGGCCAAAGCATGAGGATAATCACGAGGTGTTTGCACGATACTCATGAGGTGGTTTAAAGAAAAAGTGGTTAAAAAAAAAAAGAATCAAAGTTTTGGGCCCATAAAAGAGGTCAAATTAACATAAAGGAGGTCAAATTAACAGATTAACTCACACTGTAAAAAACTAAATAGAACAGACTGAAACAAACTCTACAAAAATACCTGACGAAATGACCACAGTGGGGGCGCATATATATATATAGTGGCTGATCAGACCACATAGACACACTAGGGGAAACAGAGACACACTCACTAACTATTAACGCCTAATAAATAAAATAGAAAAATCTTCTCTAATCAAACAAAGGTGTTAATAATAAAAAGAAATACCAATATTTTATGGAGAAAAACAAAATAGTCAAACTAACCCTCCCCCAGAGCCTATTTAGTAGGACTGACCCTTTCACAGAATTTTGCTCAAGTGGACTGCACTGTCAACTCCCAAAAGGTTAATTTAAAAAAGGTGCACCCAGATAGAACTAATGTGCCGTTAACCTGCAAACATAAATGTAATGTGTGAAACAAAACCTGTGTCATGTCCTTTATCTGTAAACTATATGGAATGTGTAAAATGAAGAAAATCATTTTAAGCAAACTAGTTGAAAAAAACAAACAAATGAATTACAAACTGAAGGTATCAGTGCCAGAGTGTTGCTGACTTTTCATTTTGTTGTGTAGCTGTGGGTGCAGTCATCACAGTGCCACAGAGTCTTGTTTAAGACTGACATCTCTGTATTACTTTATCTATGGTGGCACTTTTGAATCTTAATGTCATCGGACATGATCATATATCACCCAGTTATCTGGTGTGCCTGGCACTGTGCTGTGTAAGATCAGTCAAAGCAAAACAGACACACAGACGATGACCATTTAACTTTGTTTTGACGGGGACCGTGCTGCATTTTAGAAATGCTGTGGCCTCTCATTCCGGCTCTGTGCGAGAATCCTTAAATCCCATGTTCACGCAGATAACAGCAGCTTTGACGGCTCTGTTCCGAGACACAATAGCTCACAGGAATTATACCTGACCTTTCCTTTCCCTTCTATTGCATCTCTTTGTGAAAGCACCTGTAAAATAGTTTTATTTTTTATACATGCTGTAGTCAAACACCGCACACTGGGGAAGAAAATTGGAGCCTCACTTAAAAACATGACGCACATTTGGGCTTTTTCACGTCACAATTATGGGTCGTAACGGCACTGAAGCGAAAATTACAGAGTAATATTGACTCGCCGTGAGGCGACGTGCATTTACCTCTGCAGTTTCCATCCAGGTAGATCAATAAAGGGATAATAGTTCCAAACGCGGGAAAGTCAGGCCTCTGATAATGCTCAGTGCCACACATGGTTTGTTACGCGTTCATACGGGAAATGTTTTATGTTTCAAATATCAAAAATAACATGTCCCATTCTTTGGGAAATTAATAGACCATCCAAGCACACTGAGAGGAAAAGGAAAAAAATGAAAGTGCAGCATTTGTTCTGGCAGTGATAAACAGTCAGTGTATGAGCCATGCCTTCCTCCTCATCATCATACACCTCATGATAGCATTTCCCACCACTTGTCTAAAATTGGACACCCTGGTGAGTCTGAGCCAGCCTACAACGGCCCTCCCTCCCTCCTCCACCCCCCTCAGCTGAGTAACCCTCTGCACAAATAAAAAGCTTTGTGTGAATCTACAATCAAAAGATGGTGATTATTCCCGTTTAAAGGTGAAGGGGAAGCACTGCTGCTTAGATGGTGGTTGCCATGGATTTTTCTCAAAAGCTTTTGGTATCATGGCACATCCCACTTCTGATGTCAGCGCTCGAAGACCGGGGGAGAGGAAGGAGCCGAGAGAGAGAGAGAGAGTCAGAGAGGGAAAGAGCGAGAGACGAGGGAAAAGGGGAGGGAAGGAGGGAATGAGGGAGGGAAGGAGGTGAGGGGAGGCAGCCTGTTGCTCATGATCATCAAATAGCCTCCTCGTACTCCACAAGCTTAGTGCCGGTGCATTCATGGAGCAGACTTAAACGAGGCAGCAGCAACACATTTCCACATTTTCCCACATGTGCATTCTTCTCACCGGGCCGCTCCAGCAAACTACCAGCCTGTGAGAAACTGACTCCAAAGCACAGTGAGTATTTTTTATTTATATGTTAATATATTCAAACTTGAGGTTTGTTGCACAGAAAGACACATTTCCTAAGCGTAAGTCAGACTTTGAGAGTTTGTCATGCATTTGTTTTCCCGGTGCAAACTTATTTCTAATATCATTTCAGCCGAGTATTGCATGGCTAATGTGATTATTATGTTATGTTGCTGTCTATCCCAGCCATGGATGTTGTACAAAAATAACCACATGTGAGCTTCAACTTCAAATGTGCAGCCCTCGTGACAGTTGGAATAAGGAGGACTAATTAAATATTCCCTGTGATAAAAAAAAAAGTGCTATCATTCCACTTTGGATCTTTCATCCACTGTACAATATGTCGTTAACAGATGACAGTGATTTGCATACTGGATACTCTGCATGTACACCATGGTAACAGGGCTGCGGCTACGTTACTGCGTGTTATGATCTGTAAACATTTACTGATATGTCTTCAGAGACAGGGTTCTGTGTAGAGAGACATTTCCAAGGGATGGGACATTTACACCATGCATCCATTATGAATGTGTGATATTTGAGAGCGTGGCCACTTTTCATGAGCAATTTCCAAATTAATGGAAGAGAAAGTTTTGTGAGCGCCACTTCTAGTCCTCAGTCCGAATCACAGCTGCTGTTATTTCAGCAAATCACTTTGAGGGTGTTAGATTATTGCCAATAATCTTGTTATGAGTCCACAATGCAAATGCCTCACGCAGAATTTGTACCAGTGATATATGATATGTAATACATCATCCTCTCCTCCTCCTCCTCCTCCTCCTCCTCCTCTTCCAGGTAATTGTGACTATAATGAGATGAACTAATGACTTTTTCCTGTTCCAACAGCTAATAGTGGCTGTCTGATTCTCCTCCACCAAAAAAGGGTCCACAAAGTAATTATAACCTGCTATTCCCAGGTGTCTTTATGTGTAAGGAGTCTTAGATACATATCCTGTGGTGTCACTGGAAAGGATCGAAGAGCCACGGTCCCACCAGCAACACTATTTCCCCCAGCACCAGCGCACGAAGGGATCGTCAGCCAGGGCTCAGACTCGACACAGATCGGGTGATGGATGTGCTTTGACAGTGCAGGTAGGATGAAGTTCTTTCCTCTCCGATAACAGCTATGTGAGTATGAGAATTTAGTGTGTTAAAAAATAAATAATTAAATAATTGCACACTGTGTAAAAATGCAAGAAGTACACAAATTTTGATCACCTGCACATATTGTACCTGAGAGGAAAGCTTTATTTTTCAGACTGTTAATGAATAATGACTTAATCTTATTTGCCACTACAGCCTGACTTTACAACCATTAGCCCTGCTAAAAGAAATAGCATTTAGGTTGTTTGTCTGGCCCGTTTATTCCATCTCATTAGCTAAAGTACCTTTTTCACACTCGCAATGTACCTTCTGTCACCTCAGCCCGCGGGGACAAAACGAGAGCCTTTGAAACACTCCGTCTGAAGTGACAAACATTCAGTGTCTTGACTGGTATGTGGTCGTTCCTGCCTGTACACATCCCTCAGAAAAACTTTCAGCAGCTGCCGGCGGGAAAAAAAAATTGTTAACATAGCCCTGAGCGATTAGGTGGTGGTGTGATTGGAGCTCAGCGGGGAAATTGCATCAAAAGATAAAAAGTGAGGATTGGTTAATGCACGCAGACAATGCAGAGAACTTAATGTTATGCAGTCTTTATATAATCAAGTTAGATGAGAGCTCGCAAATGGTGAGCGTGTGCATCCATCCACTCAGGAAAGAAAAATACCTGGGGTGGAAGGCAAAACACGCTTTAGTTCTATGGTGAAGGTGTAAAGTTGAGGCGTTGGTGAGATGTTTTGTGGGCTGACTAAATATTGTATGTCACAGTTTGCTGGGAATAAGAGGATGGGGAGTGCAGAGGCATAATGTGGAGCAGTGAGGCAGAAATGTGGGGATTTGGTGGGTCGGCTCAGGCCCCGTCTGGGGGATAGAGTGCTTTAAGAGGAAGGACAGGCAGACAAACAGGCTGGGAAATAAACTGCAGGCAGAAAATGACAGAGGTGTCATGCTTCTCATTAGCTCTTTGTTATGAGACACATTAATCAAAGAGGCAGATGACTGTCTTTTTTGCATTCAAAATAACAAACATTGTTAAAAACCAAGGGTGGAGTGTCGCTCGGGCGCATTTGTCGCAGTTTGCAGTTGAAATCGAATTGTTAGCAGGATGAAAAGTAATAACAGCCATTAGAGCTAACTTAGTTCATTACTGAAATGTGTTCTCCCTACACGGCATACTGCTCTGTACCTCAGAAGCAGAGAACAACACGCTGTGGTGGACCACAGACAGACATGGGGAGACAATTATTGCCCTGGAGCTACAGCTTCTTCCAGCGTTTTCAGCATGCATTAATACCGCCCACTTCCAACATAAAAGAAACATTTTTGTTTACAAGTATCCCTGCTGGAATTACTGTAAGGAAAGGTCTTCTGGGGTAGAACTGCTTCTGGCATGCCTGACTGTTTCAGTGTTTAACCAGATTTCAGAGAGAGAGAGGGAGCGGGAGACAGCTGGGTCTTGGCAGCTTTAGCGGTCCATTTCTGGAAACGCCACCCTCTTATAGTCCATTAGAGAACAGTGAGCTGTTGAGAGAGGAGGAAGAGAATTGGTTGTTGGGGAGAATGAAGCAACGTTCTGTGGTCTAATTAGTCATTAAGTCTAAGAGGACATGATAGGATTCCACTTCCAGGTCATTTTTGAGCGTCTTCATAAAGATATTTATTTCAAATTCTTTCCTGCTTCGCTAATATGACTAAATATGGCTGTTTGGCTACATGCGAGAAAATAAAACACGACATTCCAGCTACGGCTGGAGAGATAAGCGGCAGCTTGAGTCTCAGAGGTTCAGATTTCCATCAGAGTCCCTGATAGAAATCTGATACTCATTAAATTACCATGTGTTTGTATTTCACAGAATGAGTCAAGTTGAATTGCTAATCTTTGATTCAGAGGCAGATTGGTGAAATCTGTCTTCCGCAGCACTTCCACCAGAGTACAGATAAGCATCCATAAATAGCCATTCATGTCTGTTTGTAGGACCCATAGCTATCATACATATGTGCATTATGAATAGTAGATAATCATCAATCACAACCGTCCAGACTGAACAGATGTCTCGCGCACATGTCTCCCCAGACTGACGAACAAAAATGTGATTTCAGCTATTTCTTAACTTCTGAAACTTCTTTACACAATGCATTCTGCTTCAGTGTTGCAGTGGCTGTTATTAATACTCAATACTGTGCTCAGCCCAATCAAAACTTGGTGGCACCGAGGCTCCCCAAAGACTCTTGAGGAGGGAACTGTGGGGAACGCATGCACAGAGCAGTCAGGCAACAGAGACTCACAACCCAGTGAGTCACCAGGCAATCTGGAGAACATGCCCTGTGGCTTAGCTGTGATAACGCTGGCACAGAGAGAGGCCAGACCTCAGCCGATCTGGTGGGGGAGAACAGCCTTCGCCGTCTTTGCAGTGTTTCATCTCTCCTCGCGAGATAGACTTCATCCCCCAGAGGAAGCATCTGAAGCACAACAGGGCAGAGAACAGACTCCCCCCAAAAACAACAACATCAACAAAAAAACAAGAGTTTAAAAAAAAATGCTCTTGTGAGGCAAAAGCACAACCGCTTTAAAGGGAAAGTGAGAAACAGCCTCAAGGGGTTAAGTGTGATTTAATGTAGTAGGAGAGTGGCGTAGGCTTGGGCATATCCACACCGGCAATGCACTGTAGGCGTATTGATAACCTCCGCCGCATGGAGGGAGAATGCGAGAAGCAGCAAAAAGAAGGGGATCTGACACTGTTTAGAGAAATTATTTTTATTCTTATGTTTTTTTTTTAAGAGACACTGGTGCTGATATGACAGACAGTGTTTCTATATTTGAATCTCGTCTGCAAAAGTTTTTCTGGATGCCTCTTTTCTTTCAGTCTTGATAAAACCGATCACACTACAGACGCCAACTGACCCCAAACTATTCCACATGTGGCGTATCCGTCGATGTCCGCAAAGAAACGCTGTCAGGAGGTTAACTGCGCTGAGTGTTTTAGAGAAGAGGGGCGGGTTTGCTCTAATTTCATGGGTGGAAGATGGTGCTGACTGTAATCAGCGGCTCACGGGGGCTGACAGTGCAGGTGCCTAATAACCGTTCAGTTGACACGTTCACATCCCCATTTTAGAAGCCGAGGCTTGCTTCCTGACCCGGAGCTGGCAGTGCGGCAAATCCAGACACTGACATTTTAATATCTGACTGGCTAACCTGCCTCCCCCTAAATTACTGTAATTGATTAAATTAGTTTGGACACAGGCCACAAGGTCCTCTCTGCACTGATGATGTACAGTAAACATTTTCTTATTCCTTCTCTTTACTGCTTCCTCTCTCTGCTTTATATTAGATCTATGTTGTTGACTGAAAAGGATGTCAGTTCTGAGAGCAGCCTGCTGAAATAATGGTACGCTGTGAGTCAGTACACACGCTTCAAACAGCTGTGTAAATGTGTATTTTGTAAATCTATCCAATATAACTGAGAAAGATTTCAAAAATAACACAGGTTACTCAATATCTCTAGAAAACAGTTACATCAGTGAATTACCCAACATCAGGCCGTTATTTATGATTCCCAGGCTGCTGGGTAACAGATGTTTGTGCACGCTGCGGGGACTTAAATTGTTATCCCTTGATGGCTGCTGCATCTAGATCAGTGACCATGTTTAATGATGCGTAAGCGACATTTTCATACTGCCAAGATAATTGCACAGACTTGTCGCTTTTGTAAAGCAATTTGTTTAAATATGAAAGGCAGAGAAGGTTTCATTTAATTTTCAGGTAATAGAAATATGTTTCTTTCATTGCAGTTTATGTCGTTGCCACATTTCCTTACCCTTTTTTGTCAGGTTTTGTTGTATCTTGTCCAGTTTGTGCAGTTATAAAGGAATAGTCCAACAAGATGAAATGGTTTTGAGCTCTCTCATGTCTGTACGTTATTCTTATTGTAGAACTAGAGAGGAGTTGAGTTGCTGAACTAGTGGAATTAGATAAAACACTACAAAATCACAGCTAGTATACACCGATCAGGCGTAGCATTATGACCACCTTCCTAATATTGTGTAGGTCTCCCTCCTAAACAGTTGTAACTTGAACTTAGGCCTTCTGAGGGCGTCCTGTGGTGTTTGGCAACACAATGTTGTTAGTGGGGGCCTTTGGGTCCTATGGGATGAGGAGAGGGTCCTCTGTGGATCATCCCACAGATACTTTATCAGTTTGAGATGTAGTGAATTTGGAGGCCAGGTCAACACCTTGTACTGTTCTTCATGTCTTTTGAGTTGTTCCTAAACCTGTGTGTGTGTCAGGCTGTATTCTGCTGAGGATGGCTGCTGCCATCAAGGAGTGTCATTGCTATGGGTTTCCCAGCAGAAGATTGTATAGCCATGATTGAGACTAACGAGAGTGTGTGACAGGGTGACATACCAGCAGGCAATATCTAATATTCTTCTCATCTCTGTCTGTCACCGTGAAATAATTTCATAGTGACAGACAGAGATGGGAAGAATATTGCACTTGTAGATACATTCACAAAATAAGTACAAAAAAAAAAAACAATAAGTCAAGTAGTAAGAAAATATGGTGTGAATCAAGATGTTTCAAACGAGGATTGGAGGTTATATATAAAAAACATTTTAGCAAAAAATGTAATGTAGAAAAAGATGTGTTTAGATGAGGTAGGTGGGAAATATTTTGTTTAAAAAAGTCTTCAGGCACATTGCTCCAGAGTTTAGAGAGCATATTTAATGAAAGCTGCTGCTTCATGCCTCAAAGGCTCAAATATGCAAAAACAGCCATCCAGTTAGTTTATTTACAGCGGCCATTCCTTTACGTGCAAATAAAGAGACTCAATAAAGGCTTTTTACGAGTCAGTGTAGCATTTTAGTTACTGAGTGTTACTAATGTTTGTTTTCTGTGAGGCCTCCGCATTGTTTACATATATCAGTGAGCTAGCTGGAGTTTCCCTCCTATATCTTAACAGAATCAGACGCTGTGCTTTCACTTCTCCAGTGAGTGGGCCGTTCCGCCGCCAGAAATTGTTTACATGGCGGCAATGCCTTCTTATAATGACAAGCAGCCATTAGAATTAAAATGCAGTAGTCTAAGTGCCTCCTGCTGCAATAATGCACCACTGTGGTGTTACTCATTCTAGAGTAAAACGATAACTGCCATACAGTAGGTTTTAGGTGGCAAAACACAGAGGCACAATGTTAAAGAGGCTGTGTCTATATTGCTCCTGTCCTAACTCCCACAGTCGCTGCAGGCTCCCATTAACTTTTAATGGATCCTCTTGAATAAATGAACCCCCACTGACTTTCTTTATATCAACTCATTTTGTAAAATGTAATATTAGAACATTTATCACTGAATTGAAAGTGTGGCCCTTGATGTCAGCTGTGCAGCACTGACTCTTGTTCATTTTCACTCTGAAGTGCGCTGATGGAAGGTTGAGCACAGGGATGTGAGCGGACCAGTAAAGATGACCCTGTTGGCGGGCGATGGCTCCGACTATGACTACAGTGCCCTGAGCTGTGCTTCTGATACCTCTCTCAACCCGCCTTTCCAACAAGAAGAGGAGGCTCGTAAAGGGGCCTTCTACAAGAGGGCACAACCTGCCCCTGAGCTCAGCACCCTCCGTGATAACGCACCCCTGTCCAGTGCCCGGAAGCTTCACGCCATCATCAATGTTGGGGGCCTGCGGTACCAGCTGCCTTGGACCACCTTAGAGGACTTCCCCCTGTCTCGTCTGGGCCAGCTGCACCTGTGCAGCAGCTTTGATGAGATCATGCGCATCTGCGACGACTATGACGTTACACACAACGAGTTCTTCTTCGACCGCAGCCCCTGTGCCTTCCGTAGCATCCTGACCTTCCTGAGGGCGGGGAAGCTGCGCTCCCTCAGGCAGATGTGCGCCCTCTCCTTCAGGGAGGAGCTGCTCTACTGGGGGGTTCCCGAGGAGAGCCTGGAGTGGTGCTGTCGCCGGCGTCTGCTGCAGCGCATGGAGGAGTTTGAGGCGATGGAGAGGGCAGAGGAGGAGGAGGAGCTCCTGGAGGATCTGCTGGATTCAGACAGTGGCCACAGGGAGCACGCAGCCGAGTCCAGACTGAACCGCTGCATGGGCAAGCTGAGAGACATGGTGGAGAGGCCTCAGTCCGGCCTTCCGGGGAAGATCTTTGCTTGCTTGTCCGTGCTGTTTGTCACCATCACAGCCATCAACCTATCTATCAGCACCATGCCTGCCATGAGGGAGGAGGAGGAGGCGGTGAGTAGACGCAAAAAGTCACAATATACAAAAATACATTCACAAAATGTCAGCAGAGAACAAATATAAATGACGAACACTGCTTTTCTTTTGGTACTTTGTCTTGTGTTCCATGCTTTCTACAGTCACAGTTCATTACAGATTTAAAGTGAGTGGTATGCACAGAAAAATGGAGGTAAACCGACCATTTTAAAATGGTAATAACGGCATGTCTCATCTGTCATGTCATTTAAAACCTCCTCGCGTTGAGACAAGGGAGACTGGCGACACAGAGACAGTGCACGCCAGTTGCTTTTCCAGATTAGAAAAAAACATAAAAAATTGAAGACGTCTCAGTGTGCTTTTATGAAATGCTTCCATTATTGTGTCTGTCTTCAAGCACAACCATAATTAGCGCCCCAGCCTTCTTAGTCAAATCAAAGGAAAAGGGAATATTTGAGCCACACGCACATGGGCTTCGTGCAGAGAGATGTGCAAACATGCTTTGAATGAATTCACTAAATTCCCACAGAAGACTTTGCCCCTTAAAGTCTCCTTTTGGAAGGAAGCTGCAGTGACTGTAAATACTTTGGTTTCCATTTTAGAATAGAAAGCCTTGGTGGTTTTCGGATTCTCTCTTTTATCTTGTTCATGTTCAGGAAATCAAGAGCAGATACTGTAAGCGTGGTGGATGGGTGGGTGGGCAGGTGGGTTGACAGTCTTAACGGTTTTTGTTTGAAGCTTCTAACCATTTTTCACAAGAAAGCCAGTTTCGTATTGAGTACTCCTGCTTTAACTTCATATAGCTGAAAAATACTCATTATTTGGTCCTGTGGCTTTATGGGACTCCTGTCCACCAAAAGATTACATGTAAATTAGTCAAACATCTTGTCAAGTCACACTGCACACTCAAGAAACGTAATGTCTGTTCCTGATCTGGTAAAGCTGGAACAATATATTTGACACACTTCACTCTTCTCAGTATGCCTGAATTCATTAAAAGTGTCAATAATCTCCTTCTAACAGCCCTGTCGCCTCGTTTTGTTGCTGCAGCTTAACCACGTGCCAAAGTGTTGCATTAAAAGTGTTCAAGTGTTCCTGTTTCTGACACGTTCACAGAACTTTTTTCAGGTGCTTCAGCGGGTCTACTCAGGATATGTCCTCGTCTGTGGGAGTGTGTTTCATAATGGTATTATTTCCTGATATGTACTGCATTCAGAGGCTCTTGTATTGCAGTACGTTCTTTGAAATGATTCAAGCAGGCACGTACTGAATCTGCATCATCACAGCATCAGAGAAAAGCATAAACCTTCCTCAAAAGGCCTAGGGATAGGGCTCCATCATCATTTTATAAGGGCTGAGTTGAGAGATCATGTTTTTATGGCATTGATCGTAGACTATCAGAACTGACAAAAATACATTTTGTGCAAATATTTCTTCTTTGCAATCTTTCAACACCGTTTAGCTCTTTGATTTCACATTAAAGTGGCTCCCTCTAGTGACTGTAGCATAACTGCAGGCTGATCACTGTTTCCTTCCTTCTTCAACAGGGCACGTGTTCCCAGATGTGCTATAATATCTTCATTGTGGAGACCGTGTGCGTCGCCTGGTTCTCCCTGGAGTTCACCCTGCGCTTCATTCAAGATCGCAGCAAGCTGACTTTCCTCAGGCAGCCCCTGAACCTGATTGACGTGGTGGCCATCCTGCCGTACTACATCACACTCCTGGTGGACAGCACCTCGAAAGGGGAGAAGCGGCTAGGCTCTGGCAGCAGCTACTTGGACAAAGTGGGCTTGGTGCTGCGTGTCCTGAGGGCCCTGCGCATCCTTTACGTGATGCGCTTAGCTCGCCACTCGCTGGGCCTGCAGACTCTGGGCCTGACTGCACGACGCTGCACGCGAGAGTTCGGACTGCTCCTCCTTTTCCTGTGTGTGGCCATCGCGTTGTATTCCCCCTTGCTGTACTTGATTGAGAACGAGATGGCCCCCACGCATGAGTTCACAAGCATCCCTGCTACCTATTGGTGGGCTGTCATCACTATGACAACAGTGGGCTATGGGGACATGGTCCCCAGGAGCATCCCAGGTCAGGTGGTGGCTCTGAGCAGCATCCTGAGTGGCATCCTCCTGATGGCCTTCCCCGTCACCTCCATCTTCCACACCTTCTCGCGGTCCTACGTGGAGTTGAAGCAGGAGCAGCAGAGGGTTCTGCAGAGGAGGACGCACTTTCTGCTGCGGAGCCGCATGGCCGGCCTAGGAAGCAACCTGTCCTTAGAGAGTGATATGCTCTTCCCCATAGGGTCGTCTGACACCAGAGACATGGACGACTGAGACGTGGCAGAGAGGACAGAAAGAAAAGACGAAGGCTGCAATACATGACACTGAAAGTGCAACTCAGAGTGGGGAAACAGCCTTACAAAGAGAGCAAGAGGATGCAAGGGTGAAGAGGACAGACCATAGATAGATGGGTCAGGCGGAAAAGTGTCAAAAAGAAATAGTGTATTCCCAGGAAAGCAGCTTGCTGTGTAGCAGTCAATACTTTTCAAGAAGGACACACATAAAGGAGGAGCTGAGGAGAGTATGAAATAAATATATCTGTAAAACACACTGTATCACAGTTAGGAAATATCAAATATAAGTCCACTTTATAAATTAGTACACATAAAGCGTAACAATGACCCACATTATTGCAACAGCTACATTTAAAAAAACAAAACAAAACAAAACACCATGTTATTTATCAAAGACGCCACTGAAGAGCACAAGCACAGCCTCCTCATGACTCAGCAGCATTGTGATGTTTGTCATCTCTGAGTTCTCTGGACATTTTAATGGATCTGTAGATGTCGTGTGCTCCTGGGAGTTAACCAGTGTCACTTAATGGAAGATGCTTTTTGTTAAATCCCAAAGGTGAAACTTCTTTCTCGGCTAAAATGTGACCCTTTGTCCCCTGAATGACTGTGGCGAAACCCTCAGATATATGTTGGGTTTCTCACTAGTTTAGACTCTGACACAGCCACCATTTGCATATTAATTATGGTGTGTTAACTGTCCCACTTCTACTCCTCCAGGTCCCATATGCAATTTTTGAATACTTTCTGTACATAGCATTATTGTGCTTGTAATTACTGCGGTCGCTGTGCATAGCTGTTTATAAATTATTTCTCTCCCTAAAGTGGATTTAAACGGAATACTGTCATTTGTGCACTTTGTTGCTTGTTTGTTTTCAGTTTAATATTTTATCATGGAGGGAAACTGGTTTTCAGCAGCAGTCAAAGACTGCAAATGGCAAACATCCAAGCTGAGTCTGTTTTTCATAATCTAAACATAGATGGTAGCAAGAAATGACTCATCTCTCCCTTCTCTATTCCATCATGAGCCTGTTTTTAAAATAGGAAAAAGACATCATGTACATTTATAGTAATTATTTTAATATATATTGATGTCTCTGTGATACTTCAGACCGGTTGGTTCCAGCCATTACCTGCGTGTCTGGAAATCTTTTATCAGACAGAAAACATTCAGTCTTCCAGTTTGTTAGAAGACTTTCTGTGTTCAGACTTTAAATTGTTGCTAAACGCCCTTCCGGGTTTTTCAAAGAAGATGAGAGATACTTGGCTCTTTAACTTTGGTGTAAAAGTAAAACGTAAGACGTGTACTTTGACTTCTTTTTCAGCTGTTTTACTTAATTTGAGGTGAAAATATTCCACCAACTGTTGTTGGGCTGCATTCATATATTACAAAGAAATCACACAGCAGTAGCAATGAAACCACTAAACACTATGTTAGATGCACCTGTTCAGTCTTAATCTATCCAATCTATCCACAGCAGCCATGCCTTTAATTGTGCCTTCTCAAGCAGAAAAGGTAATAATTTGCTATCATTGATAAAGCGCTAGACTGCATTAGATTGAATTATGTTGCGGATATTTGGCCTCTCGTAAGATAAGATAACAGGATGCTGAACTGAAGGCAGACGTGTTGTGTAAGATGCATTAGATTCGTTGCGCAGACATGTCTAAGAAAATGCTTGACATAAATCCAGAAACACTGCATGTAAAAATACTTCAACTTACTCAACATATTTTTTTACTTTTGATACTTTAAGGATATTTCACCCTCCCCAAAAAACATTTTAAATGCAGGTTTATTACTTTGTGGTATTGTTGCTTGTATTTGAGGATTTGAAAGAACAGTTCTGCAACTAAAGTTACAGACGTGCTACCCCAGTTGAACAGTAGGTGGCAGCATTGCATTACCGAAGGAATGGGATTACACGGAAGCCTTTAATTTGTTTTTTAACAAAAAAGAAAAGAAAGAAAAAGAAAAATGCTTCTTTTGTACTTTATCTCACCCACTTCAGGATTAGTAGTAAGGATTCTTTCATCCAAAGAGATATTTTGTTCTTGAATTCCAGTTATTGATATTAATCTGAATTACAGTTAGGTTTACAGTAAAATCGATCAGCGCCGAAATCTGATCGTTTGTCTTTGGTATTCTCTGATATTCAAAACATCTAAGACGCAAATGATCAAAACCAACAGTATGAATAACATCACTGAGTCACGTTGAGACCTGCAGCCTCAGGTGAGGAGTGGCTTCTCCACGCCATTCAGCCAAATCAGAGCTCAATTATGCATAAACAATCCACCAATCAGCTCTCGGCAATCGACCGGAGTCTCCTCCCCCCCCAGCTTCTAACATCACATCCCAGTGTTTTGGTCCTGATTTGGTGTTCCTGCGTAGAGGCAGACTGTTGGCCGCTACCAGCGACAGATGTAACAGGAATCCGCGTGTTTCTCGTTTTCATTTAGTGTGTGTGAATGAAAAATGTTTCCTTAGCATCTGGAGGCTTCCCCCCGTCGTGACCTTAGCGGGCCGCCCCTCCAGTTGAGTGGGATCCCTCATCGCGTCTCTGTCGCTTGTTTTGGCTCCGACCGCCTCTGCGCCGCTGCGTCCACCGCTCCAAGACCCACTCCTCGGATCTGTGCGCTTCCAGTGTCTCTGATCAGTTCATTAATGGTTTGATGTGACGTCGGATCGAGAGAAGAGCGACGACGCCAAGTCTCCACTAGCCTGCGCTTCAGGGTGAGTTCCCCAAAACTTGTTATTTTAGTGTGGAGGAGTGACTTAGGCACTGACAGGCGGACTGACGTTACTAAAAACGAATGATGGGTTAGTTTTCTCACCTTGTAATTCACTAAAATCACTGGTTTCACCCACAGCAGTGTGAGGTTTAAAGTGACTCATCAGGGCTTTTCTCAAATGCTCCAGGAATTGCCTCAACACTCCCTCATCTGCAGAACTATGGGAAACACCACACCTTTAAATGTGCACATCATAAACAAGTGAAACTAAGCAGCTCCCAGCAGTGGGACTCCTTACTGTCTGCCTGCTGCGTGATCTTGTGTGGACACCAATATGCAAATAAATTGCTTGCTCACTCTTGAATGCCACTGATTTTCCTTCCAAGGATCCCACACACTTTAAAAACAAGGCTGTCATATGCTTAGGATTAGTCTCTCCCACTCAAACATGAGTCAAATGTCTAAATATTGACTTTAAAGGTAATAGAAGAGCAGGTATGGAGGAGCCATGCCTTTCAGTGTATGTATTGTTTGTGTCTCAACAGTGTTCAGAGGTCAGTATTGCACACATCAGTCAAGACTCTCCCAGTCAGACTGCTGATCCAGGATTGCCCCACACATGTGCTCGCCCGGCCTTTTGTCACTCAAGTAGAAAATCAAACCCGGTCGGGCGTCTAGACGAGACTTTCTCTCAGACACTTAAATATTGGTTTCTGGTTCTGTGCAGGACGTCACCATGTGACAAATTTGCTGCTACGGCGGTGAGATACGACACTTGGCCCCGGTGCACTCACATACACATGCCGCAGTTTTGATCTGCCTAAATCTTGCGAATAGTGTGTGTAAACCCTCAGCTTGTTTTTTGTTTTTTTTGCTGTAATCCTTTCTGAAACACTTCTCCAGAGAATGAAAAGAAAATTGCCATCACATTTGATCATCAGTGGAGCATTAGATTAATCCTCCGGAGTTTTTATTTTTCGTGTGTTTTTTTCTTTCTATTTCTCTGTAGGGCGTAGGATGTTTGGCAGTAGGCAGCAAAAACATATGTCTCTTGGATATCTAATGCTGGATCAGTGACATGCAAACGGATGCAAGGAATGAAGTCCTGTACCATATGAGCACTGAAGGTCATGGTTGATGATTGTTCTGTTTTCATTCAATGTTTCGTAGACATGGTTTCAAAGGGACGCACGGCTCAGGATAAACACTGTAAAGCCAAGTTTCAGCAGGTTCTTAGCAAGCCTCCTGCAGTTCAGTGAGAGGTGATTCTTAAAGTGGTACGAGTCGATCCATTGTACTTTCTAGCTGCCAGATTTTCAGACTCCACACTGGAGACCCTAATGCGCCTTGGAATCCCATGAATGCCTTCCAGTGAAAGCTGTATGTTTATGTCAGGTCCAATGAAACTGGTGCAAAGTGGCTCTTGAGGCCGAAATTCCTCCTAATTGGCAACGCGGCTGCGGACTGGCCCCTTTGTTCCCTCTCATACTGAAGTGGTCTGTCTGTCTGTCAGGGTGATACACTGGGCCTGGCATCAATGAACTGCTTGTTTCCGCAGCTATCCGGCCCCGGAGAATCAGCGGCTTTAAGACAAGTCGCTTCCACTTTCGAAAATAGCCTTTTGTGCACCTATTCACGGAGATGGAAGGAGAACCATTTAGGGTGATCTATGGAGGGAGGCTGTTTCTCAAGAGTCCCAGCCAAGCATTTTGATAGTGATGCGTATATATTCCCCTGCGCTCAAGCGAACCGAGCAGTTGCATTAAACAGACTCCGCTCTAGCCGGCAGTTTGCTGAGTTCATCATTTGATCTAGTCAGTGTCCCACTTTCCTTTAGGTCAGATGAGGATTAATTGGCACTGAGCTCAGAGGACATATTGTAATTGTTGATGATATTATGAAGAATAACAGGCTTCCTGGCTGGAGGAACAGGAGTAAAAAGAAAGGCTCACAAATTGCCGGAAGGAGGATGAAAGTAAATGAGTCGTGGCTTCAGTAGTAGCAGTAGTAGTAGCTGTGGTAGTGGTGTGTTTCTGTTTTTGCTTTGCGGAAACAACACACTTATTCCCTTTTGGCTTGGAGCACTTACCAAACAAAACACTTGTCTGATGCCAGCATCAACCCCTCTTCTGTTTGCCAATAAGTTGTGCGATTCACTCCAAAGGGAGAGAGAAGGATTTTACGCGAAAGGGGGGCATGAGATTTGTGATGGCTTCCTGCTGACAAAGGCCTTTGAATTTTTCATGTTGCAGATTCGAAACTTCTGTCGCTCTGGCCCAGATTTGCTGCTAATTAGTGCCCAGCTACATTCAAGGGCATACGGTTGAGCATGGGAATGCCAGTGCCACCTGTTCTCTCAAGTCTTCTCTCGCACCACTCCCATCCTCTCATATTTATTTGTGTCTGTCTATGTGACGGTGGCCTAGTTTTTGTTTTTACTGTCTGGACTGGTCATTGGCCTAAAGCCGCTGGAGAGAACTGGATGTATACAGCGCTCGAACGTGAAGTCACAAAGCACCGCAGCCGGTAAAAGCAGTTGAATGATAAGGAACGTTCTCCATGTCAGAGGGGCCTGTGCTCGCTGGCCATTTGAATGAAGCATCTGATAGCGGTTTGATACACGCAAACAGAGGAGGGCTTGTATCCTCCCAGGATCCCTAGCCACTTCCTGTCCCTCTGCTCTGGGAATGGGCCAGGGTGACACAGGCCACACATCTTCACTCAATCCACCCACTGTTGCCTCTGTGGAAAAGCGATCACTCACACACCCTCATTCCCATCGCTCCCTGCACGTTCCTTGTGACAGGAAAAGCGTCCTTGGCATTTAGAAAGATTCCTCTGTGTGTGGCTTTGTGTAGGCGCAGCTGTGTGAGCCCGGTCAGGATGATGAGATGCTGGGAAGACAGCACACGATGCTCTCCCCGCTCTTAAAACGCGGAGCTCTTTGCCCTCTGAGAATCACTGCAGCGTATATACACTGATCAGCCACAACAATACAACCACTGACAGGAGAAGTAAATAACACTGACCATTGACAGTACGATGTTCTGCTGGGAAACTTTTGGACCTGGCATTCATGTGGATGTTACTTAGACATGTAGCACCCACCTAGACCAGACCAGGCACCCCCACCCATAGCAATGACACTCCTTGATGGCAGCAGCCATCCCCAGCAGGATGACACTGACACACACACAAAAACGCTTTAGGAACAAATAAAAAAAAGCATGAAGAACAGCACAAGGTGTTGACCTGGCCTCCAATTTCACTAGATCCCAAACTGATCAAGTATCTGTGGGATGATCCACAGAGGCCCCTCCCCTCAACCCATAGGACCCAAAGGCCCCCACTAACAACATTCAGACACCACAGGACACCCTCAGAAGGTCCATGTCCATTCTCTGCTGTTCACATCTGCTGTGGATTCACATTATAACACCATATTAGGATAGCGGTCATAATGTTATGCTCTGGCGTATATTGACGTGGACGTTTTTATGCAAATCAGCTCCCAGCAGAGATCACAAACCATGACAAACCTTTGGCACAGGCAAACCGTATAATCTCACCAAAGCCAGATAACAAGAAGATATTTGTGAGGAGGAGCCTAAACAAAGCTGCATGGATGTAGATACAGAATATGATTTCTGATCCTTGCAGTGAGTCAAAGGATGTGCTGAATATCAGAATACGAATGAACAGACACTTGCTTGAGTAATACACTAAATATCTTAAAACTTATTAAAGAAGTGGTCATTATTTTCTGGCCTAAACTTCGCTGTTAAGTAGTTTAGATTGATGATCTTGTATTATTTGTCAAAAGTGCAAAAAGTACTGGGATCGAAATCTGTGGGAGTTTGCTAAACAACATCACTGACTCAGTGATTGCTTTGGCAAATGAACTGGTTTCTCACTTTTAAAATTGGCTTTTCAGCTCATTGCCTATTTTGGAGAAAAATCTCACTTCAAATTATTTTTGCTGCAGTTTTTAATCAGTATGTATAACCTTTCGTACTGGAGTTATGGTGGATCGCTAGTGACTCTGAAATTAGCCACATACCCAAATATAAAAGGGAGCATGCAGTTTGGTTATTTAAAGTTTTTATTTTGTCTTTATTGCTCTGAAGTGTGTGGCTGCTTAATGTCACTGAATAGGTAGTAGATTTTAGATAAAGGTGCTTTGTTTCATATTTTATATAACAAAAACCTACTATTTTAACAGCAAACTTTGTATGTCCACCATATTCTATTCATCTCTCATGCAAATTGTGACTCAAAGGTGCAGAGATTGCAGGAAGTGCAGGGTGTGTTCTCCCTGGGCTTTGACCTCTGCTACCTCTGCCCACTGTCTGCCCTGATGTGATCCTGGATAAGATCCAGAGCAGGGTCATCTTCATCTTTCTCAGCGGGAGCGCTTTATTCTACCCACCCGTCTGCATCTCCTGAAGTCTCAGGTCGCCCCACCGTCGCCGGCACCCCTACCTCTCTGCTCTCTGCTGATTGCCTCGCAGCCAGTGTCTCGTTCGCTGCTTCACCGCCCCGCTGAGTTGCTTTGAATATTGAAATCAGTGCCTTCTGAACAAAGGGGTGGTTTAAGAGATGGAGGAAATCACTCCAGTGTCAGGGGCCTTGCCCTTCAATCTGCTATGGAAATGTCATGGCAGGGAGCAGTTATGTTTTGATGATGGAGCGTGACATGGGCACATTTTAATATTTTAATGTTTCTGCATCTGTTCTTCTTTTATTTGTCTATCTCCAAGGAAGCAAGGGCTCCGACGCTGGGATCTCTGTGTCTTGTTTTCAGTTTCAATCCAATCAGTGCATCTATAGGAAAGTAGAATCATACTTTATTTATAAATCACAGAAGCACTGAGGTTGTGCTTTGCCCTGCTCTCTTCAAACTTAAATATTCTGCGTTGTCAATGAAGACAACCTCAGTTATTTTTTTTCAGGATCATAAGTAATTTAAATAAAGCTGTTCTTGTAGACACCACAAATGCGAGTATCAGATGATCAGCAGCAGCACGCACCCTCAGCATGAATTTATATCTGTGTTGACAATAAGCAGTGTGCTCTGCCTTTTCGTAGCAGGGTGAACAGCCACGGCGCGTGTCCTCCGTAAACCGCGTTCTTGTTCTTACATTGTGTGAAAGCTGCTTGACGCTGCCTTCCCTTTCTCTGACAGGCGGTGAAGGGAATGCTTTGGGGAGGGTGGCAAATCCTGGGTGAACGGTGTCTCTACCTGCACCACATGCATTCCTGCTCTGGGCTGTGTGAGCAGGAGAGGAGTTGAAACTCGCCTTGTCCTCCGGTCCGCATTCCTCAGCCATGACTGAGCTCACTCTGCCGCAACAAACCTGGGGAATGCTCCGGTGCACACCTGGCTCACTTTCCCATAGCCTAACATGTTTACATGGTTGTGCTTAGTGCTGATATATTGATGTATTTTTTCACACATATATTTATATATATATATACATTCCCTCAGGATGGATTAGGACTTAGATGTCAGAGCTGCAGGATTTTCTCTGACTGCCTGGCTGTGCAGAGGAGAAGTTAAACGGTAGAAGCCCTAGAAAAGCCCCAGCTTACTGAAGCATGAGGCACATGGGAGTCTCTGTGGAGTCGAGCAGATCAAATGCTGCCTCTTTGAAATGTGATGAGAAGGGTTGAATTTTGGGGTTTGCCATCACAGCACTTGAGCTCGCTGCAGGGGCACGTATAGCTATTCTGAGGCAATAAGACCATTTATGATATCGCGGAAGATTTGAAGTTCTTTTTGATTATCTTTGTCAGTTTTTGTTACCCTTCCGTTTTCTCTCAGCCGCGTCCCACATATATTTGTGAGACACATTGTTTTCCCCACTTCACGTGAAAAATGGCTGACACATCTGAGGAAACTAAGCCCTTTATTTCCACCATTTCCTCATGGAGGAAAGGATTGGAGAAAGAATAATGGAAAAGAGTGCGAGAATGGGTTAAGACCAAGTGTAAAGGAGCAAGATGGGGGTGGGGTGGAGGGGGTCAAAGCTCTCGAGGATTATCTTTTCCTTCGTTTTCCCTTCCTCTCCCTCCTCCACCTCCTATGTGAACACATGACCCCAGCTCGTCAGTCCCCGTTCACATAATGACCATATTTAGATGAGAGCAGAGGGGAGAGAAGGATATGAAGCCGATGTTGGAGTAAATCCCAAAAGCAACACAACCTGCACGTTTGTCAGCAGCAGTGGGACCTCAGATTTCACCAGAACAGTGGTAAACCGCGCTGGATGTTCTTGGTATTTAATACACCACAGTGGAACAGTGCCTCTCACTCTATCAACACGATGCAGTGTACACCCTCTGGTCCCTGCGCGGCCGTCACGGCGCTGTGCATGCCACACATGCCTCATAGTTTTTCAGAACATGAGCGAGCTGCTGCTGCTGCTGCTGCTGCTGCTGCTGCCGGTGCCATTGGACGTGTGGCTGTATTAATCACGAGCTTAGCAGGAACAGCTGAAAGGCCTCTGTCTGCACAATGGGAAATGAGGGTCATCTGCTCGCTCACGTTCCCTTACAATAAACTGTAAAATGTTTCATAGTGAACTGATGACTGTTGGTTACGTGCTGAAATTTATCTGATGTTTTACAACATACCTGGTGAGCTCAGTATGAGGGGGGGTTCTCTGTCTGAGCCAGTGCCTGTCACACCCAGTCTGAGAAGGTTAGTCAGAGGTCTCAGCTGAATCAGGTGCGAGTGAGCAGGAGCTGCTCTAACAGTTGTACTGCCCGGATGTCTGCATCAGATAGACGTCATGTGAGGGATGTTTTTTTTTTTTTATGACATGTTTAGATGAGTCCCACAGCGGTGCGGCTTCGTCTCCAGTTTTAATCACAGTGCTTTCTGTGCAACTGGGGAGCGGTAGGCTCATGCGTTGCCGTGCGGGCTTTGACATAATGCTGGGGGTGAAGCGGGTGGAGCTGGTTTCATGTGAGTGGAAAAAGAAAATGAAAGATGGAATAAGAGGTGAATTCAAAGACCAGGTCTCTAGCTGCTCCACATAAGACTAGAACCAGCAAGCACATAACAGTTTGTTTAAAGTGGCCTGGATGTCCACAGGTAAAGAGAAAATAAAACACCCCTGAAGCTCAACATGTTGTATATCATTTGTTTAATACTCCAGTAGAGTGTTGAGGATCATTTGTGCTGCTCAAATACACCACAAAATACACCCGAAAAAAACATTATTTTTACATTGAAACAAATGACATGATATGTTAATTATTAATCACCTACTTCAGGCCAGGATGACTGGCTCCACCTGTGTTTGTTCTGTGCTAAGCTAAGCTAAGCTAAGCTAACGACAGCTGCTGGATGTAGCTGGGGGATATACTGAAGTATAGTGTTGATTTGCTTGCATTAGCAAGACAACAAATAAATATTTTCCATAATATTCGAACTATTTTTAACAAGTAGGGCCGACCGTTCACTGCTTTGCACCCTTTGTAAAACACTGCAGATTGCCTCTTCTAAACTGGCCCAGATATTTTCTCATTGAGCTTCTGTCCCAAAATAATTTGATACATGTCATACTCAGATTAGGAACAGGGGATAACAGAAAATCCACGAACCTGCAGTTGCTGCCAGCAGTGTTTGTTGTTTGGAAGCAGACAAAAAAAATTCCTGTGTAAGCACAGGGTTTAAGACGGAGCGGCCAGCTGCTCGGCTCCACGAGCCCAGAGATGTCATATGATTTTTAGGGCCGCGTTAGCTGTGGCGTTTGGCAAACAAAAGGTGAGCTGGACGCACCGCAGGTCTCGTTTTGAGTTAGAAATAAGAAAAAAAATATATAGGCTATGCAGAGAAGTGCACACAGGAAGTGAAAGGAATAAGGGCTCACAGCCTCTGATCCTATTATAGACTCCAAAGCGCTGCAGGCTCCTGAGAGGCTGGAAATAAAGGGTAAACACAATGTTTTTATTTGAATCACCCTGTGGTCTAACTGAAAACATGAGAATGGAAAGAATTTCTTCAGGTGATCTCACCCTCTCTCTCTCTCTCTCTCTCTGTCTCTGTCTCTCTCCCTTCCTCTCTCCCCCCGTCTCTCTTCTTCTGTGTCACTTTTGCCGTCTAACACCTCTCTCTGCTTTTATTCCCCAAATGCTCTCAGGAAGTGACAGGCACTTAATTTAGAGCGACGGCTAATCTAGTCTTTTTCTTCATCTGATAGGCATGTAGTGATTTGGCCCAGAAAGTCTGTGTGCAGCCATCCTACATCTGCACAGTTTGTTGGTTTGTGGAATGCTTGGAATCGCCTCCATGGCAACGGCTGTGTTGTGTGTGTGTGTGTGTCTGTGTCTGTGTGTGCGTGCAGCAGTAAATATTGACTCCACCACCTCCCCATCCCTGTGTCTGTCCGTGACAGGAGCACAGTGTGTGTCTGCAGGGTTTGGGGGGGGGGGTTTAGTACACACTTTATCCAGGACTCAGCAGAGTCCTACAGTACGACTGGGGGCGTGTGTTTACCTTCAGACCAAACATGGAGGAGCCTTCTCACTCTGAGCGGTTCACGGTTTGATTCAGCATCTATATACTTTGCAAAGGAGGTGAATTGTGACGAGTTTCATGGCATGTCCTCTGCGGTGTTACTCCATCTCAGCTCTTTGTAATGATCAACCTAATGGATAACAGAATGGGAAGTGTGGACAGATACTAGTCAGTCACTAAAACCTGTGCTGGGGTAGTACTGGTGTGCAAACACATCTACTGTAAGCTGCCATTTCCTCTATTCATGTTTGTTGAAGGAGAAGAGAAACAAGATGACACTGAGCTACACCCACTGTTTATTCAGAACCAGGAACCGGCTCACCTGCACACGAGGAGTGTAAACCGTTGTTCTGAGGGCAGATTATTATTTTTTTTTTCTCCCCCTACGTCAGATGGATTTGTTGAGACAGGAGAGCTTGGAGTTGCTACCAGCAGCAGCAGCAGTTGTGGTTCGACCGGTCTGTCCCGTCTCTGTCATTGCAGCGCTCGTGCTGTTTTCAGGCCCCAGATGGAATGTCATCACGGCGTTTGGTGAATAAGATTAGGGAATAGATGTTGATAATCTGGACGGAACAAGCAGGGTTGGATTATACTACGATTGGTGGCTGGTGACGCAGGAGCAAAAGCCTCCCTACTCCCCCCGCTTTAGTAATTACATAGAGAGCATTAAGATGAAGGAATACATCCACCAGGCTGACATTAGGATCACAGGCACTCACTTTGTACATGCACACATACTTCCTGTCCTCTGTTCTACATCATCTTGATGTTCCCTCTTCATTCAAATGAGACAAATGCTGTAAAAACAAGCAGACTCAGTGAGCAGTGTTTCCACTGAACTAGTGTCTTTAGAATAAGCGACGGTCTCAGTCATCCAGGTCATGATATGTTCAAAAACCAAGTCCAGTTGCTCTTGTTTCAGCTTTGTTTTTTTTAGAATAAAACTGACGTTGGTCAAGTATGAGTTTGCTTACTCTGCACACACGCCATTTTCAGCGTCCAGTGTCTGCAGAGTATGCAAATGCTATAAAAACAGGATGATATCTTCCTGAAGTCTGGCGGCTGGGGTTCACTCAAAGGACTTGCAGAGGAGGCCTGTGGAGGTTAAATGTTAATGTGTCTCTTTGTGGGATATGTCCACGTCATATCGTCTCTCTTTTTTGGTCTCTTTTCTGTTCCTCCTCTCTAACGGGTCACAGCTATCGGTCTGAGAATAAAGCCATTATCGTCACCGTTTGTCCACCTAAGTACACAACTCATAAACAGACAGTAAGGAATATGAGATAAGATAAGGTAGTACCACAGTGGGTACATTTGTGGCGCTACAGCAGCAGAGAGGAAAGAACGGTAGAAAACACAGTAGAGAAAAATGAGAATGTTCTCAAATTGGGCTGACATTTTTTTCACATGTTAGAATTAAATCACTAGCAGTTGAGTTAATATTATCATGTAGGTTTCCAACTTACATGAATGTCTGAGAATCTTAAGATGCTAACATTAATCCTTTAAGCACATGTTCAAATTAGTTATTACATTAGTAATCTCTAAACTGCATACAGTACGTCTGTTAAAGCTCTCCATTGTCCAGGTCAGGGTATGTCAAAGCTAGACAAAGCTAAAACAAACACAAGTGGACTTATATGACTTTTCTTGAAAACTTTCCACCACTCATCCAAGTGACTTGTCCAGTTCTCCTTCACTTATATATGGTGAAAGGTCTTCTATAAAAACTCGAACAAGTCCAGTTTCCTTTGTTTTAGATCTACATACAGACGTTTGCACATTACGTCTCTAATTATGTTATTAATTTTCAGGTCGATTGCACATCACTTCATGATCTTTTTAGCCTGTTTAACCTCAGGCATGATAATGAAATCACATGCCCGTTAATGCGTGAAATTAAGAACAAACAACAAATTACAAACAAATTGTAGCTGTCCTTAAAACAAAGCAGAAGGCTCCCTCTCTCATGTCACTCGCCCTCATCGATAAATCAATCAGTCAAAAGCAAACTGAGAGAAGTGAAAGAACTCATCACGCAAAGCAAGTTCCCCTTTCGTTGTGACAAGTGTGAGTCCTCAGTAAGGAATTGTTTAATTGCAGCCCTTAACTTGTAACCTGGGGTTGTTAAAGCATGCCCTACCTACGTATTAGACCTCAGGCCAATAGCTGCAAACTCCATGAGGCAGAAGTGAAGGGTCTACTGTAGCTGTCAGGGCAGCATACAAGCCCTGACTCGCTTCTTCACATAGCATAGAGCATTCACCATCTCCCTCTGCATTACTTTGCCTCAGCTACGTAGTGGGAAATCTCTCATTAAGCGTGCGCTCGGAACATCTGAAGAAAATGTGTTCAATTTTGATGTTTGCGCCTGTTTGATCTCACCTAAAGATGAAAAGATTTTCTTTTAAAGCGCCCAAACACGGCGGTTTAACAAAGCCTGCGTTGTTGGAGGAAATGCTCCGCCGTTGTGATCCTTTCCCTGACGAACACTACTTCACTGAAGCCTGTTAATGGATGAATGGCTCCATATCCCTTCCATTATTTCAGTGAGAGGATACCATTTAGTGATTGTAATTGTTTTCTTTTCAGCTGAAATAAAAAAGAAAGCGTAACAGGGACTGGCAACATCCTGTAGGGGAAACAGCACCAGCAGCAATATTAAAAGACTATTCCCATTTACCAAATGCTCAGGAGACTTGAAGGATTTGGAATTCATTGCCAGATCTTATGCATAATTAAGCAAACCCCCCCACCACCACGAGCCACCCAGCCACACCCCCTGCCTAGCCGGAGGGATTTTTATGCAGCTCTGCCTCTCATACACGAGTCGGTGCTTATTATAGTACCTCAGCCCTATTAGGCCAGAATTAGACTCTTGTTATCATTAACTGCCGCGGATGATACACACACACAGACATGATTCCACTTACTGTCCTGCAAAACATGACATTGTTTGGCTTCATGGCTTCATGTCCATATTTCCTGCTGGCTATTAGAGCTAAAACACACTAGGATCTGGCATCCACCGAGACACAGGCCACGTCTGTGTCTTGTTTATGCCGCCTGCTGTGAGCTGACAAAAGATGGCTTTGTTGGAGTGTGAAGAAAGACCAGAGAGTCTCTTAATGTTTCATGTTGACTTGATTCGGCCTTCCTTTCTGGGGAGTTGTCAGTGTCGGTCACTGCTGGCGAAAGGAACTGAATTCTATCCAAGCTTGAAATCTGCGAGAGATAATTATGGCCGCTTTTAATTTGCTCATTTTGCCGGATTCCATCTAAGATGCACAACTGCTGTTGAATCGTAAAAACATATTCAGCATGCCAGCCATATGTACAAATGGGCTGTCCACAAAATGTGTTATTAAATCTGAGTGATCTCATTAAGGAAACATCCCTAATGTGAAAGCTTCATCTGTGTGGAACGAGCGAGGCTTTAATGACTGGTGAGTGGAGATGAGCGAGGCGGCGTCTCTGCTCTGCCTCAAACGGCTTATTAACCATGCAACCAGTCCGCTCGGGGAGAACACAAAACACACAAAGAGCAGCTCCCCGAGCCACCCGTCATCTTTGTGTCTGCCCTCTTGCGTGTGTGAGTGTTAACCTACACACACTGTTACACTTGCTGCGATGCAACCCCCTTTGTGCAGACATGCCCAGAGGGGGCAGACATATCGAGTGTCCGGCCTCATTGACCCCCCACCCCCCCACCCCATTACTTCCTAGTCCTACTCCCCCATTCATGATGCCATCAGAAATCCACCCCATGTTATGTTCCCCTCCCCTTCCTCGTTTCTTGTGTTCATTTCTCCTCCTGTCACTTTCTGTCTCTTTTAATATTTATTTGCTCCACTGCCTGTCTGGGTGAGCTCACATGTGCATTCACACACACACTGTACATCCTTTTAAACTGCCTGAAAACACTCCAGTAAGCTCCTTGTTTCCCTACGTTGCCCCCGCTTCCTCTTTCCTGGCCGATTGCCATTCTGTTTTGGGCAGCGACGAAGCATTCAAAATGACCGACAAGAACCAGTGACAGCATCACTAATTTCCTCCTGGATTGTGAACCGAGTCCTTTTTTAGCCAGATATTTTCCACCATATGTCACTTCATGGCTCTGACTGGGATGCTGCCTGATAGCCTTTGCATATAGCTTGTCTAGGATTAGGCCCTAGTGAGCGAGAGTGGGCTCATGCATCGGCTGACTTCAGTGGCATATCCAGCTGAGCCTCCTAAATAACAAGAGTCAGGCAGGTGATAGCAGCGGAATAGCTTGACACTACCCACATGCACTTTTACCCTCATCTCTTAATCAGAATGGCTCCTAAACCACCCTCCTTAGTGTTTTCTATAAATTAGCATTTCCTAGCCGACCCCCTGTGGCTATATCTATCCATGATAGCAGGGGATTGAATCCCTAAATTATTCTGGGCTTAGTGTAATGATTTCACAGCTCTAAGCAGTAATTAAAGCTACTCGGTGAGCCTGAGTAGGCGGGGAAGCTTCAGCAATGAAAAGACGCAGAAAAGCTACAACAGTCTCTCACGACTGCCCTCTTGACCTTTGGTCTGTTCTCAGCTTCTTGGTGGTGTATTGTCTCATTAGTGTCATCACTGATTCGTCATCTACTGTAAATCTATAAAGATTATATTGAGGTTGTGTGTTGAAATGCTGTGACCTATCTGGGTGCATGGAGAGATTTCAAGTCTACAAAGTAGATTTGCAACTTTTAGTTAACGGGTTGCTATCGATCAGAGTTCTCTGCAGTTCCCCTTAGTTTTATTGAGGATCCGTTTTGGTTTTCCTGGCAACAAATCTTCTTCTTTAGCTCGCTCTGACACCTCAATCGGCCTCGCTTCTAGACACAGCAGGAAGCTGTTTTTTAAGCAAACAAGCTCTGATAAAATTAAAACTGACTCCCCAGCACTAAATGGAACGATGGTGAACATAGTGGAGCAGTTATCAGCTAATGAGTGAGGTCTGTTGGAAACCAAACTAGAGCTATAACTATTTGCAAATAAATGAAATGCTGCAGATTTTGGGGTTATGTTGCATTATGCAAAATATCAATGAATACATGTGTTAGCTAGTAGAAAATGCTCATCCCAAGTTGTCCCAATTTGTCTGCGCTGTAGTCCTCCGCCCGTATTACAATGGTGCAAATCTGTGAGTCCTCACATTTAACAGGCTAAAACCCAGACTGTTGGCGTTATTTTAGCATTCTCACACAATTTCTCTCTTTGGATATCTGTTTAGATTAAATTAGATTCAACTTCATTATCACTGCATATAGTAGAGGTACATGTGCAACGAAATGCAGTCTGGCATCTAACCAGATCTGTGAATAGCAAATAATAAAGACAAATAATATGGAACAAGCTCTTTTTGCTCTCCCTTGATGACAAAAGTGACATGAATGTGAGCAGGTTCTGGTTGCTGGTTTTACTAAATTAAAAGAACATGCTCTAGCATGTCTCTGAATGTGCATCTGTCTGACACATGTGAATGCAGGCATATGCGACATATCTGCTGTGTGTGTGTGTTTGCTCTGCTGGTGGCAGTGGGGTGAAGTGGATCTCATGTCTGTGTTGAAACCAAAGAGTGTCAGCTGCTCCAATGTCCATGGGGAAGTTTTGACTCGTGTGGTCTGCAGGACACTGTGTCTCTGTGGGTTTAGTTGTAGTCTCCAGGCCGTCTCTGGTTTCTGCATCTGGCCATGTGGAGGTCGGAAGAATTTTTCCGGAGAATGTATTCTAAGAAAATTCCATAAGAAAGCAAGCCTATTTGATTCCAAATTGTGGTGTAATTTGCCTTGAAATTCAGTTTTAATTACATTTATTCATCTCCTGCTGTCTCACAAACTTCTCTTTGTCCTTGAATGCACCACAGGCCTCGGCTATGGGGGGATCCAAGAGTAAGCCCAAGGATGTAGGCCAGCGAACCCGGAGCCTCGATGGCAACCTTAGTTCTGGGGGAGGGGCTGGTGGCCACCACCTCAACTCTGCTCAACAGTCCCTAACTCCCAATCGTAGCCCCACTATGGATGGCGGCCTCAGTGGCAACCCGTCAATGACCAATAATGCAGAGCTGGCCCTGTTTGGAGGAGTGGACAATAACAGTGTCACCTCTCCCAACAGAATCACATTAGCAGGTGAGCACCTCACCTCACAGCCTCAGTTTGTTTGATTTCCTGTCTTACTGTGCAGGTTGTTGTAACAGTAAGGCAGTGTGAAGTTATTTGTTTAAATCTTTCTCCAGGAGGCGTGACGACCTTCGTGGCATTGTATGACTATGAGTCTCGAACAGCTTCAGATCTGTCTTTCAGGAAGGGTGAACGCCTTCAGATTGTCAACAATACGTAAGAAAGAACCTGAAAACTGTCTCTCGATCATCTTATGCTTTCTTCTCTGTCACTTCTTGCACGGTGAAACTAAAGAATGGTCCCAGAACACTTCCTTTAATGCACAAACGGTTCTGTAAAACACCACAAGTTACTGCTCAGTTGTCCGGCTGCTTTGCACTCCAAAATGTCTCTCTGACAACTTCTGTAACCATAGAAACAGAAATGGGCTTTCCCTCAGCAGAGCTTGAATTGTAGTCAAGTGACAGATTTATGCACAAATTTTGCTTCATTCACATAGCTGATCATCTTGCTCTTTAGCCCACCATGGCAAGGAGGTGTTTTCTTTTCTTTCTTTTTTTTCCTGGTAATTCCTAAAGAAAAAGGCTCAATGTTAGACCTACTTACTTAATGCTATCCTAACTGGTTTAAATGGGGAGTCATGCTTGTTTTTAAAGTGTGGCCTCTATAAATCAATAGAGGTGCACTGAACCATATACGGTAGTGATGCACCCCCAGTGCTGCCTTTCCCACCAACAAACTGCTGACCTAGAAGGCAGAAGTTCAGGACAATAGTGGATTATCTCTGCATGTGGCCCCTTAAGCCAAAAACCTGGATCATTATTGGGTCAAGTACATGCAGAATGAATGAATCAACTCCTAGATTGGGTGATCGTAGTCAAATTAAACACTTGTCTTCTTTTCTGTTGGGTTCAGTTTAATGTAAAAATGCAACGTGAACTGACAGGTTATGATAATATTGCGCCCTCGGGCATGTTTCCCTCTCAGGCTTCATTATTGTGGCCTTGTTATAGAAGAGTTTAAATATTTTAGATTCATTGATTGTTCGTATGTTGCTCTGCTGGACGTGTTTGCTGTTCTGCTCGTAACGTTCCCTCTGTTATTTCTTTGCCTTCCTTTTCACCATATCCCTTTCACTTCTCTTTTCTCCTTCACAAACCTTCACATTGTTATAGGAGGAAGGTGAACTGCAGGTTTGTGAAGCTTCTCTGGAGTTTCCTTTGAATGTACCCTTTTTTCTGTGTTTTTTTCCCCCTGTAACACAGAGCATATACTGAATACCACTTGTGCACTGTAATATCACTTTACCAACCACATAACTGCCCTTCCCTTCATGAATCCTCATTACTGTAGTCAAGAGGAGTTGGTGTAAATCCTTGCAGCACTATAATCATCTCAGGTCAACTCGAGGCGATGAATGTGAACAAATCACAATTTTACTAGTGAATATAGTTCTGCAAAGCTGCAGCAGCTCAGTCCCTGATAAAGTGTAACATAAAGGCACCATCACCTCCCTTTTGTCCAGCAACCATCAACGCATGTGTATGTTTTTACAGTAGAGAAACCTGGGCCTAGAGTTATCAAGCCTCTCCCAGAGCTCAAAAATTAATTAATTTAGAAGTGGATACAGCAAATGTACGACAAGCTGTATCCACAATGTTATTTACACTCTGAGACACTTGATAAACAGCCCTAAAATTTACATTTGTGTTTTGAATGTGTGATGAGCCATGGTAAAGCTGTGTGTTATCATTTCATCTGTGCAGAGAAGGGGACTGGTGGCTGGCGCGCTCCCTGACCACTGGAGATAGCGGTTACATCCCCAGCAATTATGTGGCTCCATCTGACTCCATCCAGGCAGAAGAGTAAACCCCTTCATTTTTTTTTGTCTTGCTCTGTCTCTTTTTTTCTCTCGTTCACAAGCGCATGCAAGCATTAAGAATTTTCTATCTTTTTGCCTTGCGTGAGTTTATGAATGAGTCCTTTAGCACATAGTTTGCTTATTCCTGTTCTTGCTGAGAAGTAGATGAGAAGATTAGTAGCTGCCACACATCAAATCTAAAGGTACAACCAGCAGTTGGTTGGCTTAGTTTAGCAGTGAGACTGCAAAAAGAGCTACGAGCTAGCCTGATTCTTCTTAAGCTTTCTGTGAAGCTACAAACAGAAGCTAGCTTAGCTTAGCATAAGGTCTGAAAACTATGGAAATAGTTGAGGTTGCCAGGCAACAGTGGGGACTCTAATTTGGGGCTCAGACCACAGGAGTTTTGGGCTGATTTATCCTCCAGTACGACATTGCTCAGTGCTGAGGTTGCGCACGGATTATCTGCAAATGTGAGGTTTTAGAGATCCATCTTAAATTCCTCCAGTTAATATCAAACTTGTCTGATATTAAGAATCTAAGATCTGGATGATAACGTCAGTACTTTCACAAGGATTTTAAAACTCCTGTAATCCGAGCCCAGCTCAAGAGGTCACTGTGCAACCCGACAACAGTCCTGTGAGAGACAGGACTGACAGGAGAGATGTTTTATTCGATTAACTTTTGAGGTGTTGGTAGACAGACTCACCTTTGGCTCAAGCTAACCGACTGCTCCTTATTATGGCATATTTACAAGGCGACGCAAGAATGATGTGCATCTTCTCATATAACTCTGGGCAAGAACCAAATGAACCAAAGTGTCAGACTTTTCCTCTGAGTGACTGCAGTACAGTTAACACTCTATCTGGTGATCTCTACATGCTAACCTGCTGGCTTTATATAATTCTCACAAACTAACCTTTTGTAACAACTCCATTTCTCACCTTTGCCCCCTGCTCCACCAGTCATCTCAAACTGACTCTGGAGTCCAGGTAAGCAGCTGCTGCACTGCAGGCGTTAGTATGCATCTGGAATACACTACATTTTCTCAAGCTATAGAAGAGTTCACCCTCGATTTTTTTTTATTCCCTCTCTTCCACCCACGTACATCTTCTTCCCCTCACCAATCTGCTCCCATGTGTTCCATATTTTTTTGTTTTTTTTTCTCGACATCACCAGGTGGTACTTTGGAAAAATCACACGCCGCGATTCTGAGAGGCTGCTGCTAAGTTTAGAGAACAGGAGAGGGACTTTTCTGGTGAGAGAGAGTGAGACCACCAAAGGTAAATATATCTTTCTAAGGCTGGTTATCAAATGTCAGTACTTTCTAAAAAATAGCATTGAAAAAATGTGAAGTGTCAGGAAATTGTTAACTTGTGTGTAGAACTGAAAAACATGTTAATATCTCTCAAACTAAGACAAACTTTCACAGTATGCTTTTCTGAAAAGATTCTCAAGTATCGTACCCCACAAAAATCAACTATTTTAAACAACACTCAAGTCTTTTTAACACAAAAATGTGTTTTCAAGGACTCTAAAGGGGTGTTATGACTGTGAGCATCCTCAAACAATAGCCTAGGGAGTTCTTAAAGTGCCACTTTAAGGTGGAGTGTCCTACTCTGCCTTGCTCATCAGGCCTTGGGGAGGTAGACTTAAGTATTTAATCTATGCTAGTGATCAACAAACCTGCCCTGACAACATTTGCTCCTGCAAGTTTAGCATACATACTGCTTTTATGGGCGTCTTTGGGAATTTTTTTTAATTTTTTTAAAGAACTTATCAACATGAAACTCAGATTGAGTTCTATGATATGTGTCACTGAAAGGCGCAGAGGAGAAGAAAGCAAATTCTTTCTAGCAGTCAGACATTTTACCCTGCTGTTCACTGAGCGCCCCGTCGTGCTGTGTCAGTCCTGTGGCGGTGTGGGTACAGAGGAGAGACGAATCAGGCAGATGGGGAAAGGTTTGATGTGACGCCTGTGGGACTCAGTCTGGAGATAGTTCTGATAGGCAGCTGCTCTGCTGCTGTTGCTGTTGCTGCTGCTGCTGCTTCTGCTGCTGCTGCTGCAGCAACACGGCCCCCATGGACTCAGCTAGATCTGAGTGTGTTTGTGTTCCATTTGCATACACATGTACATAAAGGATTCCCGTTAACGGATATGCATATAAGCTGAACAGAATGAGAAAAGGATCAGGTTAGGGAGAGGTGGACAGAAACTGAGTAGATGGATAAGCAGAACAGATGAAAAGGGGACTGGGTGGATGAGTGAAACAGAATTAGGTCAGTGTGGAGCTGAGGCTGAGGACTGTACAACCACAGGACATATCGCCCAGTTCAAACATAAAGAAAAGGAGGAGGCATTGCCTTAGGCTTCTTTGTGTTTCCACTTGACTGACGCTGCCCTCTGCTGGTGTAATGAGCACATTGTGAAAAAATCCCATTTCTCTTTTCACATCCATGCAATTGATTTTAACAGATGATTTACTCCTGTTTGTTGTTGAAATATAACTGGTAAAGTGGTGAATAAAAGAATATCATGGTGTTTCACGCAATGCGTCATCCTGTTTGTTGTTATTCTCCTCAGGTGCCTACTGTCTGTCTGTACTGGACTATGACAACTCCAAAGGGCTGAATGTGAAGCACTACAAGATCAGGAAGCTGGACAGCGGAGGCTTCTACATCACATCACGCACACAGTTCAGCACCCTGCAGATGCTTGTCAACCACTACCGCAGTGAGTAACAATTGCACAGATGAGTACGGAGACAGATCATTTAGACACTCCTTGTATTTCCTGCACCATCAGAATGAATACATTACAGTAGCACTGACCACTCTCACCGTCTTCTTTCCTCAGAGCACGCCGACGGACTGTGTCACAGTCTAAGCGACATCTGTCCTGTTCTGAAGCCTCAGACTCAGGGCTTATCCAAGGATGCCTGGGAGATCCCACGAGAGTCTCTCCGTCTGGACCTCAAACTTGGACAGGGCTGCTTCGGAGAGGTGTGGATGGGTGAGTCACACTTTGATCTGTTTCTTGTATCTCCAGTGACAGTGAGAAAAGCCTGTCTTTCTCTATGTTTTAAGCACACTTTCAGTAACAACATTAGCAAGCTATGAAAAGACCAAAGAACACGAAGCCCTTTTTTTCACTCCAATGAAAATAATTTATGCTTTGGTTCATAAAACCAAATAATCAAAGTGAATTAGCTTTAATTAAAACTTCACCTCAGCAGGTATGCAGCTGACATTTGTGTCATTATAATTTATTTATACTTAATGATTTAAGAAAACACATACAGGCCAGTGGTTTCCAATCTTTTTTGTTACACGGACGCTCCCATTTGTGTCAAGTAGACTCCATTATCACTTCACTGAGGCCTGAAATCATGCTCCAAACTGGTATTTTATTAAGAAATTATATTATATATAATATTTAAAACCTCTTACTGTATTGATGTAAAAGTTGATTTTGATACATCGTTTTCAAATGATTGAGCTGTTATTTAAGGAGTATGTATTCATATATCTACCACTATATGCCTGAATTTTCACCAACCAATACTGATCAATGTCTCATAGCTGTTTTATTTTGCTTTTCTCAGGGACATGGAACGGTACAACACGGGTGGCAATCAAGACCCTAAAACCCGGCACAATGTCCCCCGAGGCCTTCCTGCAGGAAGCTCAGGTCATGAAGAAGCTGAGACATGAAAAGCTGGTTCAGCTGTACGCGGTGGTGTCGGAGGAGCCCATCTACATCGTCACAGAGTACATGGGGCAAGGTCAGCATTGCACACTTTCCATTTTTGCTGAATTATTTTTTTTTTTCCAATAACTGGAGTATAACAACAACCTAGGAGAGTTTCATAAACATAAATGTCAGTCTTTTGCCAAATAATTTAATATAATGGTAACCAAATCTATTTACAAAAACGATTAACTTAATGCTAAAGGAGTCTTTAGAAACATATCTCTAGATATGAATGCATAATTCTCAATAATCATCAGATCAGCGGGTTCAGAGATTGCTGATAAGGCACTCTGAACATTTCCTGCTAATGCAGCTTCACATTAAAAGCTTTTAACTGGCAAGACAGGAGACGAATTATGTTATGACGTAGTCACAGGAAATGCAGTGTGTTTTGTTACTGTCAATCAAAAATGCATCTACAAAACAAGGTCTTCTTTTTCTGACAGTCTTAAAGTATTTCAGAGAGTGATTGAACATGGAGGAGCGGCAGTAGTGAACTGTTAGGTGAAGAGCTGTAGGGGAAAGCGGAAACTACTTTGATGTGCTACGTTTAGAATTCAGTGACCTAGGGTATTAAACCGCCTGCTGCTAGGATGGAAATGTTCAGATTGCACCTTTTGCTAGACGGAAACCTCCTTGGTGGAGGCATGCAGGTGAAAACGTCAACGTGTGTGACGTCAAGTGTGTTTCACTCAGGACAATTAAAACCCAACTACACCTTGATCACTGGTTAAAAGGTAAATAGAACAGAATGGTCTAGGTATTTTCTTTTGTTTGTATTAAAATGAGTTCTCTTAAAGATTTCCAGGATTCATACAAGTCCACCAGTCTTTAGATTGTTCTAACCTGCAGCATGTGTCCCTGCTAACAGGCAGCTTACTGGATTTTCTGAAAGGGGATATGGGTAAGATGCTTCGCCTCCCTCAGCTGGTGGACATGGCCTCACAGGTTAGCACAAATCAAATGCTGTCATTTTTGTTTTCCATGTTGGTGTTCATTATGTTTGAAGATAATGATAAAATGTTGTGTCTTTCCAAGATCGCCTCAGGGATGGCATACGTGGAGAGGATGAACTACGTGCACAGAGACCTCAGAGCTGCTAATATCCTGGTGGGAGACAACTTGGTATGCAAAGTGGCCGACTTTGGTCTGGCCCGCCTCATAGAGGATAATGAATACACTGCCAGGCAAGGTAAGATCCCATTATGGTAAAGGTAGCTTGTTATATTTGTGTATTTACACTGTTTGATACTGGTTCCTCGTCTTTTTAAGCTTATACTTAATGTTATTGCTTCAGTGGGGTCAAGTATAAATTCTGGCCGCTTAGATTTGGTCAGTGATTAGAGACAGTTAGACAACAGGAACTTATGTAGTTGTTTGTTTCAGTGTGCGCTACAGTGATTGAATTTTAACTTCCTGGTAAACCTGTCTTTTTGCAGGAGCCAAATTTCCCATCAAGTGGACTGCTCCTGAAGCTGCGCTGTACGGCCGCTTCACCATTAAATCTGATGTCTGGTCATTTGGGATCCTGCTGACGGAACTGGCCACCAAAGGCAGAGTGCCCTACCCAGGCAAGGATTTATATTTCAGGCCTTGTTACACCATGCAGATACATAAAGATTTATGGGCTGGGACTAATTTGTCACATACAGTAATTTGAACCAAAATATGGTCATGTGTTTGTAACCTCAAATCGCTCTTTCCTCTCGCAGGTATGGTGAACCGGGAGGTGTTGGACCAAGTGGAGCGTGGTTACAGGATGCCGTGTCCATCAGAGTGCCCTGAGTCCCTCCATGAGCTGATGATGACCTGCTGGAGGAAGGAGCCTGAGGAGAGGCCCACCTTTGAGTACCTGCAGGGCTTCCTGGAGGATTACTTCACCTCCACAGAGCCTCAGTACCAGCCTGGAGAGAACCTGTAACCGGCCTGAAGATGTTTATGTATGTGCAAAACTGAGCATCTGCTTTAAAGTGCAGGGACTAGTGTGAGTGTGTGTGTGTGGGTATGTATGTTTATTTGTACAACGGGGCAGAAAGCCGACATCATTCTGGGTACAATCAGTGTCTCTCTCTGACATGAAGGACTGTCAGTGGGACATCAAACCAATCCAGTCTTTCCAAAGTCATTGTCTCCAACATGTTTGCTCTGCGGCATTTTTTGCTTCCACAGAACCTGTCAGTCAACTTTACATTTAAACAGGTTTATCTTCCTTCCCTGTGTTTATAAGGTGCCCTAAAGCATCTGCTGTGCATTCTTCTTGTGTTAATTCACCTGACTGATCTTGTAGTCTAAGACCAGAGAAGAACATGGGAGTCCAGATAATAAACACTGGATACAAGTATTGTCCTGCTGACAACACCACTACAGGTCTCCTCTTACAACTTTTGGATTTAAAACACACACAGTCAGACCTGAGAATTGTCTGGGACCTACAATCATTTGCTAACATATTGTCGGTCTTTATTTTTTATTTTGAGATTAGACCTGAATTGACTGGAAAACTTTATAACCATGCTTCCCCTTTGCAACGGTGAGTTGTAGTTTGTTAGATGTTGTTTGGGAGTAACACTCTCAATTCCCATTAGAGAGCTTAGTCTCACTCACTGACAAATTATCGCTGTGACCAACATACAGCTCAACACAAAGAAGAGAAGAGGCAGAGCCTGTCTCTGTTGTCTTACTTTCACTTAAAACAAAAGGCTACTGATCACTAAAGGTCGTCTCAGGATGGAGAAGACAAGAATTCTGCTGCAAGGATTTTTGTGCCAATGAAAATCTCTTTTGTACTCTCTTCTACTGTGTAAAAGTGTATTTTAATACTTTTCTTATAATGATCTGGAGTCATATAAAGAGATTATGTTGTTCTTCTAAAAGGATAATCCACTGTTTTGAGATCCTGCGCCTGTGTACAGCACTGTCTGGCTCAGCAGCGTGGCTTTAATGAGCTGATTTGTTCTCAAGCATTCAAATTAAAATCAGGTGAATCTTCTTCCATGTCTCTTTTCACTTCTGACCTACATTAGTGTGATTTTAATCAGTGTTTCTTTTCTCTAATGAGTGCGCCTTTGAGCACAATCTTACACTGGAAATATTTTTGTGAAGAGGATAAATGAGCTGTTTTGTGTTCATTTAGGCCCTCTACAAAGCTTTCCCATCTACACATACAGTTAGCATGTATAGCCAATGAATTGGCATCTTGAAACTTAACTGTAAATATCCTGAATGCTAATATTTTGTATATATCATCTTTATAATTTATTCCTTTTTAAAATAACCCAGTTGTTCATTTTGCTTTAAGCATCATTGCTCAAACCGGTTCATGGTACTTTCATGGGTTAATAACATCCGACCATAAAGACAGTAAAAAATGAATATATATATTATAAAACACTTTTCATTACAAGAATGTTTATTTTTGCATGTATTTCTGTGAAACTTTGTACATTTTGACCGACAGAAGTGTTGAGGAGAGGTCGCACTGAATCACATTTCTTTTTTTGTCGAAACAGTCAGATACTGATAATCTACCAGCGTATCACACATAATACAATCAATACCACAAATGTTTACATAGTTGATAATCTTCAGATCCTTTTGGTGCTGCTTTACTGTAGAGGCTGAGAAGTGAGCAGGTAGTCATGTGTCATGAACCTCGTTGGACAGTTTTTGTGCACCTGACAATGGTCGTTCAGTGGTGTGATTGGATTCCATTGGACACTGCTGATTAAGATAAATTAAATCCATACAGAGGTTGATGCAGCTGGAACATATGGAAGGAGCTTGATATCTGTGTAGCGTCTACTGTGTCCTGTTGGCTGCATTGGTGTAGTCAGATTTGGCATCATCGATCATTGTTTTCTGCTGTCTCATTAAATGTTTATGAGCACAAATCTGGAAAAGATGCATGTAAACAGTCATATAGTCAGTATGCAGCCTTGCTTATGAGCCAAGGACATGTCCTGTGGGGTTCTGGGTCTCCTTTCTGGCTATGCAGATATTTTTAAAATCTGTGATAGGAATATATTCCTATATTATTCTCTTTTCTATCGTATTCAATGGGAATTTTCACACAAATAACTATTTGTCTATTTGTAAAATCCTACTGAATATTGTTCAAATTTGAAATTACATTTGAATAAAATTTGTATATTGACAGTGGTATTCTCTTTTATTCTTGACCAAATTCCGTCTCTGTGGGCGAGTAGAAATCACTCAATATGACTGTGCTCAGGAGTTAGGAATCAAAACTACATACGTGGTTTATGTGGTGTTTCCCACTCAGCTGCGGGTTCATGAGTTCCTTGCAGATAAACAAATATCAAGATATTGAACATTCAGCACTATAGCAAATAGAAATACGCTCTGACTCTGTTTACAGTAATGTATAGTATCACTATGTATAGTATCACTGTAGTATTGAGATACCTCAGCATGGAATTGTTTTTACAGTTTTGTATAAATCGAACCTGATGCAGGATATACAGTATTGTCTGCAGGTCAACAAAGCAGGAAGAAGTATTTGGCCGTTTTATTTAATTATTATTTTTTGGCATTTTTTAATTTATTTAAATGTATTTAAATTTGAATGTGTGAACGAATTGTCGAATGAAAAAGTGTAGTAGTAGTAGTAGTAGTATTTCAGATTAGTTTTGATCAGCATCCATAAGTGAGCGTGGCTGAGTCGTCCTCGTGACGTCGCTCGCGCTAGTCGGTCTCTCTAATGTGTGTATGGGCTTTACCAGAAAATCCCGGAAGAGTGCAGTGTGTACACGAGGCGCAGGTGATTCAGTTCGTGCTCTTTACCTGTAAACAAAAAAAAAAACAAAAAAAAACGCAAACATGGAAACGACACCTGGGATACAGTTTCACGGAAACCAGCCGACAGTACAACTTCACCGCTGGTAATGTAACTTCAGGATTCACATTCATGCTTGCTCAGATTTGTGTACTTTCTGTGACTTATTTTTCCTGTTTACGCCTCTTTTATTAGTTTGTAACCTTTACAGATTTTCGGAGCGTTTTTATGCCGTGCTTCATTTCTTGTCATTTAGCGCATCTTTTGTTGTTCACTTCCACCGTAAATTGTTTTTATGTAAAGTTTTTTTTCTTTTTTCTTTCGGGGACTTCATGTTAGCTCTCCCACAGTGTTACATTTAAATCTCGCTGCCGGCACTTTACCATCGCTCCGACCTGCTTTGTCAATGAGATCATATTCAGTGCCACACCTTCCTGTTCATTTTTAAACTTCCTTTAATTGTGCGCTCTCGCATTTGGAAAGAATGCGTTTAAATTTCTCAGCATCAGTTTGTTAGAGGCTGATAAGTTTAGGAAATGACAAGTTTCCTCTCCACTCACTCTTTCTCTCTCTGTCCCCTTTCCAAAACATGGCAGACTGGTGATCAGAGTTTGATTCGACACACTGATACACACAGCGTTACCAAGACACACTGTGCAGAGCTTACACATGTAATAAGGTGGGTCAATCTAGTCCAATCTAATCTAATCCAATCCAATCCAATCCAATCCATTATTGGTGAGGGAAATCAGGTCAATTCACCTTTAAATCCTGGTAGTTTCTGTCAGATGCTGTTCACAGCTTTCATGCTAAAACTTGCCTCTTCTCAGAATTGCTTAACACAAGTCAGATGATGATGATGACTGCTGTGCACATTCATTCAACATGACCGTCCTTGCACTATAGTTACTGTTGTTGTGCTTCAAAAGGGGAGATATTTTTGGTTTTGTCTGATACTTCTGAACATCTTTAAATCTGGTTAAAAATGGAGAACAGAGTGAAAACGCTGTGGCCTCCCTGAAATTAGATGAAAGTATCGAGATGATCGCCACAGTTATTTTTAGTTTCGACAGTTTGTCTTATCTCCACAGTCCACTTCATTCCTGGGTATTTCACTGACATGCTAGCTCAAGATTGTAGCCTGTTAATAGACTTTAACCTGCATGCGATCTTGATATAAAGATAAATAATTTCAGACCAAAGGTATGCTGTCATCATGTGAGGAGGCTTGTATCAAGTTCCTAGCATACTGAATAATTTGGCCTTGTTAAAACAATAGGAACTTGTTTCGGCACAGCACAATACAATTTAATTACACACTAACACTAGAAACCACATCCTTGTGGATCTAATAAACTGAGTGTTAAATATCTAAAGTTTTTAATACCTTTGGTAGAGTATCATATTTGAGATATTGTTTGCATCAAAGCTGTGTTATTTCATTAGAGCTATAGAGCTATGCTTTAAAGTTAAGTCTACTGTGTTAATTACATTTTAGGCCTCCATAGAGGTTTATCAAACACACACCTATAAACTATATATATATATTTGTTCTAGGGATTGGAATGCTGTCCTTCAGTCAAAATGCAATTGTTCTCTGCAGTAAAACCGGAAGAAAGGGTGTTGTTTGTTATTTTGACACTCCTTATCAGCATACTTTATTTCTGGTAAAGAAAGGCAGGAGCAATGCACTTAATAACTGTTTGTGAGCAGCTTCTATCATGCACACACAAGAAGAGTCATGCAGAGACAGGCGACAGTGGTCTATAAATGTAATTATAGACTCTGTCTCTCAGCCGGTGGGCAGAGGCTGCAGAGAAGAGCTGTTCTGACGTAAATTAAGAACAGGAAACCACTTCAACACATGTTTAAGCTGACTGTATGTTTCCTGTTGCGTCTCGCAAACTGTCAAAATACACGTGTTCGTTAAACAGCATTTTAATAGCTCGAACAAGGAATTGACTTACAAGATTAGCTTGTTACCTGTGGTGCTGCTAGTTCTTTAAAATAACCTGCCTTGGATAAGCAACAAAAAAAAAAAAAAAGCTGAGAAGCTGAAAGAGCTGGAGTGTTTCTAAATGCGAAATGTATTGATCACCGACATTCACTGTCATTTTACAAAACTCACTTGTTCCTTCTATATGATCCCTTGGGATATAAACTGCTATTTTAATGATGAAGAGTCTTTAATCGTGAGAATCTACTGTTTTTCTTATTTTCACATTATATGAAAATAAGCAGCAGTCGAAGGAATAATGAGAATATTTAAACCTGAGCCTTTTCTTGTTCGTTTGAGGTTATACACAACAGTAATTCCAGTCTAAGCATGTGGAAAAAGTTGTGTACTTTTGTCTACTGAAATTAAATGTGCCCTGAGGCACTGTGTGACAATGACACATCAGCTTTGGGTGGGTCGTATAGAGCAAAGTGCCTGTAAAAAGACAGATAAAAAATGCCACAGAAACCACATAGAGGAAGCTGGTAGTGACTCAGCTGACCAGGTGACAAGAGGCCCTGAGCATACAAACATATGGACTAGAATTAGAACATCAAGAGGAGACGTCCCGCAGCAAAGCAGGTAGGAGATTAACGAGACTAACCGTCCCCATAAATGCAAACAACAAAGGCAGTCGGGACTTTGGAAACCTTTGATCATTTACAGTAAACCTGTTCTCAGAGCTCAGCTGTTTCCAGGTAGGAAATGCTAATGCCATCACATAACCTCCTTTTTAACAGTTAACCAACAAACTGAGAGACCAAAAGGAGCTGGATCTCCTGTCGACCTCAACTATGGCAAGCCAGGATCCCGTCAACCCCTCGCATGCTACGTTTGACCTCTTCGTCCAAGCCCAGACTTGTAAGGACGTGAAACACCACTTCGGTGAGCTCTGCAAGCAGCTCGACCTCAACCCTAAAGATTTCAGGACCTTCTACATCAAGTTAAAGGAGAGATTGAACTACTGGAAGGCCAAAGCCTTGTGGACCAAGATAGACAAAAGGGTATCTCATGATGATTACCAGCAAGGAAAAGCCTGCACCAAAAACAAGGTACTGGCAAATGGAGGTTCTTTATTGTATCTTGAAATCCTCTGAGAAGGGGGTAATGAGTTTTGATAGTTAAACATATTTAAGATGATTACTTTCAATGATAATTAGGTAATTTTGGGTTATGTTGAGGCAGGTTGTTTGGAGCAGTTTACTTATATTTGTGATACATATCTATCTAATCTAAAACGGAGACAACTCCAGTCAAAGTATAATTTACTTAATTTATTTAAATACGGTTGTAATAATTAGAATGGCCTGCCGTTTCTTTCATTTGAGATTTAAATACAGTAAACTTTAAAATTTCAAATTTCACGTCCATTTTTGATCAGACATTTGATCAGACTTTCATGATGTCACCCACCCTTTCTGATTCGGTTCTCCTCTCTCTTAGTGCCTTGTGTTGGGTGCGGGTCCATGTGGCCTGAGGACGGCCATCGAACTGTCCCTGCTGGGTTCTCAGGTGGTGGTGTTGGAGAAGAGAGAAGGGTTCTCCAGGAACAATGTTCTCCACCTGTGGCCCTTCACCATATACGACCTCCGTGGGCTCGGAGCCAAAAAGTTCTATGGCAAATTCTGCTCTGGCTCTCTGGATCACATCAGTGAGTAGTTATTATTATTACAGTTATTATTGGAGAGTCGTTTGAGGCATTATATTTATTAAATTGACTGCATTAACAGAGCCTTTAGGATCCCACAATGGGATAAATAGGGGGTTTTGAAGCCTGTCAGGTTGCAATACAGGGTAAGGGTGTGATGAATATATCTAGAGTTATTGGACAAGTAAGTTTCCATGCTTTTTCAATCCAAAAATGTCATGACAGAGGCCAGAGATTCACCTAACTGCAATACAGAATAGGATTTGTTACAGCTGATCTGATAAATAATTGATTCATACTTTGCTAGTTGACAAACTGGGTCCTCAAATGCAATATTTTTATTGATATTTGTATCTTTGGCACTTCAGAGTCACGGATTAGTTGAAAAAAAGGACATATTAAAAAACGATGAAAGAATCGTCTACCTCTTCTTAACTTTATGTTTGCTCGACTGATTCATGTTTGAGGTTATCTCACACCAACGTGTCCAGGGTAACATGCATGTGTGTTTTCAGGTATCCGTCAGCTGCAGTTGGTTCTGCTGAAAGTCTCACTTCTCCTCGGGGTAGAGGTGCACACAGGAGTGGAGTTCCAGGGCTTGATCGAGCCCTCAGGAGAAAATGGTACTTAACATTAACAACAAGCGATCAATCTCCTCACTAGTTTTGATCAGTGAAACATATGTTTTTGAAAATGTAGGAACCAGTAGTATGTGAAGTTATTGTGAAATCTACTGAGGCACACGACACATACAAGTTTGATGTCTCTCTGATAGGTTGGATGGCCAAACTGCAGCCTCCGTCTCACCCTACTGCAGCCTACCAGTTTGATGTCTTCATCTCTGCTGGAGGAGGCAGGTTTGTCCCTGATGGTGAGACAAATACAAATAAGCTTCTGCAGTAAGAGAAGAAAAAAATATTTTGCAAGGCCTTGATGTTGCACATATCCTCAAAATCACAAACTTGCCTCAGTAGCCTTCTTTGTTTTTGTGAGTGAAATTTCATCAGCCCGGTTTCCTGTTTTTCTTCCTTCCCAAACTCTCAGGTTTTAAGCATAAGGAACTGAGGGGAAAACTGGCTATTGGCATCACAGCCAACTTCATCAACAGAAACACAGCCGCCGAGGCCAATGTAGAAGAGATCAGCGGTGTAGCCCGTATATATAACCAGAAATTCTTCCAAGACCTGCTCACTGAAACTGGTAGGAATTCAAATGGCATCTGTAGTCATGTTTGTCTGGATGTGAGATGACATCTACATTTGCAGTGATGCTGCTGTCTGTTTAAAAATTAAAACAAAAAAGAAGAAATCAGTTGCATCAGATTAACTTGTTTCACTTTACCGCTTTGGAATATGAACTGAACCATAACATTTTTAAAAACAGCATAAATGCTTTTGTTTTCATTTCCCTCTTTATCTGTTGTGCCCGTGTTGCTGACCACACATTCAAGACCTGAAGCGAATGTTCCCACTGTCAGTTTGATTTGGATGAAGTGTGAAGGACGCTGTTAGTCTGTATTTTATTTTAATTTCCAGTGATAGTGTTAACTGATGAAATTCACCCTTCTCCTGTGATCCTCTGCGCAAACTGTATCATCGTTTCAGTGATACTGTACAAGACCGACACCTTTATAATTGTGTTTACATTGATCACACCCATTTAAACGGCTTTCTAATCCACTCTGATCTCCCTCTCTAAGCTACCATATGCTCACGTGCTAAAACTAGTTAAACCAATGGGAATGCATAAACAAACAAGCTAATTATATAGGAAAATATCAGACAGAAAGATATTGTCAGCTTGCTGTCTTCTCCTCTCTCTTACTCTGTTTCCATTCCATTTTCTTTCTCTCTTTTTTCCATTCCAGGTATTGATTTGGAGAATATTGTCTACTACAAAGACGACACCCACTATTTTGTCATGACTGCCAAGAAGAAGAGCTTACTGAAGAAGGGGGTCATTAAACAGGTGAGAACAACACATCCATTACCAAGAAAAAGTGTGAATCTTATTGGCATAAGCTTCATCTCTGGCCAGAAAAGAACAAACCAGATAAATGAAACAGCCCTTCAGTTGCTTTAGTGTGAAAAGACAGGCTGTCTATCATCTCTTCTTGCTCCACTGCATGGCACCTTTGCTAATGCAGTAAACCAAGTGTAAGATGTGTCACTTTGTGTCAGAGAAGGTGCCGTGAGTCATCAGTTCGCACTTCTTCCTTCATCGTCACAGGACTATAGCGATGCAGAGCAACTGCTGGCTCCTGCAAATGTTGACAGTGACGCTTTGCGCCACTATGCCCACGATGCTGCCTTCTTCTCCACCGGCGGAAGGCTGCCTGACCTGCAGTTTGCTCAGAATCACGCCAGCCAGCCAGATGTGGCCATGTTCGACTTCACCTGCATGCACCGCGCTGAGCACGCCTCGCTGGTCAGGGAGAGGAGGGGCAAGAAGTTATTAATCGGTCTTGTTGGAGACTGTCTGGTGGAGGTAGGGGACAGCCTCTAAAATGATTTCCTTTATTGCCTGTGGGGGGGTGGCTGTCTTGGTCTGCTTTAATTCTCACTAGACATATTTTATCAATATATATTTTTCTGATTGGTATAGGAAAAATATGTATTATAAGTCAGCATATGATGTTAGTTATATGTCACCATCCAAAACTAAGCAGAGATGCACAGTTACAGACATAACAGCTACACATCAGCACGCAGACATGACAGACATGCATAAGGTACAACACAGAAGACACAGACAAATCAAACCAGGTGTTAGCACAGATTCAAGACATGTGGCCTACTGCTGTGAATGCAAGTGGCAGGATTTTGCCAAAGCGTGCACTTCTGCGCCCGTACACCCAGAAGGCAGCATAGTGAAGTGGTGATTAGGTGGATGTGTAATGACCTGTGCAACTGTGATCGCAATACTTGTAATGGCCTTGTAATTGAGCCCTGCGAAGTTGGACGTGGGCAGACCTATTATCTTGGCGTCACTGTTCGCTATACGCAGGAAAGTAGCTCAGTCTGTAACAGAGAGTACACTTTAACATTTCTCGTCCCATTTTGACTAAAATAAACGCTTAAGCAGGACATGTGTTTAATGTAGGGCGTGGCTGCGTAGTGTTTTCAGGGTCCACAGTTGGATCCACAATTTGCCTTCACCAGCTCCACCCTTACCTCCAAATATTGATAAACACATGTTTTATAGCTCATCTAAAGATAAATCCCTCATTATGTAACACTGTCATACACAGCTCATGCATGTATAAAGGAAATTGCTGCAATCACTGGATCGGAAAAGAGAAGCATGTAGTAGTAGTGAGATTACCTCAATAAACGGTTTCCTATTTAGTTTACGATCTCTTTTTTTAAAGCTATGGTCCCATTTAGAGTAAAATAAATAATGCAGAGTATGAATGTGCAGTTGGTCTAGCTTGCAATTGACTATTTACTACTGTGTGGTGTACTTAGTCAGATTCACCCTGTCATCACTTTTTTTTACTGTCTTTGCCACAGCTTCTGAGACGTTGATCATTTTGAAACCATTACGAAAATGGCTGTTCAGACTTTTGTTAAGCTAAACTCTTATGCAGAGTTTAAAAATCTCGTACTCCGAATAAATTATCCTTGTTTGTGATGATCCCTCACCTGATGCTCCATTTACTGTTTTAGTGACTTGTTGTGCTTTATTTTACAGCCTTTCTGGCCTCTGGGTACGGGCATAGCGCGAGGGTTCCTAGCTTCTTTCGACACAGCGTGGATGGTGAGGAGCTGGGGTATGGGCGTCCCCCATCTCAAAGTGCTGGCTGAGCGGTAAAAATTTCACTTTTTTCAACATTGGTAACACTACATTTCCTGATGCATGCTTCCTCTTTCACCATCTGCCAACTTTGTCACCATCTGCAGTATTTCGCTTTATTTCATTGAAACAAAAAGGATAAAAACATATAAGATTTGGTCTCGCTAAAAATAAAGTAAGTATTTAAATGAGAGATAGAATGAGTGTTGAAATAGTTAAACTATAGCTCTAGAGTTCATCAGCATGCCTATGGGTCTCATCATCAGCAACACAACCCATCCTGAGATAATTAGCGTGATGGATGGTTGTTTTGATTGCATAGACGTAAAAATGATTTCAGCACGATTCCTTGACGTGGCAGGTATAAAACCATGACACATCTTACCCAGAAAGTGCGCAGGTATCGACATGAACCCTATTACAGTCTGAATTTCACAACACTTTTAAATCTGTGCTTCTTTTTCACATGGTTCCAAACAAGAGTGTGCAGATTGCAGATTACGAGCGCCACACACTCGCTGCTTGTTGTTGCTGCAGAGGCTGATTAATGTTGGGTTTTGCTAATTTACTTTGTCATTCCATCACAAATGTACAGAGAAAGTGTCTATCAGCTCCTGTCCCAGACCACGCCAGAGAACACCAGCAAAAACTACGCTGGTTACAGCATCAACCCCAAAACACGGTACCAGAGAGTCAACCTGTCCTCCATCCAAACCAACCAGGTCAGCGAGGTTATCCTTTATTTAGCCAACAGAGTTTGTTTAATCTACATGAAGGTTATTCACAGGCAGATTGCAGTCTGGTAGACACAGATACTTTACAGGAAATAAATATTCCACTGCATTTTACTTGTTGAGAGCAAGATAAAATGCTAATATTTATCAGAGTCTAATCAACTAAACTGTGCTTTCCTCACAGTTGAATAATTAGAGAAAAGATTTGTATATCTATTATTTACAGTCTACAGATATTGTAGATCTCTGTGAGGAGCTGAGTGACTGATTCACTTTTACATTAGGTGCAGCACCTTTATGACGTTGATAAATCCCATCCATCGAGCAAGAAACAGAATGACAGGAGTCACATGCGCCAAGGTCAGTTGCTCCTCTGTACACGATTGTTTCACTTTTTGTTCAGCTGATTTAAACACACTGGGAAATGTTTTGTGTGCCAGCAGTGACTCCGCATATTTACTCATCACGGGTGGACGCTGTTCACTGTAGAAACACAAAAGGCTGCAGAGCACTGACCGATTGATTGTCTCTCTCTCTCTTTCCGTCTCTCTCAGACTCAGTTGGTGGTTTTGAAGAGTTGTTGAAGTGGTGCCAGAAACAGACCGCTGGTTATGAGAATGTGAATGTGAAAGATTTGACCCAATCCTGGAGGTCCGGGCTGGCTCTGTGCGCTCTCATCCACCGCTTCAGACCTCATCTCATGTGAGTCACCCCCCTTCTCATTTGCTCGGTTTTCATCTAAAAATACATTTGATTGCAGACATTTTACCAAACAAAAACGGAAGCAAAAACCAAAGGCGAATCGTCTTCACTGTAGAGTAATCCTGTTGTTTCATCCTTCCTGAAGTGACATGTCGTCCCTGGATGAGTCCAACATTGTTTACAACAACCAACTGGCCTTCGGCCTCCTAGAGAAAGAGCTAGGCATTGCACCTGTGATGTCTCCCAGCGACCTGGCCAACAGTGGTCAGATAGACAAGTTGTCCATGGTCCTCTACCTCACCCAGATCCGAAAGGCTTTCAGTGTGCCAACAAAAGGTAAAAGTTGCTCTGTATTATTTACACTGCTAAAATGAATGTCACCCAAGGTCAAATTCAAAAGCCAAAAACCACGTAGCCATAGTCCATACTTTATTAATGTTCTAATTAAATGTCATTTTAGTGCTATTTTTTGAGTCTGATATATTTCTGAAAATGGCTGTAAGTGACAGTGGCATCAATCTTACATAACTTGGTTGCTTAGAGACACTGCACAGCATTAGCATCACCTTAAAAGGGTCAGGTGTCCTCCTACGGATATATGTGCAGCAGTGAGCAAATCAATGCTGTCTCTTTAAGAACTTGTTACCCAGAATTCATTGGGCTTAAGTGGCTAGTGCTGTGCTCAGAGCCAGCCTCTACTGGTTGTGCTGCTCTCCTGCACTGAGCCAGCCCAGCAGCAGACAGAGCAGCTACGGTGTTGAGCTGGCTTATCAGGGTCTGACGGGGGGCAGCGTCTCTTGGAGGGGCTCTGCTATTTCTGCACCGAAAGAGGATTTTCTCCTGGCTGTTTGTAACGGAGGTATTTTTACAGCATTTTTAGCTCGAGGAGTTTATGCAGGGTGAATGATAGCCCAGCATTTTGGAGGCAGTGAATGAGCAGAAGTGGGTGTGATGTACGCTCTCTGTGTCAGCGATGCTGTGCTGCTCTGCTTGGGATCCGCTGACTGATGAGCAGGCAGGAGGGAGCTGTCAATCTTGGGGAACCTTATCTGAATGATGAAGGAGTGGGAGTGATAGCCAGAGCCGGAGCAGAAGAGTTCTCATGTAGATTGACAAGTTAAATTCAGCTGCTGCTGCTGCTGTGACGCTACAGAAAATTCATTTCATACATCTGACTGAAAATTCATCATAATAAGCTGTAGCTTGAAGATTTTTGCAAACAGTGCTGTCAGAATATTTGAAGCAGCTTAACAAACACCTGCAAGTAGGCCAGTGTAGAATCTTTATATTTGCAGTGTGGTCCAATAATAAGATCATTGTCTCTCTCTGACATTTTTCTCGCTTTCATTTTTTGTTGGCATCAGAACCTGCAGACGTCCTGCCATCGTCCAAGCCTCTGACTCTCTTCCAGACACAGTCAGCTGTCTTTTTCCTGAACAAGCTGAAGCACAACTCTCTGCAAAGACGCAAGGTACTCCCACTGTGACCAGAGTTCTCTGTTTACACACCACAGAGAAACGTTTGATAAGGATATTTTTATACACGCTGGCTTATTGGCTGGAGTTTACATTCACATCAGGGGCCTTCGGTCTGTGTTATTGTGCCGTTGGTGACTCACATGTCTGTTTTTCCTCTGTCATGGCAAAATGTTAGATGTTACTTCAAAGGAAATGGTTTCAGCTTTTCTATTCATTAAATGATTTCATCATGTTTGTGACTGTTCCACATAATCAGCAAAGTCAGGTCCTGTGATGTTTTTACTTATTTTCTCTGCAGGAAAAGCTGGTAGCTGAGAAACAGGCCAAAGACCCGGAGACCAGGATGGGAGATGAGGACAATGTGAGTTTTATTCAGCAAACCACACGAACAGTTTCTCCATTTGTGTTCAGCACAATCAACAATTGCCGGTGTTGCTTTGTTAATCCTGAACCTGCTGTCTGACCTTTCCCTCAGACGCCAGCTTCTCCAGTGTCCCCTGCACTGAGTCCTACCCCTGATCTGGCTCCTGAGCCTGAGCCTGAAACTGCTGTGTTGATGACAAACAGCGAGGAGTGTTACTTCTGTGGTCAGAGGGTGTACGTGCTGGAGCGCATCAGCGCAGAGGGAAAGTTCTTCCATCGGAGCTGCTTCACCTGCCATGAGTGCAGCATCACACTCAGGCATGGAGGATACACCTTTGACCAGAGTACAGGTGAGTAAAGTCAGAAAGTAATCATATGTATACAGTAACCAAAGGGACCTAAACGCCCTGTAAGTATTTCTAATCAGCTTAACTCTACCTCTCTGTTTATGGTGTGAATGCTGCTCTTTTTGAGCAGCCTCTCGTTTCCTAATCTGGTAGTTCTCAATGGAGGTACTTGATGCTGTATTATTGAGTATGAAGCACTTGTATTTATGCTTTCAACATCTATCACTTGTGGTATATTGTGTTCTCTGTAAGCCAGGATAAGCTTTTTTCTACTGTAAGTGAAGCCCTATACTTATTTATTCATTTGTATAATTAATAATTTCTGACGAGCCCCTTTTTAAATGCATCTCAACTGAGTGAAAGGAGATAAATAATTAACTAAAACAGCAGGGTGCTTCCTTTTTGTAGAACACCAGTGTTCGTTTGTCTCTGACTTTTGTGTCCTTTTATTGTTTTTGTCTGCGCTGTTCCCAAAGGGAGGTTTTACTGTGAGCTGCACTCTGAAGAGCTGATGCTAGCAAACGGAGCTGAAACATCTTGTAAGGTGGGTCACTGAACACAACAGATGTAAACCATGCTGTTGCTCACTAATGACGACTCCAGATTCATTGAATGTTGTCGTAATGCTCTTGTTATACAATCTTGTTGCGTCATTCTTCTTGTGGTTAGTTCAGCTTTAGCAGGGCTAATTTGAGACCTTTTATTTCATATTAAACATTTAGCGTCTCGTTTCTTTATTTAGGATAGCAAAGGAAACCATGAAGGGACAAGTAAAGAGAATGGACTTTCCAGTGATGATTATACACCATCTCCATCAGATGAGGAGGCTGACCACACTTTGGACTGTGGTCCTTCTGAATCCAAAGAAGAGTCCCAAGAACCACACTGGTCAGAAACTCCCACATGCCCTTCACCCAAAACTGAGGTAGTGGTACCCCCTGAGGAGTCTGAAGAGATTTCTGTCACAGAGCCACATCCAGTCCCAAAGCCACGCCTCTCCCAGAATACCTCACCCAGCCCTCAGCCATCTCCTCCAGTAGCAAAGCCTCGCTCAGTCCACCTTTTTAATCCCTCCACTCCTGAAAAATCATCTCCTGCCCCTACAAAAGAGCCCTCTACACCAGGACCAGACTCCCGTCCTAAGCAATCACTGAGAAAGCTCAAGTTAACCGACGAGGAGAAAACCCAGCTGATGAATCTTCAGAGCTTCAGCGCAGACTCGGACTCGGAGACTCACGGCGGATCCTCCTCCTGCTCATCATCCTCTGCAAACGCAGGAGGTCCCACTAAACCAGAGGGCCTGGATGGGCAAGAAGAGGAGGGCTATTGGAGTGGGAGCACCGCAAGTCACCTCCGGGAGAAGAGGAATCGACGTTGCTTCAGGAGAAAGGAGGTACCAAGCGGACAGGCGAGAGTACGATCCAAATTTTCCCCGTGGAATCTGTCTTCCCCGAGGATTAACAGAGACACCCGACTCAGTGTCCTCAGTAACCATCCAGGGAGAGTTGGTATGTTAAAAACTCACCTCTTTGATCATGAATGAGAAAAAATGGTTGCAGGGAAAAAGCCTTGCTGTTTTTTTTCTTTTTATAACCGTAGTTTTTTTTCTTTTTCTTTTTATCACAGAAACTACGTTCAGACATATTCACAGCACTTCAGAAGAGGGCGTCGACGGAGATGACGACGACGATGATGATGACGATGATATGTTTGGACAAGACGACATGGACTTGTTTGATGAGAAAGTAAGATGAGCAGCGGAGACGACATTTTCAGTTTACGTGTTGATGAGCTGATCAGGTGATGCTATAGTCTCAGCAATGCACTCACGATAATGTGACTTGACCCGCAGTTCCAAACAATTCCATCGGACCCCGTGGAGGTTCAGAAGCTGGAGATGATGAAGACGAAGACCCTGGAGCGGCGAGCCAAGAGGAGCGAATTACAGCGCCTGCGCAATGCTCAGGTCAGTGTCACAAAACTCATATTTTATCTTGAGCTTGACCCGATGAAGCACTAAACTTTTGCATGAATATGCACTTTTGTCAACTAATTGGATGTGTAGAATGTTCTTTTGACAGGACGCCTGTTGTTTGGTAAAGTTATAATCAGTCTGAGTTCAGTCCTGGATCCATGGTAACCAAAGATGTTTGTGCAAACCCTCTGCTGTGCGGATGCTTTTGTCTCAAATGCAAATAAATAGCAAATAATACTAAAATATATTAACAACCAGCTTTCTTTCTGGATAGTTGATATGTCGATTCTTCTAAATGTGATATCTCAGGAACGCATGGATAGAATTGCTTCCAGTTCAGCTTCAGTAATGAATAGATTTGAGTTTGATGGTCAAAACTGCCAAACTAAGGATGGACAAAAGGATGAAGTAATGACGTTTTGTATCCAAAAACTCTATAAAGCCCTAATGTTCTGTGAAAACACTTCCCTCAAAGTAATTTGCTACTTGAGTGATTGTCACAGGCAGACAACAACAGTGAGGTGTAGAGTAATTCTAGTTCCATTATGCCAAGAGCAGCCGCAGCCTGATTTCATGCTGCACGTGGCACAAGCAGTTTTTTTTTTTTTTATGTAACAGCAGGGCATAGTAAAGTTTATTACCTTGTGCAGCTGTTGGTATGCAGCCTCTGCCTGCAGCTCTCCATCTAACAGCTGATGCCTGTTCCCTCTGACTGACGGCAAATCAATGCTGTAATTGAAAATAATACATATCTTAACGTTCAAGATGAAAAATAAAAGTACATGCTGGCATACTTTGCAGTCAGCCCCTCATATGTTTGAATAGGATTTGAAAGAAAATCATCAACTATTGTGTTTGATTTAATAAAAATGACTTTTTCTGTTTGTGCTGTTCACAGTCCATCCAGAGAAGACTTGAGGAAATCGAGGTGACCTTCAAAGACCTGGAGGATAAAGGTGTTGTCCTGGAGCAAACTCTGCGGGGAGAAGCTGGTAAGAATCACATGCTACACCAGGCTGCGTTTTTCACATACAGTATGATGTGCTTAGGACTCATTGTTCTCAATTCATTTTTTTTATTTTTTTTGAATGATTTAACACTAGTTTTATGCATCCGCCTGAAGTTGTTGTTCCGTGCTGGAACTGTAACCACTAAATAGTCAGCTGATTTCAAATGATAGCCTTGAAGAATCCTGATGTATTTTCAGCCTGAAGGCTCAAATGGATTTACTCACATAAAGGCTGAGTCAGATACATAATATGAGTCTTTTTCCTCCTTATATAGAGCTTCTGTACATACACGTTTTTTTTAATTAATGCTGATGCCCAAATACTCTCATTTTCCGCTTCCAGGCAGCGCCGGTTCTCCTGACATGATTGAACAGTGGATCCAGCTCGTCCATGAGAAGAATGCATTGGTTTCTGAGGAGTCGGACCTCATGGTGGCGTAAGTGTGGATACACAGTAAAAGCCTGTATAGTACCACCAGGAATACAACACAGTTTTTGTGTGCAGAGTAGGGGTGACGTGATGGAAGCCACAGGCTCCATAACAGCAGACTTCCACCTCAAAACACTGTGCTGGTTGTTTGTTGTCACCATGGCAGCGGCCCCTACAGTCGAAACCGTGTCTGTCATGCGTTCTTATCATGACCGGCAGCTATTGCAGGATGTTGACATGACTGAGCTGATGTTTGTTTTCCTCTCAGGTCCCGGCAGCTGGAACTCGAGGACAAGCAGAGCGCATTAGAGATGGAGCTCAGGAGATACCTGGAGCTGAACGGTGTGTGTTTGAGTGTGCATACAGAAACTAACACTGCTAACACTGGTTATTATGTGTTTAAAGAGAGCAGCACAATTAAACAAGCACCAGTTGTTTTTAACTGACACCAAAAAGGACCATTACCACAGTACATGTTCTCTACACATGCAGCTAACTTCATTCAGCACATTTCTGCATTTTGTATACTAGTGGCCCTATGGTTTTGCTGTTATTAGATACACAAGTGCATATATGGATTACTGCAATATTAATGTGGCTCTGCTAGCAGACATTCTTCGAGTCCATTTATAGTGTTTGTCTTCAGCCCCATCAGCATTTAAATCGATTGACTCGTCGTCCCACTTAGCTGACAGTGATGTGGTAGAAACAAATAGCGCAGATGCTGTTTTCTTGCGGTAAACTTGAGCCTGAATATGACATACTCTCTTCCTGTGTATACACCACTTAAAGGTTTAATGTGTTACTGGTGCTGTAGTGATTTATTATTTTACAAACTTGCCTCAAACAGCGGATCCTTCTATAAAGCGATTTCAGTGCTGTAGAGGACAAAGTCCACATTCCTGTTTCCTGTGTGTATTTTAGCTTGTATGAAGTTTATATGAGGCTCAGCAAAAGAATATCCTCTTTGTGACTCCGTAAATTAAATTTGTGACCAGTATGCATAGGAGGAAAGCAACTTCTAGTGCTTCCAATGAACATATGGCTTAACAGTTAACTGTTTTAAAACAAACTTTTCAGTATTTGATGACTCATTTAGGGATTTTATTGTTACTCATCAGGAAACAAATTCCTGATGAGAAAGAACACGTTGTCTGGGTAACTTTCCCTCCAAGGCTAGTCCCCATACCTTCATAAGTCCCTTATGCAAATACAGACATATGTTGGAAACATATTTGCGTTCTTTAGCGTGCTTTACTATGCACCAGTTTAGTTCTCAAGTGATATTACAGGATAACATTTTCAGTTCTTTTATCTGAAAAGTGTGCATATGTTTTTGTGTGGCAGACAAGACACCAGAGCAGCAGGCAGAAGAGGAGCGGGTCCTCCAGCAGATGATCGAGGTGGTGGACATGAGGGACTCCCTGGTGTCATTTCTGGAAGAGAAGAGGCTGAAGGAGATAAGCGAGGAGCAAGAGGCCTTCTCCATCATGGAGGCTAAGCGCCACTCAAAGGCAGGATCTCAGGTTCAATGGTCCTAAGGCTTTCACGCACACACATACTCGCCGTTGACCTGTGTGCGAGACTTCCTGCTTTCAGACTTAAATTCGCAAAGCCAAAGATGATGCGGCGTCGTTGTGGAAGGTAACCCACCACAAGCGGCCCCTCAGTGATTAGGATTTAGTTCAAGTTTATGGACTGACGGCGGAATGAATATCAGTTGCAACCTGCCCCCTAGAGGGAGACATAGGCTTGGACATCTGAGGCTTTGACTTGACGTGTTCAACTACTCTGCAGCAAGGCCCCAGCCTGTTATGACAGTAGGATCATATCAGCAGACTGCTTATCAAAAAGGATCTTCAGTGTTTGCTGCACTATACGAACAACCGCCATGCTGCAGATAATCATTACTCAGCCTGGGACTTGACCTGGTTTAGTGTCAGAAACGTGACTTGAATGCCAAGCCAGAACTAAACAACATTAAATTAGAGCGGTGGGAAACCTGCAGTGGCTGTCTTTGGAGCCTTAGAGGTAGATCTAGATCAAAAACACAGGAGTGTTTTTGAAAATAGTTAGATGTTAATGTTGATTTCACTTGTGTCATCATGGATAAGTGCTTCTGTACACACATAATATACATATCTATCTTTAGTATTTCTATACAGAACATAAATATGATGATGAGGTTAAAGAAAATAAGAGGAATTTAAAATATAAAAATTATTTCATTTTTTTTTGTATTCAGTCTGATTTATGAATGTTAATGAATTTTGTAGCACTTCCTGATGTTTACCATGTTCTTTGCTGATAGCACGTTGAATAGTTCATCTCAGGAGTTGATCGTTCAGTCCTCACAGTTAACAGCTTTCACGGATGGCCTTCAACCGTCAGTTGCTCTTTTAAGTGGTGTATCATATGAACACAGGGGATTTGCGGTGAGTGAAAAACAGACTTAAATGGACCGGTTCTTCTATTTATAAACGCCGTCATTTATTGTTTGCAGGTGTTCCTATTCATGTGCTGGCTGAATAGCCTTAATCAAGACAAAGACCAGTTTGTTGTTAGTGAAAAGGAGCCTTATATATTCATTGTCCTGCTGCCATTTTATGCCACCTGGACAGCACTTCACAGTATATCAAATAAAGATCATGCACTTTGATGTGATGGAGGTCCTGACTGATGCATGCCTGGTCCTCTAAGGTGTTTTATGTTGCCATAACCTTTTGCTATCAGCTGCAGTTATTTAAAATCTACATGGTTGTCTTCCTCTGTTATTCTAACCTCTAACCTCTAGGGTGCACACTTGGTCTCTAGGTTGAATGTTAACTTTAAATACAAAGCTTTTTAAGGTCCTTTAGTAAAGTAAAAGCCACAAATTAAAAATTTTCTATTACAAGTTCTGCGTTCATAATTTCACTTAAGGAAAAGAACAGAGATATCAGAACAGTATAGAATGACCTCGCTCTGTGTTTCTCATTTCTTCTTATCATACATGTGTAGTTCATGCACTAATTCCAGGGTTTGCAATTCTCTGTCCAGATCTGAGCTCCAACTCGACAGTATTAAATGTAGCTTTCCATCATCTGTGTGCGTGTGTGTGGGAATGAGAGCTGACTCACCACCATATACAGCCCATTAACAACTGTGGTATCTGACGTGAAGATTCTCAGTGATCTAGGTCATGGTACAGCTACACAAAGCTAAAACAAAGATTACTGGATTAGCTGGCATATGTTATAAGCCACTTATAAGTGGAGTCTCGGTCCACCCTCCCTGTTTACAGAGGGTTTAACTTTACTCATTTTTCAAACCATGTATCTTTCTTCTCTGACTTAAATGTGCACCTTGAGTCTTGAGAGTTTCCGGTTATTAATGGTTCCTTCGAGAGCCTTTATCCATGCAAAGAGGATGCCACTCTTGCAGGTGAGTGTTGGGTGGTTAACGGACCCTACTCATGTTAATTTCAAGCGTGCACCACTAACTCATGTTCTTAATTAAAACCTTAACTCCCCACCAGAACTGAAGAGGCCACTTGGATATGTCGTGACACAAGTCCAGTTGTCTTTATTTTAGCTCTGACATGATATTTGATCATTATTACTGATGCATATTAATGTTGCGGCTGGTCACGGAGGAACTATCAGAGCATGCTGCTTGTGGAACACAAAGGTATACATAAACTACTTCATACAGCTTAATGTCAAAAAGGAAAACATGCATTTTGAGGATTTTATGTTTCCCAAATCTTAATCTGCAGTAGAAAATGTATATATATATATATATATATATATATATATATATATATATATATATATATATATATATATAATATTTCCCTCTCACATAACTGAATAAGTCTAGTATAAAATGTATGGACTCAAGTGAAATACACACTAAACCCAGCAACACCTTAACCCTATGAAATTTAAACATTTGAATGCTGAGGAGAGCCCTTATTTCAGTGAACTGACATTATTAGTACAGTTGTAGTAAAGAAATGATCAAATATGCCACTGTATAGTGTGTTTAGACGTGTTCATTCAGTGATGTCAGCCTCTTATTCTCTCTTCATTCAGCTCTTCAATCAGTGTGGAAGACATCAATTCTTCTAAACAACCAGAAAGTCCATCTTGTCGATGTCATTCATGTTGAAGAGTCACTTTCATGGCGGAAGTTGAAATCCTTAAAACGGCAGACGTGTGAACGCCATTAAAGCAGCCTAAAAGCTAGGTGGTGATTGATATTTATCTTCAGCAGCGGTCTGCTTTTTACATCAGAGCTTATGACCTATTTCTGGATGTTCTGAAATGAAGCACAAAGTTGAATAATTGCAGTTCATGGGTACTAGACCGCCCACGTACTTATAAATAACATGCATTGTGTAACGCTTTTTAACCAAAAGCGAGAAGTAGATTTTTTTCAGGGGCCAGTCACATAAAACATGTAATAGTTGCTTTCCATAACCTTGAATGTGTTCAGATATCACACATGGGCCATTATATAAATGAAGCTGTAGTTTAATCTCGGGTTATGTGAGCAATAAACACCTTTAGCACCAATTAAATTAATTTATGTAACCGCTCACACCAAAATAACTGTGTGCATTTCCTTCCTGATTATATTTGCCGAGTCCTTTTCGAACTATTGAAGATGTGATGTGTATGAACATCTTCTATCACTCTTTCATCATACACCTTTCAGCAGCAGCCACGGTTATATAAAGCATTGAACATTTTCTAGATCCTTTAAGTGTAATCCCATTGACCTTTAATTTAGCTGCAATGGATCCCGAGCACCTAAGGCGGTGCTAACTGTTTTGCTGTCCCTCTGAGGAGGATGCGCAGCTTTGTTTCACTGCACTGTAATGAAGCTGAGTCTCGGATAATCCCAGCAGGAGGGCTCAAAGAGCGCAATCTTGTTTATGATGTAAGGCAACACGAGTCGCTCCTCATGTCACTTCCTTTATCAAACTGTATGATACTGCAGCATAAGACGTCAAATCCTGCAGTACCACAATTTAAAAACGCACAGTTACAAGTGAGTCTTAAAAAGTTAATTCAAATCTAGGAAATGCTTCACAAGTATTCATGATGCATAGTGTTGCAGGATTATTATTATGTTGCATATTACTATTCTAGTTGGTTATTTTTCCCCATTTAAACAGCACTGAGCAGCTAAACCTACAGACTTGTTAACTGCATGTATGTTTTCTAATTAAATTAAATTATTTGCATAGAAATGATTTATGGTGGTTAGAGAATCCTCTGACCTCCACCATGTGTTTTTCACCTTTCTGAAGAAAATAAAACATTGGGGAGCTAAAATTATTTCATTATTTAGTAGTAGTAGTAGTAATAGTAGTAGTAATAGGAGTAGGAGTCGGAATGTTGTCATGGTAACAGTACTTGATTGGATTAGGGAAATTCATTTAGAGCTCTGCAGTGCAGGCCCACTCTAACTACTGACATAAATACATTTTATGTGATCATTTCTTCAGTTGTTGTGTAATAAGAAGACTATCAAGATAGGTTTGTAAAAGTGCAGTGACGCAATTGATTTTCATATTATTGACATTATCATATTATATGCATAAAACCCAAAATGGCTTTAAGAAAACAGCATATTACTGATTCTAGTAGCTTAGAAAATAGCCAGATATTGCCAAATGAAGTACCACTGGTAAAAGTATTATTGTCATTAATAAACTCTGTGTCTGTGGAGACATCACCAGAAGTGCAGATCGCCAAAAAGCCATCTGAGGTTAGCTGGAGTGTTCAGAGATTATTACCCAAGCTGACATTTATTATGACACAAGCTAACGCACTGTGTTTTGCAACTGAGTTTACAGCGGAGCACTTTGAAATGTTGCAATGAGTAATGGAAGAAGAAGTAACAGCCACAGTGTGTCAGCTGTTAGATGAAGAGTTGCAGGCGATGGGCTGCACACCTTCAAGTCCTCCGCCAGGTAAACCACTCTCACCTCTCAATTTCTCTGTGTCCTGCTGTTCACGCACTCGTGCAGCATAGAACCACATCATGGTTGCTGACAGAATGATGGAAGAGGGCCAATTGTTGTCTAATTTATTATTTAAGCAACAATGGTTTTGCTGCATCTCAATTCTGTGACCTGTAGTATGAAACCACAGTTGTTGTTGTTGTTACCAGTAAAGGTGAAATCAGATCAAGCAGGACTGAAATATTCAAGGTTCTTCTTTAAATCCTGTAAACAGTTTGATTAAGATGGAGGAATCAACCAGGGCTACAAAATGCAGAACTGTCCTTTAAATTCAGCATTCAGCATTTTCGGATAATATGAGTCGAATATGAGCAGGCACACCTATCAACCATAACATTATGACCACCTGATTAGTATTGTGTAGGTCTCCCTTGTGCCTCCAAAACAGTTGTAACTCAGAGAATAGACATGTTCCTTCTGAGGGTGTCCTTCGGTGTCTGACAGAATGTCGTTAGTTCGGGCCTTTAGGTCCTATGGGTTGAGGGGAGGGGCCTCTGTGGATCATCCCACAGATACTTGATCAGTTTTGGATCTAGTGAATTTGGAGACCATGTGCTGTTCTTCATGTTTTTTTATTTGTTCCTAATGTGTTTTTGTGTGTGTGTGTCTGTGTCAGGCTGCATCCTGCTGCCATCAAGGAGTGTCATTGCTTTGGGGTGGGGGTGCCTGGTATGGTCTAGGTGGGCGCTACATGTTTAAGTAACATCTACATGTCGTTTCCCAGCAGAACACTGAATTGTCACAAGATGGTAATGTTATTTACTTCTCCTGTCAGTGATGTTTAATGTTGTGACTGATTGGGACATGTCCCATTATTCGCTGTTCTTCAGTCCCACTCGAATACTTATTATAAAAACTCTGCCCTTGCCACTGTTTTAATTTCCGTTGCAGCTTAACATCAATCATCAATCTTGACACTCTCATTATAAGAGCTGTTGTTTGCTGCAGACCTGGCGCCCTTTCTCTGCTGATTGGAAAAGACTTCAGATCATTTTGGTTAAAAAAAAAGAAAAGAAAAATCACCTGAAATCACATGACCATGACAACCCTTGAACCGGTATCCATGACAACATGCTGAATGTTTCCAGCTTCTGATATTCAGTCTCTGATTGGAGAACATGCCTAAAACACAGGTAGCTGAATCAATGAAACAACACAGCTGCTGTGGACGGTAGATAAAATCATAACCTCACATAACCTCATTTTTATTTACCATCAGTTCAGCCCTGCAGCGCTGTTGTCCAGTCATGCTATTCAATGGAAGATATCCCAGAGTCGTTTATTTTGCTCAAGACAAAACAGACTCGGAGACTGTGTGCAGTAAACATGTGAACAGAACCTGTTCTTTGTCACTGCATACTGCATGGCTGCCGGCATGAGCACCTGATGCAGATTAATGCGTAAGCCTGTTAAAGGTTGCCTCTGAAGACCACAGCGTACAGTACAACATGCTTAACAGCCTCACGCTGCAATGAAGATGAACATAGTCTGTGAAAGTAACGTGAAAGCAACTTGCAAAAAAAACCTGACCTGCTGTCCGCTCCATTTAGATATATATAAGCCAGTGTTAACATTTTTAATTTATAGATCATTAATAAGAACTCCTTTTTGGTTTGAGACATCTCGGAGGATTTTTGGTTTATTTCCTTCAACATGACAACTGCTTTGTCTTCTTAGTTAGCTTCTTATCATGAAGTAGATCACCCTCTGGAATAAATCCACATATAATATTAATGCATTACATTTATGAGTGGATTATTTCAAAGCATGGGAATTTTAGCAACCCCAGTAACATAAATCCTGAATAGAATATTCATCACAGTCAGTGTAAACATCGTATTATCTCTTTTATGGTTTATTCTCACATAACTGAATCAAAGTAGATTTAATCTGGCTTTTTGCCACGGTGTCTTGGTGGAGTCTAGATGAGAGGTCAACAAGGAATCCAACAAGTCTCGCTGACCTTGTTTAACCTTGACTTTTTACGGTATACCTTGACCTGGACGACTGAAGAACAAAAGTCTTTACATGAGCATTTGCCTTTTAAATGATCATTAATTAAATAATAATAAAGCAGACATGTTCAGTACTCAGTGATGCAGAGGAATAGAACAATCAATCAAACAGTGGATACAACTATGAACTCTTTGCAAACTGCATCTTCTTACAAAGTGAACTCATGTTGTCATGGCAATGTGGATGTAATCCTGAGCCCCTTTGAGCACTGCTGACCGTAACATCTACTTCTATCAATATTGCCGTGCGCGTAAATGCGCGCGCGCGCGAAGCGAGCCGTTTTGAATGTATCCGTCAGTTTTACTCCAGCCAGCCCCTTCCCTCTATTTAACCTGTAACTTGCGTGGGAAGATGAATGATGCGTCGGCCAAATGAACAGCAGCTGCAGCAGCCTGAGCAGCGCCTTAAGTCTCAATGAGCACCTGTGAGACTGGGCCCCCTCCCCTCGGCTGTCTCCATGGATGTAATCTCCGACCTGACAACAGGTATTTGTAAGGTCCCAGACAAAGTAATCCGTCCAGACCTCGGTGAGCTTTTGGCAGGAGAGTCAGAGCAGAGCTCCTACAGCGCAGAGTCTCTAGGTAAGTCTCAGTGAGTGTGCTGTAGAATAAACCTTTTCTTTCTTTATTCTTTAGTTCTCATAACATTGTACTTTAATTCAAAAATGTGCAGAGTGGGGCAGCTTGTGTTCTGAGGCGGTGGGGCAGCGTTTCTAATTTGTATTCTGCGCGTTAATTTTAGTGTGACTGCGTCAAGGTTCAGCATCATGACTGGATGCATGAGTGTAAACCTGGCCGTGTTCAGTGGCTCAGGCGTGAAGGCTGTGCGCTTCAGGCTTGAACAGAATATCTGATCATTCTGCCGCAGAGTGATCTTTCCGCGGATGCCGCAGCCAACCCGGTGCTGCTGCTGTTGTTGTCATGAGAGTAGATGGGATGCATCCATCAGAGCAGCCTTTGCTTTCTGTCACTCCTTTTATCTGTGTCATTATCCGTTTTGCATCTGTGCTGGAACGTGTGACTCTGAAGGGATAGGAACACTTTTGCAGAATGCATGTATTTAAAAATGCATTGATTTCGGGAACACTGCACGTTTTGAGTTTGCATATGAGTTTTGCATTGCTGGCTGTGGCTGGGGGTCCTCTACTGAGGTTTGTCTTCTGACCTAACAACAAGGCAACAAAAAATACTGCATTACACAGGGAAGCCAGTGTGGAACACCCATTTTGAGCTTATATGCATGTAAATAGATGTAGTTAAATGATTTTGGACACTGTAAATGTCTTGAATGTATTGCAACATGAAGTTGGATTAAATCATTTTTTTTCTTCTTTTATATTTTTTTTTATCTGTTTATTGATACACAACATATAGATACTTGTTAAAGTTTTGTTTTTAGCTCATTTTTTTATTTTTTTATTTTTAACATTTAAATCCATTTGTGTGAAGCTATCCTCTCGTGTTTGAGTGAGTTCAGGTCCCCAGATCAGGCGCTAATCCATTATATAAGAGAAACGAGGGCAAGGAAGCAAAGTGGGTAACCTGTTAATTTTACAGTGCTCCTAATCCCTCTCAGTCCCTTTAGTTTGACTGGATAAGTCTTTCTTTCACAGGGTTCTAATCCTCATAGATGTTCATTATTTGTCCAGATTAAGGCACACATTACGTTTACCATAATAACTCACTGTATAATTCTCCTGGAAAGTGTTTTGATGAATCTGAAATTGATCATTTAACAGTTTAGTCACCTATGCTGGGTCCTCACTGAGATGCAGCCATTATAATACAGTGTCCTCACCTTTCACTCCTTCCTGTGTGCTAGATACCTCAGGGATTAGTGCGCTGACCCTTTGTCTGCCAGACAGAGACTCATGTCTCACCGGCTGCGTCCTCCTGCAGACAGTCTGAGCAGCGCGGCAGACACACCAACCTTCACACCTGCCTTGTCATGCCTCTTCAATAATCCCTCAAGTCTTTCCGCTTGTGAATATGATGATGAGGGAGTCTGATCATTAAGCCAGGATTAGTTGTTTTTTCCCTTCGCTCTGGGGCACCTGCAGGCAGAAATGTAACACACTAAGAAAACAGGGCGATTGTAGAACTTCAGAGACGTTAAGTGGTGTCTGCTCTGAACGTCTGTTCTTCTCTTCTCGGACACCGACAGAAATCCCTGTTGAAGCGTCTGCAGACATGGGTCGTCAAGAGGCCGACTACGTGTGGAAGAAGTCCACTGAAAACATCCAGGAGGTTTTTGACATCATGGAAGAGTTGGGATCGTAAGTACATTCAAGTCTCTTTGACATAGCAGCTTTTATTTACATTGTTAACTTAATACTTGTTCAGTTTCGTTAGTGTCCTCGGGAAAATTTTGTGCTGCTGTTTTGCTTTAGTTATACTGAGGGAAGCTGGGATCGGCTCCAGCCCCCCGTTACCCTCCAGAGGGCAAGTGGTTACAGAAGATGAATGAATGAATGAATTTACTCAGGGAAACGACATGATTACACAGACCCGCAACATGCTGTTTGAGTTGGAGAACAGATTACTGGTTTGATTGGATTGACGTACGGAGGCCGACTTTACACAAGCCTCTGACAACAAGACACTGCAGCTGTTAGAGGGTTAGTCTAGCTTTCCTGTCGGAGCCTGGCAGAGGAGTCAGTGCAGCAGTTCATTCACAAAAATACTTAAAATGATCTACATACGGAAGAGAAAAGAAATTATAAAAATCCAATTATAACGCAGAGGCAAGAGAGAAAAATAATCAGAGTCTGTGTGCTTTTACACACTGTGACATTTTCTGGTCTTTTACAGACAAGTCTCGGAAAATGGACAAATCAGTTTAAATGTTTTGTCACTGTGCAGAGTCCAAAGTTCCTTGCGATGACCTAATTTATATCACCTCACTTCACGGAGGGAAAGCAATAAATCCACCAGCACCGTTAAGTGTTTTACGAGTGACTGGAGACCAAAAGATGAGACGCCGACTGTAAATAATGGCGTCAGCCAAAACGATGCCAGCGTGTTGTGGGCAAACAGACCGGCCCTGTGCAGAGGGTGGAAGAGGCTGTTGAGAGGTTTTGTCAGTGCTGATTGGACCGTGGAGGAGGCGAGGCCTTTCTGAGTGCATTACATGATCTAATATTTAGTCCAACTAGTCTTCCATCACAATAAAAGGAAGAATCCAGATGGGACAGGAGCTTATAAAACCCCAAACGCGGCCTTTCCCACTGGGCTTCATCACACACACACGTACAATATGGACACGGTCTATTCACTATCACACATATACAATTTAAAGCGTGCACGTTTATAACTCAAATTAGCCCGTCAGTGATTTCTGACTGCCCTTTGTGTTGTTTTCTTTAAATGCACAGCTTTCCTGTTCAGCCCTTGATTGTTTTGTTGAGTCAAAAGGGAGATCCAAGTAAAGAAAATGAGCCCCAGGGGGATTTGAAGTGCCGTTATGACGATGCAGGGGCAGCATCACCTTATGAATACACAGCAAAACAGCTGTTCAGTGAATCTCTGTTGTGTTTTCATCCAGTGGGTAAACATGTCCCCTGACAGCTGTCTGTGACCCGGCCTCCGCTGTATTTAGCAGCCTGTTGCTCCCAAGGATCCTGCTGCACATGCTCAGCTTCTGACCTTTGCGCCTGGAGCCCTCAGCCCGGCTGCTGTTTCCATTGCGTCAGGGATAAGGAGCCCTAATCCACCTGGTAGAACAACTATTCTCAGACAGCGCTGAAGATAGCGTGGTCACAGAGCGGAATAATAAGCTTTTGACATGCGAATAGCTAAGCCGCTGAGGTTCTCAGTCGATCTTAATTGACCCTTTGATTCTGCTATTTCTGCCTTGTGCTTAATTTAATTCTGATGGTCTCCCAAAAAATCAGATCAGGATTCAATCCCTGGATGATGCAGCAAAGCAGGAAGAAAAACAACTGTTACGAAATCTACTTAAAGTCATTAGATGCAGTTACCCAGCAGACATTTAAATTCAGTTTTAGCTTTTAGGAGCTCCTTTTAAGACTGGTCTATATATTTAAAGTACGTGTCAGATGTGAATATTTTATGTTTGTATGGTAAATGAAAAGCCAGTTAGCGTAGCTTAGCATAAAGGATGGAAAAGAAGAGAAAGGAGCCATTTCTTTCCACAGGTAATAATATCCACTAGTTAGCACCTTTAAAACTTCCTCATTGATGCATTATATAATACTTTATTAGTTTAATCCACACACTATAATGCAGGTACTGCATTATAGCATATTTCCCAAAATGTACAACTGATTCATGCAACATTTCCCCAAAGGGCCAAACGGGACTAACTTCACCACAGCCTCTATCATAAAAACTTTGATGAGTCTTAGCTTTCTGACGTCTGACGTATACACTAATTTAGAAGTAGATGTAAACAATATTTCTCCTGTCTGAAAATGTAAATGAGACGCAGTACCAGGCCAATATTCCGTCCAACGTGTTTTATTAACTATTGTTCTGTTCTACTAAGAAGGAAAGCTCATTTCCTCTCGCCCAGAGAGACTTGTTATCTCTTCCTGTGCTGTTTCAAAGCAGTGAGAGCAGGCGTCATCAATAACTCATTTTGTGTTTGTGTGCTAATTAACAGAGGGGCGTTCTCAGAGGTTTACATGGTGAAGGAGAAGAAGACGGGAAAGATGTTCGCCATGAAGTGTGTGAAGAAGAAACAGAAGAGGGATCTCAACCTGGAGAACGAGATCGCTGTGTTGAGAAGGTATACATGTGAATTTTTACGAGCCTTCAGCTTTCATTTCCTATTCTCTCAGTAGCCGGCTGAGGAGAAGGAGCTGGAAGGAGTTGATCTGTCTTCTTTTATGTTCTGAAAATGTGTGAACTTTGATGGGATGTTGACAGCAGTGACATAATCCATGTCTGCCTGTCCATACTGTTGTATTGCTGTCTCTCCTATCCATGCTACTAGGTCTATATGTTTGTACTGTTTTATTGCTGTCTCCCTCTACCCCCATAATTTATGTTTGTATGTCTGTACTCTGTCAATGTCTTCATTTTTCTGTAAAGCGTCTTTGTGTATTTTGAAAAGCGCTATATAAAATAAATGTATTATTATTATTATTATTATAATGATTATTTTTTTCTTTTGCAGAATCAAACATGAGAACGTTGTAGGGATGGAGGATTTCTATGAAAGTCGGACCCACTACTATCTTATCATGCAGCTGTGAGTTACCTACTTTGTGTATTACAATCAAATAATCAAATTAAAATGGGGTTTGAGAGCACATTTGAATTGTAGTGTTGTACGCGTACCAGTGTTTCAGGCGGTGAGCTCTTTGACCGTATTCTGGACCGAGGGGTTTACTCAGAGAAGGATGCCAGCAGTGTGATTCAGCAGGTGCTGCAGGCCGTCAGCTTTCTGCATCAAAACGGCGTAGTGCACCGTGACCTGAAGGTATGTCAGTGTCAGTGTCAGTGTCCGTCTGTTTAAAAAGCACCTTTACAAACAACAAATGTGCTGTACAGAGGCACATAACAATATATTACTAATATACTATGCCAGTTTGCTTAGGTGAGATTATTGACTCTGTTCTCTGTATGTAAAGCATGAAGCCACTGATAGCAGGTGGTTAGCTTAGCTTAGCTTAGCAACTGGAGCAACGTATTGTATTGTGAAGGTGCATATTTTTTAGATTTCACATACAGTGAATTGCTGGAATCTCCGTTGGTTGAGGTGCAACTAGATGGACTGTATTGCCTTTGGGTTGTTTTTATGCTCTGAACTAAGCAGCCCTGATGTCATATTCATAGATACAAGAAGATCCAGTTGCTCTTTGTTCTAAGAAAGCAAATATTTCCCTGTTGAACTACATTTTTTTTGTCCTGCTCCATTTACAGCATCAATACTTTTACAGAATTTGTTCCAAGTAACGCTTCAAGAAGTTCTTCATTTGGGGCCTCGGTGTGTGAACAGCTCTCCTGTCTCTTTGTCCCTGTGCAGCCAGAGAACATCCTGTACTACAGCCAGGAAGAAAACTCCAAGATCATGATCAGTGACTTTGGCCTGTCAAAGATGGTCGACAATGGCATCATGTCGACGGCCTGCGGCACGCCGGGATATGTTGGTAAGGAAGCATGTCGGCCTCGTGAATGATTAATGGAGGCTCACTGAGTGGGAGACTTGAAATGTGTCACAGACACATGAAGTGGTCAGTGCAGACTGTATATTATTTATACCTGTCTCTCTTTTGGAGTAATGACTTGTTTAGCTTTAACGTTCCTTCTCACTTTCAGCTCCGGAGGTTTTGGCGCAGAAGCCCTACAGCAAGGCCGTAGACTGCTGGTCTATTGGAGTCATTGCCTATATCCTGTAAGTATAAATCCACGGTGAATGTGTGATAGACTAAAAGGGAACAAACTTAAGAAATTAGAGTTTTATGATTTAAAATCCAATGCAAATTTTCCTTAAAAGGCCGGACTGCCAGATTAAAGCTGCAGCTTGTCATAAATGTGTTTTGTATTTGGCTAAATACAGTCAGATGATACAATGAGTGCATCATAGCGCCCTCTAGTGAACATCTAAGATATGTTTCACAACAGTACTGTTTATGGTTTCTTTACAGACTCTGTGGATACCCTCCTTTCTATGAAGAGAGTGAGACACGGCTGTTCTCCAAGATCATGAAGGCGCAGTATGAGTTTGACTCACCCTTCTGGGATGACATATCTGAATCTGGTAATTGCACAGACCATTAGCGCAGACCTGGTGTTCGTCTACGGAAAACATTCTTTTCTCTAATGCCTGTCTTTATTTGCAGCTAAAGATTTCATACGTAACATGATGCAGAAGAATCCCACCATGCGTTACACTACAGACCAAGCGCTCAGACATCCCTGGTGAGTTTCCCTCAGTACATATTGGTTATATTTACGTAGATTAGATTAAACTGAACTCGTTCACCCTTATGGTTATTTTATAATATGAGTATTTAAAGCTAGTTAATGTATTATACTTCACATATTCAATCCATGCAATTTTTATTATTATTTTTTTTACAGGCGTTAGTAAGTTCCACCAGTGGTATTCAGTTTTTATGCTAAGCTAAGCTAGCCATCTCCTTATTATAGTTTAATAATTAGCATATAGAAATGAGAGGGGAACCAGTCTGCAGGTTCTCTCTTTGAAAACTGTCAAAGTCAAGTACTACATAGTCAAGTTCCATTTAGTATCACTGCAGACTCATAATCACTACCACTGTAGGAAACAGATGTAAAGGACAAGAGAAAAACAGTGTGTCTGCACGGCGTCAGGTCGCACAGATGGATCCTGAATGAACCAGTTCCTCGAAATAAAGTTAAGCCTTCTTTTTCATCACCTGTTTTCCAGGATTATCGGAAAGACGGCCCGGAGCCAGGACATCTACTATTCCGTCAGCGTTCAGATCCAAAAGAACTTTGCGAAGTCCAAGTGGAAGGTTAGTCCGCGCTGATTTCTTGGCTTTGATGGGGTAAGCTCATTGAGGGCCTGCAGTTTCTAGAAGATTAAGCGGGTGCCTTCCCGAAATCCTTCCTGATTAAGGACAGTTTAATAAGATACTGTTCTGTAATCAAGGCCGCTGATGGCTTATGTAGTGCTTTAACTGTCAGTGGCGCATAAGTGCACTTGACTGTTCAACTGTAAAAAATGACAAACATTAAGTCGTCAACCTATTCTGCTCAGACTTTGTAATGTATAATCATTGAAGGTCCCCTAACAATGAACAAGGAGATAAAGTTCTCAGATCTCCTTTTCAATCTCTTCTCTGTGTTCACTTTACAGCAAGCCTTCAATGCCACCGTAGCCATCAACCACATGAAGAAGCTGCAGCTGGCCCACTCAGAGCTGGTCATGAGGAGGGCCAGCATCCCAGACATCAAGGTGGTCGACGTGTCGTCCCCAACCAAAAACTGCAAACACCCCAACCCAGACAAGGCTGCGCCCGCGGCGGCCCTGCCCCTGCCCACCAACCATGTTGACCTGAAGAGCCACTACCACCCACTGAAGGCCAGCCAGAGCCAGGGCGATGCCCACCACGCACCCACTATAGCTGAGCAGGGAAAGCACGTCTACCACTCAGAGCCCGCCAACCTGAACGGGTTCGTGTTATCGCCATCTGATTCAGTGTATTGTTTCACTTTCTGATCTCAAAGCAAAGCTGATGAGACTTTTCCCTTTTGCTGTCAGGTATGGCAAAAATCGCAATGGCAAGACTATACAGACTGGAGTTTGCTCAGTCATGTGAAGGCTGCTTGAAGGTTACATGGAGACAAACATTTTACTTGGTAGGTTCTTGTAAGGCCTTTGCAAATCATGTTTAAATATAGTAGTTATGAAAAACGGCAACTTTTAAGATGGAAAATATATCTTCAGTCACATCATAACCTATCCAACGCCACTAAAAGCCACATCCCTGCACCGTTTGATTTTATTACAGCGCTCAGTCTATTTGAATGAGAGTGTTACCTGCACTGATATGATGTATCTCAAAAACCTGCTATTTTATAGCCACTGAACACTTCATACTTGTCTTTAAATTACACCTGTATTTTTAGATAAGTGTACAAACTGTTTTCAGTCATTCAAGGCAGAACACAAGCCCATTTAATTGTGTTCCTGTTCTGGGCTTTAATTGCGTTCTGTTTGTCAGTATATGCTTGAATAAAGTGTCTCATCTTGACTGTGCTTCTGTCCTCTGCAGGTCACTGTTGCTGTTTGGACTCGGCGTTCAGCTGTTTTGTGTCTGCGGCTCCCCGAGACTGAGAATAGGAAGTGGTTGATCCTCGGACGGGCCGGGTCGGTGTGGTAGATCGACAGTGTGCCCGACATTTGCTTTTGGAAAGAGTGCCTATGAAGCTTCCTGGCAACCACACTGAAGCAACACAAATAAAGCCTCAGACACTGAGGTGCAAGAGACACACTTTAACTCAGAAGCTGGAGTTTGTAGACAGCATTGGACGGATTGTCTTATGCGGGAGGGGATATGACAGGCTCACCTAACGTCATTTACGGTGAAGCGGTCCCTGATTCCTGATGTCATGAAAGCTTTAATTCAAAGCATTTAGGATCATAATCCCATGTCATTTAGATAAAGACACACAATTAAGAGAAATTGTTGTACTTCATCATGTGTAAAGCATTATCAAATAGCTGACCTGCATTTATGAAAAAACAACACGCTCAAACTAATAAGCCATGTTAATATCAGTTGCTCTTGTGAAGTTGTCTCCTATTTTTATTACTCGTATTATTTGTTGTTTTATTTTTTCTAAAGTATTTGCTTCCTTTTTTAAATAAAGTAAAGAATAAAAAGCTCAAAACAAAAAAATATATATATACTGTACATTACAACATACATTCAAATAAATACAACATTAACAGTGTAAATGCCATGAGTATGACCAGGACCTGCCAACTGTAGCTCTCACACACTACTAGAGTATCAAATGTCATTTATGTAATAGACGTCGCTGCTTTTGCTGTAAGTGGTCGCCTGTAAACAGTCTGCTTAGTGTCTCTCCAGCCGTATGTATATTTGTGTTAATGCATTCTGCATTTATTGAACCTATGTATGTATTAAGCTGGGATTCATGTACTCTCAGAAATAAAGCCTGAACCGAATGTGCATCTGTTCTACTGCTATTTTTCTTTTTCCTCCCATTTGACACTTGAATAATTATTCATAACAATAGTATATTAAGCTATGGTTAATCCCGCTAAAAGCGTGCAAACTCATTATCAGTCAAAATCTGACTTTGGACAAGTTAAGAATGGAAAAAAGTACATAAAACTGTTCCTTTTAAAATTTAAAACATTTAAAATATTGCCAGATCTAATCTAACAAACCTTTGGACTGTTTTTTTTCCCCTCTTATATATACTTTTTTCTTTGATTGACTTTATTGCAGGCAGTCATATTTCCTGTAGATAATTTTTGTTATGGAGAAGAAACAGTTTAACTGAAGTTACACGTGAAACATTTGACGAAATACATGACACCACTTACCTAAACCCAAATAAGCAAAGGAAAACAGAAAAAATAAACAGTTTTTATTGAGCCATAACTCTAAGCCTGATTTGATTTGCTAATTTAATGTTTACCCATTTCTTCTTCCTCCTCTTTTGTTCCTGCTTCTCCATATTAGTGATTCTTTTGTAATTTAAAACTAAATATATTGCAAACTGGAACTCCTTTTATGTGATTCTGTGACCTGACCGGTGATACCCAATTAAACTAGCCTCCAAACCAATTACCAGCCTGTACTCTGGCAGATTAGATGACACATCAGCTCCTCCAGCACAGTCAGGATTACTAAAAGCGGTGTATTTGGAGCAGCAGGTTTCAGGCGGCTGTCTGATACAGTAAGCCTGCAGATACACAAAGTGCCCTTGTAACAGAGTGCAGACGTTTTACTTTTAT